>JACSYO010001652.1:1265000-2522433 GCA_016806645.1 Ophiodon elongatus | reverse complement strand
ATATATATATATATCAGCAGATACTTTCTGGTACCTCGGGGCGTCTGGAGGGGTTTTCCTGTCACAAAACACTTCTCTCAGCATAACGTCACATTCTATTTGCCAACAAAATAGCAACACAATATTCCAGACATTAAACTGTTCATGATTCCATGATATTTTATAAGATTAAATGTTGCTGCCAAAACCAACTGTGCAACATCAAACTAATTTCAAGAAATAAAATAGAGTTAGGAAAAGAAAAGTTATAGCTAATTCCAAACTTAAATTAAGATGCTTCATGCCGAGATAAAGAAGCTCCTTTTAGAAAGGACGCCAGGATGAAAGAGAGATTGAGAAGATCTGTCACCCTGCCTGTTGCGCACACACACACACACACACACACACACACACACACACACACACACACACACACACACACACACACACACACACCTGCTCTTGTTTGCGTGCTGTCTTGGCCTGACACTCCTGTTCTGCTCTCTGCCCTCTCTCATTTAAACGGCCATAAAAACAAGTGAGTCAGACCCCCCCAGCTCCACGCCAGTCCAGTCACCCAGAACCACCCTGTCTGGCTACAGCTGGACCGCTGGAGGACAGCTGAGCGGTCCGGTCCAGAATAATACCTCACAGTGAAATCTATTTTCCGTCAGTCAACCTTTAGTTCACCAAAGGAATGACATTTAGATGGTGTTTCCGTAGTGCCGTGGCCAAGAGGGTTAAATGACTGACGTTTATGTGGTGTGATGGCAGCAGTGATGAGAGATAGTGAATATTGTGTATGAGCGCGCCGAGAAACAGTGACGATGGAAGTGATGGCGGCTGTGAGGAGAAATGTTTCCGAAGCGACGACACTTTTACGATCTCTTCTCCTCAGCTCCTATACTCCACCTACCTCTCCGGCTCTGCCAGGAGGAGCATTGGTGTCGGCGAGGAGATTAGAAGGGAGGTGTACGACCAACTGATGCCCGCTTTTGAGGAGCTGTTTGACAAGGTTGAGGAGCACACACTGAGCATCCTGCTGGAGCCGTGGACACTGCTGGTCTGCAGGGACAAAGAGTCCTTCCAGAAGGTAACCACAGTTTAATTCACCTCTATTTCATCTGGAGGGAGTGGGTTTCCTTTATTAAGTCCCCGGGCATCTGACCCCGCTCAGGAAAGAGAATGTCCCATAAAAATCTACAACAAAATGTCTAATAATGTTGATTGTTGGTGCATCTATGAATATTGTCAAATATATGAGTTAGTACTTTGAGTCTAAGGTTTCCTACGAGTGTTTCTGTGCATGATTGGATTTAGGGCAGCAAATAAAGATTATTTTCAGCCTTGATTAAACTACGGGAGTATTTGTTTGGTCTATAAAACTGTAATGTAATAAATGTACATTAATGTAAGAAAACCAAGAGAGGGAGCAAATTCTCTGGGACCATAAAATGTGAAAAATGAAAATAATTAATACTAATTCAGCTCTAATTGGTTTAATGTGTGTATGTGTGCGTCCAGGTGTGTGTACAGGAAGAGGTGCGTTGCATAGACAGTCAGGAGTACAGGGAACTCCAGAGTCTGTACGAGGAATCGAAGCGCCGACTGAAACAGGTCAGCCAGCATCCACAGTGTTCCACAGATTTATAGAATATTGGTTCTCAGTTAATAGCCAATAAATGCACACCTGTGAGCTTCAAACAGCTAATGTTACCAATGGGAAGATGGCCTTGATCCAGTATTTATGCATTGCTTAGTAACAGTGTTGGTTATCCACTGGTCCAAGACTATATTACTTGGCCTGAACGTGCTATTTACAATGGTGTCATACTGCAGTGACTTTAAGAGGCCGTAGGTGATGTGCAAACTTCACAGTTAAGAGTTTTATACAGGATATCTTACTCTTTCTCGCACCCTCTCAGTCACTTGTTCTACACCTTCTGCTGCTGTGTCTCCTCTACAGGTGGAGTCCACACTATTTCCCTCTCCCATCTCACCTTCGACTCCCTTCTCAAAGGGCCCCCGGGCGCCTGACTCTTGGTCCAGAGTGTCTCCAAATTACCAAGGCTACCGTCTAGGTTCCTTACTTCACCACCGCCACGAGATCGGGCACTTTATGTCCTTCCTACAGAATCAGGATGCCAGGTGAGCAGTATTAAACACATCGTTTGTGTATGAGATGGTTGTCCCCTGTTCAGACTTAAGGCCCCCTCTTTATCTAAATATGTTCATACAATATATTTACAACATTACACCGTGCCTGACTTGTAAATGTGCACCATATTCACATTCAAATTAAATTAAGGCACTATGAAAATGGACAAAGTGTATTGTTTGGAGGATGTGAAAAAGAAATAACACGGTGGTTTTGAACATGTGTGTTTCCGCTCAGTATCCATCTGACATGCTGGCTGGATCTGGAGCAGTACAGGAGGACTCCACACAAAGACAAGGCTGTCAGACAGGAGAGGTCGTCTCATATTGCGACCAAATATCTCAGCAGGACGTACTTCTTTGGCTCCGACAGCCCGGCCACAACAGAGCAACAGAATGATGTACGTCAGTCAGTCACATGGTTCAAACAACGATATGTTCGGTTTTATTGGGAAACCCATTTTGGTGTAGTCACATCTAGATTGATATTGAATTATTGTCAACTTCCTGAGAAAGCATTAGAGACGGCGGCAGAAATGTGGTGCTCATGACATGACAATCCCAAGATGGTATGTGAGCTCCAGCTGGGGCTCAACATTCAGATTTGATAAACAGAGGCCGCTGCGGCTCTCATACAATTCCCCATCTCCCTTCTCAGGCATCCTGCAGATGTCATGCTGACAGCTCTGACAGCAGGGTGTCGGTGGGAAACGGGGTTTGGGAGGACGTGGTTTGAGTTAAAAGGAGAAGGAGAAGAGTGTGGTTTGGATCCAGAAACACAAAAAAGACTAGCTCCAGTAACAATGACAGTAGGACGAAATCTCTTCTGACATTTATGGACTGAGATTTGGTTTCTGGATTCTAGGATTACTGCAGGAGGGCATGCTGTGTAGAGCTAGGGTGAGTAGATGGGACACTGAGCAGTGAGCCAGATTTTTCTCTTTTGGGACTCTGATTGCTATGTAGTATTTATTATACGGTCACAGAACAGAGTGTATTTTATGTGTTCTAGGACAGTGGCAGAATGGTTCCCAGCCTCTCTTCTGTCTGACGTACCTCCACAGCCCTGTCACACACGTCTGACATTATATTAAGCTATGAGGCCGGTTTGTTCAATTGCATTTGTAATACCACCACTTAAACCATTTATCTATTACATTGAACTATTTCAAATGTGTACTACTGTAACTATTTGAACCATTTCTCCGATGCATTCAACACTAGCTATGTCAACTATTTAGCCATTACGCTCAGCTAACGGCAACTATTTCAAATGTGTATTCGTTACTTCTAGCTAGCGTTAAAGATTTCAACTGTTGACCTCATGCTTATCTACGTTCAACTATCTATTTCAACAGTTTATTCATTACTTTTAACTGACTATTTGAACCGTTTATTCATACTTTTAGCTAACTATTTGAACCATTTATGAATACTTTTGCTCTCTATTTTAACATTCACAGATTGTTCTGAAAATTTTAGCTAACTGCTAGCTCGCTAAACTGCTTTTCACTCACACAGCCGCAACAGGAAGTGTTCTAAAATGTTTGGTTGGGAAGATTAAAGTAATGGCCATTGAAGAGCCCTGATTGTCCTTGAAGCCCTCTGGGTTAAGACAGAGACATTTAGTACAACCTTCTTGTTGACATGACTTCAACTCTGGTGCATGACTTTTGTCATTTTTCACCTCCTCTCATAAATACCATCAAAATAATGATTGTAACATTTGAGGGAAGATGCCAATTCTAGTGCTTCTAACTCTGCAGGATTGGGTCTGGCTGCCGCTCTCACATCTCAGCGTTGGTTCTCGTCTGCGTGAGCGATGTAGAGAGACTGACAGCTTTACTGCTTTGGCCCTTCACTCTTTCAATCACTCAGTCATCCAGTCACAGATTGGCCTCCTTTCATCTACTGACTCCCACTCCAATGGCACGACTGTTTCTAATTTCTGGTGTGTGTGTGTGTGTGTGTGTGTGTGCGCGCAATGCTTGGCTTTGTGCGTGCATAATGAGATGAGAGAAAATATAAAAGAGATATAAATAGGGAGACATGGCCGGATCGATGTATGAGGACAGAAAGCAGACAGGGGAGATGAAGGGAACAGAGGGATTGTGGGAATGATGAAGAGCACAGCAGGAGTCAGGAAGGAGAGGAGTTTTCATTCGGGTTTCCCACTGTGGGCAGTTATTTTTCCTGAGTCGTTCCTCATATGTTTTTCATGTTGGTGAGACATCTTTAGCATTCACGCACACACACGCACACGCACACGCACACGCACACACACACACACATACAGCATCTGCCTCTCCTGTATCTTTGACTTTGCTCTTCCTGCGTGTGTGTGTGTGTGTGTGTGTAGATATTGCGTCTGGCTGGTGGACTGGAGCGCCTGAAGCTCGAATGTCTTTCGAACCCAGTCGTCGGGGAGATCCAGGATGTCATCAAGAGTCACATTGAGAAAAAATGGCTGCCTCTGTTCCTGTCCACAGCAGAGTTCACAGAGCGACTGAGACACAAACCAAAGGTGAACACCAGAACGACTCATAAGGAAATAGTTTGACATTTTGGGAAAAAGGCTTATTTTTTTGCCAAGAGTTAAATGATAATATTGTTACCACTCACATGTCTGTCTATTCAACGTATGGCAAAAGTCAAGTATCTTAGCTTAGCATAAAGACTGGAGACGGGGAAACGGCTAGTCTGGCTCTGTCCAAAGATAACAAAATCTGTGTACCGGCAGCTCTAAAAGCTCACTAATTAACGTGTTCCATCCAGTTTGTAATCCGTACAAAAACCAGACTTATTACAAATGACAAGTTGCGGTTTTACGGGGGGTTATTTGCCGGACTGTTTCTTGGCTCTGAGCAGCTGCCAGCACACCAGCAGAGACTTTAGGAAGTTACTGGTCCCTTCCAAAGAATAGTCCCATTGCTTATACTTCAGTTTTAGAATGGATTGCACAAACAAGTTATTACATTTTGGCCTTGTGTTTTATCAATAATTAATAGCTCTCTGGTAAATGGCTATGTCCCAGCTTTCCTTTAAATATATCTCTGTTCCTAATAAAACAATAGATTCCTGTTGTGTAATGGCCTTGAGAGTGGAGAGAGATAAGAGCACATTAGTGGCTCTGCTATGTGAGAAGCCTCTAAACACCGTCGCTCTCCAGTCACTCTCTCAGCTTGCCTCATCAGGTGGTAACGCATAAACCACAGATTCCACTGCGCTGCCTCATTATGTTATCGAGTTTACCATGTTTGGTTACACAGATCCGCTCATTAAGTAATCTGATGTAGATGTAGTTTAGTGTTACATGGAAGGGTGGAAAAGACGGTTAAGAGGATGGGTGGGAGACAGTTGACATCAGAGAGGCAAAGAGCTCTCTAAGAGGCGATTGGATGAATAAGGTCAGAGGAAATAAAGACCGAGGCAAGGTGAAAGGTAAAAGAGGAGAGAGAGCTTTAGTTACAGCCAGTGGCAAAGAGCAGCAGAGTGCAGAACAGACGGGGTTGAGAGGCGGTGAGTGTCTTCGACAGTTAATCCTAGTTTATTCAGTGTCTGACCTTTGACCTGTGTGTTTCTGTGTGGTAGCCCCAGGCAGCGGACAGGCTCTCACAACACGTCTACCGTCGACGCAGAGCGAGGAGAGAAGCCTGGAAGGTAAGGAGAAATCCTCCGGGGGGAAGCTTGATATTTTGAATGGAGAGAAATAAGGCATTTCCTGGCCTGAAAGCATGTGCGATTTAGTTCACGACTTGGCTTCGAGCACTGGCTTTGTCAAACACCATTTTGGCCTTGTGGTTAGATTTCCCAAATTGGATCCAGGATAAATAAGATTAAAGCATCAGCATTACTAACCTTCCTTTAATAGTGTTTGGAGTGTTTTCCATGCAGCTCTGATCCCGTCCGCTCATTTCGTTCTCCACAACACGGATATAAAACATGTACAGTTCCCATTTCAAGCAGGATGATTACAGGAAGGAGTTTTCCATACATGATTATGAATATTGTCTTTATGATCATTATCTCATCACTGGCAAAGAGCAGGTTGTACTATATCCACTGTGCACACAAGGTTTTGGTATAGTGTTAACACACGAGTAGGTAATTGTATGTATTTAATCTATCCCTGAGGGAACGTTCCTCTCCTCCCAGTGTGCTTTCAAACCGAACATCCTCTCCTGTGTGTCCCTGCAGGCCGAAAGCTTGTGGATGAGTTCCTCCAAAGAGATCCTGCTGTTTCGACGGATCCTACTCAACCCTGCCACCTGTATACAGTTCCAGCACTTTGTCTCTCTGAAAGGAGACTTCCTAGAAAAAGATGTGCTCTTCTGGCTGGAGGTGCAGAGGTACAAGGTAAAAGAGGCACAAATGTGTAGCGGACGATGTGCTGGTGGTTCTCCTGGTGTGACTGCAGCGCCATGTGGTCTGAGATGTTTGGTGTATGCCATTCCATATTAACTATGAAAGGAAATCAAAAAGTAATATGAGGAATAATTTAAGTCCCCCTCCATTAAAAATGTGTTTATTGTGACTTTATGTAGACAGTTGAGCTCCACTGTGTAGAATGTTGTGTCGAGCTTTCTCTCACCTTTCTCTGCTGAAGGGGAAAGTTTCCCTGAGCTCACCTTAAGTCTTAGTTTACATGTAATGTGGAAACCTGAAACCTCCTGGTCACAATGGACTGTTCAGAGAAGTTACAACTTGTGACCAGCAGCTAAACTTGTGGAATAAAAGGGAAATATTTGACGCCTTTCCTGTGGAAGTCCAATCAGTGTTGATGGTAAATGTAGACAATTGAAACAGTGTGTGCTATATTGACCGAGTTCTCCGCCTCGCCAGCATGCATTGCGCGTGAGCTTCTGTAATTTGAAGTATTTTTTTGTGTCTTAAAATGTGTGTGGGGGCATCTTTATTTACATCTGCTTCTCACTGATGGTATCTTTACGCTGAACCTCGAGGCCCCTGAAAAGTTCTATAAAAAACAAAAAGACAAGTATTTCTCTAATATATTCATGACTAAATGAGCAACCAAATTACCGCTGATGACATCAGCCAATCGGCTACATTTGGGCTATGTCAGTGTGATTTGATCAGGTTTGTTTAACAGTGACTTGGAAACATAAGCAAACAAGCCCAAACTGTCATTAGATTGTTTTAAATATAAATCCTGATTGGTGCACAGAGGGATGCGACATCACTCGGACCGACTTCAAACCAGTGAGAAGAGTACAGGGGAGAAACCCACATCCAGAAATCTCTCTGTAATACCCCATTGTTTGTAGTAAGAAACAAAATGCAGTGATAATCCAAACATTTCAGGAACATAAAAATAGTTCACGCCACACATTTAATTTCTCCTCTGCCCCCTCTCTTCCTGTGCAGGACCTCTGTCACTCCCACAGCGATGAGGCCACCATCCAGCAGAAGATCTCCACCATCATTAAATGTTTCATCAACTCCTCCGTGTCCCCGGCTCTGCAGATAGACATCCCTCCTGCACAGGCCCAGCAGGTTCTGGAGAAACGCCACGAACTGGGTCCTTACATCTTCAGAGAGGCACAGGTAGTGTTTGTGTGTGTCTCAGAGTATGCTCTGTCTTGTATTTCCTTCCAGTAGCTAGTCTGCATGTGTGTGTCTCTTCTCTGTGTGTGTAGATGTCAGTGTTCAGCGCATTGCTGAAGTTTTGGCCCGAGTTTCAAGAGCTGAGCGACAGTGTCCAAGAGGAGCAACTTCTTCCTCTACTGCAGGAGAAACGGGTCAAACACAGAGCCAGAGTACGGAGACAGAGGAGAAAAGAAGAAGAGGAGGAGGAGGAGGAGGAGAAGAAGAGGAGGAGAGCTCAGGTGAGACAACGGTCCATACTGAGGGATAATGTGATTACACAACCTCTAATGCTACTGCACTAGTGTTCAGTCTCACCTCTTGTTCAGGAAGAGCTGGAGAGGCAGGAGTCCAGTCTTGGAGAGGAGGAGGAGGAGGAGGAGGAGGAGGAGACGGAGACGGATGACGAAGACGATGAAGAAGAAGAGCAAGAGCAAGAGGGAAGAAGTGTAAAAAAACAGTCGAGGGCACAGAGCAGAGTGCTGATGATTCCCACACAAACGGTAAGGAGCAGTCTGATGTTCCTACAAAGGTAGAGCTGGGAATGTGTGTACGTATCATATGAAATGATTTCCTTTTTTCCTTTTGTATGCCTCCGCCAATCAGTGCAATGTACCTCCATGTGCGTCCAAAATGTCATCACTTTTATCATTTTATCCAATTAGACGTTCATGGGAAATTGTCCTAATTAGCATACAACATGTTTTGTGAGGTCACAGTGACCTTGGAACACCAAATTACTAATCCGTTCATCCTTGAGTCCAAGTGGACGTTTGTGCCAGATGTCCTGAAATTTAATCAGGCGTTTCTGAGACCAGGAAGGACGACCTGAAAACAGTGTCTCCAGCCACAGAAATTGCAGTGATGAAGGCCAAATCAGTTCCAACCACAGACAAAAATGAGAAACTCGATCACCTAAATCAGAGTTCCCAAACTTTTCAGACCATGTACCACTATTTACTAAACCAAATTTCACAAGTACCACTTCCCCACGTCAGAACCCCCCCCCCCCGCTTATATCCAGCCTCTGCTGTTACTGCGCCTCTGTGACGGTACATCACAGACGGCTGGAGCTAGCCTGGTAGCGTCTGTTCATTTTGCCAGAAGTTGCGCCGTTCGGCTGCTTAGATGCAGAGTCCGACTCCCTTCCAGCATCTGAAGGCTCGTCTGGTTCTGACCGGTCAGACCCAGCTTGTCCCTCTTGCCTGTTTCAGGAGCTTGTAGCCAGTCCACACATCTCCCCTCATCCTGCTTCGCTTAGCGCCCGAGGAGGCTGAACTCGACCGCGCTTAGCTAACGTTACTAGTTCCTGCTGAGTCAGACGTCATGTGACTACCAACTAAATTTTATTTCTAAAACGTTTAAATGATAAAACAACAAATGTTTTACATCACTGAAGTGTATATTATGTAATAAAGCAACTCTTGAAATCATTTTGTTTTAAGTTCAGGATTTGGGCCATTTTGAGTGCAATTGTTCTTTTAGTGTAACGCTTGTGTGTTCCACATTTGGGAATCACTTCTAACCACGTTAGATTTGACTGGATTTCTGGAAATGTTCCCTCAGTTGTCGTGGTCCTACTCCAAGTACATGGAGGCTCTGAAGAGAGAAGAGGTGCTGCTGAGGAGACAGAGTCAGCTGGGAGCCTCGGTCTCCACGGCCTCAGGTACAACTCCCCCTCCATTGGTCTCCACGGCCTCAGGTACAACCCCCCCTCCCCCTCCATTGGTCTCCACGGCCTCAGGTACAACCCCCCATTGACCCTCCATTGGTCTCCACGGTCTCAGGTACAACCCCCCCTCCATTGGTCTCCACGGTCTCAGGTATAACCCCCCTCCATTGGTCTCCACGGTCTCAGGTACAACCCCTTCTCCCCCTCCATTGGTCTCCACTGCCTCAGGTACAACCCCCCCTCCCCCTCCATTGGTCTCCACGGCCTCAGGTACAACCCCCCATTGACCCTCCATTGGTCTCCACGGTCTCAGGTACAACCCCCCCTCCATTGGTCTCCACGGTCTCAGGTACAACCCCCCCTCCATTGGTCTCCACGGTCTCAGGTATAACCCCCCTCCATTGGTCTCCACGGTCTCAGGTACAACCCCTTCTCCCCCTCCATTGGTCTCCACTGCCTCAGGTACAACCCCCCCTCCATTGGTCTCCACGGTCTCAGGTACAACCCCCCTCCATTGGTCTCCATGGTCTTAGGTACAACCCCCCCTCCATTGGTCTCCACGGCCTCAGGTACAACCCCCCTTCCATTGGTCTCCACACCCTCAGGTACAACCCCCCTTCCATTGGTCTCCACGGCCTCAGGTACAACACCCCATCGAGCCTCCATTGGTCTCCACAGTCTCAGGTACAACCCCCCCCCCCTCCACTGGTCTCCATGGCCTCAGGTACAACCCCCCTCCATTGGTCTCCACGGTCTCAGGTACAACCCTCCATTGGTCTCCCCCACGGTCTCAGGTACAACCCTCCATTGGTCTCCACGGCCTCAGGTACAACCCCCTCCATTGGTCTCCACGGCCTCAGGTACAACCCCCATCGACCCTCCATTGGTCTCACACGGTCTCAGGTACAACCACCCTCCACTGGTCTCCACGGCCTCAGGTACAACCCCCCTCCATTGGTCTCCACGGCCTCAGGTACAACCCCCCCTCCATTGGTCTCCACGGTCTCAGGTACAACCCCCCCTCCCCCTCCATTGGTCTCCACGGCCTCAGGTACAACTGCCCCTCCTCCTCCATTGGTCTCCACTGCCTCAGGTACAACCCCCCCTCCATTGGTCTCCACGGTCTCAGGTACAACCCCCCTCCATTGGTCTCCACGGTCTTAAGTACAACCCCCCCTCCATTGGTCTCCACGGCCTCAGGTACAACCCCCTCTCCATTGGTCTCCATGCCCTCAGGTACAACCCCCCCTCCATTGGTCTCCACAGCCTCAGGTACAACCCCCATCGACCCTCCATTGGTCTCCACGGTCTCAGGTACAACCCCCCTTCCATTGGTCTCCACGGTCTCAGGTACCCCCCTCCATTGGTCTCCACGGTCTCAGGTACAACCCCCCCTCCATTGGTCTCCACGGTCTCAGGTACAACCCCCCATCGACCCTCCATTGGTCTCCACGGTCTCAGGTACAACCCCCCCCCCCCACTAGTCTCCCAGGGCTCAGTAAAATCCCATGTCCAGCACTTTTAACTACTCTCTGCTACCAGTCAGACTAAATGTAGGAAATCAAAACACTGAAATGACTTTTCGCCGTTCCCACAGTCGACGCCAAAGCATTGTCAAACCAACCCCTTCCATATGTCAGAACTGTCTCATTATGTCAAAGTCCGACCAAACAGCAACTGCAGCTTGTCCATTAAGTGGTAATGTTCTGTACAGGAGTTAGCACAAAACATCAGCTGGGATTTAGTTTGTCAGATACCCCTGCCCAACGATGAACAAAACACGACCATGTTTTTTTCATAATTTTGATGATAAATGGTCGTAACAAAAACATTGTATCAATATAAAACTAGAGCCGATGGGCTTTTAAATGTCATAGCATTGTATGTCATAAAACTACAAGTTAAAGGAAGCTGGAGGAACCCCCCAGAGGATGTAGCAAGCTGAGCTACCACAACGTGGCAAAATCAATGCATACATAACTCTAACATCCATGGTTATTGCTAGCAATAGCAATAACATAATAAATAAACAAGTATAATTAAACTCCCTGACCCGCTGCCACCTTTCCATCAAGTAAACACAAGCTGGTGGCAATTTCTGTTCCATCGTATCAGGTCCTGTGGTTCTGTGACTTTAATCCCCGTCTGCAGACAGACTCTCAACAGTCACAGGGACGAGCACAGCTGGAGCTTCTCTCGGCCGCACACACACACCCATGTATGGTGGTGTTGTCCCCGACGGTCTGACCCTGAAGAAATGATTGGGCAAATTTAGCTTGTGTGGCCTCGACCTCTCTACTGAATAACACAGTAACACCAACAACCTGCCCAACACTGAAAGTCATGAAGGGATCACAGTATAGTCGGGCACAAAAAGCCATAAATCATACATGGATCTAATCTTCCGACCACTCGAAGTGTCACGTACATTTGTCCGTCATCGTCCTCTTCTGTTTTTCCACAGACTGATGGCAGAGTTCTGTTTCTGGATCAGAACTGAGGATGAACGGCTTTCTTCACCACGTCGTCGTCTTATTCTTCTGTTGTCAGACGTTGTTGACAACATTTTCAACAAGAGACATTTTTTTTATTTTTTATTTCTGAGCCGACCGACTATACTATGACATTCGTCAACAAGCTCTACTACGGACTAAACCATGGCATTCTTTGACATACTATGAGTATTTTGAAATACTATGGCTTTTTATGACTTTTTTGACATACCTGATATTCATTCAATTGCAGGTTGTCACTATGCAATGGTGCTTCCTTCACAAATATACATAAACCAAACTAAGTATACTAATGAGTTCTATTTCTTTGTTTCGCCCATGGTTTGCACTGTGTTTCTCAGACGTCCAGTGGTTGCTGGAACTTCGATAATTTTTGCCTCCCCCAGTTGTACATAGTTATTATTTACATACATAGCATAAATCCTGATTTTCATTGGTGGAATGTAACTAAGTATATTTACTCAAAGTGTACTTATGTACAGTTTTGAGGCTCAGATGTATGACATCTTAACATTTAAAAAAGAAAACAATCTTTTGGCCTGTGTGATGCTTTTTACATCCCCGAGGTCACAGAGGGTCTGGGAGACGTGTTTGATGGGATGACACACCAAAGGGCCCAAAGAGGACACGGTGCTAGTGAAGTGTTGGGTTCAGTAAAGGAGCAGAAACTAGACTCCTGCCATGTGCTTGAGACAGAACCAATTCACAAAAAAAGCTTCAGCATAGTAATATTTTCAGGACCTGTCCTCATGATACCATCCTGTTAAGATTATTATGACGATAACAATCATCATGCTCTGTGTGGGAAGCACACTCCCTCACACACATCAAATGATAACAGCTGATTTTGAAGCTTTTTCTTTGCAAGTGTAAAATATGCAACGTTGAAATTCGAGTTATTAATATGTGCAATAGTCACCCTTCTCTTCCTCTCTCTCACTCCACTCGCTCTCAAAGACACACGCACTGTGAGCAACGCGGCACTCAGTTTTCAGTCCAAAAGTCAAAATTTATTGAAAAAGACAGATGTAATAATTTCCAAAATTAACGCCACATCTTTATCCAACGAAGTTTTCCGCCTCGGTTCATATTTGTTGGCTTTTGTCTTTCAAAATAATTTCCACTGTGGTCAAAAACTGCTCTCATTGCTACATGCACGCAACCTCAATAGAAGCGTTACGAATGTAAAAATATGACATTGAGTCGGCCTTCAGCCCTCGTTCCAGCACCTGGTTCAGCCTCACGCCCTGGCCTCTACATGCCCCGCCCTCTACACACAACGCCCCACCCTCTACACGCCCCGCCCTCTACACACCACGCCCCGCCCTCTACACACAACGCCCCACCCTCTACACGCCCCGCCCTCTACACACCACGCCCCGCCCTCTACACAGCCCACCCTCTACACAGCCCGCCCTCTACACGCCCCGCCCTCTACACGCCCCGCCCTCTACGCGGCCCGTCCTCTACATGCCCCGCCCTCTACACGCCCACATCCAACCCGAAAGGATCAACGCCTTATGAATGCTGATGCTGGCATGAGCTGCTGATCAGTCAAAAAGGAAGTTTGATAGGAAAATACTATTTATTTATTCCTTTATTTTCTTGTGGCATTATTATTAATCCTCCTGATAATGAGGATAGTGATCGTACGAGAGCTGTCACTGGCTTTATTTCCACACTTCGCTAATTTCCACAATCTTTATGTGCAGGTGGTGAAGACGAAGGTGAGGTGAGTGGAGAAGGTGTGACATCGCTGTGGTTACTCCTCTGATCCAGTGAGCTCTGATACTCATCAGATAGCTGTTTTAGTTTGTCTGTGTTCAGCATGTTGATCTGTCCCTGTGGAATAAACCATAAATGAATAAAGTCGTGTTCACTGTCACAATTTTACCCACAAAAACTTTATGAAAGCTAAAATCGTACTTGGTGATATCTGCACAGTATTAAAAGATTATTGAGAACTACTGACGCTCTGTTCTGCAGTTCTCTAACACTGGTTGACGTTATTTTACAGATGATTATTACATCAGCTTCTTCATGAGTGTCTCCTTTGATCTGAGGAGAGCAGACAGCGCTGAGGAAATATTAAACAAAATTATATTGGAGGTTTGAGGTTTAAATCTTTTACAATTGAAAGGTGCTTATGGAATAGTTACAGCTCACTAGTACAAGCGCAACTAACACTGCCGTTTGTAATGTTTACGATAAAGAGGATCTATAAGTGAAAGTAACCTGTGATATGAAGTGAAATGAAATGCCTCTCACATTTCATGTGTAAACTGGCTTCAATTCACCACCTCACCATCAGCGTCTCCAAAATGTTCCTCCGTGGGTCAGTTTCCCTCCAGGTGTGAACTTTCTCCTGTCAAGTGTCTTTTTATGGATCACATCTTCAGCGTGGGAAGTGGCGTACGCCTCCTTCAGGGCCCGTCTGTTCAAATGCAATAGTTATTAATAAGACCCCTGGTCCCCTGGTAACGTTGGAGGAGCTGCAGGAATTGATGCACTCGTCTTTCAACTCTCACCCAAAACTGATTTTCATCCTCCTTATTCATATTTTTTGTCCTGAACGACCTAAAGCTCAAGCACGATGACCTTTTTATGACATACAACTTCAACTATTACAACTAATAATACTAGGATTTGATAGTTTGTTCCATGCGCTTCAAGTCCCTTTGTTCATAAACAGTTTTGCATGAAGAAGAAGGCGACGACAGCGGAAAGTGGACAACTGCCTCAAGAAGAAAGACACGCAGACACCACTCGTTTCCAACTATGTTCCTGCCAGATGATGGAATAATACAACCAAACAGCCTTCCATCTACAAATAACCAGTCCCAATATGTTGGACTGGTAGAAGATCTTGTAGGAAAGGAGTGGATATGTCTCTGGCATCGTCACACTCAGACATCTCCAATGTCCATGTGGGTACTTTCACTTCTTCTTTACATCGCCCAACATGTGTGTAATATGGGCCGGAATAACCCCAGAAGTCACAGCGCTATGATGGAATGAGTTACAGATCAAAAGATCAATATATAACATCTATAAATCACCATTACTAGCATATATCTGCCCAAAATCAATTAATTCTCAGAAATGTTCGCCTCACGTCACGCAGTGGAATTGGACTGATGGTCAGTGACCACTGGCTGACTGTGTGTGTGTGTGTGTGTGTGTGTGTGTGTGTGTGTGTGTGTGTGTGTGTGTGTGTGTGTGTGTGTGTGTGTGTGTGTGTGTGTGTGTGTGTGTGTGTGTGTGTGTGTGTGTGTGTGTGTGTGTGTGTGTGTGTGTGTGTGTCTGCTCTGTTCGTTCGTTCGTTCTGTTCGTCTGTCTGTCTGTCTGGTTCGTCTGTCTTCGTCTGTCTGTCTGTCTGTCCGTCTGTCTGCTGTCTGTCTGTCTGTTCGTCTGGTCCGTCTGTCTGTCTGTCTGTCTGTCTGTCTGTCTGTCTGTCTGTCTGTCTGTCTGTCTGTCTGTCTGTCTGTCTGTCTGTCTGTCTGTCTGTCTGCGCTCACTAACACGTAAGCCCGGTTCTTTCTGTCCTTGTCCTCTCGTCCTCTAGACGTCGTCTCAGGTTTCAGGACCGACTGCTCGTTTTAAATCGAATGCAAACGAAATAACAGAAGTATAGACAGCTCCATTTTCCATGGCTAACATTTGATAACTTGAAGACGATTACAAAGTGATATTGATAATTATGAATATTCGTAATTACATTAGCTAACTTAATATACATCGCGTCTGAAGACATCGCTTCTATTTTTGTTTTTTTTGTTTTTTTTTAGAGAGCAGAACCTAAACTGTGACAGATATGACAGTAAACAAAGTGAAATAACACGATGTCAACACGTAAACAAAGCACTTTAACATAACTGGCTCTTATGCTTCACTGCAGCCATCAAACGTGGTATGATATATGACACCACAGTGTGAGAAGGGACTTTATGCTGCCCGGACAGATGATGGGGGCCCGAACGTCTGAACGCCTAAAACTAAGAAGATGTCTTGATGAGGGAGAAGTTTGAGGCTGCTTTACACACAATGTAACAATAGTTGCTTGACAAAGATACGGGAGCCCTGAGAGGGAAAGTGAGAAAGAAATAATAATTCTGGTGATCCATTTTCTAAGTCTGATCTAAATAGTTTTCTATCTTGCGTTTATGACTTTAGCACAGGTGGGGAATAGTATTTTGACACATGAAAAACAGGTCTTTGTTGTTGTAATACTCACTTTGGCCACAAGAGGCTGAATAGGACTAAAAGCACGAATGTTTTCCTCCAAATATATGTACCTTGTGTTTAGAGTGCATCGACAAACTAAAACTCACCTCAACGAAAACAGGAATCCTTTTATTCCTATTTCGATCATGGGGTAATGGTGAACGTCAGCCTTTTGTGGACAAAATGAGTATTACAACAACAAAGACTTAAAAGGTAAGGTAAGGGGATTTGACCTATATAGCACATTCTAGACACAAGGGCAGTTCAAAGTGCTTAACATAAGCATAATCATGCCAACTAGTGAAAAAAGGCCGGTACTGTCCGGTACTCTGTATCAGTAAGAGATTCAGTGTCATTAGGCGGTCCAGGGAAGAAGAGACAGCAGCAGCAAAACCCACAAACAACAAATTTCATTTGCATTTCAACAAGAACACACGTCTGTTAATTCAACTTAAACAACAGTTGGTTACCTCTGCCAAGGAGGTACAGTCTGATCCATCTGTTTGTTTGTTTGTCTGGACACGCATTATGTTTCACTTTCATTAACATCGCCAGATAGGGCGGTTGCGCTGCATTTATGTTGTATTGGAATAATCAGAAAGTTCCAGAGTGGGAAAATTCACGTGAAACCCCTCAAGTTGGAAAAACAGCCAATGTAAGCAACAACATACGACTCATCTCCTCTGTAGCGTCCATGTTGTTCCACATTACAACTTGCAGCTCCCGAACACACCGACTTCCCGACTCGGGAAAGGGACCATCTGAGAAGCATTTGAATGCACCATTGTCTGTGAGTGATAAGTGAGGAGTGACATTCTGGTTTTGTTATGATTCTAAACTGTTCCAGTGTTGGGTGTGTTTTGTGTCCAGCACAGAGCTGCAGGTTGTTCAGTCCGTGCTTGCTGCCTTTTTCAAACTGTTTAGTTAGTCTGCTGCTGGCAAACGTCAACTTCTGCTGCAGCTGACTGTCTGATATCGAGCTCTGTTGGTTTTTTGGCAGGCATTTGTTTCTTGCAAAAATCTCCCACGTTATGACGGACAAAATAAGTTTTTACATTTCATGAGTTTTATTCCAACACGAATAGCAAGCCAGACCAGCTGCGACTTCTGCAATACAGCAGATACAACTATTTATATCTGACGAAGAAAATGGATCACCTCATATGTTTTGCTCACTTACCTCTCAGGGCCTCCGTACAAATGACTAAATCAAACATCTATTTGACTGTTTCTGTGTAAATCTCACTTGACAGGTGTAAACGCATCATGTATTTCATGCATTCATTCATATTTGCCAGATTCACACTTCATTTCCTTCTAACATAGTACACAGCGCTTCATCCTTTCTTATGTTTTTATTAAAATGATTCTCTATTAATATATTATCCATTTACATACATTAAAGGCATCAGACAGCTCAGTGGTGCAACAATATAAAAGGCAACAATAAGATGTTTGCATCATGAGGGGTTGGCATCCACGTAAGGTTACAACGAACAATGTTATTGTCAACAACAAGCATGTTACAACGTCTATAAAAAACAAAACATTTTGGTTGACAGCTGGTTTCTCTAGCGCCCATCAACATGTATATAATATTGCACTTAACATTGGCACGAGACACAGTCACTACACGGAGACGGTAAACACGGAGCTTAGTCTGCACCGTTTTGATGGAAATGTGACAGATTAGTTTTGTACGGCGCATTTCCATCTGCAACGCTGAGGAGGTTTCACATGACGGAAAGAGAACACACCGTTGGTCCGAGAAGGTTCAAGTTGACAGAACTCTTTATTTGTGTTAGTGTTTACGGTAGTGTGTGCTCGGGGAAATGTCAGAGTAGAAGAAATGTCTGAACTTACATGATTAAAACAGATTCTCAAACCTCGGATTTTCTCATGTGATGAGCTTGTTTGTATCTGGAAAAAATATATCCTTTAAATGCAAGAATTATCTACATCCCTAAGGCATAAATGACCAGGGGGACTTACTTTAATAAAATAAATTCTTATTTTACCTCAACAGATATCTTTTGCATAAATGTGTAGTTATCTTTTCAGAGTAGAGTGTATTTTTTAAGGCTTAGTTTAAATTGGAACAAATGATCCCTTTTTTTTTGGAGCATCAATCCACAGATGTGTGTGTTTCTGAGTATTAGTGGAATCCGATGCGTAAGGCTTTATTCTTTACCATGGTGAACTTGCTGACAAACACCTTGGCGAAGGCGGGGTCCACCAGGTAGCGGTACGACTTGGTGATGGAGGGCGGCGGCTCGGCGAGTGTCACCGGGAGCTGCAGCTGGAGAGAGGCGGCGGAGGGGGAGAGGAACTGGGAGGCCCGTGTGACGTAGTCCACCAACCGCCGGTACTGCTGCTCTGACAGCCGCTCCCGAACGCCGTCACCCTGAGGGGGAGAGTGGAGGTGGGTGGAGGGGGGGCAGACTGATCAGATGACTACCAATACACTGGTCCAATGGACGGAGTGGTTTCTCATGCCAATCAGAAACTACAGAAGCTTATTAATAATAAACCAGACAGAAAATAATTAGTCAAGATAACTGAACCAGTCATGTTTAAGAATAATTTTATGGTGCAATCCCCGGTCAGCAACTGATCAGTTGAGGTCAGAGGTCACGGCCCCTTAAAGATCCCGTCGGTTCATGGTATTGCTTAATCGAAGCTAAGTCAAGATTCAAAAAGTGGAATGATTTTTATCAGAAAAATACTGTAACTACTCTACAGCATCTCTCCCTTTTTAACTGTAGATGTGGTACATAACGTTTTGACAACCAGAAAGTGTAAACAATGTATGATTCCTCTTTGATTCCCACGTCACATCATTGTTGTCCACCACGTGGCCTCTGTGCAGCTCCATGACTGAGCTCTGAGAGTCTCACCTCGGTGTCGCTGGCTACCGTCTGCTGCTGCAAGGTGAGGGTGAGCTGGCCCTGCTGCCCCGGCTCCTGCTGACACTCCACCTGCAGAGGGGCGGGAGGTTCAGCACTCTTAGCAACACACAGCTCAAAGAACGGGGCCGCCCCAGATTCCTCTCTTTCCTTTTCTCCTCGACTGCTGTCAGTTACCTCTGTGATGGGGAAGGCCTGCTGCTGGGTGTCCTCGCTGAGGCTGACCACAAACAGCACCTCGGAGGTGAGGAGCAGAGAGCCGGCGTGCTCCTGACCCGACCCGCTCACGATGGTCACCTCCAGGGCCATGTGGAGCTCCGGCCGCCCCAGAGACTGGAGCATCTTCCTGTGGAGCAGAGAGCCAGCGAGGACCAGTTATGACACATTACGCTGTTCATTTACAGGGACGTGTTTGGAAAATTACAACTTCACGTGACACGTAAAACTAAAGGCAAGTACCACTTGTACTACAAGCAGCAATCACACACAGACACAAGAGCTCTCCTGCATGCACGGATTATGTGCATACATATACACACACACACGCAGGCCTCCTAACGTGAGCTATACACTTTCCCCGATCAACACGAAGACCACACAAGGTGCTGCGACTCACCTCAACACACACAAACACGCGTCTCTACACATCCTGTAATTTACATTTCGACACGTTCTCTGCAGCGGTTCCTGTTACACACATGTTGGATGGGGAAATACGTGTGCGGCGGGACCTGCAGTCTTCAGTCATGTCTCTCTGACAGCGTGTTTACTTTGGAAGGCAGGTGCTCAAATTGCGGCGCAGATGTCGAAGCAGCCACAAGTAGGGACAGTTGGGTTCTGTTCAGTGTTACTCCGCTCATACGGCTGACCCCTCCAGTGTCTGGGCTACCTGTAGTAGTCAAAATAATTGACGGATGCCTGATGGAAACCAGTTTGACTGCAATGCAGCATGAATAAAAGCCACAGGGGAGCATTATCTCAGCATTCATGTGTTTTGTTTTTGTTCTGTTGTTTTTTTCCATCTTCCTCTAACATTAGCACGACATGCTGCTAACCCCTCGGGTGATGACAACTTAAGTGGAATGTCCTGGAGAAAGATTGTATCCAACATTTGGCCTTTTTCCCTCATCGCAGTTGACAGTCAACACAGACTGCTATTAGAAGTAAATGTTTGATAGCTATGGAAACCAAACTAAATTGCGGAAAAATCATTATGAAATGCCATAAATGCAGTTTTTCTGCAGCTCCTGATAACCTTCTGGAGAGACAGGCCTCTTGTAAATTTTTATGATACTATTAAATGCTGTTGAGTTGAAACACTCAGTTCTGATGCATGCTGTCGATACCACTGCCATATTTCTTTTTTTACAACACAAGACCCAACAGTAACCTTCTGCTTGGCACAACCTGCGACCTTCGTAAACTGAGTCTCTTCCAAACTCCAAACCGTTCCTGCACACAAGGGAAGGAAGGTGTTCCTCCATCCGATGGCACTGGGAAACATCTCTGGATAGACTCACAGTTAAACAACAAGAATCAGTTTCTAGCCGGCAGCTTTGGCAGAGTGCTTATAAAAACCTTTTAACATGGCTCGATGAGAACAAGGGAGGGCAGGCTGGCTACCATGTGTGGGATCAAGGTCAAACATTTTTCCAGAGTCTTTTTTTGGGGGGAAAAATGGGTAATGAACCGTCCAAGTTCTTTCTTTCTTTCCATTTTTTTTTAAAACAAGACAAGCAAAAATGATGAGAGGTAAGAGGGAGAAACAGAACAGCCGATCCTGGAGAGACTCCAAGAAAAGCAAAGGCAAGAACACATGTCCCACTTCTAACGAATAGTTGGACAAAAGTGAGGGAGGAGCCTGCGGAGAGGCCGAATGGCCAGGGGTTTCATACCAGACATATTTAAGGTGGCTGTTTGGGGCCTGGGCGGACTTCTCCTCTGTAGGCAGGTACAGTTGTTTTGGGAGCTGCCACAGGCCGGCTCCATGAAGGATCCCTGTCAGAAGACACAAAGACAAACATAGAGACAGTCAGCATCAGCGTAAAGCTTTGTTTGTACTGCGAGCAAACAAACATGCTGTTCAGTGCATTATTCGCCGAGGGGCGTACAAACAAAATGTACTGAGAAGAAGCGAGAGGGCAACAAGTGTAACCTGCAAAAAACGCCATAAACCAACCTCCACTATGCCGAGGAGGAAATGTAATTAACTGTGAACTCATATCTCATATTCACTACTTTACTGCCTTTGTACAACCCCCCGCAAAGAAATAATTAGTATTACATGTATTAAAAAGAAACAAAAAGTTGAATATCCTGTGAACATGTTGATTTGGCTGAAAAACATTTACTGAAATATAGATTTTTAAGAACTCTTGTTTCTAAAGCATGACCATCTTTGAGAAATCATAAGACATGTAAATAATGCGACGGCTCTGTGAACACACGTCGGAGCGAGATCATAACCCGCGTGCATGCGGTCAAGTGTTCCTTCGTCCCGCTCTAGTTGTCAGCTGCAGCAGAGCAGCGTGTATGTGTGTGTGTGTGTGTGTGTGTGTGTGTGTGGGAATATCCATGTGTTTCATAAAACAGGACAAGTACGACAGGATTATGACACGGTTCTTCTGCATATATTATATGTGTTCCAGGTAGATGAGAGGCGGAGCCTAGGCTCCGATTGTAGTTCATGTGCTGTAGCCAAGACCTGTTAGCACCAACACACTAACCCACTCCTCACACCACACCTCCATCTTCTACCACCAGTAAAAAGCACGCCAACTCCAAAGACTTATACAAGTGTGTGTGCATGTACGATTAGACTAGTGTGTGTGTGTGTGTGTGTGTGTGTGTCTTTCAGCGGTTCTCTATAAGTTCCTGCACTACTGAAGTCATGACCTAATAAACACCTCTAACTGGAGCCAAGAGGACTGGAGCCTTCAGGACCTTGTCCTGAAACTTTCCTGATACACAATTTCTAATTCACATGTGTGTTAATTACAATATTGTTGAGGGCCCGTGTCCACATAACGCCTTTATCTGGCAGGAACACGGCGGCAGGGCGCACAAACATGTCCCCACTGACTAGCATCGCTCCTGTGCTTTTCATTATCTATTTAGGCTACTATTTATTTGTTTTATATAGTTTTTTCATCAGGAGCATGAGGATGTCTGCTTCGTACTTCGTGTAGATGAGCTTGTCACCACTCAATCTGAAAGACGTAACGTTAGAACAAGGCGACACGAGGCGTACGGTAATTAAAACACGACACACCAACATTCAGTGTCCGCCCAGCCGACCTGCTCCTAAATAGCTCTTCGGTCTATGTGAAAGCGTCTGTGGTAAATATAGAGCTCAGGACAGACAGACAAAACAAGCTTCTGCTGCATTCACGACGTCTCCAGAGCTTTTATGAAAAAAGATGTTCAACTGAAGCGCTCAGAAGAGACGCCGGGGCAGCGCTCGTTCCCGAGGAGCCCAGAGAAAGGCGCAGGGGACACAGGGGTGTGTGTGTTCCTGGGAAAGTAAGAGGTATTTGTTGAGATGTGTGAAATACATTTGAGACCTTGCTGCATGACCAACGCTCTCTTTACACTCCGGTTTACTGCTGAGTCACCGTGGTAATGCGCTGGTGTAACAGTACGCAGCTGTACGGGACAATTTGCAAATGCAATTTAAATGATTTAGGTTAAATTGACAAAAACATATTTAAAAGATTGTTGCCAAGACAACATCAAAAATTGACTCGTTTTTTATGGTCCTAGACGCGGCATCAGTTGATATCCAATATGGATAAGTAACGTCTGTTATTCACAACGAGAATTATGCTTGAAGCTTTCTGCGTTTTGTGTGTAAACCACAGGAAAAGGGACGGGGGCCACTATAACAGGGGCCACTATAACGGGGGCCTCTATAACGGGGGCAACTATAACGGGGGCCTCTATAACGGGGACACTATAACGGGGGCCACTATAATGGGGGCCTCTATAACGGGGGCCACTATAACGGGGGCCTCTATAATGGGGACACTATAACGGGGGCCACTATAACGGGGGCCTCTATAACGGGGGCCTCTATAACGGGGGCCACTATAACGGGGGCCACTATAACGGGGACACTATAACGGGGGCCTCTATAACGGGGACACTATAACGGGGGCCTCTATAATGGGGACACTATAACGGGGGCCACTATAACGGGGGCCTCTATAACGGGGGCCTCTATAACGGGGGCCTCTATAATGGGGGCCACTATAACGGGGGCCTCTATAACGGGGACACTATAACGGGGGCCTCTATAATGGGGACACTATAACGGGGGCCACTATAACGGGGGCCTCTATAACGGGGGCCACTATAACGGGGGCCTCTATAACGGGGGCCTCTATAACGGGGGCCACTATAACGGGGGCCTCTATAACGGGGGCCACTATAACGGGGGCCTCTATAACGGGGGCCACTATAACGGGGGCCACTATAACGGGGGCCTCTATAACGGGAGCCTCTATAACGGGGGCCTCTATAACGGGGGCCTCTATAACGGGGGCCACTATAACGGGGGCCACTATAACGGGGGCCTCTATAACGGGAGCCACTATAACGGGGGCCTCTATAACGGGGGCCACTATAACGGGGGCCTCTATAATGGGAGCCACTATAACGGGGGCCACTATAACGGGGGCCTCTATAATGGGAGCCACTATAACGGGGGCCACTATAACGGGGGCCTCTATAATGGGAGCCACTATAACGGGGGCCACTATAACGGGGGCCTCTATAATGGGAGCCACTATAACGGGGGCCTCTACAATAGATAAAACTAATCAGGCTTTAATCACCATTCACGTAATCCACTGAAACAGAAAACAACCTGAAACACAGCGTTTGAAACAAACCTTCACGGGAGGAAAAAACATGAATTCATTATTCCTGAACTCACCGTATCCCGTCTGGGACACCAGTTCAGCTGCTCCCCCGATGGGCTTGGTGAAAACCCCCACAATGCCTTTCCCCACTCCAGAGATGACCCCTTTGGCCTTGCTCCCAGCAGAGCTCTGCAGCTCCCAGTTCTTCTGGAAGTTCTGCATGGGCTGGTCCACGATGCCCGCTATTGCGCCTGAGAGAACAAAGGAAAAGTCGTTGTGCTTTGTTCAATGAAAACTAAATAAGAGACGTACAGTTACAAAGTATACACAGGGATCATTTTAACAAGACCTGGTGTCATAAATGGGACTCACACAGGAAATCAGACACGCTTTTGCCCTGCAGAAAATATCTGACCCTTCATTTAATGGAGTTACAGTCCACTGTAACCCAGAGAGATGCGCGCAGCTGTTTGGTCTCAGTGACATTATGCTCTGTGTCTTGAGACTTGAGTTTTACTCATAGATATATATGGTTTCACTGCCCTCTGGGTGTTTACTGAGTCCCTGCTGTGCTGTCTCCACTGCTCCGTCTCATAGCTCCGTCATTGTGCACACCAGTGGGCGCCCAATGCCAGACCTGATGTTAAGGGAAGGGAGATCGTATACTGAGCTAGACGATGAAATAAGAAAAAAAATTAAATGAAATAAAATAAAAATTCTCTCTTGTGACATTTCTCATCTCAAACCACTTATTTTATGTTATTGTGAAGGGGACTCATAATGAAAAAGTGAGTTTAAAGAACCAGGAACAGAATTGGACAACTCAACTAAATTCTGATGATTCTCCAAGAGTGAAACAAATATTACTGCCTTATGCTGCTGAATTCCTGATAAGGAATGTTGCAAAACCCTCAAATGTAAAAAAATAAAAGAACGATTCCATGTGATGCATTTTAGTGTGTGTGTGTGTGTGTGTGTGTGTGTGTGTGTGCACACCTCTGCATACCTAACAAGCTAATGCCCAGTCGTGACAGCCCCTGCCTCAGTCCGTCCCCCAGGCTCTCTGGAAGCTGGCGTCTCCACTCCTCCTGCCTGGTGTAGTGCTCTTCATCCAGAGACAGGCGGTCCATGTTCCTGGCCAGGCTCGTCGCTAAGTTGGTGATGGACGTCAGCGTGCCTGAACAAAGAAATTACGTTTCAAGCTCAAAGCTCAACCAAAACTGTACAAAAGTAGTGCTAGTTATCCCTAACAGTTTGTATGCTGTATCAGCCTAAAGTAAGCCAATACTTAATATCATTAGTCCACAATTACACATGTGTCACATGCACACAGATTAACGTTCTCACTGCTGTAAGACAAAAGTGAAACATGATGAACAGCTGTAACCTTTTGAGATGTGCTTGACGAAGGAGGTGGTCCCTCTGGACACCCCGCTGACGAAGGCTCCAGGCCCGCGCGTCAGACCTTCGTATGGCAGCCGGAAGAAATCCGACACGCCGTTGCCGATGCTCCGCACCAGGCTGGCAGGACTGCCCAGGATCTCCAGAGATCCCACCACCCAGCCTGCGAACACAGGTAAATAACACTTGCAACATTATCCATGATGTTGTTGTATAAATCCGTGTTTACATCAAACATGGTGAGATGTGATGGACAATGTTTCACTTTTGTTTTTATGTTCATATGTTGGCCATATTATCTGCCCAGAGAATAGTTTACATTCCTCCTGATGCAAGTTCCAAAAATGCATACAGGAATGCATCACTGTTTTGTTTGTCATGTTTTTCTCGTGGAGCAAATGTGCTACAACTGCATTTTGTTGCGCCACCCTGTGCACAATGAACATAAATTATTCCTGACTTAATCATGTCCTTTCTCTCCTCTCTCTCAGTTTAGCTCTTCAAGAAAAACTTGGACTGGAAGCAAATATTTAAAGAAATAAACTTTAACTGTATTATTTTTGGAGGTAGCTGCAATAGTGTTATACAACACAATTTACAGAACTTGCATACCGTACAACACAACTGTAATTCTTCATACTGCTAAAATGGGTTTTGTAATGAACAGAAACACATCTGGAACACCTGCTCTTAGGAGGAGCACTCCACGTACAAGCCCCTTGAGTAAACCTTCACTATCCTCTACTTGTTTGGATTGGCTCTCCCAATTTAAACGCTTCGCAGGATAATTTACACAATGTTTTTACATCTTGATTTTATGCCCAGCATTGTGTCAGAATTCTTTTCTCAGTAATAGGTCCACACTCATGCACACAGACTCGCACACTCCTGCATGAAATCATACATGTGCCACAGTTAGATTTACAGCCTCCTACTATCTCACCTCATCTCTCTCATTCAACCATAGCGTCCCCTTCAGATGGCACGGCTCACTGATATTTATGCGCTGACAATTGCATCTCAAAAATCAAATAGCCATTTCTCGAGACGCCGACCCCGCTCTGCTCTTATTCTCTGTCAATTTGCACTTGAGTGATGGGGCCTAATGGTAGGAAACCGACTCCAGCGGGGCCTAGTGGTCGTCTCTGCCTCTCATGGTCTCCCAATTGTGGTTTTGGTAAAGCATAAAGTCCTGACAGGAGCTGATGTTTACAGGGCTGAGTCATGCTTTCAAACGCACATACATGTTCTGTTCTGGTGTGTATGTGTAGGTAGTGCACGCCTTTTAGTACGTCCAGAAGTCTTTGCATGAGTAGGTGCGTCAATTTACGCCGGTGGGTGAATGTGCGATCACCATACCGTACATCCTAATACTAATCAGTCCCAGAATGCCAGGCTTCCCGTCGATGTCGATGTCCCCCCCCCCACTCTCTGTGTGATGACTCAGGAAGCGGTGAGGTGACGTGCTGAAATACGAGCAGAAATGAGGGCTCTAACGAGAGACAGCGGGGAGGAAGTGTTCTTCCAGAACAGTGATTTCTGATGTGGAAATGACGGGCCTAAACCAGAACATGTGTGGAGGCTTTGACTAGACGTGAGGACAACGCAGTGGAGAGGTACGGAGCCCTTTTTTAGGGCCGGATAAGTCCGACGTGTACAGCCTACGCAACCATGAGTCATCAGTCAAAGCTTAGGGTGAAACAGTAAATCACGACGAGGAGAGAATCTAAATCTTTTTCGAGCCTCCAGTGATTCAGATTTTGCTCCCTGGAGCTCTACATCACTTTCTGTCACAAAGCAATGGGAGCCCTTGGGTGCAATCACTTCAAAGCTCAACTCTAGACTTTGTGAGAATAAATTGTGGAATTTCTCACTTATTCTTCTGTCTGTATTTTGCCTATACCGAGTGCATACTGATCCTCGGATTTTGAGTGTGAGCCTTTCTGACACAGATTGTAAATCAGTGTCCCTGCAGTGTGAGTAGAAAGCAGTCCAGTGTCCATACAGGGAACACAAGCTGGCTTGAAGGACCACTTGCTGTCTGGTGTGATGGTTGTGGCAGCAGGTGAACATATGATGCATTTGAGAGAGAAGTTGTGCGACCCTCTACATCCACCATGACCCACCAGCTCTGAAGAGGGCTCCGGCAGCATAGTGCATGGCCAGAGCGTGAACCAGCTGTCTGGCCGTGGTGCACAGCGGCCCTCTCTCAAACAGCGAGAAGGACAGAGGGGTGTGGTCCGAAGCGATGTACAGCTTCAGGGAGGCGTGGATGCTGACCAACAGGTTGACTGGCTGGATGGTCAGCCTCTGCAGCCGCACAGGGTGGACCAGCGCCTGCACCGACTGGAGCACCTGGAAGAAATGTACTACTTTAACATTCCCTGTTTTAGGACCTCAAAAAAATGAAACAAAATAAAAAGAATTGCTAGTTTTAGTATTGACATAAGAGAGTAATCACAAGTAATACTAATGATTAAAACATCTTGTGATACACAGACTAAAGTTTATTTACTGGATTAGGTAATAATGGATGAATTATTATAGAATAAGAGTGCCAAACATGAATATATATATATATATATATATATATATATATATATATATAAAATGTCCTATTATCTAGAGTAACTATTTTCATAACAAGTCAAATACTGCTGTTAAATGAGCAGCCGTCCCTCGTTGGCATGACGATAACAATAATGAGGTTAACTCCTGCATGTCTGGCCCGAGCTGAATGCACCTCTGTAGTAATAATGTCATGAGAATGCAGTGAGGACACCAGAAAACATCCGGCCTCATCAGCGCCCAAATAAAAACATCACGTTATGAATGGTGCACCTGTTCAGGGAGGACGGGGGCCGATCCGGACTCCCTGCTCCTCCTCTGGGTCCCCGCTGTGGCTGAGGCCATGGCGCTGTCGGGGATGTAGGTGTGGAACAGGGTCTTAATGTAGTAAACAAAGGTGTCTTCAAGGTAGACTCTGGCAGGTTGGAGCTGGAAGGTGATCTGAGGAGAAAACACACGAGGCTGTGATGAAAACTGTTGGTGGTTGCTATGAAGGGAATAAATAAGACTCAGACACACCTGTCTCTTGAGGAGACTTAGTCCTTTTTGACATGAGCACTCAGGTCTCCCTTGCAAATAAATCAAATCAAGGTCAAATAAAGGTTAAAATAATGAAATAATCCAACCTCCTCCGCAGTGCATCTGTCCCCGGCCAGCGTCATCTTTAGCTGCAGGAAACAAGAGCGTTTGAACTCCTCCAGAGCTTCGGGGGACTCCGTGGGGTTGGTGTCGCTGCTCCACGGACCCCCGGACTCAGCTCCCCCTCGCTGATCCTGGCACAGCAGCACGGGGAAGTGGAAACTCGCCCGGTTGTACAGCTGGTTGTCGACCTGCAGGCTGGAGCAGTGGACCTCGATCAGAGAGGCGCCGGGCATCAGGGCGGAGACGGACGCCGCCGCGCCCAAGTCAGGCTCAGCCGCCAGCTCCGGGGGCGGGGAGGCGGGCGGCGCCGGAGCCAGGGTGAGGAGCAGCTTAGTCAACGTGAGTCTGAGCAGCTCCACGGATCCAGAAGGGTTGGTGATGTCATCGCTCAACACCACACTGGCTTCGCTGAGGAGCACTCTGCAGGACAGCTTCGAAGACCTGAAACAAAACAGAAGTTATTCATGTGAAAGTAGTATATAGGGGAAGAAATATGAATGGTTTTCATTCATTCACGCATGTCTAGCAATCGCCCTTCATTACTGTCTATGAGAAAGAACACGTCTCCATCTCCGGCGTAACTTAAGTCTTAAGTAGGTGTGTTATGATTCGGATGATTTGCCGGAGGACCAAACTCATTCATGTTGCGCTGATTATGTTGTGAATTTCCTACCACCAGAACAAAGATCATTGTCTGACGTTATTTGTTTACATTTACCCCATATGTGATTATATTCATTTCCCGTTCTGTCAAAATGAAAAGGCAGTTCAGTGTGTTGATGTAATGGAATAAAGCTGTAATGCCATGTTCTACTGTACTAATTCCCCTCATGACAAGAGGCTTTTATTGCCCTCATGTGGTGCAAAATGATGCCTGTCTCTGCATGTTTGCAGTCTAGTACCAACTGCTGCATGAAAACATTGCTGTTAAGGATAATTATAAAGCAAATTGGAGTGAGCGCAGTAAAAGGCACACGGGTGGATACCTTGAGGTTAGGAAGAACAACATGCGCTGATGATTTCTTATGGTTCAAATATGCGGGGAGAATAAAACAACAACAATAAAATATAAAAACCACTGGCTGTGCACATGTACCTGCTGTGCTGGTTGATGACAGCGTCCACGCTGCCCTCTGGTGCCAGAGACAGAACCAGAGTGCCTCTCTCGTACACCACCTCGATGTAGAGACAGCCAAAGCCTGGCAGGAAGACCACCTGAGCAACAGCAGAACACAGAGCTTTCGTGAGACGGATCAATACACTCATTTCGTTTGCTCATTTCCCCCTCTAAATAAACTTTGAGGAGGTAACTTTACCCATTCACATATTCACAGCTCGGTGCTCTTTACACTGTATGCGTCTCACGTTTAACCTCCAGGTTCAGAGCAAAGAGCCCCATCACGTGAAGAAAGGAAGTAGATTGCTGCCGCAACGCTTTGCGGAGCAGTCATAACAAGTCCGACCTTTGACCTCTCGACCCCTACCACGGAGGTGAGACCCAGACCTCACAGTAACCAGAGATACACAGCCTCAACCTCAACCCCAACCTGCAGCCGGCTAGACACAACACCAAACATTACACACACGGCTCCTCAACATCTCCCTAACCCCGCACTACTACACTCCCCCCACACACACACACACTTAGCCAAAACATATTATGGTATGCATGAACACACTAATACTGTATAAACACCTACATACTTCACACACAAACTGCTGATCTGGAGCTGTGTGAACAAGCTTTGCCCAAAAAATAACAGGGGGAAATGTGTTTATGTTTTAGGGCTACACTATGTTTTAGTGTAGCCATGTTTTTGTTTGATAGAGGGCAGTGTAGAAATAGGGGAGAGGGGAGAGGGTCAGAATTGAAACTGGGACGTACAGAGTAGAAAACATTTTCTTTTCCAAATATAAAGCTAGTTTTGAGTTAAAGGGATTAGTCCCGTCATCATGTATCTGGCTGTTATAAGTCAGTTAATTAGAAAAACATCAACTATAAGTCTTTGATCGGGCTAATCTGACTCTGGCTCCTCCTATCTGCCATTTGCAGTGTCAGCGGGAGCTGTGACAACAAAGGGTTAAGAGTAACTCTTTATGTACATCAGTAGACATTAAGGAAGTAAAATATCATATTGAGCACTTGGGGGCAATCTCTGTGTTTCAGTGCAGATGGAATGCTGCCGGCCGACTCGCATGCTTTTACCTGAGTGCCGGGGCAGTTGACGTCTACGGGGTCGGTCCAGGCGGTGGAGCCGTGGTCTGAGGAGGTTTTCAGTAGCAGTGTGGGCAGTGTCTCTTTCTGCCTGCACTGTGGGAAACTGGAGAAGTGGTGGTAGAGCTCATGGTGCAGGGAGCAATTGGCAGGCAGAGGACGGCAGAGAACCTCAGTCCTCGGAGTTTCTGTTTGAAGATAAGAGGAAATAGTAGGTAGTAGCAGTACAAGAGGAGAAGTGCGGAGAATAGAGAAGACCAGTCAATCCAGTCCAGTCCAGGCATTTCCCTGCCTACCTTTGACGGTTTCCTTTAGCAGAATTGGGATAGGACACTTGTTGTGGATCAGCATCCGAGGACAGGGGTCCTCGTTCAGGATGAGGTATGTCACCCCAAGGTGCTCCTGATATGTCAGTACTATGCCTCTGCAAAACAAAACAAGGCCATAAATAAACCGTCTGCAGACAGCTCATGTCCCAGCCCCCCCCTGACCGAATAGAGCTCACGTGCCCAACGACATGCCAAACGTCACATTGGCGTTTTATCCATTTGCAAATCTCTGAGGTGCGTCCATGGGCAGAGCCCTCACCGAAGCCAGGCGGTGACACACTGTCCCTCTGTGTGTCTCCATATTCGTGTTTCTATTTATGTATGTGTGATGTATCACTTACACACAGTAAATGAGAGCCAAGCTGGCCGGTCACAGCAGAGCACAAGTGTGAAGAAAAATACAATATGCTCATTGGTCGATGTATTGTACGTAGCCTGTGTTTTTGGTAATTGGAAGGCGAAATAGCTTTTTATTCGGGCTAAAGTTAAGACAGAAGACCTCAAGAAAAGAAAGAGAAAGATAGTGAGTAAGACAAAGAAGAGAAAGACATGAGAAGGACCGACACGGGCAGAGAGATGGACAGTGGAAATGTTGAGGGCATTTCTCCCTTTGCTTCATCTGCAGTATTTTACAAGCTGTGACCGGCAGCCGGCTTCGTGTCCCGTGCCAGCCGGGGTTCGGTTCCTTGCTCTAAATGGACTGTCACAGCCAGAACACGCCACGGATGCTCCGCTTCACCCACCTGCTGCTCAGGCCACCCCTGGAGTCCGGTTCCCCGGGAACGGACAAACTCTGCCTGGGGAAGTCTGGTCGGACGGGAGCGGGGAGGCTCCATGCCGCGGATCCAGATCCCGCTCCTCCATCGTGCCCGGGAAATAAGCTGAAGAGCATGTGTTTGCGCGGCAGAGGGAACTCCACCGTTCCCTGGACACTGGTTTGGAGGAGGTCCCAGCATGGCACGGAGCAGGGTTTGGCCAGAGACGATTCCTCAGAGGGAGCCAGGCTGAACAGTGCTGTCTCTGGTATCTCACAGGCCTGAGGAGAGGACATGATATACACATGAGGAAAACAGGGAAGAAGAAAAGAGGAGATGAAAGGAAAAGAGGGGAACAGAAAAGAAGAGAGGAAAAGAAAAAAAGGAGTGGACAAGGATATGAAGAGAGGAGTAGAGAGAAGAAAAAGAAAGAAAAGGTGGGGAGGAGAGGCAAGGAAAAGGAGGCGAGGGAAAATTAAAAGGAAAATAAGCAGACGATGAAGGAAAAACATAAAAGCAAAGAAAGACGCAAGTGAAGACAAAAAAAAAATGAATGGGAGTGATGAAAGCAAATGAGAAGGAAGGAGGGTAAGTGGACAGTGGTTGCGTCAGAAAGGGATATGAGATGGGACATGAAGAAAAGAGAGGCAGAGAGCAAAGAAGACGCGAGTGGCTACAACAAAAGACACACAGTGAAACCACATTGTTATTGTACCCTCTCCCCTCTCCCACTGAGCTCAGTGCTAAATTGGTAGCAGAGGAGCCCTGCTGTGCTGCTGTAGCAGCCCGTGAGCAGCGAGTAGCTGAGGACTGCAGGGATTAGGCACTAAGCATGATGAATAGAGCGACTAGAAAGGCATTCCTTGCCTTGTTTGTGGTCTGTGTTATTGTTAAGCCCATCGCCCGCTATTTAGTTTTTTTAAAGCTCTTAAACAAAAAAGAAAAGAAAAGGAGTTTTCAGTCAATTAGTGGCTACTGGCAAGCTCTGCCATCCTCCTTTAAGAGGATCTGAAGGCTCGTTAAATGACATCACTGCATTGTTGCTCTCTTTGGGGACAAGCAGCAGATGAAAGCGAGTGGGGAAAAAACCTGCATCCAATTCTGGGTGTTTGTCTAATGTCCCAATGAAGTGCCATTGCCACATGGTGAAAACGGTGGAGAGAGAGAGAGAGAGAGAAGGGGGGGGGGGCATGATCTGATGGAAAACGGCTTGCCGCGTCCGAGCAGTGTGTGTGTGGTAGCGCTGGGGTTTTGGATGTGCGAGTAATGCACACAGGGAATATACTGTATGTGTGAAGTTTCAGAAACTTCAGCAGGACAGGGAAGACACGATGCAGGGCCCCACACACACACACACACACACACACACACACACACACACACACACACACACACACACACACACACACACACACACACACACACACACACACACACACACACACACACACACACACACACACACACACACCTTTGAGGTAGCAGTGAGGAAATGAAGCTGCGGGCCCTGAATTTACACTAATTCACTGTGTTTCAGAGAGCTGGCGGTTGAGCTGGTGGGGACTCAGGGGACTGGGCAGGTGTTGTGATGTATGGAATATTATTAGCCGAGCCTGAAATGTCTCAACCGTTCTAGCGCTCTGCCAGCACAAGCAGTTGTTTTAACTGTTCAAATAAAGGTGGAGAAAAGCTCATTAAGATGCATTTCATATTTTACCACGAACAAAAATAACCCAGAGTTGTGGCGACTCGCAGCGTTATTTTCCCAGAGAAATAACGCTGCGCTCTTGTGAAACGTCCTTTGAGTCACGCGGCCGAGGGTTTACTCATTCTCACGTGCGTGGTGCTTTGAAAACAGAGCGTGATTCAGAGGAACCCCTCAGCTCAGCGCACAGAGAGAGAGCTGCTGGTCACCTGGTCATCAGCTCCCAGCGGCTGGGCGGCCAGCAGAGGCCTGCACTGGACCGTGTACGGGGTGTTGTTGACCACAATGGTTCTGTCCTCGATCTGGAGGATCTGGATGCCGTGTCTCACCACGGACGACACGCAGAACTGACACAGCTGCGGAGGACACAACGGACACCAAGTTGTGAGCTATGGTTGATAGAAAATAAGCATTTTATATATAAAATAATCGCTCACACACTTTGTTTTTAGTAAAGTACATGTCACTGAATCCTACTACGAAACACAAAGCTGTTTCCCTCACCTTCTGCCGCCCGGGAAAGGTTCCCAGGGTGATGTCGGCCTCTACGTATCCCTCCTCGTCCAGGGTGACCACCTCTGAGACGGATCCCTCCTTCCATCGGGGAGAAGTCAGGTCGTGGACCAGTTTGAGAGCCGTGGACTTGTGGACAGTGTTGGTGTGGGCCCAGTAGATGCCAATCTGGAAGGCTTCCTGGATGGACAGTGGGAGGGCAGTGAGGGAGAAATGAAAGGGTGAGGAGGAGATCCGATGGTAGGAATCGGAGGTCAAATGTCAAATGGAATGCGCCATCTAGATTGACTGCATTTGATTGCATTTTGGGAACGGCCACATGCTGGGGTCAACCGTGGCTCAGCACAATGCTCCTGACCGTGTCCGTGTTCACTGCCCATCATCTCAAATAGTCCTGGAACTGAGGAGCACGCGACCTCCACGACTGTTGGCTTTGTTAGGGGACAAACCTTAAGTGTCCCACAGACGCTGGAATGACACACCGGTTGGTCACCTGGCTCTGCGGCTAGCGGCGTCATGAAACGAGCCGATCAAACAGAAAACCTTCTCCCGGAAACCAACTCTGGTTTCAGCGGAGACCAAATCTTCTCCTGATGTGTCATGCCATGATAAACAGAAGGGCTCTACTAAAACAATGCTTTATTTGTTGGTATTTCACGGGCTTTTGCACACTTACAACTTTTTATTTTTGTTTCTTTGAGCTGAACCGCATCAGCACTTGTTCTTTGACGCGCTGCCTTCCCTGCTTAGCGCCGGGTGAGTGGTGGAACCGTGTGTGTACGTGTGCGTTATGTTCCACGGGGGAAAAAAATCATCTGCAGACCTCTGCTTCTGATCTCAGAAGCCAGTGAGGAGACATGCCCGCAGTATCGGGTGACAGAGCTTGGCTGCAGATAAAGACTGAGGCTTGTAATGCAGCTTTGGTGGACGGCCGTGTGCTTATTATTCAAGATGAGGGAAGAGCTGGCTTCATAATGAAATGCCACAAAAAGGCCGACTTCCAGGTCTTGATCTAAAAACAAGACACATCTTCAGCGCAACATTAAGATCACTGTAGATCATGCAGTCACTAAAATTAGGATAGCATACAGAATCAGAAATATTTTCACTGGCATAAATTTGCCAATACTAAACTTTTAACCCGATGGGAAACATTGATGCACTATGACTTGTTTGATGTAGAATAGTAAACGGTATGCAAGTATTACATAGAACTACAAACACCAGCTGGCTGTTGTTTTCCCCTGCCAACCTGACATGTTGCAGTTTACATCCACGCCTGTCCAACCCGTCATCACTCCATCATTTTATCCTGTTAGACATTTGCGTGAAGAAGTCATTAATTAAATTCTTGAGTCAATTCTCGTCACAGTGACCTTTGACCACCAACGTGTAATCAGTTCGTCATTGAGTCCAGGTTGACGTTTGTGCCACGTTTGAGGAAATTCCCTCAAGGGGTTCCTGAGGACAAGAATGGACTGGATGGACGAAAAGGAGTACGAATGACCCTGATGAAGCTATTATCCCCATTTAGGCTTGAAGCCGACGTCACAATGCGAAGGCATGGAGTTTGGAAGACATGGACGTCTAAGGAAAGGCGAGCTTGGGACTAGAAGTCAGGAGATCTTGGCCTCTGCAGCGTCGATTTGTGAACGTTCTTATTTAATATCGGTCTCTTGGAGGACACATATATGTATATGTAGTTGGCACCATACCTTGAAGTTGGGGGGCACAATGACCTTGCCGGCTGGTATCTGCAGCACGATGGTCTCTCCCTCAAAAAGCCAGAGGTCCCATTGGGAGTGGTTGGCCAGCAGGGCCCAGGGCAGCAGCTCCACCAGCAGGGTGTTCAGCCCGGTCTTCCAGCAGGATAACTTCACCTGCATGGGACTGTCCCACTGGGCGAGGGGCTCCAGCACGGACCTGTGCGGAGACAACACACCGTTACAGAAATCCCTCCCTTTGATTGCTGAGTTAATCATGCAGCCAGAAACAGTGGACGCTTTGGTCTTCACAGTACAGACGATGCACACATTTAGAGCACGAATAGACAAATAGACCCTCTGGGCTAAACAACGCAGACATGCGGAACACATTCTGCAGTATAAGGCCATGGGCACTGAGCTGTAAACACTTCACCCGAGACACACAGCTGTAATGACATACATATAGACAGAGAGACAGACACACAGCTACCTGTAATGCACTATTGATAAACAACCATTATTGTCAACTTGGTAATAAAACTAATTTATGCTCAATTACTTAGATTCAGGGTACAATTTGCCCCGTCTACTTTATGTAATTCATCTATGGACATGTTTTATACAGTGCCGAGTATGGAACGGCATTGAAATGTGTCGTACATAAACAAACAATCGTTGCACTGTTATACCAGGCAGACAAATGACAGTCTAAACAAACACACATAGAAGAAAAGGTCTGCAGACAAGCTATGCAACGCAAGGCATCTGGGAACACACACACACACACACACACACACACACACACACACACACACACACACACACACACACACACACACACACACACACACACACACACGGAAACAAACAAGGCTGACAGACAAAAACAAGCTTTTTATCAAACCAATCCGCCGACAGCAGCAGTCATTTCACGGTAATCTCGGTCCTGTGAACCCTAAACAGAGCGGTGCCGGAGGAGAGCCAAACAAACAGATCTCTCAGACTCGCTCTGAAGTTGAAAACCATCAAAGGGCGCCCCAGTCTTCTCTCTCCCCCGAGGCCGGCATCGACCAGCCTGCCACCTCACACTTGTCACATACCCGAAAGACTCCCCCGCTGTGGTGGAACGGGGACCGCTATTTGTGCGGTTGAACGGGGCATTGACCTCGAGGCTGAGGGCAGCAAAGTGTGGGGCTCATAAATCACATTAAGGAGCTCAGGAAAAAAGAAGAAGAAATAGAAAAAAAAGGTAATTGAAAGAAATGCGCTCAGCAGCTTCTGTCAAAACCTGCCAACTCTGAAGCTGAGGGTTTAAGAAGTGTGAATTTTGAGAAGCACACTGCTCTGAACACACACACACACACACACGCACGCACACACGCACGCACACACGCACACCCACGCACACCCACACACACACACGCACACACACACACACACACACGCACGCACACACGCAAGCACACACGCACACCCACACACACACACGCACACACACACACCCACACACGCACACCCACACACGCACGCACGCACACACACGCACACACGCACACACACACACACACGCACGCACACACGCACACCCACACACACAAGCACACACGCACACCCACACACACACGCACGCACGCACACACACACACACACGCACGCACACACACACACACACACACACACACAAGCACACCCACACACACACACGCACACCCACACGCACGCACACACGCACGCACACACGCACACACACTGCAGCTAGGGCTTACTCTAACCCAACCACTACAAGCTGTTTGTTTAATGATTGTGGAGGTGCCTCTCTGCCATTTAAAAAAATCCAACAGAGAAAGAAAAAAAAAACTTCCTCTGCCCCGTAAAGACACAATATTTACAGGCTCCCTGCCAAGACGTCGGTCCGGTTTCTCCAGCGAGCCGGAGAGGCCGAGAGCCCTCTTTTCAAACAGGCAAACTGCATCCCCGTTATCAAAATGAAACAAAAACATACAAATTAAACTGTGGCTTTCACTTGCTGTCAAAGTTCTGAGTGTGTTTATAGATAGCAATCCGTGCTATTAATCCTACTTCTTTTTCCTCAGACCGTTTTCCCGCCTCATGGTCTTGAACAATAAGTAGCAGATCTCTGGGCTTTAGACAAGCTGCCACTGTCACTTCCAAGATCGGAAGGGAGGGGGGGGCGGGGGGGGGGCACCCGACACCAAACCCGCCAGATAGCAGCCGTCCACCGTGTGTGTGTGTGTGTGTGTGTGTGTGACATTTAAAGGTGAGCGATGTGAACGGTGGTGTGCGTGAGTGTGTAACTACAGCGTTATGAGTGTGTCTGCACGCACGCTCTGTGTGCGTGGTGGAGTACGTATGGAGAGCGCAGGAACCCCGGGGGCAACCACAGGCAGACATATGGCCCACATGTCCAGCAGATAGATCCACTGGGACTCTCTGGTAACTCGGAGCCTGCGGGAGAGCATGTGGCTGCTATCAGGACGTGATTGCTCTGTGACAAAAGATGATTACCAGAGTGACATTTGCGGACAGATCCACATGTGTGTGCTTCCCCGATCGCGTATGGGCCCACATGCACGGCGGGCCACATTTGCACTCATCCGTTCAGCGCGCACACTGTACGCTCTTGCGAAGCCGTGCCAAGTTTTTGAACTGCACGCACGGCCCTGTGACTAGTGTGAGAAAGCGGGACTGTGAGTGAGTGACAGCCCCCAAATCTCCGGTCCGTGGGGACGACTTCTGATGCGCGGCTCTGCGTTGTCCTCGCCGTTAACGGTTTTATTATGTGAACAAAGAGGCAGCAATAAAAAGAGAAGCCTCCCTGATTAAAGGGTTCGCTTGCACAACTTTGTGCTTTGGGGACGCTGTATGAAGCCTGCTGTTAGAGAGCACACACTGAAAAACATACGATGACATTTGTGTTATAAAATCCAACAGTGGGATTTAACGCTTGCCGCAGAAGCGCTACAATAAAGATGGCAACGAATAACACATGTTGACTAATTACAAAGGATCAGAAGGTGTCATGGAGCACTTGTGTTTGTTTTGAGCGTGAATCTGGCTCACAACTTGCACCATGTGTCATTATTTCTCCATCCTGCCTCGCTCCACCTTGTTTATCTGACCCGGGTGCTTCTAAGTAAAGGGTTAGGAAGGAGGAATTACCTGTCAGCATCGTTGGCGGTGTAGGGCCACGGCGGCCCGTCGAAGGGCCTCGGACCGTAGAAGTCGGCCAGGATGTGCTCCAGGCTGTCCTCGCCTCCGCTCTTGTTCACGATCTGTTTGATCAGGCTGGTGGAGATCGGCACGGCGCAGTGGGAAGCGTCTTCGTCCTCCCTGAAGAGACGGAGCACAGACATCGTTATGGATTTCACTAACAACACGAGTACGATGCATTGAGGTGCATTTGTTTGTCCGTGTGGACAAACGGTCCCATTCCATACATGTCCTCGCAGACACATATATACTCAAACATCTTTACCCGACACTCTGCAGGGTCCTCCTGCCAAGCAGGGGCCGTACCAGCTGAGTTCACTTATCCGGATTATGTCCTCCTCCGTGCTGGACGGAGTGATAAGCGATGGATTTGAAATGAAAACCTCCCCACTTGGGGGTCATAAAGGCACACGGCTGTGAACCCCTGCTGGGTATTTTTGGACAGCAAACCCGACTTGGAAGCGCGTTTACTTATTCTCCAGCCAGAAACGATTCAAACTGTTTTTTATTTTTATTTCACTAAAGAACAAGACATCTCTCGACAGCAGCAGACTATTCCCATTGTTTTGTTCACAACAATCGAAGTGACCTCCGGCTAAACTCTGCTTTTACCCCTGAAACCTCGACGAGGGCTTGACTCTGCCTTTTGTTTGGGATCTTTCACTTCCTGACATGCAGTCTGGTCTTACAAACACTGATTCACAAAGATCATAGAGTAAGCTAAACAGCAGTAAATAATCCTATTGGATACTTCAGCCCCAGACACTGGTCAATTATGGCTTTGCAACAAAAACAAAAAAATAAAGAACTAAATCCAAACTGTAATAGCTTCTTCTTTCTCTGGGCAGCATCCAGTTCCACTTGGCTGAAGCAACGCAGCCCCTTACCCCAGAGCAGTAGTGTATTAATAGAGCTCATTGTGCTATAAAAGGAACACAGGGACTATTGCTTATGGATCTGGGGGCAAGACCGAGGACGTCGACAAGGTGTTGACAGGAAGCTTTTCATCCAGAGCAGTTCCTGAGGGGGGGGGGGGGGGGGGGCTGGAAGAGGCTTCTGATTGTAAACCCTCAGCTTTCTAATGTGGTGGCCGGTACGAGGGGAGCGGGATGTAACGGTTCTGGTTAAGACCCGTCTGTGTCTCTCTAGCGTCGCAGACCGCAGCTCTGCTCTCCACCTCGTCCATTAGAGCCCACAACTATGTGTAATTACAGGAAGGAAAGACGAGCTGTTGACCAGCGAACATTGGAGATTGGATCCGTCCTAGGGGTTTGGGGTTTGCTTGTGTGCATGTAGTATATGTGTGTGTACGCGAGTGAAGGTCCTTTTACAATTGTGGCTAGTAGCGTGTGTGTTTTCGAGGACGGAGAGGGAGGGGGGTATGTGCGTCTGCACGGTGAGAGGCAGTTTAGGAAGGGGACGGATTGTAAACACGAGGAGCGCTGCGGTCGCAAACCAGAAAGACTAGACACTTAGTTGTTTCTAAGCTCGCTTTTTTTTTTTTGCGTGCATGAAAAAAGGATTTATCTACAACAACAGGGGCCAGATATATTCCCAGTCACTGTATGGCCACTGTGGTTCCTTAATGGCAGCTGAAATCAAAACAAACTTTGTGACCGGATATCCAAACACACAACGGTTACAGCAAAGAAAATCTCTCAAGGGGAGTCAATTACCCTCAACGTTTAAATCTGTTTATTCAGCCACTAGTTGCTACCAAAAAGGGCCGATGTGTCTTTCATGGATCCGCATAAAACAACATAGATTACAGATGTACAGATCACAAACACAGTAGGAACAACAAGGACGCGGCATGTACACATGTGGTAGTTATTTCCCCCCTGGGGCCACCCACACAGAAACATAAACACTCGTGTTACTGAGACACACTTTGGGCTCAAGCATCTGCCATTGTGACATGACACATGAGGCAGGAGATGTCATTAGAATACACAACCTGCAGATGATTCCCCTTTACACGCAGATTTCGACGCGACCCAACATTTTGACGACGTTCGGCTTGGCGGGGCCCGCCACGATAAACTGGATGAAGAGCTGTCTCTTACGAGGGGATACGCACAATATGAGAACGTGTGAACACACACTGACAAACTGGGGCCCGAGCGACGGGCGTAGCAGTGATGTATGTGACAGACTCAGCCCGTGATGAAGTGGCGACTGTCACACTTGCGCTGGCACTCAGACTACTAAGACAACGACAGGCGCAGACCACACGTGGTAGACGCGAGGACGCATCTGCGCGTGCGCTCCTCGATCCGCCCACGGAAAACATGTGTGCATGCACGCAATCCAATACGGGGGCGAAAGACCTGCTCTCCTCTAGGGCCTGCATCTAAATGAGGTGTAATTATGGTCCAACCTGACATGTTGGAGTTGGGAGTGTCAGCGTCTCAGCTGTTGCCAAGTTGGCTTCCTGTTCCCCTGGACTGTGCCTGGGTTCCCTTGGACCATGTCTCCATGTTGGCCCATGGAAATCGAAAATGTGGTGCGAAACAATCTTAAGTAAGTGTCTCTCCATCTTTGTTACATCGAGGCATTAAAAAAAAGGAAAACCAGGACAGAAGGCCAGAGTCAGACTCTGAGGTCCTTTGCGGTGGTGGGAGCTGGTGGCTGATGACATAATATGACGCTGGACAAAAAAAAACAACTAAAAAAGATCCTGTGAATTTTCCTGCTGACCGGCAGGAGGACGGAAACCTTTGTGGGTCACGTAGACTTGTTGCTTGGTCCTTCAGGTGAGCTATTTCTTCCTTTACACTTGAGATCTCCCTTTGCCTATTAAGGTGGTACATGTATTGTACATGTTGGGCAATGTTATGTACTAGATGGTCTCAATGTGGTAAAGCTCTTGGCTTTTGTTCTTTTTTTACCTGGCCTGGAAAGTCAGGTGGTGGGTGAGGTCGGCCTCTGTGTTTAACAGGGGCTCCTGGTGGCCCTGGCCGCATATCAGCTGGCTCTCTCTCAGCCCCAGACTCCTCTTCTCTATGTGGACGGTCACTGGATCTGGCAGGTGGCTCTTCATGACAAACAGTGGACTGAACACCACCTGAAACAGGGGATTCATACAGAACAATCATCAGTGAGACAAACAGCTCAAACAAACAGACAGTACTGTTAAACTGGGAAAAGGATAGTGAGATGTTCAATGTACAATTCAGCAGCTGTGTATTCTTATGAAGTCTGTTTTCCCATTGTGGACTAATCAATGAATCCCAGCTATCCCAATAAGATACACTGGGTTGAAAATTTGGCACTAAATTGTGTGACAACAGTACAGATCAACCAAGTAAGAACAACCCCACCTGGCTGGTCTGTGGTCGTTTTATGGTCCAAGTGAAAAGAAATGCACATGGGTATGTAATGCGTTGGTGTTCTGTCCCAGGGGACTGCCCCTTATTCTGAAACCCCCAAAAATGTCCCATTGGACCGAAAACCCATTTATCCAACAGCCCGTTATCGCGAAAACAGGCGCCCATTGTTCCACAGGCCCATTGCTCTGAAAACACACTCTACCTGCAACAAACATGGCTAGCTATTATGCAGAATGATGTCCTTCTATATTCACGTTTTTTTTCCCTACAATGGCGAAGCCATGACTTGCCCTACACTTCCTCTGACTGGCTAGTACTGGTTGGTTTGGTTGATGAGGTTTAGGCATGAGGAGTGAGATTATTTAGTAAGAATACCAGGGTAAGCCAACACGCAGAGTAGGCCGGGTCATGCCATAGTAGAACAAAAAATATTGCCACCAGAAGGTCAGATGATGTCATCCTGCATAATAATTAGCCATGTGCTTCTGTTTGTGGCTGACAGAGGGTGTATTTTTGGTTTTATGTTTGTTTTCTGGATAACGGGCTGTCGGGTAAATAGGACTATTGATGGTTTTGGAATAATTGCATAGTATCCCATTGCTCTCAGTACCGAGCAAGAGTGGAATACCTGCACATAGTAAAAGGAGATAGAGCATCAGGAAATAAAAAAACAGCAACTTTGTGTCACAATATGGAAATGAACACGGTGCGTGTGTGTGGGGATACTCACCACTCTCTGCTGCATGTGAGAGCCAGGTTCAATTGTGATAAGAGTGCACCAAACATAGAGCAAAGAACCACTGGAGCAAGGCACCTACAAAAGAGACAAACTTGCTGTTATTTGTCTGTCTTATTCCTTATAATTCCAAGCTGTCCAATCGAAAACATCTGAGTCTTACAGTACTTGGGAGAGTGGGAAGTCTCATATCTTTCCATTATTGCAAAGGGTTGATAGAAAAAAAAGATTGAGCAAGGGCACTCAAGGGCAACGTGATGGTTTTTGTTTGCGGTTACAATGTAAAAATATGGATATCTTATGACTTTATTGCTTTGTGCTGCCTTTTATTCATAGACAGAATGTTTATTGCCTCCATCAGTGACACATTATCATGTTTTGTCCTAAAACGCGTTTGTTTCTTGGCTTCTTGCAGTAGTTTAAAGTTAAAGTTTCCCTAAAGCCCCGCGACACAATATCACAACTGAGGCGACTGACAACTGCTAGCGACGGATAAATGGGCCATTACGGGCACTTAAATCTTAGCAGGATTTAAATGCTGAGAATGTGCCCGCTGAAAGGCTGAGCGCTCCTAATGTGTCACTGGTGTTCGTCCCATCCGCTCCCCGCTCCTCATTAGAGACGTGGGGTGCCAAGGCACATTACAAGCGGTCTGGTTTATGACAGACAGGGGACTTCATGTACTTGGTGGGGACAGAGAGAGTGGAGTGCAGAGACCATTCAGATTAAACAAAGTGGGCCTTGAAAATAAAAAAAACCAGAGCCTTGTTGGGATGAGGTAGTGAAACTTTGGAAAACAGATACTCTGTAGGCCTGATCCACCAAAAACACTCACGGCCAGGATAAGGTCAAGACGACCTCCTGTCCTTTGTCAAAAGTAAAGGACGATGTTGAAAATTGGAGTTGAGGAGGAGGAAGGTGAGCTATGAGGAAGAGGAGTTACCTCAGATGGATCACCGGTTAATCAGGAGACGGATGAGAAAAGAGACAGGGGAGAGAGTCAGAGGCTGGAACAGGTGGACCAGCCGAATGCCAGAGGATGAAGTAAATAAAGAAGAGGAGTGAACAGCTACAAGATAGACGAGCGAGCCAGTGTGTGGGCGAGGGAGACGGGGGGAGGAAACGAGAGAGTGAAATATCAGGAGACAGAGATAGAGAGATCGGAGGACTCGGCTACTAGTCCAGGCTCTCATTCCGAGCCAACCCTCCATATGTGTAATGAACGGCTGATCTGAGGAGAGGAGATAACAGCGGAGAGATTGGAGCGGAGTCGGGGATGTTCACGCCCGCACACAGAAGCTGGAGCTGCAAGAACTAGCTAGTCATGAACAGCAAGGGGCTTATAAAGGACGAAAACAAAGAGAGAGGGACGGACCAAGACGGGAAACAAAGACAGATACAGAACAGGAGCGAGAACCGCCGGGGGACGGAGCGAAGGAGAGATTGTCTGGCGCCGGTCCAGCAGTGCGAAAGTGCCTTCAAAGCCTCTCCCTGTGCCCACGTATCAGCGAGTGTTTCCTGTCTATGGTTAGCGTTGTTATGAGAGAGCATAAACTGTATTTTCTGCCTCTCATCATGGTTGGGCTGGAGGGTTGGAGGGCCTTTGTAAGCCTATCTGAGGGGACGATCTCAATCTGTTCTCCCACCGTGAGCAGCTCTGCCACTGTGGCCACCCAGGAGGAGAGGATCCGGACACAGTTGGTGGTCCAGTCACCGGCTCCAAACCTGCGTGTGTGTGTGTGTGTGTGTGTGTGTGTGTGTGTGTGTGTATGTGTGTGTGGCTGGAGTGGTTAGAAACAGTGGTGCGGGCAATGTGTTTGTGAACAATATACATACACGTCAAATGTGTCTTTATAAAAATGACATCAGAACAACTTAAAGGACATCGCCTCAAAGGTCACGTCGTGACTCAGAGGTCATGTCGTGACTCTGAGGTCATGTTGTGACTCCGAGGTCATGTCGTGACTCCGAGGTCTCGGTCCAGGTCAGTTTGTGTCGCCGTACCTGCACAACAGAGCTGCCGTTGCCCTTCTCCCTCCTCTCCAGCTGAACGTCTTGGGACCAGTCCTCATCTCCCCTGGCCCTCACGCACAGCTCTGTCATCTCAGGGTCCTCCAGCACATACGAGGGTAGCTTGGCCCCGGCCTCCAGGCAGTCGCAGTGTTCCCTGACCACCGTCTGGCTGTCGGGCCCCACGTAGTGCTGCACCACCCGCAGCTCGATGTCCTGAGTCAGGTAGCTGCACATCACCTGCCGGCCACAGATTATTACCTGGAAGAGAAGCAGGTTACAGAGGAAGATTGAATGCAAGGATGCCCTGTTGATCTGATAATGTCCTCAAAAGAGGCTCCAAACTTCAACAACACACTAATGGGAGTTTGAAATGGGCTACGCTCCAAATCTAAAACATGTGTTTTCTTTAACTGTTAAGTCTTGGTTTTTATAAAAAACTGCTGTCCAGGTATAGTGTGAGTGAGAATTGCTAAATGAGCACACTAAGCACTACCGAAGCATACCGATGCATTTAGGAACACTACAGGATTTCTACTACGGAACAAACTTGTTCACCTCACTTCACGCTCAAAACTAAAGTAAGAAAGTCAAGAAATGGGGATGCATCACATTTTTTTTTAACCAATGATGGGGAAAGTCATCATCTGGGAAATTGTCACCACTGGAAATGCATCCCACCTTCAACCATTATGGATCAGTAAAACTGATCCCAGATCTGATGCCTCTGTAGCTGCAGGGTTGCTGGATGCAGCCTGGTTGCTTTCTCACTGCCTGATCATTTCCCAAGGTCATTGTCTATCACTCCATATACCGTATGCACACACTGCTTTTTTCTTAGTAGTAGGTCATGATCCATCAATACGTACTGTACATGCGGTCCCTACTAGTGTGGACACATTACATTACATTTAGCAGACACTTTTATCCTAAGCAATTTACAATAAGTGTTGCAAACACATGCATGTTATGTTTGTATTTATGGACACGAATGCACACGCACTCACAGAGTCAAGCCACCGCCCACCAGGGAGCTCTCATCTGGGACTAAGCCATGTAAATGTGACCGCACTCTCTCTGTGTGTGCGTGTGTGAGTGCGTGCGTGAGTGTGTGCGTGAGTGTGTGCGTGCGTGAGTGTGTGTGTGAGTGCGTGCGTGAGTGCGTGCGTGAGTGCGTGAGTGTGTGCGTGCGTGAGTGTGTGCGTGAGTGAGTGAGTGTGTGCGTGAGTGCGTGCGTGAGTGCGTGCGTGAGTGTGTGCGTGAGTGCGTGAGTGTGTGCGTGCGTGAGTGTGTGCGTGAGTGAGTGAGTGTGTGCGTGCGTGAGTGTGTGCGTGAGTGAGTGAGTGTGTGCGTGAGTGAGTGAGTGTGTGCGTGAGTGAGTGAGTGTGTGCGTGAGTGCGTGAGTGAGTGCGTGAGTGTGTGCGTGAGTGAGTGAGTGTGTGCGTGAGTGCGTGAGTGAGTGCGTGAGTGTGTGCGTGAGTAAGTGCGTGAGTGTGTGCGTGAGTGTGTTAGTGGGTGAATGTGTGCGTGAGTGCGTGAGTGTGTTAGTGCGTGAGTGAGTGTGTGCGTGAGTGCGTGAGTGTGTTAGTGCGTGAGTGAGTGTGTGCGTGCGTGAGTGCGTGAGTGTGTTAGTGCGTGAGTGAGTGTGTGCGTGCGTGAGTGCGTGAGTGTGTTAGTGCGTGAGTGAGTGTGTGCGTGCGTGAGTGCGTGAGTGTGTTAGTGCGTGAGTGAGTGTGTGCGTGCGTGAGTGCGTGCGTGAGTGCGTGAGTGTGTTAGTGCGTGAGTGTGTGCGTGCGTGAGTGCGTGCGTGCCTCCATCAATCAGCAGCAGTCAATGTGAGGGGCCAATATAAATGCCGAAGAGGCCGTCACAATAAAAGACCACAGCTGGACCGAGAGGGACAGTGCAGAGGTGTGTGACACATCGAGGACGAACCCGTCCCCATCCCCCGTCCCTCAAAAAGTACACAAGATGAGGTGCGCTCATACAGGCTGCAGCCAACGTCCTCTGCGGTGGCGGCGGCCGTCCCACTCTGAGGATACGTGTTGTGTGAATTGGATGCAACCGACACTCAAACCCTTTCATCGGATCCAGCGGGAACGAGATATAAACAAAGTCTGGGACAGACGGGGGAAGGAATGCGAGAGGCCGAGTCTGTTTCGTCTGGAGGACAAGAGGGAGACATGTGCGACACTCGACACTGTTTACATAACAAAGTGTCACCGCCGTAATCCGGCGGCATCTCTGCGTTGCATTCGTGGAAAAAACGCGCTGTTCGTGGTGTAAAAAGGGGACCGCGGCTGGTTTATGATTTCCTGTGATCTTCTCTGTGGATCGATGGGGTGGCTTCATCTTCATAAGCTTTTGTTTGAGTGCCATAAAACAGATTATGAAAACTGACGAAAAACAGGCAGTCCGTACATTCTTGGTGTTGCTGGAAACTGGGCCTTCTTTATTGCTGTGGTGTATTTTCACCACAAATATACTCAATTAAAATGTGTTGCCAGTACTGTGAGTCTTTTCCCTTTTCTGTAAATTAAATCCTTGGCTTATTGCTTAAACTAACTACATTTAGTTCTATCATTATTTTGGTTAACCTTAATGTTTATATACGACATTTTAATTGTATAACTGTTTTTTATATACCAAGAAATACAAAAAGTGAGCATGACAAGTCTCTGACAACTAAGCGAACTCCATCTAGGGATGAAGACTAAAGCTTCAGAAAATAAAAATGCTAAATATGCATTATTTCTCCGATATTTAAGAGGTCTTGTGTGATTCTCATTACAATAAAAAAACGGGACAAAAACAAAACAAACACGGCCAGTAAGCCATACCTGTTTCTGGACACCGTTGAGCTGCACCACCTTGATGATGAGTGAAGCCGTGCGTCCCTTATACTGAATGGTCCTCAGCAGGGTCCCTACGTTGTCCACGCTGAAGGCCTCTGACCAGCGCCAGTTCCCCCATCCCTCGATGCAGATGTGCAGCAGCTGCAGGAGGGGACGGAGCAGGACACACACAGACACACACACACACACACACACACGTACAAACAGAGACAGAAGACAGCAGACATCAGAGGTTAGTCTCCTTGCCCTTTATTTATTCCTGAGCAAAAGGCAAGTAAACAGTCTTTGTTTAGAGGATTTTGGTCGGGCGAAGAAGGGGGAACCCAAAGTTCCTGTTTACTGGTGCTGAACAGACCTGCTGCTGCTGCTGGCCGCACACAATAAACCGGCTGGTGGGAAACAGCTGATGTGGAAGCTCCATGTGTGTGTGTTTGTGTGTGTGTGTGTGTGTGTGTGTGTGTGTGTGTGTGTGTGTGTGTGTGTGTGTGTGTGTGTGTGTGTGTGTGTGTGGTTGGATGTGGAGCGCTCTGTTCTCCACACGTCTAAATAAGAGGCAAACAGCTTGGCTCTCAACCTTCTCGGCTCCGTATCCGTCACTTCGATGTGGAGCCCGTCCACATGTGTGGCTGTGTGCAGATGCACACACTCGTCGGGGGGGGGGAGGTAAACAGACGGCGTCCGATCCCTTGACACGCAAACAACCTTGCGACGGCGTAATTTTTCCGTTCCATTTTCCACACAATTCCTTGCAATGTGGGGCAGCATGGCACATGGCAGCGTGGGCTACCAGACAGATGCAAGGTAACTACATCTGCAGACCAGTGTTTTCGATGCTTTCTTCACAATGTTCACAAAACATGCACATTGCTGCAGCCTTCGCCCCTTCCCCTTCATCCACACGCACACAACATGCAGCCCAAAAGGCTGGTCAGATGTCCATCCTTGCATGCGGCACATCTGCACTCTAGTGAGGTCATGCGTGACAAGGAAAAGCAAATTGTCAAAACAATGTGAGCGTTGTCACGAGATTACGGTCACAATACAGGAGCAGAATCATAAATACGTGAGGAGATCTAAAGCCGCCCCCCCCTCCCGTCCCGAGGCAGCGCGGCTGACCTGCCACCTCACTGAACTCTGCGTGTCAGCCCAGCTGCCAACTCAACTTCAAACTTGCGAGAGCTGGAAAGGGAGGAGGGAGGACGTGAGAAAAGACAAAGAATGCATGTGAGCGGGAGAGTCCAGAGAGACAGGGGAGACGAGGGGAGACGAGGGGGGTGGGCTGGGGTGGGGTGGGGTTCAATCCTCTCCCAGAGGAGTTGCGACTAGAGTGGAACACTGAAATACGTTTTTGAAGATTTACACTTTGGCCTGTCGCCTCAATGTGCCGAGCGTTTAGCCAATCTGACTAAAGAAAAACAAATTACCCTGAGGTCAGAGAGCATGGGGGGACCCTGGTCGGGACCTTCTATGTTTCTCTTCGCTGTAGTCGTTCCTCACCGTTTGAAGGCAGATTTCTTTACAACAACATTCTTAATCAAAGCCTGAATTCACTTTCTCCTCCCTGTCGGCTGAGTGGAAATGACATAATTTCTCAGATCTCAAGCTCAGTGGACTTACGGGGAAAGTGGCAGGGTGGTGTAAACAGCCAGGTGGCAGAGGTTAGCAGTAAGCTCGAAGGCCTTCACACACTGGGGAAGGGGGGGAGTATAAATGACACTAGATGCAAAAAAACTCGTCAGCAAATATTAAAACTATTCATACTGCAACATTATTTTCAATAAAAGGTTTGAATAGATTTGCACAGGCAGAGGACCAACTACCAAGATCCTATTGACCCAGAGCAGCGTCTGGCAGTCTGAGGTCAACTGTTGTATAGCTTAGAGGACTGTAAACTCACTGATTGAGGTTCTTTAGTGAAATGCTCTGAGTACCCCTGGTAAATAGTTACACAGTGCATATACCTCAGACTTTAAAAAAAAAAGTAAGAACAGAAGGAGTGGATCTGTTGTGAGCAGCGTTTGTTAAGGTTGAAAGGAGTAATCAAGTCTGCTGTCTCTGCACGGACCAGTCGGCAACCTCCGGGTCTGAAAAGTAAAGCAAATGCTGAAGTATCTTAAACCTGCATTCTTTGTAATGGCCAGCAGGGGGCAACTCCTCTGGTTGTATAGAAGTCAAAGCTTCATGTGTTAAAGCTGCATTCTCTCTCCTGACCACCAGGGGGCGACTCCTCTGGTTGTATAGAAGTCTATAGAAAATGACTCTACTTCTCTCTTGATTTATTCCCTCAGTAAACATTGTAAACATGAGTTTATGTCTCAATCTCTAGTTTCAAGTCTTCTTCAATACAGCATGATGTTCATTTAGCAAATTATGGTCCATTTAGAGTCAAACAGACCAAGGCTACCTTGTGATTGACAGGTCTCCACCAGAGACCCCCCCCCCCCTTCTCCCCCAGAGTGTATTTAGGCCTTAAGGGCAGATAACCATTAGATGATTCCCAAAACCAGCCGAAACATTATAATCAAGATGGTGGTTTGAGGAAAACTTTGAAAAAAAGGGTAATTTGGGGTTTTCTGCCATTCTGCTCCTGCTCTCTCTTTAAGTGACTGGGTACTGGTTGATATGGAAACTTTTTAATTGCAACTTCAAAAATCTTGCTAACTTCCCGAGTATCAGCCCCTGTCTTTAAGGTTTTGAGAGGAGCTGCATCGGTGTTAATGTTGTGGTGGTGAACCCGCTCTGCCGTGCCTCAGCACCATCTGCAAGGAGCCAATTTGTTATTTCAACACTTCTCCCTCCTTTCACCCCTCTCTTCCTCCCCCTCTTCCTCCCCCTCTCGCTGTGGCTCAACTTGACCTTTAAGGGAGAAGTCATAATAACGTCTCTCCTCGAACTTCAAACGGCCAACGCCGCTCTTGTTTTAATTCATCACCGCTCTGACTCAAGCAGCGGAAGAAAAAAAACAAAAAACAAAACAAATCGGTGGTGACACAGATGAACTGGACACGTAGGATAACAAGAATGAATAATAAGAAGCTGTTTTGCGTCTTTGTGACGTATCCAACTGTTGTGACACTGAGGAAATCCAGTCAGCCACATGTGGTGTTTTTAATTCCTGACCTCACACTCACAACTTCACCAAAAAAAAAATACTTTGTAGGAAGATGAGTTCTGAATCAGAATCTAGTTGAAGTAAAGGACGGGTTCACATGCTTTAAGTCCAAAACTGTACTTAAATGTCCATATGGCTCTATCCCCGGAATAGATGTGTGTGTTTGTGTGTGTGTGTGTGTGTGTGTGTGTGTGTGTGTGTTGAGGGGGGTGGGGGGGACAGGACTTTTTGTCCCCCCACTTTCAGGTGTCATGTTATTAAAGTGGTATTACAGTCATCACGCCTCGGTTTCACACGCGATGAACTGATAGCATGAAGCTGAATCAGGCGCCTGCTGACATCGTCAGAATGGTCCGAACGGAAACCAAACATCCGAGTATGGGAGTATGGGCCGTATACCATTTACTTTGTGGTGTGTTATTCAACACATCACTAATGATGCGTCATGTCTCAGATGTCCTTCCCGTCTGCTCTCAGTTCTTTCTCTCTTTACCTCCTCATGTTGATGGTTAGCTGCTGCTCCGTCGGGAGCAGGACAAACACCATGCCACAGTTTGGGAGTTTCCCTTAAAGGGCACTTCATGTCGTCTTGGACTTGGGGCGAAAATGATTCTTTAACTTTAGTGTTGAACCCGAACAATCTCTGTCACATCGTGTTGCTCACCACAGCAACACGTCTACCCGTATTACAAACTAGAATTAAGACCTCAGGGTTGTACGCCTCCGCAAACCAGTTGAGTTGGCGCTCACATCCATGTCTGTCCGAAATGTCATCACTTCATCATTTTAAACATTCAGACATTTGTGTGAAACTGTCATAATCAGAATATCAGTTCTTGATTCATGGCTCAAAACGTGTTGACTTTTGACTTAATCAGTTCACCCCTGAGTCAAGGTGAAGAAATTCCCTCCAGGCGTAACCGAGATATCACTAAAGACAAACGTATGGACGGCGCGTGCAACCGTTACTCTGACTCCACGGTGTTTAGGATGCAGACCCTGAGGGAAAGACGGGGAAGTTGCGGTCCTGAGCGAAGCAGGAAGTTACGCTTAGGTGATTCTCAGTTCTTTCCGTGGAGCTGTGTGAACTGTTTTCAAAGCGTCAGTCTCCAACACTCCTGTTGATGTGCAGAAGAAACTGTATCGTGTAATAAATCAAAACAACAAGTTTTGATTTATTGAAATCAAAAGAACAAGTTTTGATTTCATTTATTGAAATCAAAACTTGATTTTTATTAAAATCAAGTTGTGCTCCCCCCCAAATAAGCACGGAGGAGGGGGGGGGGGGGGCTTGGGGGGGGTCTGTGTTAATTTTGCAACACTCAAACAACATCCCTCCAGTTGGAGACTGCCGATGGAACAGATACCTGCTGCCTGTTAAGAGATATTGACATATTGAAAACAACCCTTTTTGTTTGGAGCCACACAACATGACGCCATTAGACCGAGATTTTTTTCAAAGAACTCTACCCTCAAGAACCAAAATACAAGCAGTATGCCAAGGTGACAAACATAACTGGACTGAAATAAGTGGTACACAGTAATGTAATGTAATGTGTATGTAATGTAATGTTATGAAATCATCATTTATATTTGTTTAAAAGGTCACCAGAAACTCAAACTCCACTTACAGTAAACATGTGAATTGTAATAATCTATTATATCTAAATCGACTATGTAAAATGTGATTCTCTTACTCTGCTAGTATCTAGAGAAAAACAACATTTTGAGTAAAACCAGCCTACAGCTTGTAATCCCACAAGCTAAATAAGTCTCTTTATCTCACTTCCAAATAAATCTTTTTAAAAACTCCCACGCTCACCCTCACACACTGGCGCTGAGCTGAAGACCTTTTGTCCAAAACCAACTAAGAACCCATCTGTCATCTTATGATATTACCCAAGTTGGGTATTGAGTGTGAAAGAAATGTGAAATCTCAATCTCTCCTCATTTCCCCTAAATCCCAGAGGAGAGATTGTGATTATGGCTGGCTGATGGCGGACACATAGCTTCCAGCACATTACTGGGCTCCAGCTTTGGTACCGGAACGATCTGCAGGGGGATTATTAAAACTGAGTAATTGCATGAAACCACACAAAGCATTTTCACTCTGTGACTGCATTGCACTGTAATGTTGTCTGTTATCTGTTTTCACTGATAGGGAGCAGGATTTGACCAGGGTTATGTTACACTGTTGCTTTTTCCAATAACAACTCCGGCCAACAAAATACAATCATTTGTCCAAATTCTTTGGATGTAACTTGACCAGTGGTATTGATGGTATTGATGTCAAACATGTTTTTCCCTCAGTGATATAATCAACCTACAATCATTTATCTCAAATCTTGAGAAATGAACTGACTACAAGTTCGTGATATGGCTTTCGGTTTGACAGAACATCCCAGCCTTGTATCATCATGAAGGTTTACAGTGACATGTTTGTCCAAATGCACTAATATAGCTAAGCTACAGTTGATTCATCTCTGTTCCACGGAGACGTATCCGCTGATGGACTTGATGATGGGATTGTCCATTCCTGCTCGAACTGAATCCACTCCATGCTTCTTTGGTCTAATGTCCCCAGTCAGACTGCAGGGCCACATCGTCATGGTGATTAGTGGCCTCGTAGTGGTCAAACATTGGTGAGAGATGAAAGTCTGTATATTACCCTAACACCACTGGTTTACTGACTTTGCCGCCACAATCCAATCTGCTTAAATAACTTAGAGCCTGCAGTTATTATTGAGGGAACATAATGAGGCTTTGACGTATGTTTTCAAATCACGCAGTCTGCTGAATTAGTGACTAACCCAAACGTAACAAGTAACACCTGTCTACTAAAGCAAATATCAGGGGGCCAGAGGGATGATGTCAAGATCATGTTGGGACCGTGTCTGGTCTTATCACAAGATCGGTACCACATGAACTTTTTGAAACCCCATCGCGCACGTTTCCCAGTTGCCATGGAAACTCAGAAATGCAGAACCCAAACACGGAGACTGACACATACAGAAATGGTGTAAACTTCTGAGAACCACCGCCCACCCAAACTGTAAGTTATATTCGGTGAGTCAATCAACCGACCACATGCCATCACGGGTGCGATGTCATGTCTACTGCCTGGTCCAATGCTTAATCCCGTCCCGAGAGAATATCCTAAGCAACAATTTTTCCTGTAAAAGACGCTAAGATATCAGTCAGTCATAACCAAAAGCAATGACTATTAACTTCCTGGTAAACGCAGAGCCATTACCTCATTTGGATGGCAAAAATTCAAGCGTCTGCTTTGATAATGTGGGTGTCAAGCATAGAAGAACAGAGAAACACATACAGTTGGATAGATGTGCTTTCTCACACACACACACACACACACACACACACACACACACACACACACACACACACACACACACACACACACACCGCCCTACAACCCCTGTCCTCTTGCAGACAGAACGAGTCACTCCTGCCACTGAAACCGCTGTCCGTCTAGTGTCCTCTAGCAGGAATGTGTTTGGGTGCACATAACACAAATCTAGTGTCTGTCCGCAGAGGAGACGTATACAGTGTTCCTGGATGCTGCAAAAGACGGGTCGACAAAGCCGCAGCGGTCGTCTACCCATTACTACCATTCCTTAGTTCCGTCCCACTCAGACTATAATGGGAGATTTGAGACTGAGACATGGAGTAGAAGTATAAACAACACCAGTAGCGTCGCGCAAGTTTCCATCACAGGCCCGAAGAGGCTGTGGCGGGTCTTTAGATGGTTTGCTTACCAATCAATTCCACCCAAACAAGCTCTACATCTAAATTAAACTCTCTGAAGCTTTAAAAAAAAAAAACAATGTACGTGATTTCATTTTCATTTACCAAAGGTAGTCTTTGTCCCGCCTGTCTTATTCAATGACATGGGCGTAGATCAGAAAAGTGGTTTGTGGAACAGAGGCCTGTTTTGTCTACTGAAATAACTTTGGGACCAGGGAGCTAGCTAGCCACCTAACAAATGAGAAACAGGTTTATACCCAGACAACAAAAGAATTTGAATGGGGGGGGGAGGAGAGACAAAGTTGAACTGCAATGAACGAAAAAGAAAAAAAAGAGAGCATAAATGAGTTAAAGAGAGACACAACAGCATCCTTTCCAGGGCAGCGAGGGCCAACCCATGTAACATGAGGGTATTATGGTGGCTTCAACAGCTGTCTGCAACGCTTCTCTCCTCCTTGGCTCCCTCTCTCTGACAAAAGCAGCAAGGCAGTGCTACATCAAAGCCCAGATTTGCAAGTCTAAGACGCGGTTTGAGAGCTGGAAGAAGGTACAGAGAGAAGGCATTGTGTGGGTCCGCGGTTGACAGAGGAGACGCTAAGACGTTTACGCTTGACTAACATTGCTCCATAGTTCTCCCTCTGGTTTTCTACCGAGGCATCTCAGACATCCAGGGCCTCGAGGGCTCCGGGAGACGCAGACGCGGCAAGTGTTCACACCAAAAGAAGGGAGCGACAAAAGGAGCACTGTCTGAGAGGAGGGAGCTTTGTGAACCGCACGCTGGGGGGTGAAAGAGTCAGTAGTCGGGGACCTTGTCTCGGTGGAAAGAACACAGAAAAACAAAGGCTTGCCCTGGGCTTCTGGAGAAATTCGACATAGGGGAACTATTATATATAGTACATATACAGTGCACACAGAGGCATAAATGGTTTTTCACCCACAGGGTGTTGAGACATCCACCCAAACATCCATCCTGTCTACTCGTTTATTCCTGGTCATGTCATCGTACCTTATCCCAGCCCAACACTGTACATCAGTCCACCTGAGGGCTAACGCATACTTTACGTTAGCACATTTATTCAGACAAACACAAATAAACAAATATACTTTGCAAACAGTGTTGGGATTAACTAGTTACACGTAAGGGCAATATTTAATTCAATGATAAAATAATTGTAATCCCTTGCAGTTACTGAGAAAGAAATATGTAATCAAATTAGCGTTACTAATCAAAATGTTGGTGATTCTGAAGGGGTTACATGTACACAGTATACAATATATTCTTTGGGGAACTTTGCATCTTTTTCACCTTCTTTTGGTATATTTCCAGACAACGCGGGTCCGTAAAAGTCATTGGGAGAAATTTGAGTGCAACCCCATCGAAGGTAGGATGTCTTACAGGGAGCTGTTTCTCCATCCAGACAGGCTCCGTTCATTTCACTGTTGTTCACATGTTCTCCAATTTCTAGCATTGTTTCTTTAATTGGTTCTCTTGTTTGAATTTCCACCACCACCTTTCATCTGCCAAGTCAAATCAATGAGCTTTTCTCAAAGCAACCCGAGTCTGCCATACCCCGACCAGCCGACCACGCCAAGGCCAGTGGCCACGTCGTCGGAAAGGATCTTCTTTCCTAACACCTTGAACACACAAGCGGACAAAAGGTTTCATGTTATTGATTACAGACCGACTAGAAAACGGGAAACCGTAGTCACCCATGCCTTGACCACAACTAGAGTGCTCTGAACTACCAGCAACAGTAAGCTGACTACAGTCTAACGCAGACAACACGAATGCAATGGATGTTTCCACTGGTTTGACAATACAATGCGTAGCGCAAATTAACACTTCAAGACAGAAGTGGATTCGGTTCTCTGCGATGAAACCACAAGCTCTCCCGCTAAAGAAGAAATGCAGGTAATCCTATACAGCCACCCACTGACCACAGAGTGGTAGATTGTGTAATGAAACTGAGGCCCAGTAAAATGTAGACAACATATCACCAAGACATGGCCATACACTACAAAAGTTCCTCCTGCTTCCAGCTCGGGGGCCGTAAACACATGTGCACCAGTGTCTTTCACTGGCTCTGATATTTTTCTCAGAAATAGTATATTAATACAGCTCAATCAAATGTACAGTTTTAGATTTTAATACTTGCTATGGTATTTTTTTTTATTATGTGCAATGCTAAGAAAAATATCCTCTTAGTTTCTTCAGTGGTGGATGTACAGTGTTTGGCGAGACCCTCTTCTGGGTGCCACTGTGGCCACAAGGCCAGGATCACCATGCAGCCCAGTGCTGCTCCTGTGGTCACACAGCACTACGGTGCTGTCCGTGGTGCTGAACCCAGGGCAGCACCAAATGGCACCACGACGCCCACCGGTTCTTCACCTGCACCTCCGAGCTGGTTGAGGGTATACTCCGTAGCACTGAAGGCTGCTGATCGTAAACACACCTTTCTGTGTGGAGAAGGCCGTGTTCTCCCAGTGTGTTTCCTCCAGGTGCTATGGTTTCCTCCCACCACTCAAAGAAGTAACCCCCCGCCCGGTCGAGACCCGGGTTGGCAACTAGATGGAACTAGATGATCGGCTGTGGCGACCCCGAACAGGAACAGTCGAACGAAGAAGAAGACACTAAACTCTAATGTGAAATCAGATTTTTTTTTACTATTATTCCAAATTTATTTCAACTACAGACAAAGTAATGAAGAGCTTGTCAAAACAAAGGATATGGGCCACATTTAGAGACCACATTCTGTAACTGACATCATAGCCCAACACGGGTCGGTGAACTTGAATGCATCGAATAAGTCTGCTTTCATAACGTGGTCCAGGGTCATTAAAACATACCAACACTTTTTGTCATGTGGAGGCCAACCAGAAACAGTTCTGCTGCCCAAACGGGGCCACAACTCGCGGTTTAAGACTCTTTGTTGTACTTTCAAGGCCAAGGATTTGATGGAGAGGATGAAAACATATTTTTTTAAACTGCTAACACATTGACATGTTTAAAAAGATTTACATAGAAAAACAAATATGAGATTCTAGCTGCTCAGCTCTCATCAACATGATAATTAAATTAATCTCCTCATGTCAGAGGCAGAGCTTCCTCTGGGACAAACTACACAGGGAGAGGAATTACTCACATATATATACACACACTCAAGAGTCATGACAGACCGATGGCTCATCAGATATACAACGCTGAATCAAAACAAAATCACAGCGTGTCAGTGAGAGTGAGAAAACAAAGACTTCTAAACACTGGGCCGAGTTCGGAGGGATGAGCGGGAACCAACTGCGGAGATAAAAAATAAAAAGCGGGCGGTGAAAGGTGGAGACTCACTGTCCTCCCTGCGTTTCTCATGGAAATCTTGGCTGTGGGAGCTGTGGTGGAAAGCTGGGGGGATGTAGTACATTGTTTGACAATGGTTGGATGAGGACCAAATGGTGGGTTGCAGAAAGATGAGAATGGGTCCCCAGAATATTCAGGAGTCGTTGATTTAAAAATTTTACTGGCAACATTATGCTGTTGAAACTTCTCTGTCTTTGCGATATGAGACAAACACGAGGTTCAGAACTTCTCGAGACGTGTCCTATTAATCACTAATCAAGCCTGCTCCCAACGAGCACTGCTGGGAGGAATGGTTCTAGCCCTCCAGTGACAGATACTAAGAATAAATGGGAACAAAAAGGCTATTGACAACCTCTCAAAAAGAAAAACTTTAGCATTTGTGCTTGAGCAAGGAGCCCCATGGCGAATATGTCCAGTAGGCCGATATAGACGTGAGGCTGGATGAACAGAGGTGTAGGCACAAAAACCCTCAAAGCTAAAGACAAACGAATGTAATCATCCTGTGACCTTTGGCCTCTAGGTGTTAGGATTCTGTATGGCCATCAAGTGACAGGTAAATCCTCAGAGGGCTTACAATAATTTCGGGGGAGTGGCTTTGAACGGAGGCCTGAAAGGACGAGCTGTCAGTGTTGCCGACTTGGCGACTTTCTCGCTAGATTTAGCAACTTTTGGAGCTAGCATTGCTCGGACCAGCCCTAGATATGCTGCTACAGGCCCAGACTGCCGGGGGACTTCCATAGATACACTGAGCTCCGCTCTCCTCTTCTCTCTCTCCTTCTGTATGAATTCATGTCCCATCAATGCACATTACTAACTCTTCTTCTTCCCCGGAGTCTTTGTGCTTTCTCTCTTCACAGGTTTCCATGGACCGTGGTTATAACTGGACCCTGGTCCTGCCTCACACCCACTGCTACTATTATTGTTATTATTATAATTCACATTACTATTACTGATACCATTATTGTTTTTATTATCATTATCATTCTATTGTATCCACTGTTGCTGTTATTATTAGTAGTCGTAATTTTTCCCATCATGATTCTGCTGACTGCTCTCATTATGTGAATCATTTATATCATATGCATTGTATGTGTTGTAACTCTATTACACATGACATCCATCACACTTCTGTCCATCCGGGTAGAGGGATCCTCCTCTGTTGCTCTCCCTGAGGATTTTTCCTTTTTTCTCACCCATAAAAGTTTCTTTGGGGGGAGTTTTTGAATTGAATTGAATTAGAAAAGAGTTGGCAACACTGGGCTGAGTTTTTCGTTTGCATACTGTCAAAATCTAGCATATTCTTGCTGGTTTCTCCGATGTTGCCGACCCCTTCTTTAACCCTTTGAGACCCGCTGACATAACTAGTCTTATAGCTAGAATGAATCCATTGGTACCAACCATGTCATGCTAGCTTTTCGAGAAGGGGGCTGAACAACGTTCTGAAGTTCGGCAAAATCTTGGCGAAGGGAAAACTGGCATGGTGATTTTCGAGGCGTTCCTTGACCTCTCACCTCAAGATGTTTGAACAAAAAAGGGTTTCATGGGTACCCACGAGTCCCCTCTTCACAGACCCATTTTATGATAATCACGTGCAGTATAAATGTGTATGAACAGTGCATAAATGGAAAGCTGAGACTCTTGTGGATCCAATGAGCCCCATTATATTCATGTGTGATGATGTCAGTCCTCATAGTAGCCATTTCACATCGTGAGACCATTGTTTGAAACTAGAAGTTACTGTGTGAAATGACCTGTTGTGACCTCTAGGACAAGCACAGCCTCATGAAACATACAAACACAAGCTACAGACTTCAGAGCCAAATTTAGCTCCAAACCAGGTTAATAAATAGTATCAACTCAGAAATTGATGCCCCAACTTATGAGCATGAGAATGGCATCATATACGTAATGTTCTACGCCCTTTCATAATTTTCGCAATATATTTGATTTATGACTAGAATAACTCGACACACACCGCTGAGCTTGTCATATTAATTTTCAGGCTCTGGGCTTTCAGAGGATGTCTACCATTTTGACCGGCTATCTCCCCCCTGAAGATCCCCTGTCCCCCCTAAACACAGACAAAAACAGGTCTATGTTGTTCTCTAAACAGACACCATTGTGTACGCACATATTCACTTAAAAACAACGTGTTTTGACTGATTCGTCATGCTGGTCATATACCAGGGTCAGTACAAGGCAACGTGAAATGATCAGACAGCTGAACTGCTGGATTCAAATGGCAGATAATAGCAGAAGTAAGGAGGTGGTTGTGTGGCTATATACTGTTGTCAAAAATAATTTGTGTGGTTATGTTAACTTACTAAAAGTTATCTTTTATTCAAGTTTGATGGAAAATGGGTTTAAAAATATCGTCGAAGACAAACTTAGGGACAAATGCATTTCAAACAAAGGTCAAGCCCTGAACCACGAGTTACATCTCGCACATCTAGAAGCCAAAAATCTTTTGTTTCACAGTTGAGAACTGGTATTCTTCTTCAGGACATTGAGGTTGGCAGATTCAACAATATCCAGTCGAAACACTGAGAGCTGAGTGAGTAGGGAGTATACTCTACATACTATAACGATGATATTATTATGGCTCTATAGAACCCAGATATATTCTGGTGTACAGATGATCAAAGATGTTGATGCACATAGGTTTTCTGTCTTAAAAGCCTTAAAAAGACAGCAGAATGGACAATTAAACAAGTATTTACTTCGATTTTCCCGTTATTATACAGAAAGTGTGTTTGACAGTGACCTCTGAATTCTGGAGATCTGATAATCAAATAGATTTTCCTTATTTATTTCTTGCCTTGTTTTTGTAGTTTAATACTGTATACGCACCACTCTGAATCTGGGTTAGATTCCTTTATTTATTCATTCATTCAGAGGGTGATTCCTGGAGGCTGGTTTCACTAATCGTCAGCCAGAGCTGCCTGCTGTCTAACTGTTCATTTGATATATGGTTCCTTTTACATCTTTCTTCTCCCCTCTCATTTATATTGTATGATTTGAGCCGCGCAACTAAGAAAGCCAAGTCCTCCTCACTCCCCGTGAACATTCACCATGTAGCCTGGACCAGGAATGTGAATTGTGCACAGCTGAAGGTTATCCTGCCCAGAAAGACATGCACAGCATTCTATATCATATACTTTTTACTTTTACTTTTAGTACGTACCCTTGCTGCCCTTACAAAGTACATACTGCCGCATGCAGTATGCATTCAATTGAGATTTACTACGTCATAACAGTGAACCTTGAACTTTGACCCTGTTGCTGATATATCCACTGTCCACAGTGATTGTGGGTCAGAATAGTCAGAGAAGCATGCTGGCTTGCATGCTGCAAAATGGGAGCGGATGCAGTCGGACATGCAGGAATTTTGGAATAGTGCATTTGACATGCTATGCACTGGGACAGACTACTTCTCTGGCATACTAACTATTCTGGTAGCATTGGTAGTAATAGGTTAATGACAATGATAATCTCTCTATAGGGACTGATTTAGCTTGACTTTATTAATAATATGAATTGAAGTGACTAATTAACCTTTGTCTGATGATGAAGTGTTCACCTCTTACTCTTCTTTTCATTGCCTGAGGTAATGCCTACAAGTACATGTCAGTTTCAACAGGTCAGCCTTCCTGCTGGAGCTAACCCGGCCTCTGAGGATAATCAACAGGAAAGTGCAGCTTTTCTCAAGGGATCCAAAAGGACATCAGTCCCTTTCACCAGCTTCTCCCTCTCTCCGATCCGTCAATGTGTGGGTGAACCTGATATCTCCCAGAGGGTCGGCCAAAATCTTACTGCAGACAAAAGCCCCAATCAGGGATGAACAGCACAACTGAGCCACTTCACTTGAGGGCAGTGTTTCTTAAACAATGGGTCAGGGCGGCGGAATATGAAAGAAGAACTGGTAGATTTTAAAGAATGCATTTAGAATTTAGAATTATGAGCTGCGAGCGTTGAGTGCTGCTTTAGGTTTAAAAACAAGAATCTGGATCAGATTGACGGAGCAAAGTGCGCACGGTGAGTGAGCGACAGGAAACCATACACAATACATCCATACACAATACATCCATACGCAATACATCAAGCTCCTCGCCCATAAACATCGACACGCGCACGTGATCAAGCACATGGCGTTAAAAGTTCTCTCACATCCCCCCAACCACCTAACCAAACACACACACACACACACACACACACACACACACACACACACACACACACACACACACACACACACACACACACACACACACACACACACACACACACACACACACACACACACAAATACCTCCCTGTCATGCCTGCTTCCAACAACACGCGGCCAATCAAACCACAAACTAATAGTCCTGGGCTGCTATCTCCAGCACATTTACCCCGGGGAACCACACACACACGCATACCGACACAACACTGACGCATGGTTCAACACCACACACATGCAGCACCGACACACACGCGTCCAGAAAAGAGCTCTTCAGTAAAAGCATGCCCCTGGAGTAAATTACAATTCAGTTAAATGGTGAATATTCCTTGTAGGCACTTAAAAAGTCCTTCCCAAATCTAGGGGTCCTTTTACGCCCCTTCTCCCTGCTAACCGCGGTAACCACAGGGATTTCCATCAGCTAGGCTGCATCCTGTACCAAGCAGCCAGATATTCCAACCATCCGCACCACCACACGCCAGAGCCCCGAAAACAGCAGGGTGGGGACAGCTAGTGTGTTTGTGTGAGATATATAAACTGTGCTTAATTATAGTGAAAGTGTGTGTCGTCATCCTGGCGTTTTATATTAAATGTGTCAATCTATCTATATCTCTCTTACATATTATATAAAAAGTAAAGTATAACATTTAAAATATTAAAAAAATAGGGGAAATTGAGAGTTGTTTATAAACTTCTTCACCTTGGCTGGCAAATGCCGGGGTGTGAAGGCATGCCGAGCCTGAAAGAGAGAACTTAGACCGAGAGGCCTGACAGACTCCAGGCCTTAGGAAACATTTTATCACTGTGTATGTGTGTGTGTGTGTGTGTGTGTGAGAGGGGGGGGGTTCTGGCTGTGCATGAACTTGATCAAGTGTTAGCCCATAGCGGCTCTAAAAGACGTGACCGCCTCAATCGACCCTTTTAATGCATCTTACGGTTGTGACTGACAGCGGAGTCAGGGTGAGTGTGGGGGGAACAGAGGAGCACTGAGAAGGGTGTGTGACCTGAGCCGCGGTTCGCGTTTCGCTGCAAAAACACTCGGCTCGGGGTGCTCTTCTGAGAGAAGTGACAGATATTCGGAGGTATGTCAACATCGTGGGAAGTGTGCGCCGGTTGGCCCGCTCGGGATCACAGACACACATGGGAGATTGCAGGGTTTTAAATATGCCTCCCTGTTTTAGTCCAAGCTGAAACAACAGCAGGACTGTTCATTTAGGGAGCGCTTTCTCTCCAGACTCTTTTGGACCCTGTCTTTGGACCGGCGATAACAGAAGATAGGATTAAAGGATTTGATGTGTGATGATAAAGCATAGTTGGCAAGCCTGCTCATCTGTACTTCCTTGATGCGTTGCTTGTGCATCATAAACAGAGAGAAATGGGGGAAGGCGGGAGGGAGAGCGAGATAGCGAGTGGACACATTTTTGGCCGTGTTGCCGCTGAGGAGTTCTCTCAGCACAATCTGTGAGTGTCAAGAGCACGGCTCATCCTTTGCCCTCGCTTCCTTTTTTCCATGTCCTCCCGTTTTCTCAAGCAGGCCTGTACAGCATCCCCCCCTTTTGACAAGTCTTTGCTACCCTCCTTTTTGAATTTCTCATATTTCCCTATCCATTCTACCTTCGTTCCCCTCCGTCTTCCATTTTTCAAGATGATTTCATGTCCAGTGGGCTTCCTCTGGGGAGCCGGAGAGAGAAAAGGGGGGGGGGCAGATTACCTTACAACAGCAAATTTGTATTTGTGTGTGAGAGTGTGTGTGCCTGGGGGACAGGTCAGCTGGGACACACACATCATACCAGAGCCATGAGGACAGGCTGATGGTCTGCCTTCTTGACAGGCCCCAGGTCTCCCAGACGACACAAGATTGGCCATGAGCAACAGGGGCGGGGGGGACCAGGTTAGAGATAGATGAACCCTGGACTGAGTGATGGTACTAATGGCAGTTTGGTGGTTTAGAGAGCTAGGAGGGTAAACCAAAGGGAAGGGGGAGCCATGACCTCATGTCAAGAGAGTGGACAGAGTCCAACCAGGTCTAATGATGAAGCAATGTGACTACGGATGATGTATGGAAAGTAAAAAGTTACACAAAGAGAACCGTTTGAATCCAAAAGAGAAGGGTGGAACTGGAATGGCCAAACAACAGACCGGACCATGTCGGCTGCGGAGCGAGGTTTCGGGGTAATCCAAGGCCATGATCCCAAATGAGAGGACAGCACTGACAGAGACATAGTAAGGACAAAGTCTGGCGAAGGCCAGAGAATTGGGACAAGCCAGATAAGGGCTACTGAGCTCAGTCAGCGTGGCCGTGTGGAAAAGGACAAGGACATTGTGGGAAGCTGTTGGAGAGTGCTCAGAGAAAAGCACAAAATGTCCAAGTGAGACCCCCAAAAACAGTGTGGAGGCCGGAGACTTTCCAGGTCTCCTGATCTCATCGAGCTGACGGGAGGTGAAGCATCAGGAATTAGGAGAATTGGACCAAGCGTCGTCGTCGGGGGAATATCGTACAGCTCTGTTCTCTGAACCGCGGTTTAGGGTGTGTGTGGCCTGAAATGGGCTTTGGCCTGTGTCACGGTGGGTCCCTACAGCGCATGGCAAGAAAAGACACAGAATACTACGCACAGCATTAGCATATCCCCAGCGTGAGTGAGCTAATTGCGCTGTGGGTCCCAGGCTGAAAAGTGTTTACTGGAAGGCGTTACAGCATTACACTGTTTGGATGCACTGGAAGCTTGTTGTATAACATGGTGTTTCCAAAGTTTGATTAAAGAGAAATTGGAAAATATGAAAATTGAGACTCCATCTCAAGAGATGAGAGAGGTGAGGGGGGCATTGGTAGGAGAGAATAGGTTTCAAGTCCACACATTGTGTATTAAATGAGTGTACAATAACAGCATTGTGGAAGTGTTAAGGGTTAAGGGCAAGGTCTTTAAGTGGAGAGCAGGCTCACAGATAGAAAGAGGAGACACGGGAGAGCAGGGAGGTCTGGGAAACGATGGCTCGTGATGATCACAGTTGTTCTGGACACTCCAAAGCATCATGGGACTCAAGCAAAACAGCACAACCACTTAGGACTCCGTCTGGAAACTCATTTGCAAGAGCTACAAAAACACACTTGCAGGACCGTTTAAGAAATACGACCCTTTCTCTTATCAGTGCCACTATTATCATAACCCCAAAATGTAATTAGAAGCTTGCGCTACAATTTGCTGAGGCGGACACATTGGCAGGCATTTTATCATCAAGCTCAATAAGTTAGAAAGAGAGAGAGAGGGTGTTTTTTGGCAAAGTTGCAGTATTTCTTATTTATCTAGTTTCACAAATCATGTTCATCTCGAGAACACATATTTCATATACCACAAACACATGATAGAATAATACATGACAGCACCATCTTGGAATCACATTCTTCATCGATGATGACACTTGGCCCGTTCGGACAATCTTTCTTCCAAAACACCCCAAAAAAATACAGAGGTCATTTTGACTCACTGCTAAAAAGGAGATGTGGTATTCGCTGTGCTGATATGCCAGATTGCCACTCTCCAAGTGCGCGCGCGCATGTGTGTGTGTGTGTGTGTGTGTGTGTGTGTAAGGAGTGAGGTAAGAGCACAGATTAACCATGGTTGATGATTAATACAACTTGACTTACTTGACTTACTGCGAGCAATTATGGCCATGTCTTTTCTCAAGTTCGACTTTCTCACACTCGCTGTGGAACACATGGGGGTCCTGAAACATGTGCGTACCAAACACACACACACACACACATATGCCACAGATCGCCAGCCCACCCTCCGCTCAACCTCAAAACCACAAAGGGTTAAATATAATCAATCTTCTTTAACAATGCTGTCAGGGCAGTGTCTGAGAGCGCTGACAGAAACACACAGATAGTGGCGGCACGCTGATGACGGGGTGTGTGTGTGTGTGTGTGTGTAAACCTCTGTGAGTATGTGGGCGGAGTGTGTATGCTCAAGTCAATGAGTATGGACTTTATATATTTACCGGATGTGTGTGTGTGTGTGTGCACACATGTCGTATATGTGTATCCAGGTACACACATTGCAGGGTCCAGAGTGTGTGTGTGTGCTTGTAGGTTGTAGGTACCATGTGTGCATTATGTTTCTATGTGTGTACTGCTTGTCTACAAAATAAGGTGCTGACTAGAGCTATATAGGGTTCTTCGTCCCCGCAGGAGAACCTTTTTTTGGTTCCTCGTAGAACCTTTTATAAACCTTTTATAAAGGTTCTACCTGGAACTTCCTGGAGGGCTGTCTTATATTCCAAGGGTTTCATCTAGAACACACCCAGGGTTCCCATGAGGCTCCTAAAGGGCTGGTGCTGATGTTGTGCAGCGCAATCCACAATCATGGTTCACTATCACAGTTTTTGGAGGGTGTGGGCTGGAAGGATACTTTAACACCCATGATTTCAACAATCTTTGAAAAAGGTTGAAAGGGGTTCTTAGTGGAATCCTTCGTCAGTCTCACAAAGAACCCCTGAAAAATTCGTTAAAAATAAGGTTCTCACCACTTCAGGAAGAACCCTTCTGGAACCAGGCAGCAACCCCTGGTTCTAAAAAGGGAAGCCTATAAGAAAGTGCCTTAATTCTGTATTCTCTCTACTGTCCATCACGGGGCGACTCCTCTGGTTGTATAGGAGTCAAAGCTTCATGTGTTAAAGCTGCATTCTCTCTCCTGACCACCAGGGAGCGACTCCTCTGGTTGTATAGAAGTCAAAGCTTCATGTGTTAAAGCTGCATTCTCTCTCCTGACCACCAGGGGGCGACTCCTCTGGTTGTATAGAAGTCTATAGAAAATGACTCTACTTCTCTCTTGATTTATTCCCTCAGTAAACATTGTAAACATGAGTTTATGTCTCAATCTCTAAGTTTCAAGTCTTCTTCAATACAGCATGATGTTCATTTAGTAAATTATGGTCCATTTAGAGTCAAACAGACCATAAAGCAGGGGATGCTTTAGGGCGGGGCTAACTGTGATTGACAGGTTGCTACCACGGTTCTGGGAGTTGTCCGTGTTTCGTCTTAGAACTTTAACCCTTTCACAGTTAATTGTAACATTTCGGTCTCTGCAAAATCTCTCATTCAGCGTGCGGTTGTACTTAGTTCCACCATCTCGTGTCACTTATGGTCTCAAAAAACAAACAAGATGGCGACGGCTAAAAGGACGAGCTTGAGGCTACTTGTAGTCCTCAAATCAATGGGTGACATCACAATGACTACGTTCACTTATTGTATACAGTCTATGTTTGGAACCTTTATTTAAAAGAATAGAGTGATAACACATTGTATATGTGAATGTGTGTGCTTGTCTGTGTTTCATGTACATCTATTAAAAGATGCACTAATGTGTGTGAGAGTATGCATATGTGTGTGCATTCCAAAGTCCAACCAAAACCACAGGGCTAAGGGGCATCAGATATTTCCAACCCCCTGGGCTATGTATGTGTGTGCGTGTTTGTGTGTGTTTGTGTTTGTGTGTGTGTGTGTGTGTGTGTGTGTGTGTGTGTGTGCTACCTGAGGGGACTTGTGGGATCTCCAGCTGTACTGGTGGCTGTGGAGGCTGGCCAGCAGCACATTCTCATCTGTGTCCACCTGGCCAAAGCGCAGCGTCTCGTGGGTGTCGTTACAGATCACATAGTGGCTGAAGACCAGCTCCTCAGCCTCCGGTTTCCCACTCTGAGAGAGAAAACAGAGGGTATTTAATGGATGGATGGATGAAGAGTAGGAGAAAGAAGCAGCGAGAAATGAGAAGGAGAGCTTGTGAATAAAAGCAAATACTTCCAGGTGTGCATGTGTATCGTGAGTTTACGATGCACAGTGTGTGTGTAGTGTGTGTGTGTGTGTGTGTGTGTGTGTGTGTGTGTGTGTGTATATAAGCACATTTACAGGTGTCAATGTATGTATCCTCAATCGTAAAGATGCAGATCTCGGTAGTGCAGCTGTCAGTCAGTAGGAGAAAGAGATGACTAATATCACCCGTGGGAGCGACACAACCTCAACAGGGGAGTGAATCACATCGCAGTCTGACAGCTCTCCAGGCTGAAGCAGCTTTAAACCTGGCTTTTGGGGCCAAATCCACCCCTGGTCCCACATAAAACCTCCAGGAGGCCTCTCTCTTGACCAAAACTCAACTTTTTTGTTTTTTTCCACATCCTTCTGAGAGAAGCTACATTTTTAGCCGTGAGATAAACAAGGTATGAGATGTCAACTCATTTCAAATGGCAGCTTGGTTCATCTGTGCATTTTCTCAATGCTCGGCGCAAAGTGTGACACTTAGCAGTCATTCCTGTTAGCAACAGTCATCAATACATTGTGTTTTGTTGGGAAGAAAAACAGTATGGTGGAGTCCGGCCCAACTGCAGCAATGGGGTCAACGATAAAGCCTCACAGAAAACTGGAGCCATGCGAAGTCGCTCAGGGAACGCCATCCAATCGGACGTCACCTCGCATGCGAGGGCGAAGAGCTCACTGGCCTGCTCTTGAAAAACATTGCCTCAACCGGGAGAGATGAGCGTGTCGAGTCTCCTGTAACAGGAATTCAAGTACACAAATTTCAAAACAGCTCCTTCCAGAGGCTCTCAGGCCCTGATGGGATCTCTCCTGCACACCCCTCCCTGACTCTCGACGCACATGACTGTGGCTCAGACAGCTTCTCAATAACTACTCAGCTATCCTAACAAAGAGGGACCCCAGCCCGCTGTATACTTTTAAATGGCAGGGGGTTGATGGTTAAGAGAGAATGGCAGTAAAAGCTCAGAGTTTGACTGCCAAGCACGTTCAGGGTCCTAGGCTTGTTGATGCGATTGAAAACGGATGGGAAAGTTTACACCATTAAAAAAGAACACTTGATGATAGATGAGAGGGACAGAGGGGTAGAGAGAGCAAAATATAGACGGGACAGCTGCGACAGTGGGTTCAAATCCATTTCCAGTTTTATAGCGGAACACTATCTGCGCTCCCATTTGAATCGGACACTGAGATTTACAAACTTCCTGCTGCCATCCCTAAGATGCCATCGCTAAGCCCGCTCTTTGATGGTATCGCCTTTCCGCTCTGATTCACGAGGCAACGTGATACGCATGTCAGAAAAGCTCCCTGCCGTAATCATGATCACTCTCCGTCTATCCAGGGACTTTAAGTGGACAAATATTAAGACAAAGATATTTAAACAGTCAACACGTCTTCCTTGTTAAAGAGCTCGAGATGACAGCTTTTTCTCCAGACGCGGTCCTACTGGGAATCAAAGGATCCATTTCGCTAATCCACCCAGATACTGTTACTTACGTTTTCACAGAGTCAAGCCCAGATCTGCATGGCAGAGTGGCACATATATTAAATGGCAAGGTACAGTAAAATGTCTGGAAAACAGATTGTAAATAATGACACCCAGGCAAATGAAACAAGACGCCATGGAGGAGATAGTGAAACCTGTAAAAAGGGACATAATGAAACAATATTCAGATCTACAATCACCTCTATGTTCTGCTGTAGATGACCCTCGCCCACACATCTGCCACAAACAGGAACCTGATCTCTCTATCACTTTCTTTCCGGTTGCAAAGGACAGGAGGAAAATTCCTGTTGTCTCAATTGCACATGTAAGCAGCCTGTGAACGTTCTGTGAGAAAGCAGTGTGTAAATACTACTGGGCTTTTGTGTGGCTTTCCACCAAAGCCACTTCCCTGGGGTTAGGGGCTGGGGGGGAGGGGGGAGAGCAAAGATTGAAAGTGGGGCTAGGGACCGAGAATCAAAAATGGAGGCCTGAGGTTAGAGTGGTGGGGGCTGAGGTTGGGGCCATATGGGGCTATCGAGCTAGGAGAAGAGGCAAATGAAGGAGAACTTTTGGTATCGGAAGCGTTCTGGTTTCCGTTTGTAGTCAGAGTAGTATAAACCAATCTAGTTTGAGCGGGATTTAGTTCAATGCAGTTGGCCGAAATGGGAACCCATTGGCTATTGTCTGACGATGACTTGACCTTTTATTGGTTTAAAATGTACTTGTAAACCGGCTAACGGTGAAACAACACACTCAACAGCAACTCCAGTCTCGCTTGTCAAGTTGCTAATTGGACTGTAAACAACGAGCAGCGCACGGAAAAGGAAGTTAAACCGGAACCCCGGAACAGAAATAGAGCTTCTTGATCCCAGGGGCTCACCCGTAGTCTGAGCGATAGACGATGGGTTACGAGATTGAGTTTTACCTTACTCTTCTTTCAACAGCATAATTCAAGCTTAATTTGAATGGTAAATGGTCTGCACTTATGTAGAGCTTTTCTACCTCAATGGACACAGCGCTTAACAATTGGCCTCTTTTTAACCTCTTCACAGACTCGCACAACGATGGCGCTGGCCTGACCGTTGGGAGCCACTTGGGGTTCGGAGTCTTGTTCAAGGACACGAGAACCCAGGGATCAAACCTTCGACCCTGTTGTTAGTGGACGATCCGCTGGACCTTCTGAGCAACATCCAACCTCAGTTTTGAGCTGATCTACGAGGACTTGATTGGCGGTTGGAGCTCAAGGAAAGCGATGCAGGAGAGGTAAGGAAGAGGAGGAGGGCCTGCCGGCTTGGGAACATTCTGAGTATCATAATAGATGGAATATACATTCATGTCAATAGAAATGAGAAGACATTTGGCATGTGTACCAATGACTGCCAGAAAGACCGTGGGGATGTTATCATGGGCACAAGAGAAGTCCATGTTACCATGACTACAACTGTATATCATAACTTATCATGGCTATGCGAGAATAAATTGCAACCATACACCAAGCAGGCTCTTTTATATCTATTTATTGCTCTGCATCTGGAAGTGCTCCAGCTGTTCTGGTTGTGGTGGTCTGGTATGACCATGTCTGGGTTGTGAGGTTTCGATTGTGTGGTAGTTGAGGAATCTTCTCCACGGTTCAATGCTGACCCTACGGGCCACATCACAACAGGCCTGGCTGCCAGCCTTGACACCAGGAAACATGAAAATCACTGAAACAATTACACACGTTGGGATACATCCTTCTGTTGCGGAAGGACAGGGCCAGTTAACTTTTCCAACTGCTTCTGATTACGTCTTCAATTAGGATCAAGTTTTTTTTCTATGCATGGACAATGTGTACGCATGAGTGTGTCAGGAATGCAATCCTCCATCAGAGGAGCGGTCCTTTACATCCACCTCACCACCAGACGGATTTGGGCTTAATCGCATCCATACAAGTTTTTTCTTTTTTTTTTACCACGCGCAGGATTTTGTTTCAGCGAAAACACCAAGAAGGAAACAATATTTCATGATCTAAGTGTTCGCAACTTTCTCTGAGGTGAACGAAAATATTTTTCAAGAGTGTTTTCTTAAAAAAAGAAAAATCAGCCTTTTGTACTTGACCCCTTGCTACCCCTTACTCCAGAACTACTAAACCCACATGCAGCGCATTTGCCTTATAATTATGGTGTGTTTTTTCCCCTTGTGTGCAGCAAAGTGGTAAAGGCTGGAGCTAGTTAAAAGGCTCTGTACAAGTTACAAGGCTGCTGCTGTTTAGACCAATCAAGACAATACAGCAGGCTTAATCATTTTATGACTCAATCCTGTATACCGGTGGACATGTGAAACGCAGCCTTCAGGGGCTTGTGTTTGGGAAGAAAGGTATTCTGTGTGCGTTTGTATGCGTGAGTATTGTTAACCTCTATTTTGGGTCTCCAGATACTGGGCAAAGATGGTGTTCAAAAAAGCCAAACGTATCACCCAATCAGTATCAGTAAAAGCCCTGGCAAAAAGCACACAACCAACTAATATCCCAACTAATCATGCTTGGCTTGTTGTGTAAAGCCCACCATGGATACCAGCTTGTCCAAAACACTCCAGTAAAGCTGCAATATGACCATTCATTACAACACCACCAGCGCTTCCAAAGTCTTATTTATGGCTGAATTAACCAGCAGAAATAGGGAACATTCGCGAGCATGCCCTACATGATGCAATGATGAAGCCAAGGGTCAATTATGCCCGATTATCAAACCCGGCCGGTGCAAGTTTTTCGATGAGTCAATGATGCCACCAATGTGAAAACAAAGGTATTAAACTGCGAGCCAGAACAATCATTTTATAGTAGATTTCCTATACAGCTTGTTTCATTTTATTTTCCACAGGTAAAAGAACACAGCTGCTCTTAGAAAAACACCAGTTATTATGTCTCTCACCTGGCAATGGGAGTCTGCATGCATGCGAAACCCTGAGAGTACTTCAACGTCTCCAGGGGCCAGCGTATGAGTCAGCAGAGCCACAGCTGAGCCGAGCTGAGCCATGATAGGGCATACAAAGCCAGAGAGGCCAGGGTGTGTGTTTGTGTGAGCAAGTAGACAAATGGGTGGAGGACTAGGGCCAGATGAAGTCTTGGCAGGTGTCAGCACTCAAGTTTTACCGTGTTTTCATGGGCATCACTTCACACACGAATATATCCTGGCTACCAGAGGCAGTGCTGAGAGCTGGGAACTGAGAGATGACGAGGACCAAAGGACTAGAAGCTCGGGAACGGACTCGCTGCAGCCTCTTAGTCAGAGCTCACGGCAAAGTGAAAGGCAACGTTTTATCACCGCTGGCATACAACCCCAAACCATTCTCATGAAATCCACTTTGTTGTGAGTTTGTTTAGCCGATACTCCATCTGGGACAAAAGACATTCTTCCTGTATATTCTCTAAAGGTACATATATTTTCTACATATTTCGTCTATGGATTCACTGGCCCCTGGATCCAAATATGACAGCTGTATGCAGGTGGTAGCAATAATTCCCTGTTACCTCAAATGTCTGAATGTATCCCACGATTTAAACATACAAGTGAACAAGTTGTCCTCCAGTACTTTGCTACCAAAGTCACCATAGCACTGCTTACTTTAGTCACTTCTATTGCATGTCACCGCACACGCAGTGTGTCGTAGTACTTGAGACCAAAGACCGGTCTCAAGACAACAGTTTGAAGAGGTTAGTCTCGTCTCAGCCAAAGAGGACTCTGGATTTTATTTCAAGACTGGTCAAGACCACAACCTCCTAGATTTATTGGTTAACATTATTACTGGGATTACTTCCAGAAAACAAAAATTCACCTCTGCAATGCTTTTTGATTATTATATATCAAGAACATTCTCATGGTGCACTTGTACATGTACACACATACAGCATAATAGTGAAAAAGGAATCTTCAGGTGTTTTCTCTGGGTGTTTTATAATGGGAATGTGGAACTTTGAGATCAATTTAAGGAGTCCCTATTGTTTGTTGTTTCACATTTTATTGTAAGTGTCGTGTAATGCGGGACTCACACTGGTCTGGTCTTAGTCATGACTTGGTCTTGCCCTGCCTGAAGTCTTGGTCTTGACTTGGTCTCAACCCTTCAAAGTTTTGGTTTGGTCTCTGGTCTGGGTCATGACATGGTCTCTGTTTACAATAGGTGGTCTTGACTATAACACTGCCAGGCAGAAGTGAAAAGTTGCAAGAAATTGCCTTTGTACTTTCTCATGGAAGAAATCAACTATTTTTGCTTCTGATATTAGAGGGGGAGGGGGGGGGGTTTAAAAAACAATATGAAACTGAAGGACAACTTCCGCCATCAGGGCCCCTATACTGTAAGGTGAAATTATAAAAAAAAAAGCTCTGAAAGCAATATCAATAATCACAATCAATTGACCTGTTTTTTTGCTGTTGTCAGTTCATGGAGCCCATACATTATTGTGTTCTATGGAGTGTGTTTGAATATTAAGGGTACATGAAGGTATCTCTCTGTTACCTGTTGCCAGCTGCGCAGGGCAGTGTCCACGGTGTGGATGGCATACTGGCTGATATTGAGGAATACCGGGTCCACAAACACATTCACATCCATTGTGGTGTTCTGGGGGAAGCATGTGGCTGCAGCCTGGCCCTGAAACACACATACATTTTAATTTTTTTTAATCTAAATTAACTTATTTTCACATTCCCTGACCAGGGCTTTAAATCCGAAACATCCAGGCAGACAAACTAGCATAAATAGCCGAGCTCTACCTGCAGTACACATGGCTGGAGGAGCTGGAGGCGTGTCAGGTTTCGATACTCCAGCAGCTTACAGTCCAGCTGGGTGGAGAAGCTGAACTCCTGACACTGACGTGGCCCTCTGCTCCACTGTCGCAGGAAGACCCGCGGCTCCCGAGCGCCGCTCACCATGAACTCCTGCTCCTGAGGCAACTTCCTGTCTGGCAGGAAGGGACGAAGCTGTCTCGGTGGAACTGAGAGCACAGTGAGACACAGCATCCGCATTAAGAGACTGGACTGATAAATATCCAATCCTTAACTTTTATTTTGAATTTACTTATCTTTAAGCTGTACCAAATGTCTTTGTTTTTACATGCAAAGAATAGATTGAGGTATTCGAAAGACGCTTTGAATGTCTGTCGTCATATTTGATGACATTATCACTCTAATTTGTTATTTTTTTAAATCCTCCAACAAAATCCTTAACTTGAATAAAGTGATTCATTGGATTAAATGGCTTTGTCTTTTTTGTATTAAATCAACTTTCTGTAATGAATAGAACATAAATACAGGTTATTTAGGTGCGGACTGAGCTGTGTGTTTAAAAGCGAGACAGGAAGTGAAGTTTAGAACGAGAACTACTGCATGCAATATTTATAACTATCTCAGAATGCTGCTTTGTCAACCGCTCGTGCACGAACCTGTGATGTTTCCTAGTAAGCTTATCCAAACCTGCCCGACCCGCCGGTCGACCCAAAGCCTACTAATAATTAGTGTAGCCTATAGTCTTTATCTGTAACTGTGCAAAAATGCAGGGTTTAAACAGAATGAACAGACATACATACATTTTTTAAAAAAGCTCTTTCACATTGAAATGTTGTTTTAGAATATGAATGTCAACGTCATGAGCGAAGCTCCGAACCATCCGGTGCAGCCCTACTTATCTTTATCTTCAAACTCGTGTCCTACCTGTGCCCAGCTGTTCTAGATGGTGACAGAGGTGAATGTCCAGCTGCGCTAGTTGAAGGGACACACCCAGGGAGGGGACAAACCAGGGTGCGAAGCAGGAGTCCACACGGGTGCAGGCCGCCAACGCGATGGGGGACACCAACTGATCGCAGGGCAGCTGGGACCCGGACTCACTATCCGAGCTGCAGAGGGAAGACGAGGCACGGCAGACAGGAACAGATTAAGTGGTGTTTCTGACTGAAAACCACAACAGAATACTAAAAACCATAAAAGTGCAGAGAAATAAAGAAAACTTATGAACCGAATGCACTCTGTGAATGGAATTATTTCATGTGAAAGTAATAAAGTAGGAAAAAAGAGAAAAATACGACTGTGATTAAGAGTCGTCAGTTTCGAGGGGAAAAACTAGCAAACGGTTATTGATTTTCTATCAAATCTGTTCTGAAATATCAAAAGCACCGGACACAGCTGTGGAATCACGACCACAAAAATTCTAACCACAAATTAAAATAGTCTGATCCTCATTTGTAGCTGAACGCTTTTGTCTCTTGCCCGGCGAGTTACAAATTGCGCGACATCCTCGTCACAAATCTACAGTGGAGATAAACGCTGCAATTATTCAGACAAAAGGGGGAATGACAAGAGACAAGAGTATGGAGCGGGCCTCCTCGCTGTCCGAGCCTGGGAGTTTAGGTACGTTATTACTGCCGCAGTTTCCACGAGAGCCTCTCCGTGAACATTAATTGCATGTCATGGTTGATGATGTGGAATGGAAGGTAATTGAAGTGAATGACCATTTGCTCTGTAATTTGCTGCTACCATGATCCACCGTAAAAAAAAAAGAAAAAAGAATCCAGCGGGAAACGCTCAGGACTAGAGAAACGCTGGTGCAGCAGAGTGCTCCTTAAAAAAGATAAGCATCATATGTTGACAATTTTCATTACTTCCAGTTGGCAGGGCAGCCAAGTAATTTTTTTCTTGCTGGAAACTAAAGTAAGGCAGATGAAACGGGCAAGTAAGGGGAAGGGGACTCAGTTTTGATCAAAAAAGACAAATAATTTAAACATAAAGGAAATGTAGTGTTTGGGCTATGATTGTAATGGAACGCAGATGTATATTTTGCTTTACACTGTATCTGGTACTGCTGGTACTTTTTCTCTGTTTCTTCTCTTACATGTTTTCTTATTCCTCCCTCTCTGCTCCTCTGGAGCTCTCTAAGCCACACAGAATGTGGGCTTGGCAATTCTCTTCCACTAAAAAGTTCCCTAAATCCCAAGAGGAAGTAAAAAAAAAAAAAAAAAAGAGAGAAAAAAAGAGAGTAAATTAAGATGAGGAAGGAATGGGGAGAGAAATGAAAAATGGGCGAAGCACGGAAGATGTGACGGGATGAGACGTGAGAGAGATGAAGAGAGGAAGCAGTGGTAGCGGGAAGAGGGGAGTAAAAGCCCCGTTGAGGTGTTGGGAGCGCTTGGCAGGCCTGGACCAACCGGTCCAACCCATCCCAGCTCAGCCTGGCCCAACCCAGACCAGACCAGACCAGACCAAGCCTGGGAACTCACGAGCCAACCCAAAAGGGGGCTCTCCGCTCCTCTCGCTTCCCCCTGAGCTTCCCCCTCGATTAGATACACTCAAGGTAAGCAGGAAGGAATCCGGATGGGCCCTGACAGGCACTTGGTGTGCTGGGAAATCTCATTAGGCCGATCTGAACGCCTTCCAAGCCCGCTCCCTGCTCCTGCACGCCAGATGTGGGGCGAGGGACACATTGCTGGCTCTTTGTATTGGGCGGCCTGGGTGCGCTCTCTCTCTCTCTCTCTCTCTCTCTCTCTCTCTCTCTCTCTCTCTCTCTCTCTCTCTCTCTCTCTCTCTCTCTCTCTCTCTCTGCTTTCCCTATCACTGGACGGCACACGTACTGCATACAGATACATACGAGCACAGACAAACAGCTCAATAAAACGCAGGTTTCCCTCCTCCCCCACCTCTGCTCATCTCCTCCCTCTCCGTTGTTGTTGAGGACTATCCTCCACAGGTCTGAGGCCACCAGCTCCTTCTGCTGGTCGGTGAGGCTGAGGCTGGGCAGCTGCAGCTGGCAGGCGCTGCTCTCCGAGAGGCTGAACTCCCGGTACGGAACGAAGGCCTGCTGGAGCTCGTCCCAGTACTCCAGGCTGCACGGTACCTGAAAGGAAAAGACACAGTGAACAACTTACACATGTGGCCCCCAAATATGTATCTCATTCAGATTTTTAATGCATCCTCTGTTAATCACAATAGTGATCTTCAACTCAGATTCAAGCTTCCTTTTTAATGCACAATATGATCAAAACACTGACCAAAGCAGTTTCATTTTTAAAGGAACAGTGCGTAGCATAACCTTTGAATTGAGTTTATGTCTACAAATATAGATGGGGACATTCAGGTTTTCGTGTCGGCCACAGCAGTTCTCCTACATGCTTGGCATAAAGGAAAAATTTCAGTTGGTTACGATCTGCAACCTCACCACTAGATGTCCCCAAATCCCACACACTGCACCTTTAAAATGATTGTTTCTCTGATGCTGTTTGGTGGAAAAAGAATGTGCGATCTAGACATCATTTTACTAAAATCGCAGATCCATTCAAAACATATCAAAACGACCAAGATCTAGAAAGTGTGGTGTAAAAATATTATACTTATACTAAGACTACGACAACACACGCGTAAAGGGGCATCAAATAAAAGGATGCAACAGGCAACCAAATTAAACAGTTACTTGGATTCAAATGAAAGATTCATACAGTTTGAAAATCTTTGGAAACATTTGGGATAATGTCAGTACACAACCCAACAAAAATATATAACATAGGTCAAGTCGTTTTTAGACATTCCAATGCAGAAAAAAGACATATTATACCTTTACGGGTAATTAACAACCTGCCCGGACACTGACTCTCTGTGCTGGATTACCTCTTTTAAGACGTTATACGATTTGACACGTCATGAATCACAAGAGACACTTGTTTTGTGTGAAAATTATAAAGCTGAAATGAAAAAGGGCTTGCGACCCTCTTATATCTGCTTGTACAAACAATTTTAATGACCGGCTAAAGGAAGGGACTAAAAGAAAAAGACAAATCTAAAAGGAAGTTTATTGCTGTTTATTCTAGCCATTTCTTCATTTGCTGAGCAAACACAGTCTGAATGATGGCCAATGTCAAAGAGGATACACCTCGTCCCTGTGCTGTTGCTCCTGCAAATCCTCTTTAAATATCTGTGGATCAACCGAACCCTCTCCTCCACCATATGGAGACACGCCTCTGCTCGCCAGTCAATAATGGATAAATCACAGTATTCACTTGGATGAAATCACACAAGGGGCTATCTCCATTATTTTCTCCCTTCCTTCCTGCACACGGACTAAAAATTATCACAGACATTTGTTTTCTCTCCAAGAGAGCTTGAAGGAAACGTGAAGGAGACCTTTCGGAGACACCGATGCGCTTCTTCACATCCCTTTGGGTTGGGTTACGCCGAGCTCTGTGACTACTTCATCAAATGTTCAACAGAAACATAGTTCTTTCTTAAGGTGGTGGCTTTGCTCCATCAGATGACAACATTTTACAGATGAGTGTTTTTAAACCCCCCACTTGTTCATCACTTGAACTTGTGGCTCCAGGCCGCATAAACGGACCATTGTGAGCTCCCCCGTGTGACCCTGATTACTCATCAGCAGTAGGGTCTCCGTAAGGCTTTGTTATTGCACAACAGGTACTCCTTCAGTCCCGCGGATCCCCCCAGTTACACATAAAGGATGAAGCAAAGGTCTGCTGATCATTTAGTATTGATAGTGTACTGACCCTTTCAGGACACGGGGAATCCCCCCGGCTTGGAGAAGGAATGAGAAAGCTATTTTTAAAATTATTTTATGTTGTCTGCATTACAACCTTGAATTTTACTCACTTCAGACAAACCCAAGCTTTAATTTCTCATGTAGTCTGGAAAAAAGCAACAACCGCAGACCATCGACGCAGCTAGACAACGACTACATCTCCATAACAACGCTGCATGACTGAATGCTACAAGACAGCCATTAATATGAGCAGTTTCTGAGCCGTTTCTCACACTGAATAACAATCAGCTCATGTGAACGACTGCTAGGGCTCCGCTCGCTACGCACACATCGTGCCAACATTTGCATAAATGTGTCTGGTGCTCCTGTGTGAACTAAAAGCGGGTTCTCGGGTTCCCTCGGCCACCTGCGCAACTCTGATGGATCAGTGGTGGCAGGGAGCTTTTAGCAGCACACCTGAAGGATGCCAGGCGGTAAGACGAGTGTGTGTGTCTGTGTGTGTGTGTGTGTGTGTGTGTGTGTGTGTGTGTGTGTGTGTGGGTGGGTGAGTGAGGGCATTTGTCTGAGCACATGTGTCTGTTGCTGGAGGTACCGATGCTCTCCGAGCGCTTACCGAACCCCGTGGAACTGTCAACAAGTCTGTGTGTGGGTATGTGAGACGCTTTGTGCACACAAAGCGTGTGTGTGCGTGTGTGTGTGTGTGTGTGTGTGTGTGTGTGTGCGTGCGTGTGGTTTATGCGCGGTGGGGCCGGCCTACTCTTAGGGGAGGAATGCATGAGGTAACCGTGAGCTTACATCATGTATGAAATGCCACACAGGTTTTCCTGGAATCCACTGCTCATAATTGTACCTGACAAAGAGTGGTGCACCCGCAACCCCGACACACTGAGCCACCGGAGCGGAAACCCACTGAATCTCAGCGGACGATTCCCAGAACCGCGTTGCTAAACAGAAAGGGTGTTTTTTTTTTTTTACCTGTGATATTCTATACACATGACGGCATGCAGAAACGAATATGTGAGGTGCATGTATGGTACATAGTGGAATACATTTGCATGGCTGAATGTGCGTCATGTTCACTTTGACTTTGGCCTTGGAGGAAGAGTGGAGATGAAATCGATAACCATCTCCCCAAAAAAAAAAATGTTGCGGGGATGTTGGAAAAAGAAACCTCCCGAAATACGATTTTTTTTTTAGCTAGGTTTGAGTTGGACGTCTGGCAATGGCTTCTGGGAGGAGAAGGCACCTGTGTATATGTCAAACGGATTGTGTATACGTGTCCGCGTATAATTGCACGTATGAAAGACAATACGCGTGTATACACGTGTGTATACACAGGTGTGCGCATGTAAGTGAGTGCGCGATACAGTCCGGGCGGCGTCGGTTTCCGCTGCCTGATTGTGTGTGTACCTTATCTGATAAACAGCATGTAACCCCGAATAGCTGACATTCCCCTTCGGCTGAAAGGGGTGCAATCTGTGTTCCCCTCAAGCGGAAGACTGGCAGCTCGGCCTCGGGACAAAACATCAGCCCAGGGGTTATCTTAAATGCTATCTTGATTTTGTTTTGAGTCAAGGTTCCACTTTGGAGGTGGTTCAAAAAGCCTGGAAAGCTAAAGTTAAGGGCTTTTTGAGTGCTTTCAATATTCAAAAAGTCTTTACGAATGCATTCAAATCCAGGACTGTTGGCAGCATTGTGTACACACACATCTGATTTCCATCCCTGTCACCCGGACCCCATTTCTGCCAAACCGCAACATACTTCTCTGCATGGAGTTACTTCTCTGGGACTGATTGACCAATCACAGTCTCTCTCTCTCTCTCCCTCTCTCTCTCTCTCTCTCCTTCTCTAAAAAGGGTTAACTGAAGGCAGGCAAAACTAAAGCAAATACACAACACACAGAAATGATTTCAATTTCCGTGATGGACCCAGGTGCGATCGCTGCTGAAGTTTAAACATGTCCGTGCAACTGAAGACTCCCTGAGCTCCCAGCCGAGGCTGCGGCCGCCGACACCCACAGCCTCGTCTGCCATTGCTCCTATTAACAATATCAACACTGCTATTAGGTCTTCTGTTATTCCACTGATGCCTATGTGTCCGAAAAATCCACTGCTAGCTACCTCTTATCAGCCAGCGGACAAATTGAATTGACGTCGGCTTGAGCAAATGTTTACTCGCAACAGCAGCTGCAGAAGCAGTTATGACTCAAAGGTTGCCGGTTCATCTCAGGCCACAGAGCTTTTATGATATCAGTCGCAGGCCCAGCAAGGGCCCGCGATGGCAGCGCACGAGCCCTGCCGGGGACATGAAAGCCTATCCCACAGTGCCATGCACGAAAAAGCAACAGCAGGGGAGCAGATGGTGACGCTTGCGATTTTTGGGCGGCCGCCCGAACAGCGAGGGGATAATCACATTTATTTGCATATTGGGAAAAAGCTAGTATTGGTAAAAAAGGCAAATGACTGCACGCTGAGGCTGAACTCTACTTTAACAAACTGTACCTCCTCCTCCTCCTGCTGCTGCTGCTGCTGCTGCTGCTCCTCTGAGCCGGCGTCAGGCTGAATCATCAGCTCCTGTGTTTACTCCCGGTTTCTCAGGCTTTCAGAGCCCCGCAGAGAGAAAGAGGGAGACGAGCGAGAGGGACGGACGGAAAAAAGGAGCAGTGAGGACACCTGCTTATGATTCAGAGGGCCGGACCACACGGCGGTGAGAAGGTGAGAATGAGTCACCTTCTATCCCCTCATCATCACTTGGGCCCTCTACGGACAGGAACCTGCGGCTGCTGCTGCCCGCCCCCCCCCTCTCCCAAACCCAATCACTCTGACATCGTTCCCCTTCTACTGTATGTAAAAACAGTGCAGGGCAGCAATTTGACTTTGAGTAATGGAAGAAGGTTTGAATTCCCCCTCCGATATACTGGAACCAGTTGGGAAACCACAACTATTTAAATGCAGGAAATCTTGATTTTATAAAATGTTAATATGATCTACTCCGGGGGGACAAGCGAGCAGCATGGCTCAGAGCAACAAACCCCCCTCCCTCCCCACACCCCTCTCCCAACCCCACCTTCCATCTATTCAGCTGGGTGGAGACGGGGAGCAAAAGCAAAGGAAAGGAGGAGGAGGAGGAGGGGGGGTGTGTGACCAAAGTAGGGAGAGGAGAGAGAAAGAGGAGGAGGAATAAAATAAAAAGATGGAGAAAATGTGGAGGAGAGACACTTTTATTTTGGTCATCCCGCACCTGCCGGTAAACGGCCATGAAACCGACTGAGCGACGGAGAGGAACGACGAGAGAGCGCGACGCTACACGTCTCTTTCTCTTTCTCTCTCTCTCTCTTTCCCTCCGTGTTTCTTTTTCTTTCCCCATGCCTCTCACTTTCCATTTCTCAAAATCTATCGGCCTCCATCTCCGTGTGGCCACATGGTAATTTTAGAGGCCTGAGAAATTATGACTGCCTTCTCTCTCTCTCTCTCTCTCTCTCTCTCTCTCTCTCTCTCTCTCTCTTTCTCTCTCTCTCTGCACAGCCTGGATGTGAAGTAAATGAAAATTCCTTTGGAACTGAAACTGAGCCATTACTGTTTTTTTTTTTTATGGCTGCATTTCCTTTCTCAGTCACTGGATTTTTTTTTCTGGCCTTAAGAGAAAAAAAATAATTAATCAAGACTTTTGAAGTTTCGTAGAAAAGAAAAGAGTAATTATTGTCTGCCAGAGGCTGAAAAGAATTAAACGTGGGATCACAACGACTTTGGCTGGGGACCAAGAGGTCTTGTTAAAATAACCCCCACGAACCCAACTGGCTTAATGCTCTGCCAGTTTTTACTCTGCGGAGTATTTGGATTAAAACACAAGGAAAGTAGGACTGTGTAACATATGAGTAAACTGATCCAATGTCTTATAATTACATTACAATCACCTCCTTTAAGGTGCTTCCTATTCCTCTTTCAAATCAATGCTAACTCTGCACACAAACCTTTGCACACTTTTCTCAGCTCCCATGTGCTCATTGCGTTTCTCTGGCCCCCGCTGCACCTCATCCCCACACCAAGTGCTTTCAGTAATAGCCAGGTGCTCGCAGCCTCCTTCTTTCATCACCTGATTCCTTTTAACAGACTTGTCAGAGGAGACAGGGCCGTGCCAGATGACACAAGGAGCAGAGCACAAGATGAGGAAACCACATGCTCGTCGACCGCCGGTTCCCGCTGCGCAACACACACTCACGCGAACATGTCCGCGGTCACGGACATGGGAGTGCAGATGCAAAAATACAGTTGATGACCTAAGTGAACGACGGACACGTGAGAGTCATGTGAACAACACTTGTTGCATCTCCTGTCAGGCCTTCATCGACCTCTCGGACTAGAGGGAGACACCACTTCCATCTGTGACCATCTATCTCCATCTCTCTCCACCCCCTCTTTCCTGTCCATCTTCTCCCATTAACCACCTTTAACTCGGTCTTCCACCCCCCCTCCTCCTCCTCCTCTCGCCCTGCCTCCTCCTCCACACACACATCGGCTCCCCCCGCTCTCCACTGTAACTCAATATGTGGCCAATCAGCGAGAGGCTTTGGAGTTTCGCTCATTACAGACTTTACAGCTGCGGGGCCTCGCCGGGAAGCCAGACATCTGCAGCACCTTCCAGTATCTGGTCTCTCCTGGGCCGACATAAACGGACCAGTAGAAAACATCTGCGCTGTAGGTGAAATGATTGTGGGAGTCCAGGAAAGAATCGCAGAGATAAAGGGGAGGATATGCGGAGATGGGAAACTTCTGCTGCAGATTGAGGAAGCAGAGAGAAAAGGAACCTAACCCCAAGCCTACCCCAATGTAATTAAAAAGTCCTTATAAATCAGCTGGGAATGTAATAAAACTACCGTCATTAATTTCAGTAATAACTTCAGACCATCTTGTGACAGGATCACACCAGCTGCGACGTCACCTCGGGCCAGGGGCGTAAATGGCCCCTTCCTCACTTCTCACCCCCCCTTGCTTCTGGCACCCTCGCCCTGACCCCCACCGCCATCTACCTGTAAACGTTCCATGACTGCATCTTGTGACACAATTGTGGCGACAAAATCTGTCCCAGAGACGTATTAACACTCACACCTCGTCTGTGGTAGTTCTCACTACAGTAGGTGTCCACAGGAGCACATTTCACCACCACGACAAAGGTAAAAACAATAGCAGCGCCATGTTGCGGCTGCTAATAACATGAGATTATAATATGTGATAAAATACTATATATCATAAGCAGTGGCTAGTCAAGGATAAAAAACAACAACAAATAAAAATGACATTATAGTGAAGTCTATAATTTAAAGGGACATATCAACGCTGATTTTCAACATATATTTTTCTCATACGTTTTAGTGCCTGTCTCTTTAAGACCGCTTCCCGAAAAAAAGCCCATCTGTTCTGGGTGGTGGGCGTTTCCGGTCTTCTGTATCTGTAGCTTTTATACCACGTTCTTACCAGTCGTTGCCATAATGTACGGTTAGAGCCATATCTGTGAATCTATCACATCATCTTATTACATTACATTTGTTAGCTGTCCCTGCATTATGTGAGATGCTACAGGGCTGATCCTCAGCTTCTGCTTCTACGGGACTTTTGAAGACCTTTTGCCACAAAGAATTTTTAGAAACCTCAACAACAGCAGAAATTAAAATAATATCTGACTAAACGTAACCAAAACAAGCTGTGAAACTTTATATGAGCAGGAAAAAGAACAGGAACAAAGCATTAGTTCAGGAACAGGACTGGGTTAAGCGTAGCTAACAGGATGACAGAAAACATGTTTTATATATTGTATTACCAGAAATGCCATTCTTAATTGCATGGTCAATAAATAAGAGGACACGGAGTGACTTGTAGCTTAGAACAGTGTCAGGGCGTTTGACCTAAAAATAGCTCCAGGAAAAAAAGAGAAAGATTAAGGAGGAGGATGTGAAAGAACGGGATTTGGGACCCGGCTCGCCTTCGAGGACGATAAGCTGGAAAGTGAGGCGGGGGATAGAGAGGCCGAGGATGAGTGATAGGGGAAAAGTGGGTTGTCCTGTCCCCCGCTGAGGCCCTGTAGACTCAGTAGCTGCTACGCTCTGCCAAATTATAACCTCATCTGGGGTTAGAGACACCTGGCTATTCACACCAGAGCATGCACGATGACTTCCACAGCTGTCTGACCATGTAGTACATGTTTGGAGAGTCAGCGGGGGTCTCTGTCATTCAATAACACCGAGGGTATGGAAGTTCTCATGACTCATGTCATGGGAATTATAAATGGCCCCCAGCCCAACTCCAAGACAGTTTATTTCTCTTTCATTGCAGGTGACGTTAAGCAGGGAGCAGAGAGAGAGATGAGTGGAGTCTCTTTCGCCTTCTTTATACAGTAGTGGCCTCTGTGGAGTTTTGGTTTATTTATTCACAATATGCCGTGTGTTTATGTTTGGGAAGGGTTTTTAGAACAATGCTAGAGACGGAGGAATAAAATGAAAAGAGAGACAGCACCTTGGAAGTAGGGCTGCACATACATATTTGTATTTTTTAAATCCAAAAAACTTAAATTCCTGATTAATATAACAATTAATTTACCCAAAATAAATATCAAAAACATGTCTGATAAATATTAAAAATGTTATTCATTTAGTCATAGCAACCCTTTCCCTGAACTGGAAAATCAGTATTTTTACTTCAATACTTGACTTAAACCTTTAAATGGTTATGACATGGATATTTTTAAATCGCTGGAGTGATGTGTAGTCAAGATAATGAAATGTGGTTTTGCATCAGTGTGTTGCACGGGTTATAATAAAAACAAATGACAGACTGTATAGTTAAAGTCATTTTCTCACTCAAACATGGCCGGTAAAGAAAATGACCCAATAAACAACGTTAGGTGACGGATTGTGTAACGTTATGTTACCATAGCAACAGCTCCGCAGAAATGCCATTTGGGGACATGGGGACGATGAAGACACATTTAAAAAGTTAAATACCGATACATCAGGTTTGGTGAAGCCATGGAGTCAACAGGACACTGTGCTGTCATGCTTGGAGCAGATGAGTGTATTTCTGTAATCAATGGTGATACCTGGAAGTGTGTTTGTTACGTGTCGGGAACGTGAACCTGGTTTTCTGATCAAGAGACACACGCATGCGTGTCGGCCCCTACCTGCAGGGCGTCCCCCAGGTCGGCAGTGCTGATCTCAGGGTCCTCCGTGGTGTTGAAAGGGACGGGGGTTATCCTGACGAAGGTGAGGATGCGGGGTTCGGGGTACCGCCACAGCATCACCCCGGGGCTCTCCTCCGTCTCGCTGTAGAACACCACCTCATGGGGCCCCGGAAGTCTCTGGGAAGCTGCCACAAAATGATACTACCGTCAGAATAACTCGACTTTAATCTGTCCTGCTTTACAGGAAGACATAAAAATAAAGAGGGAAAACATACGATGAGAGGCTGAGGGAAGATTGTTAATAGTTGAAAGGAAACACAGAAAAGAGGAGTAAAAGATAGGCCGACAGATAAAAGATGATGTGACAGGAGAGCAGAGGATAAACTGGAAGGAATCCATTTATTTTATATTTTCAGATACAGCAGATTACTAGTTTACCGCACTAAACTCTTCTGGTATCATAAAGAAACAAAAAACTACTACTACACAAGATTCCAGAACAAAAGGCCTGTTTTAAAGGCTTAACTGGCCTTGAACATTTACAGATGCTCGACGAAGGAAGAAAAATATGAAGAAAATGCGAACGTGGGATGAACGATAGCGTGTCATTCTCTTCCCTTTATGAAAACGACCTGATGGGCCAAAAAACCAACAACCTGACTTTGACTTGCGTTCATCTTCGGTGCTGTGATGTTCTACTACGGAATCCGAACCCTCCCTAAAAGAAAAATCTCCCAAAAGAAGCGCTGTAGATGTTTCCACGCTTTCACGATGTTTATATGCGTAAGAAGCCGCGCATAAACAAAGTGGCTGAGTAAACATTTTCGCTATGGAGTAAACAGCCATCGATTGAACCACGCCAAGCACCTGCAAAAGCTGGACAACGCCGGGTCTGAACCCCTGAGTGGTGTTTGACTTAAGTCGTGGCTGCTGTTTGGGATTCAAGTCCTTTGGAAAAATGTTTATTTGAAAAAAACAGCGGAGCGGAGAACTGCTGCTTTGTTTGGCCCCCGGAGGTACAAACACTGCGAGTCAGCGAAATCTGTCCGTGGCTATTTTTTTCCCCTTCATGTTAAAGCAGTGTGCTGCCCACTTGAGGGGGGAACGGCATTATTGTTCTTTTGCGGAAAAAAATAGGGGCAAATGAAAGAAAAATAAAAGGACACTTTGATGAGGTTTTACTTTCATTGGAGTTAGCTTGAAGTGAGAGACGGGGACAGAAGCCTCCCTCTACCCGTCTCTCACTCCATCTTTCATCCCCTCCTCCGTCCAACTCTCCCATCCATCCCCGTGTCGGGCCCCCGGGGGCCACTCGCTGTTCTCTACTCTCCACCGAGGGCCCCGGCTTTTCTCCTGACCGCTGACAACATGTTGCAGACAGATTGTGCTCTCTGTTCTAGTTCACTACTGTACGTTCTCCTGCTCCAGCCAGCATATTAAACGCATCAAAGAGCAGTGGAACAGTGCAACAAACAAAGACTCAACCACAGCTGACAGAGTGGACGGCTGGTCTACAGCCAGAGACAAGTTTGATCCTCTGTGTATAATGTTCCTGTGTGTGTGTGTGTGTGTGCACGCAGAGGACAGCACACACAGAGCACAAAGAGGGGGAATAAACAGCATGTTACTCAGAGTGGAACCAGGCAGACATGTCCGATGAAACTTCTTTCCACACAGAGGGCTTTGATCTGACTTTGATTTAAGGCCATGTGTATCTTAAGTGACATCTCACTTTGGCACAAAGGTTCCTTTTTTAAAGTTTGTACCAACAGTGTCGTGCATGAACACGCTCTTGAATGTTTTCGGTCAATGGTGAACTGAAAGTCATTTGCTTGCAACTTATAAGCGTGAGCTTAACTTCAATCGGAACGGTTTACGATGCTCACGCACTGCGTGTCCAGAATGCCGGCATGGCTGGAGCAATCGAGGGAGCAGAGACATCGGCCACCGCCTCCTCCGTCCCCGCCTCCAAAGTCTCAGGAAGCCAAGTTGACCGGTGAGCGGCGTCGTGAGGATCAGGCCCGTTACGGCTTCACGCCGAAGAAACCGCATTTGTGCACCGGTACAGTTCTGTGCGCTAGCGTCATGTGCACGCGTCTGACTTTTTTATCTGTACAGGTTATTTAGACCAGTTTCAAGTCCTTTATCATATGGTGTCATTGGCTCTTGAATCTAAGGTTCCCCTCTGAATATTCATTCAGTATGTAGGCCAATATAAAAAAAAAAAAGAAGTAAAAGCAATATGAGAATCTAACAGGGCAAGTTGAAAAACATTCAACTGTTCCCTGAGCCTGGTGGTGCTGGTCAGGATGCTGAAAATAAGTCTGAAAGACTAATTAAAAGCTTCTGACCAGTTTCTTGTGGATCCAGGGACTCGTGCTTACCACTGTTGCATCCATTTTGAAAACCGTGTCAAGAAATAGCAGGAAAACGTATGTCCAGGTAAAGAGTGTTGGATAATACTTTTTTCTGTTTGCAACTAACTACTAGGAATGTAAGTCTGGGCTTCTGCAGAACATCTAGTGAGGCAAACTTCCATGAAGCAATCACGTCACTAGAAGTAGGATTTAGACACATCGATTCCAGCGTCGCTACACTATCAGCCCTCTTTATCAGCCCCCACTGTAAACATTCACCTGAGTCCTGGATGTATTGGAAAAGCCCCGTGCGCAGGTCATCTGAGCTGTGCTCCGTCCGAGGGGAGGGAGCGCCTGGGGAAGGTGGTGGCTGGATGGGGCAGGCCTTGCCCTTGGAACGGCTCTCCGCCGGATCTGGATCGGCACCTTTCTGGAGGTTGAGGTACACCCTCAGGTGCTCCTCCACCAGCTTCAGGCAGCTCAGGTGTTCCTGGCCCCAGAAGACCTGTCGAGACAGAAGGAAGCAGAGATGGTGAGGTGGTCGGGAGGAACCAGCAAGTCCAGTCAAAGAGCGTGGGAGAAGTTAAAAAACAAGAGCGTGATCAGAAGAAGAAGGCTAGACACTGACGCAGACTCACAGCTGATGCATAAATACGTACGGTTACCATAATTTAACATTCATCTACAAAACAGGAAGAGAGGCGCTGAGGGTTACCCTCGTCATCACCCCTTCACGTCCTGCCTCGCGTTGCCCAACACAACCTCACATCCTCCTCACTTACTCGCGGCATTCCCCTTCCCCGTGCTCCATCAAAGCCAGTCGGCCTGGGGTTTGGACCGAGGACCCGGAATCTCTGAGTCAAAAACTCTTCACACATGGAGCTGCCTGCTTGCCCGCTACTCACTAGCTTGCAAGGTTGGGTTATGACTAAACTCTAAAAACAGGAAAATTTGGGGATTTTTTTTCTTCCTCCCCAGGTTTTTTTGGAAAGAGAGCACGGGAAGAAGGAATCGGAAGGAATTCCGGTGGTTTTTCTGCGCAGCGCTTGATTGAAACACCACACACGCCAATATTTACAGTGGGAAATGTATGATTGCATATTAAGTGTTGAGTTACGAGTCATGTTTCTGCTAATGGGCACGCAATAAAAGCTTTAAGCGAGCCATTGAGAATGGGGGGAGGGGGTTAGGGGCTTCCCCCCCGACGAAGTAATGTGGAATAATACATTAGTAATAATGCGCTCAGTTAGTCACATTGAAAAAAGGGGACTTTTCAGTTTGGACCATTATGTAACTTCTCACAGGAAAATAGGCACACATAGGATAAAACCCCGACCGCTAAAAATAGTGTTTTAATATTCCACCACTTAACCGGCAGAGGTGACTCAAATATACAGTGGAATTACAGCATGCAGTTCCTTCTGCCATCACGCCAGCTGCAAGAGAGCAGTTTAAGTGTCCTTGAGCAAGACACTCAATCCAACCCAGGTGTAGAGGTGCTGATCTGACCCCAGACCTCGAGAGACTGGAGCTATGCCGGGTTGATAAATCCTGCGACCCAGGGTGCTAAATTGATGTCACGGGTGTACCGACCTGCAGCAGGCCTCCCTTCAGGTCCAGCAGCAGCTTCGGGGGGCCGGGCTCGGGTCCGGCGCTGCCGCTGTGCCGACACCAGCGGGCCTCCAGGGAGGCGCTGCAGGAGAACGGCCCCAGCAGGAGGCGGCTTCGCTCCCTCAGCCCCGTCCTCGTCGACAGATCCCGCAGCTCCAGCTGCACGGACGCGGCCTGAACCGCATCTAGGGAGACAGGAAGGAGCAGCGATGATGCACATGTAGACTGTGGAGGGAGAACGGGAGGCGAGTGAGACGTCAAAGATACTTTGGACTGTGATGAGGAAAAATGTCTCGTCAATGGTACCCTGTGTACTGAGGAGCGGCCACTAATTTAGTGATTACATTGGGAAAAAAAGAGGAACGAGGGTTCAAATAGATGGGAAAATGTCCTTAAATAAATACTAGTTCCAAAGTGAAATATTGATATCTCTAATTATATACAAAAACTAACACAGTACATTGATACAAGCGCAACCAAGCCAGATGAAACTGAAACGCATAAACAATTCAACCTCAGAATTCAGCTGCACGAACGCTTGCCTTTGTGTTTTTACTAAGACACTACTCACTACGACAGTCTGCCTGTGTGATATCACAGTAGTAAAACATACAGTGCAATTACATCGACCACATCACTGGCCTCCAAACTATCGTGCTCATTTGATGTAATTAACACAAACACTTTGCCTCTGAAAGAGGAGAATGTGATTTGTTCCTCTTGATGGACATACATTGTGTGCTTGCCTTTGCCTTTATGATTTTGTACCAGAGGAAGCTATTAATTAGACTATGTATACATTTCGAGTGAGTGTTGAGAATTTTCCCAATATTTGGGTCCGAGGCTGATAAGCACATCCTCAGTCGATAAGAGGAGCAGACACCCGAGTGTCTCTTTGACCAGAGGTGCTCTGGGGTCACGGCTTCACCGATTTGAACCCATATGGATTCAGGTTCAAACCGCTTCTGTGATTAGGCTGAACGGAGAGGTTTAGCAGACATGATGTGAGAGTGAGAAAAACCCTGATGGGAGTCAGACAGGAGGAGCCAAACACCCACTCATCCTGCAAGAAACAAGAGCAGCAAAAGCCCCACGTTGATAGGCACCGCATTCTCCGTCCTTTCCATTAACACAGAGTTGAGTCACCTTGGTCACGGGCCGTCCTGAACTCTTGGTCCTGTAAATAAGCGGACTGAAACCCCTTTCTGCTCGTCGTTGACATGGGAGGGCTGATCTGGTCAGTTCCGGCAAAGCAGCAGCAGCCCATTTGGAAAGCTCAACTCTAGATGACTAATGCCCCGAGAAGCGGTTTTAAAAAAATGCCTCTTTACAACAGTACAACAGAACGCTGAATAAAACATTTCTAGGGGGACCAAAATATTACGATTCATTTTCATAGGGTTAAAGTTTGATGAAAACACGGACAACTCCCAGACTGGACAACATCATGGTAGAGACCTGTCAATCACCTTGTAGCCCCGCCCTAAAGCATACCCTGCTTTATGTTCTATTTGACTCTAAATGGACCATAACATGAGCTTCATGCTGTCGTGAAGAAGAGGGGGTTGTGCTGGCTGAATGGGCGTCCATCTCCCGGAGCCACCAATAGCCGACCGCTCTCCACCTGACACCCCCGTTTCACAAATATGGCAATTCTATGCAGTGCTTATATATATATTTTTTAATCCCTATTTATATATCAGTCCTTTGAAGATCGACCTTGACTTTAGTTTGCTTGGGGTTCACGTGAGGCAAAGCAGAGATGGAAAGGCCTATGAAGGGAGTGAGCCGAGGTGATAAATGAAGACATAAATAGATAAAGACATGGAGGGGGGAGAGAGACAGAACCAGAGTGGGTGTGTGAGAGAGAGAGAGAGAGAGAGAGAGAGAGAGAGAGAGAGAGAGAGAGAGAGAGAGAGAGAGAGAGAGAGAGAGAGAGAGAGAGAGAGAGAGAGAGAGAGCATTTGATGAAGACTTGACACACAAGCGTCCTCACATCTTTCCTGGCTTGGTCAGCTGACGAAGGAACATCTTATTCAACGTTAGAGCGCAATAACACAACAGGGGGGGTATCCAATGAAAGAGTGCTGCTCTTGAATAAATCATCGTGGGGGGAAATATTACACTGGGATGACTCATTTTTCTCAGGAAAGACACTGTTGATACAAGTTGGCAGTTCACCTGCTAATATCTCGCAGTGCAGAGCGAGCTGTTAGAGATTACTTACTGAACTGTGGACGCAGGGTTTATTTTCGTGGCTAGGATTTATTAGACAGCACGAAGGGAACTCCCAAACTGGCTTGTTAAACGGAGGATCTTTCATTCACACGCGTATAAAAGGAGACACACACATATTCCTACACACATACAGAAAAGAAAAAAAGCCACATGCATGTAAATGCAGACCGTGCACACCCAGGTGAACAAGTGGAAATAAAAACACACCCACGTACACATTTGCGCACACAAACACACAGACACACACGCACGCACACTGTGCATCAAAGCATTCTCTCCTGTCTCACCATGCGTCATTTACAGCCCAGTTGACCGCAGCATCCTGGTGCTGAAGCCAGCAGCAGCAGCCAGCCAGCGCTCTTAATAATCACCCTAATCGGGAGGGGTTTTAATGAGGGGGAATCCCTTTCTTTCTTCACTTCTTAACTCCATTCCTCCATCCAGGTTGAATAATAGTCAGAGGCACATGTCTTCCCCGCTCTCTCCATGTATGACCGTACCGCCGCCATTTAGCTTTGTTTTCCAGAGATGCGTCAGCAGACGAGCCCGATAGACATTACGCTGCTGAGCAGTGAGGGTCGTGCCATGGGAAGAGAGGAGCGGAGGGAATGTTGAGGAGGTGAAGGAAAAGAGCTGGGAACGTCTTGGAGGAGGAGGAGGGAGTTACCTGTGAGCACGTGTTCGCCGCAGGAGAGAACGTAACGTGTTAACGGAGGATGGCAGAAAGCAAGAGACGATGGGGGGAGAGAGATGGAGAAAAAACATAACACGGATAAATGAGAGAGCATGAGATTGATTTATGATGAAGAAAATAAAGGAGCAGCAGATACTCTTGACCTCAGACACAGAGAGGCAGTAAGAGAAATGATAAATATTGGAGGCATGTGGACAGACAGTTATCATCCAATCATCACTTAAAGGGATAGTTTGTTGTATTTGAAGTGTCGTTGTATGAGGTTCTTCTCCTTGGTCAGCGTGTTACCGATGATAGATGGCGGTCGGAGCGCCAACAGTCTGGAGAAACTAACTCGATGTACTGCTGTGGACAGGGGCAGAAGCAAAACGTATTTTAGACACAGAAAAAAGAAAATCAATATCAGTTTAAGTGCACGCTATATTTAGACTCCGATGACTAAGTTTCAGTTCAGTTCCTGCGTCGGAAAATATTCTAAACGTAGCGTACATTTAAATGGATATCAATTTGTTTTTAGGTGTCTAAAAGCTGTTCGGCTGCTGCCCCCATCTACAGCACTGCATTGAGTCTGCCCCTGACATCTACCGGAGGTAATGTGGATAAGTACCTCATACAACCCCACCCCAAAACATCCCAGCTATCCCCACCGCTCTGCCCCGTACGAGACAACACAGAGACACATGAGACCACGCTCTAGGTCCCATACAGACGCCCCACGGAAACAGCATGGCACGGCGGTAAACAAGAACATTGTGTTGTGCCACTGGTAAGACACGCACACTCAGGTACACACAAACACACACACAGCGGAGGCAGCTGTTGCTTTGGGGGTATTTGAGGTGGCTCCACTTTATGTGTCAGATGGCGCTAAATGAAATAGATCCTGACGTATGGAGATGGCAAGAACACACGCGTGGACACGGAGCAGCACCTTGAGAGCACTTTGATGATTTCCTGATGCATCTCTGACATCTGCCAGCCCCTCATTTAACAACCTATAGACATCATTTAAAGAGACACACACACTCTACAGTTAAAGCACCGTCTATACTCATAACCAAGCTGCGACAGAGCACCAATGATATACATGGGGACTTCTCCAAACACACACATACAAATAGGGAAGAAACAGACGCTGTGTGCGAGAGCTAAAACAATGGAACTACCGTGTGTCAAAAAGCTGTAAAACACACAGATCCGTGCACACAGACCTACACCTGCATATATCCCAAGCTCTCACTCGCCAGTAAACCAGCGCACACGAGAGAGCGTCCTCCGCGGAACGACACGCAACCTTTCGACCCTCGGGGAACAGAGTGGGTGGTGGGGGAACAGGGCGGTTGGGAACCTTCCCCAAAGAGAAATGCATTTCTGGCAAACGCTCGTGCGGGATGAGATAGGAATCGGAGACATTGATTTACCGTGTCGGTTTTCTCCCTGGCAGCCCTTATCTGACCACTGGCTGGCTGATTTATACCCCGGGATGCGCTGGTATCAATTAGACTAGACCTAAAGGAGTCATTACCTAACTAGCTGAGGCCCCCGAAGACTGTCTGGGATGGTAGGAGTAATAGAAGTAATATACTGTCAGTCACCACAGAAATACACTATCCCCTCACCACAAGACCACTATGGGACACTAGAGGAAACTGGGTTCCTAGCTGGGGACAGCAGGCAGCTGTGCGTCATCCGAGCCGTCACACAGAGACTGATGAGTGTTGATGAGTTGCACATGGGCTCGGTGACAGTTGCAACACGTAAGTCAGACGTGTTTGAATTCAGCTCTACATTAGATGGAGGTAATGCTGCGATTAGAGCGGGCCGTATTCCCACAGTTTGCCATTCCGTTACCCAACTCAAGCCTGATGGGTCCTGACAAATTATCGGGTTTTAGGTGGAGCCCAGGCCATCTCTTTTTCATACAGCTTCAGGCTCGGTGTGGTTTGGGTTATTTTCAAAATGTAATTTAATAAGAAATGGCTCTCTTTCTGCCGGGCTGCTCTGACTGGTCTGAGTCTGTGTGTGTGTGTGCTTGTGTCTGTGTGTGTGATGTGTTGCGAGTAGGACGTGCGGTGACCAGTGGGAAAAGTGAACCGAACCAATGTTATGTGTTACATTAGCCTGGCACAGTACCACTCAGAACTGGACCAAATAAAGCACAATGTTGATAAAAGGTGGCTTCTTAAATCTCATACTGATTCAGGACTGGATTCTTTAATAGAGAACATTATGGGCTTGATTGAACTACGATCGTGCTTGGATTGTTCAGGATTATGACTGTTTAAGATGACAACCGTGTTTATCTGGTCAGTACTGGACAAGCAGGATGTGGACAAATAGAGCAGATTAGCTCTATAATATATATATATATATATATACATACAACATATAATGTTGGATCAGGTCTAAGGCAGTGACTACGTGGTTTCAGGTCTCAGTTTCATGCCTCTATTGACCTCCAGCTCCTGTTGTATCAACACATACATACTAAATATTAGAGAAATGGGTTTATTTTTGCACAAATGCTCCTTGGAAACTAATCTATAGAGATTTCACAATGAACTCTATTTAGGTTTTTCAGAGCACATACTGAATTTAGCCCAGGACTGCTAGCTGCTCCTATCTTTGGTGGATGACTCGCTCGAAGCTAGCAAACGACTTTTGTTTTAAAACAAACAAGTTTGTTCAGTTGGAGAGTCGGCAAGCAAGTCAATATCTGTCATGTCTTTGTGCTTGTAGCTTTAAACTATATGTACTGGAGCTGAAAGACTAATACATTAATACAGATTAGCTGATTGGCTGAAAAATAATGGGCAAATATTTTGAGAATGGAAAACCCTTAAAGAATTGATTTAAAGCAAATATGGCAAACCGTCTCCTCTAAATTGTGAAGATTTGCTGCTTTTCTCTGTTATGTGATAATAATTCAATAATATATTGAATATGTTTAGGTTTTGGAGTAGGCATGGGACGATATGCAAATGATCTTAATTGTGATACCGTCCCTGTCTTATATCCAGAGTATATGTTCACAAACACCCTCATGTCTTCTCTGTGATACATTTATATGTTTAATGCATTGAAAACGATTTATTAGTGGGGTTAACTTGCCAGATCTCAGCGGGGTGTATTTCCAGACATAAATCTCAGGCTTTGCCTCTCCCTGACTATTGAAACAGAAATAATATGACAGATGGAAAAAAAGAGTGGCTTTCTTTCAGCAGCGTAAACAAATTGACGTGATCGTAACTCAAAGACTGTCCAGGGAAACAAAATAAAACTTGAAAAATAAAAAAAAAATAAAATAAATGGGTGGCAGAAGTTTTCCTTTACAAGTGTGCTGAGTAAATCACCGTGAAGAAGCAGGGGGTCCACAGAGGCAAAGGACCGAGGAGAAGGCTTTGTGTGTGTGGTTTGTTGTTGTTGTTGTATGCATGTGAAACAGCGAGCACTAGTAACATGGTTGGCTGATACGTGTGTGTGTGTGTGTGTGTGTGTGTGTGTGTGTTCTTAGGAAATCAGGGGCACTCTATGGGCAGTCTGATGGAGAGCTGAGAGATTAGGGAGGGTCTTGTTTCATGGACCTTAAGACATATGTTCTCTCTCTCAGTCCCCCCCGCCCCCTCTCTCCTTTCTTTCATTGAACTATAAATGCCCCCCTACCTTGGGGAGTGGTGAGCCGTGGACGGAGGGGAGGTATGCGGGCCTTCCACTTGCTTTTCATTAACACAGGATCTGGTAACACACCTCACTGTCAACCTAATCCCCTCTCTCTCCATCTTGTCCCCTGGCAGAGGTGGGGTAGGGGGGCTGCCATGACCAGGTACAGAGCCCCAGATGTTCCAGGGATGAGGGAGGGGTGGGGTGGGATGACGTTGCAGCTATGGTTGTACGCTGATGAAGACAGGGTGGGGTGGGGTGAGCGTAATGACATATACTGAGGAGACCCTGTTACTGCTCTCACACATAGTGGTCTTCTGTCCCCCCCGTCCTGTATTCCATATTTATTTCTCCACCTCTCCTGCTTCCTTCATCCAACTCTGTCTTTCCTACGCGCTTCCCTTCTTGTACTGTACCCCCATTCTGCTTCATCTGCATCTTCTTTTTTATCCAACTTCTCCTCCTCCTCTCCACTCGCGTTTCTCCATTTATTTTCCTCCCCCTCTATTTCTCTATCTCCATCAGCCTCCTGCTTCCGTTCATTCACAACTCTTCCCTCTCCCTCCCCTCTCCTGTTTTCTCCTCGCACGCCGGCATCATCCCGAGGTCCGCACAGGATGTGGTCCATCGATCTCAGCCTGCCCCCTGAATACCGGCGGAGGAGCAGCAGCAGCAACAGTAGTGGTGCACGGCGTAGCGGTAGTCGTGCTACATTCTTCTGTCTTGCATCTCTCATGTACAGCCTCTCCCGGGGGGGTCATTGCCGCTGACTTATCGTGGCAGCTCAAACGCTCGACCTAACAGCACGGGAATCCTAACCTTTATCTTTGTGGAAAAAAAGAAAGAAAAAATTCCACGGTATTTGTTTTCTGAGGTGTACGGAGCCGACCGGAGGGGCCCGAGTGCTGAGTGATGGAGGCGGCGCAGCTGAGGCTAAAAGTCAGCAGATACATCTATTGTCACCAGTGATCAGTCTGCGTAATTGGAGACAGTTTGTCTCTGTTCGACGGCAACACGGAAACACTATGTGAGGGGGTCATGTGTTGGACAAAGATCTACAAGAGTGCTAACGTTATCCATGAACAAAAAGAAGAAGAAGAAACAACAGGGTGAGACAAACATGTTACTCTGACATTGTTGTAGTTGACAGACGTTTCAACATGCTCTCGAAGACATAAAATATCAGGGTCCATAATGAGATCTACACGCAGGATCTGAAACCTCTCAGGTATTTCACAGAGCACTAAAATATGATATATGAGGAGCAGAATGAAACTTTAGCTGCACATGATGACAGCATTAGTTTTACAGCAGTTATTATAACGTCTTGTTCAGAACAGTCATTCATGATGTTATGTTTTTTTGGGCCGTAACAACAAACAGTATTTCAAAGAGCGTACAGCCAAACTGGGGACAAATGAACCAGTGGATATCAATAAACACCAGTGGTCCTGAACCCAACATTTGTATTTGCGTCCAGTAAAATTGGAATGTCTTAAGGGAAGCGGTGGCTCTGTTTCAAGCAGCTGGGAATGGTAAGGGTAAACAATATCCATGAAAAGACAGTTCACTGCACACTAAGCTGTTTACCGTAAACAAATCAAAGAACTACTTTTATTAACAAATCTCTTTTGAAACGTAGTTCTGTGTGCAAAGGAAGAGAAATCACAACACTCTTAGAAAAAATGATTCCAAAGAGGTGCTGCACCACATCAGCCCGTCCTGAAGGGTTCTAGATAAAACCCTCCCTGGGTAGGATCTAGATGAAATCCTTGGAATATTAAAATGTTCTGTACCTTGTCATGGCATTAAATAATTCTCTGTAGAACCCTTGGGGTGGGTTCTAGATGAAGCTCTTGGAACATATAACAGTTCTCGGTTGAACCACTGGGTGGGTTCTAGATGATAGAACTCTTCGGGTGGGTTCTTGTGAACACCCTTAGAAGTTGGAAATGTTCTGGACAGAACCTTCACAGAGGGTTCTGAGTGGAACCAATACACCATATAAGGGTTATCTGTATAACCTCTCATACAGGGTTCTGGGCAAAACCTTTCACAGATGTTATAGGTATACTCCTTTATGTTGGGTTCTGGTAGAACCCCATAAAAAGGGTTCTCGTATGAGGACTAAGAGTGTATAAATAGTAGAGGCATCTGAAAGCAAAGTGAGTGGGAGGGGATTAGCTTTCACATCAGTACAATTGTCTCTAAACTCTATTTCTTTTTCCATTGCACACACAGTTTCAACTGTGTTTATCAAGTCAACACATCAAAGATGGATGAACGCTGAAAAGCTGGTGAAAATCAGAGCAGGGCAGCAGCGCTGGGTATTGTGTCACTGTGCAGTTATGCAGATTTGAGTAAACAAAGTGCAAATTGTTTGAGGTTTTAATTAACATTTTCGACGATCATTTTATCTGAAGTAACCCAATATAACAACATCTGTCAAACAGATGCCGGCACTTAGGGAGCCCGGCCCCAGCTCCGTCCTCGTCCCCCCGCAACCCCAGTCAACAGGGGATGTGCTGCTCAGCGGTGCCGAGGTACAACCCGTCTTCTCACATCATTATGAGTGTTCCCTGTTATTTCCTTCACGTGGCATGTCAGCCCTCTCACTCTCTTTTATCTCTCTGTTTCCATCTGCTGTCCAATTTGGAAGACGTGTCAAAACAATAGCAAAAAGCTGAAACACAAACCAAAAAAAAGAAGAAAAAAAAAAAAGAAACCCTGATCATCTGTTACAGCGCGTCGGCTCACACCCAACGGCACAGAGGAATTGGAAGCTTTTTGAATTTACATTAGCATTAGCAGTTCTGATTGTTCGAATGGAAACACCGCGATGCCTCCTGGATAATATGTGGATGGATGATGAAGGCAGGGTTCGGCCCGAACACGAAAGCAAACATCGCTCTCACACACATGAGAACGTCTTTCTCCCTCAGTCTCACAACAGCTTCAGATCCAAGACTAACACAAACAGCTCACTTTACAGCTCTGACAAACCTTGTTTTTGGCAGACCAGAGCTCTGCTAGCATGTGTAACATTCCAAATATTACTGGATGCAATAGCGGTATTTTGCTCCCAGTGTGAGTGAATGACAGTGTCAGCTCGTCCAAAGAGGCAGAAACTTTGCATATTCTTCAACAAACAAGGGAGGGGAGGTTTGACTAAACTAGTCAGTGAGATACTGATCGATATGCATTCAGAATGGATTTATGCTCTTTATACAAGCTGCTATTTAATCAAACTCATTGAGGGAACATGTTACAACAGCTACATCCTGAATGCATTGTTATCTGACTAACATATAAAAGTGTGGAGCTCGATATAGCTCTTTACAGTTTGTCCACATCAATATTTGTTCAGTGACACAATGACAGAACAATTTGTCCTCCACTACATTTTCATATTGGATATTTTGGAGCTCTGTGTAACTGTATTTCATTTCCAAAGGGCCTGGACCGGTTCCCGTTGGCACGCGTGGTGAGCTCGGGTATGGGGCAAATGACACACACAAAAACATGTATATTTAGTGTAGTGCATTACTGAGTCTTGTGGTTTCTTTAAAAGTTGATGAAATCTGCCAAATGGGGTGAGGTCATCGCAGTTGTTTCCAATGTAGCTCCACCTGTTTCAAGAATTTCCTTGAAACAAGTGGCAATGTTTTGCAATGGATCACATCACTGGCTTTTTTCATTTTCACATTAAGAAAAATATAATAATAAAGTAAGTCATTTAAGGTCCAGGCCCTTTTTGCTTTGGAGTGAGACAACTCGGATCATTTACTGAGCTCAGAGAAATCCTAGTAGGGGGCTGGAGAAAATAATATAAAACATTCCGACAGAAAAGATGCAGTGAAACGTTTACTTCTCGTGTGCCCACGTACGCTCATGTCCTTTATGGTTACTCACCTTCTATCCTAGGCCCTGACTTCATGTTCAGACTTCCCGTCATGGCCGAAACCGTTACCATCACGCTGGGCCTCATTGGATGGGCCTCCGTCTCCATGACGACTACTATCTGGGCGGTGTGGAGGGAGACCTTGTGGAAGGACAGCGCCAGGGCCCCGGTGCTGCTGGCTTCACCCGGGGCGGAGGCCTGATGGTGGGGCTCCGAGCGGGAGGGAAAGGCCCTGGGCAGCGTCTTGGCGGGGGAGGAGTGAGGGGTGGAGGGGGCCGACGGGGCAGATGGGGCAGACGGGGCTTTACCGGAGGCGTCCCACGCGTGGTTTGGCAGCACTTTCTTCAGGTAGGCTTTGGCCTGCTCCAGCTTCGCTAGCGTGGGGTTGACTTTCAGAGGGCGCGACAGCTCCACATTCAGCTCAGCTGAGGAGGGAGAGGGAAAGAAAGAAAACGAGAGGAAAAGATAAGTACAGCAAAGAGACTAAATATAATGATGTTCTTTTAACTGTCAGCAAGACTTTACAAACGACAACGTCCCTTTATGGACAGTTTGTTAGTAGTCTCTCAAAAATGTTATCTCTTGTGCTCATCCTGACTCATATTTAGTACTGAGTGATCAATAAAACAGTGCAGGACGTAGAGAGAAAGAGAGAGAGAAAGAGAGAGCAAGAGAGAGAGAAAGAAAGAGAAAGAGAGAGAGAAAGAGAGAGAGAGAGAGAGAGAGAGAGAGAGGGAGAGAGAGAGAGAGAGAGAGAGAGAGAGAGAGAGAGAGAGAGAGAGAGAGAGCAATGCTTTTGGGAAACTTTGTAAACCCAGGACCAAACCTGAATAAATTCACTTTTGGCTTTGAGCCCCTTGCTCTTTCAAATTTCCTCTTGTCTTTTGGAAAACCCACCATAAACGGGACACAATGCATTTTCAGAAAAGGACAGACTCCGTCAGTGTCCCACTGGGATCTGTCGCTATCTAACTCTTGGACTACTGCCTGATGCCATGTCTCGTAAATCAAACTCTGAACCCTTTCCTCCTCTTCTAATCACCCAGCTTTGCATGCAAAGACCTGTTAAAGAACAGCTGCGTACAATCCCACCCTCTTTTCTCCTCGTCTTATGTGCACATATACACACAATTACTGGCTGTCTCACTGTGACATCCTAACGTGACTCTGCTGAATAGCAGAGGAGAATCTTTTCTTCATGCCAGCCGCATAAAACCAGAAAACTCCTCTGCTCTCTCCCCTTCTACCTCTCTCTCTGTGTGTGTCTCTCGCTCTCTCTCTCTCTCTCTCTCTCTGGTGCACTGCAGCCTTCAAACACTTGACTGGAATTTACAGAGACACGTGAATTAACTCAATGCCGTTTTACACCACTTCCATTATCCCATTTTTCCACTTGGTCATGATGATGGGAGAAGGGAAGCGGCCCCGAAAAACAAGTGCAGCTGTTCTTCATGGTCTCATCAAGGCACCAGTGTTTAGAGGGTTCTTAGGCCTCCCGTCTGTCTCCTCCCCAGGTAGGAGCGCTGGAGGACACGAGTGGGAACGCTGCCAGGAGAGCCGGCGAGCACGAACACACACACACACACACACACACACACACACACACACACACACACACACACACACACACACACAGAGAGCCCTCAGGCTGGTTTCTCCTTTAATCCGGTGGAAGTGAGGCACACGGTCAAATGGAAGCCCGGCTGGAGAGGAATTGGAGGAAAAGATAGGTGGAATTTGCTGTGCAATGTAGCTTATCATTTCCACTTGACTTATCACCAGGAAACTTTCCAGTGGTGGAAGAAATAGCCCGCCTGCAGCTGTTCATCCAGGTTCCCCGCCCCACACCCCTCCCTCTGCTTCTTCTTCTACTTTCACCCTTTCATTTTCTCCCTCTGTTTCATGTAGCCCCATCCTTCTGCTTCTTTTCTCAGTCCTTTCTATCTTTTACTCTTCCTCCATCCCTCAACCTAATCAACCCCTCCCCCCCTCTTTGTAATCACACAAAGCTGCCTCTGATTCACCCAGGCAGGGCCACTGCCAGGGCCCTGCCTGGCTCTCTGCACAGGGGGACCTGGTCCTCATTATCGATTGTCCTCCGTCCCGACCCAAGGTCCCTCTCTTCCCCAGCCATGAGAAACCCATCCTCTCCCCGACGCCCAGCCAGTAAGGGATTTATTACCTGTTTCTTCAGAAACTCACCTGGTCTGGAGTGAGCGGTGCGATTGATACAGCTCGCTATGAGCTATGTGTTTCAGTTTTCCTTGATATGGGACATAAATCTTAGGTAAAAAGTCTGATGTGGTCGCATGGCATTGTCACTGCTGCGTCTTTTCTACCGTCTCAAAAAATGTGAACGAGTGCAGATTCACACATGCACATCACACATAGCTGTGATATGTATTTGAAGGAACCGAAACCACTAAGTCGGGACCTTATCTGGACACGGCTGGAGGGAGTTGACTCCTGTGAATTGAGCGACCGCATACAGCTTCTAGCATTCAGCACTGACTTCTTGCAAACTGCACATCATGCAGGTAAGGATAGTAAAAAGAAGGATTTATGTTTGTTGGCCAAAACTGTTTTCATTGATAATATTTATGATCAATGGGAAAAGGAATTAAGTACAGCGTGCAGGTTATTTATTAATTGCATCCCATTAAATGACTTGAGACATGCAACATACTGCAGTTCAGCTGACTGATACACTTCTTTGACAGATCACTAAAAGGAAAATCTACATTGTCAAAGGACATCAGGATAAAGTGCATCTGACTTAGTTGATTTAAGCTGTGTGAACTCAGTGAGAAGCAACTCTCCATGGAGGGCCGTGGAGAGGGAACAGCATCTGTACATGCTTCCCCCCTGGCTTCATCCAACAACCGATGGAGAGCATTTTTTACTGCGGTGGAGCGATGCCAAAAGATGAATCTCTCGCAGAAGTCTAATAAACTCACATCACAGCAGTATGTGGCTTCGAGTCGAGTGCATCTGTGTCGTTTGCTTGTGTGTGTGTGCATGTGTGACGGAGCTGTGTGTGTGTGTGTGTGTGTGTGTGTGTGTGTGTGTGTGTGCGAGACAGACTGCGCAGTGGTGCTCCGTGTGGTTTCACTATCCAGGCGAAGACGGCATAAAACGAGGAAATTAAAACCTCAGCCAAAAAAGAACTAAACAAAAAAAAAAAAAAAAAATATTAACAAGCCATGACAGACTTATATGTTTTACAGACTGAGCTTAAAAAAACCCCTATATTTATGAATTAAGATGTGACGCAGCATTATGATAAAGACCTCTGAAACACTGTCAAGTGAAGAACTGAATGTTACCAAAGTGCCTGTTATGCTTTAGGAGGAGAGTTTTTTTTTTTTTAATTAAAAGGAGGAAATATCAGTTATTGAAAGCGCGGTGGCACTTTCATCGCCGAGCATGGGGGAAAGAGGGCTTTTCCAGCACATACCAGTGTTTTTATTGGGAACACCTTGGCTTCAGCCATAAGACTACTGGCTGCTTTTAGCGCAAGGAGCAAAGCATCAAGCCTAGAGGTTGAGAGGTGGTGTTGGTGCTCACATACTTTTAAAGAACAGGACTTAATGTGAACAGGCTGGGGGGAATCATAGGCCAGCCCTTCTCAGGTATCAGTGTCTATTAGCGCTGGAGAAAGTGGGAGATCAAGGTCTGGCAGAGGCAGGCACACAGGCACACACGCACACACACACACACACACACAGATCAAATATGGTTATTACCCAGGTTGCCGTGCCTCTTTTCTGGCGAGGTCATGCCTGACGCCGTCCCCACTTTGAACCTGGCGTTGGGTATGTGCGTGTGCGCAGCTCGCTGCGAACATTGTTTTCATTCCCACCCCACCTTTGATTTCTGGAGCTGGCTTCTACGCTTGACTCTCGTCAAGAAGAAAGCCTGCGTCTGACAAAGGTGGCAATGTGTCCAATTACACAGGGTCTGCATGTGAAGGATATGTGTGTACGTCTGTGTTTTTGGAGTGGATATCTGTAGAATCCCACCAAAAAAAAGAGGCTCATACCGAGTAAGGCCAGTGACACGCGCCTCAGAGAGCATCTGACTCGAATTAGAGTGGTTCTGGACGGTTCGGAGGGGCACAGGCTTGTATACAGTAACTGACAACATTTCTGCGAGCCCATAGCTTGACGGGAACCAGGGACGCGGGAGAGTAATGGTTCCAATTTGTTCTAGCTAATCTATCACCTGTTGCTTCTCCCGTCTCCAAGTGGTAGCAGTTACATCTCTGGACTCGCTCACTGACCCTCTCAAAGACTGGAGCCGAGTGGGGAAGATGAGAGAGGGAGAGGAGGGAGTGTGTGTGTGTGTGTGTGTGTGTGTGTGTGTGTGCGCGTGTGTGCTGGCTGGTCAATCACTGAACCCAAAGATGCTCCGTAACAAAGATGAAACTACGTATGTCAACGGTTTAAAATAGTATATACACTTCCTGTCTCCCAAGATCATGGGCTGTTCGCCGACACCGAAACCCCAGAAATGTAGACCCTCGCCCCCAGAGGTTTATCAGTAGTCAGACCTACAAGATTGCATGGGTTATATTTGTAGGATCTATTTATATTTCCTTTTGCTAACATTAGATAATTGCACAGCTAACAGCCATATTTAGCGTCACCAAAATGAGTTAGCTAAGGCGTTCGCTAACGTTAGTTGCCAGATCTTGCGAGAGTGTTTGTGTTGCTGAGATACATAAAGGTCTCGAGCAAATTAAATTTTGTCCTGATTTGTGTGTCGAAAAATGCCATATTAGAGTCAGAATGTTTTGCAGATATATGGCTTGTGAAATATGGGTGTGATATTTACTTTGGTGACTATGGGGCGTAATAATCAGTGGTAATACCCCCTTCCATCTCTGACTGAACCCTGCTTGTGTTGGAACCCCCCCACCCCAAACAACATCCCGGCCTTTTATCATGTATCTACTTGCTGGTCAAGCCTTGAACCCTCCCGGTTTACAAATGTGGCTTCCTGTATGTATCTGCATTTGCAGTGTTTATACACACACATGCGCGCGCACGCACTGCTGCTGAGTGAGGGTCAGCGCTGAAACAGCATCCAGCTCACAGTACACATGTTACAAGTGTTTCCCACTCGGCATCCTTGGGAGGGCCGCTCTGATTGGTCTCGGCGAATAAATGCTGCTGAAATTGCGAGCACATTGCCGTAAACACGCAGCGAGACGTGGCCTCGCGGCGGTCTGCTCTCCGTTTGCGCCTCGTTGGAACAAATCAAATGTGAAGCGTTGTCGAATCAAAGCAGGGCCGGGAGACACGATACACATCGCAACACACAACCGCCTGTGAAAACACCAGGGGATCGATGCACTCTTTCCTCCTGGTCCTGTTCTCATCGATCCTCACTGCGTCCTTCCTTTGTTTGTTTGGTATCTTATGACTGATGCTGATGCTTCGGTTCAGGTTCAGAACAGGAATCACTGTACTCCACACAAAAGTCAGCATCCGTTCACTGATTCTTTGTAACTTCTTCCTTTGCTCCCCCATCCCTGGAGAGGATAATTATCTCCACTAGAGTCATCTAACCAAACAACAAAATGTGTGTGTGTGTGTGTGTGCCTGTGAGGGGGGAACCAGTAGCATGTGTGGTCAATTGCAGATATTTCCAGCACAGCCTGACCCGGGGCAACCTCGCACTGAGCCTGGATCCTGTCTGAGTCATGCGGGAGTGCGTTGTTTACGTGCGCGCGCATGCAGGAGGAGGATGAATGTGAGCGATTGTGATGGAAACACCTGACTGGGATCGCGCATACGTCGACATCTGTGCTTTCAACCAAAACACCGGAGTCAGCCGGCGTAATGTAATAGAGATGTGACCCCGTTCGGTGAAACATCCTGTTAATAAAATCACATTAAGTCGTAAAATGTAATGCAATTTCTGATAGATAAATACACAGAGTGAAGCTGAATCTATTCAAATATTTATTTAACCTTTGGAAACAATACCGCATCTGCTGCTGTTCTTCCTTCTTGCTCTTCTCTACAGGGAGATGAGAGGTCAGCGCAGTACATACTCTCTATGTTGAGGGACGGTTTCTCTTTCCATCGCTACATCAACCAGCCTCTCCTCCCGCGCCAGACAGGAATCATATTTACCGTACAAGTAAAAAAAACAACACACAACTGATGTAATTCATGCCTCGTGGAAAGGTTGCACACGCTGTAATTCGACAGCTGGCAGCATCTGGAACGAGCGGAGGGGTAGGTGGACGTCGGTGGTGGAGTGCGGCTGCGTTGCGTGTTTGCAGAGAGGGTCCCGCATTGTGTCGTGTGATTCCAGGTGGATGGAGAAGCTGGGGGCTATTTTCCTCCGACAGCAGGAAGGGATTGGGTGTGGGCGCTCCCCCCTCCCCCGCGAACCATCATCAATAACACCTACGGTTCGGCCCGGATCTCCCTTTTTTTGCGTGTGCATGCATGCACAGTATGTGCTCTTGATTGTATGCATGTGGAGGGAAGACGGACTATATTTCAAGAGTGTGTGTCCGTAGCATCTGCAGCATCTGGCCCGCTGGACTCGGGGAGCTGAACTCGAAAGGATGTCCTGCGCCTACGCACGCTCTCCATGAAAACCCTCGCAGGAATAACAAGGTTGCACACACTGGAAAGCCCACTCCACACTTTGATTCACTGCTGTAGTATTTGGGTAGGATGTCAGCCACGCCCTTGGGTCAACAACCTTAGCTTAAAGCTGCTCATATGGATATCATATCAGTCTAAAAATAGACAGCCAAACCCTGCGAAAGGCAAATCCACAGGACGTGACACAGGAGGGGGTTGTAAGAGCGATATCAGCGGCCCACGGTAGAAAACAATTAGACTGCTCATCATGTGCCCACACAGCTACTTTGATCAGTGTGTATGTGTGTGTGTGCTTCCCCCTGAACATGAGATTGAATGTGAAATGGATGCCTTAAAAATAGTAAAGGAGCGTGTTAGCGTGATAGCGTGAGTGCATGGCAGCGGCATGTGTTTGAGTGTGCGCGGTCCCCACCCGGTCCATTGAGGAAATCTTTGATCTGGAGGCAGAGCAGAGGGGGAGGGATGCCCGTTTTACTGTCCGACTCTCCCACTACCGTCTGCAGCCAAAAGACGTTGTAGTCCAGAGACTCTGGCAGAGTCTTTCCTGGGTCTGGAGGAAGCATGAGGAGATTGAGAAAGAGAAAAGGTAGACGGCAGGTCGGATAAGAGATGGCGTCAACATATTTAACATTAAAATGTGTCACATTTGCTAGTCTGCTAGTATTCTTTTGGGAGTATAAAGGTGCTCATTCCCTGTACTTTAAACAGGGTCTATATCTAAATCAGAAGATCCAAATCCCACCCTTTACTCAAACGAGACCCCTATTTGTACCGATACCCCCTCCTGGTCTCTCTTACCTAGGCACTTGTAGTCAGAGGCCACCCCTCTCAAGGCCACGTCGAACACAGAAAGCTCCATCCTCTGCTTGCGGTGGTGGCAGCTGAGCTGAGCCGAGGGTTGCATCACCTGGATGTAGAGGAGGGGTTCCAGCACCTGGTCCGTGGCCCCTCTCCTCCCTGGCTGCCTCACTATGGTCACGCCCAGCGCTTGGCGGGCCGAAGAGCGGCTGGGAGTCGGCAGGCCGCCCAGGGACAGCAGGCCGCCCTTCAGCAGCGGAGAGGCCGGCCGGGAGTTGTTGCTGTTGAGGATGTCCTCGGCGGTGAGGCCGGCGAGGGACCCCTGGGCGACCGGAGCCGGTTCTGGAGCGGGGGAGGCCGGAACCGGAGGAGACTCGGGCGGGACCTCAGGATGGTTGAGGGCACTTTTTCCCATCTAAAGTAGATGCAGAGAGATTGTTCAGGTTTATGCCAAACCTCACTTATCTGAGGCATTGATTGAATGAGATGCTGGGAACATTACTAATGTTTGGGTCCACCGTAACTCACCAGCGTCAGTTTACACAGATCTTATCCACACACATCCACTGAAATAGCTGTTTACAATAACATGATGTACCAAATAAAAATGGCCACTCAGTGTAGACGTGAGCAAAAAGACTTTCTTATTACCAAGAATGGAAACCTGAGCGTTTTAAATGCCTGTGACAAGTGTGTGTTTGTGGGACAGTGTTGAGCTGGTGCCCAGAAGTCTTTCACCTACATATCAGCCTGGATCAAATTACCCCTGAAATGAGTGCAAAGAGCAGCTCTTTAATAGACATTATACATATATATTTAAAGTCTTTCGTCGGCTAGATGGGCAGTGACAGATTGAATGGACTAACCGTACGCCAAAAGCATAAAACACGTCATTATATTGGATTAAATTCAGTTCTAAGAATGCGCACTGCATGAAATTCCTCTCATAAACCACATAAAGTAATTTCAAATTGCAAAGTTGATTTGAAAACTGTGTAATATGATTCCTTTGTATGTCTACACCACTGCAAAGCTCACATATATGACACATATTGCTATTGTGTAAAAAATATGCACACATGGAAAACTGACAAGTCCAGGAAGTGACACACGAGAGAGCCTCCATGTCACGCGCTTGTGGTCTACCTTGTCCCCGGGCTCCCTCTTCTCCGGTGTGCTGGGGTTGTCCGACGCCAAGGGAGGGGGCTTTGGGGCACTGGAGCAAGCGTAGGTCATGACGGACAGCCTGCCGGCGGTGAGGAAGATGTCGAAAGGGATGAAGCTGAGGTTCTTGGTGATGGTGGACTTGCGGGAGGGCCGGGCGATGCAGTGGTGGCTGGCCCCGCTCTGCTGCTCTATCTGGACGATGCGGATGCGGGCGCTGTCGCTGCCGAAGCCGCTGTCCTGCCCGGTCCCGCTGTGGCGCGACGAAGAGTCGACGCCCGCCGTCGGGTCGCGGCGGCCGCGCTTCTGCTCGCATCGACGCACCTGTGCACAGAGACGGGGAGATGTACGGTTCTCACTCTGATCGGTAGTATTATTTTGCCTTTTCTTGAGTAGGCTCGGCTGCTCTGTGAGAAACCTTCATAAGCAGAGATGAGTTCTCCTGCTTTTTGAGCAAATGTTGGTTTTAAAGAACGATAAAGAAATTTAAAGAGAGTTAAAAATGTTGTTACCTGTACCTAATGTTTGCACTATTCAGTATTTTAAGTGCTGGCCAATGCAGTTTACACACATCTGCTCTGTTTTGATTTAGTTTTTGTTTTCATCTAGATATGGTTCAATAGACAGAACATGATGTAAAGTGCACACACAAACAGCAGTTATTAAATTATATTAGTAAAAGACATCATTTGCAAAAAGTAGAAGCTCAAAAACTACGAACAATATCTTCCCCAAATAAATGTATTTAGGGGAGATAAGGAAGACTCTAAACATGTGCAACAGCTGGATTTGCATTTAAACAAAGTGCATTATTTCAAACCAAACCAAGATGCTGTGTTAGAATCGCAGCATCAAATAAAAATAGAGGAGAACATCTTTTTTTGTTTTCTTGTTTGGATCCTGACATTACAAGAAGACACAAACCAAATAACTGGCTTAATTAAAACCATGGAGAAATGGACCCAAGAAGGGGATGATCATATAGCCGCAGAGACATTAAAGGCATGCTCTGGGGTATTTTCCGCGGCCTTAAAATCATTTTGCACTTCTTGCAAATATTGGAAATGTCTTTTAAAAAAAAGCCTCAGCCCGGGCCAATCCAACCTTTCCATGCAGCGACTGTGGTATTGTGTCTCAGGGGCCGGGGACTTCGTGCTCGGCTCCGACTGACGGATGTCGGGAGAGTTCCAGCCGCCGTGGCAGTAAAAAGCTTTCAGTGACAGAAGATATAAATCAACTTTGAGTAGGTTGCTGGGTTTGGAGCGACAATGAAAACAGGCATCTTTACTCTGCTACCAAAGCGTGCCATCTCTGAGACTATAAAGAAGCCGCCAGTGGCTCCCAGGGGCCGGGGACGAGACAAACACATAAAACTACCTACCGAATAATAAATCACTGGACCTGTTTATATAGAACTGACACAAAAAAAGAATGGAATAAACGGAAGCGTTTACAAAAATGGGCACGAATATATTTTTGTAGATGCTGAGAATAAAAATACTTCCCACTTCTCAGAAGGTAAACATGGAGAACAAGATACAAACATGTCGGGTCCTTTCAGTTCATTCATCTGTGTCATATCAAGGAAGCCCTCCTCTTATAGCTGCAGGTTTGTCAGGTGCATCGTGAACAGACCCGGGTCTATTAATCATCATCATTTCCACCAACATGTCCGTTATTGAGCCCCCCCGATCCCCTTCCATGTTTCCCATTCATGTCAACGGGTACAACGTCAGGTTCCATTAGCTGCTGCTGACTTTTGAAACACGACTGTGATAAATGGAAAATAGAGGAGAGACATACGAAGAGGAGCGCTCTCAAAAGACCCAAGGTATGTCCCCTCCTATCCCTCCGACCTGCACATGGTTGCTATTACAGCATGGACCCCCCCACTCCTTCTCTCTCTACATCACTCCCTCCCACCCGCTCCATGAGAATTTTAAATGTATATTATTGCTGTGGCGGAGATAGTGTTTCAAGACCTCCAGGCAAATACTAAACCCACTGGCAGCACATTAGACAGAATACTTGACTTATTAGATATTTCCTATTCTAAACAGTGTCATCAAAGGCTAAGAACAAGAGCCATATAAAACGCCGCGGCATGCCCGCCTGTCCTGTTCTGTTCTGTCCTGCTGGTCCGGGGCTCATGCGTGGGGCTGCTATAGGATCAGCTAATAAGGACAGGATGTGTGCACTTCTTTTCTGCAGAAATGGACGATTTTCAGAGCAATGGGGAGGGGAGAGACGGCAGACACGGGGCCCGGGACTCGTCTCCATGTGTGTCGTGTTAAGCGGGTGCCGAGGTAAAGAGGTATTTGCAAAAGGTATTCAGTAAAAAGGCAAAATGTCCACTCTGAGGAGCGCACCCACGTCGGAGGGGACAAATAAGCTGCACGGCAGCTGGGGAGAGACAGCGAGCGGCCAGGAGGAGCTGCCAGATACTCGCCTTTTTTTCCTTTTTCTACGCTCCTCGTCTCTCTTCCCAAGCTCAGGCCGTACACATGCATTTACAATTACAGCAAATACCCCGTCTTCTCTTTAACCGCCACTACTAAGAGAGTGCCCCCTAAGCAAATTCTTGGTCTATATTTAGATGTGCTTACAAGTGGAATAAGGGATAATGGGGAACACAACTGGAGGGGGCGTAGGGGAAAAGAAACAATGAGAATACAGCATACCACAGCACACAGTTGTTCCTATAGTTTGAATCAATGCATGCAATCGCAAACATGCCCGCGTAAACACACATGAAGTCGGTTGCTTTCCCAGGGTTTGATCTCAGCTGCACTTTTAAAAACTGGATTACTTCCTGGAGCTCTTTCGAAAAAGAGAGCAGGTACACACAGAAAACATAAACCAACGGCTCAGCAGTCTATATGCTTTAACCTTTCGCCAATTTATTCATTGACAGGGGGCAATAAATTCAGAATACAAACATGCACTGTAGCTGCGGGGCCCGGTCCCAGCTGAAATCCCCCTTTTCCAACCATTACTTTCTATTATATTATTATATAATGGCTGCACTGAAGCACTGTTTCCAGATCCCAACGCAATCTCTCTCAGAACTTTGTGATCATGCGACTACACACTCACACACATCCAATCATGAGGTCATCCCCTCAAGAGTCTGGAGGAAGAACATTCTGGGAAAAAATGGAGGATAATCCCCAACGTGTGAAAGCGTGAGTCTCCCAAGTGCTGATCATATGGGAGTGCACCTGTGCTGACCTCTGACCCCATATTCCTGTCAGAGTAACCACGGAGCAGCTCGGCCGGAGCGGGGCTAATGTGCGGAAGCAAATGTCACATCGTCCAAATGCCACCCGTTTACGTTGTTGGCCGGCTGGTCGAACATCCCGTTTGACGTGCCAAATAGCACATGCACTGATCCTTTCCAGATGAACCAAGAGTGGGTTGCAATTCAGGGTTCACAGGTCAGGGAACATGAAAATGTGGATGTTTTAAGATGCTATACAAGTCCATGGCAGTTGACGGGGTCTAATGTAATAAATAAAGTCAAGGTAACAAAGGTGACCATTATTCTTTTCGAGAGGTTTAACAGCCACACATCGTCACTGAAGTCTGGGTTATGAAATAAAAGCTTCATAAAAACCACCCAAAGAGAGAGCAAAAAAAAAAAGGAAAAAGAAAGAAATATATATTCACTGTATTTTTAGGATGGCTTAAAATATAGAAGAATGAACTGCATGACAAGTACAATATGCCACTAAAAACACATGACAGGATTATGACAACAGTGCATGGATACCGGATGGTGAGATGTCTGCTGGTGACATCATCAAAGCGCTGGTGAGTGGAAAGGTTGGTGGACTGACATCACCAGGAAGTGACAACGGTGCTAATTGTGGCAGAAGGTCAAGCCAGCGCGGTATAAAAAGAACTTTAGTGTTGAGTGAAACAGGTCAGCGGCCTGACATTGTTTAGAGAATCGTATGTGGCTCGTCACATAGAGCCAGAAACACATTACAGGCACATTTCTTAACTATATCATGTTTTCTTCCCCCCCAAAGAAATTACTTCACATGTATTGTGTTTCCATTTCTGGCTGCCCCCCCCCCCCCCCCCCCCACCTCAGGTTTGCCAATCATGGCAGTACACACGCCTGTTTATTAACTCCAGCAGATATGACAGTTACTGTTGGGAGAAAACAAGTCCCAATTAGCAGCATGTTTCTCCCTAAATGAAACCAGTGGCGGCGGTTTCAGTAGTCGTAAAAGTCAGGTAAGGTCAGCTTAGGAGCTGAGCTGCTTTTCATTCATTTCACCTTAAAAAATTGCATAATGTTTATCACATTGTTCTCTTGTAGCGCTACAGTAGAATTATTAGTCATATTACTAAATCTCTCTGACGGACCATTGAGTTGAGCTACGAGGAGGCAGGAGGCCTGCATGGAAATTAACTTCTGTATCTTGACTACATCAGAGTTTACAGGTTGGGCCCCTGCTGTGCTTACCGCTATTGTTTACCGGGGCCATAAAGCCGAAAAGCAGGCCTCGGAGCTTTTGTGCTGATGGAGGAAAACCTCAAGGCGGCAATACCTCATCATAAACCAAAATAATAACAATAATACTTAACCAAATGCAATAAAGGCCGCAATTCATTCTCTACTTTTCTAGAGGGAAACAGAGAGGGGAAGACATGTATATGAAGTCACCGCTCTTTGTGCGCCGTAACAGCGCCCGCAAAGCGGGAAAAAAAGGGCATCAAAGGCGGTCATTTAATACATTCAACTTTGTTCCAATAACAAAGGCAACCTGCTATGCACTTCAACTGAACCACAACAAAGAGGCAGCGGAAGGTCGCGACCCCGGAGCTCGCAAATGGATGCCGAGTGCTTTCGGAGGGACTGTCAACTGTATTTTAGACACAGTGGGGCTGTTTTTTAACAAGCTCCCTCCACCCGGTAATGCTGGTGGGTGGGTTTGCTCCTCCAGGGTTTAACAGCATGAGACACAACGTCCTCTTTCCTTCTCTCCGTAGTCCCTCAACCTGGCTTTGGACAGAATTAGAGAATATTTTGCTTACTTTGCCAGACACTCTCTTCTTCCCTTGGTGCCTCGTGACATACAGTACAGGAGGGGTGGGGGGGGGAGGCAAACATCCGTGTGACAGCAATAATTCATGCATGTTGACATTCCTAAAGCTATGGGTCAGCTGGAAGCCTTTTCCACCCGGAAAGACCTTCTGGAGCAGAAGTGAGGGGCGGCGAGGACTGAGTATGACATTGCTGGTCTACACAGAGGAACGCCTAACTGGAACAAAAAAAATAACTAAACAAAGGAAAGATGAACAGACAAGGAAACGGGAATACAGAGATGTTTCCAGTTGCTTTTATGATTTGGAAAAGCCACCGCTCAAAAACAAAAGATTCAAACTGATAAAAAGGCTGGAGAATGAAAAGATGAAAATTGTGAAAAGGGTGCGTTAATGCGGTCCATCTGGTGGAACTGCAGCGCGCTGCTCAACAAAAACCTGGCTCCGGCAGATGTGGAGACCAAAAGCCTCTGTTTTAGAATTGATTGAACTACAAAAAGCCATTCTGCACATGACGTTTGTTTGCTTACAAACAAGGCGGACTGCCGTTGCTTAGTAGAGCGGAGCTGGATCCAGAGCTCTGACACTATACAGGGCGCAGCGTTGCGCTCAACACGTTGAGTTCCAGACCGAGGCCTTCCCAGTGCTTGCCAAACCCACCATACCGCTTGTAAGCTTTGGCAATGGAGAATGATTTAAAAGGTCTGCTTCAGTCACCCTCGACGGATCCACCGATCTAAACGAAAGAAACCCTGATTGGGAACCGCCTATTGAATCCCATGCTCGGGTCAGGGGTGACTGTGAGGACACGCTGAAATGTGCCCCGCATCGCTACAATAACACTGGCTGTTTGTATAAGCACAACGCGATGTAGTTTATTAGTCAGCGTTCAAACAATGCCAGAAGACCAATTCTAGATTAACACCACGAGTGTGTTAGTGAAAACAAACAAAGGGGGGAAAGTGGCTCCACCGGCATGATGTAAGTGTTCAGAAATGATACACAGCCTCTCTCTGCTCATCCCACATAATCTCTTGGCTGGAACCGGATGCTGCCGCGCGGACTTTATCGCCAAATGCGTCCATCACTGACGATAAACAAGACTTATCGGCCATATGGTAAACAAAACGGGGACAGTGGAGACGTTGAAATTCTAAGATAGAGTTATCGCGTGGGCTAAAGCTCAACGGAGGGATTCTTGGCAGGAAGAACGCGGCTGATGAATGGATGAATGGCCCTTTTACATGTAATACAAAAACATCTAGATTAGAACTCCTTGTCTTACATCCCCGGACAACTGCAGCCAGACTGCTCACATTTTATTTGGTGACTGATTAAAGTACGATGAAGGCCAGATGTGGAGAAAGGTGGGATTAGGAGACATGCTGCAACAAGAGTGAAAGTGAGGCACCCTGGGGTCCGTCTTAATTGCTGTGATCCAGGCCTCCTCTAAAGCAGCAGCACAGTCATCAGACTTTCTTTACTTTCTTTACTTTCCATGGGAATGGAGTAGAGAACAACTGGCTCTCATTAGCTGTCACCGTCCCTATTTGGTTTTGAGATTGGTGCGGGGGTAATTTTCTAATCTAATATCCATGGCAGGAGTCCCTGAGTGAGGTGGGCTTGATGGTGACGGTGGTGTCTGAATGTTGTGGGGTGTGAAGTGTCTGTGGGTGAGCTACTGTGAGAAATGCAGCGGGGAAGCATTGCACGACAATGTGTAAGCTCTGGAGCATCTTCTGTACTTGTAATTTGACTTTGGATGTCTACAGCGCGGCTGCAACCGAGCAGCAGGTCGGTACCGAACACCAAAAAGAACGTTCTGGACATAACGAGTGCAGCCGTCCCATCTGTTGTACCCGGATATTTGAATTTTCAGACCACCGCGAGCAACCAAATATGTCTACAAGAAATCCCAAACTCAGTTAAATTATTAAATCGTTAATCGTAGCCCACAGGGCTGAACCGTATTTGATTGCATATGATTAGACTCTCAGAATCTCCAATGTTTTACTGTCCCTTACTATTGTCTCAAAGGTATTTTTGATTGTGGTGAAGCCAAAGACAATTCCTCAGATTGTGGACAATGAAGTATCTAACTTAACTTACTATTATTGTAGGGCTGTGTACCATGATGCAATACGATACAATATAGTGCAATATATTGCACTATATATATATATATATATTTTAGGAATAAAAGTATAGTATAAAGATAACACCAGCGTTATGCATAAAATCAAAAAGGTTAGTGGTGTGCCTATATGCCACTTCCTGTCTCAGTTTACGTTGATACATAAACAACACAGCTACCTGGTGGTATGGGGGTTTAAACAGGACACTAAATTAATCTTTTGATGTAAACTGCGGATTGTCAATGTCCATCTGGTTGGTAAACCGGGCCTCGACCAATCCAGAATGGAAATCTGAATTTATGACCCGCACATTTAATTTGGCATAGGTGTTACTACCAGATGCCCTTCCTGACGCAATCCCCCATTCCTGTACAGGCTCGGTGGCGGGAGGAAACCGGAGCAGCCGGGGGAAAACCTCATGAACACAGGGAGAACACGCTAATGCTACACAGGAAGGCCCTGCCCAGATTGAACCCACAACCTTCTTGCTGTGAGGTTTTTTGAAAATTGACAAAACATAGTATCGCGGTACCCAAGTGTATCAATATTTTCTATAACAAGAATAGGTTATAAGAGCACTGATTCACTGCGTCACTGGGTAAAGTGCAGTGTGGCAGTGCAGGTTTCAGGTTGCAGCGGAGCGATCCTCAGGTTTCAGCATGGCCCTCGAGATCACTCAACCAAGCTTTTTCAACTTAATGTCGTTAGCTTTGGCATTATGTTGCCAACAAACAAACAACAAAAGAGACTTCAGACTGCATTGTCTTCAGCGCGGGGCAGACGTCTGAGGGACTTCAAAAAAGCAGCGTCGATGCCTTTCATTAGGTCGTAAAGGGTTCTTCTGAAGCGCCTGCCTCGCGGCCACGGCCTCTGTTCTCTGCTTTGGTAACGAGGTCGCAGGGGAACCAGCGACGGTGGGGAAAACAACGTGGACCCAAGGTGAGGCGAGGCCGGTTGGGAGCAGGACAGGGGGTGAGACTCAGGTGGTCTGCTGGGGATCCTCCCCCTCCCCCCCCCCTCACAGTTGAGAGAGGACACACTAGCAAGCACACAGCAGCCTGTGCGCGCATTCAGAAATGAGCACAAAAACAGGCGTATAAGGTTGCATGCGAATTCAAAGAGCAGCGTGAAGACAGGAACGGCCCTGGACTCGCCGTCTATTTACAGAGCTGAAATCAGAAGAGGAGGATTGAAGTAATCTTCCTTTAATTTCTCTCTGGATGTGCTCCCAGGGCTGAGTGAGACAAAGGCTCTGATGTGCTGTACGTTAGGTTCTCAGAGGAGAATGACGCAAGACCCCCCCCCATTGTCCCCTCATCTGGGTTAGCAGGGAGGGCCTCGATAAGACAGAGGAGGGGGGAGGGGACAGAGAGGACAAGGCTGGAGGACACATTTCAGGATGCATCGGCTGCATTGGACAAAGGGGTCAAGGACACTGCAGAAGGAGGAGCAATTCCAGGTGTGTAGGAGCTGATCACGAGGCCGCACTGGTGGGATTCAGAAGCACAGCTGAACACGGAGGGAACACCTGTAATACATTAAAGTCCAAAACTAAGTCATCACCACACACGTGAGGTTTTTTTTCTCTCTGCTCTGGCTGGAGCGCTGGCAAAATACCGCATCTCAAACGAACACATTATCAAGAATGGATTTGAGCTGGTGGAGCGTTCCAAGTGTTGGAATGCGTGAGGTGCACGTGATGATTCATCTTTCTCATGCACATCTGAACCACGGGAGCGGCTCCAAGACAGACAAACGGAAACAGGTGAGGTACGGAATCCAGCCCACCTCCTGGTTATCCAGAACATCTGAGCCATGTTTTACAGTTGGAGCACCTATCGGTGCATATCTATCATTGGCTGGATCTCATTTGGGTTCACGTGCCTCTGACAGCTTTCAGGGCCTGGTCACACAAGCCTCAAGTACAAAGTCATCCAGAGGCAGCACTAGAGGTATACATAGAGGAATGCCTCTTTAAATATGTACTGAAGAAACAGACAGCAAAAAAAAAAAGCAAACTACACACACATTCTGTACATGTCTAACATTGATACCCTTTTGGGAAGAGGTATAAAAAAAAAACATTATTTTACTTAAATGAATCTCTGAAACTAAAAGATATTTTGTGTATTAATTAACTAGATCAAGATCAAATCAGCCGACATGCATCTTTTTAAGATATTGCATGTGATGGCCACAAAGCAGGGGAGAGGAACATGGAAACACACCAAAGTCTAACTAATGGCTATTAACAATAGGACACATTTTGGACAATCTGGACAAATATTTACCTTTGAGCTGATGTGGAAAATAATTACCCCAAAGATAGACATTAAATAATCCTCCTCCCTCTCCTACACGACCCTAATCCTCCCCCCTTTTTATTTATTCTATTTATTTATTGTTTTGTTAATTTAATTTAATTTAATTGATTTAAATATTCTTTTCTGTGTTTCAGTTAGCTTTTGGTTTGGTCGTTGTTGTTTGTAATTTGTTTATGTAACCTGTAGAAAACATGTGCAATGGAGAATGAAGTAAACAATTGTCTGAAAGGTGAAGAAAAAAAACTAAGCAGTAAAAATTAGAAAAATTTGAAAAATCAATTAATGAATTAAATTACTAATCATTTCACAGTTAGGGTTGCAACTAATGAGTTCCACTATTAACTTACTTTGTGAATATTTTCTAAATGACTAACTAAACTTTTGGTCTCTTATAGTGAAAAATACCCATCACAATATTCCAGAGCACTCAAATTGCTTGTTTAGCTCAACCATGAGCCAGAAAGTCCGTTTACGATAATAAAACAGAAAATGCAGCCAATACTCACATTTAAGAAGCTGAAACTGGCAATGCTTTGGACTTAAATAATGACTCATATCTCAACATTGTTGTCCATATTACATTATTTTACAACTATGCGACCTGGATAATTTAGTAGCGTAGACACATGGAACAAACTGGAATGTTGTGTGAACTTTTAGGGTTTCAATTTAGGGTAAATATTTAGTTTTATAAGAGTAGTCTTGGAGGAACTCAGGGGTACTTCAGTGAAGATACTGTACATTTGTATTCGTCAAATACAAACATTTGCATCCACATACATATATGATCGCACGCACGCAACACACACACACACACACACACACACACACACACACAGGTTTTTACTACAACATCCAAGTCACAGAGAGAGAACCCAATACTCTCCATCACCTGTTATTCTAGGTGGAATATTGCTTATACAGGTGTAGAGAGAAAAAAAGAATGTTTCCTCTTTTCACCTCTTAAAAAAAAAAAAAAAAAAAAAAAAAAAAGCTTCTCTTTTTCACAAGACAAAGTCTACCATGGTGTGTGTTCATATGTGTCTGCTCTAGTTGGCCTGGTGTGCCCTGCTTTTACTGGTCCCATGGGTGTGACCCGGTTTCCCCTGCAGGCACTGAGAGAGAGAGAGAGGGGGGAGGGGGGGGGCACTCCTGACTCCTCACCTGAGTCGACACCCGATCCCAGGGTTCACGGCGGGGGCCCCGCTGCCTCTCCTCAAAGGCGCCGTTTGTTTCTCCCTCTGCCCTAACAGAATTCCATCCCCCGTGATTTTTATCTGGAGTTTTCACGCCAATTTTGCCAAAACCGATTGAGGGGAGAGCAAATTCAGCTGCTACTGATCTCAAATAGATTGAGTTTCCAAGAAAGGGGGTGGGGGGGATTTAAGAATGTGCCACGGCCATGCTTTGAGGAGAGGGTCGGCGTTTGGTTTGGGGGTGCGGGGGGTAGGGGGCTGAACAGCCAAGGTGAGTTGTTATGACTGGCTGTCAATTAGCGGTTGATTCACACAGGAGGGTCAGTGAGACACGAACAAAAAGGAGAGGGCAGGAGAGAGAGAGAAAAAAAGATACGTTTTCATAACAAAAGAAGGGCAGTGAGATGAACACTGGCTATGAAAATATGTGTGTTTAAGATAAGCTGAGACAACGACGCTTACTTAACAGATGTAAGGCAGCCAGAATGGAAAAGGAGATGGCTTTATTTATTATTACTCTCAGCAGCAACAGGGCGAAGGAAAACAGCGCTAAGCAGGATGGGAAGAGGTCAGGGTGAAAGGGATCCGGCCCTCAGAGAGGGTTAATAGCCAGGCGGCCTGGTTAAGAGCCGACCTCTGACGAACGTTCAGCTCCCACATTTACAGGCAACGCTTCGGACAGAGCCAGGAATCCAAACAAACACCGGATTCAGACGGGCCTTTTCTCCCTGTGTCATGTCTCATCTCTCCGGACCTCTCCCTTACTCCTTTTTGCGCTCTCTGTCATCTGGACCATCCTCTCCGAAGCTGTCTCCACTCTCTCGGCCGTTCCTTTTTCCCGCGCCTTCGGGGAGTGTTTTTTCACTCGCATCTGATGTCTCCCTGTTTCTGTTGGCCCGGCAGAGCACATAAAAGCTCCTCAGACACCTCACTGTCCTGGAAAGATCGGAGGTCGAGATTGGAGAAACTCGGGTTCTCAAAGCTCAACGGCTACGAGAAAATATGAAACACTCATCACGGAGAGGAGCGGCCTTGGAAATGGTTTCACTTTAAACATACGCAGACGAGGATGCGGGCCCCCAGGTCGCTCCCTGAGCCAAGCTCGTCAACAACACCACGGCCTAGATAAGCCGTCTTATGTGCTCTTGACGTTCAGCTCGTACTCCTACGTGAAGCAGAGCGGAGTTGTTATACAACAGGGAGAGAATAGGTCACCGAGCTCCTCTTCTCCCACAGTGAGGGACTCTGGAGTGAGGACCGGGGTTTCATGGTTCTATTGGCCGCCAGCTAAAGAGTTAGTTCATCCACATTTAAGGCTTTGCAGAGCGTTGATCTGCATCACGGTACGGCCAAAGACAAACTAAACATGAGCAAGCTTTGATTCTTCATCGGCTTCTAAATTACAAAACTTGAAAATCTATAGTTACACTTTAGAATAACTATATTTATAGTGTTTTAATAATGAATTATAATGATTATATCAGTAATAAATAGTAAACAAATAGTTAATTAATATTCAGTAAATAGTTATTTTACTATTGACAAACAATGAAATGATAATTCATGTTTACTAATTATTAGTAATGCTATAATTCATGTTGTTTTAACAGTTAATTGTTGCATTCATGATACAATGTTAAACATATTATATTAAGCATTTGTTAATGTTTACCAAATTACTTTTAAACTTTAACGAAATAATTCTGGTTGCAAAAAGAAGTCTGATTGTTTAGAAGTCTATGAGGAAATCAATAGCTCCAGTGGAAAACTATGATAATCAATAGGCACAGAGAGAGGCTGCTCTTGTGCGGAACATAACACCGCTCTAAATCAATATTCCATACATCCAGCACATCTTATAATGGCATCTCAAACAACCGCACTCTGGACATGCAGACTTATATTTTTGAATTGACCACTTTAAGGCATGGTTAGAGGACATATTGTGGGTGTCTGAGTGGGGGCCGTAACCTGGAAGTGAACAGTACTGTATCGTTGATACCGTTTCTGTCCTCATCTTTTGAGGAATGGACAATGTCTTGGTTTTTCCAGTGTGTTCCAATCAGGCGGCAACTTCTGGTTCTGAAGTAATGCAAATGCTAAAGTGTCTTAAGAACTTGCATTCTCTCTAGTGTCCATCACGGGGCGACTCCTCTGGTTGTATAGAAGTCAAAGCTTCATGTGTTAAAGCTGCATTCTCTCTCCTGACCACCAGGGGGCGACTCCTCTGGTTGTATAGAAGCAAACAACCACCCCCACCACCCACCCTGGTTGTATAGAAGTCTATAGAAAATGACTCTACTTCTCTCTTGATTTATTCCCTCAGTAAACATTGTAAACATGAGTTTATGTCTCAATCTCTAGTTTCAAGTCTTCTTCAATACAGCATGATGTTCATTTAGTAAATTATATAGATAGATTATATAGACCATAAAGCAGAGTATGTTTTAGGGCAGAGCTACAAGGTGATTGACAGGTCGACACCAGAGCGTTAACCCTTTTCCACTGTGTTTTCAGTTCATGGAAGTTAATCGAGCCAAACTTGAGGCTTCAAAACTGTAGTCCACAAACCAGAGACTGATATCACGATGACTACGGCCACTTCTTATATACATGCTCATAAATTAGTTTACAATTTTTTAATGATGGTTATTATAAAGTGTTACGAAATCTATGAAACAATAAATACAATTTAAGAAAAACTCACTTCCCTTTTCTAATGCATGTAACTGTCTGAGAGTGGTTGTGTGGATGCTGTGCACACAAATAGACATGCTTCAGTAGAACCCTGCCTCCTCCCCACTAATAACCTAAAACTGCTGTCCAAACCCACTGAGCAACCAAACCAGCTACCGACCAGCGCGCTCGCTCCCGCTGTGAGTTCACTGCTCACGGCGGTCGGTCTTGGCCGGCTACCTACCCACGCTGTCGATGGTGCTGCATCGGTCCAGCTTTGGGTGAGAGTGCATCCCTAGCGCAGGCGTGTAATGGTACACTAATATCATAATCTACAGACTGTCACATTCCATCCGTCTCCAGAGGAGGAACCCTCTCCACTGTCAGCCAGCTGAAGCTACTAAACTAGCCAGCTCTGGAAGGACCAACCCGTTTCCAACCAGGAGCTGTGCCAGTCCCACGAGGGGGAAAAAGAGGTGAATGAGAGGAGACGAAGAGCATGGAAAAGAGAGGAAAACTGATGAAAAATAGAAAGGGGGGAATGAAAGAAGAGTTGGATGGATAAGAGACGCCAGGAGATTGAGACGGAACGACGATGTGGGTGGGAGATAAAGATGCCTCACGATGGCAACTGGAGAAGGAAGGAAAAGAAAAGAGAGAAAAAGGAAGGGAGAGAGGAAGAGTAGAGATAAGACAGGTAATGGGTGATTGAGAGGTCGCCCCCCATGTGTGTTTACTAAAAAACTCTAATTCAGAGGTTCCTGTGAGGCCTGATACCCCAGTCCTGAATGTGGGTGCTGCCTTAGTGTGTGTTTGCACTGGCATCAGTGTGTGTGTGTGTGTGTGTGTGTGTGTGTGTGTGTGTGTGTGTGTGTGTGTGTGTGTGTGTGTGTGTGTGTGTGTGTGTGTGTGTGTGCATGAGTGTGTGTGTGCATGAGTGTTGGAGGAAGTCTAAAGCCCTGTTTCCCATGCGTGTAATCATCCCAGGATGAGGTGGAGGATGAAGCCGAGCGGGACTTCCCCTGCACCAGAGGGTATTTTCCTCTCACACTGTGGTACGAGCACATGGCTGACCCGGGCTGCCTCTGCTCGTGTGTGTGTGTGTGTGTGTGTGTGTGTGTGTGTGTGTGTGTGTGTGAGAGAGCGAGACAGGGACGAACCAATATGGGATGAGGGAAGCAATTAAATAAAAAAAAAAGAATCTCTATTCTGGCTTTTAACCAGTTTGGTGGGACATCACTAAAATACTTTGGGAGCTTGTCATTGCGGCGACCGCATGACAGTGACGCCGACCGTGAGAGGTTCCTCTCTAAAATCAGCTCAAAAGAACGGGTGGCATCGAGGTGGGCGAAGTGAAGGAACAAGCGGCGGTTGCCGGGACGATGAAGATCTGCAAACTTCTCCGCACGAAGTCCCTGACTTACTTACTACCGAAGCGACCAACACACAAACAAGCTGCTCAGTCATGAAGCAGTACCACAGCACTGGCTCCCAAATAAGAGGCTGCAGGCGGTCGCCATGGCGACAATGTGGGGGCCATGTGTGTGCATGCGTGTGCGAGGGTGTACACTTTTCTCGTGTTGCCGGCTGATGGTGCCCGAGGACAGAGCGGCGAGATAAGTCTCGGAGGGCCATTCAGGGCCCCCCCCCTGACTGAGGGCCCCCCCCTGACTGAGCCCCCCCCCTGACTGAGGCCCCCCTCTGACTGAGGGACCTCCTGCTGCTGAAAGCTGCCTGGTCTCAGGCCAGCGTCGCTTTATCATCATTAACATCCAGCAAAAAAACACAGAGATGAGGTCAAATTGCAACGGAGCGTGGCTAATACCGCGATAAACATCCTAATAATGCAACTGACTTACTGAGCATCACATCTGCTTCCAAATCATGTTGCATTTGCATCTCAATCAGGATGGAGGTGGTTTTAAAGCTGTGGGCGAAGAGCCACAACGACACCCAATGCACAGATTCTGAGGAGAATGACAATGTTGGACAGCGTCTTCATGCATGCAAGGGAGGGTCGTGAAATCACACACACACACACACACACACACACACACACACACACACACACACACACACACTGCCCACGTGCCTGGCTCGCCTCATCACTGCCAGGGAACCCAAAAAGCCCCTGCAAAACAAATTCATTAACCCGGACAATAAAACACAGCTGTGAGGGGCGATGGGAACCGTTTGAAATCAGCGCCCGGGATCATGGAGAACAAGCGTGTTCTCAAAATGTCTACGAGAGAGAAGGGAAGAAAAAAAAGAAGAAAGAATAAAAAAAAGATTTGGAAATGGGAGAGAGTGAGCGATGTTTAATTTAAACTCTTGCCGGGGACAGTGCTGACTGTGCTTTATTGAGGCACGACAACAAAAACAGCCCCCCCCCCTCTGCACCAGATGCTTGAGATCCAGGACCTGTTTCTAATTGAATCCTTTGAACAGGTTGTATAAAGGAAGTACAAACAAAACTGTCAAATACTATAAATATCATTACGGAAGTTGGGTTTGGAAAATAAAAAACACAGAATCCAGACTGTGATATTGTGGAAACTGGCAATGGAAATACATCTGAACTTTATGAATTAGTATTTGTAAGCTGTTAGCAGGGGGTGGACAGGCATCTGCTTGATTTCTAGCTACATCAAAAAGCCTTCACCTGTTCCAAACTCGTACTCCAAACAATGTCAGCACACATACTACTGATATAACTCGATGGTGGTGTGTCTAATGGGCGAGGGGGGGTCAGACAGCAGGCTGCTGGCAGAGCAGCCTGCTGAAGAGCAGCCCCCTCTGAGCGGGGAGGCGTCTCCGTGCTGCAGCTGGACTCGCCACTAGAGGGCTCTGCAGCTTGCAGAATGAGCTCCCACGGACCTGAGACACATCTTCAAGTCACACGCTGACCTCCCCTCTGTGCAGGCCCCGGGGCTGAGCAGGGCCCCCGGGCCGAGCAGGGCCCCCGGGCCGAGCAGGGCTCCGGGCCCGAGCAGGGCCCCCGGGCCGAGCAGGGCTCCGGGCCCGAGCAGGGCTCCCGGGCCGAGCAGGGCCCCCGGGCCGAGCAGGGCCCCAGGGCCGAGCAGGGCTCCCGGGCCGAGCAGGGCTCCCGGGCCGAGCAGGGCTCCCGGGCCGAGCCGCCAGAAGGGCTGACGACACCGAGACTGAGGTAGAAATAGTTTTCCAGACGGGGTCCAAAAGGAGCCAGAGCACATGTCTTCAGAGTAACCTCCGTGCTCTGCAGCTGCAGCGAGGTGAAGACACACGGGCTGACCTCAGTGTTAATGATACTGTTACGCTCCGTAATGGCACTACTATAAAACCCCGACGAGTAAGGAACATGGGATAATGCACCTGAAATTAATACGCCGTAATAAAAGTAAAAAAAAAAAGAAAAAAGAAGTGAGAGTTCCCAACAACTGTGAGCAAAAAGTGAATATTAAATGAAAGCAGAGAGGAATTTTCCCAAGCATATATACTTCATTTCTCAATAGTGGATGGATGATCATTATATTACATCACTCTGGACCTATGGGTCATTTCAATTCCACTTAATCCAGCCGAAGGCAGCAATAACACAGCGGTTAGATGGGATTTTTGGGAACAAAAAGCCGACTGTTCTCGTCTCTGGATGAAGTGGGAAACACGGCTGAAAGACACGACGCTGAGCAGCTACTGCCGCGGTGCCATTGAGCAACACCCCTAATCCCCGGATCCCCGGCTGGAGTTGCGCCGCACAAGAGCATCGGAAATGAAGAATCAAAGGAAGGTTTTTCTGTGAATGAGTGGAACTGGAAAAGATGCTCAGTTTACGCCGCCTTGAGAAATAAAAGGTAAAAGAAAGTTAAACCTTCCTTTACGGAGTGAAGCTGAATGTTGGTTTTTTGTTTCTTTTCTAAAGCGCTGCCAATGGACCTCCCTGAATAGCTGCTAGCTGAACTTTCTCATCCTGCCTTGAACCTGCATGAACCCTCTGCAGCCGTGAGCTGCCCCTCAACAGAATCGAGCCATGAATCATTACGAGTCAGGGGTGAGGGCTCCGAGATCACCCAAATCAGAACCAGATGCACAGCAGTCCCTCCTTCTGACTGACTGTATAAATAACTACATCTATGAATACGTAAAGCAGTGAGCAAACTTCACACCATGTATTATCACGTTAGTAACAGATCTGAGATGGACCTGATGTTAGGGTCCAACCAGTTTGGAAAATATATCACATTGGGATTATTTCCCCTGATATTGCAATAGGATGATTTGTACATCATTATTCTCATCTTCATTTAAAAAACATATCAAAGTGATTACGGTCGGATCTGTACCAAGCAAAGACCTTCTCTTTAGTCTGTAGAACACGATGTGTAGGCTGGGACATCTCTGCAGAGCCACGGTAATAACTTTAAAAGATTTATATTGACACACATTTGGCCGTTCACAGTTATTGTGCCTCCCGTGATCTGAACATTTAACATAAGTTAAGCTCTATTAGTGGAATGACCTGCAGGAGATCAGGGAGCTGACACGTCTTTCTTTAAGCCACTTTTAAAAATCACTCTTTCAGACTTGCCTTTTATTGATTTTACTGTTGTTTTACAATTTTTTTCTGATCATAATATTATTATTATAATAATATTATAATATAAACGGTTTGCTTATAGTCTTTTTTGTAATTGTATGTAGAGCACTTTCTAACTTGTTTGGAAATACCCTTTATAAATAAAGGTATTATTATTATTATAATGTATATTTATATAATTAATACTACTTGATGTCCTATTTAATGCTGTTGGTTTGGACAAAAGATTCAGCTCGTATTGTCTGTATTAGTGAGATCACTGGTACCCCCCCTACAAGTAATACTGGTACCACAGAGGTTAATACTGGTACCACAGAGGTTAATACTGGTAATCCCCCTCACAGAGGTTAATACTGGTACAGAGGTTAATACTGGTACCCCCCCACACAGAGGTTAATACTGGTACCCCCTCACAGGCTGTACCCCCCTCACAGAGGTTAATACTGGTACCCCTCAGAGGTTCAATACTGGTACCCCCCCCCTCACAGAGGTTAATACTGGTACCCCCCCTCACAGAGGTTAATACTGGTACCCCCCCTCACAGAGGTTAATACTGGTACCCCCCCTCACAGAGGTTAATACTGGTACCCCCCCTCACAGAGGTTAATACTGGTACCCCCCCTCATAGAGGTTAATACTGGTACCCCCCCTCACAGAGGTTAATACTGGTACCCCCCCTCACAGAGGTTAATACTGGTACCCCCCCTCACAGAGGCCCTCCCGGTTCTGAGTCGTCTGACGTCAGTAACACTTCCTCCCGTAGTGAACCCAAAGAGGACACTAAACCACTGGCTTCGTTTCATCCCCCTCTCCCTTGTCCCTCCTCTAAGACTCCCATCTTCACCACAACTGGTAAATATTTTTATATTGTGTTCCATTAGAAAGCCTTATTAAGCGGTCAGACGGGGCAAGCGGCGCCTGGGAGCTCCCTGTCCTGTAAACAACAGAGAGAGGACCCTGAAGGCGGCAGCTGAGCACGGCGCCGTAAACTAAGGTCACATTAGAAAACCAGCCTCGCTCTCAGTGAGTAAATATTTAAATGTGTTGGATTTGCCCAAAGTAGCGAGGAGCGATAGTTAGGGGGCCAGTGGATCAGGAAAAGTGTTCTTTTTCTTTTAGCCAAACTGGCGGAGACCCATGCAGTGATTGTACGTGGTGCTGAGTACAGGATACGCACCTCAGAGCTCTTCTCAGGAGCGTCCATCCCCACCATGTTTTCTCTGAGGAGCTGCTGCAGGAGCTGCACCTGGGCGACGCTGAGGTAGAAATCCAGACTGCTGGTCACGTTCACCTCCAGAGAGTGGCCACACACCACCACCTCCTCCAGAGATGAAGGAGATGACAAAACATGGGAACGGAAAGAGGGAAGGTGGGTGGGAGAGAGAGAGAGAGAGAGAGAGAGAGAGAGAGAGAGAGAGAGAGAGAGGGAAAAGACATTCAATAACACATGAGGATTGTTTGTAACCTCTGTCTTTTTTGTTACGTCCCATCTCCCCTCTATCTTGTTCCCTTTTAGCTCAGTTTGCTTCCTCTCTCTCCCCCCTGTCCTCTCCAGGGTCCCGCCCACAGCCGGCAGTTCAGACCTCAGCCTGGAGGCTGACTAACAGGATATCACTCAGTAACACTCTGGGTTCACACACACACACACACACACACACACACACACACACACACACACACACACACACACACACACACACACACAGTGGCATTGGCAACTAGTGTGTAAACATAATATATTCAGACCCACTGTTTAAAAAACATAAAAGGACTGTTACTGTTACTGTATTTGATTCAATATATCATATGATACATATCACTTTCTGTTGTTGTGGTTGTTACTACTATCTTAATAGAGACAAAAAAGTATAATTAGAATCTGAAGAATAATTCAGACACTAAGTGTATTATTTAAACTTACGTTATGGTTCCAACAGTATTCTCCAGGTTGGAAAAAAAATGTTTCCCCCAAATACCCTTTGATTATGAATTTGTGTTCCAGTCCAGAAAAGCATAAGTGACCCTCGATCGTTATTGAACCACAACGATTCTCGCATTAAACTATTTTGGGTAATATTTGGGGTTTTACTTGGGGCCCTCTGTCTCCTCCGTGGTTGGACTGAAGGTATTTAAAGTGGGATTAGTTAATCTGATATCCCAACAGAGCTAAACCTAAACTCCCCTTCTCGTCCTACTGCTCGGTGCCGGCTCACTCCAGCTCGTCTCAGGCTGCTTTATTGTGAAACACTTGATGCTGAAACAGGAAGCTGTTCCTTTTTCAAATCTGCACACGTTTTGATGCTCAGCATCCAGTTTCTTATAATAACTGCTGGTGTCTTCTGTTCTGATGCAACTGTTGCTCTGAGGGGTCGTTGTCTCCTTCTGAAGTCAGTCCGGATGAACCATTCTACATAGTTGTTCTCCATGTACTAAACTAAATAACATCTATTAGTGAAGAGGATGTTCTACAGGGGGGAAATATAGAGTGGTCCTCTTAAACATCTGACTGGAAACAATCAGGCTTTTGTGTAGATGAATGGTGATTTACATATATCACATTACGTGTATAATCCTACGAATATTATCTTTATTAATAGGAGATGTAGCAGTAGTGGTAGCAGTTATTATGATACACAAGGTCATAATATCATAAGGTCACAATAATAGTTACAGAATAATATATTGCAGCAGTGAATGAAAATGTAGAATGTAGATGTAGAACTTCCACTGAAGATTATAATGAATGCATTAATAAGTCAATAAAAAACTGCTGTTACATTTGTGTGTACATCTATCAAAAGCAGTGAGTTGAAAATGTATTTTATGATACAAACTGTTATTAAAAGTCCTGTTTGTGTTGTTACTGGCTCTGAGTCTCCATATCTCAGGGAGTTACACACATCACATTGTGTGTGTGTGTGTGTGTGTGTGTGTGTGTGTGTGTGTGTGTGTGTGTGTGTGCGTGTGCGTGTGTGCATCAGTCCAAACTATGGATTAGCTGTTACGCATTGTCAGGGGGCGCGTTAGCGTGGACGGACGAGGCATCAAAGAGGCAGGAAGTCTCAGGGAGCCGTGCCAGAGAACATCAGCTGTACAAGCAGAGAGGTCTGAACTGTGTGGGTCAGAAGCCTCCATTACACGGCGGACTGGGCGGAGGGATTCCTAATGAGTAAGTTACTGTATGTTGCGGGGGCAGAGCGTAAATACTTCTGACGTCTCACATAATCAATGTCTATTTTCATATGGACAGCGGACTGTGAGAGTAATGGTTACAATCACGGCTGTAACAGGTCGCGGTCAAAGGGCATTAAATGTCAAGTGTAAGTGGTGAACGAACCTCCACAAAGAAGATGGAGAAACACGTGCAACCTGCGACTCTCTGTGGGTTTCTTAGAAAACCCTCGTTTAGAGGGGAGACACTACAGGCAAAAACATATTTTTATGCCGTGCTCAATTCAGAGATTTTGGGCTACATGCTCAAACAACACGTCTTCTTTCAGACTAGTGGAAGAAAAACATTTATTTTACTACTTTCTCTTTTTGCGTCTGTAGTTTTCCACTAAATTCACCAAAAGTTACCATTAGATAGAGACTAACTTGCATATTTAAATTTTCAGAAAACTTATAATACAAAAATGATTGTCTTAATGTCAGTAATCAAGTGGGAAAGTTTCGTGGTGATACCTAGTAGTTTCTTTTTTAACCCTATCCACCTGTAGTGCCTTTTTACGATACATATCTTTACATTTTTTCTCAGAAATCTCACTTCAGCAGCTCTTACATCCACCAGACTTTCCACTTTCATTCCTAAATATATTCTGAAGGTTTGTACTGAGGGGATTGTTCACATATCATTCATAGCCTGATTTATACAACATTGTATTCATTAAAATATGGTGGAAATTGATTTTTTGATGTCTGTTGTTTTTAATTCTTTTCTGATTTATGAAGTGATAAAAAGAGATATACAAAATTCCCTCTGTAAAAACCATTGACTCTAATATGTCAACAAAATGAAACAAACAATGTGAACCTGGCTTCATCCAATGTTCACATATCTGATCTAGAAATGTATGCAAATTAGCATATATTTAATAATGTAATTCATCATTTGCATTTAGAAATATAAAATTTCTGAAAACTTGTAATACAACAAAATTATGTTCTTAATGTAAGTAATCAACTGGGGAAGTTTCATGGTGATATCTAATGGTTAAAATGTTGTGTCTCACATTAAAGGGGTATTTCGGATCATTTGAATTTCTGACCCACAAACATCCTAACTATCCCTTTAATCCCGATATCCTCTGGACCTGTTTTCATTAATTACCAGATATTAAACTTACTTATTTGGATACCGTCATTCTTTCACTATTACTGTTTTAACTAGCTTTCCACATCACACATAAATCCACTCTTGCAGAACATGTGGCTCCTTTAAAGAGAAAGGTGTAACCCTGGACTGATGAGGGCGGTGTTGGGTGGACACTGACCTCCGCCTGTCCACAGTCAGGGGACAGACTCTTGCTGAAGATGATGGCCGGGGCAGCAGTGACCCGGACAGAGAAGTCAGTGAGGATGGGGGTCAGGATGGCCCGCCGCTCCTGGTGCCTCCTGATACTGAACGGAGACACATACGGGATCAAACTGTTAGCAGACGTCTCTTCGGACAGGTTCCATCACTTCTATGTATGCTCTTAATATCTGGGGAAAGGTATGGAGATCGGGAAACTCATTTAAAAAGTGTTAATTACTGAATGATATTCGAGGTAAAAGTGAGTAGTCCTGGTGTTGAAGCGACCATAAAGGACCACTTATTCGTTAGCATTCCCACCAAACTTGATTCACGAATAACTTGTTATGGTTACCAGTTGTAAAATGTTTGTAACACTGTTCCCGTCTGCCTAGGACACGACCAGTCAACACAACACAGTCGAGACCGCAACATGTTCAGAGCGGAGCTTTTTTCTTTTGCCCTCAGCTCCCATTTCAAACTCTTTCTTAAATTCAAACCAGTAGAACGAAAAGCTGAACTTGATTTTCCTCTCGCAGGCCAGACTTGTGAAACATTCCCATAAGCGAGCTTTCAAAAAAAAAAAAAAAAAATAGAATAACATTTCTGCTCTAACACATTTGAGCCGGGCGCTTGAATACTGCATGGCTACAGAGACGGAGTGATACGTTATTTGACAAGCCTCAATTGGGAACACCCCTTAATTGTATACACAAGATCAAATGGAGGCCTTCTCACATCAACTCTCTCCGTTTCCACTAATGTTCATTCCCACAATCAAGTCATATTTGTGGGAACATTTGTTAGCAGTAAAACAAATATACAAAGGGGCTTTACAAAGTGGTGTTAATTGCCACATCTGCTGCTATTAAAACAATCAAGTGGTACGGCTTCCAATATTTATAGTTGGCCTGGATTATAAAAGGCCCTGTTTCTAGGTGGCCTAAAGTACAGTACTTAAGCAGCGCCAATATCATATTCACTTCTGCTACACAAATGTGCATTACCAGTGCCCTTAAGGGATTATTTCTTGACACATTTCTCTGCGTGGAGAGTTTGAGGGAGGCCCTAATTCGGAGGTGAAATGATCTGTGGGGCCAATTGCTGTTGGCTAATCTCCCCCTCAGACAGGGATTGAAACAATGAGTGTCTCGTTGCAGGGGACAGGTGCTATCATTCACCAGCGGGTTCAGGAGGCGCGGGGCTCGGTTTACCAGCAGTACGTGGGTCCTGCGACGGGACCGGAGGAACACAAAGGACGGAAAGAATGACTGTTTTCATACAGAGCTGCACAGTGTGAACAGTAAGTGGAGATATCCGTGGCACGGGCAAAGAGAGGGAAGCCTGCACTGGGCGGCTGACGGGGGCCGGCGATGGAGAGAGTTCACAGCTCCGTGACACGGGTCTTTCCTTAGCCGGCAACTACACGCCGCGACGAGGACAGATCCTGTCAGTGGATCCACATCGCTGGAATTTCCTCACAAAATAAAAAAAACCTCAGGAAGCCAACTGAGGCCACCGCAGATCCACAACTACTGGAATTGAACCTCTAAAAACTGCCACAATTCCAAAGCTGGAGAGAGGGGGGAGATGGCGTGGTGAGGGGGGTATCGATGTAGGGAACGAGGGAAAGGTGTGAACTTTGGAAGTGGTGCGTGTCAAAACTTGTTACAAGTGAGGTGGTGTGTTTCTGCGGGTGATTGCAGCAGACAAGTAAAGCTGTGAACTTGACTCCCCTTTCGGTGAGTTGGAACATTCTCAATCACACGTTCAGTTATGACTCGGTGGAGCTGCTGCTGGTGGCTGAGGCCGGGTTTTGCAGAGCAACGAAGCCCAATTTTCCAACGGAACCTCCGGCGCTGCTCCCGCTACGGCGAGGAGAGGCAGGAACGAGGCGGCAACCGCAGCCACCTCGAATGTTTGTTTGGAAGCTAAAAGTGAGAGCGAGGGGGAGGTTCAACAACCCTCGACAACAACGGCAACCCTGACCTTCTCAGCGTGATCGCACAGAAGCATACGGCCTCACTGGAGTCAATATCAGCTTTCAGGACCATGAAAATGAAAAGAGATGACAATTAGACCCTCTGATTATTAGATGACTAATCACTACGACTCTCTGGCAACAAGTCAGCGCCAAACCAAAGTGACCTTCGCTTCGGCGTAATACTGTGTGTCAATCCTTTGAGTAGAAAAGGAACTGTTAAGCTACATGTTAGGTCATCCTGTAATCAAGTTCTGAATAGAAATCCAGACCTGCAGCTGTAGTACGTCTAAAGAAAGTTGAGTCCACTCAAAAGGCATTCGGCATCTTCTGGAGCCCAAAGTGTGAGCCCAGAGTCTCACCTCATTGCCCTGTCAGACAGTCCAGGCCTTGGCACCTGGCCCGCCTAGCCCTGGTTTCATCGACAGCGAGACAAATTGAGAGTGGAGAAGAAAAGATTGCGAGTGGCTTGACGAGAGTAGTAGAGCTCTTCAGACTCAGTACTAAGAGGGTGCGAGGCCAACGTACAGGTCCAAGTCCACTACTTCAAAGGGCTGTTTTACAACAGACCCTGGAACGGTTAGCGGAGGGTAAGGACAGGGAGGATTATGGGATAGATGGTCAATACTACTGAGGACACAGTGAGAGTGAAAATAAATCAGGGTGGTCTAATGGTTAGAGAAAACACCCCACAGGTCCACTGTCTTGTTGAAATGTCAAAAACTAAAGCTCTACTTGCTGACTGATTCTGAGTCACTCTGGTAGAAAGTTTCAAATGAAACAATCAGATTTAAGACTCTCTGTCTCTTAACCAACCAAGAAAAAGGAGTGAAGACAGCATGGGTTATTCTCTATTCAAATTATTATTTTCTAAATATGAGTAGATTTCAAATATAAAAATCTAAACTTTGCATTGAAGTGAACACATACCAAAACACAAAAATATAATATAAAGTAACTTAAAATGCATTATTGCTTTTAACATCCTTTTTTATACTGATGTTTAAAGCTTATTCTAAAATGTGTGGCGAGCACCTCGACTTCAACTTGACTTTGTACGGCAGCCCTGAGGGGCAAGTGAGGAAAAAATATTCTGATCTAAATTGTTGTCTCTAGTGTGTTTATGACTTAAGAACTGGGGAAAAACACATGTTGCCAGGATAATCTTTCTTATTTCCTGAAATATTTCTTAATCTGTGAAACAGGTTACAAAACGATTTAGGGCAGAGGACGGTTCCAAGTCGTTGGTTGTAATACTATTTTCAGCCACAAGAAGCACCAGTAGCCCATTTTCTAAATCATACAAAAAGCATTCACGTTTTCTTCCTGGTGAGTTTTAATTCACACAACTTGTTAACGCACAGTTTATATAACTTGTGTTTAGGGTGCATGAAGAAATATATCCTGACGAAAATCACCTGTTTTCACAGATGAAAGCAAAAGCAACTCACAAGAATATTCCTGGCAAAACCTTTTTTCCACACACACGTTTCACAGATGAAAACAGTTTTTTAAAGGAAAATATACCAAGATTACCCTGGCAAAACATGTTGTCACCTGTTCATAAAATCATAAACAAAGTGGAGAAAACAATTCAGATCATTTTCAATTTCTTACCTCCGTACTTTTGCCTAACTCTGCCTAAAAAGTATTTTGTGGTTCAACCCGAAGGAGGTAAATCAACTAACTTTTACAGGTTTTTTGGTCCGTTTTGCATTAATTAGATAGTGAGGGTTGGGGTGAGGGAGCCGACAGAAGATTAGGGAGGAGAGAGATGGATGACATGCAACAAATTGGTTGTTACAGTAAAAGATCTAAGAGCTGAGGGCTCAGCAGCAGCAGCAGTAATTTATCATATCAAACTGCATGTGTGTGTATTTGTAAGACATACAGTAAAAAAAATAATATCAGCGTGTGTATGTAATGTGCATTAGAGAGCGCGCTTGAGTGTGTCTTTGTGTGAAAGGCCAGCATCCCTCTGCGCTCCGATGACCTGAGGGCACTCCGTCTCAATCAGGCCCGTGTTGATTCTGCACTGCATTCTTCCACGAGGCTTATTTTTAGTTGACAGGGAACAAATCTGCAGTCGTTGCCTGTGATCCTGTGAGTTTTGGGCCTGTTCCCTCTCAAAACACGAGTGGAGGAAAAAAAAGGATGTGGGGCCAAACAGGCTGTTACACTTGTGCTTGTTTTAGCTCCCGAGTCTATAAAAAAAGAAAAAAATGACGGGGTTTGTAATTATGACTGTGCATGGAGAGGCTCCATGATAGGGCGCTAACTCAATAACTACATGATGCTCCCACATCAAGACTGATGAGAGACATTTTGGGACATTTTCACAGCAGATCACACACACACAGCACCTGACTAAGGGAGTAACAATTTAACCTAATTTAAGTAATTTAACCTCGCAGCACTTACACACGCTGTGGTCATTGAAGGGGCTCATCTACATAGACGAAGAGTCTCAATGGGCTTCTCTCTCTGGTCACCTGACAGATGTTATTTCAGTGATCACAAATATTTTAGTCCTGGTTTGATATGTGGCTCTGTGTGGATTATCAAACGTTGGTTCACCAAGTGGTGAGCAGGTTACAGTGGGCCTGTGTCAACGACTCTATCAGGTTTGTAATAAGGACGCCGTGAGAGGCCAGGAACAAAACACTATTCTGGTGCTCTATTTTCTAGGTCTGATCTAAAAACTACCACGACCCCATGTTTACGAGCATCCTTGTTTTTCCTAACGGCAGATTAGCGCCGCTTAAAATACATTTCCAGCCAAAAGGAAGACATGGCAATTATGTTGCATAACTTGCTAACACACAATATATGTATCTTGTGTTTAGAGTACATGGAGTAATACACCTTGAAGAAAACCTGAATGCATTCAGAGCATGGGGTAGTGGTGCACCTCAGCCTCTTGTAGCCCAAATGAGTGAGTGAATGAAAAACGTTTCCCCACATGTTTAAAAATGAAGGAATTCACCTGTTCCAAAGTCCTAAACAGGCAATAAAACTACTTGGATCAGACTAAGTAAAGGATTCACCAGAGTTCTTTTAGGGCTTTTGTAGAACTATTCTACGGTGGATGCACCAAGACTTCGTTTCAAAACTTTCCAAAGAAGATTTCCTATATTAACAACAAACACTCAAGTGTGTCCTCCTGACCTGCTGGCCATGTTCCACTCCAGCGCCGGGTTCTGCGAACTCCTCTCACTCTCCGCGGACACCCCTCCTTTGGTTCCCTCCTTCTCCGGCTTGAGCTGCTCCCACTGAGCCGTTCCGATGTTGATGGACTGGAGGTCGACCTGGTACTGCCGGTCCTCCACCTCTGAACCCGGGTCACGCAGGATGCCGAGGTGCAGCGCGCGTCTAGAGGGCGAGAGAGGGAAAACACTTAATTGTTTGAGTCACTTCACAAATGACGTGGTGATGCTGACGGTCCTGTAGGAAGCCCGGGCCGGGCTACGACTTGGATCTTTGAGAGGTGGACGACATGGTGCAGGGGGGTAACAAGCAGGTGTCTAGGTCCACCCAACCTAAATGTATAAAACATGAATAGGTTTTATTTATCGTTTTGGGGGTCACATTGGGTCAGGCTGTACTTTTTTATAGTCAATTACAAAGAAGTACATGACTCCAGGAGTAGAGCAGGTAGTGTGTTACACTGAACCAGTAAGAGCTTCTGGCAGCAGGCCCGAACCACTACGGACTCAGTGGTTTAGTAGCACACGCTTTTTTACTGGATGATTTATGACTATATCAAAGCCTCTGCTACAGCCAGGCCCTCGGATAAATAACTCCGCAGGCCTCAGGTGAAATCATTTGCCTTTTTATAGAAGTTCAGATTTATGCCAGCTTATCGTTGGCAGTAAACATGGCTGAAACCCCTGGCTGGACGGCACAGTAGTCTGGAGACTCGTACCGCCTCCCTCTTTCTATTTTTGGGCTCCAGAAACTCTTGTAGAGTATACACAAACTGTGATATGGTGGGAGAGATGCAGAGATATTGTCAGGAGTGGGCAGTGCCAAGAAAAAGTGATGTCATCTATTTTTGCCTTTCGAGAGACAAGATCCCGGCGAAATTTCACGAGGCAGGAGGAATAATCAGAATTCGACATCTGCACATGACATCAGGGCTCTCGCTTCGTTATGATATGTTTATTTGTGCTGGTGAATTCAAATGAGAGCTTAAATGGTATAAATAAGGGCTCAAAATGGCTACAGATGTAGCGGCAGCATGAGTAGTTTTATTTGTTTCGGCAACGTCAATGGCAATTTTCATATAGCGCCCCCCCCCTCCCTTAGCCACGCTGGAAAGGCCTCTACCAGAGCGTGATGTTATGACAATGCGCACCAAGTACAAAAACAATTGCGATGAGAGATCAGAGGTGTATAACTAGATTTAGCTGGATTTGTTGACATACAAACAAGTGAAACAGATCCTTAATCAACATTTGGAGCCACATTTATCAACAGAGCGTAATACAAATCAAACCAAGAGCCCTGTAAGAGTTGGGTGGGATGTGTCAGTCTAGATTCATTAGGGCTTTTGTAACAGTACCTCCATCACCCTCCCCAACCCCCGAACGGTATTTTTCACATTAAACAAACCACAGTTACCTCATGTGCTTTCCAAATTATCTCTTAACTTGGGCTTATTTAGGAGACTCTCTTACTCATAATCAACATTACATGGGAGTCGGCGGGCCAAGTCTCCTGCGTTGCCGAGCCGCGGGGTCATCTCCGATGACATAAATAAATATGATAAACATTTGTCTTGGTCATGCAGCCAGTGGAAACCGGCGTGATTTAATATCAAAAGACATATTTCAGCCAATCGCAGGAAACGAGAGAGCTTCATTTCTGACAAATGAGGAGGGGAGGAATTTTGGAAGTTCCCCTTGGGGTGCAATAATAATTGAAGCCAGATTTTCTTGTTGTACATGTGGGGGGAAAACACTGGCTGGTTTTGACATATTTGATTGGTCATGTGAAGACCACACGGCTCGGCCCGGGAGGAACCGGAGAACGCCTTGGGAAAGCGCGGGCGCTCTCCACGCCGGCCGCCACGTACGCGGAGCGGCTGGAAACACACAGCGGCCAGGCAGGTGGAACACGCCCGTCTGCCGGCTCCGCCGTGCCATTATCACACATCTGCCTGCCTCTGCGAACATGTGGGAAGCGTGGAGCAAAAATGAACATAACAAGTCATAAATGACATGCTTTCGCAGATCAGGAAAGGCAAGGAGGGAGGAGGGGGGGGTGCAAGAGAGCGAGAGAGAGACATTTTTCTCAAACACAAGTACTTAGCTTCGCCCTTGTTCCCGAGCCAACCTTATTTTAATTGCAGGAAAAGACCACAGAAACATTATTTTTTACGACAAAATTCTGCTATTTATAAAAAGCGGATCAAAAGCTCTGCAGTAAGAACGCTCTGTTTCATGGCATCCATGGCTATTATTTTTAAAAAACATCTCTCCCTCTTCTGACACAATTTAAACCCAATTTGAGTCCGAAAAAAGCCACTGGGCCGATTTCGCATCAGAGCTGAAATATGAGGGCTCCCGTCCAACATTATATCATGGCCCAGAGTCAAAACCTCCATCCAACCCAAGCCCTGCAGTGGGACGCGGCAGACGGAGGAGCGGAGGTGCTCTGCATCTAGAACGCAGGGCTTGGAAAGAGCCGCCCGCCAGTACTCCATCACCGAGAGAGAAATAATGATGTTCCAAATTCCTTTGAACAGAAGATATGCGGGCAAATTTTACAAATGGGCAATTAATTGCAAGTTATGTTCCCGTGTTTAGCATTCTTTGGGTCTGTGCATGTGCCGGGCGGAGCATCCATCACGATTTGTGTTATTAAGTGGACGTGTGGGAGGACTGAGTGCTTAACATGGAGCAGATCTGGGAACGTGTGCTGAAGTGGTAATAGGACTCGAGGAGGAACCTACTGGGCACATGCATAACACGCAGTTAATGCACTCAGACATTAGCTTCATACACAGGAATATAGTGATTAACAGCAAATGAGCTCGCGCACACACACACACACACACACACACACACACAAACACACACACACACACACACACACACACACACACACACACACACACACACACACACACACACACACACACACACACACACACACACACACACACACACACACACACACACACACACACACACACACAGAGCTGCTGCATGCCATGGAGGCATTAGGTGAAACCAGTGAGGGATTTACTTTGCTGCTGCACACAACTGTGAAACAGCAGCCAGGCTTGCACGATAGGAGGGACTGAATTGCAAGAAAAATAAAGTGGAATGCGTTTAAAAGAGTCGTATTGAACAGAGCCAGTGGGTAAATAAGTGAGAGGGCTTGTTGAAAAGGAGTGAAAGTGGAATGTTGGGGAGAGCCTGATTACCGAGCTAAGGTTTTTGAAAGCTAAACGTGGTTCAAGGTTGTAAAACAAACCGCGGTGGGATCTGGTCGGGGTCCGGGCCTGGCGGTAGGAGTGTGGGAGCAGTGGGCTGTGTTAGAGACTCTTGCCGAGGGGAGGGGGGGGGACGACGACATTTAAAGCCCCTTGGCTTTAAATGGCCTCCCACCTTCCTCTCTCCAGCTCCATCCACACCCGCCCCCCCCTCCCATCCACAGCCCTTGCCCCAGGCCAATAGGGGCAGGAAGCAGCAGGGTAATACCAAGCGCCGTCGGCTTCTGGATCTCGTCACTCCCAAAACCCGCAACCTGAACTCACAACCCCTCGGACCTGTTTTTCACTCCATTTCCCCCAACAATCACATGCAATACATGTCTGCTTACACGGTCGACAGAGGCAGGAGTCTATGTAAATGTAAGCGTGTGTGTGTGTGCGAGTGCCTGGAAGTGTGTGTTTAAGAGAGCCGGGGGCCCTCGGCTTCTGCTCTCCTGGTGGAACATACGCACCGAGGAGAAATTTCATTCAGATCTCAGGCTTCATGCGGACGAGTCCAGCTTAATTAGGTCTGTACGCACACACGTGCTGTAGTGTTCTTTGTTTTGAGCAGACCTCAACTACTGTATATTTGAACTGAAAGAGCAACGTCAAACACTTAGGGTGCATAATTTGCTGTGTCAGTCCACTTTGCGGTGGGGGGAGAAGAGTTTTAGTCCGAGATCGGCACGAATAGCCTCACCCGCTCCATATATTGTGAAAAAGAAAGTGTTCAATTGAGGTTTTGATATATTCGTTCTCCGAGGTTCCAAAATGCTATTAGCCAAACACTGTCGGCCCCCCGTGGTGCTTCTGATGTGGAGAGGCCGGAGCTGCACAGTGGCTTCCCGATCCGCCCGCTATGACTCCCAGTGGCTTTCAGCGGAGTCCCACTGGGCCTGTGTGTGTGTGTGTGTGTGTGTGTGTGTGTGTGTGTGTGTGTGTGTGTGTGTGTGTGTGTGTGTGCGTGTGTCGAGAGGGAATTCGTAAGCATTATGATTCATGAAACTTGCAATTACTTAGTGAGTTAAGCGCCCCTTGCTGACGGTGGTCTGCTCTGAATTGCCAGAAATACGGCAACTTCTGAGCTGCGGATTTATGACCCCAGTCAAGTCCAATTGCTGTTAATCTGCATCGACCAATTATAGTAATTAAGGCTCTGAATTAGAACGCTGAGCAGCCGTCGCAGCGAAGGGGGGTGGGGGGGGGGTGATGCCGTGGAACACGGGGAGTCAGCAGAATGTGAGCCCCCCCCCGGTCACACAGGGATTTTATACCACTTGCTACTAAAAGTGATTGTTTCGATCACTGGAGCTTTTTATCTTTTTATTCAACGGGAGTCGAACACAGTCACAAGAACAACTAAATATCCAAGACAAAGAGCTGCAACAACACTCCAAATCTGTCACACTTGGCAATAACACGGTACTTACTCACAGGCCTTTTTAAGCCAAGTACAACCATCCCAATCTATAGCTACATTTTCTCTCTCTCAGAAATTGCTGCTTTCCCGCGTTGCGCACCGGCTTTGATGTAGCGACACGTCCCCAAGACTAAAATTGAATAATCTATTCTGCTGTAGCCCAAAAGCATTACTCATCCCCACTGCTGCTCCCAACAGAAGCCTGTGATTCATTAGGCTGATTGCGCTTTAAAGACACCCATACTCAAACACTTATATCATATTTACACAAGATCTTAGGCGGAAACTATTACTTCTATATACAACGCAAGCAGGGCTTAGCTGGAGCACGTACCACCCCTCAAGACCACGGCACAGGGCTGAGAGACAGAAGACGGCCCTCTGTTTACAATGTCAGTGTTTGCACTTTGGTTTCAACATATCTTAATCACGGGAGTCATTCATCTCCCGCTGCAGTCTACATGTCACAGAGGTTCCACCGCCATGAACACGGCCGGTACTAGAAGCGTTAAAGGAGTCGGTGTGGCCGGCCGGTGTAAATTGTATACAACCTCACCTACAACCACCCCACACACACACAACCACACACACACACACACACACACACACACACACACACAACCTCACCTACAACCACCCCACACACACACAACCACACACACACACACAACCTCACCTACAACCAACCCACACACACACACAACCACACACACACACCCTCACCTACAACCACACACACACACACACACACACACACACACACACACACACACACACACACACACACACACACACACGGTTGCCTGGTCTGTTCAGCCTTAACACTGCTCTTCTTCTTCTTCTCCTGCTGCTGCTTTTGCATTTAGCTCAAAGCGGGAACATTCCTGGGCAACAGGGGCAGAAATTCATCAGCTTTGTTAAAAAGGCACGGCCCTCTCACTCCTTCATACAGTGGATACATATCTGCACTGGGTCGGCTGAGAAAGGCCCCTTGGATCCTCATTTGTGAACAACTGGAGTTGTGGCTCCTGCAGATGGTAAATGGACCTGTACTTGTAGAGCACTTTTCTAGTCTTCTGACCACTCAAAGCTCTTTAACACTACATGACATCATTCACACATCCACACACTGATGGGAGGGGCTACCATGCAAGGTGCCACCTGCCCATCAGGACTAACAGATGGCACAGCCTTCAGGAGCAGTGTCTTGTTCAAGGACATGGACTAGAGGAGCCGGGGATCTAACCGTCGATCGCTCGTCAACTCCAGAACCTGCATCTTTTGGACCATCATGTTGGTGTGAACTATAGAGACATGAAACGACATTATTTCATAAGCATGCAAGATTCTAAAACAGGACAAACGATCATTCGAGCACTGGATGTACTTGTCCTGATGCTGAACCACAATATGATGCAATTCGCTGGTTTGTTTTAAATCTGTCGTCTCTAACTTTTGGCCACCCTGGCCAGGACCCCCTAGTAAATGAGAAATGTAAATTCCAAATCTCAATAGGATTATCCTGGCTGAATAAACGTTGAAATAAAAATAAAACTAGAATAATGCCTCCGACTCATGCTGCAGTTTATGTGCACGTCTGTCCATAATGTTATCCTGTGAGACATTTGTGTGAAATTGTCATAATTAGCATTTGAAATCTGCAATTGGTTATGGCCGAGAATGTGATTTGTGAGGTCACAGTGACCTTTGATCACCAAATTCTAATCAGTTCATCCTCGAGTCCAGGTGGACCGTTGGTGTCAAATTTGATGAAATTGATATTCACACTTGCTGAGAAGTTGTAGTAGTAGTATTAGTAGTAGTAGTAGTAGTAGTAATATTAGTAGTAGCAGCAGCAGCAGCAGCAGCAGCAGTAGTAGTAGTAGTAGTAGTAGTAGCAGTAGTAGTAGTCTGTGTGTCCCTGCAGGACAGAGCTACCCCATCCTCCCCATTAAAAGTGGGCGGGCCAGTGCTCGTGAGATCACTTCCTCTGTTCGCGGCTATGATTGGACATGCTTCCTCCCGGCTCGGCCTTCATGAAACATGCCAGGCAGAGCTCTCGCAGCGGGTCCCTGATGCAGAGGTGTGAAGGGGAGAGCCTCGCTGACTTCCTCAGACCTCCGATTAAAAACACATTTCGTGTCCCCACAATGATGTAACCCCCTCTGCCATGTTAATTCGAGAGGCCTTATCTTTAATTGATCGCTGGAATAGATTATTCCCAACTGGCTGCAGTGAGGGAACATGGCAGGGGTATAACCAAGGATCTGGCTTGCCCTCACATGCAGTCATCTCCATCAAGCTAAAGTAGAACAGGCACATACCTCAATGCTACTTTTACACTAATTAAAGGAAAATAATCCCTTTTTTTAGCTGGAGGAAGACTCCAGATCCGAAGCCTGCCGCTGGTCTCCTGGCGGGGGCACTCAGCGCTCTGACCGACAAAGCCCGAAGTGGCTCAAACATAAAGGAGTCGCAGTCGCCTAGGAACAAAAAACATTTATTCCAGCTGAAGCGGTTTCAAGTCGGTAGACGATAACTGATGATGCGGCGAGAGCAGCGCGGCTACAGCTGGGCCTCACATGTCGTATCAGACGTCCAGATTGTCAGACATCACGTGGAGCGGCGGCGCACGCTCTCCTCGTTCCCTAATCTTATCGCATACAAACTGTTGAGCGGAGTGTTTTCTCCAAGACCAGAAGTACACAAAAAAAAAGCTGTGGCGAAACTGGATTCATACACAACGCTCACTCACACGCAATATGCATTTGGCTCTCTGATCCGGGGTCTCAAACCGAGATGGTTCCAGTCCTCGCAGCATTCCTCATGATTTACTCCTGCACATAAATTCTTCACGTGGTGCTCCGGCGAGGAGGGTGTTTTATGGAGCTGTAAAATTAGGCCCACTTTATGGATCCAACAGCATGAACCACTACTGGTTTTTTTCCACTTGATATTGATTAAGCACTTCAGTATTGCCAAGCTGGATCACATTAGTGCGAGCTCACATGCGCGTCCGGTGCCTTTTCTTTCCGTTGAAGATGCTCGTTTCTATCTGTGAAAGTGAGGGTCTTTTGGCAGAGCGCTTTCAAGTTGATTACACGTTTGTTTACAGCAATTATTGCGTTCTGACAAAATGTTTAAAGCAACGAGATTGCATATCAAGGCCTTATCCTTCTTCGGATAAAGACATGAACATTTTTCCTAAACAAAGTCACGGGGAGTGATGGCCATATTTGATTAGGGTTAACGTGCGCTACAGGTTTAGCAGACGGGCTGAACAAACATGAAACGCGATAGCTAAAACAGTAGGTCCTCGCTCGCCGACGTTTGCCTTGACCTTAAACAACATTTTGTTCCAAGTCAGATTTCCCTGCAGCAAACAAAGGCGGAATGAAACAGAATACAAGGAGTCACTGCTGGAAGCTCCCACATAATGGAATTAAAAACTTATGTCTAAATCACAGGCTTTAAGGAGAGACGGGCCGGACTTTAGAGAGAACGAGAGCAGCTTAGGAGCCCCTGGTGCGGCCCAGGACTACGGCACTGCGAGCGCTTTCTCATGAGATAGCGTCCAAATACTCCTATTCTCGAGGAGAAACAGCATAAAATAATTACAATAATGTGGGGCGCACATGCTTCCTACATCGGCTAATTCTTCCTCCTCTGTAAACGGCTGCGTGAGCCAGTGTTTATAATTCTGAAGCGGATCTCGCATTCATCCAAACCGCTGAGTGTATTTATACAAAGTGACATTTCTATATGGGAGATTTCCCCCCTTCTCCCCCCCTGACTGAGGAAGTCACATGGGGCGGGGTGGGGGGTGTGTGGGGGGGTTAGTGGTGCTGTTGATTTGGGGAGGGAGGGAAGAATGGAGAAAAGGTACAAAAATAAAAGGATGGGAGAGGGATCGTAGCTTCATTTCAAATGCGTAGAGCGCAGTAGAGGTAAATGAACTGAGATATTTTGACTTCTTAGAAAACGCACAGGTGTTTCTAATAACATTAATGAGGCTGCTATTCCTGTGTCCCGGGAAGCTGTGCACACTTTATTTTAAAATCAATTTGAATGCTTTTTTAAAAGACCTCGAGTAAATGTAATACTCTCTCCACAGCAAAATGAATACAGACTTGGGCGGAGCTTTATGTTGGAAATACGAAACGATGTCCACAACCTGACCCGCCAGATGGTTTGTTACATGAACCATCTGAGAAGCCGTTGTTGGAAACTGTTTGGAAAAGGACAGGCACTTAAAAATAATATGTGGCAGGTGATTGGATGAACCATCTGTCAATCAAACTCTTACCGAAAACAGTCGGGAGAAGAGCGAAAACATACTTTCAATGGAGAAAAGCCTTCGGTGTTGTTCTTTGCTCTTCTTTCAATGGAGAAATACTATTGCAGCATGAACTCTAACCTCTTGGGGGGCCGCCTCTTTGAGTTGTCTCACACACCTAAGCCACGCCCCTAGTTGTCCTCCTGCGTTACCAGAGCAACAAAGAGCTGGACTGAGACACGACCAAAGACCACGCCATATTTAAATAAGTAAATCCTGCGAGGAGATATTTATCATGCAACTAGGCATCACCTCAAAACTCAACACCTGCCATAATTCTAAACAATAGTTTTTACTACATTTTATGACCTTAAATTCTGAAAATTGAATTTGAGATCTTTTAAGGATCCGCAAGTATCAAGTATCTATCATTTACACTTGTTCTGTTCCTATTCTCAAATGCCAAAATGCCTTCGTTGGAAAAGGTCTATCTGGGTTGTTTTCTCCACAGAGGTACTACGTATTCAAAGCATTGATGTGTGACTGATATGGAGCTGCCACTCTTTAGCACAAATGCATGAGCTAAAAAAATGAGCCAAAAAAACCCCCTTCAGAATCTTCCAATTCCAACTCTTTAAAGTTTAGGAAACATGTCAACACAAATCCTTCTCCACACAGACTGACTGTGTTCTCTGGCTGCTATCCGTCGTGTCAAACGGCGTCACCACACCAATCCCACGGCTTCACCGGAGAGTCAAACCATCCCACTTCTGCGGGTTAAACGAGGCGAAAGCTCTCACTTACTGTACGTACATGCAGTGTGAAAGCAGAGAGAGGAAACCCGCTGAAAGAGATTAGGAGTAATGTAGAGAAGCGTGACATGAGAGGAGGTGCGGTGTGAGTGGAATGCCCTCAACAGGTTGCCGAAACGGAGACCTACAGAGAGGTGAGAGTTAGAATGAAGGCTGCATTCAATCAGCCTCATCTGGAGCCCGTCACACTGAACATGTGCGGACGACAGTGTTCTCTGAGAATGGGCCTGAGCCTGGTTGTTTCTGTGTTTGCCGGCGCTGCACCTCGTTCCAATAAGGAGGAAGGAACACGCAGGATGTGAGAAGCAGAACAAGAAGAGAGACTCAGGAGAAAGAAGAATTGTGGTAATTAGGAGACCTAAAAACAACTCAACGAGACACGATGATAGAGACGTTTCCTGTGGAGGATAACCTCCATTAATAGATCATCTTTACAGCATTATCATTTTCTACCCTTCTTTTGGTGTCCTCCCTCTCTTCTCCCCTCTCCTCTCTTGCCAGCCAGTGTTTTGGTACACTGACTCCAGAACAGTGAGGAGGAAGTGGGCCCCGAGGGCCGGGCTCCTGACAAAACCACAACTCTAAACAGGCAGCGCTGTGAAAATATGGCATTCGAACGACACGATGCCAAAACTTTTCTGACCACCATGCCGACATCCAAAACAGCCGCGGGCCCTGAGAACATTTGATGGGAATAATAATAACAAAGAGAAAGAAACGGACAGGGGGGAAAGAAAAAAGGGACAAAATAATAAAAAGAAGTAGCAGGAGGGGAGTCGTAAATCAAAAACATGCAAAACAGAGCTTGGGCCGTGTCTGCGCTGAGCTGGAGAACGGAGAGGGCCTTGTTTTTATCAGAAGGGACTGAGAGATTAGAAACCAACTAGCAACTTAAACGCATATTAAATAGAGGAGTGTATGGAGCAAGAGGCTGCAGGGACAGCATGAGATGTGGAGTGAAGGATGCTGTAGGATAGGAAGGAAGGGGGGGTGGGGGGGGGGGGGGGGCAGAGAACTACTGTTTCTGCTGAGAGAACAGTCCAGGTGTAGAGAATTAGAGGAGATGGCACATCAAACGGGACTCTTTCCTGTAGCCCCTGTGGCAGGAAACGCTCTACAGCATCCTGTGAGCTGACCAGAGAAACTGACGAGAGAGGGCCGGAGCAGCCAGGAGACCCAAGTGAAGGAGGGGGGGGGGGAGAAGAGAGAAAGGGGGAGGAACAGAGGCAATTCTGCAGAACGGAGAAGGGAAGAGGTGAAGGGGGGGGGGGCTGGATTGTGGGATACATTAAGACTGGACCATGAAGTTGTACTAGGCCTGTCAGGGTCAGGTGGAGAGGAGGAATAATGAATTAGAGCTGAGGAAAAAGAAAATCAATTCCACAAACTTATATTTTGCAATTATAGCCTCACTTTTATCAGTATATCTATATTCAAAGGATAACTTTGGTATTATTCAACCTGGACCCTATTTTACAGTGTTTTGTGTCTAAATATTGCCAGTTTCTAAACGAGCTGCAATGTAATGGTTCGGGGCAACTTTCTACCATCAGTGTACGTCTCTAAAAGCTTGTTGTTGCCACTGGCAGGCTCAGGTGGTTATGATGAGAGTCTGACAACATTATGGAAAGAACACAACATTTTCTTAACCTTTCCTTTGTGTCTGACCAAGTCTTACTCGTGGAGAAGTCTCGTTCTGAAAATCTCACGACACATCTGCATTGTTGAAATCAGGTTATTATTCAGCCATGACGTTAAAAATCTCTAAAATACCACTCAGCTACTGGACGCTTTCTGTACTCAAACATGCCTCTCCCACTCCCACCGTGGTCTTTCGGCAGCAAGTCCCATGACACAATGACAAACAGAGAGTGAAAGGTAAATAAAAACACTGTATTTCTCTGTAGGGTCCTTTCCATAATGTTGTCAGACACTTCTAGTAACAATCTGAGCCTACAACCAGCCCTTTGAGTGGACGCATGTTGACGGGGAGGAGGGCAGCAGCTGCAGCGTTCTCCCTCAATACTGGACCAAATTTAAATGTTGTCCCCATTAGTCACTGAGACACAAAAACAGGTTGAAAAAAACTGAAATGACCCTTCAAGTCTTTCAAATTGTAAAATCAATAACCTTAGATTCTACACATGGTTTCCCTGAGACAGAATACTCTGAAGGAAGGTGACGGATGAGCAGGTTAAATCCTACTGCGTGTCTCAGACAGCACAGCGGGGTTGAAAACATGAGTGTGATGTGCATGCACATGGTGTGTGTGTGTGTGTGTGTGTGTGTGTGTTTCTCCGTACAGTCTGACATGTCAGCTTGTGGTGTGTGAGTCTCCCTGTGCTGCCTGTCCAACATGTGTCTGTCAGCTGGATCTCGCCCTCAGAAAAAAACCCAAAACTCTCTTTAAGATGCTAATAACATCAGTCCATTACCAGGCTACACACAATGTGAGGCCCTTCAAAAAAAACTGTTCAAAGCCCTTCAAATGCCGTCTCTGCTGTTAGGAGGAGATGGAAAAATATCAAGGAGGGGAACAATGATGCTTTAAACACTGGCTCCTCGTCACCGCTGAGGAATGGAGGCGAGTCCTGCCAACGGTCGGACATTTTCATTTCAGCGGAAATACATGGAGCAAAGCATATTTGCTCAAGTTATTCATTTTTGCCCGGGTTACAACGCGGGCAGGGATGGGGTGCTGATTGGAGGGCTGTGTGTGTGTGTGTGTGTGTGTGTGTGTGTGTGTGTATGTGTATGTAAGTTGTGGAGAGAAGAAAGGGGACCACCGCAGTAGAGTTGTCTACACGGTGGCTTCGCATTTCCCTCTGTGGTTCTCTCAAACCTGCAGCTGAAGTAACATGACTGACTGACTGACTCTCACTCACACACACACACACACACACACACACACACACACACACACACACACACACACACACACACACACACACACACACACACACACACACACACAGGTATCAAACTGGAGTGCGGGTCTCAAACTACATGGACACATGAATAGTAATAGATGCATTCAGTCATACTGCAGGTGCCTTTATGAGAATTAATAAGAAGCGACTGCCTCAAGGCGGCAACATCAAAGCAGAGGATATTCAATTTACACATACTGCATTTGTATATTTAGAAAGAATCACTGGTAAACCAGATGAATGCAGAGGGCCTAATCAAACACACACACACACATTAGAGTTGGTACCAGCCTGTACATTGAAGAAGCGATCCGATATCGAGCGGGACGGAGCACAAACAACTGCTGAAGACCAGGAGGAGGAAGACGGTTGTGAGCCCTCTTCAGTGCCAGCCTCTTGGTTCTTTCAAGTCTGGTCGGGCCTCCTGGGGTCGTAATGTGCCTCTTATTACACACGCATTAGGGCAATTACGCCACTGGTTTCACATTGGCTTCCCAGAGCCACAGAAGAGCTTGTGGCTTCACACATGGACATTTGAAAGCATCTGCACATTCCTTCTTTCTTGAGGTTGACTTCTTCTCTTTTTCCCCACCCCTCTTTCCGACTTCTACTCAATCCTCAGAATGCTCTGGACCGATGTTCCACTGAGTTGCCTACTGATAACTGCTGCTTGGCAGGAGACTACTGACCACACACACACACACGCGCGCACACAGATATACATGCGTAGAAATACACACAGGACATGCTCACGAGGAGCTGTATATATACACAGAAACTCCACATCTAGGTTGCTCTTTCTTCTAGGCCAGAAAAACAACAACATTACAATACAATAACACACTACTATATTTATCATTTGTAATGATATAACTATTACGTCTAATTTTCCAAAGAACTGAAGTGCTGACAACTGGAACAGCCGTACTGCTCGAGTTCAGCTATTTCCATTTAAATCTCAGGAACAGAAAGGAGACGAAGTGGAGACACAGCGTCTATCGATACCGTGTCCCTGACGGTCCACCTGGCCTCCACCCCCGCTGTGACTGTCCAATCACAGCAGTGACAGCCTCAACCCAAGCACACAGGATGCCAGAACATCAACATGTCATGAGCCGGGGGAGGGCAAAGGAACTGAAACACAATAACGCACGAGGCTGGGGCTCGACCGCACACACGGACGCGTGTACACGGAACTTATGCGCGTACAATTTCACGCGCTACGCATCGGACTTTGACAGGGTAACACCGGTAGAATGTGTGCATCGCATGCTGCTTCCTAGGTTGCCAGTACGTGTGTATTCTTAGAAGCCTTATATCCTGCTTCAGGATGAAGCATTTACACACACAATCAGTGAGCCGCGTGGCCCGGCGGTTAACCCCTGGTTCAGGCCCTTTCATGAGCGCGGCACAGCTGAGGGTTGATCCCTCTCGCCTCTGTCAGCGTGCACCCCGACCTGACTGACAGCAGCATGCCAAAACACGGGGAGCGCTTTTTCCGGGAAGCTCCGAATTGAGGTCCGTCACCCCGAGTGCCACCAAAAACAAAGGAATGCAGAACTCCACTCTGCTTTCAACAGCCGACATGCAGACAGATGTGAAGGGGGGGGGGCTAAAAGGGTTTATCTTACAATGAGAGTGAAAATGCTGGTAGCAGTTCACGCTGCAGGTGGTGCTAGAGAAAAGGTAACCGTGACACATAGAGCCCACCCTCTCAGGAGGCCATGACACTTAGAGATCCTATCTTATATACAAATGAAAATGTCGGCCGATGGGTGAAGCTACGTGAAAGGTTGAGCTGTTCCACAAATTGAAAAGGTTCCACCTTTGAGGAAGAGGGTATTGTTTAGCTAATGTCGAGGCAATCTGCCCGACCTATTGTCCGTTTCTTGTGTAGAAAGTGAATAATTGCACCAGACAGGTCATAAAAAAGATTTTGATCATCCGACGCAATTTGTTTTACAGAAATCAATGCAATATTTGTTTACAGTAGAGTGCTGCAGGGATTTTTGCCATCAACAACATGGCTTTCTGCCACCAGCAATGACATGAGAGGGTGGAGCTTAGTACAGCCAAAAGGTCTTATGAACATAATACACACTGTGAAAGGGTTAAAGTAAGACAAAGACACAGACAACTCCCAGACCAGACAACGCCGTGGTAGCAACCTGTCAATCACCTTGTAGCCCCGCCCTAAAGCATCCCCTGCTTTATGGTCTGTTTGACTCTAAATGGACCATAATTTACTAAATGAACATCATGCTGTATTGAAGAAGACTTGAAACTAGAGATTGAGACATAAACTCATGTTTACAATGTTTACTGAGGGAATAAATCAAGAGAGAAGTAGAGTCATTTTCTATAGACTTCTATACAACCAGAGGAGTCGCCCCCTGGTGGTCAGGAGAGAGAATGCAGCTTTAACACATGAAGCTTTGACTTCTATACACCAGAGGAGTCGCCCCCTGGTGGTCAGGAGAGAGAATGCAGCTTTAACACATGAAGCTTTGACTTCTATACAACCAGAGGAGTCGCCCCCTGGTGGTCAGGAGAGAGAATGCAAGTTCAAGGTTTGTCTTCACTTTTCAGAACCGAAGGTTTGCGCCTGGTTAGCAACCGCCTTCTTTGAGACACATAAGATCTTCAAAATGAAAAAAAGAGGGATATTTTTCTGATGTATTTTATGTCATAGAAAAAACTGTTTTTGAACTGTTCAGCTTGTGTTAACCACAGACCTCGTTTCGGGCATCCAACCAAAATCGCATTAAAAAACTCCACTGACTTTGAGACTAGGGAACCGGAAGTGAAAAAATGCTGACTCATTCCTGGGTTTCAGGACTCATTCTTGGTGCCACCACAGGAAAGACTGACAAGAAGTTATCCTCTTTGGATGATAGAAGTCTATATTCATTTCATGGATATCCAAATATTATTCCGATGGGCTGGACCAAACCCTTGGACTAAAGAACCCAGAGAAGAACTAATCAACATGGCCGCCCCAATAGCCGCTCCACTTTGTGCCAAAAGAGAGAGGGGAAAATAAGTTGTGGTTTACTTGGTTGATTCCCCTGCGGTGAGTCCTACAACACCCCTTCCCCCCTTCCCCCCTCCCCCCTCCCCACTCCCTCGTCTCCACTTTCTCTGCACATTACATCGGAATCATGTGCGTAAGACGGCCATAAAAACCTATAGCAGGGCCCAGGCTGGGGTTCTCTCCCTCCTAATCCCCCTAAACCTCTAACTGCAGGCTGAGGAATACAAGTGTTGTGGCGCAATCTTCTCACAGAGCAGAGGGCCCTGAGAATAACATCACAGAGGCCACAGATATTTATGGAATGAACCACAGGCTGTACACAGAAGTCAGCAGACACCACAACACGGCCCTGTATACAGCTCCCTGCTCATATACAGCACAAGACACTGCAAAGTGTAGCGCTGCGGTCGGAAGCTCTCCAGTGATAGATAAGTGGAATTAGAGGGACAGAGAGAGATGACAAAGATACAATATGATATATAGGTGAATAGAGGCAGCTATAAATCAGTGATTTTATTATCCAGACGAGCTTTACTGCTCATCTGTCTCTAGTCAGACAGAAAGGGTGGTCCGCCTGGACAGCGTGGGCTGCACCCTTAAAAAGACCGATGGCTTCGTACCGAGTGGGTGACTTGATTGAACGCGGTGGTCAGGTACTCTCGTTCGCAGATCAAAGATCAAATCCACTAACATTCATCTGGTTTCCTCCGCTCTGCTCTCGTAACATTAGCTCTACAAACGCAAACCAAGTCTTCCTCTCTCTCTCTTACTGCAGAGGCAAAATGGCGTCCCCCCCTTTCCAGGAAATCAGCCTGCATGTCATATGATACGCTCACCGTGTCGCGTGGGAGACAGAGGAGTCTATCTATCACACCGGTTCCCACTGAAAAGAACGACAAATATCACTTTGTGGAAAGAAAAAAAAAGGTGAAGGGGGATATATTCCGCCCTCAAAGCCACAGCGGTATTCAGTGGCTGAGTCTAAACTTCCTGTTCACATTACGACACGTTGTCCAGAGGGGCCGTTTCAACATGAGCCCCGCCGAGCCCACACTCCCAGGCTCATCTGTCGGCCCTGGGCTGGCTATCCTGTCTGAATCAAAAACATAAATTCCGGGGCAAGCTTTAATAAAAGGGGGCGTATGATTTACTCTGGGCAGCGGCTGTCCCCCGTTCTTAAAACAATTTGATGTTGCATTAATCCTGAGTGTCGGGGCCATGTGAAATATGTCCGCTGCGTTTACCAGCACCAGGTGTTTCATTTGCTGGACTGACAAAAAGAAAAAACAATGTTTATCCTGGCTGACCCTCCGATCCTTGCTTATTTTATCTCCGTCCTCTGCAGGAGAGAGAGAGAACATGGGCGTACAGTGAGAGAGTAGAGGAGAAAGGGAGAGAAACAAATCATTTACAGATCTCAAAGAAAAGGTGGAGCTCTCCTCATCTCAGTTAGATTTCCTCATCCTCCCCAGGCCCCGAACACAGCGGGCCTCTCCAGGCCCCGAACACAGCGGGCCTCCCCAGGCCTGATGGGTCTGATATAGAGTGGGTCTGATATAGAGTGGGTCTGATATAGAGTGGGTCTGATATAGAGTGGGTCTGATATAGAGTGCCTAAAACCAGGAAATGAATCAGCATGTTTGCACATCCGGTGCCCTGGTCTCAACGTCAATGGGTTTTATGAATGGGTTATTGGTGAGATGCCTGAAATAAGGTCTGTGGCTAGCATGGGGATTTTAACGTTTTGTTATACAACACGATTTGTCAGTCAATGTCCCACTCGAGATATTTGAAGCTTGTAAGTCTAAAACACGGTGGCTTCATGTGGCTAAATGCTTCAGAAATCATAAAAGCGCCGTTCATTTGAGAAGAAAACTCGCTGAAGAAAATGCGTAAGAATCATAAACACTTCTTTGCCACAGAGCCTATTTTCTACAATAATCCAAAATCCACTGGGAAAAGTCCCACTGGCTTTTTGTGAAGGGAACCGGTGCCATGCTAACTTTAACCTTTAAAACGACGTCATCTCTGCAGCACTCGACTCCTCTGTTGTCAGCGTCAACACACTCTCATGGCTCAGTGCTAGTTCCCCCTTTTTCTTCCCTAAAAAGCATATCATTACTGCTGAACTACCATATGATAACTAGACATTTGTAATTAACGCAACATAACTACATTCACGTTAAGACAATGGTGTAGTACCAAAGGGGATTGCTGTAATAACATGTACTTAAATCAATATACTCACATGAACCAGCTGAGAGAGCAGAACAGCTGTTAGCCAAACAAGCACCAGTGCAATTAAAGAGATTTACTAAGTTGGTTTGGTTTTGCCCACAGTTCTGCGTTAATGACACGCCAGGCATATTTTCACAAAAACACAACATTTTTGAACTGGGGAGTAGAGATCCTCTGATTATATTTTTGAAGCCTGAGTGTGGAGACGTAAATAGATGAAGAGAACTTTGATTCAAAGGTCTCATGTCTGACTGGGTCATCCCCACAGACACTGCTTCCTAAAATGCTACTTTGCATGCTCAAAGTACTGAGTAGCAATGTACTACACCAGCAGGGAGAACCTGAGAAGTTTTACAACATATTACCAAACGTCCCCTTTGGCGCATAACAAAAAAAAAAAAAACTAAACTTGCCGCTCATCATTTATGCTGCTCTGCAGTGGCAGCTTATAAAGATCACACCAAAGCCTTCTTTTAGTCCGGTGATACAGATATTACGATCATTGCCATCGCTGCCTCTGAAAGGAGTTTATCATTAAACCTGCTCGGCAGCCGGCGGAGTTTTGAAAGCAAGCCCCTAAATCAGTGTATATAAGTGTAGGCCCTGAGTGTCACCGTGTGTGGCCCCGAGCAGAGGAGCTGCTCCGCCACCGCAGCAGAGCCGACGCTCTTTTTTCTTCTTTTTGCTGGTGTAAACAAACGGGGAAATGGGGCACTTGGCAGCCGACCGGAGTGAGTGATGAGACAAGTGTGCACTGAAGCATCTAATGAATCATTTGCTGGGAACTTGGGGGGCTTTTTTTTTTTTTTATGAGGAAAAGAAAGATGAGGAAGAAGAAAAGAAAGAGGGAGACCAGCTGAGAACGTAAAAACAAGAAAAAGAAGAGAAAGTAAGTGAGCCGCAGCTGTCATAGAGACGCCTGAGAGGATCATTCTGTCTTCTGCCCCGATGTGAGGACAAGAGATTAGAATGCATAAAACTGGCAGGGTCTCCTAATCCTACTACTAAAGCAGCAGCAGCAGTGAACCCCAGTGACCGGCGGTGAATTTACCGAGGTGTCTGCTGACGCTGTGACAGGTCTGCACCTTCGAGTGCGGCCTGTGAGCTGCTTTATCCCTCACCTCGCCTTCACCCTGACTGCCTCAAACTAATAAAGTACAAGTACTGCCCCTGCTGCTACTGGAAGAACAAACAGTGACAGCTAACAATGGTGATACGCAGATCTATTCACGTAAAAATACTTTATAATATATCCAGTACATTTGAGTGTTTATAGGAACCAAGCCTAGTTCTATTGAATTCTTTACATTTATATATCTTAAGAAGTTATTGTTCTTAAAGGGACAGTTGTATGTCTTTTCACAGAACATAAAGGGACAGTTCACCCCAAAAATAAAAAATTACTGATTTTTCCTCTTACCTGTAATTTATCTAGATTGATTTGGTTTCTGGACAGAGACATCGCTGTTTTTCAAATGCCTAGCGCCATATGGTCTCATTATATTGAACATTTCTACGGCAGATATCTTCACCAGCACTACAGGGAAGAGGAAAAAAATATATATTTTTGATTTATTTTTGGATGAACTGTCCCTTTAAGTCATAATTATTGATCCGATGTGATGAAAGACGTTTTCTCTAGATCTGTATCACAGAGTGTGACGACAGCGCTCACAAATACCATGTTAACTACAGAGTGACAGTTCACCACAATTGCAAATCAGATGGTTAACTCCATATTAACTTGTTGGTTTTAGAGTATCCAACATATTGTAATGCTAAGCAACCGTTATTTCGTCCACGTCTAGTTAGGAAGTCCATGTCTGCAGCAGAGATAGCGGCAAAACCATTTAATTCTGTAAATAAATATTGTAAAAATATGGATCTGTTTACTGTCGAAGGCAAAGTGAACAATGACTGCTCCCCCAAACGTTTCTGACCAGGTCAATCCCTCACTGTCAGGTAGTAGGAGAGAGTAGTACACCCCCCCCCCGCCCCCCCTCACATGACAAGGATGTTACTCGAGGAGGAGAAGGGTGCATAAAACGGAGTGCCAAGGAGTTTTATTGGTAACAGGCAGGGTCCTGGCTTCAGCAGGCTGTGTTTATCTGCGGAGGGGAGATCCCCATCACAACCACTTATTAGGACACATATGTGGGCTTAGCCAGGCAGCCATTCAACAGCAATAAGGGGCTTGCTTACTGACCACAGTGTGCTGGGACTGGGACCAGTCTAACCGACGCAAGAGCGAGAGAGCGGAGAGGAAATAACAAATAGACATGGAGAAGGAGAAGGAGAGAAATAAAATAACAGAAAAGGAGACATGGGTGGTAAAAAGGACAGCAGAAGGTGAGGAAGAGAGGGAAGCAATGCATGGACGTGGGAAAAAGAGCTATTAAGAGGGAAGGAGAGGAGGAATATAATGATATTGGGGGGGAAGAAGGGGGCATGAAAGGAAATAACAAAAAGAGGAAGAGACAGTAACAGTAAAAAAGAAAGTTGGGGAGGGAAGGAGGAAATGAAGGTGGAGATGAGGCATGACGGAGAGAGAGTGAGGAGAAAAGGGGAGAAGAAAGAAAAAGCTGCTGATGAGAAAAAGAGATAGAATGAAGAAAAAAGGCAAGAAAATAAGGATAATGAGAAGTTATGTGATGGGGGGGGGGGGGGGGAACTGCTACAGAGGTAGAGTGAGTTATGAACTCCAGAGACAAACATGGGATGAGAAAAAAAAAAAGCGAAACATATTTTGGAAAGTGTGTGAGAAAAAGACACAGGAGGAGCCACATCGTGTCGACTTGGCCCAGCGTCATCGCTGACGCAGCGGCCGTGTCTGCCGTTACCGTGGAAACGCAGGCATGCATGCAAATCCAAACAAAAGAACAAAAACATATTTTGCGGCGGAGGGATGCCCCCCCCCCCCCAGAGTCTCCCTCGGACAGACCATGAGGTAACCGAGCATGTGATGAATCTGGAGTCATCGAGGTGTGGGGATGTCGGGAAACTGTGCAGGATATTTTAAGACACAAACACACGGAAACATGGATGCAAGCATGGCAATAAGGGAGGGGCAAAAAAATAAATCATCTTTCATTATTTCAACTTTCCTTTGGAAAGTCGTTATTCAACTGAGTTTGATTAATTTGTTCAGAAAGCAATTATTAGGCATAACTCATCTTCTTCTCAGTAATAGATTGAGAGGGCTGACCTGTCTATCCAAACACCTTCTGTATTCTAGAAACACTTCTAGAGTTGTGTTGTAAAATCAGTAGTTTAGGAGTTTATAACAGCGCCATTTAAAAGAAATCAACATATATACAGTATGTTTGCGTGGGGAACCATGTCAAATATGTAGGGATTTTAAAGCTTTAATTATATAAAAAAAAAAAACAGCTAAAACACAATGAAGCATAAAAAAATATAAAGTATAAATGAATTTTCAATGTAGTTGATAAACGGTCAGTATTGGACGAAGATAATGGGAAAACCCCCAGACACTTTAACGTTTGTCCAAGGTGACACATGCTACTTGAAAAGAGTGGTCTCCATTCAGCCGGCACACAAGAAGCTTTCAATTTGAGTGTTCCATAAGTGAAAAAATTGCATTGGGAAAAAAAGGAGAAAAACAGAGCGAATGAGAGGAGTAAAAAGATCTGTGAGATTTTTACTGAGGGCCCAAACCACAAGAAAGCCAGGGGCTGAATGCATGCTGGACATTCCCCGGGCCGGCGCTCATGTACTTGGAAAAAGCCCGCTTTTTTTCGAGGCAGGAAAATGATTTCAGCTGTGTAAATTGACAGCGGCCTTGTAGCCGAAGACGGAGAGGGAGAAGGAGGGAAAAGCCTGCAGCTCTGTGTCATAATTCCTGCTTAGCGGAGAAGCTGCTTGTGGGGGGGGACCGGCCTCTTTCGGGGGAACAAGATTTGACATCACATGATCAAATGGAGCGGTGTTAATTGTTACCAAATGAACCTGGTGGTGGAGATCAGCTTAGCTCTCGCGGCTTTACAGTCACATAGGTTTGTTTGACCTTCTGAGGAAATCCATCCGGGCCAAATGATAAATACGCGCTGTGGCCTGATCGGAGGCTGGAAGGGAAGCCGGCGAGCTTTGAAGTGTCAGAATCTGGTGTTAGCTCCAACAGCGGCGAGACGAGCTCCGTCAGGGTGTTTACACACGCCGGCTATTTTAGCCTCCGCTCTGCGTCTCCTCTCGCAGGGTGGCATGACAGTAAATCCTGCTTGTAGACGCCGCGAGGCCATCATTTCATGTACAGTAGACAATAACAGCGCGGCTGCTCGGATCCCTCGTTCAATTATCACAACGGATGTAATTAGTGGCGGGCTTTAAACAGAACTGCAGCAAATGGCTACCGGCACTCACGGACACATTTCTCCCCGTGGCCACGGTCGGTTCCAGATTGTAGACACACATCGGTTGGCGTGATTACAGACTCCCTCTCTGACTTTCTCTGCGCAACTTGGGGGAGCACACGCAGAGGACCACGTAGATGAAGCACGTCGCCGACTCCCTAATCTCAGGGTTATCAACCATGTGACCCCGGGAGTGCGATCGACCCGAAATTGGAGGGGCAGATGTGAGCGGGGGAAGGTGGTGAGGATAATGCACGGTTGGACGTGGAAGAATGAACACAGAGAGCGGTCTGACATAATTCCCGGGTTTCTCTGCAGAGGGGGAAGTGGTGGCTCTGGGCTTCTGTGTGGAGAGGTTAAGCCAATGTGGGCGTGTTTGTACACATGGCCATGGCTGCTCCTGGTGTTTGTGACAACAGAGTGCATTTGTGCGTGCATAGGTACTGGGATGCAGCATCTGGGTGTGAATGCATGACTGAGCGTATTGTGTTTGTGTGCGCGGGGAGGGCGGCCGCACGGTGGCGTGTTCGCGTCCAGGCCGGGGCGGAGCGCCATGCGAGGCGATCCATGTCTACGAGCAGATGTGGGCACCACAGCCGCGAGAGCCGGCGGCCTTCTAACGACCACAGGCGGAACATTACTGGCCAGTATGGGGGTAAAATTGCATGGCTGGTCTCACTGGGGTTTTTTGGGGCAAAGAAAAGTCTTGAGAAAAACTCCAGATTATTTTCCATGCCCACAAGATCGTCATTTATCATCTGACATGATAACAACACGGCCGACATGTCAACAAAATAAATCAAGGGAACGGTTGCCGTGGAAACAGAGTGGTTACTACCCATTAGCTGTGCTAACTTGCACCAAAACAAAGAGCAAACATTTCAGCACTGTGCACTGTGTGAGACTGGAGGGGATGGAGAAAAAGACAAAAAAACACTCCCCAAAAGTCCCGGCAAAACAGTAGCTATGGTTACTGATCAATACCATCTCTGCTGCAGTACATCAAACAAGCAAATGAGAGACTGTGAGGGAGATAGCTCGGCTCCTCTGGAAGACATTTGGACAATGTTGGACAGAGTGTGGTATTCCTCTCCATCTTGATGGCTACAGATTGTCAGGCACGCTCCCCCTCTTGCCTCCCTGCTCCACGTAGTCTCCCTGAATGCGACCGAAGGCGGCACTGAAGCCTAAAGTGGCCTCTCCCCCTCCTTTTGTTGACCTTTTCTTTCTTTTTCTCCACTTCACGTCTTGTGTCAGCTCACATCTCACTTGCAGCTGCACAAAGCATTTGGCACCACTTTTATCTCCCTCATTACATGTGTTTGCCAGCTCCGTATCTGCCCGTTCACACAACTGCTCTCTCTCTCTGTCGCGCACGCACACACACACACACACACACACACACACACACACACACACACACACACACACACACACACACACACACACAAGCTGTGGGGCTGCGGTTTTGAGGCAGCTATGACACAATCCAGATTCTTTTAGCTGCCTAGAGGAAGGAAAATGTGTTTTGTGCAGAGCTATTTCCCTCAGAAGTCCAGACTTTCCCTGCCTAGTTGCTTTGATCCACATGGCACGGTGGAGGTGGAGGGGCGGCGGGGGGGGGCTTGTGTCAACAGTCTTGTGTTTCAGCTGGAGGGCCCGGCAGACCCCCAAGGTGTCACTCACTGCTCCCTGTCACGGCAGCTTGACCGCTACGTGGCGCTGCCACTCGCTGTGCCCTGAGAGCAGCGTGACACCAAAACACAGCCGCCTCACAACAGCTTTTATGGAGTGCGACTTGAGGTCAAGACAAATTTGAATGGCACCTTCAATGGACTGTGGTCAAATAGCAAGTGTTGTGGTGGTCTAATTCTACCAGCGGAGTAGAAGAATGTAACAAAGCTGTGTGAGCGTGATGAGATGTAATAACAGAAGGTGTCGGACGCCCGACAGTTCAAATGTGTAAAAAAGGGAGAGGGAGACTGTGAGGTAGACTTGGTGATTAATATCCTGCACGTTATCTTGAGCCTGCGGAAGCCCTGAGTGGACAGTGAGAAAATAACACAAGGTACTTACATAATGTGTTAGAAAGTTACGTACATTTAAATCCACATGGAAGAGAATCTGAATGCTTTTAGTCCTATTTACATCGTGGGGTAGTGGTGCACCAATGAGTATTACAACATTAACATTCACCTGTTTTCCTAGGCAAAAAAATAAAGATAAATTAAATAACATACAAAAATTATCCTAGCCAAACTTTTAATAACAGTCGTAAGAAATGGATCACCAGAATTAGTTTTTCCTCACTTCCCTCTCAGAGCTTCCGTATAAAGCAGTAAAAGTGAGGACGACCATACAGAATGTGCAAACAGAGGAGAAGAGAAAATACCATCGGTTTAAAATTGGTACTAGTGTGTGCGACTGATTATAACATATTTTTAATTGCATGCTTACTACAGAAATGACTTTAACAACTCCAGTAAATCACAAACAAAAGCCATACATGGTTGACTTTAGTACTGATGTTCTACTGAAAACATTGAATATCCATTAGTTGTTAGAGGTTGTAGTGAGCAGAGTCTTACTGGTAGATGTCTTTTCTCAGCACGGTGCGGGTCAGGGGGTTATCGGCCTGAGGAGCCATGCTGAGGGAGCCCAGCTTTAGGACCAGGGTGTCCTCTCTTTTCACCTGGGGCTCTAGTGGGACACACACACAATCACATATGGGGGCCACTTTATTAGGTACACCTGTACAATACACTGCAATTCAAAGCAACAGCTCTGCCATAAATTCTACCTCGACGGAGTTTAAAATGTTTTTGCTGAGCGTTGTTTATGATTTTATTATCTATTATTGAGGTTGTAGTTTGCAGTAGTTTTGTACTGGACTACATTATATTGTCCTCTATTTATATACATGAGGGGGGCAGAACATTACACCTCTCAAAGTGCAGTAAAGTATATTTAAAGTATATTTATCCTACATGCACAATTTTACAAATGCTTAAACAAATGTGAACACCCACAGAGCACATGATACACAAACATACGAAAATAATGTGGGACATGAAGACAGTACACACACACACACAACACTGCCTTACCACTGTTAGTCATTACGACAGACAGACAAGGATTTGGTATTCTGTAGGAGTGTATATAACTGTGGTCGGGTCTTCAGAACCTCAACTATTTCTCATAGCAAATGTCTAATGTGGTGGCTCTGCTATGTCTGGTCGGCCATGACGGGGACTTTCATGCAGGCACCACAGACTAGAGGAATCTCAGACACAGCCTGTGACCTAACACTGTCCCATTGTTTGTTTTTCATGTGAAATAAAACACAAGCGACGAGCTCTTCTCTAACCTGCCGCCGCGTGTTTGTCCGGTGACCCGGGGCAGAAGACCCGGATCACGCTGGTGTTGATGTACATGAGAGGCAAACAGCGGGAGGTCAGAGTGTGGCTTCTCATCGGCTGACCGGCAGACTTCCCGCGCTCCCTGTAGCGTCTTGGTACCGTGGCCTGGAAAGACCATATAAAGAATATAAATGATAAATTCACAAGATCTTAAACATGAGTTTTGATGTTTTAGATGACAAAAAAGTAAATAAATCCTCATCCTGGAGTAGCCTATCCAACTGCAAGAGATGTGAGTTTCTTTAGGAGTTCAAAGTAAAACTGTAACTTATTGTAAACGTATGCATTTTTATTTACGGTGTTTAACTCATACATAATATTTCTTCTATAAATGCCAAATGATTTTAAAATGATTTTATATTTTAGTTCATTTGACGGAGACTATAAATCTACTGTACATTTCTCGGTTTACCAAAGTACTGCAAAAATGTATCAAAAAAAGCATTCAATATGGACACTCATGGACACGAAAAAATGAAAACATAAACGATTCGTTGTTGAGAAGTCTCGAAAGCCACAGTTACAGGAAGGGACAGACATCCGTTTGTCCTACCTGGAACACCCCCGCTACGGTGGCCAGTAAGGGACAGGAGAGCACCACATCGAAGGGCTGCGCCGTGAGCAGGATCTCTCTCAGGTACTGAGGCGAGCTGTCCGCCAGAGGATCCGCGCTCAGCCGCTGGCTGGCGGTGGTGGCGCCGCCGCGCGTCGGCCGCTCGGGCCGGGTGGTGAGCTTGTGACGGACGTTTTTGGTGACGGCCTGGGTGTACGTGATGGACAGAAAGCCGTGCTGCTGGTGGGAGCCCTCCAGGACTTTGGCTGCAGTCTGGCGAGTGGTCAGACGGGAGAAATCACACTGATGATCGGTGTCATTACTCAGACAAAAAACCTCCACTGTTCAGTGTCATTTCAGGCTGATTTCTTGGCTGAGGGTTAAGCCTGGCTAAAAATAACATGCCTCTTGACTTTACAATATCAGTGCTCTTTGAGTAAAAATTCTCCAATCAAATGACCTATCTAAAATATTCATCAAGAAATTGGGCCAGATACAACAATGCTCTATTTAAGGAAAAGACTTAAACCTCAGCCAAGAAAACAGACCCCTGTGTTCCCATACACAACTCTAACAAGCCAAGCTGAAGCTACTAGCTAAAATTTAGTTTAGTAATTTAGATTGGATGCTCAAACTTTATGAGAAGCATAAAGTCTTATAAAAGCAATTGATGGACTGCAGCTGAACTCTGAGGTGGAATTATTTCAGATTCGTCAGATTGCCAATATTATGGGGGATTTGCAAAGCAAATGCAGGGTAAAAATCAACTGTTGCGTGATTAAAAGAAAGGCCGATCTGCTCAAGACATCAGTGTAAAGTCTGCAAAAACATCCAGTAACAGTGGACTTTATAGCTGCTAAGAAAGTCATTTATGTCTGTGCAAATGTCTAAAAGCATAACATCCATTTAGGAGACTTTCTGTAACAAAAGTACATCCAAAATACACGTTGAGAGTACATTCCTCAGAGTTCAAGTGTGTTCCCAAAGAGGTGTTTTCCTTCAAAGCGCTGTGTAAATTATTTGATTAATTTGTGACAATAGTTTAGAATTGGAGGTTCAATTCGAAGCCACATTAGGATAACTGTTTGAAATTAAATTAAAGCACTGGCTTCTGGAACCTGTCTGAGGAGCACACGGAGCCCGTCTGAGCCACTGTTACTGGAGGTCAAGCAGGGTCAACTAAAAAGGAGAAGAGCCTGATTCTTACAGGAGGGAAAAAGCCAGAGAAGTGGCTGAAAGATTCTTGCTTGCTGACGGGTCGAACCAACACAGTGCGTCTGTTCAGCTTGTCAGTGCAAGAGAGGACCACTCCTCCACAGCCGCCCGAGCTCCGAACACCCTCCTCCGTACTGGAGGTGAGGAGAGGAAAGGAGAGAGGAGCAAGGTGCCGAAAGGGATAGAGAAGTCAAGGAGTCATGGGGAAGATGATGATTGAAATACAGATAGAGAAGAATCGTGTAGGGGGGGGGGGGGGCAAACAGGGATGAAAAGAAAGAAAAGCATGAAACCTCAAGATCATTTGGGAAAAATTAAAATATAGAACTGATTAAAACCAAAAGGAGTTGCACCAGCTTGAACCAGCTGACATATTGTGGAATGGTCTTATATGATTCAGTAATAATAACAACATTGAAGCAACTGTTGAATTCTGGGATGAGCAGTATTTTGAATGGGAAGAAGCAGGCTACAATTTACAATCCCTTAAAGTCCCTAACCTGTACACAAGATAAATGCTGTTGATAAATCTCATAATTTAAGCTAGTGTACATTATCCAATGCTTACTTCAGTTGATTAAATAACTCTGCTATATTCAAACAACCCACAATGTGTCAAATATGGCAGTTTGGTCAGTGCTCTTCTGCGTCTGTTTGCAACGCACCCTTTAGCATCTCTATGCAACGCACCCTTTAGCATCTCTATGCAACGCACCCTTTAGCTTCTGTATGCAACGCACCCTTTAGCTTCTGTATGCAACGCACCCTTTAGCATCTGTATGCAACGCACCCTTTAGCGTCTGTATGCAACGCACCCTTTAGCGTCTGTATGCAACGCACCCTTTAGCGTCTGTATGCAACGCACCCTTTAGCATCTCCATGCAACGCACCCTTTAGCTTCTGTATGCAACGCACCCTTTAGCTTCTGTATGCAACGCACCCTTTAGCTTCTGTATGCAACGCACCCTTTAGCGTCTGTATGCAACGCACCCTTTAGCGTCTGTATGCAACGCGCCCTTTAGCATCTCTATGCAACGCACCCTTTAGCTTCTGTATGCAACGCACCCTTTAGCTTCTGTATGCAACGCACCCTTTAGCTTCTGTATGCAACGCACCCTTTAGCGTCTGTATGCAAGCACCCTTTAGCGTCTGTATGCAACGCGCCCTTTAGCATCTGTATGCAACGCACCCTTTAGCTTCTGTATGCAACGCGCCTTAGCGTCGTATGCTAGCGCCTTAGCCTGTAAGCAACGCGCCCTTTAGCTTCTGTATGCAACGCGCCCTTTAGCTTCTGTATGCAACGCACCCTTTAGTTTGTATGCAACGCACCCTTTAGCTGTATGCTAGCGGCCTTTAGCTCTGTAAGCAACGCGCCCTTTAGCTTCTGTTGCAACGCGCCCTTTAGCGTCTGTATGCAACGCGCCCTTTAGCGTCTGTATGCTAGCGCCCTTTAGCGTCTGTAAGCAACGCGCCCTTTAGCTTCTGTATGCAACGCGCCCTTTAGCGTCTGTATGCAACGCGCCCTTTAGCTTCTCTATGCAACGCACCCTTTAGCATCTGTATGCAACGCACCCTTTAGCATCTCTATGCAACGCACCCTTTAGCTTCTGTATGCAACGCACCCTTTAGCATCTGTATGCAACGCACCCTTTAGCTTCTGTATGCTAGCGCCCTTTAGCGTCTGTATGCAACGCGCCCTTTAGCTTCTGTATGCAACGCGCCCTTTAGCGTCTGTATGCAACGCGCCCTTGAGCGTCTGTATGCAACGCGCCCTTTAGCGCCTGTATGCAACGCGCCCTTTAGCTTCTGTATGCAACGCGCTCTTTAGCTTCTGTATGCAACGCGCCCTTTAGCTTCTGTATGCAACGCACCCTTCAGCGTCTGTATGCAACGCACCCTTTAGCGTCTGTATGCAACGCACCCTTTAGCTTCTGTATGCAACCACATGCAACGCACCCTTAGCTTTGCAACGCACCTTAGCGTCTGTATGCAACGCCAGCTTCTAGCAACGCCCCAGCTTCTGTATGCAACGCGCCTTTAGCGTCTGTATGCAACGCGCCCTTTAGCGTCTGTATGCAACGCGCCCTTTAGCTTCTGTATGCAACGCACCTTTAGCTTCTGTAACGCACCCTTTAGCCTGTTGCAGCCCCTTAGCGTCTGTATGCAACGCGCCCTTAGCTCTGTATGCAACGCCCTTAGCGTCTGTATGCAACGCGCCTTAGTCTGTATGCAAGCGCCCTTTAGCCTGTATGCAACGCGCCCTTTAGCGTCCTGTGCAGCGCCTTTAGCCTGTAAGCAACGCGCCTTAGCTTCTGTATGCAACGCCCTTAGCGTCTGTATGCAACGCCCTTTAGCTTCTATGCAACGCACCTTAGCATCTGTATGCAACGCACCTAGCATCTCTATCGCACCCTTCACCTTGCCCCTGTATGCAACCGCCCTTTAGCTTCTGTATGCAACGCACCCTTTAGCGTCTGTATGCAACGCGCCCTTTAGCGTCTGTATGCAACGCACCCTTTAGCGCCTGTATGCAACGCGCCCTTTAGCTTCTGTATGCAACGCACCCTTTAGCGTCTGTATGCAACGCGCCCTTTAGCGTCTGTATGCAACGCACCCTTTAGCGCCTGTATGCAACGCACCCTTTAGCGTCTGTATGCAACGCACCCTTTAGCTTCTGTATGCAACGCACCCTTCAGCGTCTGTATGCAACGCACCCTTTAGCGTCTGTATGCAACGCACCCTTTAGCGCCTGTATGCAACGCGCCCTTTAGCGTCTGTATGCAACGCACCCTTTAGCGCCTGTATGCAACGCGCCCTTTAGCTTCTGTATGCAACGCACCCTTTAGCGTCTGTATGCAACGCGCCCTTTAGCGTCTGTATGCAACGCACCCTTTAGCGCCTGTATGCAACGCACCCTTTAGCGTCTGTATGCAACGCACCCTTTAGCTTCTGTATGCAACGCACCCTTCAGCGTCTGTATGCAACGCACCCTTTAGCGTCTGTATGCAACGCACCCTTTAGCGCCTGTATGCAACGCGCCCTTTAGCGTCTGTATGCAACGCACCCTTTAGCGCCTGTATGCAACGCGCCCTTTAGCTTCTGTATGCAACGCACCCTTTAGCGTCTGTATGCAACGCGCCCTTTAGCGTCTGTATGCAACGCACCCTTTAGCGCCTGTATGCAACGCACCCTTTAGCGTCTGTATGCAACGCACCCTTTAGCGTCTGTATGCAACGCGCCCTTTAGCGCCTGTATGCAACGCACCAGGCTTAAACTGATTAAACGCTCAGAACAACTGACAAGAGCGAGATACCCCGGGCAGGTGAGCGTGGTGATAGATGGTTCAAACAAACGCAGGACTTCTGGACAGGAGACAGCTGTTCTTTACCTGAGCAAAACTGTAAAAGTTGAGATGTTTTTGTCACGTCAGTCGCTAACCACATGTGTTATTGTCCTGAGCTTATTTTGAAAAGACACTGTGCATGTAACGAGCGTATATTGAGCCGGCGTCCCTGACACTTCCAAAACTGACAGACGGTTACCTAAAGTGTTACAGTTTGAAGCTTAGGAATACTGACCAAGCGTGGGTATTTGACACAGTGAGAATATGTTGATCCAACACATTACCATGCGTTGGGTACCAGTATAAGACCATCACCAGAATAAGAGTTCATCAACAAGAGAATGGAGGCTTATGTCCGAGTCTCCTCCCTCCCACACACGCACACACACGCACGCACACGCGCACACACACACACACACGCACACACACAAGAACGCTTGTTCCAGATTTTATTGGCTTGATTATCGAGCCAATCAGAGCCACTGGAAAGACAGGGGAATGTTGTGCCGTAAATTGGATTTATTTGCAATTTTATTTTGTCTTCATGGAAGTTTTGAGGTGTATCAATGTATTACATTGGGGCACACCTTGCGTTATAGCCAAAAACAATGCTTTTCATTTATTTTCCTGTCTGTCCAGCATGAGCAGAGATGAATGCCCTTGATTAGGAGCAGCAGAACAGCAGAGGCACAGTGTGTACAGGCCTACGGACGGCTGCCATGCCTGGCTTGGGACAGGCAGAAGCCTCACCACGGCTGTCTCCTTGCACTGCAGAATGAGTCCTTCATAGTGGCCAGAGAGCAAGCCCTGCCCTGGCCTGGAGAGACACACAAGGCCACGCTTAACGTGGGCATCTGGGAGTACTCATGCTGTTGTGGCAGGGGACTGATGATATCTCTTTAATGGCTAAATTACATTTAGATGAGCAAACCACATGCTGATACAAACATTTATATCAAACTTAGCAGCGGAGGCACACGTTGAGACTGAAATCAAATGACCTATCTAAAATATTCATCAAGAAATTAATTACGTATGGAAACATTACGATTATATTTTAGACCGTGCTTTGAGATATTAATCATAATGCAACACATGTATTAACTTGGGGAACTGATATGAATTATTTTTGTGACAATATCCCCCCCCCCCCATGGTGGCCCTCCGTAGGAAGCAGAAAGCACCTGTGAAGCGGACATCAAAAGGAGTTAACAGGAAGACGGGCAGGACAATCATCACTCCAAAGTGCAGCACAACAAAAACACTATACTACAGAATACAATACAGCACACACAGAGTTGTAACAGTTACTACAGGATGCCAAATCATGCGCAACACATGTATGGCAAAATGTTTTAACACAATGGGAACGGTTCAACGCCATCTGCATCATATCTTTTACGCCCCCCCCCAGCAGGATACTGAGAGCTCATTGAGAGAGAAGGCAACTTTCTGTGTGTGCCTGTGTGAATATCTCTTTTGTAATCTCCCTCTCAGCTGTAAGAGTGACTAATGCACATGGACCCCCCACGAGCTCTTCGTTTCTCCCGTCGTCCCTCCTCGGTTCCAATCCAGCCATCCTTCGCTCCGAGCCATTTGGAGAACAGCTGGAAGACATCAGCTCCAATCTGTGTGAGCTGCTCAATGGAGCCAATAAGGGTGAACTGTCACCGGCCTCTCTCTCTCTCTCTCTCTCTCTCTCTCTCTCTCTCTCTCTCTCTCTCTCTCTCTCTCTCTCTCTCGGAGCACGTTGCTAAGGGAGACCTGACTAAAACAAAGAGAAGAAGCAGCTTCCTAATTTCTAAGTTGTTCACCTCTCCTCCATGATTTGTGAGCCCCCACACCTACGGGCTTCCATGAGTGCCCACCCTTTTCTTTTTTGGTCCACCTCCTATTTTGATACAATCAGAGATTTAATTACATATATTCACCTCACATATTTGCCTGCCCTTTCTATTATTCCATTCATTTTCCAGCAGTGAGATAGCCCGAGGCCAGATGAGACGTTTTTCTCTGTCAGGCCTGATTTAATTGGACCCGCTGCACACAAATAACCTGGGCTGGGTGATGACATACCTAACAATTATCTGTTCAGAATGATTAATATGGACCCCAACCCCAGTGGGCTCTCTTGTATATGTGGACGATACAGATTAGAGTGGGCCAGGAGCCCTGAACAGCCATGACTAGAACCTGGCTCGGATGATGGAGTGCCTCCGTCTGCCAGAACTTTGCTCGGTTTAAAAAGTGTGCTGAGACCACGTTGTTAAAAGCACATTAAACTGAAATAACCTAGAAATAAGTAAATTGACCCATTATCTACTTAGGGAGTCATAGAGGTCTACTAAAGAGATTACGGTTTGGCTCCGTCTCAGAAGCAATTGGACACACACCTGTGGCGAGCAGCGCAGCGTGATGTAACGACCCGCGACACCTTTACGCTCTAAAGCTGTCTAACCACTGACATTGTCCTGGCTTAGGTTGATTCTCCGTACTGGGTGGAACACATGTGGCCCGATCATAAATCAACCGACTGCAGCGAGACAGGGAGGTCTGCACGACGCTTGCAAGACAGTCAGTTCAAGACGATCGCCGAGTACACGGGTGAGCTGGTCTCCAAAATCTGGCAAATCAGAATCCGCATCTATTATCATATCAGCGGCGTGAGCACTGATTGCTAATGACGGGGTTTAGTACGGGCCAAGGAAGGCCAAGCTCCCCTTCACTGCCTGGCTCGATCCAGAGAAGGAGGGACTTATGGGAACATGTCTACTCGGGCACGTAGGCACATGGACCCCTAAGAGCACATGCAACATGCCGGAGCGTTACAGATCGCTGTTTCATTATCTCCTCAGACGGAGACAGAGGAAATTTCCTCCTGCTAAAGTGGTCCCTTTTCCAACAGAACAAGACCTCAGGCACGTACACGCTCAGAGCCGCTGACTCCATCGCGGAGGTATGTGATCGAGGCAAGGTGGAAGGAATACAGGAAAAAATAAGTATTTAAATATTGAACCGAGGCCGCCCTTTAATTGATGGGAACCTGTGTGTAGGGTGTGGGAAAAAATATCTAAATCTTTAGTTACAGCTTCAATTCCCCCATGCTGCAGTATGTTCCTTCATAATTCCAGCTAAATTATCCCATTGGAACTTGACAGAGATTACGGTAAGGATGCAGTGGAACATCGCCCGGTGGTTTACCCCCCCAAACAACATGTTGATGTTCCTGAATCGATTCAGACACCGCAGACTCGGAGTAAATGACTGACGCACAACACGGACTGAACTCTGCGTCGTGAGTCAGAGTTGGGTCAGCCCAAGCCCGTTCAATGCGTCCGTGTAGCTGGTTCCATCTGACCGTTAGTCCGTCTGCAACAGCCGTGTGGAAAGACGACGACGCAGAGGTGATAGTCTGGAAGAAATCCCCGTGAGAGCAGAAGTAAGAACAGATAATGTGTTAGTGGTGCTTGTGGTGAAGTGTGTGTGTTTAGACTCTGGGCCATGAGAGCAGAAGTGATCGGGTGCGGCAGGGTGACCTGGTGGAAAGACAGACGGCCCTTGAGCTGGAGGCCTCCGCCTGTGCCATATGACTTCAGACCTGGATCATAGACTCTAAAAAAGAAGTGGACGTAGTCGTCCTGACGTCACACATTAGTTTGTGGACTGATGTTTTGAATCCTCGATTTGTCCGTCGCCATCTTGGATTATGGCCGTTGCCATCTTGGCTTTTTGCAACCAGTCAACGGGAGTTAGCATATTTGGACTGTAGAGGAGTGACGTAGAGACACCAAATACGGCTCTGGCAGCAGCAGCGACCTGTCAATCACAGTTAGCCCCGCCCTAAAGCATCCCCTGCTTTATGGTCTGTTTGACTCTAAGTGGACCATAATTTACTAAATGAACATCATGCTGTATTGAAGAAGACTTGAAACTAGAGATTGAGACATAAACTCATGTTTACAATGTTTACTGAGGGAATAAATCAAGAGAGAAGTAGAGTCATTTTCTATAGACTTCTATACAACCAGAGGAGTCGCCCCCTGGTGGTCAGGAGAGAATGCAGCTTTAACACATGAAGCTTTGACTTCTATACAACCAGAGGAGTCGCCCCCTGGTGGTCAGGAGAGAGAATGCAGCTTTAACACATGAAGCTTTGACTTCTATACAACCAGAGGAGTCTCCCCCTGGTGGTCAGGAGAGAGAATTCAGCTTTAACACATGAAGCTTTGACTTCTATACAACCAGAGGAGTCGCCCCCTGGTGGTCAGGAGAGAGAATGCAAGTGTTAAGACACTTCCGCATCGGCTTCACTCTTCAGAACCGGAGGTTGCCGCCTGACCTGGATACATATAGGTGTTTACATGTACGCGATGTACTCTACCTGCATCTGTGCTGGTCGATGTTGAAGCTGCCAACTTTACATTTGATCTTTGTATAAACATCCTGGACATCCACTGAGGCACTCAGGTCTTCTAGTTCGCCGATGACACAGATCTCTGACAGAAACACACAGGCAAAAAACATGAAGTGAATCACAGTGGAAAGACACTCATTAGGCAACTTTATTGTTGCCGCCCTTTGATTTGGTTGAAGCACGCCGTATGGCCATCATTGTGCTTGGCAAATGAACTCAGACTAGAGGGAGTTCCTCCTGTGTGTGTGTGTGTAAGTGAAAATAATTGACTTGATCTGCACTGTATCTAACCCTGTACAGGTCCAGCCTTTGGTCCTGATCCAGCTGTCCATGTAGACTCTTCTCTGTGTGTGTGTGTGTGTGTGTGTGTGTGTGTGTGTGTGTGTGTGTGTGTGTAGTCATTCAAATGTACGCGTGTGCACCTTGTGTGCAAACAAACCCGCCCACTTCAGGCGACGCGAGTAAGCCTCACAGGCGGACTGATTCACTTTGTGCTGCGCCGAGCCCATCAGCCTAACTGGTGCTGTGTCCCTCTCATTGTTTCCACTAGAGAAAGTCCCACAATCACAGGCTGGCTTGGGGAAAATGGACTTCATGCATGTGAAACTATGGTTGTTGTTGTACTGTTGCCTTGCGGTGGTTCTGAGAAAAAACGCAGAGGTTCCCAACGGCTTATTAAAATTGAAACACAAGGCATGTCAGCTTTATTGTGGATAACTTTTGTGGAAAGAACTCTCCCGAGCTGTGAAATACTTAGAAACTCATGGTCTCCGAACGTGGTGTTGATATTGATGTATGAGTTTTTTTAAATCCAGCTTGTAACAGCACTGGAAACCCTTCGTCTTAGATGGTTCATCTTAAAAGAAGAACCCTGATTTGTGCCTTTAGCGGAGACTCTGGAGACTCACGCTTGAATTTCTACCTCTAATCTTCCAACACATAATAGCATAACATTAGAGGCCAGAACCGATGCGTCTTGGAGTGGCTGTTTTTTTCCATTTCTCTGGAGAGACAAGAATCTTATTTCCTTTTGCAGTTGAAAAACACATTACATCATAGCAGATTGTCTGCAGCCATGTCTGTGTCTTGCTTATCTCCGAGAATGTCCGTGTGATATTAGGCATCTAATGTATCGCCTGCACACGACTCTTGTTTTCAATAACATGCCGAATGTGTTGCGCACAGAGGATCCAGCGGGAAGTTCATCTCGCTGCTCAGATGGCGCACATTAAGCCCAAATCCGAAAGCAATGCCTATTTAGGATGTCTCTAAGTCAAACCATCTCTGTGAGGTCCTCCGAAACATTCCCTTTCCACCATTCAAAGACCTTAAGCCGGCCGATCTGCTTGGCAGATGCTAAATATTACAGCCACCAATTAAAGGTAAATCTAGCCTTTCATCGCCGCAGTAAATCTAAAGGGGACAAGAGGCGGTTCGCTTGGGATTCATCATCCATTTATTTATTTGTCTTTTCCCCTCCAATCCCTCTTTCTCTTCCAGCTGCTTTTCCCTTCCAAGTGCACAATATGTGACCGAGACAAGGGGTGGGGGTCGGTGGCTTTAAGTGTCGATGCAGCAGGACTGGAAGATCTCGGAGCGGCTTCCTGCACTCGTTCACACCGACACAATTGCAAAAAAAAAAACAGACGTGAGACTTTTTTCTCTTGTCTTATTACACAGATTAATCAGACAATCAAATTGTATTTAATAACAAATAATATTGTTAATTCAGGCACTGACCCCTGGTAAAAAAATATATACATGTATATAAGAAGTGGACGTAGGCGCCGTACCGTTACCCATTAGTTGGTCGACGACGGTCGATGATTTCGGCATTTTGGTTATCGCCATCTTGATATTTTTGCAACCAGTGAACGGAAGTGACCAGATTTGGAGTGACGCCATAGTAGACACGGAGTATATGACTCTATTAGCTACCTGTCAATCACCTTGTAGCCCCGCCCTAAAGCATCCACTGCTTTATGGTCTGTTTGACTCTAAATGGACCATAATTTACTAAATGAACATCATGCTGTATTGAAGAAAACTTGAAACTAGAGATTGAGACATAAACTCATGTTTACAATGTTTACTGAGGGAATAAATCAAGAGAGAAGTAGAGTCATTTTCTATAGACTTCTATACAACCAGAGGAGTCGCCCCCTGGTGGTCAGGAGAGAGAATGCAGCTTTATGGCACATCTGCATTGGCTTTACTTTTAAGAACCAGAGGTTGCCATCTGGTTTAGAACAGCTGTGTATTAATAATCAGCAACTGAGATTCATCGTATTTGAAAATAAAAAAAGAGCAGCAGGTATCATGTGGAGGTTAGTCGGCTACTGTACCTGTCTTTTTGGCAGCCGGGTCGGGAGCAAACAGTTTAACTGTGACCTTGGGTAACATCCACTGCATCCAAAGGCTGACCTTCCCGCTGGTGCCTCCGATGCTGCTCGTCTTCTGCTCCAGAGTGACCGTGTCGGCAAACGGGCCGTCGTCTCCAGCTGGCACCGAGTCGCCCTAGGGAGCCAAAACAGGGTCGTTCAGCTGGTGACAAGACATGATTTGAGGCCAAACTTGGCATGACCAATAGGCGTGGGTAATAATGAAATATGATGATTTTTCATTTTTCCGTGGAATTGTGATGAAATTATATATCGAGATACCCTCTAAATTGATATCAACAAGCACATACTGACTCAAACTTCTCAGAAAATCTGATCAAATTCAGTTAAGTAACTAGGAACTAATATTAACCAGTGACTATTGTCTTAATCTGATAACTCTGTATTTGTGTAACAGTAAGTGTATAGTTGGAAATATTTATACTTATTTTTCCTCTCTAATTTCACTTGAAGCTGTTATGTTCGTGGTAAAATGAGAAAGTTGTCAATACTTTTCATTTGTCAATTATATAATTCACACGAGTTTACAAGACCATGTAGATATTTCATAAAGACTTATTTATTTATTTATTATATTACAATTGCTATATTGTGAAGGCTCGGACACTATCGTAGGCCCCGCCCTGTGTGACAGTCGCACCGGGAGCAGGGGGCCCGGGGAGCATCGAGGTCTGGGCCGGGGATGCTGGACAGCTCACGGTATAAGATTATATACCGCCATTGAGATATAAAAAGACCAATATCGTGACAGAAGAGTTTGGCCGTATCGCCCAGTCCTCACTACCACGTGAGCTTGAAGACTGTGACATTTCAACAAATCGAAAACAAATCGACTGAAGGGCAGAGAAATGTCTCGTCAATGTCAAAGCCATCAACAACTTTACATTTTAGTTACGAGGACTGGATCGTCAGTTCACAGTTACAACAGTCAAACAGACTAAAACAAGAAATTACATTTTATGAAACGATATATGCACAAATTGACCTTAGATTTCTGAAGTTTGTGTCTTCCTGTCAGTTTGTCTCTGCTTGTGTTAGTGTCCTTCCATGTGTTGGTGTGACTGAGCATGTGTGTTTCAAAGTGTCGTCGCCATGCAAGTAGCCACGACAAAGCAACCGCCGGCTTCATCTCTCCTGCCTTTTGGAGCGTAGATGACATCAGTGTCTGGTGAGCAGAGCTCCGCTCAGAGCTGAGCGACGTGGTGGTGGGGGGTTAGGGGGTGGGGTGGTGGGGGTCGGGGGGGGAGGGGGCGCATTGTGTGGAGCCGTCACTGGTGTTAACCCCAAAACTAAGCCACCAGCACCCACGTGGCCTGCTTTCACTCAAGTGCGCCAGGACACACACGTCTTGCAGCTTGGGAGAGAATAAGAAGTGAAGGGGGGGGCAGGAAGCGGCGGAGGAGGCTGTCTTCTGTGAGCTCTCGTCTCATTACTGGGGGTTTGGCAGGGCATTGAGGATGACAGCACTGGGGGACAGTGTTTTATTCCTCCTGCGCTCTTCCTGGTTTCATCTGTTTCCCAAACATCTATCTGCGCGACTGACTCGGAGAGTGAAGAGCCTGCAAACAAACAATATGGCAATCTGCCGCGCTGGCATGGCGGGGTTTCACTCTTTCCACAGGCCGTTCACCCCCATCGCGGCCTGGTAATGACAGATTGTGTCATGGTTGTCGAGGCTGGCTGTGGTCGGCGAGGAGATTATCAACCATCTCAATTAGAAACCCCACAGCTGCTGGGCTGATTACAGCGTCTTAAAGAGGGTCCAGATGAGGGAAGTATGTCCCTGCTGAGCATCTGGGGGGTGGGGGGGGGCCCATGCTAAATTGCAAATCTAATTTCATTACACAGTTGAGGGTGGCTGACAGCAGAGCAATGCATATATATACCAACGCATGACAATGATATAAATAAATGAAGGATCATACTGATTAAAAAAAATATTTAACGTTACAGTGTGTGGCGGCCGCTAGAAACCGATGAGAACCGTGCGCTCCGTGGGAAGCTTTATCTACTGAAGAATTTAAGATTTTCAATCTATCAGATAAAATGCACCAGAAACGGGCACAAACTTGGCAAGGGCTCTGCAGGCATGGGACATACAGTCCTATACTGGATCAACTACACAGTCTATACAGTACACTGTATAACATGATTTTAAGCTTCATAGAACTCAACATGATGAAATGAAATACTGTCCATATGGACAAAAATACCAGGAAAAACGTAATCACGTAATTCCCCCAGAACTAGCATTTACTCGAGTCAAGTGTCAAGCAGCGTCATTATGTGTTTCCATGGAACCAAACATCCAAGGTGTGTGTGTGTGTGTGTGTGTGTGTGTGTGTGTGTAATAATGGTGAGTGGCACAGAGTAATATGAGCCAAGTAGTAATTGTGTTCAGTCAGTCTCAATGAGAGATATTCTAGTGTCAACTGCCATTTGGGGACTGATTATTGTTGAGTTGGAGTCAAAACACGGGCCTGTGTGTGTGTGTGTGTTACTGTGTGTGTGTGTGTGTGTGTGTGTGCGCGTGTGGTTTGGATTGTTTAGTTTACAGTTCTGGCCGGTCGGTAGGATTAGACTCTGTAATGTCATGTGTGGAAACAGGAGCCAGCCGCTGGCGCTGTGGGAAGCTCAGACCACTGTGTACTGTAGCGTGGTTACTCTGGAGCATCGGACACCCGGCTGCTGCTGCTGCTCGCCAGCCAGAACCGCTGCTGTCACTTCCAAACAGTCTCTCCTACAAGAGCCCTTTTTTTTTTACCAGGGGTCAGTGAGAAAAATACATTTTAACATGAGTGTATTCATTTTGGAGTCACGTAAACGTTTCTAAAACAATCTTTTGGCCTTCAAGTGGCAGAATATTGTCAATTGTGAACGGCTTCAAATGAGAGAAAAATCCGCCGACATTTGTAGAAAAACTAAATTAAGAATTTCAAGAGAATTTAAGACCACTTGGAAAACCCAAATTAAGAAAGAAAGTTGAGAAAAGGCTGCTTTCTCAAAAACATCCCACAACTGTAATTTTAAGATCACATGGAATTCAGTGTCAGTGACACAACATCCTCAGTCAGTGCTGTTACAAAATAAAGAAAAATCCACTGTGAAACGAAAACATCACTAACAACTTCCAAAAAGCCAAAGTTCATGTTTTTATGATTGACAGGAAATTCCTCCTCTTCCTCTTCTTCTTCTTCCTCCTCCTCCTCTCATGAAGGTGAGGCCTTGAAGAACACATGTGGTGGCGTGGCGTTGGTAGAGGTGGGCTCCGCCCGGCGTTCCTGAACTGCCAGATCGGGCCCCCAAACACACACACACATTCTGAGAGAAAGAGAGCTATTTTCCCACACCTCCACAAGCCAAGCTGTAAAGTATACAGTTTAATTCCTGGGCCCCTGCGGCATAAACGGCCCGAGGATCCTGGGGTTTATTTTCTTTACAGAGTTTGTCTTCGCTCATCAGAGAGACCCAAACATTGGAAGACAACAGCAGGCTGGGAGGTGTCGGAGAAAGACGGAGGGAAGGGGGCAGATCCCGGGGGCGAGTGGAGACAAAAGAATGGTTAGGGACAGGTGGGAGGGTTCAGTGATGAGAGAAGATAGAGCGAGAGAGGCAGGTCAAAGCTGCAACCAGTGGACTACGGTGTATCACATATACATGTCACAGAATATTGTGTGGACTCAATAGCTGGGGGGGTGGGGGTCTGGTGGGCGGAGACTGCTGCCACTACTGCTGAGACTTATCAAAACAGCTCCTACATTCTTGCTCAATCACCCAGCCTCCCAGAGGACTAAACACTTCTACCAGTGTTTGTACTTAGGTAAACAGTGACAAGTGGGCTGTCGGGGGGCCCTCGGTGGCCTTGTTACAGACGCGCTGCACTGTCGCCGCCCCCCCCCCCCGTCCCCCCCGCTGCCGAACTGAACCGCTGCCACTTGTGATGCAAGAACACGCACGGAAACAAACGCAGACACAGATGCACGTCGACGTATGAAACACTTTGTTTTCCCCCCTCTGTGTGTGTGTGTGTGTGTGTGTGTGTGTGTGTGTGTGTGTGTGTGTGTGTGTGTGTGTGTGTGTGTGTGTTCTCTCACAGACACTTTATTGGCTCCCGGGGTGGTATGCTGTGACCACCAGGGGCCTGTCAGCAATGCGAGGCCCCTGGTGGTCACATAGCATTAAATCCCCGGGCTAGGTGCCAGCGCTTAACAACACAAACACTCATCAACACCGTCATCTTTACTACTTCACACGAATGTACACATCCATATTACGCAAGGCCCCGGTGGCTAAGGCCCCCAAGGCCCTGGACCCCCAGCGAGTCACTGCTGCTGCTACTGTACTAGGCAGGAGAAGAAGAAAAAAAAACTCCTGCCACATTGTCAAAGCCAAGGATAAGCATCACCTCGGGGCAAAGAGGAAAACACTCAGCATGGAGCTCTCCATGGGCTTTGCTCATACCTGCACGCACTGCTACGCTTCATACTTCACTCCCCGGGTTTGATATTCTATCCGAGCAAAAAATGTAAATACAGGTTATTGTTTTCCCTAAATTAAGAGGCTAGGTTTATACTCAATCAAGCCCCCGGCTTACATGAATCAAACAGAGCTCACAGCCTATCTGGAGTATCTGTTCTGGGTAAGAGAAACAAAGAATGTACCAAACACAAGCACTGATGAGATTTTTCCAGCTTTGAAAATCCTTCCCAAACAAAACAGATTTCTTTTCAGACACATTGCATGCGTTAGCGCTGAGTCAACTCAAACTCGAAACAATAAGTTACCGCCCCAACCAGACACGGTGCAGCTCACATCCATGTCTGTCCGGAATGTCATCACTTCCTCCTTTTTATCCTGTTTGGTGGTTGTGCAAAATTGTCATAACTATGAATAATAATGAATTCATCAGTTATGACCACAGTGACCTTTGATCTTTTTGAAATTTGTGCAACCAAATTTTGCACAAATGTCCACTTGCATTCATTTTGGTGAAAGCAAGTGGACAAAAAAGTGGGCAACATTTTTAGAAATTCACTCAAGGAGATTGGACAGGACGGATGGATGCATTACCCAGAAACATAATGCCTCTGGCCACGGTGGTCGCCGGCGTGGAGACATAAGAAATACAATATTTTCAAGGATGAGAACTATGTGAACAACACAGGGTTAAATTTCACGGGTTATTGCATGACACAAAGCACCTTTAATTTAAAGGAAAAATACAGAATGAATGACGACAGAACTGGCAGATACTGTGTTGTAGTGTGAAATATGGTAGAGGGAGCAGCAGCAACAGTAAGATGTGTAAATATATAAATATAAATAAAGTAAAAGTCGGAGCTTTGTTTCTAAGAAGGAGAGGCTTGTCCATGTGAGGAAAAAACACAACCTAGATGTACAGATTCACGAATTCTTCCTAAAAATCCGTAACCGACCCGAGTGAACGAACCTCGGTGGGGGAGCCAAAGTCTGCAGACGGGCTGCAGGTGCTGGTGTCCGGCAGCGCGGTGCCGGCACTGCTGCGCACCGGGGACGACGGGGCGGCGCCCGCGGGGGGTTCAGGGATGCTGGAGGTCTGACGCAGGATGCCGTGCCTCTGAAGACGAGCCCACGTGGAGCTCCAGCTGAGCAGGAGCTCGTACAACAGCTGAACCTGGAGAGAGACAGAAGCAGAGCAATGGAGTCGCAATGCGAGATGTCGAACTTCACACTGATCCAATGTACGGGACACTGGAACGCAGGATCCATCCATACATCCATTTCTTTCAAGCTCTTTCTCTCACACACACACACACACACACACACACACACACACACACACGATGACCAACAGCTGAAAACACTTTCAATACATGAAGTCTGCTGCGCCAACGGAGTGCCTTAAAAGATAGACCCAACGCACCACAAGAAGTCTTAATATTTGAAACCAGATTCAAATGTGTGTTTGCCAAGCTCTGACTCAAGCAGCTGCACTGGGGAGTTCTCATGTACTTCTTACTTCTGAGGCCATTACCATGATTTGACTTGGCAGCTTTGTAGTTATGTGACACTAAACCTAGTTAAAGTTGAGAGCGAAGGAGGAAATATTAGCCAGAAACGGACCACGATATCCATTCCCTTTTCTTTCACTCTCCAGCATAACACTCTTTTAGACTTCGTGCCCATCGTCCATCCTCATTTCACAAAAATCATGTGTTCGTCGGGTGATTATTTAAGAGGAGCAGCGCGCTCATGCACGTGCTTCACAGTGAAAATTTTGTTATCCATAACAACAAAAACTCCCAAAGAAACACCCACAGAGGAAAGTTGAGTTGTGTCATCAACCCCCCCCTCCCCCCAAAAAAATAAAAAACTCACCACGGTTAGGAAAAACCGAAGGCTCGGCGTCAAGTGTTCTCAACTATTTATCATGTGTTCACATGAATAGAGGGCCTGGGCTTTAAACAACAACAAAGCCAAAAACAAGAGTGGAAAACATGAGGGGAAGGCAGGGGAATGTGATGTGATGCTTTCGGTTATTCATGCGTTCACTCCGTGTTCTTTAGAGGAGAGGAGAGGAGAGAGGAGAGGGGGAGAGAGGAGAGAGAGAGAGAGAGAGGAGAGAGAGGAGAGAGGGGAAAAGAAAATCGACGCTCTTTCACAGTGAGCTAATTTCTGGATTTCGAACGCTTCGCTTCTGCAGCCAACTGAGCCCTCAAAAGTAAGAAAGGTGCACGGACACATGATCGCACATGCGGAATAGCTCTCTCTCTCTCTCTCTCTACTCCAAACACATTTCTGCCCGCGCACGCCTGTTAGCGCGCACATTACAGGGAGGCCCTCCATAAATAAGCATAAATCAAAATGAAAAGCAGCACAATACATTACAGCTGGGCCATTTTCAAACATGTCCAGGAAGAGCCGCTTACGCCGATGCGGCGGCCGTCCAGGGTGCAGGGGGCCAACAGCTGTCTGCCATACCCGACCCCGACTGCACCGCCGTCAGACGAGGCGCTGCTCCACGCTCCCGTCCCCGAGAGTCTGGGGGTCCTGGAAGTCCTACCAAGGCACAACAAGGCCTACTGCACTCAGCAGCAGATGTGGAGGAAGCGAAGAATGCCGAGAGATGAGAGAGGGGAAGGGGTGAGCACAGTGGGCTGCGATGAAGGGTCATTACATGATCTCGGATTTTTAGCAGAGTCTGGGGCTCAGTCGTTGCTTTCACCTTGAGAGTTTTAGTACATTTTACCCGTCAACTAATTCCTTTCAGGCACCCTCTCATACGTTGTCTGTTCTTCCCACACTCGATCCTTCATATCTTATCTTTCCTCTGCTCCGTCCTACACCTACTTCCTGCTCATGATATCCCTGATTAGTGCAAAGTAGGGCCAGTGGGTTCATCTCAGCTACTGCTGTCAGGCTTGGCCACACACACACAGACGCACACGCACACACACACACACACACACACACACACACACACACACACACACACACACACACACACACACACACACACACACACACGCCAACATGAGCTCACGATACACACGCCACATTTCACAAGTCAGGGAAGTGCACAGAACATTTGGAGGGCTGGGTTTCTCCAAAGACCCGTCATCTGTGGCCTGTTCATCTGCAGTAGTGCAAACTGGAGGCTGAACAGAGGCTTCAGCAGTCATTCATAAAAACAACACGCAGATGAAAGACGGGACAGCATGCGGACGGTGAGTGTTCCGTGCTCCTTTATCTGAGCAGTATGTTTACACAGAAACGTCACAGTAAGTAAAAAGCCCTCGAGTATGCGTGGTAGCTGAGAGGGTACATGTGTACGGATGTATTCGTGTGTGAGTGTGTGTGTGTGTTCACTGAAATGCTGTGCGTTACATGTCAAAGGTCAAAGCAAAGGCTGGTGGTGTGTGTGTGTGTGTGTGTGTGTGTGTGTGTGTGTGTGTGTGTGTGTGCTCATTTCTAGGTGGTCCTGATAAGGTAAAGGTGCAGCTCCAGCCCATCCTCCTGACATCACATGAATCACTCACACACTCATACACTCACACACACTCAGAGAGCACAGCGCTGCGAGGGAGACACTACAAGTGTCAAAGAACAGGGCAAGTTTTTGAAAATTGTATGTTTAAATACACAAATGAGGCATAATAATATTAACTATTAGCTCATTTTCATTTCATCTACATATTAGAGTAAAATGTTTTTACAAAGTGAATTTTAGATATCTCTTTGTATAACTCCATACATTCGAAAATAATGTCAACAGACTCAATTTGCACCATGTTTATGTTCATAAAATGTTGCATAAATCAGGCTGTGAATGATATGTGAAGAAACCTCTCAGTAGAAACCTTCAGAATGTAGAGAGGAATGAAAGTGATCTGGTGGATGTAAGAGCTGCTGAAGTGGAGATTTAAAGTCTGATTTACAAATTAAAAAAGATATGTTTTGTAAAATGACATACATTTTGAAGACACTACAAGTGAATATAGTAGAAAAATGAACTACTAGATATCACCATGAAACTTCACCATTTGATTACTTACATTTACACAATAATCTTTTGGATTACATGTTTTCTGAAAAGTTATGTTTACATATGTAAATGAGGCATTATCTAACTGTAACTTTTGGTGAGTTTAAGACCAATCCACAGACGCAAATAGACAAAGTAGTAAAATAAACACCTATTTTTCCACAAGTCTGAAAGAAGACATGTTATGGAAGCTAAATAGAACAAAATATGTAAATGAACTAGTGCATGAAAAACAACGTTTTTGCCCGTGTCGACTTCAAATGAGAAGAACACATGTTGGAAACACGCATCGAAGCTGATAATCCTGTTTGCTCCTTCATTTCTATGCACACATTATGCGTGCGTGTGCCTGGTCCATTTTTCTCTCGCTCTCTTCTAATGCTTATCCCTTTATACTCTTCATGTTTTCCTCAACCGTACCTCACTTCCTACTGTGTCTTTGCTGCTGTTGGACCCCTAATACTTTCTGAGAAATCCATTCAGAAACGGGCCTATTCATGTGTACAGTCACTTTCATAGACACACACGACCAAGCTCTTAAACATTGGAACCATGACACCTGGCTACCTGTAAAAATGTAAAAAAAGAAAAGAAAAAAGGAAAAGATAAAAAGAACACCCCAAGGCTCGACTGTTTCACCCCAGCTTCTAAAAATATCTTTGTTTGTGCCATGAAGTAATCCACATAGTATGGAAACTCTGATTTAATGTCACAAAAATGAAGTTTAGATGCCAGGGGAAGTTAAGAGGCCAAGCTCTTTGGTTTTATTAGTTGACTTTAAACGTATTCATGTTTCAAAACGCTAGATGTAACTCTACCACCCACACTCCTCCAGCTTCCCTCCACCGATCACAGTGCTCTCATCTAACTGTCATGGCGGTACTTATCGTGCAGCAACTGTGCAGCGCTCTGACAACCTGTAGTAAACGTTCCCACAAATGGAGATGCTAATTAGAAAGAGGAGGAAAAAGTGTGGGGTCTCTTTTGTTCTGGAGTGGGTGAGGCTGCTCTGGCAATAGTTCTTAAAGAGCTGCCGCTTGACTTCAAATGCTACAATATGAGATTATGAACCCCCTCAAGTCAGACATTTAAAGTCAGAGGAGAGGAGAAAAGAGAAGAGAAGAGAAGAGAAGAGAAGAGAAGAGAAGAGAAGAGAAGAGAAGAATGAGAAGAGAAGTTTTCATTGGACCCAGAAACTAATAATGACTCATCATATAATCGCAATAAGCCCTCCCAGCTTTACCAGACACAGGCACTCCATTTGAAAGGGAGAGGAAGAAAGAAAAATAAACTTTTCCCTTAAGAACCAACCAGCTCTCCTCATCCCTGGGAACGTTTTCACCACCATCGGATTAAAGCCTTTCATTTGTTTGTCTGGTACCAATTCCCCTCAATATCACCATGGCTCATCACGGCGGTCAGAGACATTTAACAGTGCGACCACTCGAAAGGTCGCCCCAATAAAGTGTTTACAGAGGAACCTAATTCAATACAGCTAATTCAACTGCGGAAAAACAAAACATGTGTAATGACACATGTAGGCATGTAGGCGCAGTGAGAAGCAACACAGAGACCTACCCGGGGAGACAAACCCTTTCCAATCCGCCCATATTCATCAGGCTCTCGCTAAAGCATCCTAGCGCACTGTAAAACAATGATGATGAGTCTTGCAATCCCCCCGCTCTCGTTCGCCCAAATCTCGAAATACTTGACCGAAGCAAACAAGGCAACACTCTCTTGTTTACGCTTCCACTTTTGTGAAATTGATGCCGTGTGAGAAGATGAGGCCATTTGTTTATTGGAGTCAATCGATGTGAGAGAGAATCATGCAGGGGCAGGACCGTCCTGCCAGGGTGTGTGTGTGAGTGTGTGTGTGTGAGTGTGTGTGAGTGTGTGTGTGTGTGTGTGTGTGTGTGTGTTTGTTCGTATTTCAGGAGAGTTTACGACAGGGATGATTTGTATAAATATACATGCAAATCTGATGACTACTCGGTGAGATGCGGCGTCGCCTCACTGACCTGAGGGTTGGAGCACTTGACGTGGACGGGCTGCAGATCGACGTGGAGGCAGACCACGAAGGAGTGCCCCCCCTCGGAGCAGCTCTGCAGCTTGTGGGAGGTGACGGCCAGCGTGGAGGTGCAGCCCATGGGCTCCAGCAGGCTCAGGCTGCGCTGCTGTCCCAGCAAGGTGTACACGCTGAACTGACTCAGGCTGACCGTCCACGGGAAGGCGTCACCTGGTGGGAGACGTGGGGCAGCGGTGAGCGGAGGGACAAAGAACATGTGAGGGCGAGGGGTGAAGCACGAGGAGAGAGAGGGTGAACATTTGCAACACGGAGACGCTGGCGGAGATGGAGAGAGGAGCGGGGAGGAAGGAGAAGGAGAGGGAGAGAGAGAGAGAGAGAGAGAGAGAGAGAGAGAGAGAGAGCGGGGTCATGTGAGGGGAGAGCAAAGAGGGCGAGCCAAGTCGTCGTGGTAACGAGAGGAAGGCTTCGTCACACTCGGAAGTCAGTCGTGTGAGCATATACATGTCCACATTTGATTCTTCCTGATCGGATGGTGATCGTGGTCAAAGGAGCGGCTGTAAAGCGGAGGATAAACTCATATCCTTTCCTATAAAGTCTTCACAATAAAAGACCCCCCGTTCATTTTTATCTGCTTACTCTTCCTCCCCTGCAGTACTAGTGGACTTGTTTTATTGAAAAATAGCCACTAAAAGGCTTCGTTAATTCGGTAATCAACACATTTAAAACTTCTTCACAATAAAAGTCGCCCTTTGTTCTGTTATTTAAAAGCTTTCATCTGAAACAGCAGGAAACAGGAAACGTGGAACTGTGTTACAAATCGCATACTTCATATATTTTTACTGTTGTATGAAATATGCATTCATTTGGGACATACGACAGCATTGCACCTTGAACTTCGACCCTCTTGCTACTATATTCGGAGGATTGTGGGTCAGCATAGCCAGAAAAGCATGCTGGCTTGCAAACTGCAAAATATGAGTGGATGCAGTACAGCATGCTGGTTATTTTGGTATGCCGCGTCTGACATGAACAAACAGCAGGTCTCAGGAGGCCTCCTCTCTTCCCTCTGTTCTCTGGAGAGGAACTCCTGTGTGATGATGGAGACATGTCCACACCTCGCTGAGATCCCAACTCAATGTGAGCCAGCCCACCTCGGTCATGTGGCCCGGACGATCGAACCCCACTGCGAGGAGAGAGCGGATCTCGGAGCGTGCAGACTTGACAGATAATGAGTCGCGGCTCATGAGAGTCGCATTGACAAGACAAGTGTGGAAGAGAGACGCAAGAAAATGCAGACTAGATTTGGAAAAGTGCAAAGAGTGAAATAGCATAAAGGACAAGTCAGCAATACTCATCAAAAACACTGTGGCATCTACATAATTCCATTCACTCACCTTTAAAATCAAAGCCAATGACTTCACATGGGATGAGAGAGCTTCATGGAAAACATTAAAGATTGTAGAAGGAGTGTCTATTCTAAACCTGTGGGTCTGAGGCAGGATGCCACACTGGGAGAGCTTGAGCTTGTTCCCATGCCAACCCTGGTAGAACGATCACACGCAGGAGGGGGAGGGGGGGGGGGCTTGTTCACGAGCACGGGGCCGTGAAGAGCACATTTCCCATGCACCGTGGGCTTTGAGAGTGAGAGATGAAGAGCTTTTCAAAGGGCAGGAATGAATTACTAAAAGCAAACGGGTTGTTAGTTTTTACGGCAACATTGACAAGGCTGCTGATGTCACTATTTTTCTCTCTCCTCCGTTTTTTTTAATCTGTTTGCCCAATGCTGATGTCATTGAAGAGTTTGAGAGAGAACCCCCCCCCCACCCTTTTTTTCTTCTTCTTCCTGAGAGAAAACACTGAGTGTTGCTTATGTCAACTCTACCCAGGTGTGCACGCCACATGTGCAAGATCTATCTCTCAAAGTCGCTCTGCTTAAGTTTGTTTGTCTTTTGTCATGGTAAATGAGTAGTGGTGGGTCAAAGGTTGGCTCAGTGTTGAAAAGGCCATAATGATGATGAATTCACATTATGCAGCTCATTGCTATTATGAAAGCATTCATTTCAATTATTAATAAAAGCATGAGCAAAAGAGTTAAGTAGATTTTTCCCACCCATTAAAATGTATTTTCCAAGACTCCCATTTATAATGAACCTATCGCCGTCATTGTTTTCCAAAGAGCGACATTTTGTTTTCTCATTTAAGCTTTCAAATCAATCTTTTTTTTGGACCCCGGGTCATTCTGGTGTTGTGTGATCCCCTCCCAGCATTTGAACCGCTCTAAATGAAGTAGAGATGTCGTCAGATACAGTACCTTCCTCCAGGATGGGCTTGGAGACCACGAAGGGGAGCTCCTGCAGCGGCTCCATGTACTTGTGCCCAGCGCTGAGGACGCTGATCTGCGGTAGGCACACCACCAGGGTCCCGGGCATGGAGGCCTGGTTGTGGTACCAGCTGCGGACGGTGCCGGGTATGTCGCCACAGATGATGGTGCTCGGGGAGGGGAGGCTGTCGTTGGGCAGGAACACGCAGCACGACTGCAGCTCCAGCTGGAGAGGTGAAACGTGAAGTCACGTTAATGCATCTTCCCGGGCCTCCCTTTATCACTTCCAGCTAGCTGCCCGCGAGCAGAGCGCTCAGAGCGCTTTGAGGCGACATTACAGGATGTGGATTGCAATGGAAAGAACCTAAGAGACAGTGTGTGTGCACAACTCTGGGTGTTGCTGGAAAAGACTGAACATGCTTAATAAACCTTTCCTTGATTTGAAAAAATGGAAAGAGTCGATCCCACACTTAGTGATGCATGCTGTTTTGCATGATGCCCACTGTATGATACCAAACTCTGCTATATATTAGTATTACTATCCGGCTTTAGAAATATTTGCCTTCAAAAAACGAACAAAAGTAGAACGTGAGACTTTGAATGCCTATTTAAAACCAATGTGAAATTCCATATTCAAGAAACAGAACTCCTTTTACAACTTCAGGGACATTTTTTTTTTTTTTTTACAGTCAAATCTTGAACTTAAATCATATTTGAAGTATTTTTTTAAAGGGTTCGAGACCCATTCCAGCTGCATTGTGTCACGCATATCTCTCTGTTCACCAAAGGAAAAAGAAAAAAAAACGTTGAAATTTACAAGCCACTAGGTCAGTAACCAGTAGCAAGTAGCCAGCGAGTGTAAGAGCAGTGTCTTTTTCCATTCCACCGGGGCTGCTCCGATTTAAAAGACCAGTTAACAGAACAGAGAGGAGCGCAGGGTCCAGGGGCAGGGGGCAGACGGCAGCATGTGTGTGTGTGTGTGTGTGTGTGTGTGTGTGTGTGTGTGTGTGTGTGTGTGTGTGAGAGAGCGGCTCGGTTTTGTGCGCTGTTACACTGCAATAAGGTCTGCGTACAATACACACACAAATGCACAGACACACAGCCGTCCTCCACTCAAATATGCATCTACAAAAAAAATATGCAACCTTCTGCTAATATCACACACACACACACACACACACACACACACACACACACACACACACACACACACACACACACACACACACACACACACACACACACACACACACACACACACGTTGGAGCGCCTCTGACAGGCCTGAATATGGCCGCCAGTTCTGGGAGGAGGAGAACGGCAGAAACTGAGTAAAAAAAATCTAAATCAAAGACTGAGATAGAGAAGGAGAGATGGAGAGATGGAGAGATGGAAAGAAAGCGGGGAGATGTGGTTACACATTCATCTCACGCCGCTTCCTCTTTTGATTACTCTTCAAAGGGGAGGTTTGAAATCGGAACACTTCTGCACACTGACACATAAGGCCTTGGCCTCTTTTTTTTGAAAGAGTCGGCACGCAGGGATAAAATCCATTGCCACTGCCTGGTCTGCTGCAGATCTTAGCGGGGTTAAGCTGTAAAGCGGGCCGACACACGGAAAGTGCCGGCTTTAACGCTGTGACTCCGGTCTGCACCTTGAGCTCCCTGCCTGAGGCTAATGCTCTCCTGCTGGACATCTCCTCTCAGTATTACACAACATCGCACAACTACACGCCTGATACTCAACAAACGGCAGTCAGTGATTTATTTATTGTGGAGCCTCATTAACCGATACCGTAATACTAAATATTATTTTATTTGATCTTATTATTCTATTCTATTTTATTATCATCATTATTAAGTAGGCCAGAAACAATAAAAAAATATTATTACAAGTAACCAGTAGCCAGTGAGATAATATTAATATTAAAAAAAAAGAAAAGTAAGAACATTTTCACTTTAAAGAAGCTGTAACCAGCAAATGTTTGGTATTTCTATTTAACAGCTTACATAAATACGGCATCAAGATTGCCATTGATAAATGATACAATAATTGGTAGTTTGATTCATTGACTAATCATTTCAGGATTTATTTAATGCAGAACCAATATCAAATGTAGTTCAAAAGTATGCACATAGATGTATATCTCTGCTTATATAAGTGTAAGATCAACCCTATTACTGTCACAGATAAATAATCATACTAAGTTCAACCATAACATGTAGAAAGTAATCTTATACTTCAACATTTGCTGTTTCAAATGGCTCATTTCAGAGCACAGCTCCGCTACACAGACCAACTGTAAATGAGCTACTACAGGGACCTAAATTGTTTTAGTTCCCGTTCTGTGTCTGATGGTTGACTAAATCTGTCACCATATATCAAACCTTTAAACATAATCATTGGGAAATATTAAACTGTAACATAAATGCTCCCAGATGAAAGTTGACCCCGGTAAAAGACTAAAGTAGACAGGTCTGTCTGTGTTTGAGAAGACGCAGATGGAAGGCTCTTTACTCCAACAGACATTCAGTTTTATATTAACCTTTTTTTATTAGCAATAGTTGGATAATTTTGGTGAGATTAGTTATGAAGTAGAGTTTGTTAATAACTATTCGGAAAGGGTGAGTTAATACTTAAGGTTAGCCAATTTTCTTGGAGAACTCGGCAAAGGGAAAAGGGACTTTTTCTGGTATTGAGAGCAGGTTGTGCCACAAGAGGATGTATATCCTTCTTGCACTTAACAGATAGAAAATGGTCACGCGCTGCATGAGCTACCAGCATGGCTGCTAGCTTGAGTGTGTACAATAAAACATAATACCCCTTTATGGTGTTTGCTTGCGACTTTATAATGCTTTGCTGTTGCTCCCCATGGCAACACGAAAAAACCCAAAGATGATGTCAAGTGTGTGGTAGCTGCAGACTCCCCACATCACACGGTGAAATACTAACAATAATCAGATAACATCTCACAGATGACAACAGAGGGAAAAGTTGAACAATCGGACGGCACTCCCTGGGCACGGCCACCGCTGTTTACACCAAGGCAAAAGGCTCACGATGCTTCAAAGGGCCTCGCTGTGTCATGGAAAAAAAATGGCTCCTCAGTGCTAAATCTGGGTGATACAAAAATCAGTATTCAGTCCCCACTCCCCCCAACCTACTTTGGTGATGGCTAATAAAAGCCACAAAAAAACCACAGAAACAAACATGCATGAGTCCAAGTGATGGCGAGGGCGCTGAGTAAAGAAACGTTTACTTTCCTCCTGAGTGAGGGCGCTGAGGTCACCAGAGTAGATAAGAACAGTGAACGGGGTATGCCACCAGGGAACCAGAGGGCGCTGTTGAATATTTGATTTCAAATCGCACAGTTGCTAGAAGAAGGATGACAGCACAGAGAGACAAGGGAAATAATGCTACACCGAACAGATGAGCTGTAATGTTGGTCAGATATCTTGCCAGGGTCTGGATTCAATCGTGCTAAAGTCTGTGGGGCCCACAAAGTCCATGGACAAACTTCTTACTGTAATCCATACCTACTCCAGGAGGCAATATGCTTCCGGGCTGAAGTTGTATTCAAGACAAATATGATAAACAAGTAAGATGAAAACATAATGAGAGAGAGCATGCCTGTGTCAAGGCTGCACAAACGTCTACATTTGTTATTTGTATTAAATAAAACTTTAAGGAGTGTTTAATCTACCTCTGGAGCTAAATACCATGCGGTAACCTCCGGATCTGAAGAGTGAAGCAGATGAAGAAGTGTCTTAAAACCCACATTCTCTCTCCTGACCACCAGGGGGCGACTCCTCTGGTTGTATAGAAGTCAAAGCTTCATGTGTTAAAGCTGCATTCTCTCTCCTGACCACCAGGGGGCGACTCCTCTGGTTGTATAGAAGTCTGTAGAAAATGACTCTACTTCTCTCTTGATTTATTCCCTCAGTAAACATTGTAAACATGAGTTTATGTCTCAATCTTTAGTTTCAAGTCTTCTTCAATACAGCATGATGTTCATTTAGTAAATTATGGTCCATTTAGAGTCAAACAGACCATAAAGCAGGGGATGCTTTAGGGCGGGGCTACAAGGTGATTGACAAGTCGCTGCTGCTACCAGAGCTGTATACGGCGTCACTACATTTCTCCTCCGCTGTCTAAATATGGTCACTTCCCTTTATTGGTTGCAAAGAAGCAAGGATGGCGACAGTCGTAATCCAAGATGGCGACGGACAAAATGTCAGTCCACAAACCAACGGGAGACTAGTGAGTGGATGATATATAGTTACCTCACACGGCAGCTAGATTGTAACGTCAGCACAAGATGCGACTGTTAGTTCTAAACAACAATGGCGGCTCCCAAAGAGGTTAGCGTAGCGGAAATAGCCTCAGTTGTATCAGAACTGGAGAGTATTTCTTCAATGAAAGAAGAGCATATAACGTCAATGAAGGCTTTTCTCTGAAGAAAAGATGTTGTCACTCTTCTCCCAACTGGCTTCAGTAAGAGTTTGATTGACAGATGGTTCATCCAATCACCTGCCAAGTACCCTTTTTTTACGTGCCTGCCTTTTTCCCAAACAATTTGTCATGACGGCTTCTGAGACAGTTCTGTGAAACAAACCATCTGGTGGGTCAGGTTAGACATATAGTGAGAGACAAATAGACAGTCCTGGGACCAAAAGGAGAACCTCCCCGGACGAGGTAAAGAGAGAGACTACACAGCTCATTCTTGTTTCCTTGTACCCCCATAGTGCCATATAATAGCTTTCATCAAGTGGGGGCAATGAAAAGCTGGTCCTCCATGAACACTGGGTGAGAAAACAGGGATGTTTCAATAGGACTTCCCCCCCAATGAATTGAAGTTCACTGAAATGATGCCTTGGACATGGAAACCCTCCGGTCTCCCAGTCACAGCAAACCACGGGTCATTTGAAGCCTTCATGACGAACAAGTTATGCTAAAACTTATTCAAAACACCAGTCAAACATACTAACAAAAGAAAATGTAAATGCCTATCCCTTGGTTCTGCGGTTGTGTCACCCTTCGAGGAGCGTGAACTCAGAACCCTCTGGGAATGGCTGCACCCCACCCTGTTTCTCTGGACTACCGCTCACAGCAGGACACCCTGGTTTAACCTCGCAGGCCTCTGTGGTCTCGTGTCTTGAGCTGTGACTCACACACACACACACACACACACACACACACACACACACACACACACACACACACACACAAAGAGACAGACCCGCAGTACCCAAACAAAGGCGACAGGAGTAACAAAGGGCAAGGAAGGGGTGCGCTGGCACCGTGAGCAGCGCTGACAGATCCAAAAGAGAGAAATAGTGTGAGGTCAGAATGTCCCAAATGCATCACTGCTTCCACCGCTGCCAAAACCACTGACGGCTCTTCTCCCTCTAACCCCCTCAACCCTGCCATGCCTGCTGAGGTCCTGGGCATCGGTGTTCAGGTCTCTCACCATGACCGCGCATCGGTTCGTGGTGGAAAGTCTGCGTTAGAGATGCCGCGGCCGGAGCAAGTGGAGGAAAGGAAACCCTGGAGGAAGGGTAAGAGGAGCGAGGTGGTGGGAGCCGAGTGGGAATCCAGTGTTTGTGAATGGATGCATACATAGCCAAAAAAAAAAAGAGGTTCTCTGTACTAACAGGTCAAAGTGGGAGTGTATGTTTCATGTCACAACTTCGGGGGTAAAAGTTGAGTTGAGGTTGTGCAGGGTCGTGTTTGGTATTCCACACAATTGTGTTTAACAGCTCTGTAACAGGCCAATAAACACAGCACTGGAAGCAGTTAGCCTGTGTGACAATGTCCCCCTACTGCGGGCTGATGGGCATGCCAGGTTTGTGTGTGTGTGTGTGTGTGTGTGTAACCATGCCCAACGTCCTGAATGACAGGACAGGAAACTGATCGGTACGCCAGGTCGTCCTAAACCTTCGTGCTCGGGAGGCAGAGGGCAACGTTTTGCGGAATATCACCGTATTTACAAGCCACTCACGGGGGCTCAGCAAAACCAAATTACATTTGTATCCATAATAAGATGGTGAGAATGGATTCTTTTTTTCTGTTTGGGTAGACCTGTGGAAAGGCCGCTTTTCCAAGTGCAGCAGGAGGAAAATTCTGAAATGATTTGTTAAAAATAGAAACGGGGCACAAATAATATCTGAAAGCCAGAGGCATAATTGCAGTGTGGAATATCTGTTACACAACTTTACCCTCTGCGGGGTTCGTGGTAATGTGGAATAAGACTGCGGCACAATGTGACAGAGAGAGACGGCCTCTGGAAATGACTCAGGTACAACAAACAAGAAACGCAGCGCCGGGCCGCGCGGCGGCACTCTTGCGAGTGTGTATGTGTGACTCGTGTTTCAAATATCACGAGGGTTCGACTTTCACTTGGGATTATGAGAGGGGCATCTGGAGCTCGACCACATTAAGGGGGAACTCAGGATTATCGGAGGGATTTGGGTTCAAATTGAAGCCTACTGTTAGAAGATCAAGAATGGCAGGTGTGCTCATATGGTATACATATATATGTCACTGCAGAAGGTTCAGTGGGGAAAAAGAGGAGTCAAAGAGTCATAATTCCTCATTCCTTTTGTCCAATGACATCATGTCCTGTCAAAGTGAAACTAAATCTTTAAACATAACAAATGGAGTTAAGTGTCAGCGGTGGGACTGCTTCAGTTACCCACTGCCTCTAATGACGGATTAATTCAGGAAAAAACACTGAGGGACAATGTGTGTGTGTGTGTGTGTGTGTGTGTGTGTGTATTGAGGCCAGGGTGTATCACTCGCAGCACACCCTATTAATATACTTCAAAAACAGCCGAAACGCTTTTCAATTTTGCCCAGGAAATCTCCCCAAAAAAAAAAAGAAGATTGAAGCCAATGGACTCCTTATGAGGCTGCACGTGCCAGGCTTTAACTGTGAAAACATGCTCAAATGACACACTTACACAAGCGCACACGCACGCATACATCATGTGTGCGCTTGCATGTTTCACATGTAAACCCAAACACGATCCCTTGCAAGAGCTGTTATCAATCGTTTAAAGAAAAGAAAAAAAGAAGACAAAAAGTCCATTTGGATTCAGAATGAAAAAGTTGAAATAGAGTTATAACAAGTAAAAAATAAATAAATAATGGCTTCAGGCCAAAACACCTGAATTAACATCCCCCGTCTTCTTTTTCTTCAAACAAGCGCCGCTCTGGAAAGCCCCCCCAATCTCTTTTTAATATCCTTGCAGAGACTTGATGCTGTGCTCACCACTTCCTCTGAAGGATGGCACCTGCAACAGCAATGAACTCAGTTACCACAACACGGCTCAAGTTAGAAGGTTATAGCCCTCTCTGTACTACTGCTGGTTACTGAGCTGCTTTAGTACAGACGGCAACCTCTGGCTCTGAGAAGTACCTTAAAGCTGCCTTAAAACATTTCTTATTCATTGGTTGTACTTAGCTCCGCCCTCTCGTGTCACTACTGGATGCAAAAATAAAAACAAGATTGTGAGGGCCCAAATGCCGAACCCGAGGCTTCAAAACCGTAGTCCACAAACCATTGACTACTTCCACTTCTTACACAGTCTACGGTTCAGGGCAACAAGCTGGCTGCTGCATACTTTCTCATAGAATCAGAGACAGAACAAAGATTGTGCGTGCTGTTTGTAGTTATGAAGATACATCTTCCTCATTGCTGCCTTTCATCAGTACTTCCCTGGTATTTGGAGAAAATGTCTGTTGTTGTCTGGCTTGCTCATTTAGAGAAGAGAGTGAGAGAGCTGACAGTACACAGCCATCGGGGGACAGAGACTAGCTGGAAATAATATAGTCATCTAGCTCTCAGTATGCACACTGACGAACTCAGGATTCAGTAAAAAGCCTCACGGTGGTTTTTGAGTGACAGCGTGGTTATTTAGTAGGTGACCGTTGCTTATCCTAGGACTTAGGCCTTGATCCTTTCCTCTCAGGCCTCTAAATGAACAAGGATCTTCTTACACTTTGATCTACAATCACACAGGCTCTAATTCAATCTGGATTCTGGATCAGGAAGCCAGCATATGCTGTCAGGAGTAAATAAATACTACTAGAAAAGAGACAGACGAACAAAAGAGCCAGAAACATTGAAAAACCTGAAACGTATCCATTTGGAAAGTACTTTGATTAAACGCTAAGATGCCTGAAGACTTCTTTTTTTTCTTCTTTGTCTATTTCTTCCTTCTCATCTCCGCCTGGCGTCACATCACAGAGTTCTAAATATGGGATTGTTTCATTCTTTGTGGCAAGTCCTGCTCAGTTTTATTCCTGATCACTTCCCCGCTCCATCAGATAGCGTTCTGAATCCAGCCACATGTGTGGACCCTGTTTCAAATCTTTCAGTCTTAAAGCCCCCAAAAAGTGTCTCCTCACTTCCTCCTCTTCCGAGCAACACTGGGAGTGTATGATCTGCCTTGTGTAGCATTTCTCCCTCGAGTCTTTGTGAAGACGGTTTATCTGGTTCCAGCAGAGCAGGTTCTAATAGAGAGGAAGCTGAGGGCCAAACACACTTAGCTTTAAAAGGCTGGGGCCATGTGGAAATGGCCTATATAACCACAGGAGGCTCTTAGGATCGGCCGGGCCTCGCCAGTAAATGACAGAACAGTGAGTTGGACGGAGGACAGCCCGTCTACGCTGAGGAGCGGTTTCGGCTGTGAGAGCATGATTCTCAGATTGTCCTTCTTAGAAGTGCAGTTAAAAGTCTCAGACGTGCCGTGACTCTGCAGTAAAGGTAGAGCGTCGCTGAAAGAGGGGTCGGGGATTGTGGCGTGACTGTGGAGCGCTACAGGGATGACGTATTATTTTAGAACAACCAGGAATCGCTCTGGTTCCCTGAACAAAAAGCCAATGGGATTTTTCCATTCCAAGACTTCATGTTACTTTTGTTCAGCGAGATAATCTTCACAAATGACCACTTTTATGATAAAAAAACTTGTTAGCAACAGCATTTTTTAAGATAGCTGCAAAACACAAGAGGGCTATTTACTGATGTATTTTATGTCAAAACCTGAAAATCTCTAAGCACTTGTGTTAACCACAGACCTTATTTCAGGCATCTAACCAAAAAAACATAATTATTATGATTTTTTAAACCATTGAGACGAGGGAACCGGAAGTTCAAAAACGCTGACTCATTTCTGGGTTCTAAGACTCTTTTCTGCAGCACTGTACTATCACTGCTTGAACCAGTGGAGAACAAGTATAAATGGTGCTCTATTGTACAAATAGGTTGGTGACGTCACAGTGACATGACCGTGTGTCGTATTAACCACCTTTCTCCTGTGTAAAGAACTCTTTTTCAAACGACAGAGGAGTTAGCTCTCTTCTCTAATCTGTCCTCGCTGAGCCCGTAAACTTAAACTTTTCTTCTGTGTTGTATGACAAAGACATAATGCCTGCTCTCCTTGAAACATATTTTCAGCAGGACAGCTGTGTGCTGCGTACTCCTGACAGCCTCGAACGCGCTCAGCGTCACAGTCATCTATCTTGGACCCAGGCAGTGAGGGATGTGTCTGACATTTGTTCGGTGGTGCTGTGGTCAGATCCGCTGTTAAGACTCATTGTTTTCACATCACCGCGGGGAAGAGGACCGCCGAGGCCCCGACTCTGTCCAGACCTCAGCGCAGCAGCAGCCCCCGTGGGCCGAGATCACGTCTCCGCGGAGCGACCCCACAACACGTGAAGCTCAAACTCGCTCGCTCGAGTGCGTATGTGCCGACACGTTTCCCCCCTTTTCTCTGCTGCGCACCTCTTTTTACACACAGGAAACCACCCGGAGATAGACCAGAGGAAATTAGAAACACCCTCCCAGCGTCCCGGGTGAAAATATTTGCAACTCCGGAGCAGAAAAAAAATCTCAGTGGAGAGATCTGCAGCGAACGGAAAAACACATCCCTTTGTTTTGAAAAACCTGATACCTCTCCAAATGTAATCTTCCTGTGCCTGCACCAGACGGGACACTGTGTTTCCTAAGTGGCCGGTCAGATGAACAGAAGGTCCACAGAGCAAGTCGTCTCCCCCCCACCACCACACAACTCTCTCTGGATAACCCACACACTGTTAACCTTCTCTCTGCCCCCCCTCCCCCCTGCACATCCTCCTGCATTTTTCAGCTCCGTCCAAAAACACATTAGGAGCGGCGAGTGTGATGGTGTAAATAGTGTCTCCCTGAATGAACGTGATTAATGCGTGCATCTGGAGATGACACTGTGCACATGTGTGTCGCGGTGCAGAGATGTACACACATTCAGATTTCTTTTATTCCTTTGCGACCTCAGAGAGCAGCTCTCCTCCCTAATGTCTATGAGAGAGGCATCCGAGCGTGATGCCTCCTAACAGATAGGCCGTGTCTCACCCACACGCCACCGCGAGCAATAAGCTCGTGGCCTGGCACGGCGGCACGGCCAGGCAGCCAGCCATCCCTGTGGCCCCGCATTCCTCCGCTCCAACACTGCTTACAGAAGCTGACAAGCGCTGGAGGTCTCCCTGGCCGAGGTGGAAATCTGCAAAAATAAACGCTTTAGGTGACATGAAGGCTTTGTTTGTTTCTGCTGGGCCCCGGCTGTTTGTGTTAGCGCGCTGGGTTAATTGCGACTTTGATCGCTGCGTTTATTGATCCAACAGTGGCCTAAGGAGCGCGGCCGGTGTGGCCTGGCCCTGCCTACCTCCCCCCCACACCCCCCAACATGGAGGGGGTCTAAGGGGTGGCCATGCCAAACTAGAGCTGAAGATGCACTGGGAGAGGGGGGCCATGACTGGGAGTACTCTGATGTGATAGCTGACGTCTCCTCGGCTGAGCAGGGCCACGGACATTTAGGATAGGGGGGTGGCTTAGTTTAGACCGGGCTAATAATCAGGCAACAGACTATACACGATCCATGGGCTGGGCAATGTATCAATACTATATTAATATCGTGATATTCATTCAAACCTTTATTTAAGCCTCGAATATCGTTACGGTTCCCCTCAAAACCCGCGGGACTTGAAGCATGATATGAGGCTAGATATCGTACTATTGTAATATGGTTTTAAAGGCTGCATTATAATAAAGTGATGTTCATTCGTAGAATGTAAATATTTTGTAAAAGCCCCAATAGTCAACCAACAATATTGTCGCAATATCAGTATCGGGGTATTTGGTCCAAAATGCAGGGGTATTTGACTTCCTCCGTATCACCTGGCCGAAGCTAAGCGCTTCCATAAAAGCTCTCACGTCCACGACAGGCTGATGGCGAGCAGGCGGCCTCAGCTTCGGCTTGGCTTGGTTCATCTACAGTAGTGGTGTGGCCAGACACTTTTGCTCTGGGCCAGCTGAAGTGAGAGAAGATGGCTGTGTGTGTTGTGCAGTATGCGATACTGGGCCAAGTTGGATCAAATGGTGATGGAGTGCAGATGAAAAGCGCTTTTATTGGCTAAGTCTGGCAAATTGTCACTACCGTTGATTCCTGCTGTATGACCCAATCAAGTAGGCCACACTGGGCCGCTCTGTGACCTCGGGCGATCCGATTTGACCTGTGTTTGGCACGGCTTCGTCCTCCGTCCCGAGACAAGCCGGGGGGACGCAATGCCCTGACAAACCAGGATTACCTCCAAACAAGCGTTCCAGAACACACATTCAGAAGGTCAGGGTGAAAACCACAATCACTTTTCCCTGACAATTTTTTAAAACATCTCAATCTTGAAATTCTAGCTGCTGTGAGTTTTTTTTTTTTTTATCCTGATGAAAATCAGTTCCAGGTCTCCAGGCCTCTGAGGTTCAAGAGGTTACAGACACAAGAGAATCCCGGTAAGCACTTTTCCAGCACGGCCCGGTGAGAGGGTCAAATACGTGTGTGTGTCTGTAATGGCTGTGAGGTCATCGGCGTATTGACACAGCAGCAGATGATGGGACGGGAATCTGGCCACACACACACACACACACACACACACACACACAGTGTTCTCAGTCAGTAAACAGCTAATGGCACGTCTACTGTGACATTGCGGGGTCTTGATTTAGATCAGGCGACACCAGAGAGGCCGAGTGTGTAATCAGGAGAGAATGTACACCCTTTCTCTCACTATTCCCTCAATACCGCTCCTCTTCCTCCTCTCCTTCCTTCCACTTTGCTCTCCGGCTCCCCTCTCCGTGTGGAATCTTTGTGGAGACTCCATGACAGGAGAGACACCCTACGTTCTGCCCCCAGCATTAACCCTTTCTCTTTGTTTCACTACAGCCAATCAGCACTTGGCTTTCTTTTAGGGAAAGAAACCAGGGACTGCGCGCTATGACAAAAGCCTGCTCATTTTCCCCATGCTGCTAAGCATACAACAACACAGCCATTTCCTGTTGTGCCACTGTGCCACTGTCAGAATACATAGAATTAATCTCAGTTACATCCTGAGAGCAGTCTGTTTGGCAGAGTGCAGCAAGATACGCTAGCATGCAGCTTTATATGCGCTCAATAAGGTGCAATATTGTTAGAGATGGGACCGATCACATCCAGTATCGAGTTCTGATATGACGTAACACACGTATCGGATAAAGGACTGAGGTTCCAGATCCACGTTAAGATTCACACTATAGATGTAATAATGGTGGAGAATGTCCTACTGGCAGCGTCACGGCTACAAAGAAGCTAGTAAGCTATGCTAGCGTCTTTAGCATGGAGCTTGGGTGGTTGTGATAAACAACATTACTATTTGTATTTTCACGGTAACGGTCCTCTGGGTATTTTCGTTTGGTCACAGTGATGGACTTTCAGCTGGTTGAACAGGCGGTGAGAGTAACTCGGTGCTCCCAATGAAGATTCTTCAAACGCTCACCTAGTGTGTGTGTGTGTGTGTGTGTGTGTGTGTGTGTGTGTGTGTGTGTTTTTCATTGTGACTAATACAGTAAGATACATGGATTCCAGTCAGCGTGTGTGCATGAGTGCAGTGGTTTCTATGTTTTAAAAATTATTATTATTTATTATTCAAAAGCTATTATTAAATAGTCAGGGGACCTCTAAGGGAGAAGCTTTTGTGAGCCTGATTAAAGATTAATTACATTGTATTTATACTAATATGCTAGTGAATTGTCCTGATTTCAGTGTCTTTAACCCAACACATTTTCCAATCTGGACTTTACTCTCTCAAGAGGTTAGCCTATGTCCCTATTCATGGCTGGAGCTGGGGCTTGAGGTTAATCTTAATAGATGTAAATGTATGCACTTACCCCATCATAGGGCACCTGAAGTTGCAATATCTACCAAATAATGTTAGCGGCTCTCTGGGTTTGTAAAATGTTTGAAAAGTTGACAATTTATTACCACAATCCACATATAAAAATGAAGTGGCACAATAACTAAAGCTATACTTGCAAATCAATTGGAAGTTGTGTGATTTGACAGACAGACAGGGTGAGGTGTTGAGAGCAGGGATGATAGGATGGAGGAAGGGGGGGCAGAGGATGAAGTAATGTGCCTGCAGAAGGCGCTCCAGCCGGGGGTCAGATCCTGTTCATGGAAACCATCTGGCCAGCTCCATCTGAGCCACACCAAACATACAGTACACATGATCCTCTTTTTCTATCTCTCTCTCGCTTTTCCTCCTGCACACTTTTATTTTCTTCTCCTCACTCGCTCCCTAACCGTCTCCTTTCCGTCACTTTACCTTTTCTACCCCACTGCTTCTTCTACTCCTTTTCTCTCTCTCTCTCTCTCTCTCTCCCTCAAAAAAAAAAATATATCCTACTCATTAATGCATGGCAGCTGCAGGGAGCAGTGTTACTTCATTTTTCCATGGCAACGGGCTCTCTGTTTCAGCAGATCCCATTTCAGTTTTGGTAGCAACGTGCTCTTTTGCCAGCACTGAACACATTCATGTGTTAAATAGAAGGAATTATTGCAAAATTCCTGAAATAGAATCACCGTTCCTGATCACTGGCAATTATGATCAGGGCCCGCCGAACACACGGGTGTCCCCGGGGAGGACGGGGCTGAGGAGGGGGAGATGACAGGATGAGAAGGGTGAGCAGCGGGGGAGAGAGGGAATAAGCGAGGGGAGAAAGAAGGACCCGAGAGGTAAGATGTGCGGTGTGCAAGGAGTACCACAAATGAGTTGGAGCAAGAGTGAGGGTCAGAGCTCCAAGGCTGAGGGCAAGTGGCCATCTGAAGATGAGCCAGCCCACTCTGGCCTGGGCGACAACTGCAGCGCTGCCCTTCAGCCCTAATGTGAAGTGACTACTAAAATAACACCACCTACACATATCGTAGCCTTGCATGACCAAGAGACTTAGTGGCCTCTTTGGGGGAAACACACACACACACACACACACACACTTCATGATCTCTGCTGTACGTAATCTCAAGGAGACTCGGCCATCTTAGGCCTGAGGGGCTCAGTTTGGATGGTACGTCTCTCTGACCTCACCGCGCCTGTGTTGCAATGGCGGGAGAAAGACACTGGCTCTTTTGGTCTCAGAGAATGGAGTCTCAGTTCATCTTTCCCAGGGAGTATCTACACTGATCAATGCTTCATGTGAAAACTGAAGCATTTCTCAGCCTGTCTTTCTCATGGACAGTTCCTTGAGGAGATCAAAAGAAGTTCTCTGATGGCTTCTGAATGGATTACGATACAGTTTTGCCGTTTCCGTTTCCGGGTGAGAATCGCCCATCGTTCCTGGTGAGGGAACAGGAGAAGAGGGTGCTGCCAAGTGAGACAGATAGGAATGTAGAGGAACCCCGGCTCCGAACCATTTCTGGGGTTTTAGTTGATGCACTCGGCTGTGGATAGAGCGTGACACTCGTGGATTCAGATGATAATCTGTACATTAACCGCCCGTGACGGGGCCATCACCGGGAATCAATGCTGACTAGGCCTGTCATTGAAAAAGACAAGTATGGTGTCAAGAAGGATTTTTTGGGAGCAGAAAGCTACAAATAGAAGCAGCGCATGTTCGGCTTTTTCCAGCTGCTGTTCTGGTTTTAGACTTTGAGTGGGATATAAGACATTACATAAGCTACACTCAAGTCGCACTGTAATGAAATGCACAGTGCAGTGGGACAGAATTGCTTGCACAGATTTATTTTTATTTTAGGTTTCTTGAGGTAAGATAAGGGATGATGCAGCAGAGTGCATTAGACCTTGAAATGTATGACTCCAAAATGAAAATACAGAACGTGTTTTATTCCATTCTATGCTATTTGTGAACTGCTGACACTAGTGGAATAAATGACAACAGACAATGGCAGAAAACGCGAGCCTCGTGTACTGAAGCTTTTCCAATCTGCCTCCGCAGTCTAGAATCTGAGCAAGACCTTTACCTTCTTGCCATCCGTAGGAAAGAATTTATGTCCCGCGAAGCATCATGGCTGCACTATGAGAATTTTTAAAACAATTTACACAATCACCAGCTATCACGTGTCCCGATTCTGTTTAAACAGCCTTAAGTGGTCTCAGCAGCCGTAGAATAATAAATACTTTTGTAACTTTTCTCTCTCCCGATCTCATTCCGCCACCTTCGCTCCCCCGTCTTGCTCCTCTCTGTAAAAAGGACGGAGAGAGCCGCATGCCAAATTGGGCACATGTGCAGCAGAAGTGTGAGCCATTAGGTATTCTGTTTACACCGCACTAAAATAAATGGAGTGGTTTTAAGTTTGGGGATATCCAAGGCCCGGGGTACCAGCTGTCGGGCTGTTTCGGGCTTGGTCCGCTTCCACCCCCGTGTCAGCGGGACAGACTGTTTCCTAATTACTGCTGCAGTACGCGGTGTGGTCCCGGTCGCACAGCCGTGGGGGACAGAGGGAAGTGGAGGCAATGACGGGCTCAGCAAACTATTAGCGGGTTGAGTTAACTTTTGTGGAAGTACTGTAAACAGCTCAATGGGCTGACATGGGACCCGGGCTCTGAAGCCTTAGTTCAGTTCACATGCGTCATGCCCCCTTTCATGTTTGACTGACGTCAGTTTGTGTGGTCCTAGCAATAAGAATTAAGATGAATTAAGAATGGTTGGTTGGACCTCTGTATCACCGGCTATTGTTTACACGCACAAAGAAACTTGCCCAAAAGCCATATTCAAATTAAAAACGGATTTAGTTTATTATTTGGAACAGAGTATCCCTGTTTCCACGAATAAACCTGTTAAGAGAAAACTTCTGTGCTCCTGTGATGACCCGCCTGCAGAAACAACACACTGCCGAAAAAGGTACGAAAACAGAATCCTGTGAAGTTTGGATCTCTGTAGTGATGTGTGGATGAGGTGGTTGTCGTCACCATGTGACTGTCACCATGTGACCATCACCATGTGACCGTCACCTTGTTTGAGTCAGGCTGTGTGCTGCCAGAGGAAACAAACAGTCAAAGACTTCCATGCTGCAGTGATCTGTGGGATCATGAAGTACTCTAGGCATCCTGATCAGGTCTCTCGCCACAAGAATACCAGTGGAAGGGTAGTATTTTAACACAGTTCTGATGTTTACAGTGAACTAACAAAAAACTGGATATTTGAGTAGGAAAAATGCTAAAATATAACTTCACAGTAACGTTTGCATCCTGTAGACCAGCAATCATACATGAACCTCCTGTAACACAAAGAGGTCCATAATCCTCAATCAGTAATGTGCAGACCCACATGAGTACTGAGTGCGTGGACACACACACACACACACAAGCGTGTGCACACACCATGACGTTCTGTTCCTGCATCAAGAGGAGCCCTGTCAGAGAGTTGTCGGCACTTCCTGATGTATTTCAGATGGGCCTGGTTGTGATGTGGGCTCTGCTAACCGGTCCAGTCAAGATGCAGCGAGCGTCCTCACAATGGGAGCACTTAACCACCCAGTCAGACACTTAGACGGACGGACGAGAGGACGTCCAGCGAGCCAGCCAGTCAACCAGAGAGTCAGCCCGCCACAAAGCGACACCAGACGCTACGCATGCTCACGGGCTAACAGCTAACAGAGGTCCCTGGAAGCCATATGGTCACAACCACAGAGAGAGCTATGCTGGGCCGGGCTAAGCTAAAGCTCAGAGCCTCAGAGAGACAGAGGAGGACAGGGAGAGGGTTAATGGTCCCTAAAGTAGATCTGGGAGTGGTCTTTGGAACTGTGAAAACTGCTCCCTGACGTGTGAGACGGCCAATAACTTCTGTATGAGGTCAAGTCAAAGAACAATAAGTTGGCCCTTTTCCTGATGCTTCAATGCAAAAACTAAATGTGGTAAAGAGAGGAAGCAAAGGATTCAAGGGTTTGTTATTGTCATGATACAATAGGACTGCGAAGGAATGCAAATGAGTGGGCTCTTGTCGACATGAGGCCTTGACCTGTCGGTCCTATAAGGACATGCCACTGGACTCCTCTGCCCCCAACAGGACTAGAGACAGTCTTGCTTATCACTGACTGATGAGCTCCTTCGAAGGCCCACCATCCAAAGGAAATGGGTCTCAGCTGATCCCATACACAAGTACAACAAGAATGGTAGAGTATAGTTTGGTACCTGTAGAGTAAGGCGTTTGACAACATCCCAGGCTTGGGCGATGAGCTCCTTCATCCTCTCCTCGGAGGTTGTCCATGACTCCCCTGCTGTGGTGTCGGGCATCACCTTCATTGGGATGGACAGGGGGCGTGATTCTAGAGAAGACAGAAAGTGTTCAGTACTGTGTGGACCCAAGGCTGATGTGAATTAGTTTTGTTTGTGTGATGAAGGGTCCTGGGCCCTGTGATCAGTACTATACCACAGAAGTACTGTACAACCCTGTAAAGTATTATATAAAATCAATATATACTACATGAGACTATGCACTGTCCTGCATTAATACTTTATTTAAAGATTCCATATTGTAAAAAATATTTTTTATGACAAAGCAGGACTAAAGGCTATATAAATACTTAGAAATATATATATATATATGATTTATTATATAATAAGAAATGTTGTGTTAGTATTGCGTAATATTCATATTAATATTATTGTGGGTTGTTTTTTATTTCGATGCTTTGGCAACATTGTTTTTCTGAAACTTTTATGCCAACATAGACACATTGAATTGAGCTGAAGTAAATTTAATTGAATCATTTCAGCTGACGGGAAGTAAACATGGACTGAAGCTGTTGCCTAGCAACCCAATTGAGTTGAAACATACCTGTTTTTCAAACAGACAGTATGTTAACATCAAAGCATGTAAACATGTTTGAGCAGAAACCTGGAAGTGAGCATACGTCTCCTTCTACTCCCTTCATAATTCACTCTTATTTTCATCCAGCAAACAGTATCACGTTATACGACGTTAAAGTGACACTTCATTGAGGTGATGTAATGTTGGCACTCGGGTTTCTTGTCTCCTACAGCGGGAGAGGGAACTATGGGAACTGAGAGAATGCACGCACGCACATTGTGTCCTAGACATGACACGGCCTGGTGTGCCTGCTGTGGTCCAGACGAAGGTTGATCGTCTGCGCCGACACTCATGGCAACGGCCAAGCACACAAATCCCACAGCACCAGCCCCCTCGACTGGCCTTTGCACCAACCGTATTGACCCGAGGGTCAAAGTGATCGAGACACACAGATAAAGTAGAAACTGAGTGGAAGAGGGAGGCGCAGATGCAGAAATGGATGGGACTGAGACAGAGGCATATAGACAGAACACACATTCTAGCAGGTTAGCCTGAGGTCTGTGGATGTTAAAGCCATCAGGGCGCCAGAGGTGAGGGAAGGAGGAGGGTGGGGGGGGGGCTCTGAAGACACATTAAGACATATTCCATGATTTAAAAGGTCTGCCTTGCTCAGCATGCTCTATCCCACAGTTGTCATGAAACAGCGGTGATGTCACGGCACCGCATGTGCCTCCTCATATCATAAAGAAAAACAGCCAAAACGGGTTGGCACGGCAACGGGAGCGTGTTGCCGGGGCAATGGGGCAAAGACGGACGGTTACCGACCCTGGTTTTTGCAGCCGCCGTAGAGAGCTGCCTAAAATCTTGTGGGTGGGAGTGTGTGTGTGTTTGTGTGTGTGACGGAGGTCACAGATGCATGCGTGTGTGTGCGTGCGTGCGTGCGTGCGTGCGTGCGTGCGTGCGTGCGTAAGGGAGGAGAAACCAGACCGAAGACCGAGATCATGGTGTCTGGACTCTGGTCCAGTATTTTCTCACACTCTCTAGTGGCACTATGAAAACGACGATGAAACGGACCCTTTCCCTCATGATGCCTACAATCGCTGTTGCGTCATCACCTACTGCAGTACTTTGACCGCGCTGTGCATTTGACAAACCATACTTTCCAATGAATTCTTCTCCCCCATTCTTATTGGTGCGCCACATCATGTCCGCGAGCCCTGTACACAACCAACTCCAGCACTTTGGTATACTTCACTAAATATCCACACACACGGTCGCGCATGGACGAAATTGACTTTGACAGGACAGATTGTGTTTCACGGACCGTCTTTCGCTGAGTAATGTGCTGCGCAAAACCGCTGTGATATCATTGGCCTGTCAATAGCGTTTTGTCGTAGAGGGGCTGTCTGTGTGTGTGTGTGTGTGTGTGTGTGTGTGTGTGTGTGTGTGTGTGTGTGTGTGTGTGTGTCTGTCAGAGTATTCCTGTCCCGCTGAATTAAATAGCCGTTTCCTGTTCAGCTCTGCGGGGGATCCACACGGACATGACAGAGCTCCGTGGGTGCCGGTCTGTCATGTGGCCCAGCTGTCTAGACCGGGGGAGACTGCACCCCCCAGGGCTGGGCCTGCAGAGCAGGGGAAGTTCTTTGGGTGCATCCAACGTCTGTGCACACAGTGCGTTTTTTTAAGTGTGTGTATGTGTGTGTATGGTTTTAACCCCAATGGTGGTTACCACAGTCTCAATACTTACGTCAGTGTCCTGGTTATCCGCCCCCCCCATACCCGGAATACATCTTTGCCCAACCGAGCAGTGGCTTACAACATCGGAAAATGCAAAACACAAAGATATAATGTAGCCACACACTCTGGCCTGACAACATGCAACAGAAAAAACATTCCCCAAACACACACACACTTGTAATAAGCCCCTCCAATCTCCCCAAATAATCTGTTACAAACCGTGAGATTGACCCTGCATGACTAGAAGTTGGAGACTACCTGGCCACATGTGTGCATTTTGAGTTTAAATGTGCAATTGCGACTATGCGAGCTTACGTGAGCCAGTAGGTATGCAGTGTGCCACATGCAGCGTGCACTCACGTAAACCTGTGGAACCCATTTTATGATTTAGTATTAATACATGTGTACATGCGAGCACAGGGCCTGAAATTGGGCTAATGATTGCAGTTGGAGCAATTACTAAGAAATTCAACTTTTAACGCCCTAAACCTTACATTGTGTCGTTTTAAATCAATGCCACCTTTAACATGTTAATCTGAGTCGTGTTCGAGAGCAACCCATCACTCTGCTTCATAATGTTACCTTGTGACCACGTCTCAAAAGTGGTGCTGGCTGCAGTTTTCATCTAAAAACTGGTAACTTCCCTAATCCTTTGGACCTTGAGGCTAACCTTCACCTGAAATAGACCGAGAAAGAAGTTTTTTTTTTACTTTAGGGGGTTAGCGAGACTGTGAATGTCCTTCCCAAGAGTGAGTCTGTTAGGCCAATCAGAGAGTGCGCTAAAGCACAGCATAGGCAGTAACAATGCGAGGCCAGACTGCTCTCCGCTTTGTTTTAAATACCATTCCAGGACTCTGTTTGTTAATCCTGGGGTCATTATTTGGAATGAAACTGCCATATCTTGTTATAGTGACTTGGCGCCCGCCATTTCTGCAGGGAGGGGATTGAACAAAAAGAGGGAGGCAGGCAGGGACAGAGAATGAGAAAGACAGAGAGAACACAAGAGGTTGAAATTCAAATGAAAGAGAAATATGACAGGAGCGCCCAAAGCTCTTAAACCTGCCCAGGCCTAACAAGTCCTGAGAGTCCTTTTAAAGTGGGGTTATTCCCCCTGTCTCGTGCCATCTCAGCCATGTCCTCATTTTCACCCTCCGTTAGGCCATTAGGCTAATATCTTATTGGCCAAACTCTGACCACACACCCCCCTTTCCCCTCTCCTCCTCCTGTTTTGTTCTCACTCTCTCCCACCACTCCCATCTTTCTCTCCCAGTGTTGGGCTGGTGTGCAGGGCTGCCAGTCCCCGTCCCCCATAAACCTTCTGATGGAGATTATTCATCCTCTTTAACAGCTCCATCACATCTCCCCGCGAGTGGAGTGCCCGGGTCTTTTAAGCCCACAGCCTGGGCCGGGAGACTCGGAGCCCCGTCGCCACACGTTGACTTAAAGGGACGGTTCACCTCGAAATCAGAAAAACTAATTCTTTATTTTAGAAATGTCTGTTTTCACTCCAATATAATGGACCTAGATGTCACTCTGCTTGTGGTGATCATAGCACCAAACAAAATGCACCACGAGCCAAGGGTGGAGCTCGGTAGAAAGAAAATAGTTCTAACATGAAACTGCTCACAACAAGGTCTGTGCATTATTTTGAGTAACCGGGTCACAATTTGTGGAAAGACATATTAATGTGGATTTTTTTCAAAAAAAATGTTGGCGCTTTGAGCACCACAAGCTGAGTGCCCTGTAGTCTCATTATATTGGAGAGAAGGCAGACGTCTCTACGGCTAATATCACCTAAACTCTGCAACTCCCACAAAAACAATCTGGACTAATAATTTGCACTACAGGTAAGAGGATAAATGTGTGTTTTGCATTTTGGGGTTACTGTCCCTTTAAATGCTGAAACAAATCAGCGTCGCCTCATTTGATTTATAAGAAAACACCGCCCCGTGCAAAACACACATGCTTAAATTCACTCAGATTTAACAGTCGGACGGCCCACAGCATCCATATGTCCTTCCCAAGTGGTTGAGCAAGTCGCCCATAAAAACCAGCCCCATCGAGGGATCTCGGCCTTCCCCCGCGCCGCCTGCTATCTTCCTGGTATGTTCCCTTTTACAAATGGTTTACAGTGAGTTGAAGTGTTGTATATTCTGTTACAGCTGCGTGCAGATTCAGCCATGGGGCTCTTTAATAAACCTGCCCGCCTATTTGTTTTGGATGCGAGTCGCTGTTTGTTTAAATATTTACGCAACTCCATTTGTTACGGGGTTATGGAAGCCGCCGTGGAAAAAAGAGTGGCGGCATGGCCGGGCCGACCGAGGGATGTGGGCGAGGGGAGGGGGTTGGCAAGAGGGCAGTGTTTTGAGAGTTGGATCTCACCCCCTGCTTTAGGAAGTCCCCTAATAACCAGTCAAGGTAACTGTGGAGGATGACTTCTCAATTCAGGCATGCGGAGGCAGACCGATGTCTCTGGCGAGGAGGAAAGCGAGGAAGAGGAAGCAGCCTGACCGTGTACAGCATCGCTATCCAACCTATACAATCTCTAGATCTCTGGATCTCAAAGAGAAGGGAGAGGAGAGAGTTGTTACCAGCCAGAGCATGACACAACATGGAAAGAATGAAAACAAAAAGACACGTCTTCCCACCGTGACACCAAGACCCTTTTGAAACATCCCTTGTGAAATCATCTCAACCCCCCTCCTGTTCCTTTGTCATCTGAACTAAGCCCCCTCCAGCATGCACACTAATCCACCCTGACGACTCGACCCCGACTTCCCTCTCTGCTCCTCTCACTTCAACCCCCAAAAACCTCAGCCAACATCCACAAAAGCCTAATACCCTTATCATTCATGAAAAGCAGAAAAGGATACATGAGGACAAATCTATTCCCCGCAGACGGTCCTGGAAGCCTGGGGAAGAGGTTTGCACGGGCTCATGGGTGTGTGGAGACCAGAGACATTCTCATCGAGTAGAGTCCCCTACAGACTGCAGCCATGCTCCTTGAGAGAGGAGGGGGGGGGGGGGGCTCCTATCTCATTATTCCTCCTTGTTCTTGTTTTCTTTCCCCACTCCAACCATCATTACCTTGATAAATTATTGACTTTACCAGAAAAATTTAACTATATAAATAACTCCACAATGAAAATATTATCCCCTTCTGAAAAGCGCACAGCAGCCAATAAAAACCTGCCTGACTTCCATCAGGCTACTTGGGCTCGGATCGTAGTTATGTATGACTGTGTGGTTCTGCCTGAAGTCCTCTCATCAGTTCTCCCTCTCTCTCTCTTTTAAACATGTGTACATGCATGCATATGTTCCTTTCTTTCTCCAGAAATATATTGATTTATGTCCTTCCACAATACACGTCTCTCGACCATGAAACCTGGACTTTCCTCCCCGTTCCCAGCCTTGTTGCTGGCGCACTATAGGTTGAGATCACAGAAAAGCCATCAGTACGGAAACGTCTTTGTGAGGCCCACAGAAGAGACTGCCACCAAACATCGTCTTCTGACCTCGCGGACTGGTAATACGAACGATGCAAATGTTTCCACGTCTCGCTTTCTCTCTCTGGTCCTCCCAGTAAACAGCACAATTACGTCTAATCCCATCATCCAGACCACTAGCAGACAGGAACTAAGACAACAGTCCTCCTTCCAACCTCTGACGAGCGCGGCCAGGTCTGTAGGATAAGTTTCTCAGCACAGAGAAGTATGTTCTCAGGGCTAATTTTAGGATTGAAAAGCAAAGCCAGTGAGATCATTACTCTGGTACATGTTGGAGAACAATGAGAAGCGCGGGACTGGGGAGGCTCTCGATCAGAAACGCCGTGCCGCGGCCAACAAGAACATTCATTAGGGAAAAATAAAGAAAAATACTTAGAGGTTAGTTTTTATGTGAACCAATTTGTGGCGTAATTGTGCGGGCAGACAGAGATCGGCCTCGAGACTGAGGAGAGCCGACTTGTTCTCGCAGTCGCCGTTCCGCGGCCTTTTTTTGTGAAGGATAATCACAGAAAAACAACGGTTAACACCTCTGATGATGTTACTAGGCAACGGTCAAACACAGACCTGTGATGAGTTAAATGGTTGAAGACCTCAGCCTCTAGTCTATCCACCAGACTACTTAGTCAGAACATATAAATTGACCAGAAAAAAGCCTGATGGACTGACCAGAAATATTAGCTTTTATAAAAGCGAACCAGTCATACAATTATGAAAAGGGAGAATTTTGAAGCACAGAAAAAACAGCAGTATTTGTACTGTAAGTGTGTTCAAAACTAAACATTATTCCTCACGTGAATGAGTCTGCAATCTTAATTGCAGACGTGTATCTTTAGTAACATGAAAATATCTACAGTATATTTGACCATGTGCTGCGTTCAAAGTCTCTGTCATCCACCGGAACTGGCTTCTCTCTAGAGAGTCAGCGGCGTTTTGTAACATGTGCCCTGTATATTTAAAGTGTGTAGCGACCAAAACCAGAGAGGCAGAGTGAAATATCTCGTTGCCAAATGGAGTCAGAGCGGATACGGGTGGTGCGATGTGAGCCGGGCAGGCCCACACAGCCCCCAGAATGATATCACCTTGCCCTCAGTGCTTTCTGGGGAAATGATCTGCAGTGAGCTGGCCCTGCGTGTCTCTGTACATTTGCCTACACATTAACAGGCACCTTACGAAAGCCTGCAGGAAAGTCCCCCCCTTGATTGCTGCGAAACTGTAGCTAGGCTGAGTGTGGTAACAAAACAACATAACACTCGCTTTACATCATAAAAGTGCCAGGCATGCGTTCAAGTGGCCAATTGGAAGCAGGGACATCCAGCGAGTGCAATTGTTCTGAGGAGGCTTTGAACTGCTGAAAAAGCTCTGAAAATGATTTTCTTCCAGCGGATTATGATTTGTTCTGCGATTCCCCAAGGTGATTTCTGCAGGGAAATCAATAGCTCCAGTGGAAAACTATGATAATCAATAGGCACAGAGAGAGGCTGCTCTTGCCAGTTTATAATCGGGCGGAACATAACACCGCTCTATATCAATATTCCATACATACAGCACATCGGATCATTTAATCTTATAATAGCATCTCAAACAACCACATTCTGGACATGCAGACTTATATTTTTGAATTGACCACTTTAAGGCATGGTTAGAGGACATATTGTGGGTGTCTGAGTGGGGGCCGTAACCTGGAAGTGAACAGTACTGTATCGTTGATACCGTTTCTGTCCTCATCTTTTGAGGAATGGACAATGTCTTGGTTTTTTTCCAGTGTGTTCCAATCAGGCGGCAACTTCTGGTTCTGAAGTAATGCAAATGCTAAAGTGTCTTAAGAACTTGCATTCTCTCTAGTGTCCATCACGGGGCGACTCCTCTGGTTGTATAGAAGTCAAAGCTTCATGTGTTACAGCTGCATTCTCTCTCCTGACCACCAGGGGGCGACTCCTCTGGTTGTATAGAAGTCAAAGCTTCATGTGTTAAAGCTGCATTCTCTCTCCTGACCACCAGGGGGCGACTCCTCTGGTTGTATAGAAGTCAAAGCTTCATGTGTTAAAGCTGCATTCTCTCCTGACCACCAGGGGGCGACTCCTCTGGTTGTATAGAAGTCAAAGCTTCATGTGTTAAAGCTGCATTCTCTCTCCTGACCACCAGGGGGCGACTCCTCTGGTTGTATAGAAGTCAAAGCTTCATGTGTTAAAGCTGCATTCTCTCTCCTGACCACCAGGGGGCGACTCCTCTGGTTGTATAGAAGTCAAAGCTTCATGTGTTACAGCTGCATTCTCTCTCCTGACACCAGGGGGCGACTCCTCTGATTGTATAGAAGTCTATAGAAAATTACTCTACTTCTCTCTTGATTTATTCCCTCAGTAAACATTGTAAACATGAGTTTATGTCTCAATCTCTAGTTTCAAGTCTTCTTCAATACAGCATGATGTTCATTTAGTAAATTATGGTCCACTTAGAGTCAAACAGACCATAAAGCAGGGGATGCTTTAGGGCGGGGCTACAAGGTGATTGACCAGAGACGTATATGCCGTCTCTACTTCACTCCTCCACATTCCAAATATCATAACGTCCGTTCATGGGTTGCAAAAAGCCAAGATGGCGACGGCCAAATCTCCGAACTCGTGGCTTCAAAATGACAGTCCACTTCTTATGAACTATGGTTTCAATAAGGGACTAACAGCAGTACTGAGGACGTTGGGACTACAATTCTTGTGGGATGAAAAGTAGTTCCTTTGAAGCATATTTAATATAAGCAGCTCCTCACAAAGTGACTCAAGGGAAAGCTTAAAAGGGAGCAATCCAGGGTTGCAACACGGCACACAAGCATTCGGGGGACTAAATATTTTTGAGTTGCACACTTAAGTCAGATTTATTTACAGTGAAACACCAGCATTGTGGTTCCTATAAGAGCCTCCTGATGACGTCTTCTCCTGAAGGTCAGCTGAGTAGCAGCACCGGTGGCAATCCAGTTGGCTGCTGAGCCCGAACCAGTCTCATGTGTTTACTCCCCATGCGTCGCTGTGAATGGCTGTCCGCACACGTGTTGACTCCAACTGGCAAACAACCTGCACATATCTCTTCTGTTTACCACACAGATGACTGAGGACTGAAAAATAAAACCCCTTAAGAGTCCCCTGAGAAATTATGTGCCGGCAACTAAAAGCGAGCCTTGTCATACATCTGGACGTGTATTTGTCGTCACGTTAGAACAAGCGCATTAGAGCTATCGAGGAAAATGCCAAATGATAATTTAGTAAAAAAGAAGGAAAAAGGAGCCCGCTCCAAAAGAGGAAAATGAGCTGCTCAATTTCAACTAATTTCTAAGAAAAACACAATTTATTTCTGGCAAATATTAATTTGCCCGAAAAGCTTGCTCCATCACACCCGATGAGATTAAGGGCCATCAAGAGACAATGGACATTTCTCAGCTACATTCACATCAGCTCTACCCTTTGGTAAATCATCATGGCTTATTGATTCAACCTCAGCTAAACCGCTGGATCGGATGTCCCGGGGTAAACACGCAGCAATTACTAATAGATTCGGAGATATCCGTCAGATCGCTCGCTGCGGCTACATGGCTTTAGAAGATGAAACGCACCCTGCTGACGGGAGAAAGCAGGAGACAGCTTTATGTCCACAGGCATGCATGATAAACTAATAACGGAGTTGGAGTTAAAGGCTGACCCTGAGTGAGCCCCCATCATCTCCCTCCTGTTTAAACGTCCAGCTCCGTATTCACTGTGCTCCACACATGGTAAGGCAATTAATAAATCATCTTCACAGAGGCTAATTCCAATCATAACATGTTAGATGTCAGCAGCTCTTCTCATGAGGTGAAAGGCTTTACAAGGGAAAGTCCACCCTAACAACAGAGTCCACATGTTATTACCATGACCTTTGGTCTTTTAGTCCTTGCTCACCATCGTTCTAATTCGAGTCTCACTTTATGTCATTTCCGTTTTTGTGTGGATTCAAACCCAGTCTCACATAAAAAATGAGCTACGTTTGACCACGGCATATAAGTTTCACAATAATTGCTCTAAAATTGAACCGGATTCAGAACCGGATGTTGCCGCCTGGTCCCCGTATAAGTATGTCTGAGGATCATGGGTAATGTAGCTTTATGGGATCCAAAACTGACCAAAAAAAACAACAATTTGTTTTATTTCCACAGAAAGCGCACTTCGTCATGTGACGTAAACGCAGGCCAATAGAAAAGAAAGGGGCAAAAAAAAAGTATGTAGGTACGTAGGTATGTCTCCATTTTAGAGCCGTTATTGTGAAGCTCAGAGTGCTGCAGGAAAGAGTCCTAAAACCTGGAAATGAGTCAACATTTTGATGGTTAGATGCCTAAAATAAGGTCTGTAGTTCCCAGAAGCTGAAGAGATTTTAACGTTTTGTCCTACAATATAAAATACATCAGTAAATACCTCTCTGGTGAACTTAGAAGCTTTTACGTGTCTTTAAAAAGGCGGATGGTGACAAGTGTCTAAATGAGACAACAAAACGTCATCACACAAACACTAGTCCTCCTTTAGCTTGGTGGTGGAGATGTGAAGTCATGTGACCGTGGTGGAGTTCCTTTCTGCCGTTTGCATTTACACTTCACAAATCATAAAAATTGTGTTCATATGTGAAGATTATCTTGCTGAACAAAACATGTAAATATCATCAACGTTTGTTTGCCACAGAGCTTACTTTCTGCAATAATCAAAAATTCCATTGTCCAGGGAAGCAGTCAATGTTTCCTAGGTTGGCCTTCAGAACTACGTCATCCCTGCAGCTCCTCTACGTTCTGCACTGTGGACCAGTGGAGCTTTTATGCATTATGATGTGCAACCGGGTTGGAGGATTTTTACCTGAGCTGCCTCAGCAAACCGCTCTTCCCACATTATTCTACATTACACAACTGTTACCCAAGGGAAAGCTAAATATCAGGATAGATCCATCTGCATGTCAAGTTTCTGTGTATCCAGTGTCCACCCCACCATGGCCAGCCAACCCTGGGAAGATTACAGTATGAAGAGTTAACATTCCATTTATCATCCTCCAATTAATCACAGGAACAATGTATTATTAAGAGAAATGAGTTGGAACAGAAAATCAATTCATGAAGCTCAAAAAAAGTGTATCAAGTATCACTAACAATTCAAGAACATTTTTCATTCGTGGCCCAAGATGTAAGGTCATGGACTTACTGAGAAGCAAAGTATTTTATTGCAGGAAGGATGCATTTTTAACACGGATAAGGTGGTTCTAGGATGAAGGAAACAGAATACCTGCCGTGCTGCGAGTCCTCTCTGCAGCGTTGAGCTGCAGTCGATCAAGATCTTCTGACTGCAGGGAGGCTTATTGTTTCACCATGATTGAAACCACAAGGGCTAAATGCCTCTGCCCTATCCTTATTCTGATTGCTCGCGGAAACAATTTGTAACTTTTCATTACATCTCCTCCTGTAACACCGCAGCCATTTCCAGGGAAGATGCTATTCATTTACTCGTGAGATCCATTCCAACGTAGAGTGTTGGAGTGTTGGGGCACCGAGGGTTGGATTTCAACAAAATACAGTACCAGCCCCTAGTTACCAGCGTCTTGTTTTCACTTCACAAGAGAAATATTTGGATAAGAAAGAGCACGAGTCTGACTCAGTATATGTTTCTGACTAACTAATGCAGTCCAACAATGAGATGCCTGCTACAAATAGGTCGCTAAACACTCCAAGAGGCACACATTTCAGCCCACACATGCTGACCACTTTACATTTCACCAGGCGTGTGAAATGTGTGTATCGTCGGTTAATTCTAAAAATCCAGATCATGGGCTTTGTTTTCAGTCAGTCACAAACACCTGTGTGGGAGACAAAGTGACGCAAATGCAGACAGCATGACTAAGAAAAGAAACAAAGATGACAAGAAAAAAACAGAAAAACAAACAGACTGCTACCCAGAGAGAAAAACAAGACGTTAGACATCAAGGCAAAGATAGACAGTCGTGTTGCCACGATACCATCTCGAAACACATCACTCCAGAGGTCTATTCCTACTTTCCGCAGCCAAGTGTCCTGACGTAAAATGCCGTCATCCACCGATGGACCGCGAGGATCTGCACGCACGCTATGTGGACGAAACCATGTGACTGTGCTGACTGAAGGCATGGCAACCACGGCGACTGCGCTTGCTCCAGCTTTGTTCCACACTCCAGTGAAGTTGGTGGCATATGCGCCTCTCGCTGGTTTGCCAATTAGAAGAAGAAGAAGATGATAACGGACGGCATTACCTTTACCAACCGAATGGAGCGTGGACTGGGAGACGGCCTGCGTGGGACACAGAACGCAGCCGTCCGTGGCTGCTGAGAGTACGTCAGAGGCTTAATGTGCCGCCGCAGCCCCTGACAACGGTGTGAGCAATCAAGAATTTCCCTTCTGGGTTCAGACGACAAAGTTATTATTGTATTACTTCATAAGTATAGAGACAACCCATAACGCTCAGCTACAGTACTTAAGTGCCAGGTTTTGATCCGTGAGTCTGCTTTGTCAACGAGCCGTGGATGGTCAGCGAGAGGACTTCAAAGCACACAATCACAAACACACACAATCACAAACTCACACACCCCGCTGTCGAATGTTGTATCAACTCATAAATACGACTCTTAATAAAACACTGTCATTCCTGAAGTATCAGTACTAATAAAATGGGGTATTGTACTTTTTTTTGACTTTTCGAGTATCAGCATACCGTGCAACACTAATAGACAGCTGGTGGATCGGAGGCCGTGCGCATCGATGGCCAGTGTACTCCATTCAGTTGAGTGTTGCTGACGAGCTCCAGCCTGATTTAGCTTCGTGTGCAGTGTTGGAGCCAAGGTGACTGTTTACTGACGACCCCTAATGAGAGAATATACTGTTGAGATGTGAGTAAGCAAAGATGCTGCGGTTTGGAAAAGCCATTAGTGCCGAATTCATTTTGAATGAAACAAGGAACAGAGGGAAAACCAGGAGGAAGGCGGCGTGACCTTTCAGCTGTGAGCTTTTAAAGCGAGCAAGGAAACAGCCCTAATGGCCTTTTTTTAGACTCCCAAATGTCAAAGGAGCATTTTTCCTATCGAAACACTTGACATCGGGGGGAGGGGGACGTCATAGACATGCAATGTTATTTACGGCCACAGGATGACTTCACCCAAAACCGGGATTCATCACTCCTGTTGGGAACACATTTCCCAGGGATTTAAAAAAGTAGGAAAAAAAAGACAAACAACCTCTTGCTTATTTCCCCTGACTCTTCATTGCGCTGCTTTGGCAGAGAATGTTTCAACCGTTAAAGTGTTTAGAGGACTTGGAGCCTAAACACTGTGAGAGTCAAACAGTAGAGGCTGGGAAGTCTTTTTTTTTTTTTTTTACGTATTTATTTATTCGTTTTTTAAACTCTGTAACTAATTCAGTTACGTAAAGCCAGCCAAGACGCTCCGTCGGATCGCATTAATTAAATATGTATAGGGCGGAACACGTGAGGGGGGAGGTGGCCGATTAGGTTCGTAAATGCACCACATGAGTATTAAATGAAAACCATCTCTGCAGTCAGTACGGCTCTGTGCTGTGTCATGGACAGCTCCTTAACAGAGCGACTGCTCCAGCCATCCTCCCAGGTAGGAGTGGAGGAATACGTGTGGACTGTGTGTGTGTTTGTGTCACCACGCAATATCCCTGATGTCCACTAACAGATTCCTACAAAACTGATCAAATACCATCCCAAGGCCTTTTGCACTGCATTTGCTCAGTTGATGAATTGACCCTTCGCTAAAGAACGTAGACTGGCCAATCGTAGCGCAGCATCGGACAGATCTGACCAGGGTCCGACAGCTATCCGGCTCTGCTCCATAGACTGTCATCAAAACATTGAGATGTTCTTCATGTTCTGGCTGGTTTGATGGGTTTGGAGCACGTCGTGGTTAAACGTTGTGTACCAGTGATACTCGATACCCGGAGAGGAGGTATACGTTTCTACCTAAAATCTGTGGTGCTAACATTAGCAGAGTAAGTTAGTACATCATTAAGAAGCATTAGCACTTCTATGCTACGCTAGCTACTGAAGGTGTACTGAATGTAAACAAATACTGCTCTTGCTTTTTTTTATGATCGTAACAGTGAATACAGACCTTGTCCTTTACAGGAACAGTGTCGTTCCTTAATTCCATTGCCTTCTGTCTCCATCTTCAGGTGATGGATGGTTCACTATGACTCTGTGATCTATAGCGTTAGCTTCTATCTTTGACATCCTGGATATATCCTTCAAACACGTATTGTAGACTCTTTTGTCTGCTTCTCTCTCAAATAGTTTTTTTGTTTATCAAAAAAATAGAAATTTCTCCAGGGAGTGCAGTTAGTGACAGTGTGGGCTCCATGGTAACGTAGATCCGTCGGCTTGACGGAGCAGCAGCGGGGACGGGGCTTAGCGAAGGGTCATTCGTCAGTAACTAAATTGCGTGCACACTGGTCCTCCCACGAAGGCTGTCCTTGACTGAATACAGTCTTAGTCGACCAACACTCATTCGTTTTGTCGAATAATTGATTAGTTTATTTAATGAAAGATCTGTAAAACTGAGTTTCTCCAAAAACAATCACGCAAAAGCACCAATTTAAATCTTGTATGTACCAGAGATGTGCTCATAAGTTTCTTGGAAATAAGTCATTCAGCATGGAAAAAAAGCATCAAAAAATCTTAAGTCGACGAAAACCAAAACCAAAAAGACCGAGTAGTCGACTAATCGACTAAGAGGTGGCAGCCCTTCCTACCCCATCAACACTAACCTAAAAGCTTATACTGTTGGTGTGTTTCACAGTCTGTTACTCACACTAAAGCGAGCAGTCACATCGGTGACAAGGTCCGGAACTTCATCTCATCTCTGTCCTCCTCCCCCTCTCTGGCCATCTCCATCCAAAAGGTTCAGAGTTTCCTACTTAAGAGACCGATTTGGAAAATTCTGGAAATGATCTAAGGATCAGACCACAGCAAGGCTGCATGAGTGTGTGAGGGTGTCTGTGTGTGGCATGCACAAGTATGTACATGTACATCATAAAACCTGCCAGCCTGTACAGTATGTACGTGTGTGCTGACATGTACATGTATTCTGTGTGTGTCTGTGTGTGTTTTGCTCTGAACAGGGGGGTCCCAGAAAAGTGGAAAACTGGCATCGAGGAAGCCTCCGCACGGCCAAGCCACTCATCTATTCTGGGCATCCGAGCCCACAGTAATACTACCAGAGGAGGAAAACAGAGGAGGACATGCCTGGATATGTGGTGTCCTCTGAGAAACGGGTTCACTCAGGTGTCAGCGAGCTGTAGTGTGTTATGTAACAACATAGTAACATGGCTTCACTGCATAGAAACAGGGTTACATGCAGTAAAAAATGGTTATTGCGCTACTGAAAGACCATATCCTGAAACATAGAAACATGTGGTAGTTATTGCATATATCAAGGGAGAAGTAACTGTCGTCGCAGTTTTCGTTTGTATATTAATCTTTATGGAAAACACATCTGAAAACAAACAAGCGCTTGTGTGAACCTGTTCCCTTGATGTGTGTAAACCTCTCAATGCAATGTCATATTAATAGCTTAAATATCGAACTTACAGCATAGGCTGTGGTTAGTAAACCTACCTGTCACCGTTTTGGTTTTCACCGGGCTGCTGGCGTAGTCCGACGCCTGATTGGACGGCTGTTTGGCCAGCGGGGTGCTCCCTACCGACGCCTCGTCCTCTCTCCTCTTGGCCAGAGGGACTGAACCTGGAGTCTGCAATGACATCACAGCATGACTGAGCACCTATGAGGCCATAGGAAAGGAGACCGGCTGTTTGATTGTAACACAATTAAATGTGCGTTTTCAGATGTAAGATTGCCAATTATTCAAACGTTGTTCTTTATCGGTCCTCCGTTTGTTCTGTGTTAGTAAGGCCACGACCCAGAGATGACTTTAGACAGCTTTAAAGATGTGGGTTGAACAGGAGACACAATGCATAATGCAATGCAGCGCAAGACAGAAAAGGGAGGCAGAGAAAGAGAAAGAGAAAGAGAAAAATGCGGTGGAACACAACAGAGGCCTCCAAGACCAACAAGGACTAGTGACAGCTCCATGTTTTTTTTGAGCAGTCTCCCATGCTGCTCGCAGGCTGAACACACACACGCACGCACACACACACGTGCACACACAGGCTGGCGGTGAGGTGACTTAAAGACAGAAGAGTGGAAGGTTGGTCTGAAATAAGGAAACCCCATTAGCATCAGCCAGCGGCAGCGCTAGGCTATGATGCAGCTGCACAAGGCTGCAGGCCAATGATGTACTGCAGCCTGAGTAAACACACACACACACACACACACACACACACACACACACACACACACACACACACACACACACACACACACACACACACACACACACACACACACACACACACGTTGATGCAGTTGTTTTTCAATGGGCCCCCAAATGACATCAGTATATGAAACTTGTTAGGTTGTAATAATATAATATGACTTACACTTGTAAATAAGGAATGTCTATGTTTAAATTACGATACTTAAAAAGGATAATTAATAAGGAATAGCGAGCCTTATGACAAGGAGTATGCGTAACATAGCAGAAAGCCACATTGAGTTTTTTACTTAGACTTAGTTCAGGTATGCATGGAATGAGATAGGAGTGGGGGATGAGGAAGAGGAAGAGAGGCCTAGCACCACACTGATCTACAGAACTGATAACTAACTCCACTTGAGGGGGTTGATGCGCTCAATTTTACGAGAGGGTGGAGAGATGACTTCAAGTGCCGGTAAGCCTGGAGGAGGCGATGCACCGACTCTAAAACAACGGAAATCATCGATTCTACTATCATAACACTTTAACCAAATCCATCTACAAAACTGAGCCAATGAGAGGCGACGATGCACATTTTTACTGGACTATATTATCAAATGTACTGGTCAGTTCGAGGTTCTTAGGTCAATGTGCACAGACAGATAACTCTCTTCACACTGCTTTTTCAGGCAACTGTTGAAAGGCTGTGGACTGCCGTTGGCTTATGAACCCTCAGCTGAGGATTATGCACTATATTGCCAACTTTTATTAAATTGTTTTTTATTATAACCTACTGAATAAAGAAATTCTCTTCCAAGTCCGCCCAAAGATCTTGAACATTAACAAACTACTAACTGTGGTATGACGCCACATCCTTCTGAGGTTTTTGCAACTCAACATAGAGTGAATGATACTGTAGGCCAGTAGGTTAGTGCACAAAGTCACTTTTGATTTGAAAGTCAGATTCAGGTCTGTTCAAAATTCTATATATTTTGATTGAGGATTGAGAGCATTAAGATGCTCTGTAAATGTTTAGTGGGGTGAACCTGAGAATGAAGTTGCTCTACCTCACTGTGTGTGTGATTCTCCCTACTGTCCCCCCCACACCCCCCACCCTGGCTAGCTAATTGCCACCTCTCTGCCTGCGCTCATATGGCAGCTACCACTGATAAAGCCCTCCCGGTAAACAATGTTAGCTCTGTTTGCACTGTTAGCACCGTTAGCTGCTAGCTGCCGGCTCAGCCATTGGCATGCTGAGAGCCGTCCCTCAATCATAAATTTGCTCAGAATTCCATATTGAGCACCTTTACAGATCTGCTTGCAGGATGTTCAAAATACTCTTATTAGAAAGACACTTACAAATAGCATACACAAACACTGTATTGGAGGCGTTACCAACAAATGCATTTAAAAAAAGAATTAAATTACATCTGCATCTTAGCTAAATGCTCTGAGTGAATGTAAGTACTCTCTGGTAAGCAGCAATGCAGTGTATATAGCTAAGCTTTTATTGTGAAAGGTAAGAAGAAATTAAGTGAAGCTGCAAAGGAAAACTTCTTCTTTCCACATCAAAGTGTGCGGACTGTACGCATTGCATGCAGTACATAACAACACTGATTTACAGGGAATACATGACAGTAAAATAACTGGAGAGACAAACAAACTATATGTCTGTTTTGTTGGTTGGGAAAGAATGCTCAATGGTTAAAAAAAAAAATGATTCAGTTTGTACACTTCATGGAAAATATTTCAAAGCTCTATGCTAAAAGCAGGTACCTTACCCAATGACCATCGCTCATTCCTGATGGATGACATAGTATGAGCTAACTCCTTCTACCGCACACACGCACTGAGGGGTGGTGAAAACAGCCAAGGCAAATGCCTGTTTGCTTCTCAACCTTTTTTTCCCCTCTCATATTCCCTTTCTCTTCATTACCCGCTTCCCCAACCATCTCCCTCTACCTCTCAGATTTGTGGCCTGTGAGTCTGCTCGCTCTGGTAGTTTCACTTGACTTTGAATTCTACAGCCCTCTCCCTTTCTCTGCACCTCCTGCTATATGATGTCCCGTGCTGCCCCATTTTCTGTTGGTGTTCTGTTTATGTCCCTCCACATGTTCCTCTCCTCCCCGTTGGAGTACCCGTTTGTGATGTCTCATACTCGTCTTCTCTTTCTCCATCCCGTCTTCTTTTCATGTGCTCCCACCCACCAACCCACTTCTCCCTCCTCTAAAGCTCTTCCCATTCCTGTCCTCCTGTGGGACACGCACGTCCTTCTCCTCTCGTCCGTCTGTCCTCCTTTCGCATTATTCCCTGCCATCCTGGTCCGACCGGTCCGCGTCCTCCCCCGCGCCCCCCCCCCCTCCAACCCCCCATACCCCCACTCCCCTGTCCTTCACAGGCTGCTGTGTGGCCTTCAGCTGAAGGTCTACACCGGGCCAGGCCTTGAGGAGTGGCCCTGACAGGCAGCTGAGCTCACAGGAACACACACACATGAACAACATGTCCACACACACACACACACACACACACACACACACACACACACACACACACACACACACACACACACACACACACACACACACACACACACACAGCGTTGTGTATCACTCATACTGGCTGCAGTTCAACTCATAACATCTGTTTACCCTCGTACAGCAATAACCTCCAGAGGAAGGAGTTGGTGCAATTAACTCCCTCTCTCTTTGTCTGTCACGCACACGCGCGCGCACACACACACACACACACACACACACACACACACACACACACGCGCGCGCTGACAGCCCTTCCAAACTGCAGGAGGCATGAAACAGAGCAACTTGTTAAAACAAAAAAAATTAAGTATTACAATATGATACTTTAATGTACTATATATATATATATATATATATATATTTATATGCCTTTATGGGGTGAACCTGTGCTATATCCCAGGCAATCAAACGGAGCATGTGTGTGTGTTTGTGTAGCGTGGGCACAGAGACATTCAATGTCCATAACCATCACCGTGACCTCTGTCAAATAAATAGAGAGAGAGGGGATGGAAGACAGGCAGCAGAGCACATGGAGAAGAAAAAAAAGGTAGCAGGGAATGAGAGGGGAGGGAGGGAGACATTGACGTTCCCTTCAGACTCTCGTGCTGCTTGTTCTCTATTAATACAGATTGCATGTACAAGTGTGAACCATGTTTAATTGTTGACCAAAATAAAAAGGGCCAGGAAGAGCGGTTTGGACCGGGTACCTGCTGCTGCTGCCGGCCGCTCCCTCTGGGAGGTTGGTACAGCAGCCACGTGCAGAAAACCGGGTCCACGTTGACAGCTATGCCCTGGACACTGACCAGCAGGACCGCACCTGGACATAAAAACAAAGACACACAGGATTTAATAATGCACCTCTGCAGACGAGGACGATCGCAACCCATGATGAATGGGCCGTTTGTTTTCCTCCCCAAAAAATAAAAGACTAATAGGAAAGGAAGTACTGCACATCTTGGCTTCACAAAAAGAAATCACCAGACCCGTAGACAATGCTAAACTTCCGTGATCAATACAGCTAATTCAATAGGATCCACATCAAGAGATCCGCGGAATGAAGCGGAAACGATCTGAACTCACGTAGATGAAAAGGTCTCCGACGCTGTTGCTGCGGTTATTTCTGCCGAGCAGGAGGCGCATCGATGCGGATCACTGAAATCAATGTAAGGTAATAACCGACGGGACAAAGTGACTTAGGGCAGATCTGCTCAGATTGAGCGTGAGGTCGTCCCTCTCTCCCGCGTCCCGATGACCTGCCGCTGGGTATCGAGGCTGCTCGTCGGAGCGCGACAAAGGGAGCACAGTTTGTTTCAATTGCGCCGTTCAAAGAGGTATAAGCCAAGAAAAACATTTTCTTTTGATAAATTTCTATGAAACTCGAGACCTTCTCTGGGTTTTGGTTTACTCTTAAGTAATAATCTCCACCAACAATAAGCGGGGCCCTGAGGTAATGCATTAGGATCCTATCAATAATGACTCCCATGCCGGCGGGATTAGCGCTGGGGTCTCTGGCGTGCCGTGGAATGCCCCGGCATGACGATAGGAGGATGTTTCAGCTCTAGCAGGACTTTCGGCAGTTTAATGGAGCTTTGGACAAGACCCCGGTCTTCTGTTTCAGGCCCCGGGGCAAAGCTGCAAGTGTGTAAGCGTGAACGTGCAAATATATGTGTGTGTGTGTGTGTGTGTGTGTGAGAGAGTGTGTGTGTTTGTGCATTTCGCCTTTCGACGAAGCCTGATTGCTTGTTGCTTCGCCTAACGTTTTAATGTCTCCGAAGCGTGGACAAAGCACAATTATAAACTCTCCCTGAAGACACACACACACACACACACACACACACACACACACACACACACACACACACACACACACACACACACACACACACATTTTTGTTAGCTCTCCAGCTTGGCAGGAGTTGCTCCCTCCTCCATTATTCCCTGTGAACAATGCAAATAAAACTGTTCCAATTTGCTCCACTTTTACAACATTCAGTGATTTGTGGCCTGTGAGCCTGTGTGTGTGTGTGTGTGTGTGTGTGTGTGTGTGTGTGTGTGTGTGTGTGTGTGTGTGTGTGTGTGTGTGTGTGTGTGTGTGTGTGTGTGTCAGTGCTGTCAAATATGTGTGTGTAATGTATAAAGTCTGTGCATTCACAGTACAGCATGATGTAATATACTGTAGTGTATGCATGCATCAGTGTTTGTGTGTGTCTGATCATTATTCACCAGGTGCACTTCAATCCTCAGCCGTGGTTTGTTACTGGCACAGAATCCTTTCTGGGGGGAGAAGGGGGGCTTTTCTCATTGGATCAGGTCAAACTGACTGACTCCTTTATCGCTTCATCTATCTTTCTAATTTTCTTTACTTTCTGTCTTTCTTCACTGTTTCTCTACCCGTGTCTCCCTAACAACACCCTCAACCACCTCCTGTACCCCTACAACCCTCCTTCGTCCATCCTTCCTCGCCACCCTCTACCCTCCCTCAACCCGCTTTACCCTTCCTTCTGAAACCATACCTCCACCCTTCCTCGTCATCCTGCATCCACCTCTCTCCACCCGCCCCCCTCCTCCTGACGAGGAATCACAACCTCAGCCCTGTGGCTTGAACTCCTCCACCACAGTGTGGCTGCTTAATAGGCTTTGGCTGTGGCTGCAGCGCCGGGGCCCCCGGCTTCAAGTGGTTTTCATAATGGCCCAGAACAGCGTGAGCAGTATGGGACCCAGAAGGGCCGGGAACCGGGCTGAGTGGAGAAGATGTATTCGATAAATCGACTGACTCGAAACTGTGGTCAACGGGATTTTGCACTGAGCACGACAAAGCACGTTCAGCAGAAATGAGTCATGGCACAATAAATCATATTACTTAGGAGATGGATTGCTTATTTAACAGTTATTACGGAGATAAATGAGCAAATGAAAGGATATAAAATGCCTAATTGGAGATAAGTCTCTGAACCGGGGCGGACTGCACAGCATCAGTATGTGCTAGAGCCAAGGCAGACACACTGGGCTGCCACCAGCGGTTTTGGTGGAGGATGCTCTGCAGGGCTACAGCCACTGCAGAAAGCCTCGTCATCCAACATGAGCAGATACAATACACAAGAAACCACACATGTGAGTTTCCATAATGACAAAATTGTCTCGTCATCAGTCGAGTGGAGCGGACTTCTGAGTGCATAGTAAGCTGGTTGCTTAAATAACCAGCTGGCGTCGCATCAGCAGCGTTTAAAGTGCCAGCAGCCGTCATCTCACTGTGGCCCCGTGTCCCGTCTGTTTGGCTTCTGCCAATGACAGCCGTGACCATTTTCATAAATCACAACACCACTCAAAAAGCCCTCTCTCTCTGAAATTAACAGAGCAAACACTATTTTGTTTGTCTATCTGTCTGTCTGTCTGTCTGTGTGTTTGACAGTGACACAGAAACTAAATATGTAACCTGGCTCACGAGGCTTTGAAGGCCGCGGCCTCGCCGTCCGCGCCGCTTTTTCTCGTTTCATCGCTGTTGTTGACACAGCGGCCGGAGAGTGACGCCTCGATTCAAGTCTGAGGCACCGTGAAGCGGCCCTCGTGACCTCGACGGCAGGCTGGCTGTTGTTTTTCTGCGCTGCAGTCGGGCGGCGTGAGGGTCATTAAAGAAACGTGATGACAACGATAACAGAGGTGTTTTTCTTACTTCCTAAATGATTCCCTCCAAAAAAACAGCAGAAAACTGCCTCAGTGGCCTGGACTCCAAAATATACACCGTGGAGGCATCTGTGAAGACACACACTCACCTTGACTCACCCACAGCGGACCTATTAATGTCAGAGGTGGGTTTTTTCTTCTCAAGACCAGCAGAGTTAAAAGAGAGCGCGGGCTGCTGGTGTTGTTTTACGGCTGTCTGACTCCCAGCCTGAGGCTACAGTGGAGAGCAGACTGAGAGGCCTCTGACCTCTACGTCCTGTCTGTGTTCCTCTGTCGGCCTCCTCCTTTCCCCAGTACTCCGTCAGACACACATCTTTCTGTCCTCATATTGTCTCTTTTTTTTTTTTTATCACGTTAAGTCATTTATACATTTTTGAATGCAAAAAAAAAAAAAAATCTGCTTTTGTTCAGTCCCTGCGAGCGTGAAATTCGATAAAGTGGGAGCGGTTAGGTCAGCGCGAGTTCAAACAGCGAGTCCCCTCAGCGGAGACCAGGGCCCTGATTGGGGTTAGAGGGGGCACTACCTCCCGACTACAGGGGCCACGACCCCCACCGTCAGAGCTACAAGCAGGCAAGGAGAGGCGGGGCGAGCGCGCCATCCAACCCCCCAGGTAGACGGAGGAGGGGTAAGGATTCATGTTCAAGCTAGCTAATCGCCCCCCCCACCCCCCCACACCCACAGAATCGCTTCATTGTTGGACGCGAGGCAGCCCTGGGACCCCGCGTCCAGCTCCTCCAACAGAAAATAAATAAATATAGCCCGGCCCGCGTCAACCAGATGACTTCTGACAGGTTTGGTTAATTTTGAAGCCAAGTAGCAAAACAAAACATTACGCCAGCGTGCGGGGCCTGCACTGCCTTTAATTGCTTTTCCGATGAGCTCATGACTCGAAGGTGTCCTGGAGCAAGCCGCGCAGTCCGACAGGTGTTCTGCTGGTGTGTGTGTGTGTGTGTGTGTGTGTGTGTGTGTGTGTGTGTGTGTGTGTGTGTGTGTGTGTGTGTGTGTGTGTTCGCGTGCGTGAGAGAGAGAGAGAGAGAGCTGGGGCTCAGCTGTGTGTGGGTGGGTAAGTGCGTCTTTGTGAACATGTTTCTATTTGTATCCATTTCTTTGTGTGTGCGCGCGCAGTAGGACAGTGAACAGACACTGACACACACACACACACGCACGCACGCACGCACGCACGCACACGCACGCTGCTTTTCCCCCCCTGTCGTGCTGTGACCCCAGCGGGCCCGGGGGCAATGCTGCCGCAGGAGCCCAGGGGCTCAGGAGGGACACGGGCAGGTTTTGACTGGAAACAGATCCCGGCCCTACGGAAAAGCCTGCTCTCACTCTGGGGCCCGTGTGACTCTCCTCACTGGATGCCGGTAATGTGTGTCTATGCATGTGTAGGTTTTAAGAGAATCTAAGCGTGCGTGCGTGCGTGCGTGCGTGCGTGCGTGCGTGCGTGCGTGCGTGCGTGCGTGCGTGCGTTCCTTTCAAACGCGGCCTAACTGCGGTAGCCTGCAGCTGACAGGCTGGACCCACCTCGTAAAGGGTGACTACTGCTGTGGGTACTGTAACGGTAACAGGCAGAAAGCTGGGGAGTGATTCAGCCGGTGAAAAGTCAGACTCAGAGAAAGACGGAGTGACAGAAGCAGAGAAACACCTAAAAACACACAGAGACAGAATCACAGACACATTCAGGACGAGAGCGAGAGAGAAGAAAGAGGAGACGGAGATACAGAACATAAACACAGAGAACATAAAAAACAGTGGATGATGAGAAAGTAGTTTTTTCTTTCCCCAAGTCCTTTTCCTAATCTACATGATAAGTGACTAGGCCTCAGACTTTGGCCATGGGTCGGTGTGATTTATGGGATGACTGCAGTAAGCCTCCATACATGCAAAGTCCTGTGAACCAGATCCATCACACACAGCCAAGTCTGGATAAGCAGCAGAAGCATGCGAGTGTTTGCGTGTGTGCGTCTACATTACATGCATGTTGAAAGATCCATGTGCATACACATGCATCTACTACGCAACTGTGTATGAGCACGCACGTCAACACGTGTTCACGGATGATTATGTATGGAGTCGTTGAGCGCGGGGCTGCAGCTCGTCCACAGAGAGACATCCGTCCCCCCGTTTCCCATCAGGACCGAGGCTCCATCTTTACCATCTGCTGGGTTTGGATGAGTCATGGTTGCTGTTCGGAGTCCAGACGAAAGCACTGACCACTGCTGCAGTGCTGTCTCCTGGAGAGCTTTGGGTGGTGCTCGCCTCAACAGTAGCACGTTCCCTGGGTGTGCATGGGTAATGTGTGGAAATAGATACTATACAAAGAGATATTTGATTAGGGTGATTTCACTCTTCAGCCTGAGTCGGATCTGAAGTAAATACAGCACAGCCAAACACAGGTCGACTTCTGAAATCATTTGAACCAGTACCTCTGAAGCGTGATCGAGGCCAACACGGATTTTTCTGCTTTTGTCTGTAACGTGAACAAATTCCACATCGGTTTCTTAAACCTGCAGTGCCGAACGTTTGTCTTCCCGCTCTCTGGCAGCGACACTCACTGTCGGTGCTGCTCGGGACTTAGAAGTCTTCTTCCAAACCCAGAGTATCTTTTTTTATCCGCAGGATCCACTGCAGAAACTTTTCTTGGACCCTCTTTTAGACTTTTTTACTGCAGTCTCTCCCCTCTTCCTTCCACCTGTAGCTTCGGCTGGTTGACGTGAAATGCATCACTTCAGGTGCGCCAGCTCGGGAAAGTCGCCACAGACACCACAACTCTGGTATACTGAGAAACACAGAGAGCTTTCCCTGCTGGCGATATGCTGCATCAGCATTCTGTGATCTTGTTGGGTTACGGTTTGGTAATCCAGTTTTAAATAACGTAAAATGGAGCACACACTAAATACTTGACCAGGTAAAAATCAACCAGTGCACATCCCTAGTCTGTACTGTAGACCAGAAGTGAGGCCAGATGAGGGGCTGGAAGCAGCAGAACAGCAGCTCTGTGGAGCTCCCTATGTGGATGAGAGGCTCAGCAGCCAAACATATCTGCCTTCTAGTTGATTCCTCGCCTTCATAAATCCACATCACTTCTCCTGGTGTTGAAAAGACAAGCAGACAGTGCCTCTGCTGGAAACCCAAGCAGCCCTGATGTGGACTATCCCAGCAGTTATCTCTCTTCCTATCCCCTCTCCCCTCTCTCCTTCGCCATTTCTCCGATATGCCCACAGAAACGCTCTATTTCTGTCTCCTCGCTTCAAATCACACGAAGGAAACCGCTCAAAGTCACGACCAAATGTGACCTGGCCCTTGTCAGCGAGATAGCTGGCCTTCTTAATGGGAGACAAAACAGACTCGGCCCTGATTGCATTAATGTATCATTACCGTATCCATCACGGACGAACGGTGCTCTGTGTGAACTCCAAAAAGAGCCCCAGTGTAATGCAAGAGAAACAGGAGAGACACTTCTGAGCTCATTAAAATAAACAGACTTCTGCTTCTGCTGCTGCTTTCCCACAGACGGATTCGGTTTTGCATAGTTACCTTGAAAACTCCTTATCGCTGCTATCAGTCAGCTGGCTCATGGGCTTTCTCTACAGTTCAAGCTGAGTTCTCTCAGTTTGTCACGGGGAGAGGGGGAGCCAAGCTAGTTAATGTCTGTCATTAGCTGGGGTTCCTTCCAAGCATTTTATATTAATTACACTGTAGCAAATGCAAAAGCCCAAATGCAAACGGCAGAATTTAAGGTTTATTTGATATTGCAATCATGTTTCATATACACTTGAGGCTAAAAATGTCCATATAGAAGTTATGCCATTACAAAAGCAGAGGGAATACTTTGTCAAATAGATGTGGGTCTTTTATTATACTGTAATGCAGATGGTTGAAGTGCCCTGCCTTTTTTTATCTGCATGTCTCTTTACAGTCATTCCAATGTTGACATTTTATGAATGTTTTTATTGTTTGACCGCTTTAAAGTTTGAAATATTGTACTCTTTGTGAGAAAGGAGCTTCCATTCTTTATTTTGTTTTTCTCTCTGGGTCACCTTGGAAACTCAGCTGTATTTGATGTGGATTCCCAAAACGGATCCAATATAATTGCACAACATTTCAAAAGACGCTTTGGAGCTTCTAAAATGTTTGTCAAACATCAATCCATCATGGCCCATACAAATGACATATTGGTTATTACATCTTTGTACAATGGATGTGCGGCATGATGATTAAATGGTGCTTTACTATGTGTGCGTTTTCTTCTTCACATTAAGGCCTTTACATAACGGGGCGTGAGGAATAAACAACACGGAAATGTGAAAAACTCGGCTGTGAATCTTATATGTCTAGAGCTTTTATTGTGCAAGGTTAAGAAGGAAGGAGTAGATCTGGTATGCGCTGCCTTTGTTAAGGTTTAGGGTATTGAAGTTTGCCGTCTTGGTTCGGCCCAGGAAGCCTCTTTGTGTGGTTGTTTGGTAAATGTAGGCGCGTTCCGCACGTATTTGCGACGGTTGAACTTGATGCTGACGATGTTGTTTTTTCGCTGCGTAATATTTGAGTTGTGTGTGAAATTCCTCATGACAAAAACAACAGTTCGGAAAAATATGTAGTGTGAATCAATCGCATGGAAAGAGATTCTTATATCTCCCCTCTTTTCACTCATATCTCTTGCTGATTGTGTTTTACAATCCATTCTTATTTTTAGGACTTCTCCCAAATATTGGACGTCTGTAGTCGCCTCTCCTCTTCTCTGTCTCCATCCAGAAACTGACCAGCTCCATGATCCAGCTGTGTTTCGCAATGAAACATCCAGATGGTGGGCGTCCAATCCCGTCTTCTCCAGTCATCCCCGCCGGCTCTCTCCACAGCACTCCAGCCTTCTGGAGAGCACGCGGGACAACTGAGGACGAGATCCTGTCTTCAATTACCTCCAAGTCTCTGCACCTCTCTGCAGAATCTCTCTTCTCTCAGTCTTTTGTCAGCTCGGTAGGCTTAGTAATGATCTCAGTGACAGATCAAAGTCCTCTGGCTGAGACTCGGGGTCACTCAGGAAGCCGGGACTGCTTCACAGAAGGATTTGACGTTTGCACGGCAACATGCAATGGATCCCGTCCTTTGGTCTGTCTATGTACTGTATCTATCTGTCTACCGGTCTGGCTGTTATCCAGTGAGTATCTCTGTCAAGCAACTTGTCTGTTTGGTCCACGAGTGAAGTTCATTTCAAATACTCTTCCAATTTTGGCCACGCCGTAGGTGATAAGCGGTCACTGATGAGGCTTTTTTGCACTGTGCTCCTCAGAGACCAATAAAAGAGCGTAGCCAGCTTTACAATGTTTTTTCCCTTGGATGCTCAGTTCGTTACTGCTCAAGTTAGCTACTGGCTACTTATATTTGTTCCAAAGAAAACGTAGCTGCTGCTGCCAGAAAATGGTGGGGGAAAAAAACATAATTTTCTGTACACCAGAGGATTTCTTCCTCGGAAAACCTTGGACGTGTTGAGAAAAGTTCTCGTAAAAGTCTTCAGAATCCATAGAGGGAATTAGTATTTTCTTATAACTAGTGAGAGTGTAATAAAATAAATGTAATTAAAGCAATTGATTGTGGTTTTAAAGGGGTGTTTTCACAGAGGGAACATAGCAGCCTGTTGCCAACTCTGGTAGTACAGTTGGTCTCTCTGCAAGTATCACACTGTGGATAGTATTACTATACATTACATATACAGTATACTGTATCAGTTTTTACTCTGTATTAACCTGGATAACCATCACTGTCGGCCTCTCACATTCCCATGAATGTTACTCTGCACTCTCTCTGCAAACCAACAGCAGAATAATAAATACACGAGTTATGGAGAAGTGAAACGTGGGGAGATGCTTCAGTCCACAGTACGTGGCTCCCTCTCACTTCCCGCTCCCGCCATCCACCTCGTCCTCCTCTTGCTTTCCACAGTAGATCGAAGATTACTCCTCTTAAAGACAAAGCCTTAAGTGGTTGCACATTTGAACCATTTAGCAATTTGGCCTAATGGTTTCAGGATGAGCTGTGTTAGCTGCGACGCGGGGACGAAGGGATGGAGAGGAATGGAAGGGGTGTTGAGCGCAGTGAAACACTAGCTCTGATTGGCTTGGATTCCCTTATGCAGCAAGGGGGTCACCGCGGTGTCAACGTTGAGAGGGATGAGCTCAAACAGAGATGAGATGACGAGAACTGAACAATTAGAAGATGGAGAAACATACGCCAAGAAATGTTGGAAAAGTAGAGAGGAGATTGTATGAGGCTGCTTTAGAGTCTGACTTGTGAGTAAGGCCAGTTAGTATAGTTTGGTGGATTAGGACAGACAGGGGGAGCTCAGTGCTCTCTCACTGGTGTGTCAATTAACCCCAAAACGTTAACTCTTGCATGAAACTTTGTGTTCCAAATAACAGATAAGCATGATAGCTCCCCAAGGACATTATCTGTGTGTGTGTGTGTGTGTGTGTGTGTGTGTGTGTGTGTGTGTGTGTGTGTGTGTGTGTGTGTGTGTGTGTGTCCTGAAGCTTCAGAGGAAGAGCTCCTCTTCATCTCTGTCCTGTCATTAGTCTCTGTTGAATGAAGCCACGTTCTGAACGCTCCTCACTGACAGCAGAGTAAAGGCCCAGTGGGCCTCTTGTTTTTGGTAGGACGTCACTCATGTCCGCACGCACACTGATGATAAAGGAAGAGCTGTTTATACCCATCAGAGCTGTATTTAATGCAGTCACACAACACCGACGTGCACACCCGTACAGAATTGCGTGGGCCACCTGCGACACAGGACGTCCAGACAGCCATCAGCTGCCCTCTGCATTAACAAACCGTGGCACAAAAAGCAGCGATGAGTCAGCTACTCTAAACACACTTGAAACCGCTCCCTAGACATGGCTTATTACTAACAGGACAGATGGGGAGGAGAGGGAGATGGGGAGGGCGATAGGGATGAAAAAAGGAGAACGAGGGAAGGAACGGGACAAGGAAAGGAAATGACGGGAGGAGAGAGGAGAGACAGAGAGAGGGAGGGAAGGAGGGAAGGCGGGGGAGATGTATAGGGATAGGGAGGAAGAGCAGAAGAGCGGGGAGGGAGGGAGGACGAGAAGCCTTTGAAGGTACAGAAGCAGCAGCAGCTGCCAGAGATGCTGCACTTCTGCTTCAACCTCTAATCTGAGAGTTACCATCAGGACACAGGCTACATCTAGAGGGGAGAAGACCCCCTCGTGGTCCAGTTGTCTCTCTCTTGCTGTCCAATAAAAAAAAAGGACTAGTGTGTCATGGAGTCATGAAAATGTTCATACGAAGACATGAAGACACTGTGCTGACGCACACCGTACACACAGAGACTGTTGTTCATCTCCCAACACCGCTGCACCATCCCTTATACATGCAACGCTGGCCCGGCTCGCCAACAATCCATCTCCGTCTGTCGGCTGATGAGAAAAAAAAGGAGATGACATATTTGGTCATGGCGGCAGGGACAATTCCCAGGTGATCCAAAAAAGCCCAAACATAAATGTCTCCGTGGAAAATCTTGAACTTGATGAAAATGTTTTCGGTCTAGACTCATGAAACTCACAAAGGAACGAGAGGTCCCCCCCCCCCCCCACCACCACCACCACCACCTTGAGAATAAGTGTCCCAAGTCATTTAGAGGAATGCAATGGGAGAGTAGGAGACGTGCTGGAGGAAAAGCTGTTCCAACCATTTGACCCACAGTATTGCTTATCATAATTAACCATTTGTAATCTTCCAAACACACTCTTTCAGCAGGGCTTTTAAATTGGGAGAAGCATACTTTAGTACGGTGATAATGAATTGGCACCGTCCACCACTCGTGATACCGGCAACCAGCAGCTAGAGCAGGAAATATCTGAACCATAGTTGGTCAATGATGTGTGCAGTGGCATTACGTAAACCTCCACACAGTGGAAGAATGTAGTCCTGCTCTTCGCTTCCAATCCACACCGCACCGTTCACTCCTCAGACCGAGACTCGACAAGAAAAACAGCTCGAGATATCAGAAACCATGTTGTTGCACGAGCCTCCCGACTCAACATAATCACTAACAACTTCATACGGCCAACCTTGTGGCTATATGCTCATTTTCAGATATGCTTGCAGGCCTGATAAGCTAATAAAAAAAATAATGTCAACAGGGCCTGTCTATATCATGGTTTCATGGCTTTGGCTTGTGTTCACACAGCACTCTTAAAGCAGCCACTTATTTAACCCACGTAACAGGATTAGAAGGGCTGATGTGGGACCAGCTTACATTTCAAACTCAGGTGAAGGTAGTGCATGAGACTTACCGGGGATCTACGATGTGTATTCTACTATTCTTAGAAGCTTTATGAACATGGTTGCTGAACTTTTAATTATGAGACGGAGGAGGGGCTGGGTGGGTGGGTGGGTGGGGTGGAAGCTAATCTCTAGTGGCTATTAGCGTCGGGAACCACTCCTTTCATCTGCAGCTCTTGTATATGCTGCGAGGGGAAGAGAGTGGTGCTAGGACTGCCTGTGTTTACTGCCTGTTTATCTAAGTGGGCATGTGGGGGGCTGGGGGGTCCGCGGCAGGTCAAACCACACACAGCGAGAGGAGTCCAGGACCCCCGGAGGACCACTAAAAGTGATGAGATTTTACAACTACTGCTTGGCCTGTGACTACTGCTGCTGCTGCCGCCCGCACACACACACACACACACACACACACACACACACACACACACACACACACACACACACACACACACACACACACACACACACACACACACACATACGTTTGTAGTAACAGACTGACGTACGCATACCCCTGACTCAGAGTGATGAGAGTTTATTACTACTGTGTTGAGACTAAGTGCCCCCGGGGGCAGGAAGACGAGTTGAGGGTTCCTGTGGACCCTTAGGCCCGCAAGGCAAAGAGAGGGAAACGTTGAGAGGGCCGAGCATGTATACACAAGGTCGTTACTTTAAGTCTGCTGTGTTTACATTATACATTGCGACTGAGTTATACTAATATAATTAATAAGGCAGCAACCTCTGGGTATGAAAAGTGAAGTCAATGCTAAATGGTAAATAAATGGACTACTTGTACAGCGCTTTTCTAGCTTTCCAAACACTCAAAGCGCTTTAACACTACATGTCATCATTCACCCATTCATACACTGATGGGGCTACCATGCAAGGTGCCACCTGCCCATCAGGACTATCTAAACCATTCATGACCATTAGCATGCATCGCAGGCACAGCTTGCGGGAGCGATTTGCCCAAGGACACATCAACATGGACTAGCTGAGCCGGGGGTCGAACCGCCGATCCTCTAAATGAAGGACGATCCTGCTCTACCACTGACCCACAGTCGCCCCGCTGAAGTGCCTTGAACTTGCATTCTTCCTAAAGTCCACCAGGGGGCGACTCCTCTGGTTGTATAGAAGTCAAAGCTTCATGTGTTAAAGCTGCATTCTCTCTCCTGACCACCAGGGGGCGACTCCTCTGGTTGTATAGAAGTCAAAGCTTCATGTGTTAAAGCTGCATTCTCTCTCCTGACCACCAGGGGGCGACTCCTCTGGTTGTATAGAAGTCTATAGAAAATGACTCTACTTCTCTCTTGATGTATTCCCTCAGTAAACATTGTAAACATGAGTTTATGTCTCAATCTCTAGTTTCAAGTCTTCTTCAATACAGCATGATGTTCATTTAGTAAATTATGGTCCACTTAGAGTCAAACAGACCATAAAGCAGGGGATGCTTTAGGGCGGGGCTACAAGGTGATTGACAGGTCGCTACCAGAGCATTGTCCGAAAGTCGTCTGTGGATTCGTCTTAGAACTTTACCCCTTTCGAAGTGTGCTTTCACTTGAAGAAAGTTGATAGTAACTTTCATTCATCGTTCAGTTTTACATAGCTGGTTGCAAAAAGACTACACTTCTTACATACAGTCTAAGCTAACAATTCTTTCACAGTATAGGCATACCTACATATAGTTTATCATGTTATGGACAAAATCAGATGGAAATAAATTGAGAATACCTTGATGTGTTAGAGATGAATTTCAGAAAGCAGTAACTTATCGTAAACATCAGAGTACAAGCTGTTACACCTATATGTCGCATAGTAAGCACATATAAGAGAGAAGTTTCCTTCATGGCAGATGGTCGTACTGCTACCACCTGTGTGATCTCGATCTTTAGCACCACTGGCTGCACAGAGGACTGCTTTGTGCCTACCAAGGGAGTGAGAGACTGAGAAAGCCACTAGCGAGCAGCAAATCAAAGGGCGAGCAGTCTGGTTTGTTTTCTCACGGTACAGGGCCCGAGTGGAAAAAAAACGACCAAATAAAATAAACCTTTAATTTGACTGAAATTGGAGGCAACAAGCGCTGCTGTAAGAAAAGGCTGTGAAGTGTGATTTCTTGCGGTTTGGGTTAATCCTGATTGAGGAGCCCCTGAGTTGAAATGTCAGCAATATGAGACTAAAACAAAAATAATTACATCCAGGGTTAATGAACACAACTGCCTGAGGCCTGAGGAACTGGAGAGGACAGGGAGGGGGGGGGGGAGAGAGAGAGAGCGAGAGAGAGGGAGAGAGAGAGAGAGAGAGAGAGAGAGAGAGAGAGAGAGAGAGAGAGAGAGAGAGAGAGAGAGAGAGAAGGTAGAAGAAAAAAGGACAGAAAGAGAATGAGAGTACTTTAAAGAACAAGTTGAATGCCCTCATTTCTCAAACAGGGGGTTGAAATCATAGACCCATATTTGTCTTCATCCCAGCAGCTACACCACTAAGCCCCCTTTAGGTAGAACAATAAATTGTACGCAAACCGGCTGGCATTCGGATACAGGGCCATCCATCTGGGCCTTCGCTACGCCCTGGGTACTATTTCCCCTCAAGGCTAATGACTTGTATGGCTAAAGGATGAAACATGACGTATGACAGCACCATACCTCCCTCTTAACTGCTACCATGCCCCTTCGAGTTTAAGCCGTCTCTCTCCAACCTGCTTTCATCTTTGCTGTTATGTCTACACACACTATCTCAGCTGTGCAGGGAGCTGCCCATTACAATAACACCGGTCACTGGTGCTAGGAGGCACCTGCACCTCACACTGCTGCACTTGTGTGTGTGTGTGTGTGTGTGTGTGTGTGTGTGTGTGTGTGTGTGTGGGCATGTGCGAAACTCACAAGAAATGAGTGCAGCTTGGTCGGTAGGTATACAAGTGTATATTGTATGTCAGTGTGTAAGTGTATATTGTATGTCAGTGTGTAAGTGTATATTGTATGTCAGTGTGTAAGTGTATATTGTATGTCAGTGTGTAAGTGTATATTGTATGTCAGTGTGTAAGTGTATATTGTATGTCAGTGTGTAAGTGTATATTGTATGTCAGTGTGTAAGTGTATATTGTATGTCAGTATGCATCCTAAAGACAATGAATGTATTGGCGTAAACTTATCCGATCGAAAGCTGATTATTGATTAATGAAACCAATATTTTCGGGTGAACTACTTTTTATTTACTTCCTGAACATAAAAAATAAATGCCAACATTAACTCCGTGACAGCATGTGGCTGCTACTGTTTTGATTATTCCGCCATCTGTCAGTCTGCATGTGGACAGATTTTGTCGCCACAATAATGTCACAACCGTACAAGATGAATTCAGGAACCTTTAGAGGTGTGTTTGACATCACGGTTTTCTTGTTACTGTTTAGAAAAGGGTAATAAAATTTCCTTAGAATCTGTTTGTCTTGTTCTTGTTCTTTCTGCTGCAGCGTATTACACAGTACAAAGAGTATATTCATGTAGCCTTGTAAGAAGATGTTAAGTCAATAGTGCATTAAAGAATGCTATGTTTCAATATTGGTAGAATCTTTTGGGCCTCTGTGAAAATTAGCACAGACTAACCTTTAACACCATCTTCAAATCGCAATACTAGAGACCATCTTGTGATGGGATCACACCAGGGGTAACCCCTTGGCCCCATCCTACCCCCAACTTCGGCCCCACTTGCTCGGACTACTCGGCCTCCATTTTGAGCTCAACTACACACACCTGTGAAGTTTCGTGACTACAAAAAGACAGAGGTATGAACACCTAAGCGGCCTCAGAGGTGGTGCCTGTTACAGTCGGCGTCTGTAGGACCACATTTCGCCATGACGACAAACTCACATGGTAAAAACAATACCAGTGTTGATATTGCTGCTAGTAATAAGTGGTGCAGCATGATGGGCCACCAGACGTGTCTGTATATTCACATATACAGTCTCAACACCGAGGACATATGCTTGCCCACCAAACCCCAGGTCCAATTAAAAACATTAAAATGTCATTTTTGGACAGTTGGACAGAAACGTAGCTCAAGTTCCAGTTATAAAGTACTTAACTTTCCTGAACGTGTCCAGGTTTGTACATCCAGTCAAGTTTGTTTGTGTCTACTTCGGGACACTCCGCCTCGGTACGTCTCGCCCTCTGTGCTCTTAAAGCCGGCCGCCCCGGTGCACAGCTGCTTGAGGGGGATGCGTCCAGGCAGAGAGCCCCACAGAAACAACAACAACCCACATCAAAGGAGTTCCACTGGTGGAACGTGATTATCAACCTTTATCCTATGAGTCTATGAGTCCTCCCTCCGCCAAAGCATCACTCACTGGCATGGGGAGGGAAGGGAGAAGAGAGGATGATTTGCTAAATACAAGCTGACCACAAACTGATCCCTTACTCACGTCTTCCTTTTGTTTGGCTTTCTTCTTTTCACCGTGTCCTTTTTTTCAGTTAAACTTCCTCAAAGCTTTATACTGTAAATGCTCACATAAGTACACTCAGAGGGACACACACATCCCTTCAATCACTTATCTATCCATGTGGTCCTCCAAGTCACATTGCAGCCTCTCCGTTTCAGAGCCCTTACTCACGGAGTGCCCCTCCAGCAACCGCTGAATAAATGTCAAACACAGTGAACGTTGGCGACTGACTGGGGACATTTCCAGGGAGCATTCTACCTCTCAGCCAGTCCGATCCGAGTAGAGTTCCATTGTGAACTGCTTTATTTCTTAAGAATTACGGGTATTTGTTCAGGCTCCAGTGTTTCAGATTTAAAGTATAACGTTGCATTCGTCATTCTTCGCAAACTTGTTCAGCGTTCATTGGCAACTTAACTACTTAAGCCTCTCCGGAAGCCGAGTGAAACCATGATCTGAGCGTCAAGATTGTCTTACTTTCACTGTAAGTAAATGGGCTAATATAATGGTGGTGATGATATGCTTTTGGGAACCCGGGCCCTGGGCTGGGCGCAGCCAGTCATCTCTTTGAGCTCCAGAGGAGCTGAGTAATAAAGACCAGACAACAGGCTCAAACCAACAGGATCTCTTATTCCAAGCCCAAGGGACGGTCAACAAGGATCCGCGGCGCATTACCTAACTTTAAAGGATTGTGTCCAGCTCGTGTTTTGGTTGCTGCGAGGTCAGGACTCGAGACAACGTTGGATTGGACGGGAGATAGTGTTGCAAAATAGTAAGTTCTGCCTCAGAAAAGCATCCAAGACATGGACCTGACCCGCATGATGTCACGTACCTGGCTTAAAGGTTCCCTCAGGGGTTTTTGAGACCCCTGTTAGCACTAGAGAGACGATTTTCAATTAGTGGGTGAGGAGATGGTGTCCCACTAGTCCATCGATACACACCCAATAAGATATTCTGCAACGTGCCAGCGAATGCAGAGAAGATCTGCAAACGTTATAAGAGGAAGGAAAAGCACTCAAACATGTTTCTCACATTGCCACTCTACCATCATAATTCACATTATAAAGTGTTATGCATTTAGACCTGGGCGGTAACACCAATATAATAATGTATCATCTTTCAGTGGAATCATATCAGGATGAAATCATATATTATGGTACACAATGACGTCGTCAAAGTTGATATCAACAAGAAAACACTTGTTAAAATGAACTTGTTAATAAAAATGTGAAAGTTGTCAATACTTTTCATTTGTCAAGTACTTAATTCACACAGGAGTTTACAAAACTATATGGCCATTTCCTACAGAATATTTATTTATTGAATTACTAGTCATATATAGTCATAGAGATATGAAATAACATATTGGGATAGAAGATTTTTGGCGACATAGCCCAACTCCATATGCTTCACGAAATGCACAACCCTTGTTTGCATACAGACCTTTATACTGTATATAAAACCCAAATGTTCAACACACAGCACGACACCCGCTCACACACAGTGGTGAACATTGGGACTGCGCATGAAAAACACTGTTCGTATGAATGCTTTATTTTTTTTTATTTTCTATTTTAGGCAACAGATTAGGGGCAATAGTCTGGAAACACAAATATTTCCACAATGTCTTCTTAACTAATCCAGACCTGGAATTTCTAACATCAAATTCCATAATTTTCCATACCGCGTAGGAAACCTATATACCTGCAAACACACAAATACATGTCAACAGAGTACAACTGATTTATAGTGTAATATTGTACTTTGACTGTTCCACACAACCTCAGATGACGAAACCAGCTCCAGTATTGAAGTCATTAATGTGAGTGAGGCGACTATGTGTCATTCTAGATTGTGCGTTTCAGATGTTCAAGTTAACAAAAACATTTTTACCATTGGTCGGATTAAATGGCACATCATTTTCCTGCCTCTGCTACAGAAACAAGCTTGGCAGACGCTGAACACGTCTACTTCATGAATCTTGCGCTGGAGTGAAAACAAACGCATACTTCCAAATACACGTGTGGTACACAAGCACAGACCCACACACACACACTAGAATGCAGTGGAATAAAACTGTGCAGTCCGTGCTGTGGATAATGGGCCTGACGTCAGGCGGACCTATAAACTCAGCTCAGGTGTGGGTTTATTTTTCTTGGACCTATCAGATAAGTCATGAAATAAGAATCACACTGACAGACCCGCGGCTAAACAATAAATCGCCACTCACACTTTCAAAAATATGTGAAGTAGAATTGCTGTTCAAATAAACCCTGGCATCTCCTCAGGCCCGTGGGCTATCGGACCATCTGACACATCTCCCGGCCTCAACACTACCACTGGTGTAACAGCCACCACTGGTCTAACAGCCACCATGGTGTATATAACAGCCACCACTTGTGTAACAGCCACCACTTGTGTAACAGCCACCACTGGTGTAACAGCCACTATGGTGTATATAACAGCCACCACTTGTGTAACAGCCACCACTGGTCTAACAGCCACCATGGTGTATATAACAGCCACCACTTGTGTAATAGCCACTACTTGTGTAACAGCCACCACTTGTGTAACAGTCACCACTTGTGTAACAGCCACCACTGGTGTAACAGCCACTATGGTGTATATAACAGCCACCACTTGTGTAACAGCCACCACTTGTGTAACAGCCACCACTGGTCTAACAGCCACCACTGGTCTAACAGCCACTATGGTGTATGTAACAGCCACCAGGTGTGTAACAGCCACCACGTGTGTAACAGCCACCACTGGTGTAACAGCCACCAGGTGTGTAACAGCCACCAGGTGTAACAGCCGCCACCAGGTGTAACAGCCACCACTGGTGTAACAGCCACCACGTGTAACAGCCACCAGGTGTAACAGCCACCAGGTGTAACAGCCGCCACTGGTGTAACAGCCACTACTGGTGTAACAGCCACTACTGGTGTAACAGCCACCACGTGTAACAGCCACCAGGTGTAACAGCCACCAGGTGTAACAGCCGCCACTGGAGCTGTGCGGTGCGTCGTCGGTCTGGCCCTCTGCAGCCGGGCCAGAGAACATCTCGACAGGGCACGAGAGGTGCTTATTCATTGTGGGTAGAAGAAAAAAAAAGTTTCAATGTTTTACGCACTCGCTGTTGAGTCATAACCAATGGACATTATGAGGGTAGGAGTCCACATTACAAAAGTGATTACTTTATGTGCCTTTGGGTAAAATGAGCTAAACATTTTAAAAAATGCTTCATTACAGTATATAACAGCTGCATACACCCATTTATAATGTGAGGTCTGGCTCTGACATGCTCTTGGGTGGACCTATACTGTATGTTCAACATATAAATGCAAAAGATCGCGTGTCACTCGGTCCGTCACACACTGAGACCATGACTAGGGCTGCAACTAACGGTTATATTCATTGGGGTTATTTTCACCATTAATCGATTGGATGTTATGGTCGATAAAATGTCAGAAAAGGTGGAAAATGCCCAAAAGTGTTTTCCGAAGCCCAAGATGACGTTCTTAAATGTCTTGTTTTGTCCACAACTTAAAGATACTCAGTTTACGGTCACAGAGGAGTAAAGAAACCAGAAAAATATTCACATTTAAGAAGCTGAAATCTGAGAATTCTGACCTTTTTTCCTCCCTAAAATCGATTAATCAATTATCAAAATACTTGGCGATGTAATAGCTGACAACTAAACGATTAATCTTTGAAACTATAAGCATGGCACTTAAAACATCTGCATACTGACCTGGTAATACAGAGATACATTAATGTCAATTGCTTTTTAGTGGAGATCCTCAGGATCTGTCAAACCCTAATTGTACTTAAAAACGTCAGCCACCTCTCCAGAGCTACCGGTAACTTCTGGCCTTTTTAACATTCAGCATTCACTGTCCCCTGGTACTGACCTCTCCCTGATCCTCTCAGGTTTCCACTCATCCCAACCCACCATAAAGTTAAGGGAGTGTGGACATAATCTGCGGGGCTGCTGGCTCACCCCACGGCGACCTGCCCCAAATGCTTTACTACATCTGATTACATCTATTGCTGTCGACCACAAAGGAGCTCCCAGGGAAAGGTCCTCGGAGCCCAGGATGCATCAGAAAAATCTGCTGTGGTCGGGGTACATCCCACATGATAATGCACCATTGTGGTGAGAGGGAGCGGAGCAACAAAGTCATGCTCTCAGTTTACCAGTCAGTCTTCTCTCCGACCCTCACCTATGGCCTCGTGCCACAGGTCCAATATACACGCAATGTTCCCCCGCCTCTATTATAAACGGCACTGATTTGGGAATGGCATCGAGCCACTGCTCCTCCCTCGTGTTGAGGAGAGCCAGATGAGGAGGTTTGGAGGAGCGAACAGGGTAGTCCCAGGGCATGCTGGAGGTCTTACACGTCTCACCCAACATGGAGTGCTTAGGGCCCCCTGAGAAGACCTGGAGGAAGGTGATGGGGGGGGGGGGAGGCCCGTGTCAAAGCTGCTTTTCCTGATATGACAATGAGCCGGATAATAGGCAAGATAATAGATCAGTGGAGGGAATTATCTAAAGAAAACACCTCTGTATATTCTGCTGTTTATTTAAAGAAAACAATAAAAATAGGCTTCATTACATTAAATAAATCGGAATTGTAATATCTGATTTCTAATGGTGCAAATGAGGGATGGGAATTTTGGTGGGGCGTAAAGACAAAGGTCAGGAGGACGTGACATTAGAACACATTGTTGTTTGAATCAGGAGGAGACGAACACAAATCCACAAAGTTCAAACCCAAGGAGCAGACTTTCATGTCAAGTCTGCTTCAGAGAGCAATAAAATATTAGTGAAATGTCCAGACACTCACTTTGAACTCTTCACTGTGATCTCAAGTTGTGATAATTTCACCGTGTAATATTTATGTTTTTTGGACAAATAAATGAAATTAAAAAAGCATGTCTTTGTAAATAAAATCATTTTGAAGACCTGCTGTCAAGGAGCAAGGCAAGGTCACATCTGATTGAAGAGATACACTGTAGCTGCTTAATGTGGCTAATATGAAAACATTTATGAGAAAAGAAAAATATCTTTAAATCTTTAATCTCCTCTGAGCAATTTAATTAAATAAAGTTACACAAAAGAATGAGCCATTGTTCCCGAGGAGCAAATTTATGGAACAAAATATTAAAAAAAACACAGCCTAGTCGTATTCAATCTAATATTCAAGAGACGGATTGGAGGACTGAGGAGAAATCAAAATTCATGGAGTTACACCTGAACTCACCCCAAAGCCTCACCCGGTTTTGCACATAATGTCTCCATCTCTCCTGCTTGGTTTTCAGTAATTACTAATATATATCATTGAGTTATGGGACATTTCTACTATAAAGCATCTGTATTGTCAACCAAGTGTAGCTAAATGTTGGCAGTCTGTAGGGGAGTCATTCCCGTAAACACCGTGTTTTAAAAGCAGCCATTATATAATATTATATAATGCACTCTGCAAGAACACAATGGGGGGGAGGGGGGGGGTTGAGGCAGGCTGTATCACCTGCTATTGTGACTAACAACTATCTGTGTGTGTGTGTGTGTGTGTGTGTGTGTGTGTGTGTGTGTGTCTGTGTGTGTGTCTGTGTGTGTGTGTGTGTGTGTGTGTGTGTAAATATACATTATGAAGTTTTTTGAATTTCAACTTTTCAACCACACAAAACTAAATTATGGAAAACCCTACAATATTATCCCTAACCAATGCAAAACTAAACTACAAATATAATAAATTAATAATGAATAAATAAAACTAAATACTTAAATAAATAAAGGCAAATTATCAAAACAAAATAACTGATAAACTAAGGTAAATCAACATATGTGAAGTGATTTTGTCAGATGACAACTGTAGCACTGTTAATTGCCCCCTCATAATAGTTAAAAGAGGAATCATGACAGTCTCAACTACAGCTGTACACATTGTAGAGGAAAATGTCTATGTTGAAAAATACGCATAAGATTTGTAGATATTTTTGGAAATTCAGAGTAACTGACGTAAAAACAGAGTACCTCTTTAATTGTGTGGCAGTAGCAAAACCACGCAGAGGGGATCACGACCAGACAACTGAAGGAGTGTGTGGGCCCCAACACACACTTGTTGCTAGTTTCTCTTATCACACCGGCTCTGTGACTATCAGCCCCCTCACCCTCTATCACCCTCACCCTCTATCACCCTCACCCTCACCCTCTATCACCCTCACCCCGCCTCACACGACTCTCTTCTCAGTTAGGTTTGGCATGACCATAAACAAATATGGTGCTGCCAAGAAAGAAATTACAATGGGCTGATAGAAACAGAGTATCTCGTTAGAAAAAAGAATTAGGCCCATTAAGAATAAAATAACAAATACCCTCAATATTATGACACATTTTACCTCTCTCTCTCTCTCTCTCTCTCTCTCTATATATATATATATATATGCCATTCTCTCTCTCTATGAGCCCCTTTCTCCCAGTTTCCATCCAGCATGTCAGACACATCTGTGCCCCCCTCACCACCACCAGAGCTGAAGTTTATTTGACTAGAAAATTACCCTCCTGGTGTTTAACATATCTCCGATATTGTCATCACCAATATTTATTTGTAAAGGAGAGGACCTCTGAATGGCCACATTCCTCCTGCTTGGCGGCAGTTGCACAACTTTTTGCACAAGCGTGTGTGTGAACACACACACACACACACAGACACACACGCACACACACACACACACACACACACACACACACACACAAGGCTGGATGTGTTTATGAGAGAATTTCACACAAACCGTCTTGCGTATTTATAAAGCGCCTGTGTGTACTCGCCTGGGTGGAAGTCAGCTCCGTTTGGAGAGTGCATGATCATATATATCCTAAAAGAATATGTACTGCAGATTATGACGTTGTGTCTTCATCATTTCCTCAGAGAAAAACTGCTCGATGCCAGTGAGAAACAAACTAAATGATTATTACACAACAATTAGTTCATCTCTTCCACAATAAAAAGGATTTTGTCCACTCGTTTTGTAAATCACATCATACACAGATATGGACTGAGGCCTATGTGTCTGATAAGACCTAGGAATAATGAATTAGTAAGGTGATTTAAAATGACACTCTTAAATCCATGTTGAATAACTCACGTGACAGTAAGTCTTCATCACACTGCTGAACTCCTGAACGGTCAGACAGACCTGTATGTGTCAAACACTTGGCCCTATTAAATAACTATTAAATAAAACCCCAGAGAGTACTCAGATTATTTGCTTTACTCTGTTTCATCAGGCAGAACAATCAGTCCCAAGATCATTCACTTGATATAGTCATTGTACCCAGGGGGGTGGTCTACAATTAACTCAACAGTAGGGGGGGGAACAGCACACCACAAGGGGGCAGTGATGTAACAAGGACCTGGAAAAGGTCAGAGAGGCTCCCTCATTAAGAACAGACGGAGGAGCCAGAAGAGGACTGGGACTTTGGGGGTGGAGACTGAAGGAGAGAGGAGTTTGTGTGGAGGAGAGAAGTGTCAAAGAATGGAAGAAGAGAGAGAGAGAGAGGAAAAGGAAACAAGGGGAAAGTAATGTCAGGGATGTCTGAAAATAATTTAGGATGGTTATGGCACATAAACAACTGTAGAGAGAGCAGGAAATAACACTAAAGATTAAGGCCACTGACTGTCAAACAAAAGCAAGCTGCTTAAAAAGTCTATTTCAAGGACCACCCAACTAACTCCCACCTGTAAGCACAATCTACATTTCAAATAACCTTCCAGTCAACAGCACTCTGACCTTTCCACTTTTTGAATCCAGCCCAACATCCTAGCAAACCAAACAATAAAATCATCATTTAGATAGTGCACTAAAAATATTAGCGCTGTCCTTTGAACACAGATGTGCTTGCACACAAACAGGAACCACTGGCCTCCCAGAGAGCTGTCCCAGTGAAACCACAGGTCCCAGAGGGAGGCCCATTCCTTAAACAGGCCTGGAGATGTTCCTGCTACGCTGCCGGCTTCCATAGCTCTCAAGACCGCAAGTTTGCACGTCCCTCCTGGACGGTCACACACTGTGGTGGAGGCTTTGTTGCCCTTTTGTCTCTTAATCTGTGTAATGGCTTCCGACCGCCTGGCTTTTTCCACAAAAGGCAACAAATAGCAGCGCTGAATCTGAATATTTCTGGGAGACGCTAATGGAAAAACTGTTAATGGGAAACTTAAAAAAATCTAATTTCCCATTCCACAACAAAGATATCCTTGTTACGCTCTGTTTACCACCCGTGTGCTTTAGTTGCAAACATTCCGCCCCAGTTCATGCCATCTCTGCCACGAACACCGTCCAATTCCCAGTGTCTGTGTGTGTGTGTGTGTGTGTGTGTGTGTGTGTGTGTGTGTGTGTGTGTGTGTGTGTGTGTGTGTGTGTGTGTGTGTGATATCCTGCCAACCCAGATGTCTAAGCCTCGGCCTGTTTGTCCGCCTTAATACCCCCGTGCCGAACTCTCCTCCGACTCATCCTGTTTTCCTCTCCGCCCTGCTGCCTGTCTTTAGGAAGCCTTTAAGAGGGCAAACCACAAAGAGCCCGTTGACCAGTTGCAACACATGTGGCGAAGCGGAGACACACACACACACACACACACACACACACACACACACACACACACACACACACACACACACACACACACACACACTCACATAAAGCCTAGTATTACTGGAGTACTTGCTACCAAACCGCAACCGATTCCAACCAAACTAGGCACACACTCGCCCCACCCAACGCTGTGTCACGCTGTGTCACGCTGTGTCACGCTGTGTCACGCTGTGTCATACAGTCCAGTTTAGGACGACCATGCAAACACAACAGATTCCTGTAGTCATCTGTAAAAAAGGACCAGCTTCACCAATCAAATCCCTCCTGCCGGTGTGTCTTCCCCACGATCCTCGTACAGTAATTGGGTTTTCTGTCACATTTGTTTTGTGTGTGTGCGCTCGCTTCAAAAGCTGCCAGTAATTACTCACATGCTTTAAAGCGGAGACCACAAACAACCATGATGCCACACTCTTTTCAAGTCCCGAATGGTGTTTATTAAGCCCCCGTTCCAGACCAGATTCTCAGTGTCCATAAAGTGTGGTGTTTTAACTCAGTGGCAGCCGGCTGCAGTGGCTTCACCTCAGTCACTATCGTCTTGCCCCCCGGAGCAGCTCGCTGAGTGTGCAGACCTTTACACGTAGAGCGACTCATAACGTAGCAGGTGTGTCACAGTTCATTCTGTATGCCTTTTTAAAAGGGAGTCAGGATAAAGCCCTGAAGCAATAGCATCACGCAGCACGTAAATCAGAAGTGCTGCTTCATTTCTTACAGTGTTGACACAATTGTACACACTGAGGTTGAAAATGTGTGGTGGGGTTGAGCTGGACTGCATTACATTGAAGGAGGTTTAAATTGAAATGAAAGAGAAGACCTCTCAATAAATATGGAGCACTAGAGGTGAGCCGGTGTGAAGCTGTGCTCCGTCATCCAGAGTGTCGACCGGCCGATGGAGCGAGACCGTGTTGTCTGCGTGTCTGACAGCCGTCTCCAGCACCCTGCTGCTCCACGCTGCTCTTCCCCCTCTCTTGGCACGGCCGACCCCCGCGTTCACACCTACAACAAGGGCAGGGGGTTGTCTCCAGAATGCCCCTCCGCGTCCCCGATGACCCACAGCAGCTCCCTGTCAGGCTGCTCCGCGCCCACACGCTCACCCCTACCGCCTGCTGTGCGGGCACCAGCTGAGCGGATCTGTTGGATGTCACGGTGAGGCATCTTTCCTTTCAACAAGGCCGGCTCGGATCGGAGCCTCGGATTACATGAGATCACGCCGGATTTAGGGCGGGCAGATCGTGGTAGCCCTTAATTCTAAAACAATAGATCAATGCGTGGGTTATAATTTATGATTCTAAATCTACAGATAAGCCTCTTTTTTACACAGGGTGTACTCTGGCTCCAGGCTCTGTGGCCTCTGTGGGCTACAGAGGAAGCTCCTGTGAAGGTCTCTGATAGCAGAGGAGGACTGGAGGCTGATAAGAGAGGTGTGAACAGCAGTGTAAGCTTGTCACTGCAGGGGGCTAGAATGACAGACCATCAGAGGTGAGAGGGTTACACGGCTGGAGGACTGGGCAGTGTTACACCAAGCCGTCATCACAAACATCCCTTCTATATGCGGGGATACGGCTACCTATGCACATGTATACACTCAGTACCATGTGTTCCTTTATATTACTATATCTCTCCTGTTTTATTCTTGGTTTTTTTAAACCCTGTCAACTACATCATCTTGAAGTTACAATGCATAATGGCGCAGTGATATTTTTTTTAATATGTTTGATTGCTGAGAGCTGTTGAGTCATGTTTTCCTTCTTTATTTTGATATTACATTACATTTTTATACTAACATTGTGTTTGAATCGTAAAAAATTAAAGTTTGAAAAAATACATCTTTCTTGGTAAGTTTTGGCTTTCTCAAGCCATGGATATGATTTCTACCAAAACAATATGTCTGATCTCTGCTGGATTTATCAATATATATATTTATGAATATAAAATAGACGGGGTATTATGGAAATAACAGGAAAATTAACTTTTTCAAAGACGACAGAAAGGTTGATGAAATAAATGGTTTCAATAAATTGTGAAGATTATAATTTACTGAAAAAAAGTAATAGCATAAAGTACAGTTTTGTAAAATGTGACGTAAACCGTGTGATGAAGAAGGCCTAATAATATCCAGACGAAGGTGATGAATCATGTCAGCATAACTAGATGGAGCTGAGGTTAAATTAATGAATATTTGACTGGAGCTGGTCTACACACTGTGATGGTCCTGGGTTGTGCCGGTCTCGGTCTAAACCATTAGAGGTGCTGCTAGGACTTGATGCAGCGCTTCACGCAACTCTCCAGTTCGACTGAGCCATAAATCCACCATGTGACTTGGTGATAAGGCCCCCCCCCCCCATCCCCCCCTCCCTCCAGTCTGCTTCTTATCACTCTGTCACACTACCCGTCCCCTCCGTGGTCCCACCTCACACCCCTCCTTACAAGTTGTGGAAAAGCACGACAGTTTGACCTTTGACACGTTAATCAACTGCATTAAAGAGCCTCTTAGACCAAACCGATGGACTGGGCAGATTGGACTGACAGGGCGACTGACTGACTGGCCCAGAGGCTAAGAGGGATCCAGGAGCAGCGGCGCTGAAATGCCGTCGCCGACACGTCGGAGGTGGCAGAGGTGGTGGGAGAGTGTTGGCCATCACAGGGCTTACAGATTAGCCGGGCTTATTAGTTCAGTACGGGGACCTTCCACACTCTCAGGATTGTCACACGTCGCTTTGCTGCCTCGCCTGTTTAGGCCCCGTCTCCTACAGGCAGAGTGTCGGTCTGTCACACGCTGATGGAGGTGAAAGGGTGAGAGTGATTCCATGATCCTGTAATGTTGGACAACTTAACGAGAGCCGCCGAGCTCGGCAACAACAAAGACACATGTACCAAATGCACAATGGCTTTTGAGCCGACCGTTCCGCTCCAAGACTTTCACCACAACAAAACACGCCTGCATGTGCTAACGCTGAGACTTACAGACTTTCCTTTGGAGTTTTAATGATTTGTAACAAGCGGTGAAGAGACGGCATGCGAAAAGTATGCAAAGTGCACCGAAAGGACAGCGACGCAGTCACAAAACATGCCGATTAATCAGAGGGAGAAATGGGGATTAGATCAACGTGCTGATATATCTGGGATAAAGGAGCAAAAGCCTCCAAGTAATACTGAAAGAGGGTAATATTTCTAACTCATGCTGCACTGTAATGGTAACCAGGGTGGGGGTCAACTCACGGTTAGTCCACCAAATGGATTTCCGACAAATCCACTAGAGGTGATGTTTGCCCTTAAAATCTTCAAACTGTATTATTGTCAGAAATATGTGTCGGCACAATGCAGTTTATGAACAGATCAAACAAACACGGCTTGCACAGTTTAAAATTTAGACAACAATTGTTTGCGTTCTCTCTAAAAGGAAAGGTTGGTTTGCACCCCGCAAAACGTTACTCAAAGTTATGATTTGTTTGATCAGACATACTGATGTTGAATCTGTGTGTTCCTGAAAATCTCTTCTCCCCATCTCGTAGCTGCTGCTGACCGAGTGAGCGCACAGTCCCACCCAGTTCTCTGGATGAGGTAACAGGCCTCCCATGTATTCTGGCCTACTGCATGCAGAGAAAGCACCACACATGCAGAGGAGTCATCCATCTCCCCGTGTGGAGAAGCAGACTGGATTTAGTGTCTGCACCTGGCCACGGATCTTCTGCCCATCCACAAAGCAGCCCTCGCAGTGACACTTTAAAACAGAGCAGACTCCTTCAGCAGTCAATCAGCGGTCACGGCTTCCTCCCCCCATGCTGTCTGTCACAAGCCCCCCCCCATCTCCATCCCGCCCTCCTTCTGCTCATCCGTTCTCAATCTAATTCACTCCATTTTTACGATGTTGGGTCAGCATCTCATGATACTGTGGATTTCATGAAGTCTCATAAAGGATTGTATATTGAACCTATTCAATTTCATGAACCATAATGAAGCACCAAAGATCACATGGAAGTCAATGGACTTCATGCCCCGTCAGTACCAAACCCTACTAACACCAGATAACCGTGTAAATGACCAGTGTAAACATGATGAATGCCACCTGGGCATACTGTATATGAGTGTGTGTTAATGAGAATTATAATTAATGCTCCAATAATACCATATAAGGCTACATGCCCTGCCCCCATATGTCCTATATTGAAGTCCGGCATTCAGAGATCCACAAAGAAAAGTCTTTAGTTTCAACAATGTCAGCAGCAGAATCGAGCCCTTTGCTAAGACCTGCCCCCCTACGTCACCTTGGAGACCACACCATCACCAACTGCTCTGCCGGAATAAATATGATTTAATTTTTGGAAAAAACAAAAAAAGTGATTTCAGAAAGAAGTAGACCGAAGGGTATAACAATATGTGTTAGAAAGATAAATCCAGGATGTTCAATATGAAAAACGTCTCACCACAGCAAGGCTATGGACGGCTGCAGCAGGAGGGGGTCAAATACTTAAAGTCGTTGAGCAGATATTGCAGTGTTGTACAATAGCAATTTAAAACTGAAATGAATGGTGGCGTCATTAGGCTGTATGAACAACTTTAGAATTCTATTAGCCTATACTAGCCCAATTTGAATTGGAGAATCACACAGGATAGTGTCAACATAAATAAGAAGAGTAATTTATATGGGGGTTTCAAACTCAAAACGTAATGAAACATAACAGTCCATTAGGGAAAATAAGACTTCTGGACTCGTAAGTTGTATTAGAAACTTACAGAAAATGTTAAATATGAGAGAATCGATAAATAAGGCAAGTTCTCCTCGATCACTCGTACAAGCCACTTAAGAACAAATCTGTTCGTTGCGTGTGGTTCTAGCACAAGGCCCAATTATCATATCAGTTTTACTTGATCATAGATACCACATCCACATTCAGATGTGCTGCACTGCGATGCTCAGTAACAAAAACACCAGTGGATTTGTGTAATGCTTCCCAAACCCCCTAAATGGCAAAAAAGCACATGCTCTCCCAATAACACACACCACCGAGCTACAAAACCTGCTCTCTCCCTTTGGGGAAGGCTTGATGCCGTAATGACCCTCAACTACTTCCGTGCTGCTCGGGGTTGACGGAGGCTGAAGTTGAGGCTCCATCCCGCGGCGGTGTGTGTTTTGTGGAGTCATGAATGAGTGTTAGTGTGACAAAAGACTGTGTGTGTGTTTTCTTGTATGTATTGGCGTGCACATTACGTGTGTGTGTGTGTGTGTGTGTGTGTGTGTGTGTGTGTGTGTGTGTGACATTAATCTCCACTCGTTCTCCAGCAGGACACAGTTCTCTGCATGGCCTCACAGCCTTTTAACCCACACACACAGGAGCCCCCGGCTGCTACTGACCAACGGGAGCACAGCACAAACTCTTACCATCTGCAGCAGTTTAACATACAGATGGGTACAAAATACCTACACACTTCCCATTCTTCATGCATACACACACATACACACACATACACAGACACAGGCAGACAACAGCGGGGAGCTTTAAGTGAACCCCGCTGCTTTCATCTCGCCTTCAATCAGATAAATTAGCTGCCTGCTGGTTACCGGCCAGTGTGCCTCCTGATTCGGGGGTTTTCATGCCTTTTTGTACCTCCCCGGGCAGGACAGAAAGCGCTGGAACATCTTGATGGCAGAACAGCCCCTGCTCAGCCCATACTTCCCCATCAGCCTACAGTACATCCACACAGACAGATATGATATCCAAACACGGGCCAGCTGCACCCGTTTGGACACAGCCATGAAACCTCCTTCAGGCTGTATGAAGCCCATGTCAGAGGCCTCGGCTGTCTTTCCTGGGCGGACCAGAGAAGCAAGGCCCCCTCACCCCGAGGCCCTGGGGTCCGTGTCCCCGGAGCAAAGGCCGCACCCTGGCTGTGAAAGTCCTCACAGAAGCGAGGCCGTAGCCCCCCCTAGGCTGGGTGTCAAACCCCCATCCCATCCCAGTCCAGACAGCTTGTGCAGTCTGAAAGCTGATTAAGCTAACACACACTGCGGTACGGACACACATTAGCCACAGCTCTCAAAACACCGGGTCGGATTTCGTGGTAAAATGTTTTCCTTATTAATTTCGGTAATGAGTGTGTTGCCAGGTCGCTTTCCATCCCCCTCCGTGTCTGATCTCAGAGATCTGGACGTCGAGAAAGTGTGTTTATGAGTCACGACTTAATCACAACCTTTTGGTTTTGGGCAGAGCTCTTTTTTTGGCCCTATTATTTCTCTTCCTGTGAGAAGAAAAGAAATCCCAGAGAAGCAAAGGGCGTCAGTAACCCCCAGAATGTGGATGCTGCCGATAAGGCCGGGCGACTGATACGTTGGAAACACGGGTGAGAGTGAAGGCACGAGGTTAGAGAAAGGTAAACAGAGGTGGAGAAGCTACAAATGAGCTGGTTTCACTTTGTGTGAGAGAGGGACGGAGAGGAAATAAAGTATGAAAAAGGAGGCAGAGAGAACAAAAAGAAGAAGTGCTCAGAGTCAGACAAGTGGCCATAAAAGTTGAAGATGACCAGTCACAAGGCCGTCAGAAACACTCGGGCTCGGGTTACCAGGAGAGGCTGAAGGGGCCAAGGGAGCAGGATGCTCTCCTCACCCAAGACACCATAACTCTCTCTGGGCCAGAGCCTCTGTCACTACAGCCTTCCCTTGGATGGGACCTTCCAGATCTGCTCACATGGACAGCTTCCATTAACATTCCTGCCCAACCTGGCAGGAGAGTGAGTGAGGGTTAAGTGGGGTGAGAGGGTGGAGGGTGACAGATCGGGGCTCGGAGCAGTTGTAAAAGGGAAAGAGAGAGAGAGAGTCACAGAGGGAGGGCGAAGGGGTGTGGTGACCGAAGTAGAGGGAGGGAGAGAGAGAGTGATGGAGGGGGGGGCAGAACAGGGATCTGGACCTGGTCTGTATCTGAGTGCAAAAGGACACTAAACCACTGACAATAACACCACTTACAGGTCTACAATGTTGTTGCTAAGATCTTATGTCTGTTTAGAGTGTGTGTGTGTGTGTATATTTACTTATTAAGAGACACAATATTAAACAATTTATTTCCCAAAACTTTAAAATATATTTTTTATTTAAGTTAATTCTATGTACTATCCAAGTGATTTTTGGAAAGGGAACATTTTATAAATAAAAATAAAAGCCTTATTCTTTTTTTCTTCCCATTAATATTTCTAACATTTCTTCTGTTATTGTAACATTTCTGCCTTTGTGTGCCCGTACAGAAGAGCAGGAGGGGCGGTGACTGTGCCGTCCCAGGTCAGCAGTGGACAGCTGGACATAAACCAGAGAGCTGAGCCTCTGGTCAGTATTAACCAGAGCTGAGCTGAACCACCAGGGTCTAAATCTAGAGATCTCTGGACCTCCTTTCTCCCAAACTGCTCACGGCCTCGTGTCGGTTTGTAACCCGCGCATGTCACTGTGTCTGTCACGCAAAGTATTTGGCAAATGTTAATTACACACTTCCATGTCTACAGTGAACAAAGCCATACCGATCAATGCACGTGTGCATGCTTCACATGTACCTCTGTGCATGAATTGTTACATATCTGTTAAATCTATATGTGTCAGCAGTTCACAGGGTTAATATGCAGACCTGGCTCCACACACATCATGCTTCCATATGAGAACAGCTAGCAACACACACTTGCATATCTACCTGGGAACTCTTCATAAAGGCGTTGTGTCTTTTTTATTATAATCCTCGAAGCATATAGAAAAGTAGAATGCGATATGCAGAGCTTTAACTTACTGAAGGGCAGACCCATGCACAGCACAGCACTCAAAAAAAATAATAATTCTGCAGTGTGCTTTACAACATTTCTCACCCAGCCTAGAGTAAACATCAGAAAGATCATACATTAAAAACTCACTACTAGGTAGAAAACTACAAGCCGCTGTACTGAATCAGAGTTTGTCTGCAGAGAAATGAACGATTAAATAAAATGAGATTCATATGTCTCATTCATCACTGAGACTTTCAGTGTCAGCAAAGCAGAGGTTGACTAAGCAAGACAGTTAATGAGCCGGGTTGGATGATGTTAGTCATTTCAAAGACTTCAAAAAAATAAATCCATCTGAATGATTATTGTGACGTGAATCTGACACCACACAGTGTTCTTATGGCCAACTGCTGCATAGTGGAAAGCGTCAAAGACATACAGGGGAAAAGTGTCACAGTGAGATTCATATGTTGAGAGATTAATATGTAGTGTAGCATTCTGCTTCAAAAAGCACCGTAGCATAAAAAAATAAACAAGCAAAAGGTTTAGGGCAATTGAAATCCAATTGAGATATTTTTCTTGCTTATGAACCATCTGACAGTCGGGTAAGAAACGGACCGCTTGATGCAATGCAGAAGCTAAAAGCAAAACAATTTCTTCTTCTTTTTTTTAACGCAGAGCAGAAAAAAACTGAATTATGACATCTTGCTTGCCAAATACAGAGAGTTTAGTATGTGACATTCATCAAGAACTTGAAGCAAAGTAAGGCAAACTATTTAGGAAACCTGTCAAATGATGTCATTCATTTCAAACTTGGACTTTTAAAAACACACAAAGATCTCCTACTTCATGTCTCCCTGTAAATGTACAAATGTACACGTCACATCCAAGGGTTTGGGACAGTGAGTCCAAAAAGCAGCAACATCCTTCCCAAGACTCCTGTGTGCATGTGACACGGGACTAGAATGAATTTAAGCAAAAGGCAAAACCACGTTTGATGTGAATTCTGAAGGCGTACGAGCCTCAGCAGACGAAAACAAAGCAGTAACGGGCATTTTATGAAAGTCTCACCTCACCCACACTGCGCTCTATTAAAACATCAATCACACAGCCTAAGCCTACAGCTGAGGGGCACAGCTGGCCAGAGACACTGATAGGAGCAAAAAGCTGTTTAAGTTGAATTGCTGATGGCCAAATGACATGAAAGTTTTTTTTTTTTTTTTTAAGACGAGCGGAGCTGGAAAACACATTGCAATGTCCAACTTCATCACTGGACAGATATGTTCTTTTCAGGTTGTCGAGGATATTTTCAACGACCTGTCATCTTTGCTGCAGTTTGAACGTACAGATTTAAATTTTTTTTTTGCTGCCAATCACTCTGCTGTAGTGAGCCGGGTCAACCTGCTCATCTCAGCAGGACTCCTGGTTCTTCTGAGGAAAGGGATTTTCCCGTGTGGTGTGGTGGTGGTGGGGGGGTAGGTGGGTGTGGGGGGGGCTGCTTCCGTATTTAGGGGATAACTATGTGAGGATGGAGTGGAGAACTCTGAGAGGCCGTTCTTCAGCCTGTCTGTCACCGGGACGAGTCGCAGCGGTTTCTGGACGATCGAAAGAAAGAAACACGAGAGTATGCGGCGATCAAAACCTCGCATGAACGACTCTGTCTGTCTCTTTTATGTCCCTTCCAGAAGCTGATGATGCTAAACTGTGCTCCTTTACGGGCTCTTACAGTGTTTCTGAACACGGGCCAACCCTGAAAAAGAGCCAAAGACCTTGTAATTGGTACTATTGAGAGTCTTCTATGTGCCAGTTTTATGGTGAGAATTCGACATTAGTGTGGCTTGTGTCACATTCCATTCTTGACTGAGCCTCACCGACTGAGCACCCCCCCCCTCCTCACTTGGTCTGGTTCCTACCGGCTGATTCTCTTAATTACTTTGCCTTTTATTTTTTATTCTGTGAGAAATCTCCCTCGTCGCCGCCATCCGGCCCCAACCTACACCACAACCCCATCACCGCCATTAGCTTAATTAGCCTAATTAATTGTGTCTTAACACAGTGCTCCAGAAATAATACCCACATCAGCATCAAAAGACATTTCCAAGAATCTAAGCTCTTATCCCTCCTCACCCCCTTCCATCGCATTTCAACTCCTCTTTCCCCTCAACCGCCTTGTCATCTCTTCATCTTCACCACTGCTGCTTTATGTGGCCCTGTACTCAGCCCGCTAACTTTAATACACACCCCCCATCCCCCTTTTTGTTCTATATTTTGTTCTTTTGAAGAGCTAACGCTGCTGCAGTCCTGCGTGGTAAACCTTTTTACCCACTGTGTGCACACCGGGTTGATATGGCCAACCGTGCAGCCTGGGAAAATGTGCGTGGAGCGCGGGACCGGAGGGGAGTGGAGGCTGGGGGAGTGCAGGGCGGGGAAGGGCTGAGGTACGAGGGAGGAGGAGGAGGAGCGCCGCGGCAGCTGAGCTGTGAAGAAGCTAATGGGCTCTCATCCCCTTCCCACGCCCACCGCGTGTTTTCCGATGGGCACTCAAGCGGCGAGGCACATATTGGTTTGGCTACCGGCACAGAAAACTGCAGCCAGCCAGCTTCGACTCTGCCGACTCGGCATCCGCTCTGAACTCCGGTTAGCCGGCGTGTGACTCTGGGGGACTGGAAGAGTATGAATCAGTAACCAGCCTCTAATAACGCGAGGAGCTGGTGGTTGATCTCCCTCACAGCCGGGATGAGACAAGAGACAGAAGCATGGCTCGCAGACAGACACTGTGACACTGATAAACTCAGTGGGGACGAACAGGGAGCCACCACAGATAAATGTTTATCTCCGTCAGCACGGATTGAGAGGCGTTAGAAAGGGAAAGTGCTGAGCCACAGCCCGTCTCATCAGCACATCTGTACGGGTTGTCATGAGGCATCAAAACAGAACATCAGTGACATCAGGGGTGAAGGAAGATGTCAAGCCAATCTAAACCTCCACAAATACCTCAATGATTGTCAAATACCACATAAGAAAGAACGAACATGAGTGCCTTAAGTATATTGTGATGGTCTGAAACTTGTCACAGCACACAGAATGCACCGGTAAATCGAGCTAAACTCCTTGAAAGACAGTGTTGTGGTGTGGACATTATCCCCTTCTAATTTGTGAGAATAAAAGCCCACACAGCCGCTGATTAGGTGATCCGGGGGGAAGCCAATTGTTTTGATTGTGCTGCGCGACGTTTGATCCGACGGTGTGGAATGTAGCGACCTTTGATCCGGTGACAACGTTCAATTAGAAAAGGTTAACTAAAATGACCTCCTCTACCCCTGCTACTCGGGCCAGAACGGGACAAAGTGTGTAAACAGCCCATATGCTGCACACAGTGGACCCAGGATCACCACTGTCCACTCCAGCAAACGGTATGCATACATATACTATGTGTTTCAGCTTTAAAACTAGTGAAAACTACACTAATTACCTTCTTCTTTACTTACTAATGATGAATGAATAAAGTTAAAGGATACAGCTGGCAAAGTACTCTGCCTCCCTCTCTCTTACTAAAGAGCTTAACTTGTAATTACTCATTGTAATAACTCTGCAGTCACATGGGAATTTGAAATGATGGGAGTGTATAGAACTGGGGGGGGAGAAGGGGGGACTTGAGTTCGGCTCTTCACTGAATGCCTCACTGACAAACATTAAAAATGAATTGCACCTTAGCGGGAAATGAATCAGGGTGCCCTGGGAATTACATTACGCCCAGTAGCTGACAAGCTAGATTACTATTTTCCAGCTGCTGAGTAACCGAGGGCGAGCATCTCCCCCGTCACCACAGAGAGGAGAACCAGAGATGCAGGAAAAGGCTGGAGGACTGAGCTTACTTCAGGTGTTGTCTCAGTTTGAGTAGAACATTAAAACATTGAATGAGATGCTGCTCATCTGTTGCCAAACAGACATGTCGCAAAAGACATCAAAGGTCTTCCATCTGTACTGAGCTGCCCCTTTTTGACTTGTGAAAAGAGATTTGTTAAAAGGTCTTCAAAATTGGATAGGATAGGGGAAACTCCACGCCTCCACGACATAAACAATACATCGACAAAGTGACTCCTCTGGTTGTATAGAAGTCAAAGCTTCATGTGTTAAAGCTGCATTCTCTCTCCTGACAACCAGGGGGCGACTCCTCTGGTTGTATAGAAGTCAAAGCTTCATGTGTTAAAGCTGCATTCTCTCTCCTGACCACCAGGGGGCGACTCCTCTGGTTGTATAGAAGTCAAAGCTTCATGTGTTAAAGCTGCATTCTCTCTCCTGACCACCAGGGGGCGACTCCTCTGGGAGTATAGAAGTCAAAGCTTCATGTGTTAAAGCTGCATTCTCTCCAAAAACCAATAGCTGACGTCACAACGAGGGTCAACAAAAGCCAAGTACACAGTCAATAAATAAGATCGGAGGGACTATCCTGAAAACAAAAAGTGCAGCTTTGCCAGTGTACAACCACGCAAACGGCGTGCAGACGACAGCAGTGTAAGTAGTTGCTACAGACAGTGAATGAATACATAGTGGAAAGGACGGTGTTGAAAAGTCAAACGGCTGCGGGATCAAAAGACGTCTGAACCTCTCAGGGGATTTTTTGGCTATACCACTTCATGGAGGCACTGTGCAGAGGACGGTCGCCCGTCACAGGACACTACCAAGCTTTCCTTCTGGTTCTCTGCTCTGCAATGGCTTCCAGAGAATGTTGAGTCCTGCCTTCTTGATCAACTAACTGATCCTGTTCCCATCCACAGCTGTAATGCTGTCATCAAACAACAGCAAAGAAAAGAACACTAAAACACCAGGATAAAAACATGTAGGCCTGCTGATGACCTGAGTTTCCATCTATCGACTTAAAGATGACATCAGTGTTCTCAAGGAAAGCTAAGCATTAACATGTCCGACCAACAGATATTTAGCTAACAACCTGAAGGTGGATGGAAAAGGTTCAGCACATGTGCGGCATCTTTAAATGTATTGCATTAGTGCACCCGAAATGTTAGAAAAGAGGCCATATTTAATGCAGCCATTAGGTCTTCACAGAGCTCTTCTTACTGAAGCCCATGAGCTAATATCGGCTCCACTTTCACACGGTGGAAACATCTTCTCCTCTCTTTCCCTCTGACCCGGGCCCACATGGACCAGCGCTTTTAGAAGTAGAACGGCGGTGACCCAGAATGACCTCTCTTCACACTCAAAGACTAAATCTTCATCTCTATCTGACTCAGTTACACACCACCGTGATGCCTAACTCTGACAGCCAACACCAGAAAGAGCCTGTAGTTTGACCACTGTGTTCCCCTAAGCTGCAGACGGAGGGCTGCTAAACCTCCCTGCTTTATTACCACTATCATTGTCATTGATTCATGTTTACAATATTTGTCCTGGCGTTGCTAGCTGTTAGCTCTGTTATGTTTGACACTCCCCGAGTCCCAATTTGTTATTTATATTCCATTTTCTGTTTGGTTGTACTCTGTTTCTTTACTGTTGCTATGACCAACTTCCCCCCACGGGGGATCATTAAAGCCTCGTTTGCTTCCATCTACTCTCCGGCACAAACCCCAACCTCAGTCCATTTTGAAATCTGCAACTGAGATAAACATTCTCAGGAAGGTCGTGAAATGGTCGTTGCCAAGCGGCCTCATGGGAGCAGTGATATCATGTAAGGGCGAAGGCTAGCCCGAACAGCAGCTTAGGCCCCAGTCACACTCCGAGCCAGCCCCGTCTCTAGCCTCGGCCCTCATCCCCTTGTACCCAGTCGCTGCCCCCTGCCCCTCAGCCTCACACTCCAGCCGGGCTTTAAGCACTGTGAGAGTGGCCTAAGTAGCCCGACACTTCACAGATGAACAGCTCCAGTAATGGGCCGTGATTGACCTCAATAGCCGGCTCTGAGTGGGTTCCCTCGGGTCTAATCTCCGCATTACCTGCTCCGCTTCACACACACTGACTGACGAGACACGATGAGAGCGGCTGCCTTGAAGATTAAACAGACTGTCGAGGAAGTTATGAAGTGCTTAAGCAAATAAACAAATGGAACAACCCCTTACGGTCCAGTTTCACGCACCTGAATTAAATGTAACATTGAGATGGGACCCATTTTAATTTGTATGCTGCAAAACCTGGAGTGTATATGTATATATATATATTTGTATTACTTCCCAGTCACACTCTAATGTAAGTATTTGTCTCTCAAATACGTCTTCAAAAAAGTTTTGCTCAGTTCCCAACTGCTACAAAGCTGATCATATTACTTACAAGACTAGCTAAAGAACTTTCCTCTGGTGTTTTCTCACAAGGATGTAAAATAAATGTATTTTTAGTACCGTTTGGTCTACAGTAGGTCCATCAGCCAGAGAAAGTTCAGGCGAGCAGCTTAAAGCCATCAAGCTGCTGCCTGAGACAAAGCCAGACTGTTGATTTAACACTCAATGGAGTGAGTGAACACATGCAAAGGAGGGAAAAGGAGCATGATAGATGGACGTACGAAAGCACGGCAGGCCTTTGAAAGATTGTAATGGAGGAGGCTACCAAGGGAGATCCCAAAATTCACACCCCATCTACGGTGTCGGCGCGGCCCGCTCACAGGCCACGGCTTCAGAGACGGGGCGGGGAGATCATGTGTGGCAAGTGTTTCCAAGCGAACGCATGCGAGCGTGGTGTGTGTGTGTGTGTGTGTGTGTGTGTGTGTGTGTGTGTGTGTGTGTGTGTGTGAGAAACCGTCAGATCAAAGTCAGGTGGCGCTTCATTCCCACCTGCTCTCATTAGTCTGTTTTTGGTCCGCGGGCCTGGAGTACTGTAGGATCCCACCTGTTTCTGCCTGCTGTGTAAAGGTCTCTCACACTTAACTATCTAGATAGACACTCTGACAGATGTTTCTAAATAAAGCTGTGTTGGTGAATTTTTGTAAGCACTGACACTAACTACCAGTGGGAATGTATTTTGTTTTCTTTAAAAACTGTAGATTCATTATGTCACAGTGTAAACAAAGTAGTTCGGCGCTGAAAAGCTGACTTAATTCCGTATAAAACTTCAAACTCTGGAACAGTTTTCCTGCTTCCATCTGTCTAATATGAACAGTAATTGAGGAGAAAACAGCTTTAATATCTATTAGGGAACGAAATATGTTTAGTATTACTGCGCCCGGGGAATTCTCCAAGGATTAATTCCATGTAGCTTTCATAATTCCCTCCAATATGTTTAAATTAAGATTAAAGATCACTTTGTTCCCCTATTCCCACAGCTCCCATGGCATGGTAAAGAGATCAAAACTGGAGGGCTTTATGGGGAACATCTTTAACATTTGCTCTGCTCTCAGTGTGCTTGATTAAATGTAACATTTTGAGATCCCAGAGTTCTGAGAAAAGCATAAATCATTGTCTCGCAGCTGCTGGCGTGCCTGGGGAAAACACATGCTATCCCTCACTCTCTCTCACTTTTTTGTCTTCTCTGTGATCATAAAGCCCACCCGACCCGTTGGTCCCTCCTCCCCTGGTGCAAGTCCGGGTGGTGGTAGTGTGTGGGGGGGGGGGTGGGGGGGAACACCTGCAGGCTGCCGCTCACCCTGAGGTTCGGCATAAACCCCAGCTCCTCGCACGCCCTCTGGCCCTCTACTCCCTCACACTGGCCCCGTCCGAGGCCCCCTTAGTCTTTCCCATCCATCAGCAGTGACAGACCCAAGACCAAGCCAAGGAGGATAGTCAGCCAGCCAGCCAGCCAGCCAGCCAGCCAGCCAGCCAGTCAGCCAGTCAGCCAGCCAGTCAGCCAACCACTGTCCAGGGATCGAGATGATCAAGCTGTCTTTTGAGCAGTAGTGATAATTTACACTCAGGAGGTCACTCGGAATGACACGGCCAAGGATTTCTGGTCCTTGTGATCTTTGCTCGACTCTGATTAAATCCACAAATAATTTATAGATGTAATACCAGTCGAGGAACACAGGCATCCGTCCCGGTGTGTGCTAGTGCGGGATGACATGTCCCTGGCTCTCAGCTGGGCCCATGTGGAAGACTAACCTGTGCCCCTCTGATCCAGCCCTCCAGTCTGGATCACCGCCTCCCCCCGGGTCCGACTCCTCCTGCAGCAGCCTCGCTTTCTTCTTCGGTTTTTACTCCATCCCCCGCTTAATAACGCCGTTGATTTCGATTATTCGTCGGGTCATGACAGAGCGCAAGCATGAATCACGTTTGGTTCTTTTTAAAGGAGAGAAAATAAAAAATAAAAAATAAAAGACCACTTTATTTGCACTGCCAAAAATAAATCTTATCTGGAACTGCCGCTCAATTAGGAGTCTGGGACTGTTACGTTGTGATGCGAAGGGTTAACGGCATGATATGAAATTGCTATACGTCTTTGGATCTATAAAAGAGGGTATTTCAAAGCAGGGCTGCTCAGTTCTTCTGCGTTAAAACCCACGCCTTTAATTGTGTTTAATTTATTAGAATGTTCCAACCTCAAATCCGTTGAACGAAAACACATTGGTTGGGATCCGCAGGAGTTCTGCAAGTGTACAGGGACTCCCACCAACCGCCACCCGACCCACCCGACCCAATCTCTTCATTTTCTAAGTAAGCTGGAATTTCGTTTTCACTGGTAAACAATTAGACAGGAAACAGATGTCACTGGCCATATTTGAAAGAAACGAGAGGGCGAGATAGAGAGACACACAGAGTAGATTCAGACGTGTGTGAAAGCCGGACCACGCGTTCGATTACCTAAACCACCATTACTGCTCCAGTGCCGTGGAAGTGAACGCTCCCCGACGAGCTTTGAGGTTTGTTCTAAAAATATTGCAGGCCGACAACTGTGTCATACAAAGAGGTCCTGACAAGAGTGCTCTCCAGAGACCCGTGTGATTGGCTGTGAGTGAAGAATCGAGCTGTCTGTAAGACCAACTGTATTGTATCAGAAGAGACCTGAGAAAATTTGGGCTCGAAAGAAAAAAAGGAAAATGTAAGACATGGAGGAAATGGCCTCTGGGATGAATTAAAGGATCCATAAGGAAAGCGCTGGCAATTTCCAGAGGCTGTCACGTCCTCTAAGAAATGAGACAACGCAGGGATCACACATACATGACCTGAGGGGAAACACTGAAGGCAGGGCTTCCCTCCACTTACAATCAACCGCAGTCAATCACCTACAACAGAAATAAGGCACACGTACGTGTAAGCGCCGTGGCATGTGAGTACATAAACATTATAATTTGAGAATTGGGCGGATGGATCCCACAGCACTGCTGGGCTTTCGCGTTGCATCCCTACAAAAAACCAGAAGCGACTAATCAAATGAAAAATGGAATATAAAAGTTGATTGCGGCTCATTATATCTTAATGTTTTCGGCATGTCTATGGTGTAAGGGGTGAGCTTTTCTCTTACTCCGCCGGCCCCACGCTCCATGTATAACGATCACGCTTTAAGAATTCGCTAAATGGAATCAACGGGGCCACATGGGAGGAATAAAATGCGTTTGATGCCGAGGCCAAGTGCTTCAGCAATTCAGAAATGTCATGATCACAAAAAGACGTTGAGCGTCTCGAGCCGGGGCCGGTGGGAGCGAAAGGGTGCAGCCCATTTGGAGTGGTGCTGCTCCACCTTTCATCTCCGGCTGAATGAGGCGTTGCATCCATCATTCCATTAGCACCGCTCTAACAGGCTCCCAGTCACCCTGCGGATGACAGCGGGGACATGGGACATGTGGACTGACCAAGAGCTTTGATGTAAGCCTGACCACAAAACACAGGCCTATAAGTAGACACCCAAAAATGCCTTCACGCACACGCACGCGCACGCGCACACGCACACGCACACGCACACGCACACACACACACACACAGAGAGAAACGTTCCAGTCTGGCGATATTGTTACTGTCAAGCCGTGCTGCTGTCTCCAGCTTTGACTGTATTGACAGGTATATTGCAGATAAAAGAAAGATTTCTGGCAGAAATACTCTGAGTGAGTGTGTGTGTGTGTGTGTGTGTGTGTGTGTGTGTGTGTGTGTGTGTGTGTCAGCTGTTCGGCAGCGCTTTGTATTAAACACATGAAAAGTAAAAAATGTCCTTTAAATTGCTCTACATTAAAGCGTGTTCCTTTGTGCCTCCCACCAGCCATGAGGAACCAATGCCTCGACAGACTTCTCACAAACAAAAAGGAACAGAGATGCATGCTTCAAGAACAGAAAGAGGGAGAGACCGACTAGATTGGAGATTAAAAGCAACAAACGAGGTTAAGAGACGAAAGAGACATGCAGACAGAGTGGGGAAGAAAGAGAGAGAGAGAAACAAAGAACATTGAACACAGAAGAGGGGGAGAGTTTTGAGGCAGTGATGAGAAGGAGTGCAGGCCTCCACTGCTCCACATCTGCTGGAGATATACCCAGTGCTTCTGGGAGTCAGCCCCCCCCCCGACTCCCTTTTCACCTTCATCTTCTTTCCCTCTCCCCCTCTTTTTCGCTTCCTTTAGGTCTTCTGGTTTGTGTTCAGATCAGGTTTTAATATTCAAAAATATGTACTGTCTTTATGAGCCATTGCTTTGCTGAAATAATATGCTCCCTAAATCAAAGTAATAGTCTGAGGCGGTGCACTAAATAGAATTCACCAGAGTTTCCTAAAAGTATCCGTCTCTGTCTGCGAGTGGTGGAACAAGAAGACGCGTTGCTTTTAAAACCCACTCTCGTGTCGTTGCAACTCACTGGATATTTATTCGACGACCGTCCTCGCGTTCGTCAAACCGGGAGTTGCCTATGAAATGGAAGCTTTTCCCTGCCTCGCTTTTTCAATTTATAGCAGTGTCCTGGGCCCTCTGTTGGACGAGCAATGGGACAGTGATTGACTGTTGGTGACATTCAAACAGCAGTGGAATGGAGTCCCTGGTCCGGGCTGACCTCCCAAATCCATCGTCTGTGAAGCGTACTTATCTTCTTACTTCTCTCCGCTCTGAGCTACAGCTGTATCTTCTCCTCGCAGTTTGACACCACCTGAGGGCCAGCTCTATCTCCGTCTCGGCGCTGACATGTTTAAGGGCCCCGGGGCCTGATACGACTCAGGTTTTTTTTTTTTTTACGCAAGTCAAGGCCACGCGATGAATCTCCGCAGCCCTGTGTTAAAAATGATGTAGAGTTGTGACTCTGTACTGTATTGTTTTACATTGTCACCCCTGGCTTCTCATGGGCCTGCTGTTCTGCTGGGAGGGGGTTGCGGGATAACAGCCCAGTGTACTTTAAGAGACTCACCTTTTAGAGACTATCAAGTACTTCTCCTTCCACAGGCATCAATCTTCCCTGGGAGCCCAGCAGAGCTGCCCGATAAGAGAAGTAGTTACAGTTGCAGGTGGGGAGGAGAGGTGCATGAGGACATACTGATATCCATGTCCTCATTCGCAGAAGGACGCTCTACAGGAGCTCTTTTTGGCTCCAGAGAACACCGAGCCAAAAACCTGGCTACTGCTGGAGAATACACAGAGTCGTAGTCACTAAATATCCAGCAAAAGGGTCGACTAAATCAAGCTCAACAGCACTCTGAGCTGTGGAATCTGAATTGCAGGACTCCTGAAAAATCCCACGCCCTCCTTTTGCAACACACACGCATACGCCCACACACCAGAAATATAATCCGTGGTCTAAGGACGCAATCAAAAACTGCAACCTGACATCAGCGCAGCCTTCCACGGCAATCCTCGGAGTGGTTAGCTGTTGTTCGCCAGCTCGGCCGGCGCTGACAGAGACTAACTGCTGTTTAGAGAACGCATGCTGCCTGTAAAGAGCCGCAGCGTTGCCAACCCTGCCTCAAGGATACGGGAGTGGAAAACACTTATCGGCTTTACTAAACAAATAACTGAAAAGGGGCATTGCGTGACATTAAAGGGGGAAGGAAAATATGACGGCCCAAACAAACCGAGACTCTCGCATTAGATCACCAATAATTGAGATGGAATATGGACCATTAGTGCCTGTCACAAGTCTACACACCACAACCACCACCGGAAAATCAGCTCGAAAAAAATTATGTATCAACACGGAATGGTGATTTAAAAAATACACAGGTCAAGTCAGAAATCACCAGAGCAAATTACAATGATAGATGGAGAGGAGAGGAGAGGAGAGGAGAGGAGAGGAGAGGAGAGGAGAGGAGAGGGAGGAGAGGAGAGGAGAGGAGAAGAGAGGAGAGGAGAGGAGAGGAGAGGAGATGAGAGGAGAGGAGACATTTCATAAGCCTCTACCTGAGTTCCTGCAGTCGTCTCCTCGCTGAGGGACCTGAACAGAAAAGGCCAGCAGGTCAGGAGCCAGCAGAGATTCAGGTTTGCGTATCTCATTGAGCCAGCGGCTCGTGTGGAGTTCTTTGGTGTCAGATGGGCCCTGAATCAGAGGAACCAGCTTCTCCTTAACACCCTCTCCCGAACCTAAGACACGAGAGTTAAAGGCCAATTGATACATTGAAACTCCCCCAGTGAACACAATTTTTAAAGAAATATTCATATTCACAGTTCTTTGCTTCAATGCTTTGCGGAACAAATCTATTTGCCATACGTAAACTGTCTTTAAGTGTCTTAAACTAAAAGGAGGAGAGAAAAGAAAACCCCAAATATTGAAAACACTGCGCGTAAAGGGTTTTAATACTAAAACAGTTATGTTAACATAAATTCCAGCATTTATCTGCAAATAAATCAACAGTTTGGGCCTTCAAAACAACAGGAGACAAGTAAAAAATGGCATATCATCATGACTAAACTAGAGATGAAATCTGAGGGAAAAATGCTAAAAATATGATTGCAGTGCTGCAGAAACAGACTTGAAGATCATAACAAAATATGTCAAACAGACAAAAATGCCATCACAAGGTAAAGCTGACCAACAGGAACATGATGGACAGTACTACTTTTCTTATGTGTACACTATTTTCTGCATCCCCTGTAGATGTTCATTTTGAAATAAGAACATCAACTGCACATGCTTTTTTTTCCTCTTTGTATTTCTATATTGACAGCTGCAATAGATCTCATAATCTGCCTGACATCATGTGTGCAGTTTGACCCCGTGAACTCCGTGCTGTGACACTAGCTCCAATAACATCCTCGCCATCAAAGACATGGCCGGAGCCCAATGACAGCGCCCCCGGGAGAAAAAAACCAGCGACCGAACCCCCGGAGCTGGAAGGAAACCAAGATGAAGATGGAGCGGGAGAAGGAGAGCGGAGTGTGTAAAAGGAAAGTAAAAGAAGAGTCTAGTCGGTCCCGCTCTCTCCCTCCTACACAGGCAGTAAAGTTTTAACAGGGCACAGCTGCACACACCTGGGGTCCTGGCACACACTTTTACGGCTCCCACGGTTCCCGAGGCGCATTTCACCGTCGCACGGCTGCAGAGCTTCAGCTCCAGGTTTTGGACGGAGCCCTCGAGGGTCGGTGACGGGCCCGGAGACTTCACACCTAATAAAGAATGAAAAAAAACACACAAACAGAGTGAAAATGAAGTGCAGTCCGGGAAGGTTTAAACACCGCTGCCGTGGCTTCGTTTAACACTTGATTGGCCTTTAATTGGTCTTGACCCTCTCTCTCCCTCCCTCCCTCTCTCTCTCTCCCTCCCTCGCTCTCTCCCTCCCTCCCAACGTTGTGAGAAACCAGGTGCTCCAGAGTGCTGATATCACCAACACCCGGCGGAGGGTGCTGCGTTTGTCTCGGCTCTCACAGGGATACTTGCGGTGCCCTCTGTTTCCACGGTTCACCTGTTGGTGTGTCTCCATACCATAATGACAACAACACTTTGATGTCTTATAGTAAGCTGTTAAAGTTGAAATGAACAGACCCCCAAAGCTACAATAAATAAACAACACGGTTTACTATCACGCATGATACGCCTTCATCAGCACCTGACATCTTAGTCCTGCTACAATCTGTCAGTCCTTAATACATTTTAAACGTTTATGACCTAAGGCTTTACTTCTTTTTTTTGACAAATGTTTTTTATTGTCTTTTCCACAATACACAAACACAAGCCAGAACAAGGCATATCAGAAGGTACTTATGGGCACATGGAGATATCAGTGGCATGTTTTGTTGTTGTTGGGCGTTACTGACTGTTTCTCAGCAGAAACAAAAAAATAAAAATAACAGTAGAGTGTGACATATGTACATGCACAGATAGATACATACATATATACATTCAACATACATATTACACCCCACAAATAGAATGCTCCCACATTCCCCAATGCGACCAGTGAGAGAAGAAAGAAAAACAAGGGGGAAGGGAAACAAAAAAATTAAAATAAAATAAAAATAAAAACAAAATGCTTTACTTCTATGTGGGTATGAATCTGCTGACAGCGTCTGATTTACAAGCACTACATTTCATTTGTATTTTGATCCCTGTGGATTTAGACAGCTTCCTGTGAGGACATTTACAGAACACTGATGGGACTTTTGGATACGGCAAAGACTCAACAATCACAGCAATATTGTATTCAAAAAAGAGCCCAGCAAGGGTATAAAAAGACATAAAAAAACAACCTCAAATTGTCAAGTGCCTGTTCTAAATGTTTTACAAGTTCCCTCTAAATCTACTAGGTTGAGTGACTTTCAGTTGAATAGCAGGGACTATTAGGAGTGTGAGTAATGGGCCAATATAAAGGATATATCTTTCCAAAACAATATCCAATGCAGTCACACCAGCATCCAGCTTAGTGTCAACTACAACTCACCTAACAGCAGCATTACGTCACAGGAGCCTCAGTGCTCCTCGCTCTATGATTAGTCCTCTTAATGGCAGCACAGTGTGGAAGAACCCTACCGTCTGCCATCTTTCCAAAGTGAAACTGTTTGCACTGTGGGAAGGGGGGTGGTGGTGGGGGGTTGGATTACACACTCGTCATTATGATATGTCAATGTTATTTCTATGGTGAGAGGCTATTTCAAACACATAACAAGAGGAGGGAGGGAGGGATGGCTGGACGGCTAAGAGATACTGTGGAGTTTTGGGGCGTCCGGAGCCAAAGCGCCCGTTGAGAGAGGAGAGGAGGACCCATCCATCACATGCTGCATTCTTCCAGGGAGCACATTAAATTCTTACATCACCTGTTCCAGTGAGGCTTCGCTTCTCACAGTAATCCCCCCGCCCCTCTTCTTTTTTTATGGCAATAGCACTTCATTTCCTACAAGTGTCCGCAGCACTTTCTGCCTGAGGTCACAGAGCGGTGGGGTCAGAGAGGAGCTCAAAAGTCAAATGTAAACACAATACAGGAACACTGCTCAAGAACAAATGAAGCAGATGGACACCAGGGATGTACTGACTGCTGGTGAGGTACAGAAGCACAACAGGTTCATTATTTGGCAACGGTTCCCAAAGCTACCAGACAGAAGAAGCAGGTCTGGACATCTTAACGGTTTCTTTCATCCACATCCACTTGCTCTCTGACTTCCAGTCTTCCAGTTCTTAGTATTTAACTCTTCTAGCTGATGAACTCTTCTTACCTCCCCCCTTTCCTCTGTCCGTCATCAAATCACTACTACTCAAACTTTTACTTGGTTGGGAAGGTTGTTTTTACACAGAAATGTGCACATCATATTTCTGTTTGCAGTTATTCCCAATCAGCTAATAGTTGGAATGGTAGTCTGGATGTAAAACAGCAGGCAGTGTGGATTTAAGTAGACACGTGCGTGTACACAAAGCACATTTAACCTGGAGAATTACTGCCAATTGCTAAAATCCCTAACCACTGACTTCCCTCCTCTCCCTCCCTCTCCCTCTCTCTCTCTCTCTCTTAGACAAATTACCCAGCAACCTCTTCACCTGCTGTCTGAGAGGCCCTCCATCAGCCCAGATGGAAGATGGGGATGTTAATAACCCTCCCTCTGTCTCCCCGCCTGCCCCTTAATGTATCTGCAGGTCAAACAGAGCGGTGCTGCGTCTCCCTCTGTGGCTCCAGTTTCCTGCTTCTCTACAGGACAGATGTTCTATGTGCAGTGTAGATCTGGAGGATTATTTCAGCTGTACTGTATGTGGCGTGCAGAAATATCAATGTGTTTTTAAGGGATAGGTAAAGCCCTACACATACCTTTAATTACTGTTTAAAAAAATGATACTACTGTCAAAATGATGATCTCTTAAAGAATGAAGGACCACGAGGAGGAATTTGTGTTTTGTTGCTGTTGTTGTCATACAACATACATAGAACATACAAGCACACATTTTGTTTCAGAGAACAGTTAAAGCAGTGTTTTAGGTCAAACAAAATTCAATCCAATTTTCTCAATGTTTAAGATGATTATTTTTTTATCTAATTTTTTTTAAATAATTGAGATGAGTTTTGCCTTGGTTTTATCTTTTTACACAATGATTTTACAGAAAACAATAGTGGCCATATTAACTATTTTTAGAGAGGTATATATGTGCAAACTCAAACATGCACGTAGAGACATTTGGGTTATTTGATGTGATCCAGTACCAGAGGGAGAGATAGAGAAAGACATAGGCTCTCCATAAAGCTGGGCTGCCCTGCATGGAAACAATATAGCTTACATACATATGCCATAAAAGTACTGCACCAGACATTTGGCTTTATTATCGAGTGTGTCCCAGTGAACCTAAAAACACATGACCCTTAAAGTACCCAGAATATGGTGGAGAGCGGATATCCAGACCCAGTGACCGTTTGGCCTTTTTTCAAAACAGTCCTGAATGAGAAATGGTTGCAGCGGTGATGAGTAGGCCTCCACACACGCGGCCTGCTCCCTTGAGCCCTCCAGTCTTTCAGGGAAAGATGGAGATGTTGAAAGTGCAAGATCAATCTGGAACACAACGGGGGCCGGTCCCCCTGCTCTATTTACTCTTTGATAAATGGAACTAGGGGTATCACTATCCCACGTTGCCCACGTAGATGTCCAAAAGGGCACGGTGCACCTGCTGGGGTGGTTGGTGGTAGCGTGGGGGGGCTCTGGACAATGTTTTGTCCAGCTGTTAAGACTATAAAAAAAAGTGGGGTACGCAGGAAGAGGGAAACACACAGGGGTTGGTAGTTTGTCGACTTAACAGTGGTATTCACTTTGGTTTATGTTTGCAATACGCATTAGTGTGTGTGTGTGTGTGTGTGTGTGTGTGTGTGTGTGTGTGTGTGTGCGTTTCTGCGTGTGATTGAGTGTATGAGTGAGTGAATGTGTGTGGTGCTGTTACTCCTCAAGCAAGGGCAGGTGCAAGAAGTACATAAACACACAGCTAGGGGCCAGAGGCTACGGCACTCCATCAAACACTGCGAGGGCAACTGTGGGCAGCTGGATTTACCATCCTGAGCACCGGGAACGAGTGTGGAAAATACGAGGGGAAGGAGGGATGGAAAGTCAGTGAAGAAGTACTGAGGGACAGAAAGAAAAGGAAAGACGGAACAGATTAAAAAAAAAAGAGAGAAAGCACACATGGATGGGGCAATATGGGATGTGAGGGCTGCCTCTTTTCTGCTCTCTGCATACCTCAATAGTTGGCGTGCACATGTCTCGGTGTGTGTGTGTGTGTGTGTGTGTGTGTGTGTGTGTGTGTGTGTGTGTGTGTGTGTGTGAGACATCTGCAGACTTGCCATGTTTTACACATTCCAACATGTCCTGCTCTCACTGCTTTGAGGAATGGTATGGGAAAGTTGTTTGCCCATAAAGGCCAGACCAGGCGAAGCTATATTTTAAAACAGGACGCACCGTGTTGGTGTCGGCCTGCATTCACAAAACACTTGTGATATAATACCTCTGGAAATGTCTTTTTTTATCAATAAGCCAGGACACTTGCATGAGACAGGCTGGTCACATCAACCGTTCGTAGCTGAAGCTACCACAAATATAGTGCAGGAATGTGTAGATATCTCACAAAATCATTTTGTATGTTATCCACATAATCATAATGGAGGAAGTAGGAAGAAAGCAAAAGCACACACAGGGTCAAACAACCGCTGTTCGTTCCCAACGAGAAGTCAACGTTGATTTTTTTGTCACATCACTTTAGTTGCGGCCCTTCCGTGGTTATTTTAACCAAAGCGATGATCTCTTCCTGAACCCAACCAAGTAGTATTGTTGCCTAAACCTAACTCAGATCCCTGTGAAGATGGAATTGACACGTGTTGCTGGCTTTTGTAAGAGAAATGCATGAAAAAGGAGGAGTTACTTCTTACGGTGGGGTACACGGGATGAGAATACTGAAATGTTGCAAGAAGGAAGAAGTCCTCCTTTCTGTTTGAAAAGTTTTTTCTAAATGCGTGTTCTTGAACTTTAGGAAGCCTCCAGAGGAGCCGTTACAAGCTGATGCAAAATCTTAAAGTGTCTTTAATACTAAAGGTTGAAGCGTGAGCACAAGTAGACAGATAAGAAGGGACAGCATGAGCTGAATCAGCTATTAAAGCTGTGTCATGATTCAAGGTATAACACCTCCACTCCACTCAGTCACATTAGAGTCATGAGTGAAGAGTTCCCCTGCTTTTCAGACAACCAGACCCCGGCACGTATTAATGCATTGGGGATCCGTTTTATATGTGGTGACGATCAGCTGACAAGAGGATGTACACTATCGCCAAGCCCTAATGGACAAGTAGTGAGACAAAGACAGACAGGGAAAGAAAAGAGAACCTAAAGTGCTAAAAGCTCCAAGTCTGGCAACGGGCCCACGGCAGCTAGGCGTGGGGGGGGGGGGCTGACAGAAAGGGAGGTAGACATGGACAAGTTGGGTAGACCCAAAAGCAGCCAGCTGAGCCATTAAGTGCTGATGCAGAAACAATAACTGTCTCTCCTAAGTCAGGAAGGGCTGAAGTAGAAGCAGTAAGTAGGAGCAGGAGGTCTGCTGGCGCCGTGCCCAGCACTGACACACAGCGAAAATACAGACACATGCAGAGAAAAGCGGGAAAGGAAAGCAGACAAGGTGAACCAGTAGTGGGTTTTGTCCCGCAGTTAAATTTGAGACGAGAGCCGCTCTGGCAGTCGGCGAACACAGGCAGGGCTGCAGGGGAGACGCACCGCTTTGAAGACAAATCTCATTTATAGACTAGCAGAAAATGATTCTGAGGGTGGGAGAGACTCGTTCACTTGATTGAGTTTGTGACGTTTTTCATGGAAACAAAATTGCTACTTTCTATCAGCAACTGGCAAAAAACAGTAAATCAGCCTCGAGTCAATAAATGAAAGCCTTACAGTAAATCTGATGGCCTTAAACTTCATGGTATTAGCAGGGAAACTTCATTTGCACACACAGAAAGGCGATACATTTTATATTTAGCAGCAACAACTTTTTACATTTCTTTGGGTAACTAAATGGAACAGGAAGTGGGCAGTGCATGAGCAGTGATAGCTACCATTGCTAAATAACAAAACAAGCTCACGCGCAGCCCCACTGCCACAGTTTGGTGTATATATACTGTAGTACGTAGAAATCCTCCATCACCAGTCAATTCTTCTACAGCAACAGACACAGAGGAGAGAGTTTGAACTAAAGGACTAAAGGACCCTCACAATGCAGTTGGGTGGAAAACAAATGTGTGGGGGAATGTTTGGAATCAAAAACAATCATCCCAACAGTTGCAGCACTTTTCCTTCAATAAAAGGTTTGAACAGGTTTGAACAGGCAGAGGACCAACTACCGGGATCTTGTGGACCCAGAGCAGCGTCTGGCAGTCTGTCTGAGGTCAAGTGTTGTATAGCCGAAGCTTCTGTAAACTATCTTATTGAGTTTGCTCTTAGGGAAATGCTCCGAGTACAATCGTAGTTACGCAGTGTATATGTCTATGGCTTATATTGTGAAGGCTACGACAGGTAGAAGTGGATCTGATATGCAGCACGTATAAAGAGAACTGGATACAGCATCGGAGGCAGGGCCCCGATTATTCTGATGAAAGCTGCTTAGCGGTGCATGGGGAAAAAAAAGTAACTTCCGAGTATAGAATTCAGATAAAGATACCCGGATCTACCGTTGATCTGCCAGACCCTTCCCTTGAGCCTTCCCTTTAACCCCGCCTTCCTCGCAGGAAAATAACTCCTGATTCGCTATTAGTGCATTTTACTAACTTTAGGACCAAGTGTTCATGTTTGCTGTGGCCTGGTTCTACTGAGCCTCCCTGTCGTTACACATCATCGTCTCCTTTTTTAAGAGCTCAGTTCTGCGCGGCGCGATTGCTTGATACCTTCAATCACAATGCTCGAGCTAAAAAACTGTTTGAAAAATATTTTGACGAGTGAATCAATCACACGAAAAAGAACAGCGCCAGTTTGTAAAGGCCTTAGGAGGCGACAAGTGTCCACACACACACACACACACACACACACACACACACACACACACACACAGGGTAGAGGTTAGAGTGGTGGGGTATGCTGCCTGTAACAGTGGTGGTGGTGGTGGTATTAAGACAGTGATGGGGTGTAAGTGCTGGTGGTAGCGGAGGCTGGGGGTCTAATTTCCATGATTACCATCCCCTCCAGGTGCTGCCTGCCTTTCCGTCTGCCCACTAAAGCAGTGACACATGTTCTCTGCACATTCAAACCCTTGGTTCTCTCTGCCACCGAATTACCACAATTAAGGAGTCTTCATGCGGAAGCAATTTGGCCAACACTAATGGGCCCAGGCGGTGGGGTTTGGTAGACGGGGTAGGTGGGGGGTGGGGGGGGTTTGCAGAGCAAAACCGAGTGAAAGAGTTTTAGAAGAAGTGAGAACGATGAGAGAGTAAGAGCGAAACAGGGGGGTGGGGGGGAGACAGATGTGCGGAGAGTGATAGAGAAACATGTGCTGTGACATGGAGGATTCCCGCGTTGCCACTTGTAAGGGAGATGATTAGTCGGCGGTGAGATAGGCCATTAAAACACAGTTCTGGATGAGAGGGCCTGCCTCTCAATCTCCCAGATCCCCGGCCTAATGCTGCCCTGACAAATTTGGTTAGCGCAAGAAACGGGGGCATTCTGACTTTGAAGTCGCAGCCAGGGTGGAATGCCAGTGTGGTTCCACCGCGAGAGAGAGATGCTCGAAACGACAGACCGCAGCTAATGACACTAAAACCAGCCCCTCCATCACTGAAACGTAGCTCTGGATTACTGCTCTGCCTCTCTGACTCTGTGACTCCACTACACACACTTGCTCTCTTTCTCAGGCTTAACTTATGGAACCGTATTAAAGGGAAATCAAGCAGAGAGCTCTTGTTTATCAATGTTCCACCGAGATCAATATTTATGTCTTCAGCTTTGCAGGGGCAGCCTGTGTGTGGTGGAAGCCAAGACGTGACGTCTTTTTTCTTTTTTTCGGCTGCTGCCGAGGCACTTCAAATGGGAGTCGCAGTGGAAATTTATGGCCTTGTGACGCGGAGCTATGTGCTCGGTCGGCACTAGTCGCTACCCTTAGATGGGGACGCTTGGCTCACGGCGGGGAGCCAGCGCTGCAGACACGAGCAGATGACATAAATACAAACAGATTTATTTGGGGCTGTCACCGATTCGGGGCTTAGCTTCTGCTGTGGGTGCTTTAAAGCCCATTCTACTTACAGTGCATTTTGTTTTATGTCGCCGTGATGCTCACTGCTTTCTGCATACGTGGACTTCTTAAACGTGTTGTTAGGCTATTTCATTACTTGTCAAATAAGCTGTTCTTTTACTTATTTATCATATACTTTATGTAATGTATCCCTTATCCCTCATTCTTTACACCATTATGCACTTCGGTATGAAAAAAAAAAGATATGCTTCTAATGCCTTCCAGTTATTATTATTAGTTAGTGACTAATGCATCTGTAAATTCAGAGCCATCCCTATAATATACAATACAACTATGAATACCTGACTATAACTGTACATCTATTGATGACACATTGACTACGTTTACATGCACACTCATATTCCACTTTTATTTCCGAATATGACAAATTCTGATTTTGATATGGTTCATGTAAACATGTAAAAGTATTAGGATTATTTTTGGAATAAAGGGCAAAAAACTGAATATTTGGTGCATGTAAACGTTGTTGTCACTGTTCTACAAGTCCCTTTCTATGGTAACGTTTCATAAACCACGGCTACCGGGGGTTTTCATATCATATTTCAGTTTACCCTCCGTGGGGGGTCGTGTGTTCCAGCTCTAAATGAGAAAAGCTTCGATCTACTGAAACTCTGCTCTACCCAAACTCGGCCAGCTAACTAATCTGCTCCACTCGACTACCGATGGTCCGCCAGGTTTCTAAAAAGCACCATAGATCTTTGAGATCAACCTCCCATTTAAGTGCTGCACCGTGCCAATGGCATATTGGATTTAGTGGCGAGTGGAGCGATGCCTTCTGAGAAACCAGCAATGACTCAAATAGGGGAGCAGGAATAAAAAAGTTAGCCTGAAACTCCAGGCTTCCAGATCCTGCAATGGGATCCTCCATCATGAGTTGAATCCCATCTTATTTCCCGTGACAGAAAAGTGGGCTACTATTCAGACAAACGGGAGAGAAAAGCCTTGGCACACTATCAGTAGACTTCTGATTTCTTTTAAATATCATATTTCGTCCAGAAGCCAGCAGACGGTGTGAGGATGGGGAGAATGATGAATGAAGAATGTAGTCGAGAAATGACAAGCCTGATGTCCCCTGATGTGTCTCACTATGTGTGTGTGTGTGTGTGTGTGTGTGTGTGTGTGTGTGTGTGTGTGTGCGCGCGCACATATATGTTTGGCGAAAATGAACTTGAGATGTTTATTAATAGAGGAGCAGACCTCAGGCCCTTTCTGTTCCTCTGGTCCCATAAAAGACAGAAATATCCTGTAATCTGATGTCCAATTGTGGGACGACACAACACAAGTCACTCCTTTGGCCTCTCTCGTTAGCTCGGGACCGAAGCGAGCGACGGAGAAAGAGCAGAGAGCCTTAAGGAAGACAAAAGGAAAAGGAGGAAGGGCCGAGTCTGGATCGACTTAAAACATCATCACAAATCTGCCAGGAGTGGAGCGAGGGTCTGTGGCTCATTGAAGTTTTCATTGACAAGAACCGTCTCATGTTCCATCCGAGATTTATTTATCGCGTCTCTGATGCTGACACGATGTTTTTAATGTCAGAAATAAGGTTGCGTATACGGAGGAAAAAGCCCCTCTCTCTCGCCGTTCCCTCCTTCTTTCTTCCTGCCCCGATGTCAATCCGTGAAGCAGACAAGTAGACAGGCAGAAATTTCTCTCGAAACCAATAAGTTACCTCTTCAAAGAAGCATGGGTACTTGAGTGAGGGGGGCCGGGGCCATGCTGAAACAGACATCTCAGGGTTTTCATTAGGCTTCCCATCTCTTTACTGACATTTGTGACAACCGCAGAGCGAGGGGGGAAAAAGCAACCAAGAAAAAGCTCCTTCCTTCTTTCACTTTCATTGTGGAACAATGAAAAAGGACTATCAAAACAATCTCCATGAGCTAAGTGTACGGGCCCCGGTATATGACAGGGCAAAGCTGCATGTTCCTCTGGCTTGTCTCGATTAATAGATGGAAGAGGTTGTGAGGAAGGGGGACGTGTCAGCCAAAAAGTGCACAGGGAAACGGTGGAAAACGGAGCGGGGTGCAACCTCTCAAAGCCAGGCCTACGCTACCAGCTACCAGCTACCAGCTGCCAGCTGCCAGCTACCAGCTGCATTGTGGGGCAGAGAGAGACACACAGAGAGAGGAGGACACAGACGGGTACATTCTGGGACCAGACAACGCATACCAGGGATTAGTTCACGGAGGTGACAGAGCGATATGAAAATTGACACTTTTCCCCTACAATAACACGGAGCTATTACCGACTTAGGGGGGAGTGTTTGCGTCAGACCCCCTGCTCCTGAAGGCAGTTAGATCACAGGGATGTGGACCGCCGGCCATGACAGGAGCAGCCTTTTTCATACAGTGCAAAAAGGCGTAAAACACGTTGTTGACATGGCCTTCTGGGAGGCCGCGTTTTGTTTCCAAGCAATGGCAAATATCAGTGTGAAGAAAAAAAGTATAAATAAGTCTCCTTGACGCAACCTTGAGCAGTCTTTTTTTTTTTTTTACTCTCTCCTCCCGGCCGCCCCATCCCCCGCTGTATGTGACTTGTAAAAACAAAAGACTTGTTTTAATAATGATACTGTACGGAGTGAGAGCATGAGCCCCGGCCTATTATCATCAACATGCCTCTAGTCGCTGTGCGGTGAGAACATCTCGCCGCCATTCGCCTTAAATGGGATCGTACGCTGCGAGTTTGGGGCCTCATATAGGATTTGCTGAAGATGGAGATGGGCATGCATCTGTGCATATGTGCATATCTTTATGTGTGTGTGGGTCTAAGCTGACACACAATTAGGTGCAAAAGCTGGGTTTAATAAAGAGAACCAATGGCCAGTTTCTGGGCACCGAGGTCCACCCCTCGCTCTCAATCTCTTTATTTTCTCCCTTCTGTCACTCTTTTCCCTTCAACCCTCGTTTTCCCTCCGACTTTCATTTTTCATTCTGCTCATTATATTGTTCACTCTCTCTCTTCCTCTGTTCTCCCCCCTATATCTGTCACACTGAAGTTATGTCACAGCTCGTATATCACCCAGCAATCATCTAGAGCACGTCTGGTGACCACCACCAACCAACTTCTACTACTAGACCCCCCCGCCCCTCCTCTTGTCCTACAACAGACCACCGCGGAGCTCTGTGGCCAGGAAAGCAGCTGTGGTCGCCGCATTAAAGCGGAATCCATCAGTGGTGGAAATGCCAATGTTATGCTTGTTTAAATGACCTTGATCTTTTGTGTTTCAAAACGCGGCCCTTTCACAAGACACTAAAACAGGGAAGTGCATGGATCAAGCCTCGCTGCTCTGCAGGGGAAAAGAGTGGATTGTAGAAAGTTAATAGCACTGGGCTGACTTTCTACTCCACTTCCTTTTGTCAACTTGGTTGTAGATCCTGAACTGGTCCCAGAATGGTTCGTTTAGGGAGGACAATGGTCAGGAAAAGGCCGGTTTATATGAAATAACAGTCAACAGCTGAGCCTGGCTAAAATGAAAGGGGGGGGGGGGGTTAACTGGTGCATAGTGTAGCTGTCACGCTGACATGGCTAACAGACCGACACAGATTTTGCTTATCATTATGTAGTCCTTGTGGAGGATGCCAGTGACCTAAAAACAATAAGTCAAATTTTGCTCCGCCACAAGTCACTTAGCAGACACCGCGAGCGGGAACAGACCGGTGCTATGAAGCACTTCTGCCACTGGCTGCGTTTAAAAGGAACGGACAGGCAACAGCATCCGTCTTTTATAATGAGCTGTCTGCCGTGTGGAGCATCCTGGCCTCTCTGTGCGTCGTCTGGAGGCTCTACCTCAACGTCACGGACCCGAGGGCGCAGCCAGGATTCTAATTCCTGTTGAATCAGCCGAGACACAAACAGCATCCCACACACACCGACACACACATAACTATATGATTACTGTCACATAGCGACGATACAGGCAATATTTAGAATACATGGACCAGAGATCACTGGGTCGTAGCCAGAGTTGTACCATCTGCAGGTTCACGAGCCCTCTGTGACTCACCACTGCGTACCGTGATGAGTCACCTGTTGAAATGAAAAGAGACCACTGAGCCACATATCAAAATCTAATGATGTCATCATCAACAGGGACACAACATACGTATTATAGGATCTTATCAAAACTTTAAGTCGCTGGTATCCATGACAACCTCTTGGTAAGAGCTATGTGACTGTAAATTAGCCATTTAATGATACTGGTGTCAAGAATACGTAAGGCACCGTTTTAGCCACGCTCGCACACGCAACACACGGCGTACACTCACACACGAGTGCATGCAGACTGGAGGAGCGTGTGGGAGGTCACTGTGGTCAGCGTGTCACTGGATCTGAGGTTAGCAGTGGCTGGGAGCGGTGGAAGGGCAGGAATTACTGGCGCCTCTCGACTGCTATTACCACTCCTGCTGCTACTACGACTGCTACTGAGAAACCACGAAAGCATCCTGGGAAGGATAAACAAAGGGAGCGCGTAGGACGAGCTGGCGGTCACGGGAGGGGAGGAGAAACAGAAAGAAAACATATACAGAGTCAGAGGAGGGAAGATAAAAAGTTGGTGGAATAGAATTGCTCAGAAAAGATGGAAATAAAGGACGACAGTAAAACGTTAAAGAGAAAGACAGAGCAGGTTTTGTTAGTTAGTGAGGAGACGAATGCAGCAAGACAGCAGCAAAACAAGGAGGACGAAGTAACGCTTCTTTTCCATGTTTAACTTGAAACGATGAAGGCATTGCAGATGACAAAGTAGTACAACATGTAAACCATACTCTGGTGTTTCATTTTACCTCTTTACTGAGAAGATTTCATTAAGCTTGTTTTGTTTTTTTCTATTTACAAAATTTACCAAGATCTTGGGTAGATAATGAGAATACATACAAAACTAAATTGAAATCATACCCTCTAAACTAAAAATAAATCTGCTTTGAATTGAAATCAAACACATTTGACTAAACTTCTTTACAAGATATCTAGTCACGGCTGCTCTGTCGACTTCTCCGTCCCACCAGACGACCAGACACATTGAAGCATGATGCGGCGTTTGCTGCAGAGCTCCCCAATAAAACACAACACCATCTTCAGCGGCATGCAAAGCGGATCCATCGCTGGATCGATGTGTCACCGCAGGAAAACCCAGTAGACGGCAGCGTGGGAAATCAACGGCTTCCAACAGACGGTCGTGTGACAAACCAAGTGTTCTGCCTTCACTAACATCTTCCCACACAGGCCTTCAGGCTGCTTGCTGCGTTAGCTGCCACCGCGCAGCGCAGCAACTCTTACTCTTCTCTGGTGGCTGTGTTCCAGTCAGCTGCAATGATTTTAAGTCTCTTGACTGTTGCTTTTAATCTGAGTCCACCAATTACTTTGAAGAACATCTTTACAGTCTGTCAGTACCTTGAGATTAAAACCGAAGCTGTGTTGCGTTTCCCCTACAACCCCTCCTTGCTGAATCGTGGAATTTCCTTTTGGACAGGGAATGAAATCTTATACCCGAACGGCTCCCCCGCGAAGGACACTGACCATCTGTGTTATCAGCTAGACCTCGATATGAAACACCTTCCACTATTGCAAAACCTTGTGACATCAAACGGCTTACGAGGGAGGAGAAATTCCTAAAAGAATGAAAAAAAAAAAGAAGAAAAGGCACATGGAAGTGAACACCCAACATGCCATGTTGGGTGTTTGGCCTCAATGTGTGTGTGTGTGCGTGTGTGTGTGTGTGTGTGTGTGTGTCTCTGTCCTGGCAGTGGCCTGATGACTGCTGGTTGGGTGACACAAGAACAAACAAATGACTGCAGGACATAAATCTGGATCCAGATCTGAATCCACCACCGCTAAGATTGCAAACACTTTTTTCTACCGTGCGGAAGGGTAAGTGGTCCGCAGTGTAACAGTGCAGTCCCCCGTGTCCGTCATTAGACAGGTTTAAAGGATGTAAAAGTAAAGAGAGCTGCCTCCCGTGAGCTTTTGTGTAGTTAAAGAAACAAACTCCCATTGTGACTGTGCCTCCGAAAACCACAGCGCCCACAGGAGCCGGAGGTATGCAGCGAGGCTTTACCGGGTGCACAGGAAGACGCCTGTAGCCGAGCACACACTCCACTACCTGCTCCTCATCTCCTCTCGCGTTTCCTCATTTTCCATTTCTCCTCCGCACTTAAGCTGTCACGGCCAGAGATTGAGAGGGATCGGGACAGCTAACATCTTCTTTAAGGCCCATGAGTGTCACCGCAATTTCAAAAGCAGATACGCCACCAGACATCTCTGGTTATATCATAGGAATTATTGCAGAATTTTCCCCCCGCAAAACATATACTTACACAACACATCACCTATTCCCCCTTCACTCTCTTGCCTGCGAAACCCAAACTCATTTTTTTTTCTTTCCCCCGCGCTGCTCTTTTTTCTAACCTGCCAGCACGCGGACCAGATGTGCAAATGTTTCTCCGCGTTTCTATTCAAGCCGCGTTCCAAGAGCAAGGCAAGAGTGAGGGGGAGAGGAATATTTGACTTCACTCCACGGGAGACCGGTTTCATAAATTTTGGCGGCCGCGCAACGGTGAAAAAGGTAGCTTGGCCGGCTCGGCCGAGGGAGAATGTTGACGGCATACCAAACAACATGATCCTAATGAGTTGGAAAATCCCTAGCCCTCCTGAGGACTGTCCAGATGCTACCGTCATGAGAAACGCTACTGTTTTATGGAATTCAGGCTCCCCTCCCTTTCATTAACAAGGGGCAGAATTTATTATTCGACCATTAAGGCATCCTAGGTGACACGAAGCGTAAAAAGCGCTTCAGAGTTAATCCGCCCTTGGCTGCAGGTCCACTACCCCACACTGGGCACAGGGCGAGTGGATTCTGCATGAACGTGTGTATTTGCTTTCCTGGTATTGAGGCTGCGGCCAATTTGCCCACAGCTAACTAGCTCCTATCAAGTCCATTTGGTTCAGGTCAAATGACGTCTGGCACACGATGTGTTTCGCCCTGAGAAAGAACTGTAAAACATTTTTCATAAGAGAGTCGAATCACTTTAAGCTCAAGCCAGTTCCATATATCTCTCTGGACACTTTGGTGGTACAGAGAAATAAGCTTGACTATATGGAGGACTAAACAAACAAAGGACAGTAAATGTACTTCATGGGACTTGAATAAATCAACTACAATGATGAACGCATTAACATCTAACACAATGGCTTAAAAGAGACCAGATGAACAAAGTGATGTAGTGGTGTGTGTTGTCTGGTCGTGAGTGAAATACAGAATGAGCTGCATTAATCTTTTGCGTTTGTATTTTCTTTCACATTGCCAAGTGACTGAGTTGCCGTTGCAGAATGTTTACTGCTACCCTGCAATCACAAGTGCAACTGGGGAAAACACAACGAGCCCATTGTCATGCAAAGCAATTAAAAACACATGCACAAAGAAAAAAAAAAAAAAACAGCCTCCATGATAAACCTGCTCCTTCCTCTTCACACACCGAATCACTTGTCTGTTGGATGGCGACCACACAGCACGGTGGAAGGGTCACTCACACAAACAGACAAACATGTACATGGAAAAACATCAAAACGTATTCATCACCACACAGATTTCCCCAACTACTTCCAAGTGAATTAGATGCAGTGCCGATATTAACAGGTCCAGCTGGTTCCAAGCTAAGTGAACTTCATACGGTGAGTGCAGAGCGCCGTTTACCTGGAGCTTTGTACACCTCGCGGAGCAGGCTTTCGCTGAGAGTCGACGGGGCTCCGTTGACCACGCTGTGGGTCCAGCTCTGACAGATCGCCTGGAGCAGAAGGGTCTGGGCCCTCGTGGCCTGGACGACGAAGTGGGGGAGCTCAAAAATACACTCTGTGGTGGGGACGGAAGACCTTTTGCTCCTGCGAGAGAGGGACATTTAGAGGAAGAAAGACAGGGTTAGATGAAGGGTAGTGCATCGGGAGAAAAAGAAAAAGAAAAAGAGAGAGAGAGAGCGAGAGAGAGAGAGAGAGAGAGAGAGTGTGTGTGTGTGTCAGGACATGGGGACAACAATAAATGAAAGAAAGGAGAATCGCACTGAAGCGCCAGAAGACACTTAATGAAATGGACACTGGTGGAAACGAATGGTTCATGACTTCCATGAATCCACCAATATAACATCACGATATAAAACAGCTCATTGATTGCACGAGGGGCCAAATAGGTAGAGACGCGCTCCAACAGGGAGTTGAAGAAGTAGAGAGCGAGCCAAGCTTTCCTGAGTCACTTGGCAGGTAGGACTCAGTTTGCCTCTTTGCCGCGCCGACCCCTCTCTCTCCCCTCCGTCAAAAACTGTGATGATGATTTATGTGAAGGGATGTGCAGCCCAGAAACCTGACCCCGAAAAAGAATCTCTACACATTTAACATTTCATCTGTCTCCAAGAGTGTGGAGGGAAAGAATCTGTCTGTGTGTGTGTGTGTGTCTGTGTGTGTGTGTGTGTGACAAGCTGATGAGTTGAGCGTTCAGGGGGATGAGGTAACAGCACAGTCGGATGGAGTCCTCCAGGCCCCTGTCCATCACAACCTCAGTGGACCATGCTCTCATTTATCATTTGTATCACACACACACACACACACACACACACACACACACACACACACACACACACAGAGCTGTGAAGCCATGGCCCCGAGGTTCTTGAGATCCCGTCTGTGACATGAGCAACGGCAGAAGGAAGGGATTCCCCTCCAGATACACACACAGATATACACACACAGATACACACACACACAGATACACACACACACACCACACAGATACACACACACACACCCAGCGACCAAGGTATGGCATCGAGAGTAATGGAGCACTTCTCATTGTCATGACTACCGATCTGTATCCGTCTCATCTCTCTCTCTCCCTCCTTCTGCGGCCCTCTGTTCACTGGAAAAACACCAGGGAGCCTGAACTAAACACTGCAAAACAAGTTTGGTTCCACTCCTCTCTTCTGTTCTGTTCTGAGAGGTTCTTCAATTGGGGCTTTCAAGGCCTGGCCGTGCCCCCTGCCTGGACACATGTGCTCCCTCGACTGCATATAGTAATGGAAGCAAAAAGGCGCTGCCCTCTGAGGCGTGCTTTCGGTGAAACAAATAGAACCGTGACTAATCCCAGCGGCGCTTCAGGAACAAGCACCACAGTTCATGTGATCACACCTCCTTTGGGTCTGGTCCCCAGTTCAGAGTGTGGGTTTGTATCGCAGTGGTCGCTCTGCAGCCCTGCGATCGTTTAACTCCTCTGCTTCCCTCCCTCTCTCTCTCCGGCTCTCCGTGTGTCTTTATCTTTCCCTTTTATTCTTTGCTCCTGGGTGGTTCGGCGGGGTGACATGAGCTGTTAGCTGCACACAGGCAGGGCCCCGGAGTTCTTAACTGCCTGCTGTCTCGGAGTGGGGGGGTTGGGGGGGGGGGGGGACTACCATGAGACGCAACGCTAGAGAGAGCTTGATAAAGAGAGATGTATGAGTGCAGGGAAAACAAAGGCAGATAGAAACTCCCAAACCTGACAGGGTCAATGAGTTCACCTTGACAGCACGCATATACTGTATACTTTTTTTATTCCCATGAAACACATGGTGCGTTTGGCACCACGGTGAACTATGCCATGTCATGCCTCTCCACTATTAGAAATCACTACTGTTGCATGCTATACAGCGAGACATCAATCAACCCCATTTTCATATGTTTTTGTGTGCGTGTGTGCATGTGTGTGTGTGTGCGTGTGTGTGTGTGTGTGTGTGCGTGCGTGCGTGTACACGTAGCACATATCGCCGCGGAACAAAAGAAAGTGAAGGCGACCCCGGCAACAACAATGTCCCCCACATGCAGAGCAAATGTGCCTGCAAAGCCACTTCAATGAGAGGACTGGCAAGGGATGAAAGTTTGTTGGCTTATTCCAGTGTTTATGGCGTTTCGGGGGAGCTGTCATGTGCATGCGGTCGTCTAAAAACTTTAATTGTGCACCTGTTTTTATTATATTGTGCCCAACTCCTTGAGAACAGCGACTTGGATCTTCGGAGCTAAATGAGAAGCAGAAACTCTCATTAGGGTGTTTTGGGAATGCGGGATGTGAGGACAGCCAGACACTCATCGGATTTCATTAAGTAGCTGGCACAGACAGTGTTTCTTGCTGCAACATGGTAAACAGCTTTCTGGCAGGCAGCTCTTCCCCTGTTACCACAAAGACTCTGAGGGAAACAAAAAGTCTCCCAAGAGGTAAAAAGTGAAGTACTTATACCTGCAGCAGCAGCAGCAGCAGCAACAAAGGACTACATATATCTTAGAAGGTGAAATAAAACTCACAAGACACTGGATCAGTAGAGTATCCATGTTGGGAACAGAGTCTGTAGCCTGGGGAGCAAAACTCATTAAAGCATACTTCCACTCTTGTATCGTGGAGACCCACCAGAAGTGGGCCTATAACGCAATTTGGTTTGTGACTCATAATTTAAGAAATCAGGTCCCTGGCTTGAACTTCAGTGCCTCATTGAATAGGCAGTCTGTGACCTCACGGTAGTCCTTTGAGTCAATAAGGTGTTTTTTTATTAAAACGCAGAGGCCACAAGGAGTATGTTAAAAAGGAAATCAAAATTAGTCAGGAGCTATGAAAAATGAGGTGTTTCAATTTCAGCCAGTGAAATATGCTTTTCTCTGGTGTATTTCAACAACATTAGGCCTCATTTCCCCCACCTGTCCGTCGTTGGTGCCGTGACTGAGTGACGAAGAACTGGACCGGGGCTAGGACGGGCCACTTGGCAGACTGGCTGACTGCTTGGCTAGGTTGACTGGCTGACTGGCTGACTGGCCGGGCACAAAGTCTTTCTGTCCAGTGTCCCTGTCAGAATCAGGCACCCGCAGGGCATGGTGTTGTGCAGGGTGGGGGCGGGGGGGGAGGGGGGCAGGGGGGCGGGAGTCAGGAGCGCCACTCCAGCTGTGGTGCTCCTGACTCCACTGTTTCCTCTGTGTACATGCTCAAATTTGAACATAGAGCAGGGACGGCAAATTATTTTTAGTCATTAAAATGAATGAGTGGAACCTAAAAGGGGAGTCGGCTGAACAGAGGACCCTCACTAAATATCTGGGATGCAAAGAACCGACTTTTTCAGCCCTGATACCGAGTACCGACCCGATACCAGTGTTTGATTGATTGATTGACAAGCTGTATGCCGCAGTGTGACTGGGATCATTCGGTTATGTGGAAGGAAACAGGATTGACCTAAATATTACTGTCCTAACTTTGTAAAACTAAATAGAACAGATAGAACGACATAGAAATTAATTTACTTAATTGTTATTTATTATGAAAATAAAAACTCGTGCACCAGCAATTTGGCCGATATCAATACCGGTGCATCCATACTAAATATTTTTCCATTGGCTCCGAACAAGGCTGAGAGCCATCTTGCACCAGGTTTCAGTACCTAAGTCAAACCTGGCATTTAAACAGCCTCTGGGGAATCCCGTGTCTGTTCCAAACCCCCTTCCACATCCTAATAGCTGAGATCCATTTGGACCATTGGTTCTCAGGCTAATCAGCTTCCTGGTCTGGTCCGACTGCGGTCACAGCTATATTTAGACAAACACAGCTGGAGCTCGAGGCCACACACCACAAGCACATTAAATGCACACAGACACACGACCACAAAAATGCACATACCTGTACAGATACACACGCATTAGCGTTTGCCAACACGCACGCATGCCAACACACATGCTGTCACACGAGCACACGTGTGTACACACCTGCGCACGCATACGTGCAGTCCAATAACATAACAGCAGGTTGTTCAGCCAGAGCACGCTCAGCTGCAGTAATGAGGCCCCGGCTTACGGGGGAGGGGGGGCTGCAGCTCTAACTACCTCTAACTTGAACAATTCAAAAAAATAAAAATAAAAACTAGCTGCCAATAGCAAACTCTGAAGAGGTTGCATTTATGCTTGTTCTGCAAACCCAGCAAAAAAGGAGAGGAGAACCCTCCAGAAAACACGAGCAGCAACGGGGGGACAGCAAGCGCAGGCCGAGAGAAGGTTAGAGACCGCAAACTTGCTGGTCATATGTTATTCTGCAGGTAAAATAATACCTAACATGGGGAGTCTCATAAAAAAAAAAAAAAGCCATTTGGAAAAGCTCCAGAACAAACTGAGGGATAGCAGAAGCGGGAGGTTGCTGCTTTGTACTTTAACAGAAGAAAATAAATGCAGCCTCATTAAAGACGGCTGGTTGGGGTGTCTGTACAGACAATTAGGTGAGTGTGTGCGCATTTCGATGCCCGGTAACGTGTTGAGACCTGGATGTGTTGGCATTGGTGCGGATGTTCTGAGGCTACTGAGAAAGAAAGCATGAAGCACACTAGAAGGCCTGGCAACCGCACGTCTCAATATAGCCGGCAAATCCTTTTATTTTTTTAAGATCAACGTCTTGCCGTGATTGAAGGAATATCGCCAAGAGCAGCTGCTTCTAATGGTTTACACAGCGTCCCAGAATACAAGCTGGGAGCCCGCGCTCAGTTTCCAGAGCGTTCATTTTTGTTATTATTCATATCCTGTACAGCAGCAAAAAAAAAAGTCAGTTCCCTCACTCTTTCCAAAAAGACGGGAGGTCGGCGAGAGATGTGGAGCAAGGTGTCCGTCAGTGGCCCTCAGGGAAGAGAGGGAGGCGCACATTCCCCGACAGGTGGATTCTGTCCGCGATGGGAGCTGAATGGGAACGTTATTCACAGGAACTGGAACATAACACCCAAATAAACTGTTGCTCAAAAGGATAATGTAGGCTGGATCCAAGGCAGTAAACCAAACAAAAAAAAGTCAACAAAGCAGTCAATCAATTCCGACCGGCCTCACAATGTGCTACTTTCTCTTGACGTTAACTTATCCGGGTCCGCAGCGACGGCGATGTCATCCGTTATGGGCTGACATATTTGTCTGATGGATACAACAGAGCCACCGTCTAGGGACCAGTGATAAGTTATCTGGAGTTCCTACGAATCATTCACCGTCACACCCTACCTTAATTATCAATACAAACGTTCCCCCAACACAAACAGTTAGACAAACCCTCCACTACCATTGTTTTCCAATTTCAAGAGCTCCTTTGGAGGGAATCGGAGTGAAAACGGAGGGAAGGCGAGACTGACAGCTTGTACCTTCTCTTTTTCTTTTTTTTTCTTCTTTGTGGTGCAGATTGATTTGAAGGATTGCAGAATCCCCCCCCCCCCCCCATCTCTCCAAGCCAAGGTCACTGACCCCTCTTGAAAATAACCAGAGTGAGTTATGGGCTGCTCTCAAGTCCCTTCTTTTATCTTACTACAAAAGACTCACTACAGTGTCTCACAAAGTCTCCAAATGAACATTATAAATCATACAAGCACTTGGCGCCTAACAACAACACCTAAGTGGCCAACTTCAGAGGGGGAGGAGGGGGGGCTGGGAGAGGAGCATTTTACCACCTGGGTGTCAAATGGGTTGAATGGTTGGCATTACAATAACAATGTTATTTTAACATAGAGGAGCCAAGCAAGGGGGGAAAAACTTTCAGAAAAATAATGGAAAATAAATAATAATGATAAAATGGCACATCCAACTCATTTCTCTTTCTCTGCCATTTCTAATAAAGTCATTTGTTTCATTGACTGCACAGGGCCCATATCATTGGAGTGTAACCAGAACTGCGGCTGAGCCTCTGGTAGAGAAATTGTAGCGAATGGCGCTTTCAGCAGCAGCCACAAATGACTCCCAGCGACCATCACCACTTATCCCTCAAGTGGGTTTTCAATCCTGCTGAGCTCTAAATAAAAAACGCCACTTCAGCAGGTAAAGAAGAAAAGTGATCGATAAAGAGGATTTTCCAAAAATGTGGTTTTAGTAGTATTAAAGCAATCTTTGTGGGACGCAGTGAGATTACGCATGACACATTGACAAGTGACAGTATTGGCCTTCCTTGCTCTGTAAAAGCCTCACAGTGACTGGCAGCCATCTTTTATTGATGCCATATATTCTACTTAACGTCACTTTTCCTTGCATTTTTTTACCTTCAGGTATTATATTAACTTCCTGTTGTATCTTGTTTCTGTATGTATTCTAGTTTAGTGTTGATTTGCCGTTGTGATTCCGCCAGTGCAATTAAGAGATTACAATTTAGTTTGACCTGCCGACCCACAATTTATAACGACATCCATTGTCTAACCTTTACCAAAGTCTTTAAAGGCCTGTGCTGGCTCTGGGTAGGAGTCAGGACTGGATCTGTGGCCACCGCTCAGAGCTTTGTGGTTCCCCCGGGTCAAAGGTGTTCCATGTGTGCATTTCTCAATCATCGGTCCAGAACAGTCCAAACTCTTCATAGAAAGAAACACTCCACTCTCCCTCTCTCTGTCACACACACACACACACACACACACACACACACACACACACACACACACACACACACACACACACACACACACACACGGCCTTCCCCTTCCTCCCATCTGGAGCACCCCTGACCCAAAACACACACATGTGCTCAGAACCCCACACACACACTGAGATCCATTCTCAGGAGAGGGCTTCATTACACAGGGATTACTAAAAGAAATGTTTTAATCAAGTTGTGCGGACAGCTGCAGACCGCAAGGCGAGAAAATGGCAATGACGTGGTTCATCAGGCGTTAAAGGAAAACACATCAAGAGGCCTGCGTATCCGTGTGTGTGTGTGTGTGTGTATATATATATATATATATATGTATGTGTGTGTGTGTTTGTGTGTGTGTGTGTTATATATATATATATATATATATATATATATATATATATATATATATATATATGTGTGTGTGTGTGTGTGTGTGTGTGTGTGTGTGTGTGTGTGTGTGTGTGTGTGTGTGTGTGTGTGTGTGTGTGTGTGTGTGTGTGTGTGTATATATATATATATATGTGTATGTGTGTGTGTGTGTGTGTGTGCGTGCGTGCGTGCATGTGTGTGTGTGTGTGTGTGTGTGTGTGGCTTCCTGCCTCTGTCCGACATGTCCAGCTGTGGAGGGCACGCGGTTCCTTATAAGGACACACAAGAGATAGAAGACCTCTGTCCAGAGACTGCAGACTTTATGTCCCATTTGTGCTTTCCAGATATACACTTTTGTACGTCCCGTTGCCATAGCAACAAATGCAGCAGTCAACGGAAGCACCGGCAGTCTTTTATTTTGATCCAAGTAAGTCGTCCTGAGTATTAGTCTCAAGGCCTTTGACCTCCACGCAGATGGTCATTAAAAAAAGGGAAAGCCTGGTTAAATAAAACTTTGTGATTTCTTTGTGGGGGGTGGGGGGAAGTGTCACAGTAACACCAGCGTTCTCTGCGTCTCGTTACACCAACTGTAGATCCTTCCTCGCATCTGGGAAGCGGCGGCGCATCGGCGAGGCCCGGTCGGGAAGGAGAGGACAGTGGAATGCACACCACAGTAGATGATAATCCACTCGGAGCTGATAATCCATCTACCCTTCCCTACTTCCCACTGTTTTCCCTCCCTCAAGCTTCAGTTCCTCAGATGACTAACTCAGGCATTAATAGAGTCTTTCAGTCGACTGAAAAACATCTACAGCTGCTCTGACATCCACCATCTTGGCCCCGGCCTGTGCATACGTCTCATGGTATGGTTAAAGTCCAACAGATATTCTTGGATTGCACGATGGTTGCCTCTTGAGAACGTTACAGCCCATAATATAGACTTTGGGGCTGAGTTAAAACCGGTGTTGATTTAAGCTACCAAATGACACTTGTAATCATGAGGGCGAGCACACAGCCTCTGCAGCAGAGTGGCTTCTCTGCAGCGCTGAGCGTCTGAATGCTGATGGAAGCTTCCATCACAACGCAGGCGTCAATCAAACCTCGTGTTCCCTGATGCCATTTCCTTAATAATAAGGCTCCTCAATACGTCCATTGATCTCTTTCAGCCATGAAACCAAATAAAACTGTCCGACACCAGATGTCGACCACAAAGCTGGCCAAAACACTTTATGGGCCGTGCCACACGGAATATGATGTTTTTACCTTTGCAGCTCACGATCCTCTGCACTCCCACGCTTCAGAGTGAAAAGTGGAACAATATTACATCATGTGCCAGTCCGGAGCTTTTAATACACACCTGTTAATACATAAAGCCTGCCTGTTGCAGTGTGCAGCTCGCATCCCTTCAGAGAATGTTTTTTTTTTTTTTCTGTAAACACTCCCGTGTTTCTTCACCCACGAGGGAGGGAGGAGGGGGGCGGGGGGGGGTGTCATGCGTCGCCCTGTTTTCGGCTGAATGAGTTCCCCCCCGTTGCTCTTACGGCCTCCGAACCACAACTCAGAGCTGAGCATGACCGCGGCAACCACATGCTGATTTTAAGGTCATTCAATTACTCCCCCGCCATTACAGCTCTTGGTAACCGTAACCCTGCCTACGCAGACCGCTCGGTTAAGACCTTGATGAGCAATACAAGTGATTACTTCATTATAAAATCAACACTAATCAAAGTTTGGTTTGAGGGTGAACAACGGTTGACGCAGAAGCTGCGTGCATGCGTGCATGCGTGCGTGCATGTGTGTGTGTGTGCGTGTGTGACATCATTCACATGATCCGCGTCATAAGTCATATAAATGTATACTCAGAGCGCAGGGATCGACTTTTCCATTCAGCAGCCACTCCCAAATCAGTTTTCATCGCCCAAAATGATTATTCCGATTCAGCTTGTTAACCATATCGCCTGCCAAAATGGCCAGTGGACAAATGTAACAGCCACGCTTCGATGTTCTCACCGGCGAGCGCTCGTTGGTGTACATCTGCTAAATTTGACCTGGACGTCTGCGGCTCACCACTGCAGGACACAGAGCGCATTTGTCCTCCTGCGCTTGGCTGTGCTGGGAGACACAGACCAGGAGCAGCTCGCTATGACCAACTATGAACAGGAGTAATGAGGCATTACAATCACACCAGAAGCCTCGTGCCTCAGATGCCTCAAGCAGCCTTCATAAATCACAACATGAGCTAATCTAGAGTCTAGACTCCTGGTCCAGACACAGTAATAGACCTACAGGTAGTGCTAAAACCCAAAGTAGCCATTGACAACGTAATAATTAGATATCAAGGGAGAACCAGCGTTCCTTTCCATTCAGAAACCTCTGCGCGTTAAGTTGGCATTTGGTGGCCATATAACATGCACCTGTAGCGCCACATGCTTGGAGAAATTAGCCCGTTCAGAAATGGCCGAGCGAGGAACAGGGGCTGCTAAAAACGCCACATAAAAGCTGGCACGGGGCTGAGTTATGACCTGCGAGACGACGAGCCACGCTGGAATGCCGCTGCTGGTTTGTCGGTGGGTTGGTGGGCCCCGGCCTTGGCCCCGCCTCCATGCGCTGTCGCCGTCAGGTGGCCCTTATGTGGTGTGAGGTTAGGTTTTTGGGGAGATCGATGCAGGTGGCACTTCTAACACCACCCCACCCCCACTACTTTTTTTTTTTTTTTTTTTAGCAGGCAGTGATTTCATCTGGGATAACAGGTTTAACAGCCGGACCAATTGAGACTCTGTGAAGTTGGCGGCCACATACATTGCCTTTCATTAGGGATAAGTACAGCCTGATGCCTCTCAGCTGCACTTTAATTCACTGGGAGTGAAAGTTCATTTCTGAGGATTCTGCTCACCAAATGACTGCCCAGTTAGAACATGGTAGCGTACCAAGAGGTATAATCTCATACAGCCATCTTTGTTTACGACCCCCATTCCCTTGCAATGTGTTTATCTATTTCAGCTAAAGCTTAGCAATGTCACTGAACATCTTAAGATTTTATTTGTGATTAATTCATGTATTTAATGTTTAATATTAAATAACTAAAAAAGTGTAGCTAAAGTTAGTTTTTATGTGCATGAAAAAACATAAATAATTAATTAATAATCCAGAGGAGCATATTCCTAAAAAACAAAACAAGTATGCTGTTTGTTGTATACGCCAATAACAGTGAAAGCTTTATTCATCCATTAACGTTTCCATTTTCATCCACAGGTCTTTGTGGCGTGGGTATTTTACCATAAATGATGTAATGGATTCATGGGGATTGATTGAAAAGATGTAGATGTTTGTATTGGCTGCTGGTTGGATTGGTGCTTATTTTTGTACAAATACTATAGTCCTGCTGACTATGATTGTACCTCAACTTTTCCTCTGGCGCTGCTCTTAGTCTTGTTGTAAACCAAAAGGGGCCACAAATATGTTTGTGGAAAATAGTTTGTAAATATTATTTATTTAATATTATATTGGTAAAAGCCCCTTTTAGTATGTAGTTCTTCAGGTGATCAGTTAGTAATGCTGTTGTTAAAGAAAAACTTATCTCAGTGACTCAGTTGACGCCTTTTGTATAAATGTTCCTCCACACCTCGACCTAAGATCTAGTGACAGTGATCAAGTGGCCCTCAGCTTACTGTTTAACAACAGCCAACACTCACGTTCAGTTATATATTAGCCATTGTGATGCTTAGGCACAATGCCACAGGGTGTCAGCCCAGAATCCACTTTATTAGAGTTAGAACAACCAAATGACACATTTCAGTTGCTTTTTAAGTTTATCTCTACACATGGCGACGAGGTTAAAACCTTACTGAGCTGAGGTGCCCTTACCACCTTAAACTGAGTAAGAGGAAGAAAAGATTGTTGTCGGTGGACTAACCAGAGCTTGATTTGGCTATTCCCGTCTTGGATGATTATTTTTATTTCTTCAAAATAATGCAAACTAGGGAACCAGAAGGTCAAAATCTGCACTGCTCTGGAGCAATTACCCTTCCTTAAAATTTCATTTTGCTTAAAAACTTGAGGAGACAAAGACATTTCAGCCCAATTGGATGTATTCAAGGTCTCACACGCGATAGCAAAGGGCCGGTAAAAGCCGAGGCTGGCGGGGAGAAGATGTCAAGGCGGTGTACTTTCCTCAGTGAAAGCCCCTTTCGCTGCCCACTGTGAGAAGCCGGAGCCTCTGTGGTGAGACTGAAGGAAACATGAGCTGCAGCGTGGGCCAACTCATCAGGAGACGTGCTGGGTCTCCACAGACGCCCAGAGCCTCTTCAAATCCCTCATGATCACCTGGCAGTCATCTACGCTTGCTTAAGCATGACCTGTCTGCAATGGCAATGACAAACATGTTTGTGTAGCAGTGTGTGTGTGTGTGTGTGTGTGTGTGTGTGTGTGTGTGTGTGTGTGTGTGTGTGTGTGTGAGAGTGTGAGAGAGAGAGAGAGAGAGAGAGAGAGAGAGAGAGAGAGAGAGAGAGAGAGAGAGCAGACGAGAGGGATGCAAAATGTGTGCATGACATCACTTTCCCACTCCGAGCTACCTTTCTCTCCTGTCAGTCATCATCTACTTTTAATGCAGAGTCCAGAGGGAGGCAAATCCAAAGCTACCTTTTACATTGGTAATGGAAAAAGCTGATCCAATGATCTGCATAACAAAACTACCGGAGACAGAAAAAGAAAGTGGAGACAGCTCTTTTTCTCACACCGCTCTCCCCTGCTCCTTCACTACGGGCTCATGCTTCCCACTTTCCTTTCATATTTCCTTAAAAACTTCAAATGCTTGTAGAGCTCTGCTCAGTGTCTGCTCGGAGAACAGAACATGTTGGAAAAGGGGTGTTGTGGAGTTACATCAGCGCCGAGGAGCACTCCCAAAACAAACATCAACACAGTGGAATTAAATGCTACCACCTGGCGGAGCGCATCTCTTGGCTTCACCGCCTACCGACGTGTCGCCGCTGGCCTCGGCTCTCACCTCTGGGAGGCGACCTGTCTGACTGACCCACATGCTGTGATCAAATGGGACCTTTACAGGGAATCCCATGGCTCAAAGTCACTGAGAATAAAGTCGTCTGGAATGTTTTTAACCCACAAACACACAGAGACACAACTGAGCAAAGCTGTGGCAGCTAACCTCAGCAGAGAACATCAGCGCAATAGGAAACAAATGTGTTTATTACTATTCACTTAATACCATTGCTTGTTGTCACTCAGCACCCTCGACTTCTCCCTTCCATTTCTTCTAGCCACCGTCTCCGCTTCTCCGTCAAACCTGCTCATCATCATTCTTCCGGGAGCAAACTGTCAGGTTGTGTTAATTGGATTTTGACTGCAGCGACACACGGGTCAGTAAGCGAGACAGGCCATACCTCCCGCGTAGAAGGAAAAGGGTCAAATATGAGTCAGTCTGGCAGGTTCTGAGCTCCTAACCCTGCACAAAACACCCAGTCCCATTATTGTCGACAGGAAAGAGACCGACAGTGAAACAAACAGGCAACTGAAGCGTTTCTAACCTGTCAAAGTGTCGGAAACATCCAGCTAAATCTAAATTGGGGATGAAGAAAGTGAGATGAAGTGGAAATAATCCTGTTAAGGGCAGTAGAATTATCTGACGTGTTGACCTATTCTGAGGTATGATCACAATGCCAGATAGAGAGATAGAACAGATAACCTGCTCTAAACAGAAGATGAGGACTCCTGGTGCATACTGGACATACTGGACATACTGGATTCATCAAAAGCCTTGCTTGCAACAAAGAATAACAGAGCGCTTTCCTAACGTGTCGAGGAGACTCTGTAAGAGGTTGTCAGTGTTATTTCTAAGGGCTGGTCCAGGCTGAGAGAAAAGCCACGGGGTGGGGGGGACTGATCTGGAAAGCTCTCAAGAGATGAGAAACATCTAGTGATTGTCAGAAAGAAAAATAACATCCGCTTGACATCTGAATCCACTATTTGAGGCAGGCAGGGCTGACACAGGGGTGGGGGGGCTGGAGATCAAACAAGCAGCTAGCAGTCTCTTATTGGGAGCAGAGAGCACGGGGAATCGGGTTCGGTCCACACACACACACACACACACACACACACACACACACACACACACACACACACACACACACACACACACACGAGGGCCTTGCGGTTCACTGTACAGTAGATACAATGTTTGCCTGGGGAAGAAGTCAGGAGAAGTCAAAACCATCTGCAGGTCCTTGACATGTTTAAATCTAAACTAATGGGGGGAAATGGATTCCCAAGATAGTGCTCTCGCACAGGTTTCCTGCTTTAACAGGCACTTTGACTGCAAGGTGTGAGGGAGAGGGCACAGGGTGTGTGTGTGTGTGTGTGTGTGTGTGTGCGTGTGTGTGCGTGTGTGTGCGTCAAGGGCTTTCCCAGATGATGATTACTGAACACACAGTGACGGAGTGAATGATGGTGAGAGTTATTTTACTGTATTTCAAAGACTGAAAAGATCTGTTCCTTTGTCGCCAAGCAGAGAGTTGTTCTAGATGGAAGACAGGACATGAACTACTCATTCATTCTTTACAGAGCCCTACTGAAATAATAAAATGACCCCAACAAGGCCTTTTAAGACATACATTGATGCATTTACATACATATCAGCCGGAGTGAAAGGAGTACGTTCATTACTACATTTTCAATAAAAACAAAGTAAAGCCCCACGAAGTTAAAGACGACACACACAGATCCATACTGTACAAACCTACGATGAGATCATTCCTTCTGTAAAATGATTCTCCCCCCTTTCTTTCATCCATTCCTCCCTTTATCCATCTTCCCAAGCTTGTGTCTCATCCCTCTTCCTTTCCAGGACCATCCATTCACACTTTTCCCATCATCCTCTCTGCTCATCTTCCAGCCTCTCATCTACTTCTCTCCTCTCCATTCCCTCACGCTCTGCTTATTTGCACAGTTTGTCTACTTTTCCATTTTCTCCTTGCTCTGTCCCATTCTCTTTGGATTTTGATAACTTCGACGTTTAAAGACTGTGGAGCCTTACTCCTCTCCTTTCCCTTCTTGTCCTCCCTTCAACTTCTACCCTCTCTTGGGGGACATCCCCGATGAGTCATCCCCCGTCTGGTAGAAGGACATGGATATAGCAATATGTTTTTTCATCTCCTTAGACAGCGTTGTATTATTTTCCTCTCCTTGTGTTTCAAACCATGTGAGAAATTGTTGCAGTTGTTACCCGATGACTGTGTTTTTCTGTTTTCCCCACCGACCGCTGAAGAAGTGGCTCATCCATCACTTTAAATACCCTCTGATGCACTGCCCGCAAAAGGCTGCAGTCCTCTTCATGTACAATACATGGGCCTAACCTCACACACACACACACACACACACACACACACACACACACACACACACACACACACACACACACACACACACACTGTATACAGACAAGCCAAGCATGCATATAAACACGATCAAGGACCAATACACACAGAAGAGGTTCACACCCTTTCCGAAATCAGAAAAAAGACATTTCATGTACGTTTTGTTCTACGATGTTAAAATAGGTCAGTAAATATCGCTCTGGTGAATTGTGAAGCTTTCACGCGTCTAAAAAACACTTGTTGCTAACGAGTGGCTAAACGACGCAACAAAACGCCATCCCGCGACTATTCTCGATGCCTCCCACAGGTGCTTGTAGGATGTAAATCACCCTTCCATTTACTGTAGCAGGCCAAGTGTCTTTAGCAATCACACAATGACGAGTACCTCACATATACAGTGTGTACTTTGAGGAATGTGTTGACCTTAATCACCTAGTGCTGCCTGTGATGACCTAAATCAATATGATCCATTGTACAGAGTAGGTACAGACTTGTAAGCTTCTCTACATTCATACTGTACAGTGTAGCTTTTTTGGAGGCCATCTCGGGATGCATCCGGACCTCAAACATGTTGGGAATTCTTTACTTGAACCAAACACCCAGGGACCATTTGCTCTGGGAAGATTTCCCACATTGTGACGTAAATGTAAAGTAAGTGTTAAATTTATACGATACAAGATTGGGCTTCACTTCTTTGGGCATCACTTCAATCCCAATCATTCTAAAAAGGGGGCAAATATTAAATGTCAAAGCCTATAAACTATTTGAGGTAGCCATGTTAGGGATAGCGAAACTATTGCAAAAAATGCCATGTCCAAATAAAATTATCTGAGGTGACGAATTCCATTTTTGAAAGATTTTTCCACCCATTGCATATACATTTCAGTGAAAAGTGAAAAAATGTACTGTTGTTTTTTTCCCACCATATTAAATTCAACTGCAGTTACAGAGAGAATAGATCACATAATTGATGTTCACATGGGGAACTCCGCCTGCCTCTGTGCTCACTTAGATTTCCTTCCATATTACAAGTGCTCACCAGTATGCAGGCATCTGGATGAGCTTCCCGTAGAGTGCAGTGCTGAAGGAAGGGATGATGGGGATGAGAGGCAGGAAACCTCCTGTACTGTCCTGGCACGTCAAGCCTGCCTGGAACCCAAACACCTAGAGAGAGAGAGAGAGACAGAAAGAAAGAAAGAAAGGGAGAGGGTGTGAGAAATGGAGAGAGAGAGAGGGGGGCTGTTCTCTCATCTCAATCACAACTGAACTGTTTTGACCCTTTCCGTCTTCGGCGGACCCGTCGTATCCCAAATCTTACAGGCCCTAGAGTCAGCAGACACGATATTGTCCCCACAGGGAAATTGGTCTTGGACTTGCACACATGACATATCGACATATTGACATATGCCTCCATGAAAATAATGAAACAGACGACAAAAAGAAAACAGAATCATCTCATCATCCTTGTTTACTGAACTAACAGCTGTCAGCATGTCCATCAAGTCTGAGATGGACCGGTAAAAATATCCGTATGTTGAACCGAACAACAACCTACAGTTCTGCCGAGTGAAGCCGATGCAGAAGTGTCTTAAAACCTACACTCTCTCTACTGTCCACCAGGGGGCGACTCCTCTGGTTGTATAGAAGTCCAAGCTTCATGTCTTAACACTTACACTCTCTCTCTGCGGACCACCAGGGGGCGACTCCTCTGGTTGTATAGAAGTCAAAGCTTCATGTGTTAAAGCTGCATTCTCTCTCCTGACCACCAGGGGGCGACTCCTCTGGTTGTATAGAAGTTTATAGAAAATGACTCTACTTCTCTCTTGATTTATTCCCTCAGTAAACATTGTAAACATGAGTTTATGTCTCAATCTCTAGTTTCAAGTCTTCTTCAATACAGCATGATGTTCATTTAGTAAATTATGGTCCATTTAGAGTCAAACAGACCATAAAGCAGGGGATGCTTTAGGGCGGGGCTACAAGATGATTGACTCAAGGCTTCATAACGGCAGTCCACAAACCAATGGATGACGTCACGGTGACTGGGTCCACTTCTTATATACAGGCTATGGTTAAACCCTCAGAAACAATGATGTAAACTACACGTACATGACACCACTGCAGACACATTTTGTTTTTTTACCGGTAGTCGTTTTTCAAGGCAGAGATTACATGGCAGAAGTGACGTATCCACTGCAGTGTGATTCAAGGAGGATACACATTGCTGAGTCCTGAACACACAGAGGTTTCACACAAATAACGGACCCAACTGAAGTTTTCAGAATAACTTTGGGGTTTTCTGTCAGTGTGCACACATACTGTAACAAGTTGAAGGAGCAAGAAATTAAGCAACACTCTTGCTTGCCCTGAATTGACAGCACAGTCACAACACACCTTCATATGGATCCAATTGATCAGGTCCAGATCAGGTCCAGATCGCGCCAAGATTCCACCGTCACTTTCTGGGTAACATTCACGTATTTTTCCAGAAAGAGTGCATTGTCGTTTAGTGACAACGTGGCTCATGATCGTGTTCTCGTTATTTCAGCTCCTGGTAGCCACATTGCCAGACACATAATGTACTGCAACCTCAATGTTTACATACTGTTAATAGTGAGCATGGTGGATGAAGTCCAGTTTAATATTTGAGGCAGTGGATGATGGCTGGGCCCAGCTGTCCCACATGCAGCTGCTGTATATGCTCAGGGCAGGATTCACTCAATTCCAAGTGAAGGTCTACCAAACCCCTTTGCTGAGCAGATGGCCCAGAGCAGACGGACACAACCTTGGACCAAACTAAAACGATAATTCATTTATAAATGGACAACTGGCCTATGGCTGGAATATTACACAACAGAATAGCATATCAAAGTTGAACTGTATGATTGCCAGATAGAGATGTAGACATAATAAAAATCTCACTTTGAAATGCAAGCTTGAGGCCATATAGCCATGGACCGATTCACTCCAGCTTCCTCTGGGGAGACCAGATCTCAGCAGCCAATCGCAACTAGTTATTCAAATAACCCAAGTTTTCAATAATGATCGGTCTATTTCCTTCTGTTTTCTCCATGTTGAGCAAAGCTGACTTTGAGTTCTTGTCTATAACAACGGAAAAGTGAGACAATGGCTAACCGCTACACTCAGCACAGAAACCTTAGCTCTGTCAGCCAGTGTCAATAAAACACAGATTAAGATAAGCCTTAGTTTATACCTGCTTCAAATCACTTCCTGCAGCGGGTGAATTGCGGCCAGAGTGACCTCCACCCCGTCATGATCCCACTGCCAAGATCCAGAGGCGGAATTAGAACCTTGGCAGATACAGATGCTGACTGGCTGATTGGTCAGAAGAGATCCATGGCCACTGACCAGTTGACTGTTAACCCCTCGGTGACCCTGTGATAAGGGCTACCAGCATGATGTCCGGCAAACATCCTGCCTTAAAAAAACAGCAGGCCAGACTGGGCCACCCCGGATCACCCCAGATCACCCAGATCTGTTATCCAGGCTTCCAACGGGGGATTAGCTGAATTTGCTAAAGCCACCATAGTTCTATGTATACTGCACGGGACATCTTGGCCTTCAAGTAAACTATGAATAGAAAGGTTAAGATGTTATTTCTAGTATATTTATGACAATTTGAAAAGCAAAGTGGGAGACAAAAAAATGTCCTTTACTGTAGCTACTAAAACCATCAGATATGTCTTTACCTCCACCTGTATTTAAATGAAATACATATCAAATAGTGTATATGTAAATAATGCATGCTTTATAGCTATGTATACAAAATGCTGAGACACATTAAGAGGAAGATTTATGATTTCTAAATGCTTTGAAAACCTTTTAAATGTTTTAAATGGTATGAGTAATATATATTAATAGTTATTCTCAGAGATTTGTTTCTGTCTCATGACTGTCCTTCGGAACTGCCACAATGTAATTATAAAACAAACTTTACATACTAAAATTGGCCTCATCGTATTAGACAATCTGATGAAAGTATAGGTAAAAAAGAATCTTGCAGAGTGATGTTATACTCGTTCTCTGACGAAGCAAAAGATTTGATCTTAGGCCTTATTTGATATTGTTGGGAACTTTAACTGTAATTAACAATGAATTTGATCTCTTGAGCTTTAAACTCAAAACCATACAAGCAACGCAGTAGCGGGGGAATGTCGGGGAATACAAGCCTGTAGCATCCCATCAAGTGGAAACCATGAAGTAGACCAGAGCTGGACTGGTGCTCATCAGAAAGCCCAGTGCTGAGATTTTTATGACCAGGTGAAAAGGGGTCATCCAGGTCATTAGGGTTATTTCAGGGTGGAGTTATGGCTGTGACCATGCGTACTTTGATGTGCATATAACCCAACTGTACAAATTACCATGTGTATTTTGTCTCAACTCGAAAGATGATAAATAAAGAGAAACATGTCAAATCAAATGAAATAAATAAAACAGAAACAGAAACAAAAACAAAAACAAAAACAAAAACAAAAACAAAAATGTGACCAGAAAAAAGGGCTTTGGAGTAAACTTAGAATGTGGGCATGGTGTTACATCCACTCTTCCATAACTTTTGCACTGTACATTATCAAATATATAATTGAAGATAATGGAAGAAAGCATACTGAGTTTCTTAACGGTTATAAACAGCACAGAACGTTAATAAGAGAACCAAATCAGCATATGCAAAACCAACCTGAGAGCTGCAGGGCTAAACCAGAATCTAGATCTGAATGACCTCTTTGGAGACCTCTTCTATGTCCAGACAGGACAGCTGTGATATATAATAGTGCTGTGCTCACCTTGAGGTAGAGGTGTGCATAGCAGTGATGGAGCAGGTTGTCAGAGGGCTGGCTGAGACCGCTGACGGTGCCGACCAGCTCTGGAGCGTACATGGGCACCGAGTGCTCAACGTTCACCCTTTCCACCTGGAACTGCACGGCAGGTAGAGGGCGCACCGGCTGAAACGCTGGGACGTTGACCGGCGCCGGTGCGGTCTGGGAGATGGAGGATATGAAAGGGAAAGGGATTAAAAGGGAAAATACATGTCGAAGGACGACTCTCTCTGACGAGTTCTTAAAATTGAACAAAATCTAAAGTTGTGGCTGTGTGACTTTTATAAAGATGGGTATAATGTGCTGGATTTGATTCACTTTTTTTACTATGGATTTTCTGTTTAATTAGGAAATAGGAGATGGTTTAGAAGAATGTAGGTCTGTGCGCACCACCTGGCATCCCATGATGACTGGCATTAGTGTGTGAAGGAGGTTGAACTCCGCCATGGAGACGGTCACTGAGACTTGGAGCAGAGTGAGACACGTAAGTCTGGTCGGGATGAACTCCTCTAAGCTTGATATCTCGTCTGGAGTAGCTGCACTGTGGCTCTCTTCAACCACTTCTACAGAGACAAGGACACAACAGAAAGAAACACGTTAGCTTTGGAACGTATCGGCCGAGGGGGCAGTGTGAGATGAAACATATCGCTACAAAAACAATTCTATATTTTACACGAGTGATTCTAACCACGAGTATGCGACCTGGTGCACTAAGACCAAAGACGTTTGGATTTGAGCACTAAAGATTCCATTTTTTTTTTTTTAGACAAAAAGGTTAGCTGTAAAGCACACCGCATTTCTTTGAGTGGGCGCCTCTCTTCTACGCATGCAGCATTAAAACAATAAAAAAGTATTTTCCAACAAAAAGACCACCACCTCATACACTAAATAAAATCAACATGCACTAAAATAAGTACTGGCATCTCAGTGCGATATTCATTTCAGTGGTTGTTTCCTAGTAGCTTTGTTGTTGAACTATCTCATAAAACCACTCATTCAATCAATGACCAGAAACATCCAGAAAGGACAGAAAATGAAGGGAACCACCAAGTCAACACGGAGTAGAGGCGAGACGGGGTCAACGCCCCCCAAAGGAAGGGGTGACCAGGGCACTGAACCACCAAACTGGGTCCAGGGCCTGAGGTGGACCAAAGGCCGAGCGCTTTGTTGCTGAACGGCCTTGGCGCCGGTCCCAGAACATGGGCTTGTTTCTTTTCAGAAAAAGTTCTGTTGGGCTACATTCCCAGCTCCAAGGTGGGCTCAGAACCTGATCCTGAAGCTGGTTTTGCTCTTTGGCCTAACGCCACAGACAGCATCAGGTTCACCTGGCGCTGCCATGTCCAATCTAATCAAATGCCAGGGCTCAAGTCAATAATCAACATCCAAATTACAAAAGACATGCAGCTCACATGGTACACAGAGGCATGAATACACACACTAAAACACTTTCTATATAAAGCTGTATCAAAGAAAACTATAACTGTCACGCCTTGAGATCCAGCTCTAAAAGTCTTGTTACTTTACTCCTTCTATTGTTCTTGGGCAATATATATAATTAAATTGCAAGTTGGAACCTCCTGCTCTAAATAAATAGTGCACGATCTTATAAAATACACAAACACCAGCCAATTTGGTCTTTATTTACTGCTAGTTTTGGGGAGGAAAGTGATTCTTCATGAGCTCTTGGCAAGGAGTGTATGAGGAGGAGCAAAGAAGAGGACAGGATGAGTAGACAGATAGTCATGTCTTTGACCTCCTGACCTCTACTTCTCTCCTGGCAAGGACACAATGCCCCCATGAAGCCAAGGCTGAGAGCAGAGGAGAGGAGAGGAGAGGAGAAGAGAAGAGAAGAGAAGAGAGGAGAGGAGAGGAGAGGAGAGGAGAGGAGAGGAGAGGAGAGCTTAATTTAGGAAACTACATAAGGCATGTGTTATTTTATAACTATCTGTATTCGCTACCTTGGTGAAAAATACTTCATCTTTTATCTACTCTCAATTTCTCAATCCCCCTTCTCCAGAGACGGCCACAGAGAGCACGGACAGATCTAGAAACAGGAAGGAACGCACTGACCTACCCAGCCTTAGTCAAAAGCTCTCTAGTAATTACCCCATCATCTATTATCTATTGCAGATGCTGAAACAGACGAAACCTACGGATGTTATTGTTTCGCAAAAAATGAGAGTTATTGCTACAGATATTACACGCAGACACACATTCCATGTTCTTTCACAACATCCCAGGGATGAGCTCATCAATAGCCGTGCTGGGACGTCCACTAACACAAAAGGTGTTTGGCTTAGCCTCCCTCATGTGGTCCAAAAGGTCACTACTTTCATGTACAGCTGTGTGTTGAAAGATGGGTTGTGCAAGGAAATAACAATGTGATGAGGATACTGTAAAGCGCAAACTGTTGGGGGTTTCTGCTCGTTGGCAGAGCAGAGCAGAGCAGCGGGGAAGATAAGAGCCAGTGTTGTAAGAGTCAGTTGAGCGTAGGGAGTAAAGTGAACCATTAGTTGCTGGCGGATCGCTTGTTAGCTGTTGAGCAAACGGACCTGGCTGTGGTTTACAGTAGGGCTCGTACTCGTGGTCCATGGCACAGGTGACCATCTTGAGGATGCGGTGGACAGCGCTGCCATTCAGCCTGATGTCCAGAGGTCCCACCGCCAGCCTCTTGATGGATGTCTCTTGGACAGCGGGCACCACCTCCTCCGTACTCACCACCGAGAAGTCCTGAGAGCCTGCAAACAGAAACAAACGCGCATTAAATATAGACAGTGTGCTCTATTCCAAACTTGAGGATTCTTCCGTCACTCAGTCAGCAAATGTGACACATTGTTCCGCATTTTTCAAAGTCAGAAGACATGTCACCTACTGTATTTAACGTTCAGAGTTGTGTGCTTTTTGACTAATAGTTAAGGCAGCAACATTTTCCCCCGTATCCCATTTGTTTCTTTTAATTATGAACTCTACAACTTAAGTATAGAATCTCCTCATCTGTTGGGGCAAAAACACAACAGAGACGTAATGCAGCAGCAGGGAGCAGCTCACATAGCTGTGACCCACAGGAATGATGAATATTCCAAATGTCCACTTCCCTCACACAGCTGTCCCTTCATTCATCACAGGCCCCTGTTCCAGAGGTTCACTTAAAAGACTCCGCTCCCCGGCAATAAAAAAAGCAGAAATTAAAAATAAATGGGGGTGGATGAATAGCAGCGAGGGAGAGAGAGGACAAAGGGTCACAACTTTCTTTATTCCCATTACATTCCACTACTGCACCGAACATTCTTACAGCTCAGAGAGCCAACACTATGAGTTTCACTTTTTCTTTTTGCTGAAAGGGTTGGGGGATGGGGTGAAACCCACACTGAATTCTGGGGGTTTATGAAGGGCAATGCCACTTCCCTTTCCCTTCTTCAGTGGGATTTGACTGCAATGGATTAAGCCTAATATCAACCATATGGCTGCAGTTAGAACGGTCAGTAGAATGACGAGGAGGCCGAAATTAGCCGGGATTTAGACAATTTAAAGTGTCTCCATTTCCCCAAGATTAAAAAAAAAGGTTTTAATCTGCAGTGTGGCTCTAATGTGAAGTCAATGGCGAGTGTGACCTGGGTCGGTTAGTATTTCGGTTGACTCAGAGTTTATGTTAGTCCCATGGCGATGGAAAGTAATTTGTTTGGTTGACACTGGATCTGGTCCGCGTCCGAGAAGAAGAGAAACACTGACAGAAGAGAAGCATTCCAATTGGCACGGGTAACCACAGCCGTCCCGCAGGAAGAGAGACTGACACTTATCCTGCTGTCAGAAATGACTTTGACAGCTCAGGATGACAGTATCAATGTTTTTTTTTCATTTAGATGATTATCTGTAGCTGTCATTCGGGAGGAAACAATAGCCTAGTCAGAAAGAGGGAGGAAGGGAGGAGAAAAATGAAAGCGGTAAAGTGGGCGGCAAGTGAAATAACACAGGTGGCACTAGACTCCAACAGTAATACATCAAATGATCTGTTCAGGCCATTGAACTGGAAACCAGATTTGTTTGGTGGTAATTAAAAGGGCAACTGTGCACATGTCATCCAAGTTAGTCACCGCTGTAACTGGTCGTTTACAATGTTAGATTTGCAAGTTACACATGAGCCGTGAAGCTATCCTATTATATCCTTATCCATATGTATATTTGTTTTTTATATTATACGTTTTTACCATTACACACAGTAAGTGGTTTAACTTCATCTAGATTAGATCTGAAATTGTTTTGAGTGATGAAAATGTTAGATTCCCATATTAATCTATTTCTTTTTGGGTGTGTGTGTGTGGAGGTGGGAGGGGGGGACTTGTGAGTGTCAGTCAGGTGACATACAGCTTCCTAGCAATGTTGAAATAAAATGTCCAACAATCACACACCAAGTCGCGGAGATGTTTGTGGGCCAAATATAGCATTTCAAATTGAAGGGGGAACTCTTTATCTCCTAATGGGAACTTCAGATCTTTCAGACCTGAATAAACATTCTTGAGTGCTGCGGCTGAAGAATGAGAAGTCCTGCCCGTCTTTGAGCTTCTGCTCGGAAGAGTGACACCTAATTAGCCAAGAGGTGCCTATTCACTTTCTCAAGAGCTTACAGGTAAAGAGACGGGGGGGGGGGGGGGGGGGTTTCAACAAGCAGCGGCGAGAAAGAAACTCAAATATGTGTCAGTGCAGACTAAACACTTCTGACAGTTGCCCTCCAGGTAAGTTTGGGGTGAGAGCGAGGACAAGAAGGGTCAAGGACCAGGTGGCTGGGACTCAAACAAGACAAGCTCTTTCTTCAGGTCTCCAGGGGGCTTGTTTGACGGAGAGGAGAGGAGAGGAGAGGAGAGGAGAGGAGAGGAGAGGAGAGGAGAAATGAAGACTGAGAAGAGAAGAGAAGAATGAGAAGAAAAGAAAAGAGAAGAAGAGAAGAGAAGAGAAGAGAAGAGAAGAGAAGAGAAGAGAAGAGAAGAGAAGAGAAGAATGAAAAGAAAAGAAAAGAATGAGATGAGAAGATAAGAGAAGAGAAGAGAAGAAATGAAGACTGAGAAGAGAAGAGAAGAATGAGAAGAAAAGAAAAGAATGAGAAGAGAAGAGAAGAATGAGAAGAAACGAGAAGAGAAGAGAAGAATGAGATAAGAGAAGAGAAGAATGAAAAGAAAAGAATGAGAAGAGAAGAGAAGAGAAGAGAAGAGAAGAGAAGAGAAGAGAAGAGAAGAATGAAAAGAAAAGAATGAGAAGAGAAAAAAGAGAAGTGAAGTGAAGAACGAGAAGAGAAGAGAAGAGAAGAGAAGAGGATGAAAAAGAGGAGAAGTGAAGAGAAGAATGAGAAGAGAGAGAATAGCATATGGATAGGAAGAAAGAGAGAGCCAGGCAGAGAAAAGGAGAAGATGACAGAACAACAGAGGAGAGGTGGCGAGGTGAGCAAACAAGCCCTGTGAGGAGCACTGACTTAGACAGTACCTTTGGCGCTGCTGTTCTCCATTGTGTAGAGATAATCCATGTAGAAAGCACCAAAGCGCTGCATGCCTGCTATCTCCGTATAGGTCTCCTGTCAAACAAAAGTGGAGTTAGGTAAACATGGCAGTAAGGGAGCAAACAAGCTGATAGCATTTAAGAGTGGCAGTGACTGGGGTCACGGTGGATACGGCCAAGGGGCTCAAATCAGAGATAAAAAAAATAAATAAAAGAGTCATTGAGGGGTTGATCTGATTTTTTGTTTTTAACAGGCTAACAATAACATTAATATCAGGATCTTTTTTAAAAAAAGACTTGAAACGTAAAGACATACTTGATCATTGTGAAATTACAACTTTTTCAATTCAACATTTAAAGGGCAGAAATTCTGATAGTGAGTATACAATTAACTCTACATTATGCTTGTATACCGTGCACAGGGAAGTCATTTATTACATATCTAATCAGGTCTGTGCCGAGTAATAAGCTAATTATAAATGGAAGTAAAAGTTTTCTCATTCAATTGCTGCTTGGAGGAATGCCACTGGAAAGACGTACCTTATCTACTAAAAGACTTGTTCATGTCCGTTCTGCCTGCTGATAGTTTCAACATGACATTGCAAAATGTTATTTGGGAATATTTATCAAGATAGCAAAGGCGCAGCTTTTAAAAGCATGACTGTAATGCAGAGTGGATCTGAAAGCGTTTTTGGGGGGAAATGTAATAACTGATGATTATTAAAGCACTTTGTAACTGTCAGTTAACTAACATTAAAAATCGTGTGCAGCCATCATTACATACAACGTTAGGGTCATGAGTTTATTACAGGGCTAACATACCCACATTCAGACCTGCGTTCCATTTAGAGTTTCTATTTCACCTAAGCCTGCATGTCTCTGGACTACATGTTTATTTGGGACCATTATTAAAAAATTAAACCTAAATATAGATAAAAGAACTTTTGATCTACCTGGGTGTATTGTTTTGCCATGACCCATCATCATGTGTTAGTCTGCGGGTTAAGAGCTGTTGACCCTGTCCTACAGACAATATTAGAAAGTTATACTTCTACTGCACATCAAACCACTGGCAAACAGAGAGAATGAGTGAGCGAGCAAGAAACACAGAGAGAGAGAGAATGAGAGAGGCCCCTCTGGCGCACACATTTTAACACCCCCACCCCAGACTCACTCACTAGCTCTCCAAACAGAGATTTCAATAGAGCCTTATCAGCCAGGCGGGTTAATGAGTAATATTTATTAGGGGACCTCTAATGGCTCTGGCATGCTTTTGGATCAAAGCCATTGGCTGGTTTCAAAACCGCTAATGAATTAACGCGAAAACCCTTTGACTCTTTAAGACTTTCAAGTGTGCGTAGATGGATGGATGGATGTCCAAACAATTGCTTCATTTGAGGGTCATGAACATTTCTGCAGCAAAGTCAACACTACAGCTGGGATGGCTGATGAAGGGAGCTGGTGGTTATCAGGAATAATGGCTTTAACACTACTGCTGAGATAGCAGGGAACATTCCTCCACTGCAGCCAGCAGCAGGGTGACTGACAAGAGATAATCTAAGTGGCAGTCACTCCAATCACAATGATTTATTGCTAAGAGGAATTACTGAGAGTTAAACAAAACACTATATTGCCACAAATTATGATAATAGCTGTAATTCCAGTGTTTCCAGAGGATGCTTGAAGATAGACTGGATGTAATGATTTCAGATTAGTGTTTATTGACCCAGTTGCTAAGAACTGTGTTGGCAAAGTGTGCATTAGTGTGCTTGCTTGAGCAAGTCACCTAAGCCATGCCCACACTAAAATGGGTTAGGAAACATGTGTTTGAGAGTGACGTGTCTCAGTGAGCCCTTTATGTTTCTCAAAATAAAGACACAGATGTCTTAATAAAGAGGTTTTTGCATTATTCTCGTGAACATTTTGTTCTCTAACACAGCTTGACGACATCAGCGCTACAGATGTCTTGTTTAGTGAGGACTGCGTCAATGGCAGGTGCTGTTCCGAGTAAACAGCATCAGTGAGTCAATCGCGTTTAATGCACTTTTGTGTATTGCTGTTGGTTGAATAAGTGTCGGCCCAGCTGTGAGCTGCGTGTTGAGTTGGTCCTTGGCCTAGTTAAACGACTGCTTCATTTTTTGCCACATGGTTTGGTCTCAGCTATCGGTTCCTTGGGTATCCTTTGAAGGCTTCGTGGCTAGTCTGCTGGATTGTGAATGGACGGTCTATGTCACAAACAACCTGTACGTTTGGTTGGATTCACTACAGGCTAACTATTTAACTGATGGAGCTGCTCGGCTGCTCTCAAGTAGATGCTTTCGGAGGACCTCGTTCTGAAAAAGTATGGTCTGCTCCTACATTTTGGCCTTCCATCCGAACCCAAGTCAACTTTATTTTAAACAGCCAGTAATTGATTTATTTTTTTCCCCTAAATTGAAAATTTCAGAAATTATATGGTTGGAAACATTCTTCGGGACAGTCATTTTGGGGATGGGGACTAACTTTAACTGTTAAAGCTCTATTGATTTTCATATCTTGATGACATTTCCTTTTACTTTGATCCTCGATAGGTTGGCGCAAATGATAAATTACTAGCTAAACATTAGCAAGACAGCTGCAGATTGTTGTTGTTAATGTATCCTAGCAACGCACGCTGCTAGGCAATAGCCATAGTTGCGTGGGCATTAACATGAACGTGCATGGCTAACACCGGGCGTAGTTAAGTCTAGGCTTAGACTTGGTTGGTGAAACCCAGAAAAGGTCCATTCCAAAGATTGGTCTTATCAAAGACCAACTTAGCAGTAATGACCAGGCTTAGTAAAGACAAGCTGGTGCAACCCGCTCCAGAATCTCATTTTCTTTTTGACCTTGTGATTAGCGGTATCCAGGATGAACTCAGCCCGGACTCCGTTGTTCTCTGGACTGCGGTAGTCAAAGAGAGAGTTGGTAAGGTAGGTCATTCCTTTGCTGCTCAGGCTGTCCCCACAGCTGAAGAACACTGCATCCTGCGGAGACAGGCACACGAGACAAGGAGAGGCTGTTCAGAGAATGGAAGGAATATTTAAGATTATTTCAGATGTCACAAAAATACCAAATAACCATTAGCTAACATACAGCTGATGAAATACATTGATATGAATTGAGCCCAGAAGCGTTGCACTGCACATGAGCGTATGGTGAGACTGCAGCTGACACAGTGGTGTATCTGGCAAACACAAAGCATTACGGTGAATTACAGAGAGGCAGCTGGGTCTCTTCCATAAACAAACCAGACCACATCTCTACCTCCTTCTGAAAGCTCTCGGGAGCAATAGCGGCTGCGGGGAGATGGTTTGGGTGAAACTCATCTCTGTTCTGGGCTTTTTAAATGAGCTTTCTTGATCCCTCTCACTCAAGTTTTCCGCTTTTTGTTTTCATTTTTCCTCGAGGTTTCACAGGCTGTCTTTACCTCTTCAAGTCGGTTCATGTTTTCTTCAAAATCCCGTACTCCCATGATGCCTTTCAGGCAGAGTGCCCGGCAACCCACAAAGCCAATCTGACAATCGAAGAAGGGCTCCCCCATCATCAGCACCTGGAATAGAAAGCAGAGGAAGAAACTTTAAGCTGTTTTTATACTCCAGATTTATCCACCTGGACATGAAGAACAATGTGGAAGCAGGATAAACTCTGGAGCCCTCTTCCTCCAGTGAGGAAAATAAGGAATACAACAACCTGTACAGTGAGGAAAAACATTAACATTAAACATTAAAATAGAAAATTATAGAAATATAGAAAGTTAAAAATAAACAGTAGGCAACTGTGCTAGCTTCAGAATCCTTTCCTCTCCAAAGAGAAGATCAGTCAACAGAAGCCCAGTAAAACCAGAACTGTGCGATAATTCACAGAAATTAATTTAACCTTTTAACCTTTTACATCGCAGTAAAACGTAACATTTTCAAATAATGACAGTTCGGGACTCAATTTATTGTAAATATATCACAAACAAGGTTCTCCACCATGACCGGTTTGAGGCTTAGTTGGTTTGCGGTGCTGCTGAGGTTGTGGGCTCATTTCATTATGATAAAAAAGAGCAGAGGTCAGACAGCTTCCATTTTCCCTTGAGGGTGGTGTGTGAGTGTGTGAGTGTGTGAGTGTGTGAGTGTGTGAGTGTGTGAGTGTGTGAGTGTGTGGTAGCGGTCCAGCAGCCCCGTAACCAGTAAAGGTTTGCTTGTCTCTCCCTCACCGTGCCTCTGCTTCACCCAGCAGACAACTAAACAGAGAGCAATCCAATAAAACTTTACGTTTCACCACACAATAATTACAAGGCCTAGTTTTCCCTGTTTTACTAGCCACCCCTTTGCCTTTCAACGCTCTCACTTTTGGTCCCAGTTCAGACTGCTCTCTCTCTCTTCCAGCAAAAGCATAAATTACAGAAATTGGAATTGGAAATCTCTCAGAATTTCTCACATCTGGTAGAGAGCTTAGGAGCAGAAAGCTCCTTTCCTGCTCCAACCAGGTAATCAGAGAAAAAGGTTTTTAAAATATTTTCTACGCCGAGGGGGAAACGCGGAAATGATCAGAGTTGGGCCCGACTCAGACACGGATTCCTCTGTGTTCACAACAGGCCACGGATTAGTGACCTGGAGAGGCTTTATAAAACTACTTAGGAAGGGAGTTAAGGGGAACCAAGGATACACTAATAATAATAATAATAATGGAGGGTCAAAAGGGAAGGAGAGGGGCTCAGCATTTGTCTGTCCAAGTTTGGCCACAATGGGTAACAAGGTTGCAGATGTGAGAATTGGCAATTTCTGGCAAATTATCACCAGAAAAATGAGCTTGAGCTGAAAAGAATGAATGGTTGGGCCTGATGTGTTTTGGTAATACTGGTTATAATCCAGAAATGAACGATGTGATTGAAAATCAATATTAAGATACATTTTCACATTTGCCTCAATACCAATAAATACAAATCTATTTTTGACATCTGTACTGGACTTTGATTAGTTGGTTGAACAAATGTTAAAAGAAAGCTGTCATTGGTCAAAGTAGCTTTTCTCAGTTTATTTTGGAATTTTGACAATTTCTCAATAACAAATTGCACTGTGAATAAATCAGTAAAAGGCTGTTATTACAATCAACATATGGATTAAGCTGTAGCATCTTACAGTACCTCAATAGTGATTCCCTCTTGCTCCAGGCAGAGCACCTCTCTGGACTTGACCTTCTGAGGACTGTAGTAGCTGCTCTCAGACTGGGTCTCTGTCAGCTGGGACAAAAGACAGAGAGACAGATACCATTAAACATAGTAAGTAAAGATGAAATAAATACATTATTTAGCAGTATAAGCCATTTTGCCTTTGAGTTAATCACAGTAAAATGAAAAAAGCATAAAATCTAAACAGTTTTGATTTAATCTCTGAAAAAAAGAAGTGAAATGCTTCAACAAGGTGTCACAAAAAATCAAAGATTGTAAACTTTGAAAACTGAAGCCTTTCCAACGTTAAATTTGTATTACTTATAAAGATTTGCCACTTCCAAAAAGTAGACTTTTAAAAGTAATTTAAACAAATCAAAACCAATTAAACATGTCTTAAAATTGCAGTATTCAAATGAAAGGCGGTTCAGCATAAGAGGCACCTCCAAATATTGGGAGACGACAAGGCAACGTTAAGCTTTGTTTGACAGAATAAGTACCGGTTTTGGCAATAATACGGATCTCAGAGAAATTCAACACTGAAACTGGAACTGATACAGTATGTCTCTCTGTGTGTGTGCGTGTGCGTGCGTGTGCGTGTGCGTGCGTGTGCGTGTGCGTGTGCGTGTGTGTGTGTGTGGTTGCGTGTGTGCCCGCAATCCACTGCTGAAACAGATACATGATCTGAAAAATAAACAAAAGCTATGCGAGTCTTTGGATGTGAGGGGGCTACGAGGCCCCCGAAAATAATGCTTAAAACCAGAAACAATAACATCCAAACAAGGACAGATGACATTTCTCTTAGATCAGAGGCTGGATGCCAGCCTTGGGACGTTTGAACCGTTTTCTTTTTCCAAGTCTGGACCCAGGCCAAAGGCATTCATCAAACCACATGACAGTCGCTCCTCTCCGACTCTCGGGGAGGCCCGCTCCGGCTTTATTGGGGATGACAATCAGAACATGACTAAAGCACTCAGGATAGCGCGGGGTGAACTGATAATGTACTGTGATTGAAAGAAGAGTATTCATGCTGTGTGCATAGATGGGGTGGAGGCAGAGCGAGACTAGCTGAAGGGAGAGGGCTACAGAGCTGTGATGCTTTCGAGGTCAGTCGAAAACAAATGTGGGTGTAGAGCCGAGCTGTGCAGGCCCCGGTCAGTTCAACTTTTAGCACAGGAAGCAGGTGCAGAGCAAGGAGCAGCTGTGCCTTATTATCCCTACTGATGGAGCAGACTCTCTCACCCTCGCTCCCTTCCCCTGTTTCGATTCCAACGGTTTAATCACGTGCGGGGACCGCTCCACCCCCACCCCCAGGTCCCTGGGAGCAGCGGTGAGCAGGTCTGACTAAAGACACTGAAGAGCTGCCGATCAGACCGACACAAACACGATGCCTGTTTGTCCAGTAAGAACACCGGAGGGGCATTTCTGTCTGTACCCAGGCCTGAAACAACACAGCAGACAGAGGAGCAGGGAGCACCAACACAGGCTGAACACGGAGCTACTGCTGCCACTGCGTCCCCGCTACCTCTCCTTTATTACACTTTGGCCTCATCCAAAGGCTTCGGGAGTCCAACACAAATCAAATGATTCTTTATGAGGCATCTTGGAAATGTTATGACGTTCGATGTGACTGTCGGGGGGGGGGGGGGAGCTTTATCTTCAAATCCTCTTCTCAGAAAATGTAACACGGTAGAAAAGTTGGAAGCAGACTTGTTGTTGAAATAAACAAAAATAGCAAAACAAAAAGAATGGCGTGACGTCTGGCGTGCGATGAGAGTTTGGCAGGTGTGCAAAACGTGAAAGAGTGGAACAAATGGTAAGCGCTGAACTATGCATTATGTGTGTTAAAGTCATTCTAAGATCCTGCCAGGTTCGCTGATCAAACAGATCTTGGGGAGTAATGGGTCAGCAATCTAAAAATACCTCTCTGATTTCATGTCCATGTCAAACGCTGGTTCAGGCAGTGGCTGCTCAAAGACGTGATATTCCCTCCAACTAAATACTTCCTCGTAGGAAAGAGACAAGAACGTTTCAGCTGTCTGCAATTACTCCAGACGGGAGGCAATTAATTGATTAAAAGAACTCAAACAATACAGGAACAATTTAAACGTTATTAGAAAAGCACCACAGTCTGTTTGGCCTGAGACATACCTCCCCTTCTCACTCACACACACACACACACACACACACACACACACACACACACACACACACACACACACACACAGTAATGTGATCCGAAGTGCCTGAACCTGAGGGGAAACGCAGATGAATTCAAACTATTCGGAGTGAGCAGGCAGGATTAAAGTTTGGGATCCATTTCTGAATAGTCATCGCACCACGTATGATGTTTAAAACATTAACGTGACCCGAGACGTCAGTTAGCGGTTACGCTACCCTCCCTTTTACCACACACCGAGACAAAGAGGACTGTGACTTCCTGAAGATCAAGCCCTTCTTTGAGACTCAAACTGAAAATCACCACAGAATATAAGCCGCAGCGACTGGGTGGGGAGAGGGAGCGAATAATGGCGGCCAGGGAAAAAAAACAACTGTAATTGTTAACACAACGATATCTTAAACCAGGAAATTCTACATCAACATTAAATATCATTATATGCAGAATTTCTCCAAGAATTTCCTGACTTACCATGAAAGCCCCCGACACAAATTGGTTCTACATTTTGCATAGTACACACATTGAAGACACTTACATTATTATTTTTACAATCAATCCATGTGCTTGGGTTTTTTTCTTTTTTTTTGGGGGGGCCCTCTATATGATGTATTAGTTTATCTAAAATATTTTTAAAGATTTTAAAAGCAAATTTTAACCCTTAATCACATTCATACCACATGTATTTACTGTCAATGTGACGCAGAATATGAACTTTGAAACTGCGGCAAATATTATAGTATTTATTTCATTTCCTTTTGATCATGTTTTTCCTTGTCCCCATTGACGCGATACAATTTTACACATGGAAAAAAACTATAACTGATGTTCACCTAATGTACACTGGCCTGCATTGTAGCCCTTGATCTTGTAATGGAATCATTGATATGGTGCATATCTTTAGTTTTATTAATCAGCTGATTTACCTTGAAGGTAACAGAGGCTTTGGTGCAGTAGAAGCCGATAGAAACGATGGGGTCTTTGGGTGTGTGTTGCTGGGGGTTGGTGGGGGTGCCTCCTGCCTCTCCCTGCTGGTAGAGGCCTTCCTCATCTCCCTCCTCTGGGCCTACAATGGCTGGGACGAAGGACCAAGCCCAGGACACCCAGCCCTGGTCTCCCTCGTCAGGACCCCCAGACTGCATGTAGAGGTCTTGGCTGGAGTACTGGCTAGCCCCCTGGCTCTCCATATCCACATCCATCCCTGAAGAGGAAAGAAGGCATAATTAGTTAAAATGCAGAGGATTTTACTGTACTGTACGTTAAATAGCATCAGGGTTACTATCTGTAGGTCTACTTTTACTCCTATAAGGAGCCTGTTCAAGGTTCTTCAGGTGAATATTCAGACACTTCCAAACCTACAAAGATCTGGTCCACACAAAGTAGACTTAATAATAAATACGTAATTATCCAATTACTCCAATAGATGAGTCAATTGAGAGAGGCAGGTTGTGAGAACAAACTGGCCAAACAGAGAGAAAACAGTTGATAATGGAAGTGTTTGTGCCCAATGCAGCATGCTAAATTAATTTGTCCATGCCCTCGGGGTGGTTTAATACAAGCAAGATGTTTCAGCTGTCAACTGAGCACACAAAAAAACAGCAGAGACCAAGGCAGTTTCACAGTAGTGCTGCCAATGCTCTAGCATGCAGGTGTGTGCCGCATGACAGAGAGAGGAAGCCCCGTTCCAATGGAGGCCAGAGGGCACCGTCTGTCAGCCAGCATCCTGACAGAGGAGAGCCTTGACTGGGCCGCTGGATCACCGTGGTCAGGGCTGTCTGAGCTGGACCCAGCAGCACAGGCCGCATCAACGAAGAATGTATGCAGCAGGAGGAGGGGGGGTCACATATTTGTTTAGCGGCCAACAGACTGAAATGGCGGCCACGAGGGAGGCCGAGTAGCTACGAGCCATCGGCGCAGTCCGGGCTTGGCGAGCACAGGTGACTAGGAAGGGTCGACTGTGACTGTGTGTCGACACCGAGACGGAAAGCGCATGGGGGTCGACTGGAGCACCGGCTACTGTGAAGCACAGGCCTCACACCGGGGGAGAGGGTAATGTAGAAAGTGGTGGGAGATTCAGCGTGATTGGAGGAAGGACTGCCCGGACAAACCGAAGGTCTAAATATGGGACACAGTCTGGACAAAAGGGATACTAGAATAACTAAAGGGTTGAAGATAAATAGAAGACTGTCAACAAGAGGGTCCTTGTGTCAGCAACTGAGAACTTCGGCTGGACTGGCATGTTGGCAGAAGTGTGGTGAAGCCCATTCACCGTTATCTTTCCCCCTCTATCTCAGCAAACTATTTTGGGGGGCTTCACCGGTTCCCCGAGCCACCACGCACCGACCCCCTGACCTCCGAACTCGTCCCACCGCGTCCGTTTCCACGCACGACGGAAGAGAGAGGAAGCTGATGTCAATACGCAAGAATGTGAAATCCCGTTCCTCGCGGCCTCACGTCCTCTGTGAGAAAACAATAATTGTCCGTGAGGTCACAGCTTAGGAATCCCAGAGGCTAAGGCGGTGAAAATTATGACATATTTTAATTAAATCTTTCACTTTGCGAATTGGCAGTTGGAAATCCCATGTTATGGCTTTTTATCTCCCCCTCCCCTCCCCCAAAATCTCCCTGCTGGATTTTATCTCTCATTTCTCTTTTTCCCCCCTTTTTGTTTTCCCTCCGTGGAAGCCTTTGAGGTGTCAGTTCAACAAGTTAAGCTCTTTCGCTTCACGTCCCAGCCTGACGAGGCCTACGTTCGAATAGCGAGGCAATCAAAATAAAAGCACAATTACCAATCAAGTGATAAAAACAGAGCGGCTTAAGGAGACTTTGAAGTATTAATCCGAAGGAGGGGAGTGAAAGAATTCCCAGAGAGTGATGTGGGTTGGCCAAAAACGTATGCACTATGACACACTGGATCGCCGTGACAGCGATCACAGCCAGACTGGAATCTTTCTCGTGGACATGTCCACAAGCAGAGCTCAGAAGCGCTGTGTAATGGGATGTGTCAGGGTCATGGTTGGTTTCCATGAGCCCAAGGCCTCCAGGCAGCGGTGTATGTCTGAGATAGCGAGTGGCGGCTAGGAGTGGGCGTGTAAGTGAGTGAGCAGCTGAGTGACATTGAGACGGTGGGAGGGGAGGAGTGGGAGCAGGCAGTGCCCGCACAGGCCAGTAGATGTCCCTCCATGTTTATAGAGGGAGAGGTGGACTGCTTACCTGACCACTGAGTAAAGGCTATTCTGCTCCGATCAGATACATCTGATCCCTCCGTTCACCACTTCCCTCACAGGTAATATGGTGCACGCTCACTCCGGCACACTGGCCTACCTACTTTAATATAAAAGAACGGCGCACACGTATCGAACATGTGTGTTGCATACGGTTTCAATTTAACACCACCAGCGTGACATTAACATCAAAATGTTTTAAAATCCGCTCAAGCGGTCGTGGCAGGAGAATATAAAAGCTCTTTCTTCCATGCGTGTCCATTGACTTCTACACTCAACGTCTTCACACCGGTATTAAAAAGTGAGAAGATGATTAAAAAGGGGCCCCGTCACGTCGCTGGGGTTGCATAAAGGGAGCCGCATGAGGTTTATAATGGGCGGATAGCCTGTGGCCTCTGGCTGATACCTTTGTGATGCTCCATTACATTCGATGGGCCTCTCAGGAGTCTGAGGCTCTCCCACAGAGCTAACGCTAAAAACGTACTGACATACGCCATTGGACAAACACACAAACAGGTACTCGTACACATATATGCTATGCAGAGACACACACACACACACACACACATTGCCACACTTCAGCAGCCCCAGTCCTCGGTTCATAATTCTTCACATACTTGTTGAAACTGTACAGCTTTCTGTGCCGTGACCAGCTGGTCCGTTCGAGCATGTTAGTCATCTGTGTTTGCAACCGCTGACATTTTTTACAGTGTTTCACAGACTTCATTGAATTTCAGACGGCGGGAAAAGCTAGCCGTCTGATCCTGACTGAAAAGGGTTGCTTTGGTTAGTGACACACAAGTGTCCCGCACCGTTCACCTATTAGGGCTATTCATTAATGAGACGTTGGCTCTTACCTAAAAGAGAAGGACTCAAACAAACAACTTGCGGCCATGGTGAATCATGGGCACATAAACACATCACAAGGCTTTTTCCACTTCGTTAATTGGCAAAAAGAAAAAAAACACCTTCACATGGGGGAGGAATTAATATTAGGAGTAAGCAAGAGTAAGAAAAAGAAACACACACACACACACACACACACACACACACACAGACAGACAGAGGGCAGTGGAGTCAGATTATACAGCAAAGTCTCACCACAAACAGCCTATGGGAAATCAAAAGAATGTGATGAAGTACTATGTACGATACCGGCATCATGTTCCAGCAATCATGTGACAATGATTGTATCCTACAAACTGCAACCCACTAAAAATAAATATGCATGTAAGCCAAGTCGGTAACTACAAGCGTCAACATACATGAATGTTGTAGAACTCAGAACCCATCAATGGTGAAGTTCGCCTGTGGTGGTGAAGAGAAGTACGTTGTATTTTCTTTATTACAAATAATAAATCATCTGAGCTGTAATTCTGCTACTTTTATTAAAAGAATTCACTTTTTATTCCTTAAATCTGAAATGAATACACTGAAACCATATGTTCCTGCACCAACACCTCCCAACAAACACACACCCACCTACTACAGTACGTACACACACACACACACACACACACACACACACACACACACACACACACACACACACACACACACACACACACACACACAACTCCCCCCCCCCCTCTTCAGATTCTTCACTCTGTCGATTACTTCCAGCATAACAAGATCTGGGGGCGCTCAGGTTCCAAGAGCTGGTCCCCTCTTGTATATTTTTGTGATGGGATACTAATTCATTCTCAGAGGCTCCGCATAGCAGTAGCATGACACCGACTCTTACATCTGGCATTGGACACTGAACTGGAAGCTGCGCCAACTAGCAGTAAAAGTTCCAGGCCAACAGGCAGGGAGCGAGTCAGAGGGAGTGAGCGAATAGGCTGCCTGCCTCTCCTCTGCCCACCACTTCCCCTCTGCACCATAATTCGCTCCTGGTGCTACAGAGGCTGATGTAGCCCAGCGGGACCTGGGACCTGATACGGGTCTATTAGGCTGAGATGAGGATGAGCAGTCGGGGAGACATGAGATGGGCGTTTCGGGAGTGAGGTAAGTATATAGTCTGTGTGTGTGTGTGTGTGTCTGTATGTGGTGCGCCAGAAACTGACTGCATGTGTGTGTTTTGCTCAGCTCCTGGATGTGGGGGGTGCGATTTCCCATCGGAGAGACAGAGATGGGCCTGTGTTTGATTCGTCCTCGTGTCTTCCCGTCATCCTCCTCTCGCCTGCCTCCATCCACATGGGGGGAATCAGGCCTGACGACAACGGTCTGTGTTGAGTTACACGCTCCGGCTTTTGTTTGTGGAAAAAGCAGGAGGAGCGCAACACCACGGTCAAAGTGATGTTAAATGTCCCGTTTAGGAACAGCAGCAGCGCATTGGTCAGACGTAGCCCTCTGAACAGAACGAGGCCACGTGCAGATGAAAACGCTGTCTGAGGAAAAGCTTCAAAGCTCTGTGCACGGTCGGATGGCTCATTAACCACTTCCGAGCTTTCAACCACATTTTGTCTGAGAAATATGACTGCGACGGGAACTACACTGACAGACGCGCTACATCGCTGTAAGACCTCAATTTACCATTTAGAAATTTATTTTGCTGTGTCAGCCTTTGCTTGGTACATAACTGTACAGCTACAGCACAGCAGTATCAGCACAAATGAGGGCCCTCAGGCATAAAAACATTGTAGGTGAACAAAGAAATACGAGCAAAAATGAAAGCTGAAGTGACCTAACTTAATGTACTTACATATGCAGATTCTAGCATATGCTAGTCATCAAGTGGCTAATTCTACTGAAGGGAATTTTGAAGAAACTTGGCTCAGAACTTTTGAAAACATTCCAGATAAATCAAAGTAACCCAGAGGTTTTTTTTCAGATAACAATAAATGAAAAACAAACAAAAAAACTCACCAGGTAAAATTGCTCCAGCCTCCCTGACATGAACACTGCCCTCTTCTCCTTCGCCCTCTTTGTGTCCTCCGATTTCCCCATAGTAGAGGGCAATGATCAGCTCTAAAATGCGGATAAACATGGGCAGCTGCTGATCAGTAATGGACAACTTCAGGCTCTCCACCATGGTCTGGATCTGAAGAAACATGGAGAAGATCAAACTGTAAGTGATGTTAGTGTTTAAATGATATGTTTAGGTGATAATAAACATATGCTTAATGTGAACAGGAATGTTGAATAAAAAAGGGTAGAGCTGCCCCAGGCCCTGTAAGGACTGGTGTGGATCCCCCTCTGGCTAACTGGTGGATGCTGAGAGTTGCATGTGGAGGATGTCATTTCTGTTGACTGACAGCTACAAACCACACAGTATGGCCTGAATGCAAGTAAAAGTACTGTATAGAGTAACAAGAAGGAAGTCCATACAGCCCATAAAATTAAAACAATGTCAGGATAAAAGAGGTCAGGTCCAAATGGAAACAAATGTGCCCACATGATACATGAAATGTGTGTTTACTGTAAAGCGTTTCATTTAGTCAGAGGGGTTTGTATTATACATTTTGTACAATACAGTCTTAATACATTTTAAGAACAGAAGATTTGCTAAACATGCTGTAACAGAAACAACGACTGTAGATGTGTGCGATTCTGTTGACGGGACCCCATGAAAACCTCACTGTAGCTCACGAAACCACAAAGCTGGTTACTGTACTGACTGGATGTAGATGGAAAGGAGCCACATCTGCTTTTAAATTTGTTTAACGGATAAATGGGAGCGAATTAAATGTACCATGATGTAGCATTATAGTGGAAAGATGAACCAAACATGAACAAAAGACAGCCGCAGTAAATGTTCAGGCGAGACTGTGCAAAAGATTAGAAAGGTCCTTATTTTAACCCGGAGTTTAAGAGGTTAAAAATGTTGGTTATTTTTTCTATCAGAAATAGTTTACATAGAAAATTAGATATTCTTAACATTAGTGGTTTAGTCCAAAAGCTGTTGCTTCATGACATGAGATTGTTATCTAGACTGGGAGTTCTCAATTACATCAACATGGTTGACTAGTTCCTGAACATTGATTAACTTGGCCAAGATAGGAGGAGCATTTCATTCTCAAGGGCTGCTTTGACTGAAACAAAGTGCCATTTTTCAGATAAGCAGACCAAAATCTGCTGATAAAAGTCCCTCGAGTCAAACCGAAATACTGATGGTACTACAGTGACACAGCATATTTGTAGCATTATCTTGCATTCTAGTGCAGGAAGTAAAATCTTGCAAAAACAAACAGCTGTCTTCCATACGTATCCAGAACAATGGACTGAACTTAGTCACTATCCTGCTATTGACTGGAGAGCAGCTAACCTAACAAAAAGAAGCCCAAATGTTCCTCTAACAACTGTGAGCTGTTATGAATAATTGAAACTTTTCCATCACTAGAACGAGTGTCATGTTTGGACGATACCAAAAAGACATCAGATTTAGATCCACCCCATTTAGAAGACAATGACGGTTACTGCTGCTCACTTTGATGACGGAAGGGATCTTGAAGTTGATGTTGTCGTAGGTGAAATGGAGACGCGTTCTGAAGGAGCATTTGTACAGCAGCGGGTCCTGGTAAAACTCGATCTTGCCACTGGCATTCCTCTTGTCCAAGCACACGGTACAGTCAGCAAAGTTGATCACTTTCCTGAGGACCAGCTCTGGAGCTTCACAGAGGAAAAAACAAAAACAAAATGGCCGTGTATAACTCAGCATTGAACACATAACAGGTCGACACTAATCATACATGTTGACATACATGCGGTAGACATGTATGTGTGCTGAGGAATCATTAAACACAAACTAATACAGAGAGCACATTAAATCCTCATCAGGAGAATCAGGAGAGATGACACTCAGCAGAACTCAACAGAACACAACAATGTGGCAAATCAAAGAGTTCCGTGTAGTCTGTGACTCTCCATGTTAAATGTCTGCAGCCAACACTACTCTACTGGAGACAGTCGAGATGGAATGGCAGCATCCACAAGTCGTTGTCCAGTTCTGAGAAATAATATGCAACTAATAGAGATAGTTATTGGCATAGGGAGAAAAGGTAATTTGTGTCTCTACCTCTAAACATTAAAAACATAACACTTCAACCATGCAGCCATCAAAAGCAAGGCCCCGCAAGGATTACACTTCTTACTGTTCTATTTACATGTGGCATGCTGAGGTTTAAAATCCCCCAGCTCGCTCATCTATTCTGGTTTTAAATGTGAGCTCTTTTGTGTGTCAAAGCCCACAATCTGCATTGGGCCTGCATTGGACCAACTCTGGCAGCAGACTGGGCATTTACGCATAGAGCCATGAATGTTTAAACTTGTCTGAAATGTCAGTTTGACCTTAGTCTGAACTAACAAACTTAAACACTTACTGTAGTATATAGGTTCTTGTCTCAGTGGATTTACTAGTTAATCCCACCATCGGGGAATGTAAGCAGCCGTTGCTTACCAGTGATGTCCATGAAGGCCCTCTCCCACATATCGTCCACGGTGTAGCACTCCGCCGAGGTGATGTTGACCGACAGCACGATGTCGTCCTCCACGTACTTGAGGATCAGGTTGTTCACCACGATGTTCACGTTGTTCACCACGCGGCGGATCAGACTCTGCACGTAACCTGCCAACACATGAGTAAACACATGAGGAACACCTTGAACTGCAGAACAAGATGCACAAAAAGCATACCAAATTACAAATAGCTTAGACACATCGTAGCTACATTAGCACATGTCTACTAATATACTGAGACAACGTAAAAAAGTTAAATCCGGACCCACATTCCCTAAAAGTCTGGGCTCAATACTACTGACCCCTGCCGTCCTCATTGGCTCGTAAATAAGACGAGGGCCTGACATGTTATTTTTTCGCCTCGGTCTAGTCCTCGGACATGTAAAGTGAAAAGAAGCTAAATATCCATAAGAAAACATTTTTACTCTTTGCCCTGCCTGAGCAGCGCTACAAATCCTGGTTGGATTTATGAATCTCTGAAGAGCTCTCCACTCAGATGCAAAAGTCCTGTTTAACCCCAAAGTATGCACACGGTGCCTTAAACGTATCCCTCCCAAGCCCGTTAAAACCACGAGGAGCCTGCATGTTCACTTCAACGTACGCAGGATTCATTGGATTAGCATACACATGCCTTCACACATACAAAATACAGAACTTTATACATATTTATGCAAGACAAGAGTTATTGAGGGCACCGTGAAACTACGGTCTTGGGTCGCGGCGAGAAGAAAAAAAACAACAACCAAGTGTGTGAAAACACACTTTATAGTGTGATGGCTGCAGTTTATGTCATCACTTACTTTCAAACTTTGAATGCATTATGGGATATGGATAGAATGAGACAGGCACTTTGAAAGTGTGTGTGGATGGAGAGCGAGGGCTTGAGAAATCAATTTTCAACAAATAGAAAGAAAAGGGAATATAGACATAGATCTTTGGGTGGGGGTGAAATGTGGGGGCCGGAGGCTCTGTGTGGTGAAGAGATGGAGGGATGCAGCACGCGAGAGAGAGAAAGAGCAGCCCGATAGATTGGGTTTCAGCGGGGCTGGGGGAGCCATCCTGCAGTGTTACCGGTACCTCCTAATGGCCACAGTGACGCCCAGAAACAGAAGCTTCGCAGGAAAAACATACATGCTAAGGTCATTACTCAACCAAGTAAGAAAGAACTGAAAATATTACAGACGGGGGAGTTTCGACCATAAAATATGAAAATATACAGCAATAAATCCTCCTAACCACAGGACCAATGGCATTATTCATTCCTCTCATGTACTGTTAAACACAGTCGCTACAAGTTAAAACATATAAACCTTTAATGCTTTTCCCTTATTTTCCAAACCAAATGTTTGTCTTCCTGTATCTACACGGCTGGCCTGGGGAAAAACAGAACCTATAATTGGGCCGAACTAAATGGTGCTGTTGATGAAAATATTTATATGAATTGGTGAACTGTTCTGCCACTTGTACACAGGCCCGTCCACACATTAGCATAATCCAATTGACAAAAATTCTCATGAGTTTGTTGCCTGACCAAACAGAGTGGCAGGAAGAGAAGATGACATAATACAAACTCCACTCATAAACGCGATGTGTGTTCGTGACATTTGTGCGTGGCCCTGCATGCATGCACGTGCTTGTCGGAGTCCGGGTGTGCGCCTGGCTGCTTTTCTTGCGTGCATGAATGTGGCCGTGTGTGCGTCTGTGTGCGCCTCGCGGTTCTGGGGTCAGTCGGAAAGCTGCCGTCGCACCTGCAGCCCGGGCAGTAAAACCGGCACTTTACCTCCTGCTATTTCCCTCTCTGGATCTCATTTACCCGTGTCAGAGTGTCTCTCTCCCTTTGCACTCTCTTACACTTGCTGTACCTCCTCTTGCCACGCACCAGAGTCCGGGGCCCCCAATCCGTCTCTCTGCGAGCCATCGCGCCGCTCTGAACTTCTGTAAACAATTGACACAGCCAGCACCTGTGCCGCGGCCCACAGGGAAAGAGCCCACTTAAAACTGTTCAACCATAAAATGACTGGAAAAACCAGCTCCTTTATGTGATCTCAGAACAGGCAAAGTACTCTCTTCTGTGCAATACAGGAAAGAAACACTATACTGTCCGTGCTCACCATTTTTCCTGTGTATGGAAAGTATTAGCAGCGATCAGCCATTCCAGTTATTAGCCATGGAGAGGAAGATTGACAAGTCCATCAGACAATAAATGTACTGTAAGCTGGTCCTGCTGTGTTACCCTGGAGTGTAATTAGTACGGTTAGCGATGTAGCCAAGAGAACTCGTATAGTAGCTACTGTGGGACATAGCCCCTTTAATGTGTTGAGTATACTTCACAAAATTACCTGTATCTTTAATCTATAAAATACAAAATGCCAGGAACTTAAACATGGTTGTACAAGGATCTTACTTCCACCGCGGCAAGAAATATTCAGGCCCATGGAAACACAGCAAGCCTATGTTATTACAAGGCTACTACCACCACTTGGTTATGTTAGCCAGTCGATTAGCTCCAGGGCCTCTTATAGTAACACTGTAGATTCACAGAACCCAGTCATGCATGGTACAGCAGGTCTCCAGAACAGGAGAAAGCTCCAGCCTTTACCAGTATGAGATATTCCCTATCCATAAGTAGCATTTCCCAGTAATACCAGAACAGCTGCTGTATTGATTTATGTCGAGCAAAGGCCCCGGTACCAGGACAGCAGTAGCACTGGACCATGGATTTCTCTCAGGAGTGTGTTTGCATTTCAGCCCATGCAAATCTCAATCTCCTCCAATCACACGCATACTTACACAACACAACCGTGCATGCATGCACAATTCTTGGACACACACAGAGCAACAGAAATACAGTCAATCTAGATGTATGCACTCTCACAACAGTACATATATACATATAACCTAAACACGGCATAAAAAAAGTATACAAACTATATAACTATTGTATTGTCTTATATATTATACAATATTTATATTATAATAGTAATAAAAGCATTACGAGCCAAGAGGAGAGTCAGCGTGGATCTCTGACGTGCCCCTTACAACAAGCTCTTGACAGCCGAGATCTCTTAAGTCCCAGCTGATAGCAGATCCATTAAGGATCTTTATCAGTGGTATCAAAAGAAAAGCTGTGGCACACAGTGGGACTATAGCAGCAAGCATTTCAGTATATTTAAGGATATATTCTAAGGCAGTCATGGAAATGCTACATCTACGTCCACAGCAGTGGACTATAACAAGGTAGATGCACCTACATGCACACTGAACGTAGCCCATGTAACAATGTGCATTTTGTGCTTTTTGTGCTTTTGGGGCAGGGTGGGAAACAACACTTCAACACATGCACACAGCAGTTGTTGTCTCAAGAAATTAAAATCAGAATTTGGTCTGAGCAGTATCCAAAAAAATAAGAATGGTTAGGACCAGGCAGACACCTCCGGTTCTGGAGAGTGAACCTAATGCCAAAGTGCCTTAAAATTGCATTCTCTCTCCTGACCATCAGGGGGCGACTCCTCTGGTTGTATAGAAGTCAATGAGAAAATGACTCTAGTTCTCTCTTGATTTATTCCCTCAGTAAACATTGTAAATATGAGTTTATGGTCTCAATCTCTAGTTTCAAGTCCGCAAATATGGTAACTTCCATTCACCGGTTGCAAAAAGTCAAGATGGCGACAGCCGTAATCCAAGATGGCGACGGCCAAAACGCCAAACTGAAGGCTTCATAACATCAGTCCACAAACCAATTGGTGACATCACAACGACTACTTCTTATATACAGTCTATGGTTAGCACTGGAATTTGGACTCCATATTTTAAGACCAAACTCAATGTATTAATTCAATAGAGAAAAGTAGAAGAACTGGTCCCCAAATGCTACTGATGGAAAGGTTGATACAAAAACATTGGTGGATAGCTATAAACAAGTCAACTGTGTATATTTACACATTAACATGATGCTAACAGATGCAGAGTGTCCAATTTCAATCAAATATCCAAAATAACAAGTTATCACATGTGACAAGAAAGAATTTACCCAGAGAAGGTGTCAGACTGCACTTGCAAAAACGTATCTCTTGAGGAGAGTTCAGCTTTGAAATCTTGAGTAGAACTTTGATCCACCCTACTCACAGGTAGCAGGCTGAACCCGGACTCAAAGCGAGACCTGCCACTTTTAAATGTCTTTGAACTCATAAAACAAAACACATTGCCAACAGTGTGAATAGGACCAGAGCAGGATTCCCCTGGAACGGAGAAATGCGGTTCTCACAAACAGTGGCCGCTGGTCCCCCACAAGCAGCAGTAAACATAATCACTCACAGAATCGCCCAAGGTGGAAGCACTTGGTCTTTGGTCTTTGTGTGGCTACCAATCCCATGGCATATGAATTAACATCACTATTTTCCACCACAGGGAGAACAGGGAGGATAAATTCATTCAGCATGTGAGAGCTTAGGGCCAAATGACTGGATAATTGCTGGTGGCTGCTTTTTAGTGTCGGCCGTGTTTTGTTTTGGTTGTTTTGAAGAGGAGGGGAGCAGACGCAACACCGAGGTCTGTCGACGTGGATGCTGACGAGGATGCAAGACTGGCCGTCTGTCTGCGATGGTCTCGCAGCTCACACGGGTCTTCCTCAACCCACACATCTACACACGGTGCCACTCTCCTACTGACCCACACACACATCTGCCTGTGTCACTGCCCTGAAGAGACCAGAAAACAGATGTGATAATCACCTGTTTTTGCCTCCAATCCTGCTCAGACCAATATTGATTTGTTTTTTTTTCTCATAGCAATTACAACCGAAACTTTTTACTATTCTACTTGTCATCATTTTCTTACATAATACATGCAGCTGCACATTGCAAACTTAGCCTACAGTAGGACTACATTAAAAAGTATAGCAATTCAAATATCATGCACAGCACAAATGCTGCACATAAAACATTCTAAAATAATATTTTAGTATTGTTTTATATATTATACAATATTTATATTATAATAGTAATAAAAGCATTACGAGCCAAGAGGAGAGTCAGCGTGGATCTCTGACGTGCCCCTTACAACAAGCTCTTGACAGCCGAGATCTCTTAAGTCCCAGCTGATAGCAGATCCATTAAGGATCTTTATCAGTGGTATCAAAAGAAAAGCTGTGGCACACAGTGGGACTATAGCAGCAAGCATTTCAGTATATTTAAGGATATATTCTAAGGCAGTCATGGAAATGCTACATCTACGTCCACACCAGTGGACTATAACAAGGCTACAATAAGGTACTCACTAGACTCATGAATCAATGTCTACAAAATTGCCTGTGTCTGTGAGCTGTGTCCACACTTTCATAAAAACATCCTTTAACTACATTAAAGACTCGTGACAGGTTTGTTTTGTGTCTCGTTCTTAGGAAAACATCCTCCGTCTGAGTCATAGCAGGTTAGTTTTACCCCATCTACCTTTTAACCTCCACCTTTTTAATTAGGACGGCTGGGATTACGGCGTTCATCTGCTTCCTCGCTGTTATTGAGGTGCTGCAACCTTTGACCTCAGAGTTGTCTCTACAGCCTGTAATGGGTTGAAACAAGGTCCACTGTGCGGGGTGTGCGCTCAATTTAACACAGATACACTAAAAAACATACACACAGGCGCGCCCACACCACACACACACACACACACACACACACACACACACACACACACACACACACACACACACACACACACACACACACACACCTTGGGGGATCTGTTGGAGGCAGGCCCAAAGGGAGCTGCTGTTGTGTGAGGCACCCTGCTTTAACAGCTGGGGGGAGATATTATCTCATAACATCGGGCCTGGAAATGGATCCTCCCCAGATACAACCAGCCAGGAGTGTAGGTTCATACATTCATGCATACTAGGGCTCTGGGAGTGAGCCTCATGGTTGGGAGTTAGACTGTGACCTAGCTCTTAAAAGCTCAAGACCGCCATCTCTCTCCTTTCTTTTTCTTCTGTTTTTTTCCCTCTCTTAAAGCCGTATCTTTTCTTTACATTTTAGTCTCCCCTCTGCCACCTTCTTTCTCACCTTTGCTGTTTTCCCTAGAACGTTTCATTGGTTCTATTTTATGAGATTATTGAGGCTGTGCATCCTTTGACTTCTGCATACATTTAAATAAGATTCAAATTGTCTGTGTCAGGATAAACATTTAAAAAATAAATAAAAAAGTTTTCAATCTAATCTGATGACATCTTTCTTTCTAAATCGCTTTTACAAAAATCATAAAGATCTTTCAAAGGCCATTATCCAGCGCCAATCAAACAAGGCCGTTCTTTGTGAGGTGTAGTAAAGTGGTGGAGTGAGGCAGGCATAGAATCCATGGCCCTGTAGGAGGCATGTGGTCAAGTGGCCTTGTTGATAAGAGCCATCACGGTGTGATTAATCCCCCCCCCCCGCTCTCTCTGGCTGATTTACACTGGTTGGAGATGCAGCGCTACACATCCCAAAAACAATATTTCTTACATCGTTAAGAGGTCTATATTTGAGTCCGAAGCAGACCAAGCATTGGACTACAACAAGCCAGTGGCTTTTAATCCAAGTGTTTGGTCTCTTCAGCATTCTTAGAGGCCAAAAAGAAGAAAGAACATGATTTCTCCATAGTGTAACAGGTCCTAATCTCAGTCCTCACTCTGTGGCCCCATCCTCCCCCACAGGGGCCGCGCCTCGCCTGCCCTGGTGGTCATTCTCTGAGCAGGGAGGCGGAGTAGCCTCACTGGCCCCTAGGGCCATCACTCACCTGGGGGCAGGTCCGGGTCGCTCAGGGCAGCCTGCTGGAGGCGGCGGGGCTTGGCCACGGCCTTGGAGCTGTCTGAGACACTGCGACTGGTGGAGCTAGATCCGCTCTCATGGTCATCCTGAGGACAAAACACACAAGAACGCTGTGAGGGTAGGAAGTGAAGTAAACACAGGTCAGGATAGTTATTTTCAGTTATAACCACATTAAACTAAGACTTAATTTTACTATAGGGGCTTTGATTACTACTATTTCATAGCATCCACCATGTTATCGTGTCTGTGTTAATCAGGTTGCAGTCAGAGCAACCACACAGAATTACTCCACCATCTGTCATATCATTCTTGACATGTAGCTTAGTCTACTGTCCATTTTCTGCATGTGCACCAGAGGTCACGCATACAAACTGGGGTGGCATTTTGTTGGGCACAAGAGTTTGTTTATGTTCAAACAAATGAGAAAAAGAACAAGTTATGTGTTGATGGTTATTCATTCGCCCCAGCCAAAACACCAGTCCAATTCTTAATGTTCTTTCCATCACCCATGTGGAGCTTAATATATTAGCTAGCAGGCTAGCACACATCCCCCCCACACATGAATAACTCTAGTTATGGGGAACAATGTAACCAGTCTTATCTAACTGCCGCCTTTATCTTGTTAATGAGAGTAATCCAATTATTGGTGTGCAAACTGTGCATATCAGATGAGAATATGTTCTCCTGCGTGGCTGTGGGAGCAGGGAACAGAAGAGGGATCAGTGATTACACACCACTGTTTTGGAGCCCTCCTCCCGTCCCCATTTAACAACCATCACCGTGGGCTCTACAAATAAACTCTGGTCTTTGGATGAGGGTGAAGGTCTCTCCTCCACAACAGCACATGTCATCGGCACTCACCGACCAGCGGCCTGTTAAGCCCAGGAATGTACGAGGTGTGTGTGTGTGTGTGTGTGTGTGTGTGTGTGTGTGTGTGTGTGTGTGTGTGTGTGTGTGTGTGTGTGTGTGTGTGTGTGTGTGAATGACGGAAAAATGGACATCCCCTTCAGAGATGAGCCTGAAGATAAACAAAATCAGCCAAGATTTGGGGATGAGGAGGTTATTTATTGGTTCAGCTTGTAGAGTGCTGCAGACCCTGTGGCTAAGACATGAGGGGCAATTAAAACAATAGGGACACGAGGACAAAAGAGGACTGACAGCTAACGACTTTTACTAGATTACTGCCGGGGTAGACACACTTAAGCTTAGCAAATCCACAAAATACAAATATTTATATAGCAATATGTTTAATTACTCTTCTAAAGCTTCAAGCAGAAAAACAAGCCTCTGGTATCTGATGTCATCAAGTAACAAACCCTGGAGAAGCTCCATTACCAATAAAGAGAGGGACTTTGTGGCCTTGTAAAATTTCTACTAGCAGATTGTCACCTTCTCCAGAGGGTCTTGGTCATGGTGTTTCCAAGATTTAGCCGCGGCTCGCTGTCTTGTTTCCAAGTTCTAGGAGGAACTCGCATGTTCACAGCTTTTGAATCAGCTCATTATCCGACATTAAATGTGTCAAATCTGTTTTTGCATCCAGATGACAAATGTTTGTCAAATTTAGAATCCAGCCAGCACTACTGTAAAAAAAACAAAAAAAACATGAATTCTTAATTTGGAGAAAAGGGGAGAACGACCTATTACATCGAAACCAGGGCACAAAAGAACTACTATGACTACTATAGCTAGAGTTCTACTCCTCTACAACAGAACTGAACAAATACCTCATATTCATTCTCACAGTAGACATACGCCTGAAACAGAGGAAGATAGGAAGGAAAGAAGGAAAGAAAGAAAAGAAAGAAAATAAGTTAGAACCATTCTTAAAAAAGATTGGAGAAATGGGAGAAATCAGAAAAAAGGTGGAGAGTTGAGTGCGAGTTAACCCCCGGTATGGCATTGATTAGGGGTTACTGCAGCACTGTAACCTTTTCACAGTCAGCCCGGGCGCTCAGTTAGTCAGACTATCCAGACAAAGACAGGGGGCAATCACATGTGTTTGGCATTTAAACGGGGATCAGAGTGTCTCAGGAGTCACCTCTTATCCACACGAATGTAAACACAGAAGGTGTCAAAAGCAAATCTATTTGGCCACTCGGTGCACACGCTCTTCATCCGAGCAGACTCAAGACGAGCAAATGAAAACCCACAACGACACCTTTGGCGCGAGTCACATGCTGTACATCCTGTATACACATTCCCTGGTTCTGACTCTGTTTAAATGACCCCTTTCTCTCCGTGCGGTTGAGTAATGAAGATTAGGTTTTAAACACACTTTGCATAATTTGAGTTGTGGACACACTTGAGAGGGAGAGAGAGGCGAGTATCCCCCAGTGCGGTAAACACGCAACTGCCAAAAGAGACGAGAGAGGCTCTGGCAGAAATATTTACACTTGACTTCAGTAAGGGCCTTTGCGGTAGGGCCGCACTATGCAGGCAGTTTTCTCCCCATCAGTGAGCGGTGGGAATTGGGAAACACGAGGGGAAGAATAATAAATACTTCATCAAGGCTCCAAAGAATAGAGCTTGAAAGAAAAATAAGATGTACATTTTGTTGCTCATTATTCACACTTCATTTGGTAACTTGTCCTCACTTCTAACGCTGCATTTGCAATATTTAGAGATACAACAATAACAAAAAAAAATATATTTTAGACGAGTTAATTATAATGAGACGTTGCTCACATGTTGAGGTGTTTAGTTTACATCACAATACACTACTCGAGCACATCAGAATTAGAAACAGTCTCCCTCCCCTGCAGTCTCGTATCTATACCTAAAGGAATGCTGGGCCCTGCAGGCCAAGAGTACATTGAGTTCAACGGCTCAAACTGCCACTAAAGAACAAGACTGCCAAATTTGGAAGTAGCACAATTAAGCGCTCAATGTCACCGTGGGCAGTGAGCAATTCTCCAGAGGGGAAAAATGCCTTTTCAGAGGGAAGCCCTGGGACAAATGAAGGCCGCCTCAGCTGCTGCCGGGTAAACCGATCCCTCCAATGCCACGGCAGGGCACAGGACGAGGAGGGAGGGATGGAGGGATAGAGAAGGAGGGAAAGACAGAAGGACCAGGAAGAGGGGGGGTGGGGGGGGGGGGGGGGCTTCCCCTGCAGGACGTCAACTCAGCTGTTGACCAAAGTTGACGGTAGCAAAAAAAAGGAAAAGAGGGACAAGAGGCAAAGAGATAAGTGAGGGGGGGAAACTGAGCGAGAGAAAGTGGAGACCAAAAGTGAAACTTGGAGACAATGAAACCAGAACAAAAGCAGAGGGAAAAAGAAAAAGTGTGAGTGACAGGCAAGGGGGACCCCCTACTCAGAGGGTAAGTGGGCACCCATGGAGGGTTAGGGCACAGGAAGGCCAGGCCTGACCTCTGTCCCCCGTGCAGACGTCTGGCTCAGTCAGGGACCGGGAGGCGGTGCGTTGAGCCTGTCTGGAGGGTCGACCCTCATCGGAGCTGCTCAACACATTAGCCGAACCCCGCCACCACCTCCAGCTATTAAAAACAGCACCTCTGCAGACACTGTCACAGTCGTCCTAGTACAAACAAACGAGCTATAACTCCCAGACACCAGAAACCAGTCAAGTCTCAACTGCCACAGGCCATGTCATGTGTGTGTAAATTGTGACTGTGACTAAGTAAAACTATGAATAAAATAAATAAATACAAACATGTTTGGCAAAGTGGACCATGTCAGGTCACAGCAGGCAGAAATTTGAACAGTGTGATGATACTTAATAGGACGCGATAACTGAAGTCGTCCAGTTGAATTTTATTCTGAATGCATATGTTTTCCGGGCTTCTGTTTAAACCGTTTCAAAAAGAAGTTTAACATACACTTTCAAATCATTTTAGGCCACTGGAAACAACGTATACATTACTCAGTGTAAAGTGTGGGGGGAAAACAGAATAATGGGTTTACTGCTATTTCTTGCCATTTGAGGCTTTTCACTTTGACATCTGTTGGCCTAGAACAAAACAAAATTGCTACAGTTTGTTTTTATTCCCATCGTACATTTCTTGAAAAATAAAATATGACATTTTCTTCTTTTTTCCTCCACAAATTACAAAGCAATTTTTCAATTTCAGTTGAACACACAGGGAAAAAAAGTGTTGGCAGAGATTAGCAGTTGACTACCCCGCATGCCTGCAACTGCCTGATCTTTGAAACCCAAACATTTTTAAAACTGGTCAATTTCACACAGTTTCAGCAGATTAATGGCTGCACGCCGAAGACCATTGCTGGATAAACACACTCTTTGTTATTGTTGTTTTTTCCTCTGCAGGTTGCTGAGCGAACTCATGCTGACATCAAAGCAGCAGGCCTGGAGATTGGAGGCCAGGCAGTGGAGGGCGAACGCCTATGGAGTGAGAAAATAAATGAAGGAAACCCAATAGCTCCTTATCTCAGACAGACCCCCCCCCCTCCAACTCCAAATCACTCATATACACACACAAACACAGACACACTCACTGGGTCTGACAAGTAGAGGCCCTGTCCCCCATGTCAGGGCCCACGGAGCACCATCCCTGGGGAGGATCCAGCAATCAGACCTCCCTCCTTCAACAAAAACACTCACAGACAACACAATTCGCCATATAATAATAGAAACCTCTCTAATATTGGCTGCCTAGGAATAGCACAAACCCCACATTATCCCTCCTTTTCATCTTCTTAATCTACAAGCCATGTCGATGTGATCTTCTTTGTCCCTCTGCTTATTCTAACCCTCCTCATCTCATCCATAACCAGCTAGTCTGAAGCTTGTTTAAACACCGATGACCCTGGTTCTCATGCGAATGGCTTCCAGCTGGCACAGAGGGGGAACGGAGACGTGAAAAGTGGCCCGCCGTTTTCGCACATACGGTCACGGTTTGGGATGGTTCCAGTGATGTCAAAAACGGTACGCGGCCATCGATGACGACCCCCGCTGGAATGTGAACTGGAGAGAACGGAGCTCATCGTGGGTTGACTCAAATTACCTTTTCTTTAACGTCCCTTGGCTTTCGAACACATCCATCAGCCCGACTAAAAATTAGCTGCTAATGGCTTTTTAATGAAACTGTAACAAATGCAGAAAGCCATTACGCCATGATTAAAGACAGTGGTTTCATTTTCTCCTCAAACGGAGAGAACTAGCCAGACCACAGGATTTCTCACACTCTCACTACATGAGCAAAAGTTCTTAATACTACCATTATTGCTCGGCAATTCGCATAGAAGTACCAACACATACAACTACACTACGAATGTACACTAAAGACATGCAACACCACACGCAAAAGCCTGCGCACAGTCTACCCACACTAAACATAAAGACCCATACTCTAAAAAACGCAGCAGAGCCGTGCAGCTGGAATTCATGGCATTGGAGGGATTAGAGCCCAGATGAATATCACATCGTGTGACATTCTGAATAATTATCTCAATGAAAACAGCTCATTACAAAAATGTGGTCTCCCTCTCTCGCTCTCCTCCTCTTCCCCTCTCTTCGAGTAATTAAATCCACTACTGAGAAAGAAAATCCTCACTTTCACTGCCTTCTGTGTGCTGCAGTAATGAAATATTACAGTCCAAAAATGTACACGATGTGCTTCAGAATTTCAACTGACTGAACTGGTGTATTCTTTAGCTTTGTTTCTCTGAGCAGACGAGGAAATCAGAGTAAAACCAGCGGAAGATCAGTGGAACAGAGGAAGAGCTCAGCTTACAAAGTAGTCCACCAAAAGAAAAGGCTACTTTCATGATTTTGGAAGGTGAAGTGTTTCTATGAAATAAACCCAGCAGTGCATGGTAAAATGCTGATAAAACCATCACTAAACATTTAATAGTTTACAACTTTCAGAAAATGGCAAAGATGGCACAGTTATGAAAGCAGCTAAAATAAATGTGCTGCTGCCTGATGTTAAAATAAAGCTGTTATGATTCTCATAAAAAAATCAGTCACTTTTTCTATTGTGAAACCACATGCCGCAACTATTCAGGACATACTGCATGTTAACCGTCAGTTAAACAAAATACCCTCGACTTGGTATGAAGGGGAAACAGTGCAGAAAATGATGCATCCCACTCTGGTTTACTTAAAGCTTTTGTTATTTTCTTTATAGTCAAATTAATTATCTGTAATTTGTGTTTTTCAAAACCTTCATACTTGTATAATAACCGCGACCACTACAGAGAATGAACAGACTTGTGGGATTTCTTTAGAATAATTTCAAAAGCTTTGTAACACCAGAAGTGCAACGCGGCACATTTCATCCCTGCAAACCGTTACAATGAAAGCACTCGGTTACTTTTCCAGGCATCGGCCTCCTTTCTCTCAGAAGCCCAAAGATATAACGTGTTCATTAAAGAGGGGCAGCAGGGACGTGGAAAAGAGTCCAACGCCAAAAGGAGAATGCACAATTACAAAACTATTTCGCTCTGAAGCGGGAGGAATCACGACAGCACCGGTGATGTCATGCTGGAGGTCTCTGCCAAGAGTGCCTCCACTGTACCCAAGTCAAACTGGCTGTGTTTAATATCTGCCTCCAACATGCCCAGAATAACAACGAAGACAAACAGGGATCCCAGTTATGGACTAGACCCTCCGGCAGCAGCCACGAAGGACTTCTGACTGCTCAGTAGAGGTCGACCGATAGATCTTTGAAGAAGGATATAATAACCATAGTTTGGAGCAGGAAAAAGCCGATGGCCAATTAATCAGCCAATAACTACTCCAATCGTTGACTGTATTACAGTTGTACAAACTGGAGGAATGTTGGACTGAACATCTAAGTCAAAGAAATAATACTTAAATAAATAAATCTCAAACATCAAATTCAAAGTAATTAATTAATAGATCTGGAATTGAGCTACAACCTAACCATAAAAAAAGGTTTCTCAGCCCGCGTTTATTAAAAATGGTAAAAGTAGCCGACAGAAGAAGAAAACGTCGTAAACCTGTTTTTCCTTCACACCATATTTTATCATTAGTAAAAGAACATCCTGAAGAACGATTTTATGGATTACATTGTTGGAATGTGTTCCTTTTATTCACAATGGGCGGTGCACTGTTCTGTGGCTTATGACTGGCTGGTTACACTGTTACATGCCACTCTTAAAAACAATTAATGTTGGTGCATATTTCCGGGGTAAGGAGGCTCCCAAAGTGTGCACTTTCATTTCATGAATGGATAGCTACATGGCTGGATGATTTGGAAGAGAGAACACCCAATTGGTAAGTAAGTTAAACGGTTGAATGATTTCTATTCCTCCCTGTCTGCCAGTCCTGTAATGTGGACAAAGAGTCGATGGTGTTCATGCAGCATATGTTCGAGAGATAACTTTTGTGAGGAGAAATAGTAGTTTTCATGTCATACATGTCATATATGACATGAAAACTACTTGGCTGCCTGCTGCAAAATCAGCTCTTCACTTGGACCAAAATGGGTTCGGCCATATTTTCTAACCCGATGACCAGAAAGAATAATGCGTTGAGGGTTTTTGGAGTTTTTATAAAGTGGAGAGCTGCTTTCTGAAAAATGTATCTCCGATGAAGTCTACGTTGAAAAGTGTTAGAAACTGTTTGGAAATAAGCAGGCACTTTAAAAATAAAGACTTGGCAGGTGTTTGGAGGAAGCATCTGTCAATCACACTCTTGGCGAAACCAGTCGGCAGCAGAGCCGTCGGTCCCGGTTTTGCTCTTCTTTCAACGAGGAAATGCTCTCCAGTTGTGATGTAACTGATGCTATTGCAGCATCTAACCTCTTGAGGAGCCGCCATCAGAATGAACATTATCCTCTGTGTCGTCTCACACACACACACCTAAGCCACGCCCATCGCTGCCTGTAGCTCCACACAGGACACGTATTGGTCCGTGCTCTGGCTTACTGCACACAAACGCATTACTTGAAGTCTGATAAAATGGATTTTCGAGCGATGTGTGATCCTGCAATTCTCGCCTAACCTTGTGACATCGCAAGAATCCAGCTGCCGTGCAGGCTAAGTATTTAACAGTTGTTTAGATTATTCTAACGGGAGTTAATCACATGCACACAGATATTTTCAGCCAAAGCAGACCTCATTATGTGTATGGAGCCTCCATGTACGGCCATGCGTGACTTGTGGCGACTGCACAGCCACCGGACACTGACGAAGCTCAGTTCGGCCGAGAGCGATAGTTTGTAAAATGTTCCATCTAGATAATAAGAGACAGAAAAAGATCTGCACATTGTACTAAGTAAAACAACCTTAACTGTAAAGACTCTGAGCTGTGAAGCCCTGAGCTTAGTGCTCTTTGATAAGGACCTGTCCTACAGCATCTTAGTAACATGTAACAATCAGTGCCACTACTGTCCTCTACTAAATGTGACCCGTCTAAGTGCTTTGAGCTCTACCATGAACCCACATTCTGTCGTATTGGTTTAAACCCCAAGACATTATCTTATGTCTTAAAATCTAAGTAATACCAGCAGAAACCAATCTTGTGTTTACGGTACAGTAGCTGTTGCTGCTCCAGTTAAAGTGTGCATAATTCTCCATTAATCTAGTAAATCTCAAAGCCAGTGTATTCATGCATGAAATCGGTTTCTTTGTTACAAAATAGCGGTTTTGCCTGTTATTTCTCCACAACAGTAAGCAGGTCAGCAGTAAGACGTTTCAAAGCAGAGGGAGCGCTGAGGTCAGCGTTCTTTCATCCCCGCTAACAATGTTTTGTTTTCCACAATTGACGTTCAAACAAAAAGATTTGAAGTCAAAGTTGCTCTAATCCCAAGACTTGATTAAAAGCCAAGAACGAGGCATTCCGACAGACAGGCTAGTGACTAGTTCTGATGTAGGTTCCGTGATGGAATTTGGAACCAGGCTGAACGGTCTAGATCACTGCTCTCTCCGTTTTCCTTTCATTGGAGCCCATTGAAATTCTGCCCAGTGACCTCTTGATGTTAACATGCCATGTTCCCGCCGGTGACCTGCAGTGCACTTCTAGTATTATTGCACCTGACACGCATAACTTTTGTCTCACTGCTGAAAAGTAGCAAAGAGTGTGGAAAAAAAAAAAGAAGAGTGACGGAAACAACGGTTAGAGAACAAAAAGCTAAGACAGAAAAGAGGGAGAGTGTGAGAGAGAGAGTGTGTGTGTGTGCGTGCGTGTGTGTGTGTGTGTGTGTGTGTGTGTGTGTGTGTGTGTGTGTGTGTGTGTGTGTGTGTGTGTGTGTGTGTGTGTGTGTGTGTGCGTGTGTGTGGTGGGGGCGGAGGGGGACGACGACACACAGGGAGAGAATGGGAAAGAGGGAGAAATTGTTCCTGATTTAGATCTGAGAGGCTCTGGTCCTTCAGATGTCTCCATCAGCTAACCACAAGCCCAGGCTGAGCATGTGAGGCATGCTGCTTACGCTGGCACAGCTACCCCCTAATGCTAATAACTGCAATGTGTTAGCTACAATAAAACACTCCACGCAGACCCCTGACACACACACACACACACACACACACACACACACACACACACACACACACACACACACACACACACACACACACACAAAAGCCCACACATCTTAGTTGAGTCCACTAGGACACACATAGGGGAATTACCAAACACTTTTGTCTAACCTGTTAATTTCTAATCCAAATATTAACTATTCCCCAGTTATATATAATGTAGTTAATCTATTCAAGCAAAACATTGCTAATTTCCTACATGAAATGAATTAATAACTTTTACAAATGAAAAAGGAAATGAGCATCCTATAGAGATATTTCCATCTTATTTTGGCGAGTTGCTGAAAAACTAGTGGCCAGGACCTGATTTCAACATAAACTGCCATTCATCTGTCGAGAACTGAACCGTCCCCGTTCCGAGCTTCGCCCGTTTCTTCATACACAATATTAAGTACATTATACAAGACATAAGCACCCCTTGAACGATGTAAGCGCCATCCTCCAGGACCGGCGCTAGCAGTGGCTGAGGCTACTCTGACAACTTAATTGCACATGTGAGGTGCAGCTGGAAGGCACGCACTGCAGAGGCCTAAGTGTTCTTGGAGAGTATCAATGTTCTGAAACCAGCAAGATAGAATAAATCAAACGGAGAGAAATGGGAGAGGACTTTCCGTCAGTGTTGAGAAATACCAAAGCCATATTGCAGGAGGTTTCGAGCACGCAAGTGGAATGCAGCAGGCCTCGTGTTTGCATAGCTTTTCATACAACGGGTTCCAGAGCAACTGAGGTGCTGTCATCATTCATCAGCTTACTTGAGAGATGGAAAACTGTCAACCTTACTTTGGAAAAAAGAAATCATTTCAATTTCATCCTTGGAGCCGTGACCAAGTTCTTGACCATGGATCCCAGGTCTCCTCTTGTCTTCATCAGCGTAATGAAAGAAGACATTTTTCAACTCTTACCTTAAATTTGAATGACAAACCAATAAAACAAGAGGCCAGCCCCTGGCCAAGAGCCAGACAAATACAATTTCAAAAAGGTTCAAATATAGTTTGAAAATTTAAATTTGTAATGTCCGTAACAGCTGCTTTTTACTCATGTCTGAGTGTATAATGTCTGTAATGTTACTAATCTGTAACGTCTGAACACATAGTTGTGAGACAGAACAGATTGCGAAGTTGTATTTGGTTTGAGCGAGTAGCCGAGGATTAACCCTTTGTTTCTGCTCGGGCTGGTTTGGCTTGTTCTGAGCTGCTCTAGAAAGTTTCACATCTTTCCCCAATTAAAATGATGTTAGAAGTCCTCAGCATGCGAAGCTGAAAGAGAACTTTTGAATCTTCTTCTCTGAAGGGAAAGTGTGAAATATCTGCAAGTCGTAATAAGGCGTAGAAAACCCCGAGGTCAAACCTTTATTATGCAAACATTTAAGCCACGGCTTAAAATCTCAAGCCTTACTTCCAACTATTCAGACATTAATATCAGTTTTATGAAATGTGAATATGATTTGACCTCATACTTAATATATCTGTGATGCTGTATCTCAAACAATCAGCATCCCAATATCTCTGTTCTCTTGTCAACTGGAAAGTATTAGTCAAAAAGTTTTTATGAAAGATTAGGAGCACATTCAACTCCACAATTTTTTTTATCATGTTGGTCATTTTAAACAAGCAATATGGCTAATGTCAAGCCAGGGCGATGCACTCATTCAAGATCTGCATGTTTATTATCTTTTCAGCTAACCATATGCCTTCTCCACACAATCCCCTTCTCTTCCCTCCCCCGGCGTGGAGAGTGACACGTTGTGCAATTATTCATATTACATTCTTCTTCTCTTACCCACACATTACAGGCGCCCTGGCCGGCCAAGATAAAAGCAAACACCACCGAGTCCGCCACATTGTGGGGGCAAGTGGAATCTAACTCATGTACCAACACACAACACAGAGTGGGGGAGCTACTTCTGAATCCGATCAGTACCCCTCTGGCTTTAGGAATCATTAAGTGTTGCATATAAAATGTGTTATAGATAGATGATCTGTGGATAGAGCTGAATTCAGTATTGAAAAAAAAAAAAAAAAAAAGATTTACACTCTACCGCATAGCTTCCTACTGATTGGCTCTGCATGCAAGATTTTTTCCGGTTAACATGGCCTGCCTTAAATGGCGTCATCATTTCTAAAATAAGAGTGAAATTATTCATAGGTCAAAAGGGGTGAGGGTCTGCTAAATGGAGCACACACTCACCCTGAGACATAAAACACAGACCACCCACAGTTTGTGTAACATGGAGTCATACAAGCCTACCTTTCTCCACTGAGAAATTACACACAGAGGCACTCAGTTACCGTGTTACTCCTTTTTGTCACTTTCTGTCTCACCCAAAAGTTAAAAAGAAAATATATACATCCATCTCTATAAATGTGGTTATATGGAGATAAATATAATGATAAAGTACCCAAATCTGGTTGCGTTAGTCTGTGCAGCACCCCAAAAACACAAAATGAATGAAACTAATGAAAGCCTGTTGTGTCACACTCACACACGACAGTCTTTAAAGCAACATAAAGTGGTAAACGTGCTCCCTAATTTAATGCAACATCTCCCTGTAGTGTCTGTTTAGATTTAAAAGCACGTGCTGTTCCTAATTGCGACACATTATCTCCCCAGAATGTCTGTCCAAAGAAAGCACTAATAAAGCAAACATTAGCCCTAATTGCGAGGTAATCGCTTCCCAGACTGCAATATCACCGGGAGCAACCGGCAAGTAATGCGCTCCATTGAGGGATTGCTGTAGTCCGGATGGCCTGAGAGCAGGGATTAAATAGTGGAGCGGCAGCATCCTGCCCAGAGTGTATTGATCACCACTTGACTCACTGGGCGCAGGAAGCCGTTGGGCTTAATTCCACCCCCCCCTTCCCCCCTCTGCCCGACAGCTTTCCTGTGTCTGAAGAGCTGAAGTAACCTCATCCCACCAGGAAAACCAAAACTTCATCAAACCTCAAAGACAAAGCAGACTAACGCTGTGGGTTGTGCAGCGTTGGCTGACTCACGGGGCGACGGTGGCTGAGAGCAGGGCCCTCTGGAATAACACACTTGTGCATTGCCTTCTGCAGATGCTTCAGATCAGTCCGGAATGCTCAACAGACCAGTGCAATGGGTCCATTTATGTTGAGAACTTGAGTGAGGGGACAGACACGTACAGCACAGGGAATTACATGACTGGTTTGTGTCCTAGAATTATGTTGTGTTGGAAAATATTTATTTGGCTCCCAGACACACTGCATGACGCTTGACTTTTTTTGTTCATTCTTAAACAGACCAGAAAATGTCAGCGCCATAACAACATCGACGCCTTCCCTCTATTGAAGAATCCTGTCACCCAGTGGGTTCGTCTGAGGATACCCACTTACGGAACATGTGACCGAGACAAGGCCACCCTCATCTCTGGTCTTAGTCTCCTCCCCACTGTCGTCAGAGCCAGCCTAATCTGTAATATCTCCAAATCTGGCCAATGTACGACAAAATGTTGATATTATGCACACCCCATCCGCATAGAATACAAAACAAGAGACAGTTGTTGAGGGACACAGATGGGTCACAAAACAAACAATGCATCTGGGATTTCACGATCATTTTACATAAAGGCCTGATAAACTATAAACCGTTTGGAGGTTTCTTCTTCATGGCCATCGAAATACTGCCATTTTATGACAAAATACTAGCAAATATACGGAAACCAACACACAGATCCTTTCAGAACCACCCCCAAACACATGCGCTCTGACGTTCAGTCCACTTCTGTCTCTCTATAGTTGTCTTTGTCTCTCATCAGAAAACTCGCTTTGGCTTCCAACCAGCCTGAGGAACCTACAGTGTGCCAACATTACTGCATCTTTTTATTATTTACAGTAAGAGATGGGTTTTGTTACCGCTTCGGGGGGTTGGATTCAAGGAAAGTGGATTCTCTGAAGCGCCGTGTCTGCACCCTCTGTCTCTTTAGTCCTGAAGACAAGGCCCCGCTGAGCTGATGATCAGACGGATTTATGGTGCAATCTCTGTAAGCCATTTGCTCCCTGCGAGCCGGAGAATCAAAGGCAAGATTTCCGGATGGCACTGGGACAGAGATTATCCAGTTTGTGCTATCTGATTGCAAACTTCCACGGGGCTGTTTTCTTTTACTTGTTTAACTTTTTCCTTTGTGTTTGCTGACTTGTGAAAGAAGAGCTGGACAGGCACAAACTGACTGGCTCTCATTCTGTCAGAGGAGACTGGCTGACGGTGAAGGCACATTTGATTGAATGTTTAATTCTTTCCTTGATGACACAATGACATTTCTGAAGAATATAGTCCTCATGTTTGTCATCGTCACTTGAGAGCACGTTCACACTCCGTCAACGAGAATGGCGGTTCTCAACTCAACCCAGTAAAAAGTAAAGCAGAACTACAACAGACCACTACGACAAACTTAACACAGAAGCTGGGAACGGACCAGGTGTCCTATTTAGTGGATTGTGAACTCAACCACTAGGGGGCAAATCCACATGTTAAAGCAGGAGCATCCACAGTATAACTCATCAACCAGGTCACAGTGTTTTTAAACCTGTGTGAAATTGATTGTTTGATATTAAAAAGTAATGTATTATATCTATAGACTTCTGTTTAACTTTGGAAACCAGAGAAGTAATCGACAACTTGGGGAAGAGAAATCACATACACACACACACACATTTTTACAAGACATTTTCACAATCAGATTTTTTTAAATGATCAGCAGTAATGGATATACCAGTAGTTGATTTAATGTGGGTAAAGGTAAATAATAGATAATAATCTAATAATAATAGAACAGCTAGAGCAATCTGCTAAGTTCAGAAAATTGCATCACATTACTGTAATGCAGCCTTTGAAACTAGAAAAAAGACAACACCTAGGCCATATTACCATATTCAAAATCTAAGACGATATCTAGCCTTGATAATCGATATATTGCCCAGCCATATCTTAGGGGTTTTCAGAAGGGGGTTCCCTAACATGTATTACCCATTATTTAGGAGCAATGAGGTCTGGTGGTGTAAAGCCCTAAGAATAGTTTGGAAGGAATCTAGCAGAAGAAAGGGCCTACTTGGACCATATGCCAAACCAACAAGTCTCAGAGGCACCTCCCCAAATCATCTTGAGGCAATGCATCAATCAGAACCTCCACATCAGTGGCAAATGCACTCAGCGGCCATAAAACTCCCAGATCAAGCAGCGAGCCGAGCCAAAACCAGAAAGGCTCTCCTCGGTAAACCCAAGCCCTTATCTTTGTCTCGTAAAAAAACTAAAGAGTGCCTGAGAGTGTTACGATCCACTGTAACTGCTGTCCAGCACAGTACCTCTCTGTCTTTGCTGATCACACCTCATCTTCAACATCTGGAGCAGTTTACATAGATATAAAAAATAAAAAAAATCATCACATCAATGTTAGCTGTTAGCTCTTTCATTAAGGGCCGAGTTCAATCTTGCCCATTTCTGTTACTGCAACAACTAGCCACAAATACAAAAACAAAACTCCAAAAAACAGCCGCACAATAAATTCTATCTAAGGCTTTATCAATCTCCTCATTATAGGGGGAAGCTTGGAGGCAGGGATGCTTTAAATCAAATGCTCAGTATCGCATCACAAACCAGCTCAAATCCGCCACATGTGAGCTGAAAACATTCAAATGACAACCGCCTAATGAAAAAATGGACCAAATATAGAAAAAAAAACTGTCTCGCATGGGAATAGTTTGGTGTGAAGCTGGTAAAACTGGAGATTTCTGCTAACTCCTTCCATGAGATTTCCACGGGGAGAAGACTATGTGGAGACCTTATGGGTTCTATTAATAACTGCAGGTTCCATAGGAGGCTCTGTATATGGAAAGACAGATTTTAAAAGCATTGTTTTATCCTGTGCCGCTCTTGACATTTTCAGATTGCTTTTTAATTTAGAACGGGCTTAGATCAAACAGTTCATTCATATTGAGTAACTCAAGAGGGGCCACATCGAGTGTGTCTTTGCACAAGAGGAAAGAAGTTAAAGTTGACTACTACAAAACCCTTTCATCCCCATGACCAATCTCCTGTTACATACATTGAGCGCTTAGGCATAGACCAGGGCTTAGTCTAATTTCACGTGGAGATGTCCACACTAATTATTCCACTCATACAAGAACTACGATGATTTACATTTTTGGACTTAGAAACTGAGACTGAACAGAAAAATACAAGGGCATAAAGTATCTACATGTACAATAAATCTGACAACTAAACAAAAGTGGTAGTGATTTGATTTGAACAGTTTCTAATCTTCAAACAATGTGTGCAGCGGGAACACGATCACTTTCTCAGCTTGCTTCAGAGCGCCGTGTCACTTTAGGACATAATAAGGCACGTATGAAACCTAATGTATTTTGTTGGTAAATGGCATCCAGTTTGTAAAATTGAACGTCAAAAACAAGTTGACAATTTTTTTTTTCTATTACTCTACTTTGTGCGCTACAAGTCCTCATTACAGCTCATTTGAAGCAATTACACTGTCAGCAGGAGCTGTAATCTCCAACTGCTGCTAAACGCCCAAATTTCCACATTTGCTGGAAACTATAATTGTGAGCTCTTGGTGCTTTGCAGATGGGCCCTATTGAGCAATCTGAATATCCCTAATATTACCCAGTTCCTCTCGAGGGGAAGCACGAACATTAAAAGAAAAAGGTCCAAATAATTCCGGTCAAATTACACAGCCCTTAATGAACTTCAAAAGACGTACGGATGTTTTCACAGGCCAGCGCTCAGGCTTTAACAGTAATTAGGAAAACAAACCGTATTAATGATATCATTTATCATTTCCACACTTTGGCCGCATGAGGCCCACCACAAAGTTCCTGTCTCTACTGGACAAAAGAAACACTAGTAATTTACTGAATTTGAAATGTACGATTTTCCATACACAGATCAGATTTTTTTCAAATCCTGTGGGCCATCACCCAAATTACTTGAGGGCTTCAGGGAGAACTGTCATGGCCCGGGTTTTTGCATACACCTATGCCAAACTCCCTGCAACCCTGCTGGAATCTGATTAAAACTGGACCAGGGCCTGACATGCACATGAACAGGATATCTAACCTCCAGAGAAATATAATCTCGTTTCTGGGAGACTAATGTGACAAAGGCCAACAGACCTTTTCCCTCAATCAAGGGAATTCTCTCTCTGGGCTGACCAAAGTGGAGAAAGTGCCACCACATAGATGACATGGGAAATTTTATGATGTCTAAAGTGTAGTAAAGATTAAATAAAAGTCACCAAACTACACAAACCTAAAGCATAGAAGTAAACTGGCAGCATTTTCTTGGCTAAAGAACAGTAGTCAGCCTCCTGCCTCCCACTCATAGGAGAGAAGTGTAGCGGCTCATTTAAATTCCACATGCTAGAAGGACTTCTGCTGTAAGTCTGGCTTTGCTCCAAATTATGTCTCACGGGTGTACATACCACTGAATAATTTGTCCAAACGTCCTTTGCAATTCCCCCAAAATCTTCTCTTGACTGGAAGCCTTTTACAAAACATCTGTAACAAATAGTTGTTTTGAGACTAGATGCATTACACCAGTACCGGTACCGGTACATGACCTAAAGCTGTGTACGAAGCATAAAAAACAAGTTTCAATTTCCATCGAACTGAAACCTGATCGCATGAGCAGTAGCCACCTGCATCGTATGATATTTACCATTAGTTCTGGGCAGCTCAGGCTCATGTGTTACAAATCTTTTTTGCCGCAGTCTATATAATTAGCTGTAATTGACTTCCCTAGAAATGTGTTTCTTCTGGGACATCTGGCCCTGAAACTCCCAACCTTCCCATAAAGGCCCAGCGCCGAGCTACACTTTCAATTTTGCAAACAGCATGGGTGGCAAAGACAGGACCAGGCGCTTCTGCAACAAAAAAAGCTAAGAAAAAATGACTTTCATATAACACACTTATGTAAATAAGTTTAATTAATCTAAATACAATAATATAAACATTTCCTTTGGGATAACATTTCTTACCGACAATTAACAAAGACAACATCTCACTCTTGTTGCTTTAAGGTGCTCTGGTTTTTTTTCTTGTAAACAAAAAAAGTTTATGTTTATATTCTGTGTCAATCACCAAAACACATTGTGTGTATTCTTGAGGTCTTGCAAACGTGCTGAATGCATTTTCCTCCCAATAAAACATTTGCAAAGCTCCAAAACAGCATCGTTCACATCCCTGTGTGCTGGCCTGCAGTCGTTGCATAAGACGCTGGTAAAAGTGATAAATAAAAGAAAGCTACATGGTACCTTTAATTAGCCTAATCTGATAGAGATGTGAAACAATCGCAGTTTCTTTATGAATCTTGATAATGAGAAGCACAATTTTGGGTTCCCTGAAAATGTCTGGTCGGTGATCATTGAGAGACAGATGTGGTGAGTGAGAGTACTGTGTCTGCCTGAAGGGAAATCATATTGGCAATGTAGAACCGACCATTCTTAAATAACAAAGTGGGGAAACAAGAGCTAATATGCTGGAATCCATCAGTTAAAAAAATAAAGGCAGATGCATTTACAATTAGTTAATTCTGGTAGTATGGATGACAACACACGATCATCCCCAAATTCAGAAATCTGCTCCTCATAGCAGACTAACATTACAGCGCTCGCTAATGTACTTTTTCCCCCAGAAGCTTTTGAAAATGTAGATTATCCAGATCACTGTTTTAAAAGGGCACAAATTCATAATGTGCCTCAACAAGGCTGATTTACTTGCTTCTTTAGTCTTTGTCTGCTTTTCTTTTTGTTTCCAATGCATTTCTCATCAGAGCAAATGTGCATTGATAAGAAAGACAAAGTCAACTACTTAGCTGTGTCAAACTAACAACATGTTAAGCGCTGCCCTTTAAAATGGTTAAGCTCTGTCATTAGCAAGTGCGGCTACAGTAAAATAGTCCATAACAAACTCTCCCAATTTATAATACCAACACTCATATTCTCACTTTGATGCTTGGGTTATTGTCTGTCATCTTGCCAGCTCATTACAGATGTAAACCTTTGAATCAGAGTTGCCAGGCCAGACACAATAGGCCTCATACAGAAAGCAATCTATGAACTAATTTACTCCTATTTTGGTTTGTACCCACAATTTGTTCTTATTTTGTTACTACCCATTGATTTCTATACTTAACCAGCATTTTCCTTTCTTTTGCTCTTCTCTTAAGTAAAGCGGTGGAGAGCATTCTTGCCAAGATAAGAAAAAAACATTCAGTCCACAAAGTGTTTCCAATGCAAGTAAACATACGTTTTGAATTTAAGAAACATTAACAAACGCAAGAGCATCATATAATCAAACTTAGATTATTATAGTGTTTTAAAGTAACAATAATGGCTGGATAATTAAGTGTGTGCACTAAAAGAAATGCCATTGGTCCATTGATCTAAATGAAGACTATAAAACCCTTGGATGATGTCGTTCAGCTTCTGAATGGCTAACATACAGCTCTTCCATACTCTGGCCATCCAGGCCTTATGCAAGAAAACACGCTTTGATTTGATGAGAGTATCTGCACTTGGCACAACACCTGCCCTTATATAGTATTTCACTATGCTAATAAAAAACAATCGGCCACACGCCTCCAATTTATGATCAAGTGGGACCAAATGTGTCCTACAGGGCCAAATGAGCACACCCTCGCTGAAGCACCAAACCAACTGGAAGTATGGGTAACTTGAAGCAGTGGGACATAAAACCACTGAAGGCCAGGGATTACTGTAGATGATTTGCGAAAAAACTACAGTTAAAAATGGTAATAACAATACTTTTTGGTTTATTTATAAAGAACGTATGGTATTCCAATTATCTTGATTACTTGCAGGTAACTGATGCAAACACAAGACCACATAACTGTAACTAAAACATTTAACACTTAAATTAGGATCCAACATAAACTGAAAAGAATAGGTTGTAGTTTATTTTCGTGTGATTTTACACAAAGTCATGATTATAGTGTGCCTTTGTCATAAAAACCTCACCACAGGGCATTCGTTGATTTAAAACAAAGGCCATTAAAAAACTTCTTGGAAACGCAGAGAGAAAATGGAACGAGAACAGTGGCATGAGGAGGAATTTCACATAAAAAACAAGAAGGTCTGGCCGGCCCCGTTTTGGCCCTTTGGTGGAATCAAGGATAATGTGTTCGTCATACCAGTGGAGAACTAACCTGGGCTCCATCCCTCAGCTTGAGGATGCACTCCATCGTGTTGATGGTAATGACTACAGCCTCCGAGCCCAGCTTGGTCCAGGGTACGTGGATACGCAGCTCATGGATGTGACCGCTCATGAACGTAAAGGGCAGCTTTAACTCCTGTAAATAAGCAAATATATAAAGATGAAGACAAAAGATAGCAATGAGACTATGGTTAGAATAAACTGTACAATAGTATTACATCTGCAATGCAGCCATCATTGTGAGGACATGTGGGGATATAACCACAGAGGCTTCAAGAACATTTGGAACCTTCATCCATCCATCCATTTTCTGAACCGCTCTTTGAAACTAATATTTGACAACGAGAGGATAGTAAAAACAACAGCTACAGATTACATATTGGTCACGCTTTTAACAAAATCAGTCAGATTTTGTCATAGGCGGACGAATTTCTGCCCTGCATCTTGAACTACTCTGTGTGAGAACGAGCACCATGAAACCAGACTGCCCACACACAAGCTTTACATGCCTTCTCTCAAAGTTTAAGCCAGAAAAACTAATAACCAAACATATTTCTGAGAAAAAACTATCACAGATTTACAGTACGTCTGCTTGATAACCCCAACAACGTTTCACACCAAAAAAAAAAGAAAATCACTCTTTATATTAAGCACATGATCTCTGAATGCACATTTCAAGCGAGGTACTGTTCAACTGAAACGCAATAAAACAAAAGGAAAGGGGGATAATCGCCAAGGTTTTGACATAGCATTACACATCAAACTCCGAACACGATTCCCACTGTCAGTTGGCCTAAAGCTGCTTCCAATAAGAACTTTCATCACAATCTCTGTTGGGTTAGGTAGTGTTTTGGTCTGCTCTTCAGAAGCAGTCAGAACCCACTCAAGAGGAAAGGGAGGCGGATTGATCTAATCCAGACATTACATGTGTAAAAACGAACACTGTGTCAAAATAACACTGCAGAGCAACATATCTGGGTAAATCTATCAAACTCCTCCATAATAACAAAATGACAGTAAAGATACTGTGTTCCTGCCTGGCTGAACGGTGTTGATGCTTTTTTAGTTTTTTTTATGCAAGTCAAGGCTGTAACTACGTGTATACTGTATACTGTATATACTAAATATGTTAGTGGCTTACATGCTTACTCTCCACACATTCATTCCTTTCCAATGTTTTTACTCTAGTTTATGTTCAAAGTGAAACAACTTTGATTGTGAATTTAATGTAAAGAAGTCGTGCAATGTCAGCACCGTCATGTTTATACGCGTTGGAGCCTTGTTTGTCCAGATACCAAAATGCAAACAACCTATAAAAATAATTACAAAAATAACAGAGGTATGAGCAAACAAAACTTAAATCATTAGTTGTAAATATAAAAAAAAATTAATAATTAATATGATTTTTAATAAGCAGGAAGGAGATATTTAGTATTAGAAAGCTGATATAACTTCAATGCATTTATTATTATAAATACATGGACAGACCGATGGTAATCTAAGAACCTGTGGGGCTCAAGCAATATGTACCACTCATAATGCATGAACACAAAAACACTTCCTCCCACTAATAGCACTAAGCACTAGCTCAGAACTCCATGGCATTCCTGCCAACAGAATAACCACATTGCCCATTAAGTGCCATTACATGAGAAAATACAATACGTGTCATCCCAATAAGTCTTGTCTTCGAGTCTCTAAGTTCAGGAGAGCAGAGAATACATCCATGATACAGTACCTGTTCCAACACATCCAGCTTCAGGTCCAGCTTGCTGAGCACCACATCTCCTCCCCAGAGAGACAGCTGCAGGTCGGATGGCTTCAGATTCTTAATGTACTTGTTCACATAGCTCATCAGGAGCGGTGTGACATAGGACTCCAACATCTTGTCCCCGTCCTGAACACGCATCAAACAGACATTGTTATGTCATCCAACACTATGTTTATTTATACATTACAGTATTTGTGTATTAAATTTCCCTTCACCAATATATATCCCAATTATTTTTGTAAACACGACTGCTTCTGAAGCCTACAACAGAGAACAGGCAATTTTAACAGCAAATATTTTTTTACCTCATAGCACGAGAGCACATGTGAAGTTAATAACATTTGTTATGACTGCATTCCATTCAAGTGTGCCACCGCCGAGACAGCAGAGCTGTGCATGTCGGCTCACTGGCCAGGCTCAAATGGAATGGAGCCATCATTCATGATATTAAACCACACCTGTGCTTTTCCTGCTACGACAAGACAAAATAACCATTTAAATAAAAGTCCTATTAATGTTGTTATTGTTGTTATTTGCTCCAGACTCAAGAGGACAAAAAGAGACTGTGGAGACTGTGGATACCCTTAAAAAGCAACTTAAATACCCACTTGTTTAGGCTTGCTTTTCTTTAGCATTTGTGTTGTAATAACATATTTCTTTATGCCTGCATTTCATGTCTGTTTCTGTCTTTTATTTGCTTTTTTGTCTTTTATTATGAAGCTCATTGTTACGTCTGCTCCTGAAAGGTGCAACACAAGCAATGCTACTTCCTCACAGGCTTATCCTATCCTTTCATGGAAGGGTCATAATGATGTAATAATGATAATAATGATAATGATATTGAGTAACTATATAGGTAGGCTGAATGTGACTACATTCGGTCATGCAGACCTGATACCTCACGTTACACACGCAACAGAGACACAATAAGCATTCTGCTTGCAGAAGTTGCAGGTCAAGGTTGTACTATCTTTTTTCTTTAATAAACTTCAGTGGTTCTACTTTGAAGTGGCTTGTTTTCAATTCAAACGAGTGCCTGAATAAACCTGCTTGCTAATGAGACTTCACTTTTTGTGCACGCGACTGGAGGAGGGCGACATTACTTATCCATTTGGAAAGTAACAAATTAACTAAATATAACTTGCTGTTATAAGCACAGCGGTGTCGTAGTGCGCAGTAAGACATGTAGCGTTGACTCACTGCGGAGTAGTTAGTTAGCCTGTCATTCCAGCTCGAGCGACACACCACAGCAACAGAGCACAGAAGCTAAGCTAGCTAGCTGTTGAGAAGAAGTCACCCTAATTTCGTTTGGCTGGCTGAAACGTGCAGCCACGGGTACATTTGCAGAACACCCTACTTACTTGACACCCGCTTGTATCCTGTAGCTATTTATTGAATTTGACGTTTAATATAACATATTTATCTTGGTCACTGACGTTAGCCACATCGGACAACGGTTTCAGCCCAAACGTCATCAGTAAACACCAACGCGGCTTCCGTATGCCTGGTGTTGCATTTGTGGCTATTGGAAATTTGCGCTTCACCGTTCAGTTCACAAATATGCATTCTTATACCTTATACCTTCTAATATACTGTCTATGTCTACAACCCAACAACAAGTGGCAATAAAGTGAGACACTATACATTTCATGTGAAGTGTCACTGGATGGAATGTGATATTTAGAGCACTGACTTCATAGGCTAAAAAGAAAATCACAGTAAAAAGAAACCAATAAGAAACATCACGAAAAAGCCTGATGCACATTGTCACTTCCTAAATATGTTACTGTAGCACCAGGTGCCGCGTGGCTAGTTGGTTGAAACACAAACATCAGCACATAGCTGGTGTTTCAAAGTTACTTTTTAATCAAAATGTCTCTGTATTGTGGATTTACGAGGATCAGAGGAAGGCATCATACGTGTAATTCTCGTCACGGTTTTCGCCCGCCCCTCGCCCTTACATGGCCATTGAAGCGCACCTTTGCTGAGAGAGTAGAGGTTTAAATTATCGGCAAACTGCACCTGAATAATGTCAATATGAAGGAAACTTTTTCTTAAAACGATCAATTATTTTTTAAATATGTCTTACAATTAAATTGGTTTAATTTGATGAACAGAGATTATATTCTTTCAGATACTGACACCGAGACGTATGCAAAAGTCAATGAACGGGAATCGTGAAGGCTATAGCCTATAGAGGGATCTTTGCATTTCGGTCACACAGGTGTCCTGCCTGATTTCTAAATAGTTTATTATGGTGCTGATCTAATCTTAAATAGGCCATGAGATGACGTTATTATAATGTTAATATGACACTGGAGGTTCACTGCAATTTATAGAGTGGAATATATACAACTATAGTGTAAATCAAAACGCGGTGTCAAATTATTTGGAGAAATGAAAAGTAAACTAAACTATATTTAGGGTATTTTGTTGTTTCAACACTATAGATGAACTTGGAATTATAAAAACCTGGCTTAGAATATTTGACAAATATATATAATACTGGAGTTAAAGACAGGCTTATCTTTACCTCACTATCAAACTTGTACACACTCTTAATTTCAGCGGCTACTATCTTCATTTGACTTTGTCAAATCTTAACACTTTTTGTTTCTGCAGTTGTACATGCTACTTCATACCTCTACGCCACTACAGTTTTGAGGCAAATATTGTACTTTTTACACTCCACTACTTTGACAGCTTGTACTGGTTACTTTGCAGATTCAGGTTTGCAATGCAAAATATGCATCGCAAGCAAAACAATAAATTATGATGCAATAGTATAGATGAAGGTAGCAGTTAAATCGGACCCACCTTTAGCTTCAACATGAAAGTGATGTTAATGCCTAACTAATTCTAATGCAGCAATATATATATATATAGAGAGATCTATATATATATATAGAGAGAGATAGATATCTATATCTATATATCTATAGATATATAGATATAGATATCTCTATATAGATCTCTCTCTCTCTATATATATATATATATATAGAGATATATATAGAGAGATCTATATATATATATATTTCTCTCTATATATAGATCTACAAATATATCTATATATATCTATATATATTTATACATATACGTATATATATATAGATCTATATATAAATATATATATAGATATATATATATATATAGAGAGAGAGAGATCTATATATAGATATAAATAGGTATAGATATAGATGTAGATATAGATAAAAATATATAGATCTATAGATATATAGATATATATGGATATATCTATAGATCTATATATATATTTATATAGATCTCTATATATAGATATAAATATATATATATATGATTATATATATGATATATATATATATATATATATATATAGAGAGAGAGAGAGAGAGAGAGAGATCTATATAAATTTATATATAGATATCTCTCTATCTATCTATCTATATATATAAAGATCTATATAAATGTATATATAGATCTCTCTCTATCTATATACATGTATATATATATATAGATATAGATATATATATATCTATATAGATATATATATATCTATATCTATATATATAGATATAGATATATATATATATATATATATATATATATATATATATATATATATATATATATATATATATATATATATATATATATATATACACACACACACACTTTTGGTACTTTAAGTGTATTTTGATTCTAACACTTTTGTGTCATTGATTATAGGTATGATTGGTTTCCTTGTCACAGAGTGTGTTTACACTGTGGCTACTGAAGTGACAGATCTGAGTACAGCCTATATTCTTCCTGGCTGAGGGTCACGTACATGCAGATCCCGTGCCGTGAGAGCAGCGGGGCCCGAGGCCCGTCAGTGCAGCCTCTCCCCTATCAGTTAGATGGAGCTTCCTGAGTACACAGTCCACAACATCGGCCGCTCGCCGATGAGCGTGTCCGTCCGCCGTGCGCGACGGTAAGCGCGCACTCCCCATTACCGTCATTCCTCTGAAGTCATGCATTCAGCCCGAGATGAGAGACAAAGTAGGCCCTACTTGATATCGTGTTGTGGGACTGTGTGAGTTGAATTCAGTTTATTGATCAACCTGTACTCAGGTCGTCAGGACCAGCCACAGGATTATACCGCCGCACCTTACGTCTGAATACAAAGACAATAAATAAAACGAGGGCTTGTTCGCCTGTTGTTCTGCTGATTCATGATCAGTTGATCATTGTGAACAGATAACAAAAAATGTTGGATACTTTCCAATTTTCATTAAGGCTATAGCCGGTGCATTTGAGTTATTACTGAATAATCGGTTTCCTATCCGCCATTGTCTCAACAAATTGAAATAAAAACGAATTCAGAAAAGCGAAAGGCTCGTAGGCCTACTGTTAGAAAATGCACTAACATTTAGTTCACTTGTGAGGATGAATTTCCTTTTTTTCTGATTTGAAATATCTTCATTCCACACGCATGCTCCATCAGTTACACACTGCCACTACATCAGCATTACACATTGTGGTCATATTTAGGCTTCAGGATCTCAATTGGTTTAAGTATCATATAAAACTCTAATCACATTATTTAACCACAAGATGATACACATAAAAAAACGATGTTTTTTTTCATTATCATTATCATATTTATTATCAAATTTGTATTATTATTATTATTATTATTGCGTGTTCATCATCCATCTTTTCCTATTTGCGTGATTCTGCATGATTTATTTCCCCAGTTATATGTACACATATGAGCTTGCTGGAGTCGTTGCACGTTGTTGCCTTTTCCATTTAGGAAATAATTAGAGAAGCCTGCCGCGCGTAATAAACTGTCTCAGTTAATGGCCTAGCACCGAGCGCCGTTTTAAATGATCTCTTGTTACTTAAACCACTTCTTCCAAACACTATTTTCGAGCCCATTAAATACAAATGCCAGTTGTTGTTTTTCAAGCAATTAATCGCGCTGTCAGGTGAAAATCAGGTTTTTTAAACGCGTCTTGGGTAGCCAACAATGAAGAGTGAAATCATGAAACGACAGGCCTGAAGGCCAAGTAACACAGACAGGCTGAGAGAGAGAGAGAGAGAGAGAGAGAGAGAGAGAGAGAGAGAAGAGAGAGAGAGTCTCACTTTGTCTTCACCGAATTATAGAAAATGATATATGAGAGATCATTTGATTCTGCCACGGATCATAACTCTGATAGTTAATATTCAAGCGCATTTTTTCATCCGACCAGTTGCCGATCAAAGGTATCCAAAATCTGGGGGTTTCTACATTTACACAAACATAAACCTGGATGTTTAGGCATGGCGTCCCGAGCGCTCACCATTTTCCCGTAGACCTGCTTCTTAAAATATGCTGTGCAATGATATTAATAATAATAATTAAATAAATGCATGTCATGAGTGATCAGCTCAAACAGGCTCAAATTTAAACTTCTCAGTTAAGTGACATTGATGTTGTTGCACATGAATGAATATGCTCACTAGAACTGGTACAGGCTGAGTAAGTCTGACACATGGCCTCAAAACAATCAAATCACCTTTTTTTTTGTTTGTTTGTATAAGTGATGAATTAATTAACCTTAATAACCCTCCCCCTCAAAACAACAACAACAACAACAACAACAACAACAACAACAACCTGTTGCTTTAGATTGCTCTCTTCTTCGCTGCTGACTCCTTTATGCCCCTTCGCACATCAACCATATATGATATCAGAGGTGATGCAGATAAAGACCTGTATTATGGCTCTAATGCCGCTAATATAATACTAATCAGCCCTCTGAATATTGAAGATAATAACGGAGCTCGATAATCCTGGGACTTAAAAAAAAACAAGTCTGTCTAATAATCATAATATGATTATCATTTTATTGTTTAAAAACAGCACACTGATTCTTTAATATATATTATCAATTATCACACAGATGATTCTGCATTTTGATGACTTTCCCTTAAAGCCATGTCATCTCCTTGCTGCTAGCGGATCTCTGGTCTGTGAAGCCTCGTGAGCTCTGCTGGCTGTAGACATATGACTAGTCATTGAAACACGGGCTGCGTGTTAGCATCATGAAATAAAGACAAGAGCACATGCGAACATATCATGGAAATATTTATTTCTAAAATACAATTTAACATACTTTAAACTTATGACTGTTTTTTGACACCTTTATCATTTCAAGGTCAGGAAGAAAAAAATAAAAAAGCAACAGTATGTACATGGTCTTGATATTTACAGGTGGTATGAAAGCTGGACATGGCCACGGCTCCGCTGCTTGTCCCACTTGAGATGCAACCAAATCTCCACTCTGAGGTGTGCGGCAGTAAACGTGTCCTCATTTGGAGAATGTCTTTCGAACAGAAACAGTCGCGGACTTGTCTTCCTGCGGGTTGGTTTTCTGTTTGTATGTGTCCATTGTTTTTTCTTCTTTTTCCTTGTGTTTTTGTGTGTTTGTTTAGTCTGTCCAGGCTAGTAGTCCTGATGCGGGCTGTGCGTCAAACTGTGCCGTCGCAAGTCACAGTTGCGCCGAAACACCTTTCCGCAGCGGCCACAGCTGTAGGGCTTGATGTCTGTATGGGTGAGAAGGTGAGTTTTCAGGTTACTTCTTTGATTAAAGGTTCTTCCGCATGTGGGGCATTTGTGGGGGGACTCCTGTTTAGATTTAAAGCAAGCAAAGGATTATTCCCTTTAATTGTATAGAACGTCTAGAAATTGTATCTTTCATTCATCTGAATAAATCCACTATGTATTTCGTCAGTTGTAACTCAAATCGTCACATGAATTGAATCTGGCATTCTTGTTTTGATTTGGTAATTGGCCAAACATGCAGTTGCTGTGTGAGACTGACCCCCATGCATGCAGCACACAGAACATTATGGGTGAATTATGAGCATAACGTATCACATAGTATAGTGAGGATTAAAAAAAAAATGATGATGACTTGTTAATATTTCCAGCTTACCTGCATGTGTAAGGTTTTATGGACGGCTAGAGTTCGAGACTGACAGAATCCCTTCCCACATTCTTGACATTTGAATGGTTTTTCCTTGGAGTGGATGTATCTGCGAAACAGAAATGACACTTCATCAAAAGGCTGCTCGTGCGTGGACTCGCTGTGACAAACCCCAGAGTCATACAGGGCCAAAGATCTCTGCTGCGCACACGTGATGCGTAAAAGAGCTTTAGCGCCCTCGTGGAGAAAACTCTGGGAATGTTGTAGAAAAAATAAAGATATATATATATATATATATATATATATATATATTTATTGTAAGTCATGAAAGGGTTATTTAGATTTATGGTTTAAAATCACGTGCATCATCAGGAATACTGCTGGGTATTTAAGCCCCCTGCGCCCTCCAGCACCTCCTAACCCCGTGCGTAATTAGCTCTGTATCTGGTAAAAATCAGTCCTACCTGTGGTCTCTGAGATGGTCTTGCCTTCTAAAGGCCTTGTGGCAAATATCACAGGTATAGGGCCGCTCGTCCGTGTGGGTCCTCTCGTGGATGAGGAGGTTGTAGGACTTGGTGAAATGCCTGCCGCAGAACTTGCAAATAAATTCCTTTTTAGTCTTGGACGGGAGCCTGCCCCGGGTGGGTTTTCTGTCCGGGGACAGCTTGCTCAGCTCGGAGATGGTTCCCCCTAGCCCCGACGCCAACTTCACCAGATCCGCAGCTTTCGGCGGGTCCTCCTGAGTGGCAGCGAGGGCCAGGTTGGCGAAGTCAAACCTCGGCCTGTCCTTGTGCAGCGAGGGGATGCAGTGCGCAACGGCGGCTTGTTTTGGATGGAAGAGCTGCGCTGCGGCCGTGAAGGGCAACCCAGGGAAGGGAATCCTGGGGTCCACCAGACCCTGGGCGGCTGCCATCTCCGTGATCGTCGACCTCAGTCCTTGGATGTGCGGGTAACCGAGAGTCCAGTGGTTCATGTGCATGGTTTGCACGGCGCTGAGGCCGTACAGCCCCTGCAGCTGGTCAGCGGGGAAAGTGTTGACGGCCTGCAGGAAGGAGTAGTTTGTGAGCTGCAGGGCCGGGTGCAGGGGGATCGGAGCGTGCAGGGCTTTGCTCCCCATCTCGGCTCAGACCTCTGCAGAAGACACGATGATAACCCTGGGAGGGAAAAAACAAAAGGATGAGTGTTCAGTGCAAATATCACATTAGAGTCATCATGTTACAGTAAAAAAAAATACCAGTTTGACTAAATACACTAAGAGATTATTTTTTACACATTTTCATTCTGATCTAACATGATGACATTTATTTAATTGTATTTCACATTTTATTCCCCCAGTCATCAAAGTGGATCATTTGTGCGAGCATTATTATTATTATTTTAATTTTAAATAACTTTCACGAAGCAAATAAATTGTGAATGTGGTTAAGATGCAGCAGTATTTTCCTTTGAAGCCTGTTTGACACGAGCAAAACCACAATGAGAATGTAAACACGTATTTTACGCATGAGCAATAGAAAAGCGTGTCCCTTAAAAATATATATGTATATATATATATATATATATATATATATATATACATATATATATATATATATATATATATATATATATATATATGTACATATAAATATACATATATATATATACAAAAAATCAGTCATCGAAACTATAATTCAATTAAGTGGGTGTGAAGGACTCATATGGCACCGATTAACGCGGTGAATTACAGATCCAGATCGCTCCGAATGAAGCACTAAATCTCGCGCGCGGTAATTAGAGAAGACACGTTGTTGTTCTTGACGCTTGTAGCTGTGTTTCACAATGCAAAAACACAAATGCCCTGTGGATTTGTAGGAGTTTGTAACATTTTTGCTCGCAGAGATCAAATCCGCGCGTGAGTCAGAGCAAAACACGCAAAAATGCTGTTATTACCCACAAGAAAGCTACTTTAATCTCGGCTGGATGTGCATGTGCTTTTTATTTGCGTGCTCGCGGGACTGCAGCCAGTTCATTTCGCAGGCCTGCCATCGAGCTCTCAAGACGATTTCATTTCATGCTGCATGTTTTTGAATTACGGTGGTTCTTCTCATGGGTGCCCTGCGTTACAGGAGCCGCACACCTCCTCCCACACGCAGGACGGATGAGGTGAAGTGAGAGCATCAAAAAACGCGAAGGCCCGGTCCATGTTTGTGGTGATGACATGTTCTGTTTTCCCACACAGAGAAAAAGAAAATCGTGTAAGTTCAAGACTCCGGGCTGGCAGCGAGCCAGGCGAGCTGACCTTTAGAGAATTACATCTTTTTTTTCTTAAAACAAGCTCAGCTTTCTGTTTGGATAATATGCGTTGCGGTTTTTGTCAAGTCAGATCAAATCGTACTTCTAACATAGCATGTCACAAAGATCCCGAGGCTGGAACTTTCTGGAGATTTCGACATGATTCTCTCTCGCAGAGGGGCTTGCGGAGGGGAGAGTCCTGCGGTACATGCTGGCCGCAGGGCTGGTCCCGTGCTCGGCTCAGGTCAGGGTCACATTTGTTACACACATCTCTTGGATGTGTCTGCACTTGGCTTGTTCGCAGACGGGAGAGGGTTAAAGTGAAGTTTGCACAGGTGCAACACGAGTCACCGCGCAGCCACTTGTTGTTCTTCGCCCATGTGTGCAACTTTGTCCGACCTGTTCTTTCTCTCAATAACCTTTGGACTTCATTTTACACCCTGACAGCAGCCTGAGTGCCATGTCGTGTTGTCTGAGTCCTTGTCGAGTTCCCTTTTTCTTTTCTTTTTTGGCGGAAGGTTTTACATTTCTAGAAGTCGTGACAAGTCTTTAGAGACTGCTTGTTTCAGCAATGTTTTGCACTGCATGACCGAGAGCTGTCACCTCAACGTGTTGGACCATCACGAAGCAACAATCACGTCTCATAACAGACTTGCATTTAGCTTTCAGTCGTGGAAAGTTGGCTTATTACTGACAGTCTGATCTCTGGTTTACAGCGCAAACAGTAAAAGTGAAATATTTCCTTTGGATGAAAAGTTTCTAACAAGTGAGCTGAGTGGAGCTGAGTGCTGCTGGTCCCCTTCCTGCAGAGGACTGACAAATTACCCTGACAAACGGAATCTTACCCCAATAAAAAGCTGCCAAAGGTCCCCGCGATATGTCAGTAATCCACAGTAACTATAGAGGCGACGAGCTCCAATAAAGCGCCGCGAAAAGTTTTCCAAGTTCCAAGTCCATGAAACTTTCACGTAGCCATGCAGTCAGCCGGGACGTCTCGGACCTTTGCGTGGATCTGACGAGTTGGGAGAAGTTGTGGAAAATAAAAGGGGGCGAAGAGGTTTGGAGGAGAGGCGGCAGCGTGGGAGTCTCCGTCCGGAGCTGGGGCTGGAAGTGTGCGTAATGCGCACCGGTCCTTCACTTTTCAGGGCTCCGGGGCTCTGGAGCGCTCAGCCCGCCCTCCGACACGCCTCCACCCCCCCTCCTCTATCATTAACTCCAATGTTCCTCCTCTGTTTATTTGTGTTTGGATAGCAACTAGGGCTGCAGACCATTGTAGAGAAGCGTGTTCCGTTCAACCTGCCTCCTCTGACACCTCTCACCGGCCGTTCAGCCAAAGCTGATACCTTCTTTTGGTGATTGGAAGCGCTCGCCCCCCCCCCTTCCAACTCCAAGCTTTTGAAAACGTGCTTTTTTTGGGGATACTTGAGCAGCTTACAAGATTTTTTCTTTTTCTTTTTCATTTTTCGAAACTATAGACCTTATTTGCGAGAATGGAGGGCACACGCAAGAGCCACCACATTAAGTCCTTTTATTTCTTTGTGGTAAGATTAAAACAATTCTGAGGTTTGTGACAGAAAACACACACACACGCACACACACACACACACACACACACACACACACACACACACACACACACACACACACACACACACACGCACACACCCTGAGATCAGCAGCATGGTGAACTAATACAAAGTAAGCAGTTAAAGTCACACTTGTGTTCTTCTGACAATGAGCTGTTCTTTTTTTCTTTTATACAGTTTAATATTTCTCATAAAATTGTATGAACACTTTTAAATATAATTGGCTAATTACTCATCACGCCACAGGTAAAAAGGCTTGTTGCCACACATGTCATCCCATATGTTCTCCAAAAACAATAACATTATTAAAAAAATTATAGTTGATACATTGTGTGCAATGAAATATTCAGTAATATGTTGAAGGACTATATGTCTGATCAGCCTTAATCAGAACTCTCTTTTGTCTAAAAGCGTACAACAATTCTGCCATTCTTTCATATTTCATGTATTGACCCATTACTCACATTGTCCAATCAGTTATTATTTAATTTATTGAAAGTGACAGAGTATGTGATATTAATCAGATTGCTCTTCAATTAAATTGCAGTTTGTTTCTGGCCATAGATTTAGATGTAAAGAAATTAAGACTTCTTTTGACAGCGCGGACCAGAAGTTAAAGTGCGCCTCTCTGTGCCACGCACACACACACACACACACACACACACACACACACACACACACACACACACACACTCACACACACACACACACACACACACACACACACACACACACACACACACACACACACACACACACACGAACACCAGCAGGCTACACTTCAACAGGTTGTTTATTAAACGAAGATGTTTGATTTTATTTAATTTTGTTCTGTCAAAACACAAGTCACCGGAAAATTCACCGAATATGAATTCAAATAAAAATATTTTTCGAGTTTAATTCAAGTATGAAGAAGTCTAGTATATTCATTTTAGTGAAATGTCAAAATGCAGAATCCGTGTTAATTTATTTGATCTCGTTTTTAACTCTCTTTCTCTCGAATTATTTCATAATTTTAACATGCAACTAATATGCAAAACTCCAGTTTTTAAAATGCAGATGTAATTTCTAATGTTGAGAGCAGCAGGACTGTTGCTGCAGCTCTCGTGTTTGCTGCACAGAGTTGGTCTGCAGCGCCGCCTATTGGGACTTTAACCAAACAACACGCTGCTTCCTCTTCTACTAAAGCTGCAGCGGCTCCAGAACACAGATTCATATTCTCTGTCGACATCGAGGAAAAAACTAAAACAAACACCCTTTAATAAAAATGTCTACATCACTCTGGGAAATTCACGCTTTTAAAAATGATACATATTAAAGGTTAAAATAAATCATCCCACCAGGCGAAAAGCAATAAATATATTTAATTAATGTATAACGCATCATTGGAGCTTCTCACCTTTTCCTGCAGGCATTTAAAGCTGAATTATTATTATTATTATTATTATTATTAATAATAAAAATAATAATGATAACAATCTCCGTTCGTTACATGAGAGATAACAACAAATATACAGGCTTGAGACTATCCATCTTTCCAGGAGCTCGTGCAGCCTAATTGTCGTTTTCTTAAGCGCCGCGGAGCAGGCTCTGCACCCGACACGCTTGTGGTTTCTTGGTTGGGTTTCATATCTCCCGGCCCCATGTCTGCATGTCAAAACACCGAGACGGATTAGAAGACACATGAAAGCCCGCACTTTTACATGATAGACGATGACATTTTCTCAACGTATCCTTTTCACAAAGAAATGTATAACATTGTTGTATTGTGTTCCTTTCTTTGTCTTTGGAAAGAGGCCATTTAAACAAGCATTTAAACATCGCTCGGGCTGCTCTTTAAAAGGATATAACCGCCCGTCGTTGGATTTCATCTGACCAGCAACGTAGACCGTCGGAATTCATTTATATCTTACAAAATAGCTCAAATATTTCCTGCGAGGAAAATACCGACTTCCTGGAGAAGCGAGCTTTTCTTCTCTGCAGTTAAAAGTGTAAAGCTGACATATATCTACACTAATCACACATCCGCGATGATTCATAATAGTTTTGGTTCTTCCCCACATATATTTGATTGTAGCAGTATTTATTTTATTATGGTATTTCTACATTTTACAGGGCGAGTGTATTTTTGTACTTTTATTTTTTCTTATAATATTAAGTTAAATATGACTCAGATAATAAGAACACTGAGTAATTTGATCTCGTCTCAGTGATCGTGTCAGGACGCTTTGCATGTGGCCTCTAGTGCACAGTTCTTTTTTCCTCTTTTTTCCTCTACACCAGTGAGTGCTCTAGGATTACTGTATTCTCTGTAGTGAGTTAGTGCCGTGGCCTTTGGCCTGCCCGAGTCCCCTCAGCCGCCATCGTTCTGAGATAACCTGACTCCCACAGCAGAGTATCAGTGTTGCAGCTCGGCGCAGCTGCCAAGCCCGTAATGGCCGACACTCCTCTTCCAATAACACCGAGAGACAGAGCAGCAGAGATTATTAATAAACAATATTAGAGAAAATGATTTCTGACTTCTCTTGTCAAAATAATGTATTATTTAAACAAATATAATACAGAGTTATTGATATGTAATAAATGTAATATGCTCTATTCTGGTTTAATAGAGGGCTTTTAAAAATATATTATCTCTCTCTCTATATATATATATATATATATATATATATATATATATATATATATTTAGATGTCAGGCTATTTTCTAACTAATATTGTAACAAACTCTTTCACGCACAGGGATGATGATTTGTTCATAATTCTTCTCAGTGTCAGAAACAAAGTTCAACTAAAGGGAGAATTAATATCAATAGACCTACAGATTACTGGAACCTGTTTGTGTGTAATCTCAAGTTATTGTTATATGTTCTGCGTCCCATCTCCTATCTAAATATGCCTCTCTGATTCCACAATACAACATTCCGCTCCAACATTACCGAGCCTGACCCTTATTTGCCCGTGCCACCTTGCTCTCTGCTCCTTACCTCTGTTGTACTCACATGCAGCCAGTCTTTGACAGGAAACTGTTCTGGAGTGTGACTGGGTCTGTGTGCATGTTGACAGACAGGATGTCAGGTCCATACTGAGAGAGCAGGGGGGGAAACCTGTCACTCTCACCAACCTGCTGCGGTTTCAAAGCCCCCACATCCCCACCTACACTCTCACTCATCCTGCCCCGCAGCAGCTCTCAGGATGGCTGCTTTCTTTCACCCAGAGACCCCCACAGTCACATTTTCCTCCACATCACACCGTTTTACCTGAAATCGTGCACTTCTCGAGAAAAAGGAGGTCTTCGCCTCTGGTGCCTCATGGGCTGTTGTTGTTTGAGGGGGAAACTCTTTTTTAGCTAAGTCTGTCATGAATTAATGCTGCAGATGTGAGGCTTTTCCCCCCAAATACAATAAACACTAACTTATTTAAACAACCAGTGAGCAAATCATTTATACAACAAGGACAATAGGAGAATAATAGATATCTCCATTGGGCATATAATGACATATCTGGAGTCATAAAAAACACTTCTTGGCGGTTTCTGTTTATTTTTGGCTAAAGTTGTCTATTTACAGCAGGAGTTTGGTTTAGGTTTATTTGCTGCCTTCCTTATACTTCCTTAGTATCACTAAACCTTTTGTAAGTTTGGACAAGTTAATTTAAAATTGCCTTTAGGTATTTTTCACGCCGTCTAACTAAGAAGGAGTCCACGAGTAAGAGCAGTTCAGCAACTGGAATAAACAGAGTCCGGTGGACTAATCAGACCAGGCCTTCACCCGTGGGAGTATGCTCCTTTTGTGCTCTTTAAAAGCAGGTTTTTTTATAGACATAACTAAAATGAACTGAATACTTTTTTTAAAAAATTGAATTCAGATATCAGCGAAAATAAAGCTGTCAACATGATGATATTGTCATGTCTGAATCAGAAAAAGAAATACTGACAATTACACGATGAATAAACACACATCAATCATAGGTAAATAAAAGGAGTAACACACATTTCCACCATGTTTAAACTGGACACATGGTCCAGTTAATCAGTAAACGGCCTCAAGCGGGTTTTGGACAAGTTTTGTGAAACCAGATGAGGAAGAGACTCTGCAGTACATGCTGGAGTTCAGCTGGGACAGCCACATGCTCTGTCTGGTGCTTTATTGTGCAAGATTGCCCCCTATTGGTTCTCCTTCACACTGCTATTGCAGCCTTTCATGTTGAACCACTCAGTGATGACTGCATCATTGTCAGTTTGAGTGATCTAATCCATTTTTTTGTGTGCATCCTTTCTGGAAATGTTTTACCTTCCACTCACAACTTTAAACGTGAGGAAACACTATGAGATAGACTCACTCGTGTGTGTGTGTGTGTGTGTGTGTGTGTGTGTGTGTGTGAGCAGGAGCACTGGCAGTGTGTCGGGTATATACGCTGCATTCCTCTGGTCTCCTGCATGATCTCTTCTCCATCTGCTGTCCATTGCCACCCTCCTCACTGGTCTCCTGCCATCTGTTTAACAGCGCTCAGCACCTTTGCGTGACCAAAATGCCTTTTTTCGCTCCCTTGCAACGTCATCCACTTTGCCAGAGAGGCAAGACCGCCACGATATCCTGCTCCTTCAACCAATAAAAAGCCGGCCAGTTAATGCAGCTCAAGCCTGCAGCACCAAATCCCATTTGTCAGCAAATAGCTTCCTGTGGTTGTCTGCGCCCCTCTGCCATTAACATGACATCTATAGTTATTTGTTGTCTGGTCTGATGGCAAGCAGACTGAAGAAGCAGGAGCAAGGAGACAGATCTGTGTGTGATCATTAATGGGCCTCGAAAAACATCTGATCAGACATCTGATCTCGGTTGAGTCATCGGCTGGTTTATCTGATAGCAACACCATATAAGCGTTTAAAAAAGTCCACATTCATTAGAGTTCAGATAACACTTTTCATTGGGTCTCTGCCGTGCTGGTTTGGTATCCGTGGTGGGATGGAGTGAGGCAGACATGTTGGGGTAGATGTGAAGAAATGCTGAAAGGATTAATGGAAAGATTTCAGAAGAAATGAGGAATAGATGGAAAGTGAAAAAACAAAGATAGAGCTGAGGACTTCCCAGCCCATAACAACTGTGCATGTGTGTGTGTGTGTGTGTGTGTGTGTGTGTGTGTGTGTGTGTGTGTGTGTGTGTGTGTGTGTGTGTGTGTGTGTGTGTGTGTGTGTTGTGGTGGAGTTGGAGAATCTACGTGTAAGAAGCCGGCCTCCACAGCTACGATACAGGCGGAGAGGGTCATATCAAACTGTCTGGAGCCCCGCTGTAAGGTCACTGTGTTTTTGCATTGTTACATGTGCTCGTCATGAAAAAAGAGTATTTTCCCAAAGCACGTTCATAGCGCTCCACGGCTCAGCTGTGACAGGCGTGACCTTTTTGTTGCCGGGCGGGGATTCTCCGGATTCAGCTGCTCTGCTGGTGTAAGGGCTGGGTTTGCTTTTTTAAAAGGTGCCTCATGCCTTGTTGCCCTCCACACATTGCATCATGGCTGGTTTGCCTCTTTCCTCACTGAACGCTGACAGCTCACTTTACTGGCTTAGCTCAGTTAAAATCTACTATGAATCCAATACTTTTTTAGTTTTACATGGAACCTTTTCCTGCTATTATGGATATCAATTCTGTGTTGTTGTTTCTGCACACAGTTACAGCACACAGTAAATTAAAACATTTTTTTATATGAGATCTGGTCCATTATTGATCATGGAAATAAAATCTGATCGCAAGTATGTCCATAGAATATATGTGGTGGTATATTCTTTATAAAACTTAAAGGAATAATTCAACATTTTTGGATTTACAGAATAGATAATACTAAAACGTTTAAGCAAACTAATTAAATATATCTAGTGGGGTTGTGAGGGAATATTTGTTGGCAGGAGCAGAGACCTGCAGTCTCCATTGGTGACTAAACAACAATTTAACTAAATTAAACTAAACTAAACTAAAAAAGGTTTTTGTACAGATTCTGTTTGGATTAAATAAATGAGATACAATGTGTTATAATCAGTGAGCTTTAGAGTTGCTCGTGGATTTTGTGACCTTCGTACAGAGCCAGGCTAGCTATTTCCACCTGTTTCTAGTCCGTCTGCTAAGCTAAGCTAAGTGGCTGCTGGCCTTAGCCTTACATTTTATGTGCAGACAGAGTGATTGGGTTGTTTGAACGTCGCTCATGGCAGAAATAAAATGTGCGTCTGAACGGCCACACTGGAAGGCGGAGGGAAAGGGGAGGCCTTCAGTACGTTGCACTCAGTCGTTCACATGAAAAGCGACAGAAGAAAAAAAGAGAGCTGAGAGAGAAGTTCAAACCCCGTCTCCAGCTTTGAAGATTGGTATCAGTCTTCTCATCTAACTCTGAGCGAGAACACAAATAGGTGCATTACCCAAAATGTCGAAGCATTGCGTTGAAACTGCTCTGACACAGTCTCACAAAAATGCTCAGGACTCCAGTTTGTTGCTACATGTCTCCACTGCTGCTGTCTTTAGCCTGAAGTCCACTGTATAATACTGTTATTGAAGTTGTGACTTTGAGGGCCCAAGGCGTTGGAGCTCCGGGCACAACTGCACTGCCTGCTGCTGATCAGCTCCTGCCAGAGAGGTGACGGACAGTAAAACCCTCCCAGCACCTGTTTCCTGACCCCCGCTCATGTGCTGTTAATAGGCTGATGAGAGACATTCACAAAGTTACAGCAGCACGCTGGAAGGATAAATCAACAGAGCGGCACAGAGTGTCTCATCCAGTCTGTCAGACATGGCGGTTTTAAAAGGTCCCAGTGACCCGCTGCATCCGTCCTGCACCTGAGATGGAACGATGGAAACAGAGCAGAGGACGGAGCGATGGGAGTAAAGGACGGAGAGATTGAGTTTGATGGATAGAGATGAAAACACGGAGGAACGGCCCGAATGGAAGGAGGGACGGATGTTTTGAAGAAGCAGGGGAAAGATGGGGAGATCGGTGAATGGAGAAGGGGTAGACGTGAGGAATGGAGAGACATCTATAATAATCGTGACATGAAGTCAGGAGCTTCCTGACTTCATGTCACGATTCAGTGCAATCAGGCCTCCTTGAGAGCGTTCTATGATGTTGTTGGATGAGGAACGAATAACGCGATGGATTCGGTTGTTTTCCCACATCGGCAGCAACAACAATAACATTCATCATGCGTGATTTCATAATTTCTCTATTCCCCATGCCTCTCTTTGCCTTTGTGATGTGCCAGACGCGTTGCACATTACAAAGAGAGTCAGGAAATGGCGTTCCACTTAAAATAAATGAGAGCAGATCTTGACACTGTTACAAGAAGGACCTTTGGCTGCAAAAGACCTGTGGGACAGCTACTCCGCAGCCAGGCAGGCCCCCTCTCCTCAGTCTCACATGAGCAAATGACACTCTAATTAAATGCACCCTCAAAGAGCTGCATTTCCCCCAGAGTGTTATCATTATTCTGAGAAGTTATTATCATAAAGCACTGAATGTCTTTCTCAGTGCTAAAAATACCCCCGTTGGCAGGATTCCAACCTTGTTGCTCCTCTCCCCTCTCAATTCCCTCATGCTCTTTGAACTAAAATAACAGCATGTATTTTTTTTGAATGGATTCTTGTGTTATTGATGCTCCACTGTGGTTTGACTTAATAGCCTGGAAGCCTGCATGGTTGCATTTAGCGTGTAGACGTACGCATGCATAGGCACAAAAAAAACACAAAGAAAACGCTTTGAGGCTATTTCACTCACACACACACACACACACACACACACACACACACACACACACACACACACACACACACACACACACACACACTCACTAAGTAAATGTTAACTCACACAGGTGCAGTCTTGAGGGAGGTTGCTTTTGCTCTCTCATCAGTCACTCGTAATCACTTCCCCTCCAGCCCAGTAAATCACCGTCTTTTACTGATGCATTTATAGGATGCATGTTCACAACTTGTAGCCCGGGAGAAAGTCTGACCACCACCAGGAATACATTATAAGCTTCCGCGTCCATACCGCCGCGCGGTCAATGCAGCATTGGAGCAGACTCACAGGAAATATAGTTTTATAAATGTCGACTCGGTTCCTGAAACGTATTTGTGCCTTTTTAAGAGGGTTTTAAGCTGTTTACGACATACGGAGCGAGAGTGGAGTTATTGGTCGATGGGGGGAGGGGGCTCCTGGGCGGCTGTGGATATTGGCGGGTCGCACGGCTTCACCAAACCGGTCCTGGGGAGGTCCCAATGACCTGTTTTATACCAACACTGGTGCTTTTGTCGTAAAAAACCAGGGGGAAGTGGAGTCACAGCTCGAGTATTTGTTTGAAGCGGGTGGAAAAAGTCCCCCTGTGGCAAGGCCATGCGAGTGTTGTGTGCTGCTGTGTCTGAAAAACAGGCTACTTTGTCTTTACATGGACTTTAGATTGGTGCCCAGGTTCTGGTAAAATACTCCCTAATACCGCAGAGGAAAGAAAACCACATTCCCCTCTTACCCTTTTGGATGGAAACAGCCTCCTGTTGCTGGTGTTCCAATGCCGTAATTGGACGTTAAGGGGCTCTCAGAGAAGAGGTGTGATGTAGTGTTGAACTGCTCACAAATCACATATTTCTCACCTCTGTGGAGGTTCGAACCCCGGCTCTGGCATTCCCCGGCCATGCCGCGTGTATCGCTGCTGCCTTCAAAAGTCCCTGTGCCCTGTCCTGCACGAGACCGGCGAAGAAAACCGTCGGCACGGACTGGTCCGTCGGTAGATTTAATATATCCTTAAAGCCTTCAATTTTACCTGTCACTGACAAAAAAAATACAAAAAGTGTCTCTGCATGTGCAGTGTGCGTCAGAGTGATGGATGGTGTTAGTGTATTCCAGGATTATGTTCATGAAAGTTAAAGGGCCCTGGGGTTGGTCTGGGAAGCACATAATCTCAGTCAAAGTGCTATAGGCTGGATGAACCAAGGCTTTATTATTAAACACCTATGAGAGGCCTGGGGCCGGTGGAGGCCCCTGCACATCCAGCTTAACACGTCCTTGCCATTTGGGCATGAAATGAAACCGCTTCTCAAGAATCCATCTAATACTAAGCATGGAATAGGAACGGCATTATTATGCATTGATGCATGTTTGAAAGGGCGATACACCCTTTACGTGAGCTGTCATGTCATTCCCTTGTCTTTACTATTTTTTTTTTATATTAAGTGAGTTTTATCTCTGAGGAGAGAGTATTAAAACAAAAAAAGGTAATAGTTTTGGCAATATGTCTGAGATTTGATGGTGCAAGTGAGAATTAGCTATAAATGATGTGGTATTGATTTCACATGTGGAGTAGGACGAGCAGGGCCCAAGCGGGAGCAGAGGGAAGGGGAATGCGGTCCTTGGGATGTGCATGGAGGGCTTGCTGGAGGCTCTAGGGGCCCGGGGCCTGGCTCCACAGCTCTGGGAGCTGTTAAAGATGTTATAAAAGTTCAGAATCCACAATTATTCCAACTTTTTATATTTATAAATCTCAGCTAATGCTCATGGTGGATGTATTACTGGTTTACACATGGACATTGATTGCTGCCCCCATGGTCAGATATTTTTTATAGGATCTGGCAGAGTAGATTTGGTAGTACATCGTTCAGGTCAGATTGAGAGCGACTGAAAGGAAGGTAGTGCAGGCTACATATTGAGATATTAAAAAACATCTTTGAAGCCTTTTAGTGTCTTTCAGCTCATTGTTTTGGATTTTTTGCCCACTACTTTGCTGCTTTGGTTCACTCTCACCACTCTCTGTTGCTTTTGGCTGCAGCAGGCTGTTGATTTAATCAAAATATAAGATAAACCCACCGTACACTACCTGCCCAGCACTAAACAGACAAAGTTAGCAATTTAGCATGTAGCAGCCAAAGAGCCAGGTATTTCTCTCAGCAGCTGGTGGAGACCAGAAACAGAGCTAAAGGAGCTAAAATCAAAGTCAATGTTGAACTGACTCCATCTGAATGCTATTGTTGCTCTGTGTCTAATGTATGTGTACATGGGCAACTGTTTGCAAACAGGTTCACCAACTTGGATGAGAATACGTGGATGTTGTGGATTTTACCGCATTATTATTTTAGAATAATGACAACTTTAAAAAAAAAAAAAAATCTTATGCTATAGTTTTGTGTTGATCCATCAGATCAGATCAATGTGCTGCAGAGACGTCAAATGACACGGGAAAGGTTGCTCAGACAGAAGTTCCCTCCTCAGAGAGTAGAAGTAGAGCAACTTGTAACTCTGGCATGACGCAGCTGGCCTCGACTGGGAAGCTGGAAATGTTTACCATGGTCCACATGGTTAATTTGTGCGCTTTTATTTAGCTGTGTGTATCTGGGACTTTTGGTTGAGGGGGGAGGGGGGGGGGGTTGAAATGGGGGCGGGAGGGGGGGCAGCAACAGTCAGCAGATGCTGTCAAAGTGACCGCAGGGAGGAAGCAGAGACAAAATGCTCCTTATTACAGCGCTGACTGCAGCCCAGCGGCCCGGTAAGCGGCAGAGAGCAGCTCCATGTCTCTGGCTGTGCAGCTGGAGATCAGCTGATCCCCGTTGGCTTCACTTACAGTCACGTCCCATTCACTCCTTCAGCTGAAGAGGATGCATTGTGGCAGCCATTGTTGTACCAACACAGGAGAGACACTCAAATAAAACACATGATGCAGAAGTGTCTGTCGGGCTACCGCTGCAGTAGCATCTGTTGACGAATGATGACTCGGCCCAAGCTGAGATCCCCGTCGTCACGTTGAAGCAGCGCTTACCGTCCGCTCAGGCAAGGGTGCATTGACGGACAGGTCAGGGACACTCCCGATTGGGATACCGCTTACAGTGCAACGAGCTAGACCACATCCCAGGCTAATGGGTTTCAGTGGAACTCTGCATTGTCTGGACAGTGTCCAGTGACATTGTTCATCTGAGAAACATAAAGACATGGAGGAAAATATGAGCACATTTTATTTAATGCGACCACATGAGACGCATAACTGACATTTTCAGGCCGAGTGTGGGTAACCAGAAATTCCCTCTGCAGACTGAGACCCAACTGACTTAGATAGTTAATTTGTCAATTCAAAGGATCTAATGATTATAAATATTTCAAGCCATGTAGAACAACAATATGTGTTGTCAAAGTCAAAGAAGACGTGTGATGGTGTATCAGGCTGTTACTGTGAATAATGAGACCATTCAACTTATAAATAGCAGTTTTGTTATTCCATCTTTAAACATCACATCGAGTGTCTTACAAAATACTCAGGGTGAGGTTAGGTCCTTATAGAAACAAAAGCTATTTGCTGCAAGGAAAAAAACTATTCACGCGATGCTTCTATCAGCAATTCATGATGGTGATATTTTATAAAGGCATTATAAAGTTCATCTTCATTTGAAATGTAAGATTTTTTGTGTATCATGCTGCGTTACGATTTGTCCCTGATTCGGGTTTTTGCACACATCATTGTAGTTTAAATGAGGGACTTGGTTTGTTTTCTTTATACAATTGTAAAATGGAAAATTGGAAAAAAAATTCTGAATAAGGCCATATTTCACAAACTGCCTCCTCATCTATGTTCTCTACTGACGCCTGGAACTATCAGTAGCTGCAACCTCCGGTAACGCCGACGAATGTTCCTCTTTCCCAGAACCCCCACACTGTTTTTGAACAATCATCTTGATGTGACCTACAGAGACATTTTTACACTAAATTGTTTCATAATCATGCAAGATTTCAAAAACGCAGATTGACAATTCTTTGGTTAATGCAATTTGCTGGTTTGCATTAATCCTTTCTCTTTCATGTGTTTTTTTGTTTTTTAAGTCTCTTAGTTATTGTTTCATGTGGTGCTTATGTGAAACTTGTAAATTAGATTCAAAATCTAATAAAAAAAACATAAAATAGATCTATTCTTTTTTTCCTCTTTGGCCCTTAAAGATCTAAAAACATCAGTTATGCTTCTTCTCAAACTGTTCCTGTTTGTTTCCTCTGTCTTCATTGTTCCAGCTGGTTCCTGTTTTCTGTATAATAAATTGGGCGATATTATTATTCATTATCTCAATTATCTTTTCACTCACCCTGTAAGTGGTAGAAGTTCATTCATATGCTTTGTGTTACGGCCCCGAGTGAGGAGGAAAACCCTGCTCCTCCCTGACTGAATTAACAGCACAGTTCTGTGTGTCCATCGGAGGGGATTTCATTGGGCTGTGAAACCAACGTGAGCAATGTTCCTGACCCCAATCAGGAGTCAGACAGCGGTGCGGGGGTCACCGGGGGTTACAACGGGCCCCTCCAGGGTGGACGGGCAGGGAACTGTAAACCTGGAAGACCGGGAGCTCGAGCTCCATATGTTTACCTCGCTGCTTTTACAACTGATGTCACCACGTTGTAAAAAGATACAGTTCTCGACGGCCCCGTCCTTTTGTTGCTATTTGAGAGAATAAACACGGGCTAAGTGCACGGATAGAGGGGCGGAGGCGGAGGGGCTCCTTGGCTGGAGGGCTAGGGGGAAGCGGGCTCCTGTGGTGCGTCCAAGCAGTGGAAGTGGGCTGTGGGGATCTGTAACTGTCCAGGTGCTGCGAGCTCGGGCCGGCCTCTGCTGAAGAAAGAGGTCCTGCCTGTAAATATGCAGCCATCCTGCCTTTGCAGCAACAGAAACACTTCACTGTGTACATGCATGTGGTGTGTTTTCTCTCTTGAAATGAAAGATACAGTGAATCCCATCCTGTGTCTGAAGTTCATTCCAGCTCCTTTGGAATTCCATAAATTCAGCTTTCACTTCACATCCCCCTCCCCCTGTCTTCCTCTTTACGATTCTGCCCCTCGCTAAAGGCCTTCGTGGTATTGCAACAGAAACTCTCTACATAAGTCAAAGTAGCGATGTGTGGTATAAGTGTAGCCGTCGTGCACGAAGGCAATGAAACAGCTTGTATTTTATGTGAGCTCTCCTTGCTCAGGCGGCCGGGTGGTTGCTGGGGCTGTGTTGACCTCTGGTGCCGGGTGTCCCGGGCTGCACTGTGGTGGTGTAAGTCAAGCTATTCCAGCCCAGCTGCAAAGGCAGGGATCGGACAAAAATCTGGACTTTTCAGACACTGTAGAGACGCCTCAACCTCTCAGGACCTTTCCGTATAGAGTTTGCATTTTTTCTTTCTCTGCTGGGAATCACAGCTTTAAAAAAAAAACTCCTGTTTGTGCGGAGGCCTGAAACCCCATCTTTTCTGCTTGACTCTGACATATGATGTCACACACACACACACACACACACACACACACACACACACACACACACACACACACACACACACACACACCAACAAACCCGAACACTGGAATAATGTAAGCAAGCCTTTATGCCTCTCTGGTCCCTTCTCTGATGAGACCTCCGCTGTCTTTGCTGCGTTGAAGCGGACTTGCATGGTTCCTTGGCTTGGACTTTTATTAGCTTTTCCCGAGCCTCAAAGAACTTGGCCCGGCCCCGGCTCTCCCCGGCACTTTCCCACTAATGAAGTGCACATTCTGCCGGAGCGTTTGGCCGAAACCGGTTCCTTGGCCATCCCTTAATGGGAATTTCCCCTCCTTCCATGCATCCCTTGCCTGCCTCGCTCTCTGCCTCTGCCACTCTGGTGTGTGTGACTCATGTCCTGAACAGCCGTTAGCCAGGGGGACGCTTGATTCATAAACCTTCTTACACTTGTTTGCCACTGTTGGACTGGTTGGCTGACTGTCTGGGCAGCTGGCTGGCTGACTTGTTAAAGGGCTAACTTATTGTAGGACTGGGTGGCTCAAAATGGGATAAAAGCTATGTATATGTGTACGTGCAGTCAACTCACTGTGAGTTGGTTTAGGTCAAGATCGACATTCATCCACACTGACACGCTGCACTCAGTTGCCATTTTCCGATCTCCGGATGCCGAAAATAAAACCGGCTTTTGATGGATGAGATGATTTCAAACATGACTGCTTGCTTCCATGTTTTACAAGCACTAAAAATTAAGTCGGACCACCAGCGTCAACACCTGTTGCTCCATAACTGAACGCAAATTAAACTACACTCGCTGCTTTTAAAAAAATTATTATTCCACTAGGAGCCTCTCAGCATCCGATATTTTGGAGTGTCTTAATCACTGGAAAAACAATCCTTGTATGTTTTTGTTGCACAGCTCAGTGAGGATGAGATAGTCTACATCCCCAAATCAACCTTGAAGGGCCTGTGCTATCTGCAGTTTATAAGGAAAATCCACCGGGAGATGAAAGCTGGGAATGTACTCTGTGACAGGGAAGGTCATGCGAAACTGGCTGGTTCTGGCCCGGCTGGACATTTGACGGTGAGCTGTGATTCCACAGGGCCTTCCACTCTCTAAAAGTCAACATAATAAAATCAGGTCTCCCTTTGGAGACTGTGGCATATGATAATCATTTCTGTCCACAGCGGTTACGACGCTACTAAGTCGACCTTCTCTGATGCTAAACAAAAGGTTTGGAGCAGCAGAATTTAGAAGTGTTTATTTCCACTCAGGCTTTGCTTATTCTACATCCAAAGAACGCTGTTGGGCAGGCGGATCTCGCGAAACTTTCACGGCCCCTTGTGAGCTTTAATCTTGTCAGAATCGAGGTCTACCGTAAGGAAGCACTCCAGAGCTGCCAGAGAGACGATGTGCTGAGGATGGAAGACAGGAAGCCGCTCAGTTAATTCCCATTATGAGCCGCCGTCATGTTTCCAACAGAAGTTTGTGGTTTGGGTAACTCTTGCTGCTTACTGAAGACATTTGACTTTTCCCACACTGGCGTATCTTCGCTGCTCATCTTATTCCTCTTGTCGCTACATAACGATTGGCTAGTGCTCCACTTAGGGGGGAGTCAGAGGGCAACACAGGCTCCCTGTGGGTGGTTAGTCAGTGGAGAACTCTTTGTGGGCGATGAACTGTGCCCGAGGGAAGCAGATGAACAGCACTATGTGCTGTAAAAGTTTAATGAGGAAGGAACAAAACTAGCAAAATATGCAAATGATAAAAACACAGAAACATGCAGACAAAGCTGCGTGTAGCAGTCCAGCCTGGAGGACACTCAGCCGAGAGGTTAGCAATGCAGTCCTTCAAACACCACGTGCTGAAGGGTCCTTGAGCAAGACGTTGAATCGCCACCAGCTCCAAGAGTACTTTTGTGTGGTGGATCCTGACCTCTGGTTCTCCTTAGGGACCAATCTGAATGGCAAATTCATATTTTCAGAGACAAAAATAATGAGAATGAAAACAAAAAACAATCCATCTTCATCAGCCATCTTTTAATTGCACTACAGGACACTTAATCCCCTAAAGACTGCTGGGATGTTCCTAACCAGAGCTGATGACCAGTGCTTGGAGATCCGTCCACTGGTTTAGAAGTGCAACAGCTGCCACTGGCCTGCTGCTGGGTGGTCTGTAGTCCATAGAGCATAAGTGCCCCATTACTTACCTGGCTGCATTGTTTTACTTTTTGGACACTTAGCCGTTTTTGCTAAGCACTTGATGATTTAAAGAGATCCATAAAAACTGCAGGAGCGTGACCCTCAAAAACCTGCGTTTTGCTGGGACTGAGGTGGACCGAGACATTGGGAACAGGGTGGAGCAATAGGGAGGGTTTCAATTTAATATGGCTGGAATTATAATTAATTAATTATTTAATATTATATACATACATACATACATACATACATACATACATACAATAAACCATTTTAAACCTCAGGTTTAACATATGTAATGCAGAAATAATTTGGGAAGAAAAAGAGCACGGGGTGAGAGGGAGCTCAAAATAGTTTTCATTCGATTTGCAGCCAACAAATCTGCAAAATTCATTGCAGGTTTTTCCGTCAACGCTGCGAGGGAGGAAAGAGGGACTGGATAATAACGGTGTAATGGTGATGCGTTTTACAGGGTCATCCTTGTTCTTGTCCAGGCTCCACTGGCCTAGTTGGAAACCTTCTTCTCCCACTGACGACCCTGTTTGATCTTGTTCCTTAAGATGCCCAAAAACAATGACTCAAAATATCATCCAAAAGCCTAAGCAATGGCAGTTATATGTTTTCTGAACACGACTGTGGAGAAATGAAGTGAACTCCACCATTAATATATCTCCTATGTAGGTGTCATCCTTATGTCATTACACAGAAATCACCCTCGCTGGAGGGCAAATGCCACTGAAAACAGCTGAAAACCTTTTAATGAAACCTGTTTGTATAATCTTTTTGGAGGGTAACCATGTGGCGGGTGTAGGAGAATGCTGCTGTGCAAACCATAAGTCTGCCGTACACATTGCCTCCTCTCTTGCTGAACCCACAGTGTGGCTCTATAAAACCTGTGGTAGGAAAAAAAGAAAAAATGTTTTAGTCCTTCAATAGAATATGCTTTTTTTTCTCCTGGAGATAATAGTTTTATATGTGTACATTCAAGAGTGTTAAATAGTCAGTGAGGATATGACCTGCAGCTTTTATGAGCCTGGTTATCCTTGAAGAATGCAACTATGAGCATGAGCAATCACATCCCCATCAGGCGAGCCTGGCCCGGAGAAACTGTCTCACACAGACACCAGGAATAAGTCGAAGTGATAAACAAATGACGGTGATGGAGTTTAAATGTGGCCCTTCTTCATGTGGTCCGGGCGGTTACACTTGGGGCTTACTGTTCTCTTACATCCATATGCAATCACTGAAACACTCTCAGCTTGAGCTTTTTTTTTATTAGATCACATAAAGTAAACAGTCCCAGTGAGTGTTTTTGATAAATGCAATTTGCTGCTATGCTCCTTTCCAGGCTGCATCTTGTGTTCAGCCTGTTGTAAGTTAATTTGCCAGATCAACTGAAAAAACAGAGAAATCTAATGAAAAACACTGCCCTGGCATCCACACCACATACCGGTGGTTGTCTAAAGAATGGGAGCTCTTTAATGTGGTGATTGCATGGTTTCAGTTTGAAATTTAGTTTCCGTAAAAAGAATGCACTTTTCCGTTGTGTTTTTTTCCCCCCTATTTCCTTTCATTTGTTGCTTACATTATCAGCTTTGTGTTTTTTCCAAGGCACTTAAACAAAATCATCACTTATGTGATATGAACTCTTCCTCAACTTACCTTTCCCCCGCCGCCTGTTTTACCACATTTCGATTGTTTCTTCTCAAACCTTGGACAAAAGTGAGAGTGGTAACTCTAGTGGCTGCAGCTGGTTTCATAGCCTCGTCAGACGATATTTTTTTTCTTTTTTTTGTGCATCCATCTGTACACATGTGCATGCGCTTTGTGTGTGCGCGCGACTTCATTGGGAAAGTGCTGCTATGTTACCAGACCTTCCATAAATTCAGCAAACCTCCAAGAATAAAGGGAGGGGAAGCTCTGGGATTCTGGGCAAAAGTAAGCAGTCTTGGAAAAATCAAAAGGCGTACGGAACCTGAGGGAGGTGTACTCCCAGCCATAGTTTTCATTTATGGTCAGCTACGTCTGCTTAGGAGCTGGGTTTTGACACTACCACAGCAGTGGCATGCTTCCTCTGTGTCCTACCCCGCTGTGCTGCGAGCACTTCAAGACACCGACTCGCTCCTGCAATGAGATGTTTAGGTTCTCTTTCAAAACCGTCTTTTGTGCTCTGAACTGCCTCTCACCTTTTTTTTTTAATATGGAAGTTTTAGTGGTTTCATTCCAGCGCACACCAGAGGGCCATGATGGCTGCAGTTTTGGCTGCTGATTTCCTTTAGGCCTCCATTTTTGGCAGAGCGTTGTCCTCCAATACAGCCAGCATCTGCTACAGAGGGGGGAAAAAACACATCCAGCACTCAGCCAAGTAAGAATCTAGCTTTCAGAAAAGAAAAAATGATAAAAAAAAATGTTTACAAGGCCCCCAGGCAGAACTATTCTGATACAAGAGCTTCATAAGGAGAAGGAAGTTGTATTGACCCTAAACTCAGCATCCTGCTGACTTACAGAAAGCACAACCTGCCATGTGTAATTCAAACTGAGTTTAACCGCTGCCGTCTTTCTTATAATAACCATCAAGTGCCCCTAATCATCATAATACCAAAATCACAAGTTGTCACTCTGAGGTACTGTGATGGATCTGCGGGATGTCCAGCTTGCACTGTGCAAGGTGAAATGATCATGTTATAACATTTTCTTTACCTCGTATTAAGATACGCGGGCCAACATTCACAGGCGCGCACACACACTTCAGCACATGTGCCCCAAATGTTACATTTCATCATATTCACCACCCGACTCCAATCGACATGGACACAGAAAGTAGGCTCCCTTATTTTCTCTGGAGCAGGTCGAGGACTTGTGGTGCGGTGTAAATGTGGGTTATTGTTATTCAAGAGTACGTGCTGGAATATTGGGCGTATCGATTGCTTTTCGCCGCAGGCCTTCTTGGCCAGGCCACAAAAGCCTCTCGCTGCACACTGCCAGTAGGCCCATTTCTGCTGCACTTATTTTTAATACAAGTATTACATGACTTTGCTCTCTCAAGGTTTCTGAGGGGAGGAAATCGCAGATTGAATGTAAACAAGATTAGCTTCCCTCTCTCGTGTGCTGCTGCTGCTAGTTCCTGCTGCTGCTGCTGCTGCTGCTGCTGCTGCTGCCTGCGCGGTGCTGGTTCTGCTGCTGCTGCTACTACTCTGCTGGTGCTGCTGCTGCTGCTACTACTCTGCTGGTGCTGCTGCTGCTACTACTACTCTGCTGGTGCTGCTGCTGCTGCTACTACTCTGCTGGTGCTGCTGCTGCTGCTACTACTCTGCTGGTGCTGCTGCTGCTACTACTACTCTGCTGCTGCTGCTACTCTGCTGGTGCTGCTGCTGCTGCTGCTGCTACTCTGCTGGTGCTGCTGCTGCTACTCTGCTGGTGCTGCTGCTGCTGCTACTCTGCTGGTGCTGCTGCTGCTGCTGCTACTACTCTGCTGCTGCTGCTACTCTGCTGGTGCTGCTGCTGCTGCTGCTGCTGCTACTCTGCTGGTGCTGCTACTCTGCTGGTGCTGCTGCTGCTGCTACTCTGCTGGTGCTGCTGCTGCTACTACTCTGCTGGTGCTGCTGCTGCTGCTGCTGCTGCTGCTACTCTGCTGGTGCTGCTGCTGCTGCTGCTGCTACTCTGCTGGTGCTGCTGCTGCTACTCTGCTGGTGCTGCTGCTGCTGCTGCTACTCTGCTGGTGCTGCTGCTGCTACTCTGCTGGTGCTGCTACTCTGCTTCCAACGCACGGCCGTAAATCTGCCGGGGCGGCCCGCGCTGTGTGGAGCCGTGCGCTGGGAAGAGATACATCAACCTGGATTCTGTCACTATCCGGGGGGAGGTTGAGATGAGCTACACGCCCTTCAATGGAAAAAATAAATGACATATCTGTAATCATCAGCATTCTGAAACCCGACTCAAGCAATTTCATGTAGAAACAGTAGTTTATGCAGCATTGTTAGTTCATTTTAAAGATGATTTTAGCCGCTTTCTGGATTTATTTGTTTCCCCCCCAAGAGTAATCTGCCTAGTCCCATCCTACTGATCTGTGATTGGCTAATACTGGCTAGTTACTACTGTGCTGGGATTAGTGGATGTATCTGGCTGTAGCAATGTGCATTCCTACCCTGTGCCAAGAGCTTTTTTAATAAGATGCACAAGAGTCTTTTGTGTGGATGAAGTTGTTAAATTTCACTTATTTAGCAGCTGGCTTGTTAGCTAGCTAGCTCACCAATTCCACCATTCTTTCAGGCTCCACTGGTTACAGAAAATGAGTCAGACAAAGTTGTAACTCATCTGGTAATAGCAATGTGACTTCCAATGCTGTGACAAGAGAGTGTGTGGATGAAGCATTGGGTTGTTTGAGTTTACTCATTTAGAGGATGGCTACTTAGCTAGCTAGCTTACTTATTCCGCCATGCTTTCATGCTACACTGGTTACAGAAAAGAAGCCGAACAAAGTTGGAACTCATCTGGCGATCGCAATATGCTTTCCTACGCTGTGACAAGTGTGTGGATGAAGCATTAAGTTGTTAAATTTTCAAACTGAGCAAAATGTGCGGCACATCGTGGCAGCAAGTACTAGCCAATCACAACACAGAGGGGCGGGACTAGGCAGAACACTCTTGGGGGAAAAAAAAATAACGCGTCATGCTGCCGTTCATCCATTCTTACTTTGGTCCTACCGACGCAGGCCTTGGTTCCTTCTGCTCCCTCAGCCATCAAAAACTAAATATAGCAGATCTGTTGCTCTTTCGGAATATATTCCACCTGCCAAAATACACAGGCCCTGCTTTCTTAACCTCGCACGGTGATCTGTGTATTTGGAGTGGAAATGCAGTGAAAGGAGAAGCCGTGGCGCTCAACATGGCTGGCTTAAAGGCGAAGTAATGACACTGTCTGCTTGTGTTTTTGGAAGCTGTGAAACCACAGCAGGGAGCTCCCCATAACCGCCTCATTGTAACTCCATGCTATTACTCACATCAGAGCGATATTGATATTGATTGCTGCTGGAATGCTTACCTTCCATCCTATACTGTACTTACATAAGCAGTCCTCGCACAGGACCCTTGCTCATGCTGTATGTGATGGAAGCTTCTGGCTTCGCTCAGTTGAAGGAGAATTACAGCAAAAATATTTTCTTTTAGAAAGTTAACATCAATAACATTGAAGTGGTATAGTTCATTGAGCTCATACCCATTCACCCTCATTTTTCTTTACAACACCCTAGTATAATTCATTTATCATAATATGAACTATGAAGTCATTTCTACATGTAGAACGGTAATGGTATTTTTATATTTTCTTGATTTGTAGATATTCAGAGGGAGAAATAGGAAAACGTAAAATATCATTGTGCTTCAATAAATTTGCACGGGTAAATTCTCTTTCGATACCAAGTGTTCCATTTCAAATGCAGCAAAACTCAAAGACCACTAAACACCGTCTTGAAGCATCATCATTTTAAGTGTTGTAAGAACTGCTTTTGCTCTCTTACAAAATACTCTAGCAGCATAGCATTGAGAGATATAGTACATGACTTTAAGCAGAAATCAAACCGCATCTCTTGCTTGGAGTACAATCAGATGAACATGTCTAACAGAATCTGCTTGATATTTTTAAGAAATGACTGAGTTGCTCATTTCCAGATGCAGCCATGTGTTCTGAGTACTGCAATCAGCCATCAGCGTGTTTGTGCTCTGTGTCTTCACAACATGCAAGCAGATTCCAGTGGGGTTCATCAATGTAGAAATGTGACTGACTTCGCAAGGTTTTCACTACATCTCTTCACATCATCACTTTAATCTTGCACACACAAATAATGCTATCATGGCATCTGTTGTTCATCCTTACGTATCAATCTAATTTTGTTTCACATTAGGGCATTCTCAATGTATCACTTAACCATGGAAGCAATGGGAACATCTTTCTTCACTTGTGCTGAATTCATATCATATTAAATTATCATGAATTGTCACGTTAATGCAAACAGCAACCACAGTTTAGCTATTTTAGCCATGCTAAGGTCATATCTCTAGCATCCTTGGTCTATCTTCTATATATTGGATGAATTTCAGAGTTATTTTCAACAGACACTAAAGGTGCAATGTGTAAAGCCTGGCCACATGCTCAAACCAATAGGGGGCAGCATTTCAACTCCTCGGTCGGTCTAATGGTATAAATCAAGTCATCAAGTATATAAAACATCCTACTACTAAATAACAGCAGGGCAAGAAAATGCAACATTAAATTAAAGTGCTGAAACTCTGAGAGATGTTCCAAATGACACTGCCATCTGTGGTTTGGTTTCTACTTAGTTGCACAAAAGGCGCTAACGTTAGATGTTATTTACCATTCTAAATGAAAAGTTGCGAGTTCAGTATCAAACGTCATCTCTTTACTCGCCAAGAGTTGTCCCCAGCAATGGAATGCCTCGACAATGTCTACCCTTGTTTTGATTCTTTTTTATATTTCTTCTTTTCTTTGCTGCCAAACGTGATTTCTTGCCGGGATCGGATGGTCGGGGTGGTGATAAAGGTCGCTTGCCAAGAACTTTAGCCATCTTAGTTTTTACTGTGCCACCAAACTCGGGGTTGTACATTCCATGTGACTGACAAGCCGTCAAGGCATCTCTACTTCTTTGTCGTCACATGTTGAACTGAGAACAGACTATCGCCTGTCGCGGTACAAGTGGCATGACAAGACAGGACTGGCCAGGGCTAGCTGGTTAGCATGCTCATTTCAGTAGATTTCTCTGCAACACAACACATTGTGTCTTTGACAAAGGACTGGGCCATATGTCACAATATCTTTCACCAAATACCTTGGTAATATTGCTTAGATATTGTAGGGTTGACCATTGGTACTTGAACAAAAAATGTACACAACGAGATTTCTGATAATCATCAGTAATGTGGCTATAAGGACTAAGTGGGAAAAGGCAAATAATAGAACAGCTGACAAAGAAAATACTTTCACTTCACTTTACTGTAAAGCAGCCTTTAAAACGAGGAAAACTCTGAGATATACGTATCAATATAATATCGAAACATTTCCCAGCCCTAATCCAATACTGTAACCATCCTCTCAGTCTGTTCATAATGTTAGGTCATTTTTTTCATTGTTAAAAATAAAAATTATACAAAATGTTGACAATGGTAACATTTGTACATCAGCATGTCGTCATTGTGAGCATGTTAGCATGCTGGCATATTTAGCATTTAGTTCAAAGAGTAAAGCCTCGCTAAACTGCTAGCATGGTTGTAGCCTTTTTAAATATGGCTGCACACGTGTGTAAATTGGGGTTAATAAATAAAGCATGAAGTCGACCTGCAGGCAAGTAGATTCATGAAGCCACAGCCTGCTGCTGCAGTCATGTGGATTAGTACTTGGCTCTGTTTACACCTGAGTTGAGTTAAAAGATAAATGCACAGCTTTGACTGGAGAACACAAACTGCAACAAACTCCTGTCAAAAGTATATAATCATGTTCGAACCATAAACCACCGCACTTATGATACTCACAAAATAAGATGGGCTCTTGTAAAAGCTGCCTCACACTCGATAACAATGATGTGAGCGTGCTGGTTTTCATTCTGACCAGCTGATTTCAATGATTAGTTTCTGTTCTTTCCCCCTCTTCTAATCAGTGAAATCAGCTGATAAAGGCTTTGGTTTGAATAAAACCCTGCATGACAACCTCTACGGCACACGATCGCCTTTCCTGCTCTGTAGTCGCAACGAATTCTGTGTTATGTCCTTTCTCAAGGGAAGAGGCAGACATGAAAGCATTGAGTTGATCGGGGATAACATGACTTCATTGTGTGCCTAATTGACTTGAATTTCTATGAAAATGTCATATATTTGTGCCTTAACACAAACGAACATAAGCATTCAACGCAATCACAGTAAAATATCCAGTATTATCTATGTTTGTATGAGAAAGCCTGATTACCGTCAACGAGAAGAATAAAGTTGCTCATGGCAGCGGTACCCCCAGCACCCCCCCCCCCCCTCTCCTCCCCTTCTCCCCAGTGTCTCTCCCTCCAGTCACCATCTCTCATTCCCAGGCTATGAATGTGGGTGTCCCGCTGGGAATTCAAGTAGCACATCGGGTCGGCCACTCAATACCCCCCATTTAAAGGGATTCATTGCAGCCTAATTGGGATAACATGGCTGGAAATGTTGACCTTGGTATTTCTAAACAAGGTTTCAATTAACTTGTAATAAGGCCAAGCAGCCAGGGCTGAGACGGATCCTCCACAAGCAAAAGGAAATGCGAAACATGCCCCAGTTGATGGTTGGCTTTTTCTTAACTTTGATTAATCACCCGGAGAGTAAGCAAGTGGGACTGCTAAAATAATTAGAAGGGAAAACACCCTTTTCTTGCCCGCAGTAGCATTTTAGAGCGCAGATTGAGTTACTGATGGATCTGTCAAAATGCCGTCTGTTCCCCCATTACACACACAAACGAAGCACATTTTTGTGCTTGCATAAAAAAAAATGTAAATAAATCTAATGAAAACTAATACCTTCACACACACAGATTTGCTGGAGCCAAGTTAACAAGACTTCAGTTATTCGTTAGTCTTATTCGCATAGTTAAATAATGCTGATTTGAAGTGGGAGACTAAATAATTAGATTTTTGTTTTAGTTTTTTTGAGGTCAAGCTTATTCAAACCAGGATTCTGTTCCTTCGAATGTCAGAATGCGATGTTTCCCCATCTTTGTGTCATACAATCAGAGAAAATACAGCTGGTGCCCTGTTGTTGCAAGGTGTGACTGTAATCGAGTACAGAAAATGAAAAATTCGTAGAACTGCAGATCTGTTTTTAATAACGCAGACAATCTGCCATTAATTTTTAAAAAACAAAAGCCTCCTTAAACCACATGCTAAACTGGCTCGGACTTCCACAACTGATACTTTGAGGAAGTTTATTATTTCACATTATATTGTGTACAGGCTCTTAGATCTCGGTGCCAGTAGCCCTGATCCAGCAGGCCTGAAAATGGGCTGCCAGAGTTTTAGATTTGGTACAGGAACTGAGCTGAGCCACCTGATGAGAGCCAGAGTGGAGCTCTGGCTAAAAGATGGGCCCCTTTTCCCCGCTGCTGAGTCAGCACTGTGCGCGTCAGGTCATTTTGGCGCTGCGGGACACCAGCTGACCTGCGTTGAATTATCGTTAATTCGTGGAGGCAATTCCTGCGGGCCTCTCCGCTGGAAGGAAGACGCGAGGACGAGGAGATGGACTCTGCAGATTAAACTGAAACTCGATGAAGGCGCACAGCGAATTCTCCCTCCCTTTCATGTTGCTGTGGCATCACCGGGCTGACAGTTTTGTGTGTTTGGCTTCTTCTTCTTCTTCTTCTTCTTCTTCTTCTTCTTCTTGTTCTCTCCCTGCCTCCTCCTCAACTTCCTCCCTAATTCTTCTTTCCTGCTATTTGGAATGATCACGAGTCCAAAGAATGTCTCTCTGCAAGTGTTTAACACGCCGGTCTTTGAAGCGCAGTCCAAGTGGCTGCTTTGTCTGTGCTTTGTTGTTCTAAATGCTAGCTGTATTAAATCACCTCCCAGTCCCCCGGCCCGTGTGCTTCATCTTCTCCAAAACTCCATTCTACGTTCTCAGGGAGGAAGTCCTGTTCTGCACTGCTTGGGCTGCCGAGGGACTTGGCATATTCACACAGGTTTTTAATGCAATTCTAATAGCACCGTGACACTTTAAATACTGATTTTTGTTGCTTTTGGAGCACTTTCACTCACCATATATCATCACGCTTGGAGACAGGAGCTGACTGAGAGAGAGCGGGTTGCTTCTTTGTCACTCCCAATAATGACTTTCTCCTTCTCCTCTCTCTGTTTAATCTAAGCCTGAGCACTCGTTGCCAAGTGGGAGATGATGGAAAAGAGCTGCAGATGACTTACTGAAAGATGCTCTCGATGCAAACTTCGGGACTAAATGAAAGAACATAGTGTGGTATTTTCAGAGTTTCAAGACTTCTTAAACTAACTCACTTAACTTTGACATACTTGCACTATTTGAGTATTTCCAATTTACACTACATTATTATTATTCTCAGAGGGAAATACTACTACTAGAGCATTTTAGTCCATTACATTTATTTGGCAGCTATAGTTACTTTTCAGAATAAGATCTGTGATGAAAAATGTTATATTATGATAAGCTTAGTATGGCGCATTGTTAAAGATTAAACAAATGGTTTCCAACCTTTTTGTCTTGTGACCTCTTACACAAAAGCATTGTGGAGTTGGGGCCTCTTGTGGCACTTCACATGCTATGAATTGTTAGCATTAGACATTTCCTCTTTCCTTTAAGACCTTAAAGAAAGTTTCATTTAAAAAAGAAAAAAGAAAAAAGACAAAAAAGGAATTCAAATTTAGCTTTTAATTCTTTTCTGCCCCACTAATCATCTCACGACTCTTCAGATTTATCTTGCGTCTCTTTGGTGTTGCCCGGCCTCTAAGTTGGGAACCGCTGGACCAAACTAGCTAATAAAGTAGTTCAAACTGGCTGTTACTTACACATTGATGCATCAGTACCAACAATCATAATGTCATAATGTTATAATAATACATCCGTCACAATAATGCTTTTACTTTTATACTTTAAAGGTCATTTTGCTGCTAAAACTTCTGTGCTTTTACTTTTGGAATACAGTATTCTTACATTCTTGTATTACTTTAGTAAAATTATCTGAATACTTCCACCGCTGCATGAAACACACCCACACTGCACCTCAGTTTAACAGCGCAATTAACTTTGCATTCATGGAAAGCACAGTGGCTTGTGTTTGCTTTTTATTCCCAAACATTTGTATTTAATTTCTTTTTTTCCCTTTTAAGACAGTTTTATAAAAGACTGTGAAAGGATGGAAGGACTACAGAGGAGGTGCAGTAAAGCCGGTGGAGGAAACACACCTTCCTTTTACAGCCGGGGCATAAACAGTAGTTTATGGTTACAGTTTTACTGTCATGTTGCATAAGCAGGCCCCCTTAGAAAAAAGGTTAAGCTTTGGCTGAGGTAGATGCTCTTATGAAAGGGTTTGAGTCTTTTACTCCTACACATTAATGAATGAGATGTGGAGTAAAGGTGCTTGGAGGCCCCTGATCAGTGAGGATTAGTCCACTTCAAACTCCCTTTTTTTGTTTGATTTTTCCCCCACACATATCTTTTATTAGATAGAGAAAAAATGACACGTATAACTAGATTAAGTCCACTCAACTGCTCCTGATTCTTTTCTTTTTTCTTCCACTTTTCTTGTATTTGTTTTTTTACTGGATGCAGAAATGATCTTACGGTACTGATCTTCCCCATCCCCTCACTACATCTAACACACTACGGTTGGAACACAAGAGAGCTGCTATAGCACATAACTATCTAAACTTTAAAGAGAGCTCTCCTCCAACTGCCAGTGGTCTGAGGGAAGATGAGCCGCCTTATCAGCTCTCCCAGCGCTTAGCCTTCACCTCTGCCTCATACAGACTCGTATCTGCCTTTTGTCGAATAGCTACCCTAATTTTATGGCTTTACCACCCTTTGTGCGCGACTCTTCGCCTGTGATAGCGTTCAAAGGTGCATCCACCCAAAGATAACAGTTTACAGTAGTTAATTGGTGATTAAACGAGTAGATGTCCTTGTAAAATGTCGCTACCTGTGTTGTGGTGTTCTTTAGAAAAAATAAGTTTTTAAAGGTGTAAAGAGTTTCATTGGGTTTTAAAGTGAAGTGTTTGCTTTAAGGCTGTTTATAGGTTTGTTGGCTATGATAGGGAAACCTGTAAAAATCAACACCATGACATGATGTATTGGAGCACTTCAGAGAGCGCTGCATCAATAAACATTCAAATAAACCTCCTAGAGATATAACCTGTTCATTTACGTTTTAAAAGGGGCTGGTAGGTGGGATTTGGACGGAGCCAGGTTAGCCATTTCCCCTGTTTCCATTTGTATGCTAAGCTAAAGCTAACTGGTTGCTGGCTATGACCTTATATTGACGGATATGAGAGAGGTATCGATCTTCATCAAAGTCTCCACCAGAAGTGGTAAATAAGAACATTCCCAAAATGTCAAACTACTCCTACTTTCTCCACTTTGGAAGGATAACTTTCTCCTTTCATATTCAGGGAACCTCAACTTCTGTCTTAACTTTCTTCCATGGCATGGAAGAAGCTTCTCGTTTCTCTCCTGCTGTCACTGTCAGAGGCAGTCCCGTTTTACACCGGGAAGGAACAGGTCCTGCCAATGTGAGATTTGCAGCCACCCTGGCCTCAGCCAGAGCTCTAAACCCATGTAATTACATTTTAAGCAGCATTGGCTGGTTGAAATACCTCCAGTAATTAGTTTTGTCTTTCCACTCTTCCTATAATCTGCTCCTTTTGTGTGAGGGTTTGGACCCTGAGCCCCGGAGAGAGAAACAGAACAAGTCGGTAGGTAATATGGAATGAATTAAAACCAATCTGACATAGTTAGATGCAAGAATAGAATGACCCCTTCCATCCAGCACCCCCCTCACACACGCAGACCACCTGAAATGTGTTCCGGGGGTTGTTTCCTTTGATTAGGAGTGTTATGGGAGTGCCGTACAAATATAAAAGCTGTCCAGACGGGTTTTATAGTGTTTATTTGTGGTACCACCTGTGTTTCCACACGGAGGAATGAGCTTGTCATGGTGATGAGGAGCACGGTGTGTAAAGAAAGTACAGCCCGTGCTGCGAGTTGGACCGGCCAGTTGAGAGCCAAAAAACATGTCTATAAAGTGCATCTTAATCTGTTCCAGAGACCAGCAAATCCTCGGCGCGGCCTCGTCTTTTAATTTGTTGGAAATCTCCATGGAGCAGTTGTCACTGGGCTTTCAGAAGGTCCCCCCCCTCCCCTCTCCCACCCCTCCCTACACCCCACGGCCCCGGCCTGTCCTCCTCCTTGCCTCTTCCTCTCTCCTCATCTCTCTCTCCCTTCTCTGTCAAATATTTATAGCTGATGGCAGATAAGATTATTTCTGCCTCGAACCTCTCAGTGCCAGCTGCTGCAGACCTTTGCTCACAATAAAGCCTAAGATGCGTTCCAGGCAGGGGGGAAGATTGTTTTATTTGGAGCTCATCCTAGACCTCTGTTGATAGGAGGGCGAGGTGCAGAAAAGCATGACACCCTTCGCTTTCTTGGTTTGGCGCATCCTCACCGACTCTTATCTGGAAATGTTGGGATTTTCCTGCCTTTCGCACTCGAGGTTGAGTGCGGCGGGGGTGCTGGGCTTCAACCCTGAGTGTTTTCAGGGTGTTTTCTTTGTGTTAGGTCATGAGGAAGTGCTGTCAGCGCTCACCTGTTAGGGGTCTCACGTTTTTTCTCACACAGCTTTTTTTCTTTACTGCCGTAGATTATGTGAAACATGTTAGATGATTCGCTGAGTGCATGAACAAGCTAACCACAGTGTATTAAAGAGCATTCAAAGAAAGACATGATCCATAATTCATCTCAGACGCTTCACATTTTCTTTTGCTGTTTGTTATTAATGATTTACCATAAGTCCGAACACGGGAAAACGGGCTGACGTTTGTCTATTTTGAAGTTTCATTAAAGAGGAAATCTTATTATGGGTTCAGACATGTAGCTGGATACATTCAGGAGCATTTCGACTTTATTCATTTACATTTGTCGGAGTGAATCCGTGTCAGTGTCTCTTTATGTGAGGCATAAATCACCATGATGAAATGCCAGGGCCGATCCAGCTGAACACACTACAACCTGTCATGGTTGGACCAAGAATGGCCTCCTAGCCAGTCAGCTCATGAGTGGAAAATTAATCTTGTTCAATAAAATAGAACGCCGTCTGGGCTTTGTGGTCAAAATTGTTACAATATGTGAAAAAAGTCGCCCCCCCAAAAAAAAAAAAAGTTTTACTAACCTCAAGCAACCCTGGAATTTATGTGGTTGCACAAACAGTTGGGAAGCACAGACTGCGGCAGATGCACAGAGAAGAAGAGCGATAGGGGCGTTTTATCAAGATGTCTTTCAGCTGCGAGCAAACGCAATAAAACATAAGCGTTAAGAAAAAAAGAAATCGTGTGCATCTTTAGCGCACATAGCAGAGTCAGCATAGTAGTTTCTAATCATATCTTACACATCTTCTTTAGTTGTCCTCAGCCAGAGTTCATACAGATAGTAACTATAACTGTATCTGGCAAGTTCAGAAGCATTATGAAGCAATACATGGATGTTGTTGTTGTCAGTCTTTTCATATGTGCAGGGCTCTCTGCCCACATGGATGTACACAAAAGAGCTCAAGACAGAATGCATTCAGTTTTTACCCACAATAAAAAAAAATTGTAGACTTTGCCCCATGTTCTCGATGCTATGGGGAGGGGAAAATACACTCTCTAATTGGCAAACAAACCCCAAAAATAAATAAATAAACTTGAAGTAGTGAAGCGTTATCAGAGCTACTGTCTATTGATTTCTTGGAGTGACTTTGAACCTCTTCCTGATTAAAGGACTCTTGCACTGCTCATATCTTCAAAATGAAATCTTTATCTGTTTCACTTCGAATGAATGAATGAAGGAGCTGTAATATTCCCAGACACTTCATTGATACAAACATTTTTTTTTACATTGTCTTCGTCATAATAATAATGAAAAAATAATTACCCCCAGGAATATTTACATTTATTTAATTTATTATTTCTTGTCATAAATATTTTATTTTCATTCATTTATTTTTTTGCTGCATTCTCATATTCACGCTGGTGAAGTGGGGCAGTAAATCTTGATGAAAATCAATAAGTATTATAATTTTTGTATTTAGCTATTATTAAATCTATAGCAACCAGACATTGTGGAGGAGGAGAGAATAACTGATTCAGAGACCAGTTTAAAACAAGCATTTCTGAGAAACTGGTATTGATTTTGCTGTATTAACATGTATTGCTTGATTCATTATAAGACAGAAACTTAAAAAACAGAACTTTAGTAAAACCATTTATTTTATTACAGCTTCGTTAAAAAATTATAGCATGTTGTTCCACATGACTCCACAAAAGTTGCCTGTATTTAAAGAAACACATCTTTCAGTTGTGTCAATAGAGAATTAACGTATATGTCTACTTCCTTCTAGTCTATTTTTATGTTGATGGAGTTTATAACATCCAAACAGCTTCTCTACCAGACTGGAGCCAGCCATTTACCGTCCCTGTCTGCAGTCTGTTGACTCTTCCTATACCCCTCCGCTCTCAACACACACGTGTGTGTGTGTGATGTTTACCGACGTTGGTCAACCTCTATTCTTTACCTCTAGCGCCACCAGTGTGTATGTGTTTGCATGTGTGCATCTGCTTGTCTCCATGCACACGTGCATATGTATTCGTGTTATCCCCCTATGTACATGTGTGAGAGAGATGGATGTGTGCATTCTTCGGTGACCTCCTCAGCTCACGGCGTGATGGCTGACATTATGACCTTTCAAAGAGCAGCGGTTGGGAGCATAAAAAGAGATTGTCCAGATGCCTGTGATAAGCTAATGATAAAGCCACTATCGGGCTTCCACATCGATAAGTTGACGGCAGCCATATCATGGTCACCATCTAGTATGTGTCCTCTGTGGCCGATGGTGCGACGCTGATGACAGAACGTCTAACAGCTCCATTAGAGCAATGAGGCCTGCAGGCAAAGTGAATGGTGGACAAAGAGGGTTCGGAATATAAAGTGCACCTGCTTAACTACTCCAGGATGTCGTCGAAGCTATATAATATTGAATGTGATGTGATAAGGACAGTGTGCTGTATCAATAAAGAGTCGCTCCCTACTCCTTTGCATGTGATCGACTGTTGAACCAAAGGACTGTTATCTTTTATATAAACCGTACTTTCAAATCGAGTCGTGTGCTACTTTGTTAGCCTCATGGATCAATGTAAACATGTGCTCTCTGTTGTATGTTCTCCTTATCCTTCTCCCATCTCTGGCTGTGCCATCTCCCACACTCACAGTGACTGCCCCAGTACAAAGGTGAACTGTTTATTGGTGCCATCTTCTGGAAGCCGCAGACTGCTACATAACGAAGACATTACTTCGGATTTTTTTATTTTATTTATCAATCCAATGGTCCTGATAACCGGCTACCAACCTTGTTTGGAAATCTCTTATTATCTTTTGAGATAAGGAGAAGAGTGTTGTGGGGCTCAAAGGGTACTAGAGGCAGAGCTCAGTGACTGTCACTCAAACTATTCCCCCACTATCTTACTGTATTATCGACATTAGATCTTAGACCACTGACACATTGTGTACAAAATTATTTGAATCTTACAGTCTTTATTGTAGGAAAAGGAGAATAATTTGAATAACCTTGTGTTTGATTCAAGACATTGGTTCTTATCTTTAGGCACCTTAATGTGTAACTTGTTCCCTTTTTTTCATAGTAGTTAGACTATGTGGTCTCTGTGCAGCGGGATGCGACACAACATGTAACGAGTGCTAGCCGGGCTAGCCATGCTAGCAGCTCTGCAAGGGTTTACCTAGGCACTGAGGCCCTTTGAGCTAAAGGCTAAAGTCAGCGTGCTAACATGCTCATTAAGCCTCGGGTTATACTTTACGTAGGACGGTCGCACAGACCTGAGCATTTGGATCTTTTAAACTATTTTGCGTCCACGTAGTTAGCAAATGTTTGATGTGTACAGGCAGGCGAAAACCTGCACCCGCAAACAAAGGGCCTAGTCTGATGATGTGATGAGATCTTGGCCGCGCAGACAGTCGCATCCCTCGCGGATGCGGCAAGCATAAATCAGGCTTAATGGCAATGCTAACATAATTGTGTTAGCAGGTATTCTCGCTATTTTCACCACTTTAATTTAGCGTGATAGCGTGTTAATAATTTCTAACTAGCTCTAAACACAAAGTACAGCTGAGTGCAATCTTCTTTTAATATATATTACGACATATGTTAGATAAACAATAAACAAATGATCTACATGAAATAACCACATGGTTTGGTTTACTCTTGTGTGAATTAAAGTATTTTCTCATTTATTTAAGAACTTTAGAGCAGAATAATCAGATTACCTGAGAAGTTTGAGTTAGCATGTGCTTGCTGTCATCAATTTAGACGATGCAATTGTGTATCACGATATCTCAATATATGATTTCATCACAATAAGATTTCATTGAAAGATGATAAATCATATTGAATTATTGCCCAGCCCTATGGGAATATCATACGTTTTTGCAGATATTTTAGCCATAAACTATTGACCAGTACAAACTATTGAGTATTGAAAAATGAAACACTTGAACTGATGATGTTGCTGGATGAAAAGTCCAACAAGTGAGGGAGACATGAATGTCAATCCATCCAGTAGTTTAGTACATATTTGACTTAAAAAACTAAAATGTCCTCCTATTGGTGGCACTAGATGTAAAGAATAGGGGTTGACCAACGTCAGTAAACATCATCCTCTGGGGACCATGAAAGTGGATTGACCGACAGACCAATAGACTATGTGTGTGGTCATGGCTTAAAACCCAAATATCATATTGAAAACTATATATTCTCTGAAGTAACCCTAAATCAATTATTGAAGGACAGACAAAGACCCCATTCATTCACACATCCCGAAGATATAAAACGGTGATTCTCATGTTGGGGTGGATTCAGAGCAGAACTCGGTTACTGATTTCTCACTTCGGTATTTTTATGTTGCCATTACATTCTAAGGGAGCCAGCTTCACTTGTAACAGCACGGAGCAAGCGCTTAAACCATTCAACATCACACGGTATTTTTAATAGCCACCATTTAACTTTTTACAGGGTGAAGCCTCGAGCCCGGCTCGCCGCCCGCCCGGCTAACAGCCTCGGCCGCTCAGTTGTCGCAGAGTGTCAGTTCACCCTGAGCCTTCGCTGAGCCTCTGTTTGTGTTCTGGCTAGACATCGTCTATAATGAGCGCTGATTAGTTAACTTGTTTAAATGCTTCTGCTATTTCAGTCCCTGCCGCTCAGCCATCCATCCATCCTGGCACGGCCCCGCCGCCCTCACCCTCCCTCCCACATGGGTGGCATTCTTCAGAGGTGTCGGGGCCAGAGTTAGAGGCTACTACTGGGCCACAGGGAGCAGCCACCGAGTTCAAGTTCAACTTTATGTAACATGTAATTTATGAAAATGTGGGTTTAAATAAATGTTCCTTTAACTGCCCCATTTCGACATTAAACTTGCATGTATTTCATGAATGGTCAGTTTGCCACTTTCTGCTTACTCTCTTTCTATTCTAACACCCTGCAGATGTGGAGGCCCTCAGCATGTTATTCCTCCTACTGAGAGGGTGAATCATAGTCAGGCGGGCAGGCCTCTTCAGTCTGGGTCTGTGATTCTGCGAGTGGTGTTTATTTGTCAGCGCTAGACCCCGTCTTTCCCTTCCACCCAGCGGAACCAAAAACGTTAGCGACAGAGTAGCCACAGATTGGTCTCAGGTCCTCAAGATGAAAATGTATGTTTGAAATCAGCAAACTGCCGTTCACCCAGAACGGGTCGGGGGAGAAACGGGTCATGTGCAAAGCGGTCTGGATTGAAGTCGAGGTTGTGACCCTTTTAAGCACATGATGCTTCTCTAGCCCCTTGTAGGATGCATAAAAGCATCTTCAAAGTGTCCGACATTCACTGACAAGAGCACCAAGTCTGATGAATCCAATATGCAGCAGTCTGAGATCAAGTTTTCAGCGTTACAAGTAGCAGAGACCCTTATCTTCTTGGTTCCTTGCAGGTCTGGCTGTTGCAGGGCAAGTTTTTTAACTCACCGTGTGTGTGTGTGTGTGTGTGTGTGTGTGTGTGTGTGTTTGAGCGTGTTCTCCGACACACAGTGCTCTGCTGTAGTCCGTGGTGTTTTGTTTGTGCGTATCTGATGGATGGAGGTACGCATGTTGGCCGGTGCAGCGGGGTGGAGGGGGGTGCCCGCCTCCAGAGAGGCTTTCAGCGCGCCAGAGATAAAGACTTCAGAAGTGATGGGCTCTCTGCGATGCCCTTTTGTGGGAGGAAATTTAATGGAAGCGGCTACATTGGTAGCAGATGGAGCGGTTTCCTGGATCTCGGTCACGGTAGAAATATTAGACTGCCAACAAACACGCACACACACACCCTGACCTCTTTAAATTTGTTCACCAGATTTACAGTACGGTGGAGACAGAGGGATCGAACGGAGAAGTGTTTATTTGCCTGGGACCTCAGGCACCGAGGGTTATATTTTTCTGCACTTTGCTCTGTCTTCTCCTTGTCTCTTTCTCTGTTTCATTCATCCATGTGTGTGTGTGTGTGTGTGTGTGTGTCTCATGCCTTCCTGCCTGCTCTATTTGTCTTTTTGGCAGCCCGTTTTCAGGATTCCCACAAACCCCCTGGAGCTGCAGAATGACAAATCTGGTGACTTGTTGAAGAAAGGTTCTGATGAAGAATAGTTTGCTGCTCAGGTTTTTTTTTTGCAAGCTAAATCCCAAAGTGTCTGCATTGAGTGTGTGTGTATATAGATGAGGGTAAGAGAGAATGTGTCCTTTGTGTGCGTGCGTAGGAGGATGTGTGTGTGTGAGTGGGAGCTGGCTGAGTGTGGGTGGTTCGGCTGAGGGTTGAGTGAGATGACAGTAATAAATTCATTCACTTTAGGGCCGGATGATGGCATCATCAATCAGGTTTATTGATGACGTGTTGGGCGGACATACCTCCGAGTCCTCTGTTCCTCTGCAAAAACCCGACACATCACACACCCCTGGCTAACTGAGCAGCAAACGTCTGTCAGCTTCTGATGTATTTGGCCACATAAGAACAATTGATACCACACTTACATATCCATTACCCTCTCTTTCTCTTAATATGAATCAACTCTGAGGTTTCAAGTCGAAGGCCGATCGCAGCACAGCTCGCCCAACGCCAGGAGCTGAAAAATAAAGTCAGTGTTGTCATTGGAAAAAAAAGTTCCTTCTAATGAAATCACATGCAAATTTGGTGCACCGAAGGCATGGACCATGGGGTTTGTGTAAGTCACGGTGATGATAATGTCCTCCCTCCTCCGCTGCAATGCCTTTGTTTAAAGCGAGGGAACGGCCTTGCCAACAGCTCTGAGTAGTTTCTGATGAGGATGATTAGGCTGGAGAAATCAATCGCTGCATTTTTTGATGAATATGAAATTATAGAACAAACCCAGACAAAGTCTGAGAGTCTGACAGTTTGTGTGGTGTTTTGTTAACATTTGAAGTTCTTTGCCCCGATCTGGAACGCAAATTCCACCGCCTTCAGCACAGAAAGGCAATTTTGCCCCAGTTGATTTGGGCTAATTGAGCCAGACTCCTGAATGTTTTGATGTGAGCCGGTGATTAGGGCTTTGAGGTTTTCTTTGGGAATGAAAGCCAAACAGTTGTGCCCCTGGTTCCCTTTGTAGCTACGAGCGGACTTCAGCTTCAGAAAAGGTGCGTTTCACACGTTGGTTTACATGTGCACTAAAGTCCAGCATGTCCATCAGATACTGATGAATCTCCCTTTTGTTGTTTGTATGACATTCTTGCGTTTCACCGCAGCCTACATACGTCTCTCAACAGAATTGAGTCGCACTTAGTTCATTCCTTATAGGCTGGAATGATACAAGATCCTTAGTTTAAGTCACAAGCAGGACCAGAACATTCATCGCATTTTGGGGGAATGAAAGCAATCTTGCACTTGCTTGGACTGAAAAACACCTGCCATGTGTGTGGAAAAACTTCCATCTATGGTCAAAACAGGGCAGTTAGAGCAGGGCCGGTGTTGTGATATACAGCACACACCTAGGGCAGCTTCTTATCACATTTTAGAGGTGGGCCTCCACTTTATTGACTGCTGCTTTCAGGCATTTGACCCGCAGCCATCAGCACTTCTCTCCCACTCGTTATCTCGCCTTCTCCCTCCTCGCCTCTATTTATTTCTTCCTCACTCCCTTACCTGCTATCCACTCCTCTCCTCTACCCTTCACCAACCCCCATTCCTTCTACTTCTTCACTGTTGGGAATGCCAAATGCGTAACCCCGCTGATGACCTCTCAGGGAGGTCATAAATTTAGTGATGAAAGGTAGTAGGAGCAACACAGATAGGGAAATTAAAGGATGGTAGCTTGGTGATCCATCAAATCCTAGCTGTTGTAAACACTTCCAACTGCCAGTACCATTAAAAACAACTTTATTGACAAGACGGAAAAGGTGATTCATTTCAACATCAGTGGTTTGGATTTCCTCCTGTTTTATACTATGATCTAACAATGTGATTACAATTTGGACTATAATCCTGAGTAAATAGATTTAAAGATCCCCTCCAGACATTTATAAAGACACCTTTGGTCTGCTTGGAACAAAACTATGTTTTTGTTTTTTATGTTTTAGTATGATTTCCAGTTTGACATCCTTATAAAGGCATCTACTTCTTCTACCTCATTAAAAATGTCCTAACCAATGCATTTCTTGTTTTCCTGCTGGACACAGGGTGCATTAGATTTCTACATCACACCTGTGGAAGTTGAATATTGGACAAGGATTGACTTCCAAACTATTTATGATGTCACAAATCATGTTCGTATGGCCCCGCCCCTTAAGATCACATTTCCACTATAAGCACGGAGAAACTTTCAACTTTCTGCAGATGAGTGTGAAAAAAACCTTAAAGTGTCAAACCCTGCATGTTCCTCGTTCTGCACAGTAAAGCTCAAACATCCAACTGTAGGATCAAGAAGAAAAATATATATTTTGAAACTCTAAAAACAAAAATGTCAGTTTGTTGACGACTCAAAAAGGAAGGGCACCTTCAAACCTTATTAGCTTGTTGATGTCCTCTCCCACTGATCCAGACAGATCTGTTGCTGAGCCCAGCAGATGAAAGATTTGACGGCCCGTCTTGTGCGTGTGTGTGTGTGTGTGTGTGTGTGTGAGAATGCTGATATCTTTAGACGGTGCGAGAGTCTGACAATGCAGACGGGCCTCTACGTAACACGGTGGCCGGCCCGCTCCACGCCACAGTCCATCCTTCTCAGCCTCCTATACATCACAAAGCAGCGTGCTTTATGTTTGCTCCCAGATAATGCTATCAGAGCTGATAACTGCTCCTGACCCCCCGCCCTTACTCCTCACCTCGACCCCCACATGCCAGGCCACTAGTTTTTCTAGCATCAGCTGGGATTTAGCGTGGTGCAGGAAATAGAGATGCCTGTCCCCCCCTCTCATCTGATCCCCATCCATCCCATCCTTTAACCCTGATGTCTCCCTGAACCGCCACAGACTGCAGCTCTGACGGACCGCAGCATTAAACCCCCCCCCCCATACACACATCCCCCACCCCGACTCAATCAGCCACTGTCGGCCAGCGAAAATCCCCAGGACACCCTCCATTTTCCCCTCCCCCGCTCTTTCCTTGTTTTGATAGGTGCTGATGTCATTCCACAAATTTTTTCACAAATTAGGGGGCTGAAATTACGGGGCCGCCTCGCCTCGCCTCGCCACATTGTGCCAGCCCCGACGGGAGCTTAATCCCTGATATCAAAGTTTGGCTGTTGGCTTGAGCGTTACGGGATATGGTGGCCTCCGTCCGAACCCATTCCCCCCCCCTCAGCTGGTATTTGAAGTGACAGAAAGTTGAGTCTGCAGTCCAGCATTTCTAGCAGCAATGTGTGTGTGTGTATGTGTGTGTGTGTGTGTGTGTGTGTGTGTGTGTGTGTGTGTGTAGGGTTATTAAAAATCATCGAAGAGTTTTGGGAGGGCGAGTTGAGGGCAAGGAAGTCTCAGGGATGTCAGTTCTGGTGGGCTGCTTTTTTTGGGGGGGTGGAAGGAGGGTATAATGAAGGACGATGATAAGATTACCATGGGTTAGAGGAAGCTGCAGTGGTGGGGAGAGTCAAAAGGCTGGGTAGGGGGTGGGGGGGTAGTGGGTGGTTGGTTGGTGTATCTGGGAGCTCAGCGATCGTCATGGGGGAAAGCCCTCGGTTGCCTGGAAACCGGTGGGAAACATTTGTAAATATAGCCATCCTGCATTCTACACCCTACCGCTGTTAGCAGCCTATTTATGTGAATGGTATTCACGAACTTCACTCTCCTTCCATCTCATTTGGACTCATTTGGATCAGAAGTACTTTTGTGACTTTTTAGTCCAAGCACAAAGTGCAGGTTGAGCCCTCATAAAATAGCACGATAAAGACGAGTTCACAGCACACATGCAAACGCACTTCTCTGGAAGACCGAACGACTCTTCGGGTTCCCCCCCGAAAGCATGTAATTGCGGTCATCTCCAATATTGACTTTGTCATTTTTACAGCTCCTCTAGATGGTTCTCATGAGCGCCCTGCCAAGAGAGCCTCATTGGAGGCAACGCGGTTAATGGCTTCAGACATTTGCTCTCTGTGCCCTGCTGCAATGTCAGTGCCAGAGCTGTCTGTGTGTGTTGGAAATGGCTGCCTCAGTTATTATCAGGATAATCCTGAAATTGGAGACAGTATTAGAGTTGGGCATGTCATTCAAGGGCGGGATCCCGCCTGTGTATTGACTACCGTCGCTTCCAATTAGACAAAACATTTCCTCAAAGCCTTGCAGATCGCGGGGACTAACACCCTCCTTTTTTTGGACGCTCACCGCAGACGAACAGTGCCGTTACGGGCCAAATGAGATCTTTAGGTAATTCCAAGAATACGGCTTTGTCCTCCCTGACCTCCACACTCCTCCCTGCTCCCTGCTCTCCCCCTTCCTTTCCCATCCTCACCTTTGGCCCCCGGCTGTTGTTTTCCCATGAATCCTCGTGTAATAGGTGTGGATATTATCCCGGTCGGCCCAGTGTCGGGTGACGGTACGCTCGGCATTTGGGCTGAGCGAGACAGCGAGGCCTGTCACTGCGGCCCCCTCTAGACGCTGCTGATGGAGTCATTTGTTTTCGCACATTAATTCAATTCTGTCCCCAGACCAGGGTCGGACACCTGCTTTCCATTGCGGTGGAGGCAGTGGTGGTGGTGGTGGTGGGGACGGGGGATGGGGGGGACGGGCGTAGTGGAGGGCTAGCTGGGCCACCTGCCGATGTTATTACAGTAGAGCGGCATCCAGTCGGACACACATATGCACACACCCACACACAGACATGCGCTCTGACGGCCTTGGACACTTATTCATATTCTTGTCTTGGTGTTTCTGCCTGAGATGACCTTGTTGTGCGTTGACGCTGTGATTAAAAATAATCACCGTGACACAATTCATCTGAGATGTCGGTTCACTCGGTTCTGTGGGACTTTCTCTAGAAGCGAGCGGCCCGGACTCGCATGTGTTTGGTTAACCTCTCAGCTCCTCAAGCGCTGCACCGTGACTCTGTGAAGTGGATGGATTTTTTACTTGCGGCCCTCCTCACTCAGCGCTCTGCCAGTTGTAGAGAAAATTCCGCCAGTGATTTCCGCCGGTGGAGGTGAGGAGAGCTCTGGCTCTCTCTCACACACTGTAACAGTCGGTCTATTGTTAGACCCGCTCGCCTATGTGCAGCGCGGTGGGCCGCGTGGGCTGCTACTTCAACCTTACGGTGCACTGCCCCCCTGTGCTCGACACGTCCACGTGCCTGTAAAAACACAACTGTAATCGAATTCACGGTCACCTACTGTTCACTGATTCGCTGACAATCATCACGGCAACCTCATCTTTCCCTGGAGTCTCTCTCTCACACACACACACACACACACACACACACACACACACACACACACCGAAACCAAGCAATTAAACACAAACACCCTGCACTCTTGCAGCTGTAGATGCAAATACACACAAAAGGTTGCACATGCACGCACAGAAAAGAAACACACAGGTGCATGCGCACACAGGAATTACACATTAGCGACTATTAGATTTGGATCTGCTCATCACCAGTAACCTGCAGCTAGAAATCCTATAGCCAGTCATGTGATTGAAATCTGGCGGTGCTTATAGCAGCCTGGTCCCTAGCTGCCAGGTATGTGTGTGTGTGTGTGTGTGTGTGTGTGCATACTTTTGCACAGTGTGAAGCAGTGGCTATATCGGTGTTAAATATTACTATTGAGGTCCCGTGCATGAAATGTCCTCAGGCGAGCCGGAGCAAAAGGTGTGAAATAGAGACCTGTGTTTTTAATCAGGCCCTCCAGAAGTGTAAAATGAGGACATTTATGGATCAAGTTTGAGGTTAAACCTCCTCAGTCGGCATGATGCGGCGTGCGGATAAAGTATTTCCAGGTTTGCGTTTGTATGTATGAGGGAAGGGCACAGATTTCTTTGTATACCTGTTGTGTTTGCCCGTAATCAACAGATAGTTATACAGACAAGTAAACCAACCGAGTTTTTCCCCCTTCCAAAATACTCTGCTATGCAGCTATTTAGTCCAGACTTTACATTAGGGGGCCCTGGCGCTATAATCAGTAGCATCAGCGAATTGTGTAGTTTCACAGTCAAGGACACTGTAATTGAAATGCATTCTGCCTCCTCATTCACTTTGAAGCTCCCCCAGCATATACCTTTCTCCTCTGTCATAAGGTAAATAGGAAACTGAAAGCTGATGTAACGTGTTGCCCGCCCTGCAATCAGCCCACTTACTACTGGGACGGGGCCCAATCAATGCCTGCCTGCATGCCGCCCAGATGTAGCCTCTGACTTAAGCCCCCTGCTTGTTTAAGAAAACCCCTGTCCTAGTTTGCAAACCAAGGCTTCCACTGGAAATGACCAATTAGGGGGTAATATGGACCTGGTTTCTTCCGTGCCAGTTTGAATCGGAGCGCTTGCACTATAATGTGATATGATCTGAGAGATACATGGGTGGAAGTGGTTTGGAGTAGCATGAAATGGCTCCCCCTTCCCTCCCTCCCTTCCTCTTTTCTCCATTCCCTCTCCCTCTCCACCCTCCAGGAGTAAATTGGAGGTACATAATTACTGCAATACCATGTGAGCCTAATTGATTACTGCTCCCCCCTCGGCCATTGGCAGCGGCTTGTGTGTCTGAACAAATCTTTAGTGACCACACATCCAGTTCAGGCCGTGCCGATCTGCCCGGGATGTAATTTCAGAACCTCTGTTTCTCGTTCAAGACCATTCTCCACTAGGTTGAGCCATGACGCTGCAGACGCTGTGGCCTGTTGTCCAGATAAAAGTCTAAGACAAAACGCACAATATTGAATTTGGGACCCAATTTGAGTACATTTTTAAAGGAGTGCATTGCGATACAATAAATCCATGAAAGATTCCAAAAAGTACAGATGATTGAGTTGCATATTCAAGAATCAATTTAAAAGACTAACATATCATGTCATTGAATAAATATATGTATAGAGGGTTGCATGTCAAGGTATATCTGTCTTTGTTCAACTTGTATACAGTTACATGTGTGTGTGTGTGTGTGTGTGTGCTTGTGAGGGAAGAAGAAAAATGGGGTTTCATCTCCTGCCACCGGTCCTCGTGAACATGTCGGGCATCTGTTCAGACAGCCGTCCAGTCAGGACCCCGGGCCCCCAGCACCCGGCCTCGAGGGCAACACTGGGGGAATCCGGCTGGTGGCGAAGGCAATGAGGCGAATCTCCCCCCCCCCCCCGGTCTCTCTTACACTCACACACACACAGTCGTGACACGCACTTCGATGCACGCATGATTTCACACAAGTCTGTGCATACTGTACATACCCACACACACACACACACACACACACACACAGACACACACACACACACACACACACACACACACACACACACACACACACACACACACACACACACACACGCTACACATCAGAGACCTGTGGAGTAGCCTCAGCTGTTTTAATGGGCGGATGAATGCATGGGAGGTGTAGGATTTTATCATCCCCAGAGGTATCATAATAAAGAATTTTGGACTTTTGATGGATTGCTGCAGCTTCCTGTAACCGGCGAAAAAGGGTTGGAATCTGTAGCCTAAAACAGTGACTCTTGTTACCATGACGATGACATCACCAGGCCTGTGCTCTCATCCCTGAAGAAGTGGAGAAATGAGCCCCCGCTTTGTGAATCTCATCAACCCAGCTGCATGCAGTCCGGGCCAGCATTACCCGCTCCATCCCAGAACAGAAGGGCTTTAGCTCATATAGTTCAGCTCCACTCAGGCCCTGTTCTTCCCGACTCAGCACAGCCCTCCCGGCCAGATTATCTCAGCTCAGCTCAGCCCAAAACAAACGTAGTCAGCTCAGCTCCTCTCTGCTCATTAACCCCAACACCGCCTGTACATGTCGGTGACTCTAGTCCAGCTCGACTCATCCTTTAAACTCAAGATTATTGACCACCATTCAGGTTTACAATCTTGAATTTCGCAAAGAATTCTCCCCCTTAAATGAAGTTCATGAGGACGATCCTCACAACTCGGCCGCCTTTTACTGCCCGACACTCTCAAACAGACTCCGACTACAGCGAATAGTGCAGTCGGTCTTTTCACACCCTGATTGAGTTTCCATTTGAAGTCGGATCCAAGCCGCCTAATGTCCTTTAAATGTTTTTTCCTAAACACAGCAGCAGTAGTCCTCGCCTCGGTGCAACTTCAAACAGAACCGTGTTGTTGCACGCAGTCGGGAGAGTAGAAAGGACATTGGGATTGGGGCTTGCGGCTGCTGTAGGAGAGAAATTGAGGTGCCAGTGTTGATGCAGCAAGCCTGCCTTCATCCTCGAGTTAGCACAGAGAATGATGCTCGTGTCCTGACCACAGCTGTCTGGATCAGGGTGGGCTTCAAATCTGTGCTCTAAGAAGTCATCGTGTGAAGAAACAGAGAGATGAAATCAAAAAAGGCAAGACAGACAAGAGAAATGTGGCACAGTTGTTCCCAAATGAAAGGGACTGAAGGAATTTTCATTAAGTTATGACAAAAGGGAAGTACGGGAGACAAGACTAAGATACAGGAGATAACCATCCGGCAGTATTCTGGATGTGAAAAGGGAAGTTGAAATCCTCATTCATATGGAGAACAGACACATACAGTAAGAAACATGTGAACAAACTCTTTTGATGAGATGGAGTTGGCGACGGTGGTTACAGATGATGACTTAGAGGAAAATGGACCTTGAAGGACTGAGCGAGTCAGCATAGATACATAGAGGGAACAGTCAGGTCAGGAACTGGCTTTGGAATATCCCGCGGTAGGAGAGCCAGGGGTCAGACACGGTCACACGTGGAGTCCTGGAAAAGTCACTGCTGCTTTCCCATGACCCGTTGGCCTGGTGATGAAGTGATTCTACATCACTGCTTTATTCCTGTGGAAGTCATCAAACGTGTTTTTGGACACATCTGGGAGACTTGGTCATTTCTTGCTCATGGTTCAACAATGTGTGCATGGGGTTGGTTACATGAAACGTTTAAGTTGCAGTTTTACTCCCCGCCACTAGGTGGGAGTGTTGCACCAGCTGTTTTCCCCCAACTCCTCTCCTGCTCTCCCCTCTGAGGCGGAGTGCCTGTTTTGGATGGACTGTGATTGGCCTCCCTGGTGCGTGGTGTCTGTTAGATTGTGAAGTGGGTATTGTGATTAAAACAACTATACCGCTGGAGAACAAATAAACTAGAGAGAGAGAGACAAAATGAAGAATGGAAGAGAAGGTGGGCCTACAATTACCAACTAATCACAAAGGAAAGAGAAGAGGGAAAAACATAATGAGAAACATTTCATCTGTCTTCAAATCTCCATGCCTCCGTCACGCCCAAGGCTGCTGCCGGCACAGTGTTTCCTGACAGTTCCGTATTAAGAGTTTCTAATAAATGTTACATGTGAAGTGGAGCGTAATTGTTTGCACCACGCGTAAATGACCCATTTAGGCAATCAGTGTATCCTCATAAGTATTGGATCACTGCGGGAACACGATTACTTCACCCACCACCTCTCATTTAAGAAAACAAAAGTTACCTCACTTTTCAAGAATGCCACCCACATCCGCGCCGTCAAGCACGCCGGCCCACACAATGCAAACCCAACGGTTTTGAGCACAATGACTTAATTGTCCTCGTTGATTGGGGAAATAACTAACGTCGGATGACGAGAGACAGAATGACATGCGACAGGAGAAGATGTTCTTTTACGTTTGCGAGAGTTGTGTGAAAGCCTTTGGGTTGTGTGAAGGCTTGTTAGAAAGAACTGGAAGGCTGATTCACCCAGCAGAGATAAAAAGTGCCCCTTGGAGAGCAGCTTTATCAGCTTGTGAGAGATGGACAGTGACAAACTGCTGGGGGTCGACGGCGTGATTGAGTTTCGTTCAGAGTTGTGCCGTCCTCTTCCCCGTCTGCAGAAGGAAACAATAGGATAAGAAAAGGAAACGCTGCTTTGTTTCCTGTAAAACTGGCAGTTTCCAAAAGTGCATTTGATTGTTTTTATTTTGTAGTAACTGCACACTTGGGTCGATTAAGGTCATGAGAGACTGATTGCGTTATATAAAAAACTAAGTAAACGTAAAATGGTCTCCTTGTCTCCTGTATGCAACCATGTGATCATCACTTCAGGAAAAGTAATCGTCCTGACTCTGTATTGGAGAACTTCCACAAGCAAGCTGGGCTCTGTGGCAACCACTGAGGACGCCTGCTGCACAACTCATGGGCCATGTGGAGGAGTGTGTATTGCCAAGTGGGACGGCCATATTAATCATCACAGGCTCTCCCCCTTATCTGATTATCCTGGCTTGTGTCGTGTTATTATGATTGCATCCACTGTATTTATTGCACGTCAAGAAAGTGCCAATAATTTGTGCTAATTAGCACAATTTTATTCATTAAACCAACCTTCGGAACAATGTTTTCTTTAAACCAGATCAGGGGTGTAAATATAGACACTGTGGCCTGTGTGTGTGTGTGTGTGTGTGTGTGTGTGTGTGTGGCTCACTACTCATTATATACTCCACAGTATAGTCCAGTGGGTTTTCCATTTTTGTGGTGCTATTTGAATGTATACTCAGAATTATTATACCCTATAAAGTGGACTCAAAGTATCCCACAATGCATCCTGATAAGTAGTGTACAACAGACTGGCACTATATACCATCATGCATTGCGCTGAAGGAAAAAACGACAGATGGACGAGACGAGAGTAGAGAGCGACGCAATTGATACAAATCATAAGTTGTGGCATGAAAACAATATATTTAATGTGAGCACTAGTATTTCTTTTTATTTACTAATTTGGGAAAATCAGCTTATTACACCCACACTGACAATAACGGGGCATACCAACGATAGTATGAGTAGTAAATGGTGTCGGACACAACCAATGACTCAGGCAGATATATTGAGATATTTTAGAACCACATTGATATCCGTAGAGCTGTGGTGCTAGCATGACTAAAAACTACAAAGAGGACCTCACGTAAGAAGTAAGAACAATATCCTGCATTTCACCATCAGCCCACTTTCACTAAAAATAGCCCCTGAATGAATCATTCATGCGTAACATCACAGGACAGGACACCGACGTTTCTGCCGTGTTCCTCAGGTACATCTGTCCAGCACATGTCAGCCTGAATCTGCCCAGTCCTTGTCCATGTTCGTCCTCGGGGGGGGGTGGGGGGTCTCTGGGATCCGGGGGCCCATTACGTCCAGGTGAGGGGACTCTCTGGCCCTCACAAGCATCCCAGGACCAGTTAAAGCCACTCAGCTCTGCGCTGCGCTGACACATACCAAAGCTCCGGGGCCTCTGAGTGGATAACCAGCTGGCCTGTTAACGGTTATGGGTTTTTCACACACGGGCGGCCATGAGAATGAAGATTCTGTTTTATGGCGGACAGTTTGGGTTATGGCAGAGCTCTTTTAATTTGTATTCCTTTCGCTTTATTTCGGGTTTCTCTGTTTATGTTCCAACAACGTGAAGTGTATTATGAGAGTGGGGTTTGCTAGTTGCTGGAAGAGATTTGCCAGAGTAAATTAACTGTCAGCGGGCATGTTGTTGACCATGCTGACATTCAGTTGGGGATTTTCATCCCTTTGTTGATTTCCTGAATCTTGTTTACAAGCAGCCCCAGAGGAGGTGTTAGTGTGAGTGCCTGCAACACTGAATGCCTGAGTGGGAATGAGACGGCACTCTTGTGTGTAGATGAGTGGGTCTGTGTGTGTTTATACGCCGGCATGGTGTCTTTCTTTCCTGGCTTACGTGTGCACGCATGCAGCTGCTTGTTCCTTCGTGCTCCGGGCCGACAGCGCCGTCTGCTGTGTCGTGCCTCTGCCCCTATGGGTCTGAGTCACCGTTTTGAGGAGCTGGTGCCAAATGGCTGTGGAAATATTGGTGATGTTCCGCCCAGAGGAAATTATTTTAGTGGCCTGCCGACACCAGCGCTGATCTACACAGCCTCTGGCGACTCCCACGCCCATCAGCTGCCACCATTACATGGCAATCAGCTCGACCTCAAAGTCATGTTCGCTCCATCCGGTTGGCACGAGCCCAGGAAGATGACTCGGGGAAACAGAGATGGATGGAGAGACAGTTGGGGAAGAGGGAAGGATAAAAAAGGGAAAGAGGAAGAGGAGTATGTTCCCAATGCATACACAGATGTAAATATTATAAATATAAATGGATTTGCACCTTTTTTCTCACAGACAGTCTGGCTTTGATTCTGTAAAGATTCAATTTGAACGGCAATGAGCTGTCACAGCTCAATGGAGGGAGTCGGTTAAAAATAGTAAGCAGAAGAGATTTTTATATACTCACACCATCTCTTATCAAAGAGTATGATGTCAACAAAAGTGCCGAATGGGCTTAGGGACAAGCACTTTATGAGTTTCTCTTCAGCACCGACATAAAAGCCAAGGTCAGAGACATTCTGGATGAATCATGTCTCAGTATGCTGGGCATGAAAGAACGACATTGACGAAGGAGTTATTGCATAGATCTCTCTCTGGCATTAGAAAAATTTTGTTTAAATAAAAAAACAGATTCTTGACTTCTTGTCTTCTATTATCTTTTTTCATTGTATGTATAATGCATTCACGCACTAGACTTAAAATATATATATATATTTTTTTTCTGTAGACAGTATGTTTTAAGTCACAAATTTGTAACATTTCCCAAACTCTTCTGACTACACTCATGGGCACATGGGAGAAACCGTAGCTTGTAGTGGGCTAATGATATTACACATAGTTAGGTATCGTTGCATGTCGTGAGAAAGAGTGTGAAGGTCCCAGGCAATCAACGGGTTAACGCAATTAAAAAAGAGGAACATTAGCAGGTGTTTTACTGCTGCACAAGTAAAGAGAAAATAATCACATTTTGGACCGTTAGCATGCACAAAAACCTATTATCACAACATACTGGACACTAGATATATGTCAAATGTCTTGCATCAGTGAACAGGTAAAACTTAATTCACTGTATGTAATACGTATCGTTTATCAGCCACAGGGGATCATGACAAGATACTCTAAAATATTAGGCTACAAGAGTTTCCATCCAAAACCGTCACACTGTCGGCATCCACACACTGAAACTCTAGACACATGTCAAGCTGATGGACGAACCCGTGCACCATCTGTCCAGCCAAATGCAACATTTCTAGCTCACTAGTTGATCAAGTCTGCTGGAGGCATTCATCTTTGAAGCTTGATGTGAAGCCTTCATTTGTTGTAAAATGTATCAAATCAGCATTTGTGCCGCATCAGAACAGAAAGCTTGAAAGGCATATAGTAACTATAGTGGAGCGAGACTTAGAGAACAATCCTTTATGCAGTAGAGCTAACGGAGAATCCCTCTTAGGATATAAAAAACATTTCTTGTATGTCTCTTTAGTCTGTCCTTTTTCCCGGGGCGTCAAATACCAACATTTTGTCATGCCTCAGTTGGCATTTGATACGAGACGCACTGGGCTTTCAAGTGACTACAAAGTTGTAACCCCATCCACGTCCTTATCAGGTGCTCAGAGAAAAGGCTCCGGGAGTATAATGATGTAATATAAACAAAAACATGCAGGTCGGGATGGTCAAACAAACACAGGACTTTTAACCAGGAAACCGGTGTCCGTGTCCCAAAGTGTTATGTGTTGTTGGAATAAGAACGTGGTGTTCTTTTGCAATTTTTGTCAGTTGAAGGCACAAAACAACTCCTCATGAAGATCTTCTCCTCCTCGCTTATTTTCCAGTCCCAGTGTGTGTCCATCTCACCCTGACGTCCCTCAGAGCGCTTATGACCATTGCATTTGCCCTTTCTTGAACTGAGATGATCACAGATAAGGAATAGTAGCTGTGGCTTTAACCTTTTGCAGAGCCACACTTGCGTGAGAATAAAAGAAGCATTCCCTGTTGTGTGTGCACTGGAGTATAATACAACTAAGCACTGGCTGTCACGGACCAATGGAAGATTTTTTAGAAAGTGTGACATTCAAGTTTCAGTCACACAGTGTTTGTAGGTGAAAACCCCAAATGTCATCTTTCCTGGAACAGAAATAGCTTTTTTTTCAAGCTTGAGAACCATCCACTTTTGGGTTTATGTAATGAAGTTTACAGGGTCTCCACGGCCCTTACAAGAACAAACAATAGGAGCTACGAGGAGACTTTTACCTGACAGCCTTGAACAAATATATCTTCATCCTGTTTACACACAGACACACACTGACTCACCACCATTCACTTCAATCAACAGATTCCCTTAATGTCCTTCGGGAGTTCAGACTAAACGTTTCTGACTGGAAGAAAACAAGACTCCAGGCAAGTCGAGGCTTTATACTATGACCGGTAATATACATTGTTATTCTTCCCAATATACTGTGCAATATTTTCTACTGACTGTGTACCAGTCAGGCAGCAACCTCTGGTTCTGAAAAGTAAAGCCAATGGGGAAGTACCTTAAAGCTGCATTCTCTCTAGTGACCACCAGGGGGCGACTCCTGGTTGTATAGAAGTCTATAGAAAATGACTCTACTTCTCTCTTGATTTATTCCCTCAGTAAACATTGTAAACATGAGTTTATGTCTCAATCTCTAGTTTCAAGTCTTCTTCAATACAGCATGATGTTCATTTAGTAAATTATGGTCCACTTAGAGTCAAACAGACCATAAAGCAGGGGATGCTTTAGGGCGGGGCTACAAGGAGATTGACAGGTTGCTACCACAGTGTTTTCCAGTCTGGGAGTTGTCCGTGTTTTTGTCTTACAACTTTAACCCTTTCACAGTTTGTTTTCATTTCATGAAAGCATTCAGTTTTACTTAGCTCCACCCCCTCGTGTCACTTCAGGTTGCAAAAAAGCCAAGATGGTGAAGGCAAATATGCCGAGCTCGAGGCTTCAAACGACAGTTCATGAACCAATGGGTGATGTCACAGCGATTATGTCCACTTCTTATATACAGTCTGTGGTCCCAATATAGTCACTACTGATAATTACATGAAGGGCATTTTTATGAAGAGGTTTTTAGAGCAGATACAGTCGTGTGAAAACCAGGAGATCATTTCATGACTCTCATAACTTGCAATCTCAGCATGCCTCTTTCAGTTTCAACTTGCATCCAAGACTACTACCATTCACTTTACCACCAAGCGTTTGTGACTTGTGTGTGGCTCTCAAGGATGGTCATGCTCATATTAGAATGTATAGTGTGGTGAGAAATACTGACAGTGTAGGTTCTCTGTAAATTCCTCCCAAACGTCGGGTTGTTGCTCAGTTGCCCATACTGTACCCCGTAATAACCTGTTAGTTTAAAACCACCAACACTTTAGTTCATTTATAAGTTCACACATGATAACCCCCTTTTTCGCTACTGTCATATCTCATTCCCTTGGTTGTAGCTATTGGTGCGTACTGTACTGGTTCACTGGGGGGGTGGGGGGGGGGGATCACGAGATGGGAGAAGCGTGGGAGTCAGGGAGAGAGCGAGCGGAGGAACTGGAATAGATATGGAGAGAGGCATCCGAGGTGTGGAATGGGAAATAAAGTAGGCCAGGGTGTTGCAAGGATTTAAAGGTAGAAGCAGGCGAGTCACTGCACCCCTCCTCTAACTTCCTCGTTGTTGCCTCTGGCACAGAGACCAGCTCACTGCAGACCAACTTGTCTCATGCGGACAAAGACTAGACTTTAAAATCAGGTCAAACAGTAGGTGGGATGTAGGAGGAGACCGTATTACATACTGAATATTCCCTTGAATTAATCTGAAACTGCTCCTCGAACGATAGGCTCTGGGGCACTCTGGGACCATTTTATAATTGGACAGATGAAAATAAGCAGAGAAGCTATTAACAATCTTAAATTTCTCTGAGGAATATTCAATGTCCTCTCATGTTTAAGATACACCTGCTATATACTTGATGAGCTTCTCGTTTGTGTTTAACAACATAAGTTCCTCGCAGCACGGACACAGCAAGATGCTGCAGACATCCCACTCCTATTCTCTGTTTGGTAACCATCTGGGGACTGAACACATTATAATAAACAATGTATGCATCTGTCCTGATCACATGTCCACTGTGCTTCTTGTTCTGAGCTTTTTAAAGCTGTCAAGGTTTGAGTTCTCTCACAAAGCTGTTGAGTGTTTTTTGTTTGTTACCCTATTATCAATTGTGTTGTGCATAAACGTATCAGTCAAGAGCTTAATTCTGCGATGGGTTGAACCAGAATGTGGAAGTGACAATTAACAGACGTCAGACATTTTGTCCCATTGTTATTGCTCAGTCAAGCAGAAACGTAACCCCGTAACCCTGTCTGCATGCTTTATACTTGATAAACACTTCATTAACATGTGAATCATTTTCAGGAAAAGCAGGCATTTGCATATATAGTGAAGCCAAATAGCCACTCTCATATTTATTATTGATATATTATCATGCACCAGTGATGTGCGGTGAGGTTCGTGGCTGGTGAGGCACTGACTTTTCAGAGTCAGATTTACAAATATATGAACCCAACAGAGTAGCTTAAATCACCATTCAATTGGCAGCTTGCACATTGACTACTGGTTGTTTTTCATATTTCCTACCAGCATTCTTTACACACACATAGGTAAGGTACATATTTGATTCCACCAGTTATAGCGGCTCAGAGAAAGAGCGCCTTGCCTCTGTCAGGCTGATGTTATATCATTAGTCAGGTTAGTCTGCACACTTCAGGTGTGTGAGTACTGCTTCTCTTTCATACCACCATAAACTCTATGAAAACCTAACTGAAAGCCCTTTCAAATCTTTCCTGGTCTTGAAAATAGTCCACAGCTGAGTGATCTGGACCTGCGGAGAATTGTTAGGACGGTTATTGTCTTAACTGTGTGGCTGTTGCTGAATCCCATCGCTCCTAGGCTGGAAGTCTGTTCACACAAATGTCCTTATCATCATTCAGTACATAGCACAGCCTTGAATATGCAAAGCAAGACAAAGTGCCGACAGAACGCTCATGCAAAACAAATGACATCAAATGGGTGGTGTCCAGCCATCCTTCTTCTGCTGTCATTTCCCATGTTTTAACCTTTGTTCAGCTTCTACGCTTAAAATCTATTTTGTTCTTGCTGTAGGTTGTGCTTATAGGGCAAACACATTTGTACAGATTGAATATTAAAAGGGGCAAGGATGCGTGGGATTTGGCGGCCTCTGGTGGTGAGGTTGCAAATTGCAACCAACTGAAACTAATCAGCCAGGAGGAGAACTACTACCCTTTTACTGGGTAAAAGGCTCTCTCTAGTTTGTCCGTTCTGGGCCACTGTAGAAACACGGGGGGCTCCATGAAGAGGACCCACTCCACATGGAGATACAAACAGCTCATTCTAAACACAACGAGGCTTATGTTCAGCTGATTACACACTGAAGAAAACCCACTTAAAAGAACACAAAATGTCTCCTCAACATCCGGGAGAGAAGGTTTCAGTGTGGTGCATGAAAGGATCCCATAACAGTACTTCAGAAATGAAGGTTTGTGATATCCAAACAACTTCAACAGATCCTAATTCCCTGCAGTGTATATTATGTGTTACAATAATATCTCTGATACCTTGATTAGTTTCTCTTGTCTCTGCTTCCTGTGTTCTGAATGCTCACCATCTCTGCCCTGTTTTGTAGTGAGTGGGCAGTGTTCTGCATGCCAGGGAGTGTGTGTGTGTTTGTGTGTGTGTGTGTGTGTGTGGGGGGGTTCTGCTGATGCTACTGTATATTGTAGGCAGACAGAAGGTTTAATAAAACCACCTGCAGCATTGCTTTTGTTGAGCATGATTGCCTCTCATCATCATCTCTTCATAATAATACTCTCTAGGGGGAATGTATTGAAAAGGCCATTGCGTTGCATTTGCCGCACGCCTAGTTCCACCCCTTATCCTTGTGATGAGTGTTTACCTAGCACGCAGTCCTTTCATTGACACGAGGAGGCAGTATGCTTTGCAAGATTAAGTGAAAGAAGGGGGGTTGGAGGAGTTACATAGCAGAAAAATTATTATGTTTCCCTTCACTTTATGGATCACTTTTTAATGTCTGTTTTGTCATAGCCTGATATGTCATCATGAGTCGTGTCTCACTGCGTCATGCCGTGCCATGTTGTGTCATTTTATTTCATTGTAAAAGAATAGTTTGACATTTTGGGAAATGTAATTACTTTCTGGAGTTACATCAGTGGATGAATACCACTCTTGAGTCTTTACAGTAAATATGAGGTATACTGGACCGATGGGGAAACAGAAAAGGTCTCTGTAGGTCGCCTTGCCTCCTCTCGGTGATGGAGGCCCCTGGGTACGCGCAGTATTCAACAAGAAAGATACAGTGTGTTCATCAGCGAGCCTTAGAGGTGCTTGGAGGGGGATCTTGTTTTCTTTGGAGCAGTTTTCCACAGCTTCCAATTATTTACTTGAAGTCTAGCCTGACCAGATGGTTTGTTACGCAGAAACATCTGAGGAGCCGTCATTGGAAACGTCCTTTGCTTTTCTTTCTGTGAAGAAATACTCTCCAGTTGTGAGAGATGATGCTATTGTAGCATCTTTGCTAACCTCTCTAGCCGCCATTGTTTAGAACAACAGCCACCTCCCTGTGTTGTCACACACACACACACACACACACACACACACACACACACACACACACACACACACACACACACACACTTAAGCCACACCCCCAGCTACCTGTAGCTCCTCAGAGGACGCTGATTGGTCCAAGTTAAAAAAACATTACTTGAAGCCTGACAAGACGGATATTCTGGATATTCTGGATATTGGTGTTGTAAGAGATCCCACGATTCTCGCTTGATCTCGTGACATTGCAAGAATCCAGCTGCTGTGCAAGGTAAAAGCTAAGCTAACCGGCTGCTAACTGTAGCCTTGTGTGCGCACGCTGGTTTTGTGTGAGTGTGTGTGACATAAATAGATAGTGAATAGAGAGAAGACAGATAAATATAGAGTTAAAGCTGTTCTGTGACATCGGATTTAAAAAAGGTCACATCCTCAGTGTTGAATGTCGAAAGAAAAATATTCATCCTATGACTTTATAATATATTATCAGAACTGATTCAAACAGCTGAAAGCCTTTCACCAGGGGTAAACACTCTAGCTGGATTGATGGTCTGTATGATAGGCTGGTGAAAAACATGCTGTCCTTTTCCTTGGTTCTGTTAGAGGTCTCATTTGCTTAACTGGGTGGATTTTAGAACAGCTGCTCTGGTGTTTTACTTCACATCAAGTAAGGAGAAATTCAAGTGACATCTAAAGGCTCATAAAAAACATTTTCTGTGCTGTTGATTATACTCCAATTTGTATGAACATTTAGCAGATCAGAGACATCATCTGCATGGAGTCATTAATCACCCACCTGATGCTATTGAACGTATTCTTTGAAATAAACCTCGTAAATTGTGAAAGACACTCACTGATCCTTTGATGTACTCAAAGTTTCCCTGGTAACGGAGAGGAAATGATTCATGCATTTCATTAAGTATACAGTATCTATCATTGACTTGAATGTTTTAATTGTGGACACCAATCAGGAGCCTAATTAAACATCGAAGCAGAATGCTAATGACTTCATCTTCAACACACGAGCCCTTTCTGCTCCAGTGGAGACGGGCAGGAGCAGCACAGATGCTTTTAGACACAGTGGGTGTTGCCAGGCTTATCCCATTTTATCCTCGTCAGTGTGAGTCTATTTCTGTGTCTATGTGTATGTGAGTTCTTGTATTGCTGTGTGTAATAAGACAAAACATCAGAACACAAATGATACAATATGGTGGAACGGTTCCTCCAATTTTTTACTTTAGGATCTTGGGTTTAAGTTTTGGATTTAAATGAAAGGGTATGTTCAACCAATTACAAAATACTAAAAAAAAAATAATTATGTTTCAGGAGTCATGCAGGCAGTTTCTGTTTTTGCTTGCTGAGGTTTGAAAGTAAACCATTGTTGAGGTTTCTCCTGCTACTCTAATATGATACAGGTAAGGGAATTTTAGTTTGTGTGTGCTCTCTGCATTTAAAAACATTAAAAAAGTGTCTCCATCTCTCTGGATAAAACACAAACACACTGTGGTTTTAATTAACCCCATCAAGAACGTTGATATTAGAGGATTCTGTGAAAATGTTAAATTATCCTTATGGTCATGATTAAATTAGAAAGACCAACATTAATTAGGTCTGTGTGCATGCAATTCTGATCTTCACACCCATCGACCACCTCAACCTTTACTCTCCTACTGTATCTGCATGTAGCTCACACTACTGCATCAACACTGAGCGTTGGCAATGGATGTAAATCTGGAGTTACAGTATCATCAGATATGAACGTGATGCCTAATGTTGCCTAATGTCTTGTTCATTTGGACTAGAAAGTACTGACAAAGTTACACAAGAGACGTTGGTGTGTATTTTGTTTTTATTATGTACATTTTATTTTTCACAGTGCAAGGAGCAAAATTCCAATCACCTCTGTTTTATTGGAGTGGGGGCTGAATAAAGATATCTCAAAACCTGATCAAATTATCCAAGAGCATCTGCATGGCCAGTCACTGCTAGAGGTGAGTGAGAGATTGTCTTTTTGAAGGGAAGTGCCCCTTTAGTGTGCACGAATACTCTTCCATAAGGAGCACACGTGCATGATTACCTGAGATTGGATAAGATTTGTATCTCTGATCTGCATAGTAGGGAGTCTTAAATAATAAAATGGTGTGAAAGAAGTCTCTCTGCCTGCATCTCTCTATCTTTTTCCTCATCTCTCTCACTGACTGAGTTTGTCTTCACTGCTAAAGCTCTCGCTAACTTGAAAAGCACTTAAGACAACAAATTAGGAGATAATAATATATATATAATTTGTTTTTCTTTTTTCTCAGGGTCATCCCGTCAACATATTTCTCATTTGGTTTAGTAGCTGAGCTTTCACAGTGAATTTCACAAAGCTTGTGACTGGACAGTCACAAGCTTTGGCAGCTGAATGGAATAAATGAACGAAACAAGAGCATGTGTGACTTTTCTAAGCGTGCTGTGGATGAAAGCTGCTTGATTACTTGGCAAATGAGGAGGAACAGTGTGTGTGTGTGTGTGTGTGTGTGTGTGTGTGTGTGTGTGTGTGTGTGTGTATGTGTGTGTGTGTACTGCACGTGTGCAGGGACATCTCAGACTGTGGACAAGTACTGGCAGGTAATTGGTTTCTTTTTAAAGGATGTCCCTAATCTCTTCTCTCCTCTCCTCTCCTCTCCTCTCCTCTCCTCTCTTCTCCTCTCCTCTTCTCTTCTCTTCTCTTCTCTTCTCTTCTCTTCTCTTCTCTTCTCTTCTCTTCTCTTCTCCTCTCCTCTCCTCTCCTCTCCTCTCCTCTCCAGTTCCAGTGAGTTCAGAGGACTCGCGTCCAGGGCTCTCACCCCGGATCTCTTCATTATCTTTGGTCCGTTGTCAAGCACACACTCTCATTCCTTCAGCCTACAAAAAGCCTCTCTACACCTCTCTCACACGCGAATTAGCAGCCCCATCATCTCATCTTCAAGAGAGAGGCAAAGAGAAACTTTGGAAGATGAGGAGAGGATGAGAAGAGGGTCAGATGGAAAACAGGGGAACCTGTCAGAGTAAAAAAAGAGAGAAAACATGGTTGAGAAGCGAGGGAGGGTGTGAGGACGAGGGATGGGCAAACAAAGGAATTCTGTGAAAGGAGCCGTAAATGAAAGGGAACGTCAGCCATGAAAGACAGTTCGTCAGACAGCTGACAATTGATGCTGTCATTATTTGCTCTGCCACCCACCATCCTCTGCTTGGGAGTTTCAAGAATCTGTGGCTTTACACACACACTCACACACTCACACACTCACGCACTCACACACACACACACACACACACACACACGTCTCATTAAATTAATTTGTTATTACACTTTTCATGCTAAACACTAATGGTCACAGAGAGTTCATTCCCATTTGCAATCAGCAGACAAGGAGTCCCAGCAGCCATTGTGGCTGAAAGCCCCAGGGCCATGGAGGGGGTCGTTCATTACCAATTACAGCTTCTGAGAGCAGCACACAAGTAGTGACTCCCACCTGTGAGCGCCTGAATGAAGACAGATGAATAGAGGAGGCTAAAAATCTCACAAACACAATCGGTTCACCCTGTGTGAAGTTCGAATTGACTGAAATAAGTAACGCGTGCAGCAGAGGCACTATTGTGTAAGAGATCTTGTGTGGAAGAGCTAGTGTAGGAGGTTAAATACAAGCCAAGCTCGGTTTTAATACATCTCATGCTGGTATCTTTGCCCTATGGGTTTTACAATATGCTGATGCATCAGTGACAGGAACTGAACCTGCGCTGTAGTTGAGAGCATAGGCAGAATGTATGAGCATGGGTATGTCATCATAGTGCATACCTCTCCTATTGGTTGTTTATTTAAAGTAGGCCTATATAACACTTGCTCATGGGCGAATTATGAGACAATGGGCCCCCAGACATGCAGAAGGACCCTCGATGTTTCCTTCATAGGAGCATGACACAAGGACTTTAAAGTTGTTTAGCCTCCTTATGTAGCCGTTTTGTGTTTCTTTGTTGTCATTTTGAGTCTCTTTATGGTTACTATGTGTCAGTGTGTAATACTTTTTTCGTAGATGCTTTGTGTCTCTTGATAAAGAGGTTACATCTCTTTGTAGTCACATTGTGTCTCTTTGTAGTCACCTTGTGTATCTTTGTAGTAGTTTTGTGTCTCTTTGTGGCTGCTTTGTCTCTAGTAATTTTTAATCTCTTCGTAGTTTCTTTATGTGTCTCTTTGTAGTGGTTTTGCATCTCTTTGTAGTTGTGTTGGTGTCTTTGTAGTCGTTTTATGTTTCTTTGCTGTCATTTTGAGTCTCTTCCTGGTTGGTACATGTCTCTTTGAGTGACATTTTGTAGGTGAAGGATATAGGGAACCCTGACACTATGGGCCCCTGGGCCTGTGCCCGGTAGGCCCGTTCAGTAGTAGTCCATCTAAGCACTTGCTTGATTCTCGACTGTCGATTCTTGTAATCCACTCTGTGTAGCCACTCTCTGCACTCACCTGAGAGCATCTTAACACTGTGATCTTTCTTATTGTGTGGAATACATGGAGGAGATTTTTGCTGCTTTCAAATGTTTTTTGAGAAGTGTGAGACTGAGATGTGGTTGACCCAAAGTTCACTCTCATGCGTTATAAAACAGCTCTGTGGGTGGACAAACATAGCCAGGCTGCCCAAGCCTTATCACAGAGCGGTCTTATGGTATTACGGGACTCTACTTGGAGAAATCCTCTTCTACCAAGCTCAGCCCCCGAGGTGTCCCCAGCCGTGGCTGGCAAGACACTTCAAATGCTGTCTGCACAGGCCTGAGGAAATTAATTGGGCTTTAGCATTTCACAGACTTTCATTTCTGATGAAATTTGAGGCAATCGTTGGATTTTGATTAAAAATTAAAACATTATGGGTGCATTGTTGTTTTGCAGTAGTTTATTATACAGCAGCAGTATAATTACCAAAAGATGGGGATGATGATGACGTTTTAACTGCACCCACTGTCTCTTTGTCTCTCTCTTTCCTTTTTTAAAGTTTTAAAGCATTAAAATTGCACGTATCATTTCTGACAGCAAAAACAATTGACAAGTCAAGATATTTGTGATTGATTGTGTTTTTTCTTCTTTTTTTTTAGCTTCATAGGAAACAGTGTAAGATGTTTCACATTTGTATTACATATATAAGGGCTTCTTTTGCTGGATGTGCATATGTTGTATCTATTATCTAGAGTTGTTCCGATATCAGTATCAGAAGTACCTCTGATACAGCCTAAAATGCATGATTGGGTACCGGAAAGTACGCAAGTCTATGCACGGATCGGAACACACACATCATGTGTCACTCGTTACCTGATTGGTACATCCTGCCTGTTCAGTACTGCACATGTGCAAACTAGTGCTATACACCTGTGGTTAAACACTCTCATGCACCCTGTTTTTTCCACAATGATGCTACATTGATGAATAAATCCATGTTGAAATCGGCAGGAGGAGAGCTAATTAACGTTAGCTGTTAGCAGCAAGAGGGTAGCAAGAGGGCAGCATAGTCCTACTTGGCTAATAAACGGACATTAAGGAGGTTGCAGGCTCTATTCAGTATTGGGCGAAAGAAAATCATACCGTTATGATGATGCGTTTCATGCCGTCGCTTCTACATTTTATTCCTTAGTGTCATGTGACTTTTTCTTGAGCCATCTCACAAACCGCCGGTACGCTCCTCTTTCTCCACGTTATTTGGGTGTTGCAAATTGCGATTCACAATGTCCCAGCACCAGTGTTACCTCATAAATCTTATGATTTTACAGGGCAAATATTTCCAGAAGAATTACATGGATGTGATATTCAACTATAGCATGTTTTTCTTTAAGCTTTTGAAGCTTAAGCTATAGTAATAACAATGGTGCAAAATTATGTAAAATTGCATAGTTTTAAGTCCAAAAGTGTCACTATTTTTGGGGGGAGGACCACAAAATCCAATATCTCCTCGTTTCTTTTATTGACTGTAGAAATTCTGAATGTCTCTTTATCCTGCTGCCTAATATGTTTGAGCATCCTGACTGGTACAGCACCTACAACCTGAATGATTAACTCACACCCAGTCTGACTGGCTGGTGTTGATACCAGGCTATAGTTTATAAAATAAACTAAAGGCTTCACATAACACAGGTAAGCACTTAAGGTATTACACTATGGGTAAATAGGCACCACTTAAACCCTATTATGTTTCAGTTGGAATATTATTTTATAGTATTATAGACCTGCTATAGAAGATACATAGCTCAAGTATAATAATATGAATAAACTGACACAGTAGGCTATAACAATAAATAACCAGGAATAAATAGCAAGAGATTGCTGATATAGGCCGATACACAAGCCAACATGTGAATAAGGGGATTTTTTCTTCCCACTTCAAGCACTGCTTATACATAATTGGAACAGCATCAGCAACAAAACCCCTCCTGTCCCAACCAACAGATGGGCACTCTGCAGCCTGTGTATACAACTGATTATCAATTACAAATATACAACCGCCTTCCACAGTGTAGCCTCACAAGAATTAACCAGAAAAGAGACAAAACAAATAAGAATGATTGACAGTAAATAAAACAAGCTTCTTTTAGAATCAACAGTAGAATAAAATATCACCCAAGCAGACAACGTGGCAATGTATAAACAATATCTTCTCCATAGCAGCTGCAGCCACTGACACAGATATTACAGCAAAGGAGAGACCGCACAGTATTTACACACTGCGAAGTGTGCACACACAAGTACATCGCTAGGCAACAAAGTGGTTTTGATGCTGCCATCTATCCTCAAAATTTGACTGTAAAGAGTCAGGTCTGTCCCATGCTAGTGCTGAAAGTCTTCGGTTGGAGAAATTTGACCTTATTTGACCATATTATACCAGTTTTAGCTTCCCGCAATTGGCTCCCTCTCCATATCAAATCAGACTTTTTGAGGTGCAGTGTGCAGAATTTGCAGCATGGTTTGCAGATTACAACCAACTGAAACTGCGCCCGTGTGACAAGTGTGTAGGAAAACTATGGTGGCCGATGCAAAGAGGTGAAAACGCGAATGGCCCTATCTAGAGTAGTTGCAACCTTTAGTTCTGAAAAGTGAAGCCAATGCAGTAGTGCCCTAAACCTGAATTCTCTCTACTGTCCATCAGGGGGCGAATCCTCTGGTTGCAAAAAGAAGTCAGATTGTATGGAAGTCTATAGAAAATGACTCTACTTCTCTCTTGATTTATTCCCTCAGTAAACATTGTAAACATGAGTTTATGTCTCAATCTCAAGTTTCAAGTCTTCTTCAATACAGCATGATGTTCATTTAGTAAATTATGGTCCATTTAGAGTTAAACAGACCATAAAGCAGGGGATACTTTAGGGCGTGTCCACCTTTTGATTGACAGGTTGCTACCAAGGCGCCTTAACCATTTTGATCCCCTAAGAATGTCTTAAGTGTTGGGTTGTACATAGCTCCTCCCTCTCGTGTCACTTCTGGTTTCAAAAAGCTTGGATAGCCACAGCCAAAAACCCAAGATGATAACGGCCAAAATGCTGAACTCAATGCTTCAAAACGTCAGTCCACAAACCAATTGGTGCGTCCACTTCTTATCTACAGTCTATGATCTAGAGACCGTGTTTGGTTTGTCCGTTCTGGGCTTCTGTAGAAACATGCCAGCCTGCTCCATATGTAGATATAAGGAAAACACAAAGTTTCTTATCTTCAGGTGATTACACACTAAAGAAAACTTGCTTTCCAATATAGCCATCCAAATGCTACTCACTGTTCCTTTAAGGTGCTTCTGATGACTAATTGTTAGTCCTCTTTCCAGGTCTCCATAGTGGAGAGGAGGTTGTGTGGATTTGTGACAGACTGTAGGTTTGGACCCAAATGCAGACACAGACAAGGGAAGTAAGATCAGTGAAAGGTTTACTTCAGGGAAATTGGGTGGTGAGAATGGCAAGAGGTTGTGATGGAGCAGTGGAGATGGAAGGTGAGAGGGTCACGGCCAGGCTGTGACAAGATTTGGGCTGTATGAATAAAATTGACTTGACTGGACTGGACTACTAACTCAATTTAAGCATCCAGAGAAGATGGCTGTGCACGAGCTCAGCGTAATGTATAGCCTATTTAAAAGCAAATCTCTCTTATATTTGTTTACATACTCAACAGTTGGCCTATGAAAGTACATTGAGGCAGCAGAAGCACATTTATGCAGCATGGATGTGCCTTTCCGCCGACGCTGAATGTTCATTACATTCCCTTCTTTGTCAGTTGACTAAGATGGTCCTTCTGAGAACCACATGAATTCTAAACCGGCACCAAATGGCTCCGATATGTTCAATACAACTGAAAGATCATGTTGACTTCACAGTGTCGGCACACAACCAATCTGCAGTTGGTTTAGATTCATGACAATATTTTCTTTGTCATTGTAACTGAAGTTGGTCAGTTCGAGGAGTTCGTCCTAAACATTTCCTGTGTGGATGAAGAAGAAATTTCCTCCACTGTTCATCGATCAAAGACAAGGAACTATGAGCTTTGTGGAGCAACAGACGCTGCGGCTCATTAGTCAACTGGCATTATGCTGAAACACCAGAGCAAACCTTTTATGACTTGACAGATATGATACATAACAGCTGACCACCTCACATTGGATTTTAGCTGAGCGGGTGATTTCCGCTGGCTCCTACTCATGCTGAGTAACAGAGAAAACCAGCAGCCAGTTGGGTTACATTAATCATTCTGCATGTCAGTACGCTGCTGTTAGTGTTGTGAAGTGTGTCTTGAAGATGTTAGTCCACTAATAGAAACTGAGAACAATTTGAATGCCTCAGAGTACCATCACAATCTATCCGTTCTCTTTTTCCGGTATACTGAAAGCAGTTATCATCCAAATACTAGGTAACTAAAGAATTAAGTGACGACAGGTAGCACAGCAAGCAAGCTGCAGGTTTTATACTGTAAATATACAATAAGTTGTCATAATCTTAGTTTTAATGAGCTGTCTTGTCCACAGCCGTCTCCTGCCCCGTTCCTGTGGTGTAGATCCAAAGGCGTACTCGCCATCCTTCATATGAGTGTTGAATCATTCTAAATTGGAAGTCAACCAACCGAGAGTTCACCGAATGGAGATGAACGCTCAAGGGAAATGTGATTTAAATCATTTTGGACATGGTCTACGTGCTTTTGAGGCATGGAAAATCTCTCTTTTTTTTTAATTCCTGTCTCTGTTTATGTCTCCACATCTCTCATCCGGTTTCCTCTAAATGTTACACGATATATTTGATGTTGTCAGACATACAGCTCAGTGGAAGATGATGGACATGATCTTTATTTTTTTGTAAAAGAAAAGAAGAGATAAAGCAACAAAAAAAAAAGATCATCCCTGCCAGCAGAGGAGTGGGAAGCTGTTTCCTAGGGAACGTGTTAGATTGTAATGACTTCTCTTCCTGCCTATTGTGGGATGGTTGAATCTGTGTCATGTATACAGCTGCACTGATGGACAGACTGTGTTTTATTAACTGAAATAGGCCCTTAAATAGTTTCTCTTTTTTGATGTAATGAATGACCACTAAATTAAAATTCCCTTGGAGCCTGCAGAGAATGATATATGCCTACCGGACACAGGCCCAGGGGCCTAAACTGTCAGTGAACCCCCGCCCCCCTCCCCGCCTTTCACCAACATAATGTCACTCAATGAGACATGTATCAACCAGGAAGAGACTAAAAATCACCACAAAGAAACATAAAAAAACTACAAAGAGACCAAACAACTACAAAGAGACATAAAGAGACTCACTATGACTATGAAAAGGAGCATAACAACCACAAAGAGATGCACAATGCCTACAAAGAGACACAAAGCAACTTCAAAGAGAGATTAAATTAGTGCAAGAGATGCAAAACAACAACAAAAAGGGGCAAAACAACCACAGACAAAAATAACTCCAAAAGGCTAAAACAATAACAAACAGACATACGATTACCACAAAGAGACACAAAACAGCTTCAAAGAGACTCAAAATGACCACAAAGAAACATAAAACAGCAGCTGCAAAAAGACTCAAATAGCCTCCAAACAGACACAAAACAACTAATAAGTGACACAATGACTACAAAGAGACCCAAAAAAACTACATAGTGATGCATTACAACTACAAAAAGACCCTAGAATGACTACAAAGATGGCCAAGACAACCAGCCAAAGAATGACTACATCCGATGGAGAATCCCTAACGAAGGACGGGGCTGGAAATCATTTTGAATTTGATCATGATATCGTGACGACAACTGGAACTTAAATCCTCACAAGTAAAACTCTCTGACAATTTTATTTCTGTGTATTGACTACCATTTTTGCTCTGCTGAAGGCCTCGGGATCTGGTTCGATGTAGAACACATGAACACCTAATTCAAGGTTGAGGCTTTTTTTAACCGTAACAGTCAGAGGCTGCAGTCTTCGAGATGAGATACCATCAAGTTTTCTTATTTTTATGCGTAGTGGACAGTTCACGTTCGAGCTGCAGGTCATGAGCTCTTCCAGGCAGGATGAGCATGTAGTGAACCCAGAGGAGTCCTCTACCTCAGCTTAAGATACACACATCTGATCAAATAGAACAGACACAATCATCAGCACCCTGCTTTGTGGTTTTGGACCATATATTAAGGATTTATTTAGTCAAATCTTTTGGATTACCACCAAGGGGGAGAGGCAGTGGTTTCAAGAGAAAGAAAAAGACACAAATACAGAGAGACAAGTGTGGAGCTTAGGAAATAGTCCAAAAGCAGCAACATGCTGCTAAAACAGAGGACAAAGCCAGGAAATATTGCTTCTTCAAACAACCTAATCACATGGCTATGCTCCCAGTAATCCACCGGTAAGATACATGTAAACACTGGATCACTAATGATAACACTGTGTTTGCTGTGACAGGAAGATTTTAGGGATTTACATCCTTAAACTACATGTCCATGGTCAACGTGTTTTTTTTACAGACTGAGGCTGACTGATAGACATCCTCCTGACTTCCCTGTGGTTTTTGTTGGAGCTAATTGGAAACACATTTCAACAGGCCGTTTTCACAGCAGACGTTTTGACATGTTAGAGGATAGGATATGGAGGATGTTCTTTAGCACAGTAAGGTCCTTGCATATAGGATGGCCCGTGTCCCGCGGTGTCAATCAAAACACAGGAATTTAGAATGAATGATGTGTTTTATCGAACAGGAGGAGAATATGAAAAAATACATATTAATAATGCAGTTAAAACTCTGGAAACTGGTTACTACTACTACTACTACTACTACCACTATTGCTTAATACGCCTGTGTTTTATCTGCTGTGACAAGTTAAACTGTCAATAGGCCCTTGTCACAGCAGCCATTCTGACATGTCATTGCAGGGTAATGTAATTAATAATATTAATTAAGGCCCTGTTCCATTTAGGTGGTCCAGGGCCCTAGTGTTGTGCATAATTAATTTGATCAATTACAACTGTGCATGCTTTGACTCTTGTCATGCTAATCAACGTCCACATCAGTATTCGAATGCATTGATTTCTTTTATTTTAATATCAGCTATGCATTACTTAAAAAAAAAAAATAGCCCATAAAATAAGGAATAGTATGTATCAACATTAATTCATATGAATTATTCTCCGATGTATAGCACTGTTTGTTGTGAGTTGTTGCAGCACTGTCCCGGGTGCTGAGATGCACAGATAGATAGGTCTTTTATTTTAGACATTCTAGGCATACATAGGAGCAAATTCGTTTTTTATAGGCTACCGTCGTCATTTTATGTGATCTTTGCAATTATTTTTGCTGTTTTCATCCAATAAAAACAACAATGCTTGAAGTGAGATTTTTGTCCTTTCATCTCTCATTAGACAATGATAGCAAAGTGAATAATGACCAAGCAAGTTTGAGGAACGTTTGACAGCTTGTGTTGTTGTCTCATCTCCCTCTTCCATCACTGCATCAATGCATGGGCTTAGCAGGGCTCAAACCCGATGGCCCGACAATGTAAAAGGAGCCACATGAATAAACAAAATAGCAATGCAATGGCAGCGGGTTCTTACTCCGACGAACACAACGTGCCACGAGAGGATTAAAACTTAAAACTTTTGCAGCTGTATCTGTTTCTCCGACTGACAGAGTCAAGAAGTAAACAGAGACCAAGCTGTTGCAATTCCGTTGAATTGCGCTAAAACGGAGCTTTTCAGACAGAGGCGGCTAACGGGTTGATTCAGACGGACAGCATGAGAACATTTTCTTTTTTTTTATATGTTAAAGCATGGTAATCTGTTCTAGTAGAAACCCAAAATACAAGTATGAACCTGAAAATGAGCATGATGTGTCTCCTTTAACCAAAGATTGTGACACAAAGAAGTGGAAGTACATGAACGATGGTCCTGTATCTTCAGGTATGTGTTAACCTCGGTTTGAAGCATCCAATCAGTGGGCCTCTTTCACAGAGAGAAGTTTGACACGTCACAACAGGAAAAACACAGTTGTACATAATCATTTGAATGAATGATGGCTGAATTCCATTTAGCTGCTTCCGTTTCAGGGTCCTGGTATCGTGCAAACTGGCTCGCTGTCACACTGTCACGGCTTACTGGGACTTCTCTGATTTTATTAGTAACACCTGTGGGTTTTTTTATTCAAAATGTCCGCTGCTGAAAAACACTCCCCGGGCCTTTGTGAGCCTACGGAGAGGGAGAGCTCTGTCGGAGTCAGATAAGCGATGCATGTATAATCCTTCTGCTGTTAACCTGGCAGCCAGTCTGTCCATCATACAGTCAGAGTACACAGAGCAGCCAGCCAGTCACATTACAATCTTGTAACTCCGCCTTGCAGTCCTCAGAACACTGATTTGAATTTAATCCAAAAGACAGGGGCATTTTTAATCCAAAATGCCCCTGTAATTTTGGGAATTTTTAAAAAAAAATGTATTGAAATATTACGAGCAACCACTCCAGGATGTTTTCCTTTTCTTTTGATCCAATTCATTCATCCCGTCATAACCCGGAGAAGGCCTTTGTGCCGAGAAAAGAACATTAATTATTAATATCATCATTGCATTTTGTTTGAGTGTTACAAAACACTTTCTCTAACAGCAGCAGATGCCAGCCTACAGGATAGGCAAACTAACCAGATGCAGAACATGCGGGTGTGCCAGCCGACCACACACACACACACACACACACACACACACACACACACACACACACACACACACACACACACACTCACCAGCCAACCCATCAGTGAGCCAGCAATAGCAGGGGGTGCCACGCTGGCCAGGAAACAGCAAGTTGGACCAGTCGGTGTGTGGTGAAGTGGGGGGGGGAGGGTAGGAGGGGGCATAGATGGGCAGAGGTGGGCAAAGACAGGATTTAACAGCATATTGATTCCACAGACTGCATCAGGCTTGTTTTCACTCTAATTTGTTTGGGAGCGAGGGTTCAGAGAGTGACTCATCCGGACAGGCAGCCTTCGCCGTCTGGGAGGGAGAGAGCTGTCCTCCCCTTTCGGAATCATTTCCCATTCGTTTCAACCCGCCATCCAGTCATTCCGAGCTTTCCCGAAAGGCTGAAACTCTGCGTGGTGTTCATGTCGTCGAGATCGATACACGGATTTACCGTTTCCCCCCCTGTCGTTCATCCTTTCAACCACAACTCTTCACTCTTCAATTAATATTTTCAGACAGAGCAGTCCATCTATGATTCTTTGTTCATCTGCTCATTCATCTATATTATTATATCGCCGTGAAATAGCAACCCCCTTTTTAAAAAATCGTGGTCAATAATTAGGCCCATGTCCTTTGTGCCTGAAAATTGTCCTTTCACGCTCGTGATCCCGTTATCTGCCTCTCTAACCCTCGGGGAAAGCAGTTTCTCTACCTGACAATATTAAATCTTCTCAATTATATGGTGGGGCTGCTGCCGGCTGCTAGTCGTGGAGAGATGCCTATTGTTTTGATGAAAAATGTAATCAAGATACTGTCTCTCACTCTCAGGGGTTTGCCTCTTCGGCGTGTAAGGAGAAACTGTGAGAAGAGGCTGATTAACTGCTTCTCTGCTCCCACTGATGTACACAGACACACATATGTATTATTTACTGTTTGTATACAGGCCCCATACTTGTATGTATGTATATATGTATGCATGTATGTATAACCCCAGAGGAAATCATACACTCAGTTGTACACGTTTTGAAATGTGCTGTGGTTGAGTCGCTTGTAAAAACAACTGTCTTCCTTCCTTGTCTTTTTTTTTTATTCAAGGTTGAAAGAAAAGTATTCATCACTCTGAGCTAATTATTTTTTCTTTCTTTTTTTGCAATCTATTTTGGAGCAATCCACATAGCAACAGCTCTCACTTAAGTGACATCTTGTCAGCCTCACTGAAAAAAAGAATTCATATCTCAATGGCAGCTCCTCTTGTTTGGTTCAGCCGTTTCAGAAGTTTCATCAGAAACACATCCCACGCATCTTGTGTCAGGTGATTCTCAAGGTTCGATTCTAGGTTCAAATAAGGAGCGATGCAAGTGCAAAGTGTCAGGGGTTGTGACAGCTGGAGGCAGCGGGATGAACTCAGCGGTTCATCATAAACAGCAGACAGTACGCAGCTGTGACGGTCTCACATCTGAACAAAGGAAGTGGACCGGTATGGAGAAGGCCAGACGGAGCTGATTAGGGGAGTGGGAACAGGTGTGTGCATGGGTGTGGCAGTCAGTTGATGGGGGAGGGAGGAAGTGTGACGGAAAGAGAAAGGCGTAAGCAGTAAAACCTGTGTGTTTGGACGGTGTAGTCTTCAGTCAGCAAGAAGACTGTCTGACTGGTCTGAAGACTTGGTCTGTCGGACGTGGAAATACTACACTTCCAGTGCTTTCACCTGAAGAAGAAATATCTTCTTTTTTTCACAATTAACACTTGAAATGATGAAGGCACTTGCAAATGTCAAAGTAGCACCAAGCTACCATTTAACTGTCTTATACTGCGTTCAACAGGCTGCAGGTCATATATAAGCTACAAAATGACGCTTGACACTTGTTGCTGTAAGCTGCGCTGCAAATCAAAATTGAGCTGGTCTGAACATTTTTCAATGGCCCAATGACGCGGCGGAACTTTAACCAGTACTTTTTATGATCTCATTTTTTTAAAACGAGGGGCAGACAGAAGGGTCTACAGTGTGTGTTTGAAGGATATATCCAGGATGTCAAATACTACACTATGATTGGCCAGTCTGCATTCCAAGGGTGGGACTTAGCAAAGGGTCACGTGCTGCCTGAGAGAAGATGGTGTTTTCACAAACTCCAGATTGAAACCCAAGATCATCTGGACTTGTTAGTATTGTAAAGCAAGCCGCCTAAGTAGATGAGGCTTCCCTGTTTGCTTTCAAGTGTTTCGATTCTCATGAATGTTGTCTGTATGGTTTGGATCTGTAACCTTAAGTGTTCTAGGCCAGTCATTTACAAACACAGGTGTGTCACAGGAGATGTTATTTGGGTCTCAAAACAAATGTGAAAAATTTCTTCCGCAATCTTTTATCCAACATTTTACTTTTGAACCACATGAGGGAGCCTGCATGTTCGTATTGTTCTGATGATCGTAGTCTACTTATGTGAATCTAATATGAAAGGCCAGCATCCATTCTGTTTGTTTTGCTGATGAGGTAGCCTGTTAACTGACGCCAATGCTGTACCTTCCTGTGCAAAGACATTCTCGAGACAGCCTTTTTTTATAACCACATTATGTAATGAAATAGCAGCATTTTACTGTTGTTAGCTAGTTTTAACTTCTTTATATACACACTTAAGTGTTTTAATTCAACCACAGCACCACCTGGTCAGACTCCTGCATATGTGGCTGAACTACTTCACCCTTATTTACCAGCCAATCTCTCAGGTCAAACTTGTTACATTTTCTGTCCGTCCCACACACTCGCCTTAAGACCTGTGGTGACCGAGCTTTTGAGGCAGTAGCACCGAAGCAATGGAACGCTCTGCCTGCTCCCCTACGGTTTGCTGACTCTGGGAATTTGTTTGAATTCTAAACATACCTGTTTAGACTGGCGCTCCAGGTCTGCTTTTAATCTATGTTTTCATTGTGTGTTTTACTGTCTATTGTGCCTTTCTTAATACTTTTCATGCTTTTAAAAACTGATCTGGTAAATTAGTAGCCCTTGTATGGTCACCTGATGTTATTTATGTTTTCCTCTTGTCTGAAATACCGCTCCCGTTAAGCACTTTGTGACTTATGTCTGTGAAAAGCATTAAATAAATACATTTTATTTTACTTACTTAATCCAGTTGTTCCCAACATAGGGATCCAGTCTCCATCCAACATAAATCTGAGGCGTAGTACGATTATTAATGGGGTGGAAAAGAAAAACAAAATCAATGTTCTACTACACAATTTGTAATCATATTTTAGACTTTTCTCTAATATTTACTTTGACAGAACTTTTAACAACTCATAAACATCTGAAACTTGACCCCAAATAGTGTGTGTTCGTTATGGGGCGTAAGCCATAAAAGGTTGTTAACCATTGGTTTAATCTTAACTCATGAAAACAAAAAAGTGCAATATTTCCCTCTGAAATGTAGTAGAGCAAGAACCTCAAAAGTGTAGCTTTGATAACACTTCACAATACAGTACACAAAAGGTGAGGAACAACCTGATTATGAGTGAATCGTCTGAGTTATTTTCTGAATAACTCTGGATTGAGGGCTATCAACAAGCTAATGAAAAGTTACTAGAGAACAGACTGGAAGATACTATATTAACGAATCCATTTATCCATCCATTTTCCTCCGCTTATCCGGGGTCGGGTCGCGGTGGCAGCAGGCCTAGCAGGCCGACCCAGCTCGTTCTAGGGGATCCTGAGGCGTTCCCAGGCCAGCTGGGAGATATAATCCCTCCAGCGTGTCCTGGGTCTTCCCCGGGGCCTCCTAACAGTTGGGCATGCCTGGAAAACCTCTAACGGGAGGCGTCCAGGATGCATCTTGATCAGATGCCCGAACCACCTCAGCTGACTCCTTTCGATATGAAGGAGTAGCGCCTCAACTCCAAGTTCCCTCCTGATGTTCGAGCTCCTTACCCTATCTCTAAGGCTGAGCCCGGCCACCCTACGGAGAAAACTCATTTCGGCCGCTTGTATCCGAGGCCTCGTTCTTTCGGTCACGACCCAGAGTTTGTGACCATAGGTGAGGGTCGGAACGTAGACCGCCCAGTAAATTGAGTAATTATTAACGAATCATTTGGAGATAATTTGTCCGTAAGTGTCTGTGAATAACGACCATAACCATCGGTTACTCTTCTCCTGCCCGCTCAAGGAAAGTGTTACTTTCCACCTCTACAGTAATGCATCAGTCCTCCTTCTATAGTGCTGACCGTCATTACAGTCATATTCAACCTCATAAGGATCTCATTGCTGACAGGTTCAGATTAGAAAAGAGATTAAAAAACAAAGCATGAAGGAAACATTTTAGTGTGTTAATTAGTTCCACAAATAAAACGGTGAACTTATTTTTAGTTCAAATATAAATAACAGCACATCTGTTGGGACTAACAGTACAACAGTTGGAAGAATCTCAGTGGAGGCGATTTCCCCAGTGTGGCTGACTGTGAGCTTTGTGGAGAAGGTGTTGGACAACAAGTGGCTGATCCTGCGACTTCCTGTGCGATTCATCTGTAAGCTGCGAGTGGCTGAGCGGGCAGACAGTCGAAACCGCCGATCAATCCCCTCAAGCCTTTTCTGTAGATATCAGAGCAGCCCATTACAGTCGGGGAGCAGGCATCCATCCAGCCGCAGACAGCGTGTCGATAGCCGCGGCAGAGCGGTGACAGACTGTGTCATTTTTCGGTCGATGGTGCTTTAGATCTGCATGGACTCCCAGTGATCAACTGCCCCACATTTCTCCCTTAATGAGCCTCCGTGTGAGTCTGTCTGCGTGTGAGAGTTTGTGATGTCTGACTTATGTGGCTGGGCTGTGTGATCCCACATATGTGTGTTTTACAGCCCGGCTAATCTTAATTTATTAACTAGTCTCCTACAGAGACTAGTTAATAACCTTTTCTGGCCCATGACCCCATTATCAAATTACAATATTCTCATGGCCCCAGCAATTAAATTAGTTGCCAAGTTGTCATGGGTATTTTAATATGGCATACTTTTGTGTTCTATTTTCAAAGGCAAAGCTCCAGAAATATTGAAAAACTATATTAACCGAATGTCATTATATCAGTTTTAGAAATCTCCAATGACCCTTGATTTCTGGGGGATGAGAACATAGACTGTATATAAGGTGACGTCACCCACTGGTTTGTGGACCACCAGCACGTTTTCATTCCCAGGGCGTTGCCAGGACGCACAAGGCATCCTTAAGTGTCGGTATGAGACGCACTGGGCCTTCAAGTAACAAAATGTAGAACCATCCAACGTGTTGTTTGTCTTTGTGTTCACAACGTTACATTCCACTTTGACTTTATAAATGTAGTACTTTTAACCTAAACCACCCCAAAAAATGTCTTAGTGGTTTTGTTGCCTAAACCTAAGGAAGTGTTATTTTTTAGTTCCCAACGTTAAACACATGTTTACTGCGACTGTAGTGGAGCGTCACATTTGGAGCGCATGGGATACCGAGTGAGTTAGAAAGTAATGCCAAGAGTCCTGACCAAGCTTCAGTATGAGACGAGTTGGGAATGAGATCAGCCAAAAACTGTACCTCCAATCTCATTTATCACGTTGCCAACTTGTTTTTATTTTGCTAACCAGAAGTGACACGAGAGGGTGGAGCTAAGTACAACCGAACACTGAACGAGACATTTTTAGGCAACTAAAATTTTACAATTAACGTTCATGAACTGAAAACACACTACAAAAGGGTTGAAAGTGTAAGACGAACAACGCCATGGTAGCGACCTAGAGAGGTATCCCCAACCTAAAGTGTACTCTGCTTTATGGTCTGTTTGACTCTAAATGGACCATAATTTACTAAATGAACGTCATGCTGTATTGAAGAAGACTTGAAACTAGAGATTGAGAACATAAACTCATGTTTACAATGTTTACTGAGGGAATAAATCAAGAGAGAAGTAGAGTCATTTTCCATAGACTTCTATACAACCAGAGGAGGTTGCCCCCTGGTGGCCATTAGGGGGCAACTCTTGCTCTTGTTCAATTTGCTTGAAATGTAAGAAATGGATAGTTTAGTCAGAAATTATATGTCGGAGCAGACAAAGAACCAAAGTCAAAAACAAAGGAAAAATGTCACCCCAGAACTGGCTAGTGTTTGTCAAGAGACAAACAAAGTCACATCAATGACAAACTAACAGAGCATGTGTCACCACGCCCCGCTGTCTGTGTTGAGCATTTTAAGTTCTACAAACCCCATGATAGTATCTCTTTGTCTCATTGATACAACTCTGGGTGGCACTAATATGACCCATGCCATGCTTTGGAGGTGTGACTCCTTTGCCCCTGGCTGACCTGGATCTATTCTTAGCTCCTTGCTAACCTCCATCTAAAGTGCATGCGGAGTAGTAATTGTCTGTATTGATTATAGAGTGTGGGTATTGTTTCTGTCTTGCATGATAGGAATCCAATTATTCCCAACGCCCTTCAGCTGAAAATTAGCATTGACTGTGTGACTCACTGTGACCCCTGTTAATGACTGCATTGTCTAACAGTACAGTACCGGCTGTTTATTTATTCAACTAATTATTCAACCAGACTGACTTGACAGATACACTCAATTATCTACCAAAACTACTGACATCCATGGAAAGCAGAGCGTTTTTCCAAATTTCCGATTTGATAATTGATTGTTGACAAGTAGTCCCACAGTGGGACAGTGGGATTACTGTAGGGGCATTTAAGGACACTTGTTTGTGGATGTTTTGTGGAAATATGTTTGCGTATGTGTTTGTGGGTGTATTTCTTTTCTTTTTCTTTTCTATTTCTACCTATGTTATTATGTATTTATTTTCAAAAAGCCTCCTGTGGACAGGTGTTGTATGTAAATTAACATTTTGCCACAAACACTTAACACAGTGAATCCGGTCCTTGCCATTCTAATGCTACCGTGATGTCCATATCAAATTAATTAAAGTTCCGCATGTGCCGAAAACAATTGGAGTTGATGTGAGTCATTTGACCACACTATGAGACATTAAGCTAATAGCATAACACAATGCATTTGCCATGAACCTTGAAAGCCTTTCGGACACAAAGAAATGCCGCTCTATGGCACAACATCTAAAAGTGTGCTTTCCTTACTTAGTACAATCAGAGCTAAAGCTTGTAGAGTGGAAGGCGTCGGGGGTTGAAGGAGAAAAGCTGTCAGAATTATCACCTCCAGCACAATTAGCCTCTTCTCTAAAGCCATGAAGCAACATCGTCTTAGTGACAGCAAGCCAGAGGATTCAAAGGGAAACATGACATTATAGTAACTGAGAGAGACACCAGCACTATACTAATACAACCAATGTGGAAGAGAGGTAGCCAATATTTTCAGCCATCATCTCATTTGTTGTGAGACTATCTACAGCAAAGGTTCGACAGTGATATAGTGATGGTTAAGAACGCTGCGTATCACCTTTATTGTTTCCAGAGCCATAACAATTTAATTACACCTCTATTTCTAAGAAGAAATAGTTTTTGATGGTTGTAATGTCGTATATTTCAAGCGACAGTGATGTTGGAGTGATGATGAAGGAATCTCCGCGGACACTGTTCTTGCTGGTATAATGAAGTTTATTACAAACAAGCAACATATGTCAAGACGGGCGACATGTACACCTGGAGGGTCCCAAAGTCGAACAGAACTCTACCCGTCGGGGATCTCCCGATCACTTATATATGGATGTTGTTTACGCCCCAGACTTGAGGATAAAATGACGTCATAAACAGGGCCCCCAATGAAATATATGTTTCGGACATATGCATACACACTCCTTCATCCTCCAGGCCAAAAACACTCCCCAGAGGGGTCACCCAGCGGGCCCCAGGTGTGTAACATCAACAGTGGATCCGACCTTCCAAAGTCCCGGGCCCCTTCACGTATGCTATCTTCATGCCTTATAAGAGCAAAATATACTACAGTAACTCTATTATACTAATTATACATGGCTAAATTAGTTTTGCTTTACAGTCCTTAGTTTTTTCGTCTGAACTTCTGTCACCGTTGAGATTTGGGTTTAAACTTTTCTTCTTTTCCCACTGATTAGAAAGCAACACCAAATTGACGAACAGGTTAGCAATGACTAATAAAACATTACATTTCAAACTCTGAACATCAATCTTTCATAAGCAATCTTTGTAATGAATAATGGCATACAAATTAAATTCAAAGGTGCAAATTTAAACAAGTTGAAACACTGTCTTCATGCAATCCATTACAAAGGAGACCTGACTTGATAGAGAAAGCAGCCTTAGAAATAGCCGAGGTTAGGGTAAAGTCGGGTTAGTTTAGTAGCAGTATGGCTCCAGGAAAGCCAAGTTCAGTCTGTCGGTTGGTCCGGTACTTTACCTTTAGCTCTGTGACAGTAAAATATAACGAGAGGAAATTTACGTGATGGAGGATGAAGAAAAAGGAACCATAATATTAACCAAAAAGAGAAAGGTAGAGAGGAAAACAAATAACATCTTTATATGTTGAGAACAGTGATATATGATGTGTAGGAATATGCCTTGTATTCTTCCTGTCTTTGCTCCTTCCCTTTGAGGTCTGAAGGGAGGGATGAGTCCTTTGTCTACACCATATCAGCAGTGACAGAAAGTCATTAACTCCACACCCTCTCAGACGCCATTCTCTTTGTTGTGTTTAGAGCCCAGTGGCAGCACCAGACAGATAGATTCATGTCCTCTGGATACAAAATAAAATGGGATTCCTGGCTGACGGATGGAGTAAAGCCTTTTCCTGGCATCCACAACAGAGGAAATATCAACCATCCATCACCATCTCCACAACTGTGAGAAGCTCAATTAACGGTGACCTTATGAGTGAATGTGTGAGTCCTCTCTTGCATTGGGAAAAGGTGTGTGTGTGTGTGTGTGTGTGTGTGTGTTTGGAGGGCTGAAAAGCATCCATGAAAGAGTAATGAGCTACTCCAAATGATGCATCCGTCCCCAGGAGCCCTAGTAGATATAGGGGAATCGCAGGGAATACTGGTGTGACATTTCTCCAGAAAGCAATCGCCACCATGTGCTTCACGGAGGCAGCATTGCTTACTCCTGTGGTCCCAAGAGCACAGGCGAGAGCATCTTGGTAGCCCCCCCCTCCCAAGGTGGGGCGCTTAAAGGACAGCAAAGGTCCTGTTGTTGTTTCTTCACTCCACTGCACTCTCCATAAGCCACAGGGCTGCCTTGGGTATAGGTGCCTATTCGGTGCATCGCTGCACACACAGATGTGACTGGAATCCAGATCTCTTCTTTGGGGAGACACCTCATCGAAAAGCAGAACACGCGTATTCAGATGTGCGCACATGGAGGCACCAGCCGAGCGGCGGCAGTCTCCATGGGACTTGATGGAGTCCTGCTTAGGTGTTGTTTGCTCAATTGGAGTTGACATGCGGCCCAGACTGATAGATTAGAAGTGTCTTTGGTGAGCAAATCCCTCTGCCTCTTTCCCTCCATTGCTCCCTTTTCTTTGATTCTATTTCATGTGAGAGAGCATGGAAGTTGGCATTTTAAACTTAGAGGTGACTGTGTCTTCACTGCCACTGTCATAGATGGTAAATAAGAAGTGGACGAAGTCACCGTGACCCGTTGGTTTGTGGACTACCATTTTGAAGCCTCGAGTTTGGGGTAATGGCTGTTGCCATCTTGGTTTTTGGTTGTGGTTCATGAAGTGAAAAGTTCTAAGACAAAAACACATCCAACTCCCAGACCTGACAACGCTTTAGTAGTGCTGTCAATCACAAGGTAGCCCCGCCCTGAATCATCCCCTACTTTATGGTCTGTTTGACTCTAAATGGACCATAATTTACTAAATGAACATCATGCTGTATTGAAGAAGACTTGAAACTAGAGATTGAGACATAAACTCATGTTTACAATGTTTACCAAGGGAATACATCAAGAGAGAAGTAGAGTCAATTTCTCATAGACTTCTATACAATCTGACTTATTTTTGCAACCAGAGGAGCCGCCCCCTGATGGCCAGTAGAAAGAATACAAGTTTAAGGCACTTCAGCATTAGCTTCACTTTTCAGAACGGGAAGTTTCCGCATGCCATGGACCATTTTTCCAGTTAAATAATAGGTCTATTGTTCCTATGGTTGGACTGCACCCTCACAGTGATCTCTATAAACAGATTCTGCATTCATATTTTAGTTTCAGTTTGTAGTCTGCATAGCATTTGGTTGCATGCAGATATGCCATGTGAGACCAAAAGAGGCGGAATCCATAGGCCCAAATGCAATCTGGGAACCCCCTGACAATGATTTTGCTTTTTATTTCAAATTAACTTGTAATTGCATTTTAGGTTGCTAATTGGACTGTTAACAGTGAGCAGTGCACGGGTCTTAGCCCAGATATCTGCTGGTTACACCAGAACTCCAGAAATATAGACCCTTTCCCCCCCGAGGCTCGTCCATTGTCAGACTGATAGCTGATGGGTTTCGATATTGCACTCACAATGACACACCAGTCAATTGTGATTTGTGGCTTAGGTTTCTATGGATATTAAAGAGACATCATGTTTATGAACAACCACATTTAGCCACATTAACAACTTTTGAACTGCTACAATCCACATAGAAATATAATTAGGACAATAAAAATACACAGCAGCGTTCCACACTCACATTAGCAGATATTTGGACCAGAGGAAGCTATAATGTTCCATTATGGGAAGCCATCCTTTTCTCAGATTCACACCCCTGTTGCCTCCTGTGAGGTAGCAAGAGGTAGCGTCTCCATGCTGGTCCCTCTTTCAGCTCGGGTTGCTGAATCACCCAGATCCCTATCAATACTGTAATAGATTTTTATTAGTGGTAGTGGTATATTACATTTGCATTTGTGAGGTAGGAAAGTTTACAAAGTGTGATTTTTGTGAATAAATGTAAATTAAGCCTCAATGAAACGGTAACACTGAGGAAATGTCACTGTTACTATGCTATGGTAACATTTACACATAACACATATTACTCTAAGATGTTACATTATGTTTTTTATATTTAATAATTGTGAAAAGTGACGCTCATAGTGATGAACACGCAAAGAATCATCATTTGACTCTGAAGCTCACCTCCAGTCTTCAGAGCCTTTTAGATTCTTCAGCTCAGTGTTTTGGTTTTACGCCCCACAACTTTACTGTTTTAGTTCAATCCCGTCATCAGCTGTTTTTAGCTCGAGCAAAACAGGTCTGATTTAATCAAGAATTAGCGTTACCAATAATAACAGCAATAGTGGATATAGTAGAATATTAATGATAATAGAAGAATTAATAGTATTGACCATACTAATTGCAATGCAACTAGAAATAATGATAATAGCAGTAGGTGTCGGGCAGGACCACAGCAGGATGCAGGACCAGGGTCCAGACGCAACCACGATCCATAGAAACCTGCGAGGCGAGAAGGCACAAAGACTTCGGGGATGGAGGAGTTAGTAATGTGCATCAATGGTGCATGAATTCATACAGAAGGAAAAGGAAAAGTTCTTGTGCCAAACAAATGCCAATATTGATTTTGTCTGTGTAAATAAGTGTTTACTGACATGCTAGCCACAACAACTTTACAAGTTGATGATGTACAAACATGTAGTTGTTGGGCCCCTCAAATGACTACAGCCGTCTGTTCATTTTCCTATTTACTCAGATCAGTCATAGTCACTGCCTCAGGAAAAGGGCAATACCTCTTTCTTTAATCAAATAGTGAAATCATTGACTCTTTTGTAAGGATTAGCAAACTGTAGAATTTTGTAGTTATTTCTGTTAAACTGCAGAAACTTTAACTAGAGGGCTGTCAGTCGTTCTCACCAGCAAAGAAACACCCAGAACATTTATCCATCAGAGGGAACACCAGGCACCTCCACCTTTACTTTAGTACACACACTGCCTCCACCATGAGCTAACCTGAGATTAGCTCAAATGAACAACAACAACAACAACATAGGGCCACTCTCCAGCGCCAGGCTGAAGCTCAGTTTGTTTCCATAATCGCTCTCATTTAGACAGTGTAGTCCCCCCGGAGCGGCTGCAGCACTTTGCACACTATAATTCTAACACCAGGTGGATTTCAAAGGCAATTAACCACAGCAGACAAGGTACGGCACTGCAGTTTTAACAAATTAGGCAATTACTACCATTCCCAAATACTATAGGGGGATGAATGTAGCCCTTAGTATTTAGCGAGCTGATGAGCCGGGAAAATCAATGGAGGAAAAAGGGGGAGAGCATAAAGAGGGAGTGGGCTGCAGCTCTAAGAAACAGAAATAGACCCAATATGCTATTACATTCATGTCATGTCTCACAATATGTTATTACAGCCCCTGCTACTTTCAGGGAAGTACAAGTTGTGTGTGTTGTCTCCTGACACAGATGACACATTCCACCCACAACTGAACATTTCTTTTAATTCAGGATCTGTTTTCTTGTCTTTTCTTTGAGTATAATTGACATCTATATTTCTTGCAGCTTGTGGCCCTGAATCACATTAATCATTTCATCATATTTTGCCTGTACAAAAGTGGTATCACAGAGGCAGTGATACCACGCTTTTTCGTCACGTGTGGTTGAAGGCAGTTTGATAGTCCTCCACCTTTGCTCTTATTTCGTGTGTTATTGCTACAGAACCTTTCACATAATTGTTTTTTTCTTTCTACAAAGTACACACCTTGAAATATCTGGGTTTTTCAAGGTGCTATTGACGTCATTTCATCGGGATCAGGTGGACTGCCACCGAGGCACTCAGACACTTTCTGTTCAGGCTTTACAAATCAAACTGTCTACACCGCTGTCCTTGGCACATCCTAGAGGAAATTGATTCCGGAGGGAAGTAATGACACACACACACACACACACACACACACATACACATACACACAGACACACACACACACACACACTCACTCACAAACGCAAGCACACATAAACTGCACAAAAATGCAAATACACACGCAGACCGACAGTTAGGTGATCTGTATTTTATCTCCCAAACCATTTCTCTTCCCATTTTGAAGTGTGTGTAGATGCCTGATTGTGTCTGTGTTCTTGACTCGACCCCCGATTACCACCCATCCAAACGTAATAATGGATCCAATCGGAGTCTGGCTGACTCTCAGGATCACCTGTGGGAGCAGCAGTCTGAGAGATACCCAGCTCAATTTACTCTGAGCTGTGCGTGTTGGCATGCATGATCCTTCTCAACCCTTTTCTGGACTTAAGGCTTACCTTTATTTTAATTGACAAGGTTTTGTGCCCAATATCTTCCCTCTCCTCTGAGCAGCCGGCCAGGGTTACAGGGTCGCTACATGTAGAGATGCTGTCTCATTCTTTGTCCTCATGAGGTGACCATCACCTCGTTATGTTTCCACCAGGGCCGCTGGTTTTGCTGCAATGCTCCAGAAATGCAGTGAGTCACGCTCCAGGTGCAGAGGAGTACATGTGACTGATGAGTAGAAACATCTCAATGAGGTAAAGGGGCATCGCCTCTATGTGTGTGTGTGTGTGTGTGTGTGTGTGCAGCCTTATACTGTGGTTCTTGAAGGGCTTTGAGGAAATTGTCAATAGCTATGCTAATGTCATTAGCAAACTAATGTTAACGGTAGCACAACAACAGGAAATAAAATGCAAAAAGCCTATTGTAATCATTTTAGATAACTTTAATGTTAGTTTTCAAACAACATTAGCATAGCTGGCTAACATTAGCAAAATCAGGAGGTTAGCAGGCCTACAACTTATTTTCTGCTTAACGTTACGTTACCTAACTGTTACCTAAATGCTAAGGTTGTATTGTTTGTCTCGGTGTTTTTGGTGGAGGTTATTACAGCATGCTATCGTATCCTGGTGAATGTACCTTGCGTACACAATTTCAGATATCATTTCCTTATCTGAGCTTGGGACCAGAAAGGGTTCGACGTGGGAGTCGGGACCTGAGGTAGAACTATCTCGAAATTGTACCCCACATTCCAGACAATCTGTAGGCAAAAGTTTGTCCCAACACACTGTATGTTTTGCTCACACTTATAATTTCTGATCATGTACAATGTGGACTACTGCCCCATATGCAGTCGATGGAAGCTGATGAGTTAGAGACATGTGACATGAAATTGTATGAGAATCCGTGGCCTGACTGCAGGGACAGCACAGTTGGGGCCGGATGCATATGTACATCTTCTCAGCAGCTGAGAATATTCACAAAAAGGAAATGAAAAAAGCAAATCTTCTTTTGCCAGAATTGTCATTTTGAATGAGGCACTAATACCTGATCAATGTTCCAGAAACTCTAGCAAACACTGCAGGACAACGGTTCTTTCTGGTCTAGCACACACAGTTAAATCATCTTGCTCAATAGGTAAAGTAAGTGTTAATAGAGTCTTCCTAAATGTAAAGTTTTGTGAAATCACAGAGGCATCCGACTTGCACGTATAGCTTCAACTCAGCTCCTCTGCTTGCACTTAAAAAGTCCTGCAACATACAGGCTCCTATAATTAAAGTGTTTTGCACTTACAGCCGCCTCTGTGCCATCCAAACAAAACTGCCAAAGTACACCATTACCCTTCTTGGCTGTTTAGAACAAAAATGCATTTCCAGCCTTTTAGTCTGTTTAAACAAGACTAGATGTGGAGTTTCAATATATATCTGGGGTTGATTTTCATAAAAGTCATTGGTAAAAGGTAGGATAGAGCTAGCTAAGTGTTGTATTGGACCATTTGTGCTATCCATTAAAGTTCTGTGGGAACACTATTGTGATTTAGATCCCAAAACATCTGTCTGTGACTGGATGACTCACGTAATGGTAGCAGACAGAGTGCTGCATTAAAAAGAAGGAATGTTAATGGTCACATTTTTCTAGAATAAATGTCCTTCAGGAGTTCTTTGATTATCAAGTGCCCGAGGTTTCCTGGTGAGGGGCCAACATCAGCTTTATCTGCTGGAGGTTTTTGTGACGTTAGTACATTTGAAATAAGTCTGGCTTAAAAAACAAGGAGCGCTCACATAGTTGCACATAATGGGTCCATGTGGATAAAGGAATGGCAGTGGCAGTCATGGTCTTTAAAACAAATAAAATTCCCATCAGCCCCAAATGCACTTTGTGTTTAGTGCTAATTTAGCAAATGCCAGCATACTAGTACACTAACTCAAGATGGTGAACATGGTGGACATAAAACCTGCTAAACATCAGCATGTTGTCATTGTGAGCTTGTAACATGCTGAAGGTAGCATTCGGTGTTGTAGTCAAGACCACCTAAACTGAGACCAAGTCATGACCGAGACCTGAGTGTATCAAGACCAAGACTCTGAGGCGTTGAGAAGTCAAGACTAAGACAAATGTGGAACATGCTAACCCTAAGCACTCCTCACATTGATCCCAAAAATCCACTTTCCCATAAAAAACACCCAGAGAAAACAACCGAAGATTCCTTTTCATTCACCTCTGTTATTGCCGTACATACTGTATATGTGTATGTATAAGTGGACCATGAGAAATGTCTTCCATTTCTGTGAGCAAACACAGTATTGATGTTCACAAATAAATCAGACAATTCACAGGCCGTTTAGTGATAGCCCTAATATCCCTGCTTGAAATAAAATCCAGAGTCCTCTTTGTCTGAGACCGAGACTAGACCGAATGCAAATGTGGTAGATTTCGAGACCCTGGTCTTGAGGCCACTCTCGAGACCAAGACAGGTCCCGAGTACTACAACACTGGTAGCATTTAGCTCAAAGCACCACTGTGCCTCACAGAGCCGTTTGCACGGCTGTAGCTATCAGTCTCGTTCTTAGAAATTTAAATCCAAGATGGCTTTTGTTCTATCATCATAACATTCCTTTTCATTTTGATTTTGGCAAGTCAGCACAAAAGTCTGCTGCATCAGAATAAAAGAAAGAGATTAGAACTAAAGTATTTACTCCAAATAGAGACAACAGGCTGCTGAATAATGCAAAAACAAGTATGCCCTGATTGCTTTTCAACAAACTTTGATTTAGATTTTCCAAGAAGCATGTGATCAGCCATCCTTGTTCGGCGTTACCTGCATTCTGCATCAGATCTGTAGGTGATAATTAGCTATGCCGTGATCCATGTAATGAGCGGTTATTTTTGGAGATATTCACAGATCAGACAGGGTGGGAGGAGGCAGAAAGTGTTGTGTGGGGAGGGGGGGGGGGGAACAAGCGCACTGATAAGATCTAATCTTCCCACACTGTTTAAAGCAAAGGGATAGTAGCAGATGGTAATGTGCAACAACACGGAACGCCTGCTTAGTAACAGATATCACCAATACAGAGCAGACTGGGATGACGCCTGTGCGCTGCCAGCTTCAATAAGTTCCCCATTACACACTGTATGTGACATGCACACGCACCATTTACTGTCAGCTCTGTGTTAACACGCATCTTTTCATGAGCCCCCTCTCTTGCCTTAGTTCACAGCAAATGTAAACGGAAACAAAGAAAGCCAGGCTCTTTTAATTTTTTTTTACGTCGGACATCATTTGATCAAAAGGAACTCTTTTCTAGTAATTCATCATTTAAATAAAACAGTTGATTTTAAAGTTTACCTCTTAAAGCTTTGATGATGACACGGGAGATCAATTTAAACAATTGAATCATCTGCGTGAGGAGTCACAAATGTAGGTCTCAGTGATTAAGACAAAATGGTTGGACTGGATTTAAGCTTTGCTGGTTACTGGTGTGAAGGAGGACATCAGCTTTCTTTTCTTTTCTTTTTGACCATGGCCTTCCTCTAATGACCTGAGCTGCCATCTGTACTCAGCTGTGTGCCAGGCAGGCCCTGGGCCCTCCTCACATCTATCTCAACAGTCAGAGAGTAATGATACAGGCCAGCCAAAGGAGGCAGTGAAGGGGGCCAGACATCTCCATCTTCCACCTCACATTGACCCACACACACACAGACACCCCCCCTCCCCCACACACCCACACACAACACACACACACACACACACACACACACACACACACACACACACACACACACACACACAGACCCCCTCCCCACACACACACACGCACACAGACACACACACGCACGCACGCACACACACACACACACACACACATACCCCCCTCCCCACACACACACACGCACGCACGCACACACGCACGCACGCACGCACGCACGCACACACACACACACACACACACACACACACACACACAAAGCCCTGACTTGGACGACATTGGCCGACTCTACTAATAGCGTTACTGTTCCTCTTGCTCCAACACTCCAGTAGATTTCAATCTTCCTCTAAATCCTTCAATAACTTTCTTATTCCAGAGATAGAAAAGATAGATTTTTTTTTTTTTGGTGTGCCTCTGTTGAGTTGTATAAATTTCACCCACTGTCACTGTGAACTCGTTTAGTGATTCCTCCGTGCTGTATGGCGCTGCATGGTGTTTGGGTTTTGCGCCTGGGGAGGGGGGCCTTTAAAGGTGCAGGAGTAAACAAAAGGAGGCTGATATAATTGGCCTCTGAGGGTAAATATCATTTCAAATGAGCGCCCCAGAAATACCTTGAAAACAAGCTGCAAAATGTGAATTTCTCATTAGTATTTTCCAAGTGAGCGCGACCTTGATGCCGAAGTGCATTAAAATCACCCCTACTTGGTTTTTCTCCAATCATCCCTTGAATTAATAAAGCCTCTGTGTTCTACTACTACTGTTAGAATATTTATATGTTTACCAAAGAGCTCTTTGGTGTTTATTAATTGGGGATTTATATGTAATGATGCATTTTGTGGTATAAAGGTTTTGCAAAATAAAAAAGGGGACATGAAACTAATTGTGTTTTTGACTCTGGGAGTCCCTCGGGAGTTCCTGTACCACAGGTGGCTGCTATCTGTGGTTTTGTATGCTCAAACTAATTAGTTGTGAGTGGCAATATGTTTCGATTCTTCTGCCTGTCTACTCGTATAAATCTGGAGACAGTGAATTTTCAATTATCCTGAATCGCTGGAGCAGATTGGTTGGATCGCTGAAGCCACTGAGATGCACTTAAATGTATAAATTATGTGTAAAAAGAAAACATGGACGGCGATAAAGGTGCTGCAGTGCAGTTTTTCCATCGTGATGAGAAGATTCTGCTCCAAATAATAACAGTCAGCTGTTATATAGAAATCACTCTACCAGAACAGGCTTCAAAATAAAATGCTCCTTCGATTACAGAACTGTAATCAATGTGGCTAACTGCACAGCAATATCAGATGACAAAATAATTTAGTTTTTAGAGCTGTTGTCTACTTGTACCATATGACTCTTTATCCTTTAAACTGGAATCGATGCTGCCAAGTCGATGCTCTCTGTCGTATTCCTGCTACTGTGTCGAGTGAGACAGCAGTTTGTTGTGATGCTGACCAGAAGCAGGGAGACGGGTGCAAAAACTCCTCTCCAGTGGAACAAGAAAAGTTGTTTTTAAGCCGACACCTTGAGAATCAATAGAAACAGGAGACATATGCAGGTTGTCTCCACCATTCTAAATTTATAGGCTGGAGACGAGGAGACAAATGACTTGAGGAGAGAAAAGACCTGTATCTGTCTGCAGTGGTAGCCAAGCCTTACATCTCATTTAAAGTATCTTCTACTCAAAGCAGTATGTAGAAAGCATTAAACACTGAAGCTTCTATTCTGGTGATACATCTATAGTCTGCTTTTCATTTTAGCGCTGCTTTCAACACTCTTCAGCCGTACTGTTAAAGTCAGCACCGTAGACGATTGGATGTTCACCCTCACAATTATCATGTGGTTTCATTCCTAACAAACAGAACAGCAGCGGGTCAACGTCAGTAATCGTCTGTCTCAGCTCACCATTTGTTTCTACACTGTGCACACATGAGTGCTCATCCAGGCACGACCAGAACTATATCTTTATTCTGCTGATGTTAAGTTTCTGTTAAAGTTATGATGATACCATTCAGAACGGAAGTAAGGTGGTTGTTGCTTGGTGCGACACAAGTCCCTCACTCATCATCCATTTCAAATGTGAAAAAAACCCAACAAAAATGATTTTTTTGGGATGCCAAAGAAGTTGTTGTGAGTTACAAAATGATTTGTACAGCACTTTAAACTGAAATATTCATGTTGACTGGTTGTAATGTCTACCTCTCCAGAAAGGATGTTTTTGTTTCATTGGGGTTGTTTTGGAGTGTGGGATCAGGTATGGAGTTACTGCCTTCCTGTTACACTAAAATCAAAATGATTGTGTTTGGTTTGGAAGTTTGGGTCAGAAAGATCGTCGTAGTCTTCAGTCTCTCTTTGAACCAGTGTTTATTGAAACAGTAAAAGAGAATCCATTCCATCCCATAGTCTGAATCGGTTTGAGAACCCCTTTGTGCTTGTATCAGTTGGAATTTTAAAATAAGCAGAGGCCTCAGGCTGTGTATTTTTGTGCACTCTTTATTGTCTGTGTGTTGCCGGGTAGAGTCCAAGACAAATAAAGTATATCATCTATCAATTTATTGTGAAATATCTGACATACGGGAAGTGTTTTGTCATGCCTATATGCCAAACATGCCCCCCCCAAAAAAATCCAATCGTCTAAATACATTTATCCAACATGTCAGCTTTGAATGGTTGCTGCTATGCCCGTCAGACTGTTTCAGATATCGTGTCAGTCACGGAACATAAATCCCCCTTCGGGCTCTCATGCCTTATCTCAATCAGTAGACGCTAAAAATGTTGTGCATTTTTGTTTAATACAGTTTGCTTTTCACCACACATCTGAAGTAATCCTGTTGCAACACAACAATTACACATCAACGACTCTGTCGAGAGAGAGCGAGAGAGAGAGATACGGCTGGAGTTACTTTCGGACATCACAACATGTACAGCTGGAGGATGGACTACAGTGTGACACTGTCTAGGACTGCAAACAACTACAGCATTCTCTGTCTTTTTTCATCTTACGTGCTCACATTTTGGCCATTCGTTTGGCTAATGCACAGTGAAATATAATAAATATATATATATAGATATATATCTAGATATCTATACCTATATAGATATCTATATATATAGATATCTATATCTATATATATCCTCTCAGGCTGCCCTGTACATTGTGACACATAGAATAACACGTTATTGCACTGAGCTACAGAGAGGCAAACGGTCAGACATCAGTGGAAGGAAGTGGGCTTTTTGATCCAGAGGTTTCAGCACCCCGGACAGCTCCTCGTGAAGGGCCACATTGACTGATAGGCGCCCCCCCCGCCATGTCCTTGATGAAACCCCTGTCTCAGTGTATGGATTCATTCAGGCTGTGCTCACTGGGTGAACTCCTGCTCATGTTTGACAAGCTCGCCATGAGGGATTTGACTTTGTGCGCGTAATAGTTCCTCAGGTTGACCGAGGGCACCTCCTTGATCCCCTCGTCGAAGTCGCAGCTCCTCATTGCGACCTCCAGCTGTTTCTGCCTCTTGTAGAAGAGAGAGAATTTGTTGAAAATGAGCGTGATCGGGAGCACGACTACTAGGATCCCGGCCAGGATGCACGCCGAGGCGGTCAGCTTGCCCGCTATGGACACCGGCACCACGTCCCCGTACCCGACGGTGGTCATGCTGACGGTGGCCCACCACCAGCACGCCGGGATGGTGGAGAGATCCTCGCTGTCCTCTTTCTCCACCGTGTAGGCCATGACGGAGAAAAACGACACCCCGACGGCCAGGTAGAGGAGCAGCAGGCCCACCTCCTTGTAACTGTTCCTGAGGGTGGCCCCCAGCGAGCGCAGCCCCGTGGAGTGACGCGCCAGCTTCAGGATGCGGAAAATCCTCATCAGCCTCAGCACTTGCGCGACGCGTCCCAGGTTGGCCAGCGCCGGGCTGCTCTCCACCACCAGGTTGATGAGGAGCGTCAGGTAAAACGGAAGTATGGACACCAGGTCGATCACGTTCAACGGGTGCACGAAGAAATGCAGCAGGTCCGGCGCCACCATGAACCTGGCGACCAGCTCAAGAGTGAACCAGCCGATGCCGAAGTGCTCCACGGTGTCGAACCGGGGGTCCTCCGCAGGTAGCCCCTCTCCGTCCACCAGGCTGAACTCGCTCATGCTGTTCATGCACATGGTGGCGATGGAGCCGAGCACCACGAGGATGGAGAGGATGCTGATGATGCGGCTGGCCACGGAGTAGCCGGGGTTGTCGAGCATCAACCACACGCGCCTCCGCGCGCTCCCGAGCGGCTGCTTGTCAAACTTGGTGGCGTCGCTGTAAAACTCCAACAGCTCGTCGAAAGACGACGTGGTGCTCCCTTCGTCGCTCCTGTCGTCCCAGTCCTCCCGGTCCTGGTCCATTTTCCGACAGTGGTACGCGCTGCTGCAGCACGAGTCGATGAAGAACTCGTTGATACCCCAGTATTCGATCTCCTGGCTGAAGGAGAAGATGCACAGCTCGGCCATGACATGCAGCCGTCCCGTGTTGTAGAAATTCAACACGTAGGGGAAGAGCGCCGGGTTCCTGTCGAAGTAGAACTCCTTCTCCGTGTCGTCGTAGTCGTCGCACAGCTCCAGGATGGACTCTTTGGACTGGCAGTGGAGCAGGCGCGCGAGCCTCGTCTCGGGGAACCGGGAGAGGGTGTCGGACTGGAGGCGCTTCTTGAAGCCGCCCACGTTGATGCGGATGGCGGCGTTGTCATCCGTGTGAGCCCCGCCACCCGGTTTCCCCAGGGCCTGACCTGTCATGTCTGGAGGGGAGGGAGCGCACACACACACACACACACACACACACACACACACACACACACACACACACACACACACACACACACACACACACACACACACACACACAGACGCAGACGCGCAGCGCACAGAAGGAAAGGAAGGGTGACGGACGAAATCAAATGGACACAAAGAAGAAGAGACAGTCAGCACACGAGAGAGACACACATTCAGAGAGAAAGACATATATTATTATCCTGTGACTTTTTTTGAAGTAAAAGAAACAGTAAAACCTATTTGTGACAAACACGTGTTTTCTCCCAAATAACAGACGGTTACATTTGGAGCAATGGTTTACAACCCTTTGAAACATGAACTTACTTTAAAGCGCTGCCAGCTCACTGGACCCCCCCACGAGAAGACTCTGCTTTCAACTCCGGTGATCGCATATTGCAGTTCGCGGCCAAGTTGTGGCCCGTGTAATAACCGCAGAGACCCCCTGGTCCCTGGAGTCTCCGTCGGGTGGATTTGCTCAGCTTGGGCAGTGGAGGAGGACGTCAAATATGATGGTGCCCCTCCAGACAAGAGATACATTGACGGGCACCTCCTCCTCAAATTCACCCGGAGGCTGGTTGTAGCCGGGAGTCCTTACATCCTGCACCCGCCGACCAAACACCTCCTTCAGCTACAGGTATCGGCTACATGTAGAGCAGTGGGTTCTGGGGAGCCATAGGAACAGATACACGCCCTGGCAGCCGCTTTTTGTTGTGCGAGGGAATTCCTCTCTCTCTCTCTCTCTCTCTCTCTCTCTCTCTCTCTCTCTCTCTCTCCCTCTCTCCCTCCCTCTCCCTTCTGTCTATCTGTTGCTGCGCAGCAACACGTAGCGCTCCCTCTGCACCGCCCTCCAGTGATCTCAGCATCCTGGTGCTGATGGAGGGGGGTGAGGGGGGGGGGGGGAGGGGGGGGGGGCGGCTCCGCGAGGAGAGGGAGTCACCAACTAACAAAATGAACTACGGCAATGATGCGTTTCCTGTTTAAGTGTAAAACAACTGGCTTTGTGCCAGAAACTTGACTTCCATAAGCTTCATACTTACTGCATCTAACAGGGATGGGAGATTTGCCAAACATTATTGTAATGTCACAGGATAAGATCACGAGCAATATCATAGAGTCATATTCAATTAAACTTTGCAAAACCCGGTTAGTCCAGACTGGTGTGAAAGCTTCAATGGAACCCCGGTGCGGACCAAACAACTGGACCAAAACCGCGTGAGAAGGTGGGTCTCGATCCGCTTCCAAGCTCTGGTGCGGTTCGTTTGTGGTATGAAAGAAAAACGAACCAACCACGGGATTTTATGATAGCGGATATGTGATCGTAGCATGATTTCAAAAGCTAAACTACAAATGATGTCATCTGCTGATTGTAAAGTCTGTTCAGGAGGAACGGGTCCTGATGATGGAGGATGACTATCGCCAAAACTCTCCAAAAAACGAGTTACCTGTCAGTCTGTGTGACTTCGTGTTAACTCATCTTGGTTCCTTTGTAAAAAAAAAAAAAAAAGTCAGTGTGAGCAGGAACCAGACCAGAACTAAAATGCAACAATGTATCATTTTGTTACTTTGGTTTTCGGAGCAGATGAACCCAACTACAGGTGTGAAAGCACACTGAAATCACACATCAGGAGTGCCCTTTAATATTACTAATACGATTATGCCAATAGGTAACCATAGAAACAGCATCAGCATGATACAAACATCATGATTTACAGTGATGTATTTGATGCAATATCGTGACTATAATATAGTGACTAACACAGTTGTTTTGTTTTGTTTTATTTTGGTAAAAATTGTTAATCTGAGGCGCGATGTCTTCATGTAAAGTTTATTGATTTGTCGAGTCTATGGTCATTGATCACACATTCACTGTCCTGCAGTGTGGATCAATAGAACGATGACGTTCAACCCGTGCCAACGTCCCCTGACGCATGCTTTCTAATCCTCACGACAGAACCATGATGCTGTTTGATCGACATCGTTAACAGCCATGCTGTCTGGAAGAACACAGAACAGAGTCCCTTGATTTTATTGATTAAGATGCTGAAGGTTTTGTTCCACATGTCCCAATAGGACTAATGAAGATGACTAGTAGGAGCCAGCCCTAAAGCTACTAATTCTCCTGGTTGCTTGTCAGTGTACCGTCGATTAGCTCTTTGTCGGCAGGCCATAAGGTGTGATGGGAAATTGCTGATTACGTCCAGGACGAGTTTGTGGCAAGTCTGAGCTGTTAAACTGATACACTGAAAATCAACAACAACATTAGAGGCCTCTTGAGCATTTTGAAAATACACAGGCGGCACATTTTTGGTCCCAACACATAGGTTTAAGTAGCCGTGATGAAGGTTGACGCTATCACTTCATTCCGTTGAAGGGGGAGATCTAAAGTGACGGCTTTAATAGCAGCTATCGCTCCCTCAGGCTGGGCCACTGTGACCGACTCCTCTTTCCGATGTCATTTATTGGCCAGCATGTTTAAGACACCAGGCTTTAGTCGCAATCAAAAACACATTTAGGACCATTGGAAGCAATTCCCCTACTTGCTGTATTGTATTGCAGCACTTATTTGGAAACGTAGCCGCTGGCCAGCGTGCAGCAGTGGAACTGTTTACGCCTAAATAGGATCTTTCACTCCCAGATTGCTACTCCCAGGCAGCCAGCACATTAATATTTCATCACATTTAGTTTTTTTCCCCAACAATTGGGGCTTAACATGAGTACGTATAAGCCCATGAGATTGCCCGTGCAGATTGGGTCTTTACTGTTGTATTCACACGCACCGTCTCCACATGCAAGGTGCTTTTCAGGCATTTAATGAAAACTAAACCTATGCTCTTCAGGTACGCCCATTTTGTTGTAAAAGATTATGTCATAGGCCTCTACGCATCCCCTATGCCCTCACACAGCAGATTTGCAGGATTTTTTAAGCGTAAACAAAAGCCTTGAAAGCACACTTAACCTCTGCTGATTATAATACTGTGAAATGACAGACTTTTTCTTATTTATGGGATCCATCGGAGGACGTGTGGGAATGTTGTTGCAATGATTATAATCCCATTTAGTCTATCATTATGCTCGTCCAGCAGGGTATTATTGAGTGTCACTGAGATTCCTTGATGTTTGCGATCGGTGTTATTCTGATTATTTCTCACCATGTTTCCTCTCACTGTGACGGAAAGCCTTATAATCCCACACAGGCGGCAACATGCCTTTTACTATGGCACATTTAGATGGCGTTCAGATGTCACAGCTCTCAGGATTACATTAGGCGACAGCCAGCGTTTACCCTTTACCTGCTGGGAAATGTTTATCATCTGTGCAGCATATCTGATTTAAGCGTCTCCCCGCTCTGCAAACCCCATCAGTCCTGAGAGGTATCTCTGACGGCACACACACAAACACACAAACACACACCCTCAGATTTCATTAGCGTGGGTGAAGAAGCTTGATATTTGTAACAATGACTTTGTTCAGGATTACTGAGGCTGTTCGTTCTGAATTATTTGGGCCATCATCTGCAGATTATTCACTGTCTGCTTTCCATTGAAGCGGGCTGCTTTTGATTCATTCTTCTCCCATACGCTTGAGTTTAATGCGCTGCTTTGTGGAGGAGGGACTATTCCTTATAGATTATTCCTGAAAAACTCCTTAGATCTGCTGTCTTATTGATAGCAGGCCTTGCTTTTCAAAGAAATCGTTCTGTCACGTTTTGTCGTGGCGCGATAGCTATATTCAAATATTACAAACCAGTGACGGAAGATGTATTCAAATCCTTTATTTAAGCAAAAGTAAGACTTTATTGTAAAAATACTGCATCTGAAGTGAAAGCGCTGCATTTAAATTCCTACTTACACAGTTACTGTGGAGAACCTTTTACTGAAACAGTCTCAATTTAATACTGATGCCTCTATATGACCTGCATAAGTAAAATATATCATCAGAGAGAAGATGTGTATTTCTAGTTCTCGCAAACTCAGACAAAATCATGCAAGTTCAACGGAAACTCCTTCACCTCAGACATCAGTCGGGCCTAAGTGCTAAGTGCACCATGATTTCTTGCTATACTGGTTACAGAAAATGAGCCAGCGATAGCACTGGGTCCACAGTCCCTTTGCCTCACTCCTCGCCGCTAGGAGACTACTTCGCCCGGAGGAGGGCAGGCTGGCGCTCCAGAGAATAGCTCGCTAACTTGCTAGCTCTGGAGGTGCACAAGCTAACCAGCTAACTAACTAGCTGTCTTCTCTGGAGCCCCCGTCTTCAGAAGTCGTTTTCCAACGAAAAGCCAGCTTCTTTTCGGCAGCAGTGTTGCCCATTGGGAGAATACGTCTGTTCAAACATGTTAAGTTTAATGAGTAGCACAGTAGGAAAGCATGGCTCAGCTATATCCAGTACATCATATAGAGTAGCACAAACCTTGCGCCATAAAAGCCTCACATACATGATACATATGCATGTAAGTACTTGTAAGTCTATCTGAGCATAAGGTGCAATATGGCGGTGATAACCTTTTGACCCTCTTCAATGTGAGGTAAACCCTTTGGATATATTTGAAATGAATATGCTGATGATCTGGGCTTTTAGAGGCGATGACAATCGAAGACCATACCTTCTCCCAGTCAAGTGGATCCTCTCCAATGTAGCGCTTCAGCTCCTTAGACCATACATGTTTTATGTTGAGAGTTTTATAGAAATTAATGCGGAAGGGGGAATGTAGTTGGGGCATGCTTTTGCACATCTGGTTGGTTTTCAGAAGCTTTTTCGTAACAATAAAAGAAGTCATGCATTTTAAATCACCATCCTTTAGATTGTGCACACTCTTGGCAGGCTTTCATTCACATTTCCTTCGGTTTGATGGAAACTTTTTCAGAACCTCAGTATAAATGTAATCATAGCTTCATTGTAGTGTCTCAGCCCCGACAGATGAACAGTACATAAAGGAAATAAAGCGTCCTCAGTATTAAAAATGATCTCTGGCACAAATTTCAAGCTCAGACATTCAATCATAAGAAACAAACTATGAGGTTTTCCCTGGGTATGTAATTCATTTTGGACAAAACAATATAGATTTTAAATTGAGCGATTCATTACTTGGGTCATAAATGGTTTAAACTGAATCTTTGGCACCAGTATATTTCTGTTAAGTTGATTTCAAGAGGAAGTTTTTAGACAGTCGATAGTGGCTATGTTGAGACGGAAGGTTTCCCCGGTGAGGAACCGCTCTGAGCTCCAAGGGGACCAATCGATCACAGAGTTTTTAAATCATTCTAACAGTTTCAAGCCTTCATTTCCACATCTCATTATTCCATAATCGAACCCACACGGTCAAGAGGAGACAATCAATCTGACCATTTATCCGCTTCAGATAGTCAAGATGACATTTTCTTCAGACTTTCAGTGAGAGAGTTAGAGGATGGAGAGGACGGAATGAGGAAGAGACAGAAAGTAGGAAGAGGACATGGTTAGTTTTCTCTCTCTCTCTCTCTTTCTCTCTCTCTCTCTCCTTCAAAGCCTGAGGTGCAAAGTGAGAGTGTGTAGGAGTTTTTTTTGTCGACTAAATCTGCTGCTCCCTATCTTTTGCTCAGCTGCCATTATCTTTCTCTCTCTCTCTCCGTCCTTTGCTTTCTTTCCCACTCCCTCGCCGTCTTCATGCGTCTCCCTCTCAACATTTCCCATCCGCTCTTTTTCCCTCGCTGCCGTGTCTTTTATTCCTCGCTCGAATTTCCTCGGTTCGATCCTCCAACACTTGAGGTCAAGGTTAAAAAAAACATGTTGACCTCATCCTTGACTGGAAAACAATAGGGTGTCATCTGAAGCTTCGCCAGGCTTCTTCCACGGCCCTCTCTGTCCATGACAAGAGATGTCAGTCAAAGCTCCATCAGCAGTCTCCAGAGAGATATATAGAAATGGTCAAATAAAAAGAGGGGAATCTGTTTCGTCATGTTATTCCGACAACTGAAAGAAAATATGCTTTCATTCGTCTCCCGTCTTCCCCTTCACGCCGCAGTACTCGTATCAAATTGGTCTTGATTGTTGTGGCGGAGGAAGCTGGCTGACTCAGGACAGAGCGCCGACACAGAGGGAGCAGGATGAATGTAAATGTGAGCTGGAGACGTGGATTCTCTCGATTACAGCTCTGAGAGCTAAACATAAAACGTATTAACCAATTATTACGCCCATGTCCATCTGACTGGGAGCGTATATGTGCTCGATGATGAGCCCTAATTGGCTCTGAAGCAATAACAGTAGAAACAAGGTGACCTAAATACAGAGGCAGCTCCATCACAATTATTGTAACAATTAGAACTCCAGGAAGTGCCTTGAAGCTGCATTCTCTCTCCTGACCACCAGGGGGCGACCCCTCTGGTTGTATAGAAGTTAAAGCTTCATGTGTTAAAGCTGCATTCTCTCTCCTGACCACCAGGGGGCGACTCCTCTGGTTGTATAGAAGTTAAAGCTTCATGTGTTAAAGCTGCATTCTCTCTCCTGACCACCAGGGGGCGACTCCTCTGGTTGTATAGAAGTCAAAGCTTCATGTGTTAAAGCTGCATTCTCTCTCCTGACCACCAGGGGGCGACTCCTCTGGTTGTATAGAAGTCTATAGAAAATGACTCTACTTCTCTCTTGATTTATTCCCTCAGTAAACATTGTAAACATGAGTTTATGGTTCAATCTCTAGTTTCAAGTCTTCTTCAATACAGCATGATGTTCATTTAGTAAATTATGGTCCATTTAGAGTCAAGAGTTGACAGTTTGCTACCACAGCGTTGTCCGGTCTGGTAGTTGTCCGTGTTTTCGTCATACAACGTGTTTTCACTTCATGAAAGCTAATTGTAACATTTTGGGTTGTCTATTATTCAGCGTTGCACGATACATAGCTCCACCTTCTCTTCAAAACATCAGCTAAATACCCAAGTTGTCGACGACCAAAAGGCTGAACTCCAGCCTTCAAAGCCGTAGTCCATAAACCGGAGGGAGATGTCAAGGTGACTACGTCCACTTCTCTGATACATTTTTGGTCTGCTCACACAAGGAAATGTCACTGCTTTGTTTATACTTGAAATGTATTTCTGTGCTTCAGCTTCTTCTCATAAACACTGTCAGTCTCAGAGAGGGGTGGCCTTCACATTCACTGTTTGCGTGAACACTCACAACTTGCTTTGACTGTCCTTTACCCTCTGAGGATGAACGGACTTCTAACATTGAGACATACTTATCTTTTCACCTTCTTCTTTTTCATCTCAAATCAATGTTGTTCCTCAGGGTTATCACACGGCCTCAATAAACTGCACCTGTACATGAAGCAGAGGGTGCTCAGTCTGACCCTCTCCATTAAAAATAAAACCTCTTTACTGATATACATTTCTTTGAAAATGTTCAGTGTCATCATATCATCATGTTCCTGTTTCTGAATCAGTCTCAGTTGTATTAGAAAGTTGGTTTGTTTCTTTATAAAATTCTAGAGTGGAATATTGGTAAATATTTCTGTATAACGCTATATTACACAAACTGCCTCCTTATTCTAAAACTCAGTCGCTGTAACCTCAGATCACGTGGACGAATGAGGTAAGTCATAGAACCATCCACCGTTTGTGGACCCTCATCATGAGACATTTTAGATTATTTCATAAGCATGCTAGATTTTAAAAACAGGATGAAGGATCACTTGAATATACTTGCCCTAACATGGAATGCAAATTATTCGATTGATGCAATTTTCTGCATGGTTTGTTTTAAGTCTGTCGTCTCTTTCATGTGAAATTTCTGTGTTGTTTTTTTTACTTTATAGTGTTACCTGATCTGTTTAAAGTCTGAAGATCATTTGAAATGATTTTCTTTATGCTAATAACTTTGGAATATGAAATGTGTTATGTGTGTGTGTGTGTGTGTGCGTTTATATTTGAAAGAAAGCAGCAGCCCCATCTGCACATGATCAAAACGTTTTGATTATGACGAGCACCAGAACAAACATGCGTTCATCTATTCACACACACAAAAAAGGAGCGGGATCAGTGAGATTCATATAAAGCATCCTTTGACCGGGACGCACCCACAGCTGGACCCGGACTGAAGGGGATCAGAAACGGTCCCCTCCTGATGCAGCCGGCCTTGTTTGCATCAGCTCTTGTTATGATGATCCATTTTCTGTGTCCCTTTTCAGCTGCTGATGAGGTTTCCAAAGGGCGATGATGAGGCGCTTGGACGTCAATAAATTAGCACATATTCATACGCAATGAAACACCTGTTGTCTTTAGGCGAGGACGCCATCACGTTATTAAACCAGCCGTGTCGGTTCTGGCTGTCGTCCTGAAAGCGGCCAGCAGGGGGCAACGTGCTTAACACCGACGACCATCAGGCCAATGCATGCTGAGCTCAGAACGCCAGCGGGCCGTGTGTCTTATCTGAGCCCGGGCGCTCTTTGCACGCGCAGCAGGAACCGCACCTGTTCGTGCACACTTGCTGCGTTCAAGGGGACCTCGTGCATCAGAGAAGTTGCCGATGAATGAAAGCGGGTCTAGAAAAAAAAGTGATGATGGACTTGGAGTTTTTTTTCCCCATCAAGCGGACTAGTGGTATTTTAGAAACTTAATTTTAATCCACCCCAACAAATGAAACTAATGAAAATAGCCTTTAAAAAACAAGAAGATTTGTAGCCTACAACTTGATAGAAAAGTTCAATTTTTCCCGACCGCCATTGAAGTCAGCACAGACTCCGCCACGCAACAAGTTCCCCCTCCGAGCTTCCTCTGAAGCGGCCGTGTGATGCGCGGGATGGGGTGAGGTGAGGTGAGGGACAGCGGACGGAGACGTGAAGAGAGTCTATTAAACTATCATGTCTTTATTAAATGAGACGGGGAACATGGAGAACTCCAGCTCTCTGAACACGACCTCACCCCGGGCTCACCGGGGGGAGATCCTGGAGAATCCACTGCGGGTGAGTTTGTTCAACTTTCCAACTGTTCGGTCGGGTTCAGGGGACAAAAAGTGAATGTGGAGCGGAGAACTCCTGGTGTGATGTGAAACAGCAGATGCTGCTTGGTTACTTCAGAGCTTGTGGAATAAGGTTGATGCATAATATTGATAAAAAAAAAACGAATGTATTGTGAGATAAAGCAGCTTACTCTTTGACAACATATTGTTTTATGTGTCAACTTATATAAGAAGGTATATGTTGTCCTGTCTATCGCTGCATTTTGTGCCATTTAAAGACAATTACAACACTTTTAAGAACACAATTCTTCCTTCAAATATAAATATGACCAAAAAAAGTACAGTGTCACCCTAATTATTTCCCCCAGATGTCACTGAACAAGCCAGTATGTTTTCTCATTGCTATGTAGATGTGTTATTCCTTTGCTTACTTTGTGTGTGATATAAACCGGTTTCAGCTGTTCAGATTACAGCGATCCGGACTGAAGAGATAAGAGGGAAGAGAGGATGCTCCTCCCTTCCCGAAATGCACTTCGCACCAGGAGGTTACACACTAATGTCCAAGACAAAGATAAAGTTAGTCTTAAAAAAAATAATCTTGGAAGTCAAACTATAACGTCCGCCACCAGAGCTCTTTGGATAATGAGCACTCAGTGTGAATGAGGGAGCTGGCAGCTAAAGATATATCGCTGTTGGCACCTGTCAGAAGTGTCTTCTACGTGATCGTGGCTAAGGCATTGTGTTGAAAGGTCTCATCCTTCTTTTGGACTTTTAACTCTGTAAGTGGACTTTTAAGCTGAGTTGAGCTCGATGCATGGTAATGCACAGTGTGTGTGTTTGCTCGATGCATGGTAATGCACAGTGTGTGTGTTTGCTCGATGCATGGTAATGCACAGTGTGTGTGTTTGCTTATGTCCTGTTACGTGTGTCGGTCCTCTGCCCTCCTACTGCTGTGCACACATCCATTCTCCTCATGCTCATCTTCCCCTGTCAGTGTGTTTCCTCTGTGTGACATTACCATCGGAGGGCAGCGAGACTCAGAGAGTAACAGAGGAGGAGTGAGAGGCGTGAGTAATGAGTAATGGCCCATGGGTGGGCTGGGAGAGAATAGATCTACTGTAAGAGTCCCGAGCCAGCTGGCTAATGGTCCCAGCTACCCACCATCCCAGAGAGAACCCCCCGACATCCAGGACACAATATATCTGTCTGTCTCGCACTTTGACCGCCTCCCGGGGTTGAAAACAGTCGCACTGGTGGACGGAACATGTTGATGTTGCCAGAGTGCACCAAGGTTCTCCGAGCTCGTCCCATTGGTTGGCTCACCTGTTCAGGGATGTGATAACTGGCTCTGGTGAGGCACGCTGGTGGTTGGAACGTGGTTTATAATATAGGTGTTGTTTCTACTTCTTTGGTGCAAATCATAGACTGTATATAAGAAGTGAACGTAGTCACCAGGACGTCACCCGTTGGTTTGTGGACTGCTGTTTTGAAGCCTCTAGTTTGGCATTCTGGCCAGCGCCATCTTGGTTTTTGGCCGTGACCATCTTGTTTTTTGGCCGTGCAACCATAAGTGACAGGAGAGGGTGGAGCTAAGTACAACCAAACTCTGAATAAGACACTTTTAGGCGACCAAAATGTTACAATTAACGTTCATGAAGCGAGAACACACTGTGAAAGGATTACTGTTCAAAAACACGGACAGCTCCCAGTCCCACAGAGGAGTCTGCCCCTGATGGCCATTAGAAAAAAATTCAAGTTTAAGGCACTTCAGCATTGGCTTCACTTTTCAGACCCGGAGGTGGACCTGGAGAAAATGGGTTAAATTTGTGCAGAATGTGCTTTAAGGGCGACACTGCCAGTTTCCATGGGAGATGAAGAAAGTGGTTGATGGAACTTTTCTGTTCAGCAGGAATAATTCTGCAACAAACTTCAGCTGAGTTCATCTTTGTCTTGGTAACAGACATGGCAGTCGGCCTGTCAGTCTGTCTGTCACGTCGGTCCAGAGCAGGTCGTTAGCACAGTTACTGGCTCCATGTTTTTGGCCTTAGATATTCAGTCCTCGGGGGATTCCTGTACATATCTTTGGTGAAGCCCTGATAGTATATGCCTTGTACACAAGATATATGAAAATGTAATGGCCATTTTGCCATATCATTTGCTGAGCTGAGCTGTCTTCCTCTTGTAAGGTTCTTAGAATAGCAAAATTGTGAGTATGCTCCATCATCCCCAAGACCTTTGTATTATTGGATGTATTACATATTGCAAGTTTTCCTTGGTGGTAGGTCAACATTTGACCTTGATCCCAGCTGTGTTTCATCAGTCAGAAATAGTTTGAGGTAAAAATATTAGCGCATAGTGACAGATTTTTGTGAACATGTTCTTAGCGCTTATATTAACTGATTAAATAAAGTAAGGTTGTCAACGTTAATAGTCTGCCTTCTCCGTCCTTCCCTCTTTGTCCTTCCTTGCCCAGCTACACTAAGTCTCTGAGCTGAGACTCTGCTTCTTCTGTGCCCATCACCTCTGAGCAGAAACTGACAGGCCTCATCCAGAGATCAGCCCATCCCAGGGAGGGGACAGGCCCCCTTTGTCAGCGGACACAAAGGGCCACGCTGTCTATCGAGCTGTCTGTCTGTCTGTCTTTGGGTCAGCGTCCTAGCGAGGAGGAGGAGGAGGATCAGTGCCGTCAGTCCCTCCATCAGCTTTAGGGCCCATTCTGTTGCCTCATCTTTGGTTTAGGTTCAGGCAGGAGAGGCGTCCTCTTCTGATCCAGTGGTCACAGTTTGCTTCGTGCAAGTACTCGCTGATGGAAAATTGCTTGTCACAAGAGTTTTGTGGATTACATGTGCCTTTATGAGGATGTTATATGTCCTCATGAGGTTATGTGGGGTGCAGGATTCAGGTTACAGTAAGAATATAAGTGAAGGTAAAGAGCACGAGTACACAGAAGTAACGTGCGTGTTTGTTTAGGGTCTGACGCTCCGTCCAGTCCTGTAATACTCTGTAATAACACTGTTTTCAGTCGTGCAGGACTTTTGTGTAAAGTGGGTGTTTTTGAGGCTGCAAAACTTTCAGGGAGAAATTAAGAGAAATTCAAATTGTCTTTAACTGACATTTATTGAATATAATTTACCAAGTACACTGACTGTAATTTGATTTAAAAAAGGTACAGAGGTACAGAGAGGAACAGAAAAAATGCGGTGGACGAAGCCTGAGGTCCTTGATCGTGCTGATCAAGGACCTCAGGTCTTTGCTGGTTTTGCTGACAAACCCACTCGACTCATGTTGGAGTTTGTGTCATCATGACTTTTACGCGCTGACTAAAAGAACACTGGGATCGTTCTTTGATCTGTTGTCTGGTTTCCTCACTATCGGCACAAATGTCGGGTTAAAGAATCCAGTTCTGAGTCTCTGCTTCTCGTTAAGCCTTTTTAAACAGAGGTATTGTGCGCTGTGTCGTTTGCCAGTTGAGCTGTCAGTTCTTTAGTGGCAATTGTTCTCTGGTGACATTTTGTGCAAATGAATCCCACTTTGTAACAAATTAATTACATTTTGACAAAGCTGAAAGAAAGCTGGAGTATGATTAGCTCTCTCACGTGGCTGGCCCAGAACAACCCTGCAATTACAGAATACTCCATCAAACGCACACGTTGGACTGGTCAAGGAAAAGTCAGCCATAAAACAACCAGATAACTGTTCAAATATAGATCATTAAGTAAATGTAAAGAAGAAGTCAAATATGCACAAATATGCACACCCCCAAAAGGCCCCAGTCCTTTCAAAGTGTTGAATATATATTATAACGAAATGTATATAGCATTTTAAATGTAACAGAGCTCCTGATACAGAGAACAAAATCATAAGGTATATAGTTGACAGTGTCTCCTATGAAAAGCTCCATAACAGGAAGGTTTCTCTGAAGCTGGTGAACGGAAACCATTTTCTTTTTTGCAGCTGTAAAGACAACACAAAACCAGAATCCTTGATATCAAAGGTCCCAATTTAATATATGTTCAATACCAACACGAGTATGCATGGTGTGATAGTGCTGATCCACACTTTGTCCAGCATTGAGTATTGGGTTTTAGTTAATTCATTAATAAAAACACATAATTTTTCTCAAACCATCTGTCTGAATACACCTGCATTCACCCCCTGTCTCTTTAAGACCCCCCCAGCCTCCTGAAAAAGCCCCGTCTGCTCTGATTGGCTCGCATGAAATATATGACGCACCTTTGCAAAGGTAGTTCTCCAGTCGATGACGGTGTATTCTAATGAGCCTGCATGTGACATAGGAAGGGGAGCGGAATCTGAATATTGAATCGTGTGTTTCAGACATTTCACTTTGTGTGGTTGAAGCCCTCCAGATACCCAAACGTACGTGCACAAGCACTGCAAAAGTGACTTTTTCATGATATATACCGTTTAAGTACAGTAGTTGAGTAAATATACTTAGTGCACTGTGCACTACTCTTGCTTTCCTTTCGTAAAGTCAAGTGGGTAATGTTTGCTAAGTAAGCCACAAACCAGTGGCACTCCCAGTGTTGCGGCCTCCCTGTCTCCACGGCTTTTGTTTGCTCTTCCTGTGACAGGAAAACTCTCTCTCACGCTCTCTGTTTATCTTCCTCTCGCTCTCCCTCTGTGGGGTCGAGCGCCAGGCTCTCGCTCTCTCCCACCAACACTGAGGCAGAAACAAAAAAATGAATAATGTTACTGTAATAAGATTAAATTTACTTGCTGGCAAAGCTTAATCTAACGTCAGTGAATCCAGTGAAACGGTGAGATGAATCCCTCCTCACCCACAGACTGTATATAAAAAGAGGACGTAGTCATCGTGATGTCACCCATTGGTTTGTGGAATGCCATTTTGAAGCCTCGAGTTCGGCTGTCGCCATGTTTTGTTTTTTTCGGAACTAATCAACAGAAGTTAGCATATTTGGAATGCGGAAGATTGACGTAAAGCATCCCCTGCTTTATGGTCTGTTTGGCTCTAAATGGACCATAATTTACTAAATGAACATCATGCTGTATTGAAGAAGACTTGAAACTAGAGATTGAGACATAAACTCATGTTTACAATGTTTACTGAGGGAATACATCAAGAGAGAAGTAGAGTCATTTTCTCATAGACTTCTATACAACCAGACTTCTTTTTGCAACTGGAGAAGTCGCCCCCTGCTGGTCACTAGAGAAAATGCAAGTTTTAAGTTTTAACACGCTTCCTCATCGGCTTCACTCGACAGAACTGGGGGTTGCCGCCTGGTCCTCACACTTCAAACTGCTACACCTCCTGTGTGAAGTCTGTACATCCAGCAGTGTGCTCTTAACACACTGTTGCTCCCACACAGCTCCTCATTGGGCCCCCTGGTCCCTCTCAGTATTACCCAGCAGCCTCCTCGGGGGCTCTGTAACAGCGAAGCAGCGGGCCACTTACACTCCTCGTCCTGTAAAGCTTGACAAGGGTTATTGATCTTGGTTTGGTGCACGGAGCACAGCTGGCCTGATGGATGACGGCGTCTGTGTGATCATGACTTACCAGGGAGCACATTAGTCGTCTCTCATACAGTACAGTCAGCCCACCACACGCTCTGTCTGCCTGCTTCAATATTTGACGATGGAGTCTTTCATTGCACACCCACGAGCGCACACGTTTTTAATTTTTACCTTGATATGATATCAGTCCCCTAGGAATCTCATCATTGAGCCGCCCATCTGCTCCCTACCTCCTCCTCCTAAATCCTGTTTACCTCTGATGCAACGCAAGCTTCATCACACACACACACACACACACACACACACACACACACACACACACACACACACACACCAACACGCACTGGAGTCAAAATCCTGTTCGAGGTCAGTGGACTCCAGGAGGAGGAGACGGAGGCAGACTGTGAGATAGAGGAGCATATGCGGTGGTTTCGAATTCAAAATTATCCAGAAATCTAGCGGGCTTAACATCTTTATCAGGCTGGTGAGGAAGTGATGAGTTGTGTCATGCAATAAAGAGGGTACAACACCAGGGTTTGACTTTAAAGTGGGCTGTTGGGCGATGATCACATAAGTCAAAACTAATTGAAAATGGGCTGTGGGGAAGTCTTGTGTGCTTAAAAGTGAGGAAGGGACTTTTATCTGGTTTCTTCAGACTACACATCTCGTGGGTGTATTACAACATTGTATCAGCCACAGGCTACTGTGATAGCATATTCCTGTTATGTTTACATGTGCAGACAGAAGACAAATGGAAATAACACCCTAATTGAACTCCAAACCGAGAGGCAAATGTGAGACTCAGTTATTTTCATATGATTTTTCTGGACTATAGAATATTGGGTAACCCTGGCCAGCCCTGGTTTTTATTCTATTCTGGCTGAAACGCATCACTTTATGTTTTTGATGTAGAGTTTCTTTTGTGGTGGCACACATTTTAAGCCACGCCAGTCAGGTACGGCTCGAGGAATATGGAAATATTGGTTGGCCGTTCGTTTTTGAACAGACATTCGTGAGCCGCATTTGATCGCTGACGGCCTCTAGCACCACAGGAGTAATTCTAATCATTTTGTTTTTCCTCTAGTGCCACCATCAGGTCAACATTTTTCATCTGTCCAATACTTTTATGACTAATAAGTGGATGACTAAATGCCTTCAAAACCCTTCCGCCTCAGTGTTTAGAAATTAAGAAATTAAGAAATGTTAGCATGATAACGCGCCTAACGCGCCAAACTAAGAGGTTGAATATGATTAACATTACCTGCTAAACAGCATTTTCATTAGCATGTTAACATGCTCACATTAGCATTTAGCTCTAAGCACCATTGTGCCAAAGTACAGTCTCACATGGGTGTAGACTCTTAGTCTTGTCTGAAGGGGAATTCATTAATTCATATTGTATAATTATAAATTGATGATACATAAATATCATATGTAGGCAGTTAGGGGCAGCAGCGCGGAGACCTTGGATGTCTCGAGGAAGTGCAAATATGGATTTAAGTTGACCCCGAGCTGCCAAAACTGTGGCTGATCTCCAGTGAAAATAAAATATTGTTTGTACACTCAAAGAGCCGTGCAAGTGTGCCACACAATATTATTTTACAATTTGTAATTCTAGTACAGAACTACCTGAAGCCCTGCAGCAAACGCGGACCTGCACCTCATCCACACTGTTCTACAGTCATATTTTGCCCCTGTGTTGAAGCACACCTGAGGACGAGAGCCTGTCTCATTAAAAGAAAAGGTTATGAAACTGTGTTCCGTGGAACTTTACCATTATCGATTTGTCCGGCGTTCCTCTGTTTGCTTCCTTGTAGTTTCTGAGGCTGACAGAAGAGTAGAGGGCTGTTTTCCTCCCTCAGAGAATGAGCTTTGGTCTTTGCTCAATGACTCTAAGAGTACGCTATAATGACAGCTCCTTCCCCTCAGTGGTGCGAAGAGATGTTTCATACTTTCACTGAGGGCGTCTAATAATGTGCTCTGACAGAGCGCCAGACGAGCTCTGGATCGTGTGATAGTGATCAGCTGTGTTCTGAGACCAGACAAATTAATTTACACTCCATTCATTGTGGTAGCCTTTGATCACAGTGGTGTTATCTCATTGTATCAGATGTATATTATTGATAACCCACTAATTTAGTAGGCTAATTTAGCATTCTGTTGCAGCAAACCCCATAATACCTTCAGCCAGTTATGGCTGCATGCTCGAGGACCCCTCGTGGTTGCGGTGACTCAAACTTTCTCAAAACAACTTTTATTGCCTGTTTTATTCTGCCACTGGCTGCCTGCTGACGCCAGTATTTGCCGCAAGTGATAACACAGCTTCTCCACGCCCAGAGACAGCATTACATAGCAACATAACAGTTTGCTCACTTTTGGTGTTTTGGACGGTGCGTTTGGCTAGCCGCTAACAGCTAACGGAACTACCAGTACACACACTTTTGAGTACATTGCCGCAGCTCAGCCTCTGCTGCGTGGGCAGACAGCTGGGCGAGTTTAATTCCGTTCTGGTAAAGTTTGTATAACATGTCTTATACAACATTACTTTGAGCAAATTGCCTGCATAAGTCACAGCTTGTTTTTGCTTTTGAATAAAGTGTCTTTTGCGATGTCTTAGTGTCTTTAGCCAATTGCGGGTTGTATTCATTCAATCGAACATTACACCAGGGGTTGTTGCAGACACACCTGGTGGAGATCTGCACTCCACTGAGTGTGCATTTCTAGTTTCATATCTAGTATTGCTGTCCTTCTCACAATACTGTTCCCCCTCTCTCCCATTTTTTTCTCACAATACTGTTCCCCCTCCCTCTCATTTTGCAGTCTTTTGTTTTAATTCCCATCACTGTCTATCCTCTCTCTCTTTTCTCTCTACCCTCCCTCTCTTTCATAATGCTCTTTCAAGAGATAAATACTTGGATGTGGTTGGCTGCTGTTACTTCTTCTACAGTGATTGAGTATCTTTCTTTAGGTTTTCATCATTCACATTCCACCCCCACTGCACGCTTTCATTTCTTTGTAAACTTGGCCCGCCCACAACTACCGGTGTGTTTATGGCCTAAAATTAAATTTCCTCTTGGCAATAATTTTATGAGCACATGGGGGAAGAATAGCCCAGCGTTTTCTTCAACACTTTAAGGAAATGGATCCTGTTTCTCTGTCCATCACTTAAACAGCAATTATGCCTTCCTGCTGAGAGTTGGCTACAAAAACATGGCCATAGTGCCCAAGAATCTCATGATACAAGGCATTTTTGGGGGGTGTAGTGCTGCCACCCAATGTAAAGGGCAGACGAAGTGGTTTGGCACTGTAAATCTTTAAAAAAATAAAATAAAGTATGTTGAAGAACCAGGTTGATAAGTAGGAGTAGTGAAAAAAACGTGGTATTTATTTTTTAAAAGTTCACTGAATCAAAGGGCAAAAATTAAACCCAGTGAAACTCAACTGAACTAAATTAAACTGAAGAAAAAGAACACCATACAAAAGAAAGCTGCAGCCTCACCACAAGCTGTCAACTCTTCTATCCCCTTTTGCTCCAGTGAATGGCATTTTAACCTTCTCAGCCTCCCCTAACTGGAACATACCACCTGCCCAGGTAAGAATAGGGTTAGCTCAGCAGAGTAAGCATCCAAATCACACAGAACAATGAATATACCCTTAATACATGAACTCTAAGCTACTGCTGACATCTCAATCGATCCATAGATTGAGCAGCTAATCGACCACAACATCAGGCAGAACAGCTTGTCTCATTTATTCATCTTAATGGACAATGTATTAAATAAACTGGAACATTCGACTGAAATTAATAATTAAGCCCAAAATAACCCACTGTTATTGTTGGGCCTGGTGAAAAGCTAGAAGGCAACCTTTACACATTTCTCTTTCCCTTGGGGGGGGGGGGGGCTCATCATGAGGGTAGTGAGACAGGAAGTCAGTCACGACATTGGCTTTCCCTGGTCGGTACTCAACCTGAAACTGGTCTAAAACACCCATCTAGTGACCCCATTGTTTGAGTCTTTCAGCCAACCCGGCCCCCGGGGATCCGCTTCAAGGATGAAGTCTCTTCTTAACAGATGACCAGACACTTCACCCTGAAGCGTGACGGCTCCCAGGCCCACTCCACAGGCACTCCTTTCATACAGTCATCTACTAATGGGATTCATGTTGACAAATATGAGTGGACAGTGACAACCCGTTCGTTTCATTGTCTTCATATTTATTTATTTTGAACATGTAACAAAAAAGTAAACAAGAATAACAAATAAAATGAACAGTAAATATAACAAACTGTGAATAAACAAATTCTCATAAACAACATGAATTATTAACATTAACAAATATTGCATATCCAAAAAGGAGTAGGGAGAAATACACACATATACCCTTTCTCCATAACTTAAAGAATTGACTCAATAATTATCATATAAACCTTTGTGACTGTCCACGTTTAAGATGGCATCATACTTTATTCCACAGCGGGGACATGCACAGTGTTAAAGCAGCACCTAGGGTTAGTGCAATACCTACAAGCATCAGTTAAATATGGGTCTATAATCAATAATTAAACAGTAAAAAGCTCTAATATAACTGAACAGGGGCTGCACGGTGGTGTAGTGGCTAGCACTATCACCTCACAGCAAGAGGGGTCTGGGTTCGGTTCCCGGTCTGGGCAGTCCTTCTGTGTGGAGTTTGCATGTTCTCCCCGTGGCAGTGTGGGTTCCCTCTGGGTTCTCCGGCTTCCTCCCACAGTCCAAAGTCATGCAGCTCAGGTTAATTGGACTCTAAATTCCCCATAGGTGTGAATGTGGGCGTGAATGGATGTCTGCCCTGCGATGAACTGGCGACCTGTCCAGGGTGGACCCTGCTGTCAGCTGAGATCAGCTCCAGCGTCCCGCGACCCTAAAAAGGATAAGGGGTTCGGATAATGGATGGATAACTGAACAGTTGAATTTACATCATGCCCAAAGCAAATACTGATATTGAACAGTTTAGTTTTGGTTTTTGTGATCTACTGAGAGCAGTGTTGATTGTAAAGTGTGACAGCAGTCGGAAGGAAGGAATAACCTGCATTATAAATGTTATCAGAAACCACTGGGTGAAGCATAAGATGACATAGTTTCACAATGCCAGTCCCACATCAGTGACGTCCGCGGTCGCATCATAATTACGTAACATAATGAAAGTCAAGTCGGATTCTCTGAGAGTCGCAACTGTCTTTTCCTAAATCCTTCTGAATTATCCTTTACATCTTTCATTGACCTCGATGGAAAACGTCATGAGGCCAAGGAAAGATGTGAAGGAGAAGAGTAGTTAGGAAAAGACATTAGGATCTAATTATTTGACCTTTCCACCTTTGTTTGGACAATGAAAGGCTAGTTGAAATCTGGGCTCTGCAATGCTGGGACATTATGAGTGCCCCCTTCAAGGAGTGCTTGTTCACGATGTTCTTCCCATGGCAGTTGATTGGGGCTGGTTGGCAAATTGGTAAAGAAATTGGTGATACCAACCAGCCACACCAAAGAAGGACTTGAGCTCTTTCTTGGTACGGGGATGCAGACAGACCTTCACTGCCTGACACCTTGTTTTGTTTCGATATTACTCCACAGCCCACCAAATAGACCAGATATTTGGCTTTCCGTTGGGCCACAGACAATGTTTTGGACCAAACAGTCAAACCTGCCTTCTGCAGCCTTTGTAGAACTTCTCTCAGATCCTCCAACGTGAGACTGAAAACGACAATGTCATCCGGGTAGGCAGCTGTGAAGGATTCTGTTCCCTCCGAGGCCCAGTCCATGAGCTGCTAAAAAGTGGCTGGGTGGTACCGGCGGTTTGTTTCCAACTTTTCCACCGTGGCTTCCCCTTGACCTGACCTGAACCGGTAATCTAGCACTGATCAACTGCCATTTCTCAAGAGCTTGACATGCGTTTTAGCCACGCTACGTGGTCTGAAATATCTTAAGAGCTATTGGATGGATTGCCATGAAACTTTATGCAGACATTTGTGGTCTACAGATAATGAAGCCCTACTGATGTTTTATCATTTAGCTGTCCAAGTACAGCCTAAGTGTGACACTGGACACCGGAATTCTATTCTCAAAACTTTGCTTCTGTGTGCTTCAGGTGTGTACCAACCTTTGTGAGGTGTCGTATATCGTGGGAGAGTTAAGAGGATGAGGGAGCATTTGAGTTTTGGCATATGTGTGTTTGTGTGTTGCTTTTTACTGCATTTGAGTGTGTGGGAATTGAAAGTTTGATTTCATGTAACCCTCTGTTTCACAAGAGCACCACAAGTGTCTTTGAACAGAGCACCAATGGACCAACGGTCTCTGTGATTGTCATGGAAATGACAGGTGTGACAGCTGGAGGGAAGACTTGCATAAAGTATTATGTTTGCTGTGTGACAAGTAGAGCGTCCCCTAATCTTGTGCCTGTTTACTGTTTGTTCCCCACAGACCTATCTCCTGGGAATCATAATCTCCATATGTGGGAATATCCTCATCAGCATTTCACTCAACATACAGGTAGGAAGTGCCAGGATCCAGTTGTACAGCAAACACTCCACACCCAGCAGGCACTTGACGCCTGTTAAGACACATTTTTCTACTCCCTTTCTCCTGACAGTTGGCTCTCTCTTTAGCAGACTCCGTCAGGATCTCAGTGAACGGCTGTGTGATGTTCATATTCACAGCAGCTATTGTGCAGCAAACAGCAGAAATTACTTTGTCTTTAGGCAATAAAGCCTTTTGAATTAGAATTATTAGAATTAAATGTTTAAGCATCAGGGGCCAGTTGCATAAAGATATACAGTACCTAGTCTTGAATATATCTTTAAGTCAGACTTGCTAATGCATGTGTATGTGAGAAAATAACAGAAAAGCTAACCAACATCCAACGCTTGTTAGTCCAATCTATATCTAGCTAAAGTTGTAAAAGTAATGGATAAACAGTTGAAATATTTTGCTAATAGTTAGCTAAAAGTAATAGATAAACAGATGAAATAGTTAGCTAAAAGTTAGCTAAAAGTAATGAATAAACAGTTGAAATATTTTGCTAATAGTTAGCTAAAAGTAATAGATAAACAGATGAAATAGTTAGCTAAAAGTAATAGATAAACAGATGAAATAGTTAGCTAAAAGTTAGCTAATAGTAATAACAGTAAACAGTTGAAACAGTGCCCATTGCGCAATACACAATAACAACATAGTGTCTTTTGCTCTCTCTGTTTTTGCAAAACCTCCTTTTGATGCAGGTGCAGAAACTGTGGTGTTTGTGGCAGCAGCAAGCAGGGCGTGACAGCTTCAACTTAATGTGAAAAGTGCTGGGAAAGGCTGAAAACCATTGTTTATTAGCCAGTGTGAGCTTGTGAAGATAGAATTGTTAATGATTATGAGGTATACATTTGAGTTTGCCTTATAGAGCTTCTCGCCTCGCTGATTTGCTTAATTAATGTCATGCTACTTCTGAGAGGAAAAGCTATCAGCAGACGGTGTAATGGCGTGACGCCCTCTGTAATGCTGTATCAAATTACAAATTGCCCCTTATTTTTCAGATGTAATATGTGTGGCTGTGTAGAGCTGTAAAGTTATTTGCGTGGTGTATGTTGTCCTAAGCATCTCTCCAGTTATTTGTTCTGCTAAATCTGACTGATGCCTCTGGCTCCCGTTCCCTCTTTCCCCAACAGAAATATGCCCACGTCCGTCAGGCTCAGCGAGGCTCCAAGCCCTACTACACGTCTGTGGGGTGGTGGTGCGGTGTGGCTCTCATGGGCATCGGGGAGCTGGGGAACTTTGCTGCCTACGGCTTCGCCCCAGCATCGCTCATAGCCCCGCTGGGCTGCGTGTCTGTCATAGGTGAGTGCGACCTTTTTCCCACTCATACATTATCCATGCATGAAGGCGGGAGGAAAGGTTGCTTCCTCTGGGAACAACAGGAAGCGTTGCCATGCTGAAAGTCTGACAGGTTTTATCTGGGGGGAAAAACAGCCAACTCAAATGCATTATGAATACAGAAAGGGAGCTATAGTACAGAACAGATACTACACATTTCCAAACAAAGTCTCAGGGACGATTGTTTTTCACTCCAATAAATAGTAAAAAAGAGCCATTGGTGCACTTTCAAGCTTTAAGTTATACTTTAAAACCATTATCAGTAACAGATGGACACAATTTTGTCATGATCCCTGATAATTTCTCTTTTGGGAATTCATTCCATACCACTACCTCGGCAATATGGATTCAGTTACTATTTACTGGAAATCTTTGGAGAATCGAATCTAATCAAAGAGATCAAGATTACTTCACAAAAGAATTAGGGGCAACTGTGGATCAGTGGTAGAGCAGAGTCGTCCTTCAATCAGAGGATTGGCGGTTCGATCCCCAGTTCCGTTAGTCCATGTCGTTGGGCAAGACACTTAACCCCAAATTGATGCAGAGTATGAATTGGTGTGAATGATTAGTTAGTCCTGATGGGCAGGTGGCATCAGGGTGTGAATCATGGCATGTAGCGTTAAAGCGCTCTGAGTGGTCGGAATACTAGAAAAGTGCCGTACAGTCCATTTACCTTTTATTTCAATTGTGGTATACATACAGGTACGTGCATAACATTTGAGTTACGACTATATATTCATATGTTTTATATATTTGGTTCAACATGATTTAAAGTTAAACCATGATTTAATCAAGTTAAAAAAAAAAAGGAATCCTCGTTGGTGCCACCCAGGCTAAATATCCTGGCTGTCATACTGATTACAGTATTGTAAAAATTGGATTTCTGGAAGCCTGGACTGATTTAGAAGACAATTGATGAAAATGCATACATTTAATGCAGTGGTTCCATACCTTTTTTGGCTTGTGACCTCGAGATTAAAGTCTACCAGATCGACCAAAGACAGATTGAGTTCCCCTGTTTTATGTGAATCATTTTAGAGGCCTTAAAATGTCAACCTTTTCAGCAAAAAGCAGGAAGAAATACATATATTTCTTTCTGCTTTTCTGTCCTGTCAATCATCTCACAGCCCATGAAATGAATCACATAACCTCTTGACCAAAGTAAATATTGGGACATCTTACATGGTAAAGATGCCATCAGCAAACACAAGCCTCCCTTGAGCAGTGGTCTGACAGCTTGTTGCATGAGAGCGTTGAAACTGCAACAAGGCCTGTCTTTTTTGGTATGAGTTTTAAATATCAGTGCATCTCTTGGTGTATAATTACGGACAAAACAAATCTATACAGGAAAAAAAACCAGGACATGAAAATAAACTGCATTAATAAAGTTCTGTATTGACAGTGTAGTAGTGCTATTTCCATCCTCAGGACTATACATCTGTCCTGGTGAGGCTGATACTGCGGCTCTCTGACGCACAGAAACTTTGCTTTCCAAAAAGAAACCAACTGTTGCTCTACACAGCCTCACACAGCAGGTCAGCGTGTAGGTGTGTGTTCATTTTTCCCAATTTCCTAGTTTAAGATGAATATATACATTTACACCCTTCAACTTGGGTGCTTCAGGAAGCCCAGTTACTTACTACTGACATTATAAATCCAACAAACCCCCTCCAGAAAGGACTTTTTTTTTTTACAGCCCACAGTGTGAACTCAAGCTGCCATGAACTAAGCCCGATCCGTTAGCCAATCAAAACAAAAGGCGGCCCGGTTGCCACAGCGAGCAGCGGCTCAACGCGAGCCCTTTGAACGCAGCTTTCAATATTGCGCAGGTCCGCTTCTTGCATCGCGCCGCCCATCGCCCATCACCGGAGGAGGTGGCGGTGAGTCATGGATATAAATGACAGCGATTACCCTGACGCTTCAAACTGGTTTCTCCCCCCGGTCACATCCCACCAAATGGATGGATGGTGTTGAATAAAAGTGCTGAACGAAAACCACCAATCTTGCTTAACCCCAACTCTCTCGGCCGCTGTAGATATTACCTCTCAGTGCCGTCCTTAAAGCCACAGGTATGACCAATTACTGTGCTCCTTTCCCCTTTTTACTATCATTATCGGCCAGCTATGAACACCGCTCCTTGCTCCACACTAGGGTTGCGCTGGAGTGCGGTGAGTCATGAGCAGCTGGAGTGCATCCTGGAGGAGCGTCTTGAAGAATTGAATGATGGGAGAGGTGAAGAGGAGAGGACGAAGTCTGTTCCCCTCAGCGCTGACACATGGAGCTGAGGGGAATAACTAAATGTGCCGGTCGCTCTCTTGCACACAAATGAGCAGACGCATACATGTAACCGTAGTGGTGTGTAAAAACACCCAGGTCTGGCAGGTTTTCTGTAGACCACACACACACACACACACATACACACACACACACACACACACACACCTCCCGCTGCGCTGTTGTGCCTATTTTCCAAAAGCTGTGTGAAGGCTTCGAGTGAGGGGGAGGGGGGGGGTCTCACAGCGGGAGGCCTTGGGACAGCGGGAGGCCTTGGGACAGCGGGAGGCCTTGGGACAGCGGGAGGCCTTGGGACAGCGGGAGGCCTTGGGTGAATAAACAAGAGGGAGGCAAGTGGTTGGGGTGGGTAGAAGAGAGGAGGACAATAGGGTGAGGTGATGGGAAGGGAAGGTAAAGAGAGGGAGAGAGATTTGAATGAAACGAGACAACAGGCAGAGATACCGAGGGAGAGGAGGACAGAGCTGATGATGCCGCTGTCATCCCCCCACCCCGTCCCCCGCGTGTCACACTGCCAGTGTAGCCGACACTCCACGCCGGGCAATTACCACTGCCTCCGTCCACGGAGCCCAGAGCTCTCTATTAGGGAGGACAGCGTCATCCCAAACGGATGCTGTGTGGAGCAGAGCGTCGGCTCTCTCCGTCATATAACGTGTCATCACATGCAAAGAGGAGGAGGGGGGCGGAGGGGGGTAAACAGAAACCTGATTCACACACTCCATCCGCGTTGCTCCCAGATGTCACTCTGCAGCAACTTGTATCATTGATTAGGATGTGTTGCTATATCTGTGTTTTGATGAATTTAAACAGATCTGTGGCTTTAAGGTTTAGTTTAGACGACTAAACTGCTCAGTTAGCTTGAGACAACTAAACTACTGAGTTAGGTTGAGACAACTAAACTACTGAGTTAGCTTGAGACAACTAAACTACTGAGTTAGCTTGAGACAACTAAACTACTGAGTTAGCTTGAGACAACTAAACTACTGAGTTAGGTTGAGACAACTAAAGGTACGTATGCTGTGGGAGAACGGCCTGGTTATTTCATAAAGTTTGATGTGTCATTCAGTATTTAGATTTTATAAGATCTCACATTACATTTTAAAACACCTGTACACGTTCAAGAATTTCTGAATTTCTGAAAGCCGGCCACAATACTTGTGTCGTCACAGGACAAGAGAGCTTTCAAAAGTCACCGTTTGTTTTGTGACGTTGTGAAAAATACATTATGTGCACCATGACACCACTTCTTATCTTTGAGCCTCTCCGGGACATGGCGACTCAACTGTCGCTGCTTTCATCTGTTCATGTCAGATGGGTGTGGGGAAAGAATGTTTGACATGGTGTGTTTTCCCACAGGGGGGGTTCCATTACTACACATCTGAGAGAGCACACAGAGGGGCAGTCCACACACACACACACACACACACACACACACACACACACACACACACATACACACGCACATCCATAAACACACTGGAGCAGCAGTGACAGAACTGTGTACCCCAGAGGTTACCACATTTCTCATTTTATCAAGGCGTGTGAATCTCACTTCGTACCGAGTTGCTATGGTTACTTGTTGGATCCAGCCGGCCCCAGAGGCAAAGAAGGAGCCCTAAATGTATACACGAACACGCTCGCAGTATGAAACATTTATCATTCATCAGAATACCAAGGAGAGTCTTTATAAACTTCCAATTTGACAGTAAAGTCCCCGCGGCATCACACACATCCATGCCTTGTTTCAAACGTCTCCTCTGGAAGACACTCCATCAGCAGGATGTTCTTTAGAGCCACAGACACTGAGCATACTTGAGGGCAAATGTTTCTTTATTCAACTTGAACTTTTCTATTTCTTAGTTCATATTAAGCTTTTCTATTAGCTTGGGTTTATTACCGTTGACTACAATCGACCCTCAGGTGGAAGCATTCTGCGAATTAATCTGCAATCGTGTTCCACAGTCGCTGTGTAACATCCATATTGAGACCGTGTCTGTCATGCCACAACACCAGAGCGACTCGCTTGTGTCTCCCTGACATATTGAGCTGTTCATGCTCTGGAGCTAATCTCCTTAAAGTGCTGGCAAAGCCTGTTCACAAACTGTCTGCTCTCTCAGCATCATCCAGCATCTTTTCCTGTTCGGTCTGTCTGCGTGCCGCTCACCGCAGTTGTGTCCAAACTCTCCCATCTGCCCCGGGTGAAACGTTGGAGTGCGTAACACAATAACGGTTACACGGTAATAAGGGTGTAAAACTAGGGTGCTGCTCAGTGTTGAGGACCTCCAGCACGGCGTGTTATGTAAACTGACCTCCCCGCTGACATGCTGCTGTCACTCGCTCCTCTATCTGCCCCCGTCAGTCTGTCCACTGCCAATTTGTCTTCCAGCTTGTTTTCTTTCCGTCTGTGTGGCCACCCATCCGTGCATGTGCATGTTTATGCATCATACACGTCTGCCTTTCTCGCTATCTGTCTCTGCAACAGCCAAATGTCGTATAAAGTCGTATACAGCCCCCCGAAATATTAAGAAGACTAATCTGGGCCACGTGACACTGATTGCTTTCCAGTCTTTTGACAGTGATAATGACGAATGGCTTCACGAAAAGTGTGCTGTGGAATTGCACCTCGCCGTAATTTGATGCTTATGAAGTCCTAACGAGTTCCATTTATCTGAGCGAGCTGACAGATTTGATCAGGCTGATTGATATCAACATGTCAGGCATTGTGTGGTATCAATTTATGCAGACATACATTTACATATATACATATACAGTCTCACTGTGTGTACTCGTGCATGACTGAGTGCTCTGAGTGTACGTGTTACTGCGTATGCTTTGTTTGTTCATACAATATATATACGAGACAGTGCAGTGATCTTCTCACAGTAACATATAATTACTCCTCATCCAATGACAGTTTACAAGTATACAGCCAGTGTGTTTGCAAAGCTGTTGATTTAATAGATGTTTTTTTATCAAGTCAATATTCAGTCAAGCATCCGGCCCTGCTTGTGATTAAACTGACTTGTTGCATCGAGATACAAATCAATCCAGAATATGAGGCTACAAAAAACACCAATTATGTTTTTTTATTGTCAGGGGACGAAAGCATCGACTGTGGTAGTGTTGAACAGCGGAGATCGAGCTACAATCCAAATGATTTAGTGTCTGGACTACGTATCCTATTGCTTTAAAAAAGATATACAAAGTGAGATGGAACTGTGTCTGAGTTCAGATCATAAACTGTGTTTATTGATGGTTACACTAACAGGAACATATATTTTCTCTTCCCAGCCAGCGCTGTCATATCTGTGATCTTCCTCAAGGAGACGGTGCGCGTCTCTGACATTGTCGGTAAGCAAGTAACATCTTAGAGTTCAGACGTATCAAAGTGACTTATCTCAGTGTGAAACCAACCCTGAGACGGATAGCAACATTTTTACACTTGTTAAAAAGTCTAGTTGCTGTCTGTTTCTGCCAGTGGGGGGATGTCTTAATTATAAAAGGAGAACACTGAGAGCAGTGACCCGTCTGCAAAAGGTTATACAAACTGACCATAGACGTAAAAGATGAATGACCAAAAACAAAAAAAGATGAGAACTAGGAATGAAAGCAGCGTTCAGCTTGTAGTCGTGTTTCAATGAATAATGTAAAGTGGGAGTTTTAAAACCACCAGAGTATTCTGAATGTCAGAACTAAAAGCTGACTTGATTGATTTATTTTATGTCATATGTTGTATTATATAACATACATACATATGACATATAAAATGAATTGACGGCCATGTTAAAGATTGTTAAATGATGTGATTGTGTCTGCCCTTCTGTGTAATAAATGGTACACCCGTATCACTTATTACTGAGCAGCAACATGCTGATATGTAAAACCAGACAACAGAACTAGTCCTAGGCCCAGGCCTAAATAGCCTACTGGGGCTGCCAGAAATTTAAAACATGCATGTATTTTTTTGGTTTGACATTTTTGCACGACAACAAGTTGAGGTTTTGCAGCAGCTCTTCAAATCCCCTTCATTATGAACAGCTGATTTGCCACAGCAGTCGTTCTGAGACTGAAACCATTTCACCACAGGCTCGCCGCCCTCCACTCTCTTCCCTCCACAGGTGGCGCCCTGGCAATAACAGGCACGTATGTCCTGGTGATGTTCGCCCCCCACACCACCACACACATCACGGCCCACCTGATCCAGTACTACGTCGTCAGCTGGTACTTCCTGCTTTACCTTGTATGTAAAGAGTCCGGTAATATACGTGTGTACATAAGCATACTCTGTGTGTGTGTGTGTGTGTGTGTGTGTGTGTGTGCCAATGGGGTGTTGTCTGTTGCCCTTTTAGCAGCACAGTGCTGAAAGGTCCTCGACAGTCAGCTCGTTGACTTCCATGGAGTTTGTGAGGTGAGGAGGCAGTCCAGTAATTCTCTATGTTATTCTACTCAGTGTTAAAAAAATACTGCCCCCACCTCATGCTCTGTAAGTACATTAACACACACCAACACGCGCTCCGACTTCAAATTTCACCTGCAGGCAGGGATGGCATAGACACAGCCATCACCATAGAGACGGCTTTGATACGGCGCCGAAACAAAGTGCTTTTTCTCAACACCTGCTCAGCGGTAATGTTAACAATAGTCTCTCAGATTTTTTATAAAAGGGAAGATTTCTGCAGCAGAAGGTCATATCCTATGTAGCCCGTTGCATTTCTGATATCGATGGATACTTTTCATTTCATACGATATTTTCTTTTGTGAACCTAAAAGCGGGCCCCGGGTAGCAGTGCTGTCATTATTCAGAGCAGCGTCTCTCTCAACCATATTCATACTTTCCACTCTTATCGAGCCCTTGATGATGAACTCATGTAAACACACTTGGACACAAAACCGCTATTGGATGCGAAACAAAAGAGAAATGTTCAAACGGATGTGAGGAAAAGGCAGATGGGCCGGTGTGTCTCTCTGCGTCCGGCTGCCGGGATGGATGGCGTGTGAAAGGGAGCGTCCTGAATACACATCAGCCTTGTGGAGGAACAACCTCCGGCTGCACGGGGTGAACCGTGAAAAGAGCAAAGTGATATTATCCAATGCGGACTTCTTATTTACCAGAGGTCATACTATTGTCAAATTGTTATCTGGGAGACTTGCACAGCGTGTGCACGGTTACGTTCCATACGGGTCTCTCTGAAGCCGTTGAAATAAGCGCTCTGATTAACATATTTACTCAGATACCGGGTGGTTTTAAAGGTCAGCTTGCCTTTTCTTTCCCCCCTCCATCAATTCTTCTTTTGTGCTCCTTCATATTCTCCATCCGTTGGAATGCTATAGGACTCCCAAGGACGGCCCCGGGCCCCTCGTCATTAAAGACAGGGCAACTCATTTCACTTTTCTGCCACGGCCATTTGTTTCAATTAAAGCTGGCCGCTCGCCGGCCGCATGCAGCGCTTTGTCACACAGATAAGACGATCGGTTAGAAAGTACAATACGAGTGCAGTTTGCCGTGCAAAGTTGGAGGAAATGGTGTTAATGATTTGTTTGTCCCCTCCCCTCCCCTCCCCTCCCTCTCACGCTCTCTCAACAGTTCTTAGAGGTCCTTGTCTTTTGTATCCTGCTCTACGTGTACAAGATGAGGAAAGTGAAGCACATCGTCATTGTGATGCTGCTGGTGGCCCTGCTCGGTATGAACAAATGGAAGCTGTCTGAGGGCAGAGGTTATGGATTAAGCCGTTTTAGGCAGTCGGAGGTTGCTTTTGTTGCCTGGCTACCGAAAACGGACTCGCGCTCTGCCCATCGCTCCAGTTGAGAGCTGAGCAGAGCGCGATGGAGGGGGGAAATAAATAATTCACTACCACTCCTGTACAAATCAGCATGACGCAGTGAGCGAGTCCTTCATGGCCATACGCTGACATGATCTGTTGCCTCTGTGTTGCCCTCTGTGTTGCCCTCTGTGTTGCCGCAGCCTCTTTGACGGTCATCTCCGTCAAAGCCGTGTCAGGGATGATCACAGAGTCAATAAAAGGCCAGCTGCAGCTCATCTACCCCATCTTCTACGTCATGCTCGTCGTCATGATCGCCTCCTGCGCCTTCCAGATCAAGTTAGTCAAGGTTTTTCTCTCTTCTTCTTCTGTGCACTCTTTTCCTCTTTCAGCCTCCCCGCTCCAATCCCTCGTGTTTGCCACCGGCTGTGGGTGTCATTTAGACTTTCCAGTTCCCGAACAAACCGAGGGAAACGATGACACCTGCAGTATCATGGTGGAGGAATAGGCCGCTACACATTGTCTCTAAAACAATTCTATGGTCATTCTATATTCACTGCAGCTCTCAAAACGTCTCTCTCCACAGATTTCTCAATCAGGCAATGAAAATGTTTGATGCCACCGAGGTGGTTCCCATCAACTTTGTGTTTTTCACCGCCAGTGCCATTGTTGCAGGTACGTCACCTTTAGAGCCGTCTCTCTCTGTGGGGGTCACGACTGACTCACTGCCTCTGTTCTCCTGGGGAAATAATATGATTGTCAACAAATCCACCATTAATTGATCCAATACTGTTATTCTGCACAGCCTGACTTATTCTGTGGCCCAAACCGGTGACCTGTTCCTTTACAGCCACTGTAGCTTATTTAGAGTCAATCCCATGTACGTTGTCCTGGTGCTACAGATACTAGCAAACTAAATATGTATTAATCTGCGGCTGAATAATGTGCCCAACAAATGAATAATTCAACGTGTTCACCGGAGAGTCCCAACTACTCAGGTAGAAAGAATTAAGTGATAGGAGTTACCGGTTCTGACCGGGAAGCAGTGATGAGAGAGAGGGGGGGGGGGGGCACCTCAGCTCACATGCTATGCCCCCGTCTGACTGAGGAATCACTTACCATCACCACGGCAACCTTTCACTGCTGACACACACACACACGGGTGATTGATATGAGCTAATGCACGCACGCGCGCGCACACACACACCTTTTATACATTATTGGTATTTTTTTATTTTAAAAAGAGAGCAGTAGTATGTCATATAGCAGGGTAAACACAGTTGTGATAGATCAAATCATTTATGGTTTCATATTCTGAGTTGTGTGTCACAGCTGTTCCAGTGAGCCACTGGAGCAATTAGGAGCATAAACCCTGCCCATGACACAAAGGTAAATTGTCAGGACTAATAAAGTTTGTGAGGACAGTAGCTATACAACACACACATATGTCACTGAAGTGCATTAAAGGGTCAAAGATGATTAAATGGAACACTACACACACAAACACAAACGTGAAGGGGTTGTGTATTAAAAGAACACACCTGACATAAGAGGACTGTGGATCACAAAGACATAACTAATCTGGGAGAACATATTTTAACAGACAGTATAGAGTGTTAGTAGCCTGATATTGTGCTTTTCATATAGTTATTGCCTGTTTCAAGTTTGCAACCTATTTGTGGTTTGTGTACACACACACAGTTCCACATCTTTTATACATTATTGGTATTTTTTTTACTTTAAAAAGAGAGCAGTAGTATGTCATATAGCAGGTGTGATAGATCAAATCATTTATGGTTTCAAACTGACTGTCCAGATGGTGGCGCTCTTAGTGAGAGGATAGGATACATTAGCAAGTGGCCCAGTATTTAGTGGCCAGAGGCTGAGAGACCTGCAGGTTACACCGAGGAGACAGGACCAGTCGATGCTTCCAGCTACGTTATCTGTGGTCACGTACACAACGTCTAATACCACCATTATATATAGATATATCTATGTATATATTGTCTCATACGGAGTTTTTAAGTGGGCGCTAGCTGAAAGTCACCGGATAACACGGTGACTTGTCCAACTGAAACACCTGTTGCTCTGAGTCTCGAGTCTGCGCTGTTAGAAATATTCATTTCTGACCACCGAACGTGCCGCAGCCAGACATTCTGACGCTGTTTACAGATAAAACCCAAACTTCAGGGCTCGCTAACTCAAACAACACTTCTGTCACCAACGTGCACATGCAGGTTTTTGACGACGTTGGTTGTAAAGGACTATTATTCAGGTTATTATTACCTGTGTTTACCCTGCAATGCCAAGTCAAAATGGCTACTGTGAAACGGGATGGACACGCCCCCTCCTACCTGCCTGTGGACCTAGTGTTTCAATATAAAAGCCACAGGAGGCAGCGGTTTCCTAACGGGAACTCTGGGCAGGTTTTTTATCCTCCAAAATAAAAGCCCCATTGAGTAATCTATTTTAACAGGAAGCTCAGGGTGAGGCTTGTTTTCCACCCAAATACTGCTTCTGTCTAACTACTTGCAGTTTTAGAGGATTATTCCACCCAAAAACTTCTAACAAGTTAATGTATTTCAGCTTCCATCTTTGATATAGTACAGTTTGGAGTCCAGCTTTTCCAAATGACACTGTTCTTAAAACTATGAAACTATTAGGAAGTTATTCCTAAATGAGTTAAAGATTCTTGTCTTCGGTATTAACCAATGGATCGAGTACCAAGAACAGCGAAGGGAAGTCAGAAAGTATTGGAAGGCATTGTTGATTTTGGTGTTTTAATTCGTTGGTAATAGGGAAAAAAGAAAACTCAAACTCAACACTTGTTTTGATGATGTGCTGCAAGACTCAGCGCTATGATTTAAAGTGATTCATGACAACACGGCAGAACATAACCCACAGCCAAGATGGTGACTCACTCCAGTATGCGTGAACCACTTCGTAGACCTGGTCCAGAGAAGGCCCCACGGTATTTACAGCCCGCGTGGTCAGCCGGGTCAGGTCTCCATCATCCCGTCAGAGTTCTTTGTTCAGTCTGAAAACATCAAGACAGGCCGTTTTGTCTTGTGGGGAATACACACCCTTAAAAACACGTTACTATGATTTAAATGGACCCGTCGTAAAGCCACTACCTTCTTCACTAATCTTTTAGTAACTCAACTGCTACTGACGTGACATAATTTCTAGCTATTTCCAGTGCACGTGCAGCTCCGGTGGAGTGTAACAGGAGAAACCGTTCCAGCGGACCAACAGCTCTTTTCCACTCCCTTTTCACACCGACGTCCTCCAGTCGTACGGGGAGACGTCTGTCTCAGAGGAGGGAGAGCCACAAGGCCTGTGGGGATTTCAGCTACTCACATTGTTTCCCCTGAGGATCTCCCGCTCTGATATTGCTCTCCCCACCCACACACACGTAACCAGCAATTGACTGCACTGAACAACAAACTGCTGATGTATTCTATCTGGCAGCGTAAGAACATCTGGGGGTGGACCCCTCCTCGAAGATTAGTCTCCACATTGAAGGACATGATTGCTTCTCTCGTGGACAGTGAAGTGAGCGCAGGAGGAGTGCATCTATTGGATAGCGTTAATCAGTGACCCATCCAATATTTTGCCACTCATTCAGTTAATAATCTAACTCCCTCCTCTCGTGATCCCCGGGGCTACGCTTCACACACGAAGCCCTCGAGATGATCTACATCAGTCTGCTATTCTACGAGAAGTCACATGTATCTTAATGTGCTCTCTCCATTTTGCAGGGATAGTGTTTTACCAGGAATTTGAAGGCTTGGCTCTGCTAAACATTTTCATGTTTCTTTTTGGGTAAGTATCCCAATCATACACCAGTATTTGCAGCTCATTAAAATCGCAGTATTTACAGTCCACCCCCCCCCCGAAACTCTTTTCCAGCTGTCTCCTGTCTTTCCTCGGAGTCTTTCTGATAGCCCGAAACAGGCCAAAAATAAAGCAGCAAGATCCTGATTTCATCGCAATGGATAAGATTCCTAGTAAGTTTTTAAGTCTTCTCTTTTCACAATGTCGTGTGTTACACGCCGACTGTTTGTGTTGATTGGCCAGCGGTGACTGTCTGAATCCGCTGGCAGTGACCCTGGATTTTTCCGACTGCTAATGCCTGCAGCCCTGGCAGCAGGGTCCATCTAATGAGCTCTGCTGTCCGTGTTCACAGGGAGAGGCCACACAGACAAAGTGCAGCCTGAGGCCAAGACTCAGACATACGGCTCGCTGGCAGACAAGCTCATGTGCAACAGAGCCAGCCGGACCCACGACGAGTCGTAGGAGCGGCTCCATCTGTCCACACTGGAATTTTGGGTGGATTTGTATGCGTGTGTGCATTCTCCCTCCCGGGTTCTTCAATAATTTATCTATTTATAGAAATTAATGGGAGGCATCAATTCTGAATTGGTGGCCATATTGGTCTTAGATTTATTTATCAAAAATACCAAGTATTCCTTTACATATCCCAGAAATCTCTTGAGTTAAAAGTATTCCCAGCAGTGTTATGTGGAAAATAATATTCTAGAAAAAAAGGTGAAGGAGGGCACTGTGACAAATGTCTTCCAATATAACGTGTATTAAGTTAATCAGTTGAATAAATTGGTCTGTGTGATCAGTTGTCAATAAACAATTACAAGAGCTGATGTTTCAGTCAAAATAAGTGCACTGCTGCCCTCTAGTGGTGGGGGAGGCTCAGACAAACTGCGTCGTCCATGTGTGGCGTTGATCTGGGGTGAGCTGAATTATCAACATGAAATGACAGTTCTATACTGTAACTCTTCTCTGGTAGGTTGGACTTAGTGTGTGAAATCCTTCAGCAAGCGTCTCTTTAAAAAACTGATTCCAACAAATTGGCATGGAGCTCTCCGAAAAAGCACTAATGCCCGGCCCCCCTTTCCTCAGATAAACCTTAGTGTTGCCAAGCAACAGAACTCTTATCTGCCACCTACACATTATGGGATGTGTGGGAAACCAGTGTTCCTGCCAGTATAGCTATAAAAAGAATGGTAAAGTATCAGTTGTTCAGTGCATTTACTCTCTGGGGCTTTTTTTTTTTTTTTACACACACAAAGAGGACAAGTTCTGTCAAGTGCAGCATGGGTATTTTATTAGCTTATGTTCAAACTATTTTCAATTCAGTGGCATTTGAAACAGAAACTGACACTTTACTCAAACCCATTAATTTGACCTTTTTTAAAAAAAAAAAAAAAAAAGAATAGAATTCCACCAACATAATGAGTGTGGATTTAAAGGAGTGTAAAATTAGCCATGAATTAATTCATTTTGGTAACCCAGTTGTATTTTATTGATCCCTTTGTAGAGCACTGTGAAAACACAACCACCCTTTTCCAACTGACACCACGAGGATGCCTCTTCCAGAGTAAAATAAACGCAACTAAAAGAAATGTCTTTCCAACAACGCCCCCAGGTAGCTTGTCGTCAGGCCCCATGCATGCCACTCAGGGGTCAGTGCACTGTCAAGGCACAGGGATCACTTAGTGAACGAAGCATCATGCGACTCAATTACTTATAATAACTTCAGGCCTCCGCAGAACTTACAGGAGAAAGATCAACACGGCTTCTGCAAAGGGCTCAGATGTGTCGATCACACCTCGAGGTTGACTTTAGCAAAGCGGTAGTGTAGGGATGCGGGGTTGCGCAGCAGCAACGTTCCTCTGTGTCCCTCCGGCTGGTGGAAGAGGGTGCTGAGGAGACCCGCCACGCTGACCAACCCCAGCGCCTCCCCGCAGCCTGCGGACAGGGAGAAGTCGCCCTGGGTGACCCAGCCCAGCGTCACCCGGGAGCAGTGAGCGGTGACGCTGGGCAGAGGGTCCGGCCACAGCCCGAAGGTGAGGTCCAGGGAAGACCGGGGGGAGAATTTGGGGCCTTCTGGTGCGATGGGGTCTGACTCTTTACCTTCCATCTCATCAGAACACAAAGACGAGGAGGCGGCAGCCGCCTTGGGGCCCTTCTTTCGGCGTCTAATTCGACTTTTAAAGTGGTCTCTGTGCGGCGGCTCCTGGGGGCCACTGGCGCCGGGCCCTTTGTCCAGCAGCTTCAGGTCCTCCGCGGTCGGCACGCACACCATGGCGTGGAGCTCTGGTTTGCCCTTGTTCAGCAGCGACAGGCGCACCCACACCAGACTCGTCCCATGTGTTGAGAGAAACAGCGTCATGGCCGACCGGTCGAGAGGCGACAACATGCCACCGCCACGCGCCCTTTGACCTTTAGATGTCGTGGGTCTGCACCAACCGGAGAGCAGCCTCAGTGACTTTCTGTTCCTGGGAAGCATAAAAAACAAACAATAGCCATTAATAAGAGATTCATATGCAAAAAGAAAAGTTGCAGTGAGGCCGAGTGACATTCAATTTGGTTGAAGCATATTTTTTAATTCCTAATGCTGAAAACAAAAAGGCAGCCAGTGGACAGAGAAAATCCATCAACGTTTGTTCTCATAAAGTCAGTCGTTACTCAAAGCTGGTGTGATGGTTTTATGAGGATAGATGCAACTCGTCCCCTCCACTAATCTCCGTGATGTATTGCAGCAATTTAAGGCTGGATGTTCTTCGGCTATTCTCATCAGGGACATGCTGATGAAAGGAGGTAGACGGGAGAAGCACCATGCATCAAAACTGTCAAAAGCTGAGCCTGGGTCTCTTCAGAAAAAAGAATATAGGAAAGAAGTGATGATTGGAGGCCAACCACACCCCCACTAAAAAAACGGTGCACATTTCTTCTCAAGGGGCCTTTAAAAGTCAAGTGCATTAATATTGTTAGAAGTGTGATTTAGATGTGCAGCATGTAAAAGGGAGTTTGGTGTAAAACTGCAGTGGGTGTGTTTTCAGTCAATACTGACAGTTTATTTTCACAATAAGACAAGTGAGAGGATAAAAAAAATAAGAGAATAAACATTTACCTCAGTACAGTGACCCGGCTAGGAGGCTCTGTTACAGTGACGTCTCTGCGTGGCGGTGTCACCTCCTTCTCCTCCTCCTCCTTCACCTCCTTTACCGCGTCAGCCTCCGTGGTGGTTTGGGTCCATCGGTCTCCTTCCCTCTCCTCCTTGACCTCCTTCTTCACCATGTCGGCCTCCGTGGTGGTTTGGGTCCGTCGGTCTCCTTCCCTCTCCTCCTCGCCTCCTTCCCTCAATATGAGCTCCCACTCCTCGGCCAGCTGTTGCCACGGGCAACAGAACGGGGCCAGACAGCCGTGTTTAATGTAATTGGTCCTTTTGGCGGGCGGACGCCTACGGGAGGGGGAAGGGAGGGGGAAGGGAGGGGGAAGGGGGTCAAACCCTTGTCAAGCTGATTGGGGGCAAACCATGCCAATTTATGAAACAAATCATGACTGCTGCTCGGGCAGATAGAGGAAGAGAAGCACGACACCTCCATTATCATCTTGTGTGCGCGGTGGGAAAAGATCTGCATGCTGGGAATTAACCGAGGTCAGCACTTTGGAGGGCTTCCCTCTTAAAACACTCACCACTTACGTCGGCTCGTGAACATTATCCTCTCCTCGCAGATGATTGTACAGTCAGAAAGTAACAGAACCCTACAAAGCATCTCCAGTTCCAACATAGTCTCATTATCACCTCACTTTGTGTTTACTTAACTGAAAACATTTTCCCACAGTTTAAAAAGGGTCATGTGAAGTTTGCGAATGGTTGATTAAAATATATTGAAACAATTCCATCAGTAAGATGGTCCTTCTATATTCTGGGCAATCTGTTTCCCATCAGCAGGCTGACGTACCGGTGATACGCCAAAATAACATTACAAGATAAACAAAAGCTTTGGCAGCACAACATGTCCCCACAGTGATCATAACAGTCACACACAGCATTCATATTTTTGGTTCCTTTCCTGCTCGGTTTTTCAGCTGACCTTGTGAACTTGTACAGGAGCTGGGCCTCCTGCTCCTCCTGGAAGCGAGCGCCTGCGGGGCAGTCTGGGTAATCATGGGGGAAGTGTGCGGCTCCTTTATTCTGAGAGTGTTTCAGACTCATGGTCTGGCCTCCGATACGAACTCCTCTGTAAACCTTGCAGAGGGAGAGACAAAGCAGAGACGGGTGAACGCCGGATTTTGTGGAACTCGACAAACGAAGCGAACCCGAGGGGGATTCTAGTCCGCCTCGAAATTTCAAGGTACATTTAACATTTCAGTGCTTGTCCAAACAAAATGGAACCGCCCCAAAACACGAACAAGGCAACCCAAATAATGAAAACATCTTTCCATGCTGACATCAAATGTATTATAGGCAGTGTGCATGCTGCCGGCCTTCAGTAAAATAACAGGAAACCTGCACGTTTAGTTTGAACTAGAGCTACCGCCTCGCAGCTGTGCAACTGCAACCAGTTGGGTTGCAGTTTACATCCATGTCATCACTTTATGTGATATTGTTATAATTAAAAACAGAGTTATGGCCAAAAAACGTGAAGAAAGACCCTCCAGATGTTGCAGAGATATCACTTTCAAGAGAACGGACAACCCGAAAAAAAAAATACGTCTCCATCCAATCCACATCAGCCAGATCTTACCAACCAGGCCGCGTCACTCCACCTGATGACCTACAGCTGATGCGTATGAATGAAGGAAACAACTAGAAAACTAGACATGGAACTGTTTTCCGTGGCCATTTGACGAGTACAAAAGGAAAATGGTGGTTGCTGTTGTTATGGTGACAACACACGTCAGTAAAGTGCCGTAAAGTAGTTGACGGCGCTCCGGACACGCGTAATCATGAATGTCCCACTGCTCTTCAGGGCAAGGCCCGCCCTGCGTAGCTGGTAGAGGCGATTGGTTAAGGTCAGGCATTGACCTTGAGTAGTTAGGGTCAGGATAGCCCATTGGTCGGGGCATTGGACGCCAACAGATCAGGTAACCAGTAAATCGGCGAGCATGGACGCCTAGCACTTGCATGCTGCATAGGTCTTGCCAAGAAGAGCAGTGGGATTCATAATAACGCGTACGCTCCGGAGACAGATGACAGGCTAGTTAGCTTGGCTAGTTAGCTTGGCAACTAGCTCGTCATCCAGCAGAACGACGAAGAATGAGGCGGAGGGACGGTTGAACCCAGCGCTGCCATTGGCCCACCAGCCCGCTGTTTGGCTCACATTCTGAAACCAGTGTAGCACTGCGGAATTAGCACGCAAGCAACTAGCTAGCTCTCCAATGGTTAGCTAGCTGGCTAATTCCACGACACTTGCATCCAACACTGGTTAGTAGTGATGTGTCTTTTCGTGTCGAGGCTTCGAAGCGTGTGTCGAATAATCCAGGAAGATTTTCGTATCGAGGCTTGTGTTGATGACGTATGTGGTGACGTTCGAAGCCTCGCAGGACGGCGTACCACGTGACTGATTCAGAAAATGGTTCGTGGGTTTGGCGTGCGATTCGAAATATAAGAGGCAGCAAAACGCAATGGATCCCCCCTCACATTTTGTGACTTTATTGCGCGTTAGCTTGTAATATATTCAGGCTTCTTTTTTTTGCGTTGAAAATTGTCTAAAAAAAAGAAACCGCCTGAAGCCCAGCACTGTGGAAAAGTTGTTATTTTAAAATAAAAAAAAGGAATAAAATGTTGTTCCTAGTAACATAAGCAGTCATATCACAACCCTCTCCCCAATTTGTTTCCACTTTCCCGTTAGACCCCGCCATTGTATCATAAAGACAGACACCATATTACTAAGGGTTCATAATTCATGTATTGGCATCACAAACATCATTTATTCAATTCAAAGCTTCACACACCAAAGCCATGGTGTCATTATAATCACTGCCTGTTTTACATTTATTGTCCACTTGATGGCGCAGTAGAGCAAATGAAGCACCGTGAAGCTTCCATGAGTGAACCAATTGGATGGAAAGCTTCAGGAAGCTTCATCTAACCATCACTACTGGTTAGAGAAAAATAGCCGCTGTGACAAGAGTGTGTAGATGAAGCGAGACGTTTCTAATTATACTCATCTACTCTGGCTCTCTGTGCTTTGTAACGTTACTATTCCATTGCTCGTTTTAGTCGTTGCTGTAAAACCTCCCCTAAGTGAGTCCGCAACTTTAGTTTAGTTTTCACGGAAGTTAGCCCGCTACAACGGTCGCAATGGCAACGGTACACATAAAAATGTCCACCGCTTTTAAACCAAACGTATTACTACTACTACTGTAGGAAAAATAAAATTGTTCCAAAAATGCTGCCTCCTGGCAGAAATGAAAAGATAATGAAGTGGAATTTAGTGCACCACGTCACCCATGTCCCACGCCACCTACCAGTGGGACCCAGAAGGCCATGCCCCATCCTTTGGGAAGCAGCAGGTCCCATCCAGCACCCCAGGAGCTCATCTCATGCCCCACCTGCTTGCCAGACTGGTGAACCAGCAAGATGGGGACTCGGCCCTGCAGGGGAGTGGGGCTCAGCCTGGAGCCCGGCACCAGCAGCTCGCTCTTCATACGGTTCAGCAGCTGTAGGGCGATGTGGAGAACATGCTAGAGGTGAGAGATCTAAGCTCGTCTGTGCTTCTAGGAATAGAGAGGATTTGCTTATTTCCCGTCTTAGCCTAAGTACAATAACCATCACTGAAATATACTGAACGACATTTAACTACCTTCTCGGATATCTTGTTCTCCGTGACGTTGTCCCGGACAGAGCTCTCCCACAGAGCACTCTGACAGCAGTGTGCCGGTGCTCCTCGCAACATCAGCTCCCTCCTCTTCTCCTCTTCCACCTCTGAAACAAACACACAGCACACACATGGCACGCTCCTGTATGACCGGCATCACTCGTGTCAGAGCGGACGTGTGATCTATAACCCAACATCACTCATATATGATGCACCTAAATGTATGCAGGTGTGGTGAACCCTGAGCCTCGGTGAGTAGTTTGGTGCAGCAAATAGTTCAAACCCTGAAGAGTAGCATTGTACATTTGAAATGTACAATGTAAATACTGTATATTACAGATTCTTGAAATGAGAGTGCAGAAATGAGAGATCTTGGAGCTACAATGAAGACATAATCAATACGATATTGTTGTCATGGTACAGAGTCGGGAGTTGATCGGGTATCTGAAAAGCCATACTCAATTTCAGTTGATATACTCTGATATAACCTGAAAATCATTAACAGTGATAATATATAAAGATGAAAAAAAAGACTCTTCATATATGATAACCTGTTCCAGATAAATTCTAAGGTCTGAAACTGAAAACTTTAATAAACACAAGATGTAACTCACTAAATCTGGTGGCCAACGAAGCTACAAAGCCATTCGCACTTTGGGTAACATTATTAACCCCAACGCATGTCAGCAAGGGAGCAGCTCTGCTAAAAAAATTTAAATAAAAATCAATCATGAAACTCTCTTATTAAACTAGTGACATCATTATTTTGTGATATCAAGTCACAGACTTGAAGAATAATACTGGTTCTTATTATCCTGGGTGTTATGGATGCTAATGCTGATCAAGCTGCTGGTAAATGCAAAGCATGAAATGTCTTGCGTTTGTTTATTGTTGATTTTAAATGTATGAATAGAAGATTGTAGATGTGCGTACTCCAATGTGTGTCATTCAAGATGCCTTTCGAGGCAGTGCAACGACCTTCTGTTTGCCTACCCCACCCCCTTTATATCATGTGAGCAAAGCACTAGCAAAGTAAACAAGGATGTGTGGAAGCATTGTCATAACGCATTATGAGACAATGACACTATTTATTTGTGTTTGACTGGATTCATTTCGGCCTCTTACTGTGATCTAGGAATGTGCAAACTGAGAAAAGCTCTACCGTGACGAGGTGGACTACATGTTTGATCAGAAGTGAGCAAAGGGAATCGGTTGTCGTCGGTCACTGAGGGTGTGTTTGGAGCACAGGGTCCTGCCAGGATTCGAACCTGGAACATCTGCATGGCCTGGCAGAGGCCCCCCGGAGCACAGAACCAGATGTGTACTCACTGAAACAACCTCATGACCAGAAACAACAGAACCGATTCTCATGCTCAACTAGAAAGGTGCAGCCAGCAGAGTGCAGACCTCCACCAGGTGTGTGTCGCTGTAATGTTGATTGAATGAATACAACCCACAACTGGTCTATCTCCCCCCCGTCAGGACACACATCAGGCGTGTGTATTCGCTTGCATGTCTCAACAAATTTGCTCTCATTTGAATCTATGCAGATGTCTGCACCGGCTCGGTGCAGCCGTGCATCTCAGCTCAACTCAATTGTGTCTTTAAGCTTCAAGTACATTTTTCTAATATACGCATATATTGACATAGAATAACCATGTGGAGCAGCGGCGGCGGTGCAGTATGTGGACTTAGCAGTAGCGATGCACTAAGCTGTGTGTTTACTGGTAGTTCTGTAAAACAGAGTAACAGAGGGAACCCTGTGTATCTGTTAACTAGGTGCCCACACTCCTCCACTGTGTGTCTGGTAGGTCAGATTTTACCTTGTGCCTGCTTTACACAGGGTAAAGCTTTAACCTTCTTTGTTGGTAAAGTCAGCCTGGGGTCATCAACAGTCAGACCCAGTACTGTGCCCGAGGGCAGCTCTCCAGTCGAATAGATGCCTGGATGAATCACAGTCATGGTCAGATGAACATGCATACACGTATCTCACTAGACGGCAAAAAGGAAGCATAATCTGACGGGAAGCGCCAGTGTATGATTCACATTGACAAAAGAAATAGCAATAGACCTTTCAGCAGGTGAAAGACGTCGGCTTGTTGTTGATGCAGATTCATCTGGCTCTTGTCTTTGCAGTGCTCAGGCCACCAGAGGGAAGAGGGCTGGGATTCATTCATTCCCTTAAAAGAACAAAAATAAAGAAATAACTCATGTAAAACACAGTCCTTCAGAGTGAAATGAAAATATATTTCACAAGTCTTACATTACAGTCTGTCGCCGCTTCCATAGCTTCCACCAGAACCGAATGGGACTGTGGTCCAATCAGACGATAGCGTACAATCTCCATTGTGAGATCACTGCAACAGATGTCAAATAAGATAATCTCCATTACCATTTGGAGTGAAAGTAATGAATTGAAGCCAAATTTTACTCAGTTTGCATCTCAATTAAATTCCCTACCAACTAGGCTAACCTTATAACTATCCCGTTTGAGGTGGACTTCCAGGTAACTGGGGTGGTGGGAGATCTGGTTCCATCTCCCAGGATCTTCTTGGCAGGGGGTTCACTGGCATCTTTACAGGTTTGCTTTCTCTTGGTTCCAGTTATCTGCTTAGCCTCAGGGGTCTTTTCAGCCTTTGGCTCCGGTTCTAGGGCGGGAACAACCTCAGCAGGTGTCACCGCTGGAGCAGCGGGAGGAAGTACAGCCTCACAACACCTGCAGACAGTTTGTAACTCAGGAAGAAGGTCCTGCAAGGAGCACATGGTTCGAGTTAACGGTCTTGTTGTCCTTGTCACTCCATTCACTGTCATATCAACTAAAATTAAACCTTTCACAAACTATCTTTTGTCAGAATATTACATCCTAATTATTTTCAATTTTCATAAAGCGCCCACCGCACCTGTTTGAGAGTGGGATGAGCCCAAATCCACAGCTGCCTGTGGGTTGAGGCCTGTGCACGGGGTCTCCAGAGGAAGGTGACAGGGCCCAGGGGCTGCATCGGGTACTGTCCCGCTCTGTACACCACCACACTGCCCTGTCTTTGCCCTGATAGACTCAGTGCTGCAGCAAATGTGGGACCTGGAAAACACAAACCACTCGCCTATTACGCAAATTGTTCCATCCAAACTTAGAATTTTACCTCCGGGAAAATAGGTCCAAATTCACAGTATTTTGGAGCATTAAATAAAGACCAAAGGTTGGTGCAGGGCGTATTCTCACCGGCCTCCTTGCTGGTCAGCTGGGACAGAGAAGCCAGCAGCTTGTCTTCCTCTCCCTGTAGCTCTAAGCAGCAGTAGTAAGACAGGTCCTGAGTCAACAAAACCAAAAAAAAGGTCACATTTGTGGAACTAGCAGTGAAATCCTGTTAATGACACCCTAATTTTGTGACAGAAATGACACCTGGTTACCTGCAGCAGGCAGTGGCTGCTCATGGCCCTGTAGCTTGGCCGGTAGCACTTGTACGTGGGTCTGTTCCCGAGGCAGTAGCCCCACTTCTTCACCATGTGGAAGCGTTTGGCGTGCCAAATGTGCGTCTCCAGCCACACGTTCTTCCTCTGGCGGCGGTTGAACTCCAGCAGCAGATTTCCGTGCCGGCGGCGGGCCTTGCGGCTCCTGCCCTTTGCCTCTTCCTTCTTCTTCTTTGAGCCGGCCTGGAGGCTCTTCTCTCGCTGGAGGAGGGAGGACACAGAAATGTCGTCATGCTCGGAGAAGGGGAGGCGGTTTATGCAACACCAGACGTAGAATGATAAGTGGGACGTCAAGGTGCTAAGAGGAAATATTCAGAGCCGTACCATTCTGTTAGCCACATCTCTCAGCCTGCAAGGGAGCCGTTTGGTGTTGTGGCTCATGGCCCGCCTCCTCATGTGTTTGGGCAGGGCTCCAAACACATGGCAGCTTCCCGTTGTCTTAGTGGCGGCTTTCAGCATGGCGCTCACCTCCGCCGCCCTGGCCTTGGCAAAAGCTCCAGCTGATGAGGGATGGGAGCGGGGGGAGAAGAGTGTCAGTAATCTGACTGTGACATTGCATTTGCAGTGTCCTAAATCTGTGTGTGTGTGTGTGTGTGTGTTTACTTGAAGAACAATAAGAAAAAACTAGACCACACATAAGCAATGGATGTTAAAGAGTAAATTTGGATAGTTTTCTATGGCCTGCAGTACAAGAAATGATGTAAGATGGATCTCAATAGCTATTAGGAATTCTCATTGAATTTGTAAGAGTAGGACAACTTTACCAGTGATGTACTTGGGCATCTCCTTGGCATAGCCTCCACCATCTCTCTGGTGTCCTCGGACCCATCCGCTCCGTGGGGGAGGGTTTCTTGACCTTTCTGTATTAGGATGGATGCCAGATGGACCTTCACCACCACCACCTCCACCTGTGGGAAGATCATCATTTAGTCATTTGCCTCATGCTTTAAGAACGTGTTTGTTAAAGACGCTCAACAGAAATGGTAAGGGTCTCTTCATGTGGTTCTGACTTAAAGCAGCCCTGTGTCAAAATTGTTTTTAAACCTTCATCTTCGTTTCTGTGCTTTTACAATCTTAGCATATTCTTAAACTAATGTGTGTTTAGATGATTATAGCATAGGAGCCCACAGTTCACCCAGAGTTCCCCTCATGAGTTATTGGAATAAATTCAGATAACCTCTGCCCCCAGTTAAGTGGGATAATGGACAGGTTGAAGGCAGCAGTTGAAGGTGACATGGTCGTGTCCTGTATATAAGACATGTGCTCATGTTCACAGAGACATGCAGAGCTCGATCTGCACGATGGTGTGGGACAGGGAGCAGATAGCAGGAGGACCGCAAGGTCGCATGTCGCCTCGCACGAACACAGGTTTGTTGGACACACAGAAGACACCGTACCGGTGACTGCAGCGTCCCCTCTGTTCTTCTGTGCGCTGCTCTCCACGGGACGCGGAGAAGAAGGGTACTGCACGCTGGCGGGCTGGTTCCTCATCTTCTTCTCGCGCATCTTCACTTTAGCTGCAGACATGTTCTACAGAACACAACAAGGCACGTGTTAGACGAGCTCACGAGAAGCCGACACTTCAAACAACAGCGTGACTCGCCAGTATCCGCTATTGCTAACTTTAGCCAGCTAGCTAATCTCCACGTTAAGTTGTTGTTTGTTTAACTCATAAACAACACACAAACAAGGTACATAATGGTTACATAGCATATGGTCACCTCTATAGTCCCCAGTATTAGAGCCCGTCAGAAACGTTGCTCAGAATGTAGACGTCCTCTCTGTCTCCAGTCAGCTACCATGTGAGTTTCCCTCACGCTGGTTGACGTCACGTCTGCTTCCTGACACGTGGTGTTCATGGGATTTGTAGTGTATCGGCGCAACTTAAAGGTATAATACCAACCGACGGTAATTCATCTCACCAGCATCTCTTCCTTTGTCACGAGCACCGTTAAATGTTGCTCTGAGCACAACACATTCCGATAGTATGCCCGGACTCGTGACAGAAAGTTGAAAATAAAACACGCATGTGCGCGTTTAAAACGTCCTTTACGGTAACGCGGCTCTTACGTAACCCAGTGCTGTTGTCACGTCTCCCTCTCCTTGCAGCTCTGCTACAGCTCTTGTTTCAGTCACCTCGTTCACATATTGCGATATAAATATTGCCAATAAAATGGCTGCATTAATCAGGAGGATCATCAGCACAACTAAAGCTCCTGCTGCCATCGGCACGTACAGGTGAGCGGAGACATGGAGGCCCAGCTGGCACACAGCTGACTTGGTAGCGGTGACACTGACATGCACAGACATTCAGCAACATGGTGGGTGAGATGTTAAGAGAGGCACGGCTGTTGTTATTTTCCTCAATATCACTGTGTCGTCCAGGACGTTAGTGGTTGCAGGTACGGCAGCAGTCACTCAATGACATGTTTGGGAGCAAAGTGCAACTTTTTTGGGGGGCGGGGGGATTGCACTTTAAACTTTGAAAACAGCAAGCTGTATTGCAGTGCTCCTTATAAAGTGTAATATGCCAGTATTAAAATGTTGGGTCAAACAGTGCAGCGTCTTTGACTTGATTACATGAACTCTGGGAGTTGATATGAGAGACAAGCAAGTGGAGATATAGTCCAATAGTGAAAATACAAAGTGCAACGATGTGTGTATGTATATATGTGTATATGTGTATATATATATATATGTGTGTGTGTGTGTGTGTGTGTATGTATATATATATATATATATATATATATATATATATATATATATATGTATGTGTATGTGTATGTGTGTGTGTGTGTGTGTATATATATGTATGTGTGTATATATATATATATATATATATATATATATATATACTTTTTAAACCTAAAGTTCCACTTATCATTAACTTTGGAAATGAACAGAGTCTGCCCTCCATCTGTCGCAGTGGAAAACACCAGGAAGGACCGGAGGGTTTTACAGTCTTTCTGGAAGAGGCTGCCGGCCTTTAGTCCCATGTCGGTGACTCTTTGTCCCCGTGTGTGTCTCCCAGCCAAGCGGTGCTGGTAGATCGGACCATGTACATCTCCGGGCAGCTGGGGATGAATCCTGCCACTGGACAGTTGGTGAAAGGGGGTGTCCATGCTCAAGCCACACAGGTGACCCACCACAAAACACCCTCCCATGGATGTGGTTTCTTGTTTCTCCACTTTATTCTGGTCTCTAAATGACTCTCTAAGGTTTCTTATATTCTATCCATCAAGAGGCTGCTACCTGTGTATAATTATAATTGATTATTGAGAGTAAATTACTCCTGTATTCAGTGGCCTGCTCTCATCTCATTTCAGTCTCCTGTTCGGTCTGCTTGTCTCACAAATGAGCAAATCTAGATGAAACAAAACAGAGCCCTGACATCTGGACATGCTTTCCCCCGCAGGCTCTTATGAATATGGGTGAAATCCTTAAAGCGGCCGGGTGCGGTTATGAAAACGGTGAGGGGGAAAGAAACTCTGAAGTTCTATCTCTCTAGAGCTGTTCTAAAAGCTCTATCGCAGGTCCTCACATCCACTTGGTCTTTGTCTCCTGCAGTTGTCAAAACCACAGTGCTCTTAGCGGACATGGATGACTTCACCAGTGTCAACGACGTTTACAAGTATTGTAAGTATCATTCATTCACTTATCAATAGGACTTTTTATTAGCAATTGGTCATCGCTGCTGAGCCATGGTAAAAACAAACTCCCTTGCAGTACAGACTTCCCCCACTGGGTGGCAGCAGGGAACCTGCATCAACACTACTTGTCACTAAATAGGTGACTTTCACTTGAAGGCTTGCTCGTCACTGCCTCTGAGCACACTGGCTTCATTCTTACCCAGAGTTCACACGGTCCATCAGCCACATGTTTTTCAGTGCTCACCTGCGGTCATACACTTCATTCATCCGCTTTAAGTGACACTATATTTGTCTGGGCGCATCCTTGAGATGATTTGTTGTCCTTGAATTAGCCTCCCCGTATTGTAAATATGCCGAGGGAGCACATTCAGAGGTATGAAAGGGGCCGGCTGTTTGTCACCACACCGGTACGGGACAGCTGATGTTTGCAGAGTGAAACCTGAGCGGCTGCCAGCGGTTTAAGCCTTAAATGTCAGACGGCATGTCACATCTGATGCTCCGCAGACGGAGCAACAAAATATCCTGTTACAATAATGATAACAAAGCCCACATGGGGAGTCCAGAAATATTCAACATGGAGACCGTATTCATTTCAGTGTCATATGAGGGGGTTTCTAAACAAAAGGCATGAGTTGGATTTTCGTTCTGAAGTTTCTGTGAGGGCTCCTTCAGCCTTGTCCCAGTTCTAAGCACCTGAAGCATACAGGTGTATTACATAAAGTCTGAATGTGCTGCAGTAAAAGGGACAACGTCTGCCAATTCACAAAGAGAACAGTAACTCCTTTCCCAGAGAGTCAATATTGGGACTTTGCATGTCTGTCTTGTCTTGGTGAGACCCGTACCTGACATAAACGTTCAGGATCAACACCAGCTTTCGTGTGTGCGTGTGTGTGCGTGTGTGTGCGTGTGTGTGCGTGTGTGTGTGTGTGTGTGTGTGTGTGTGCGCCATTAAACGTGCTGCTCTCCAGTCTTCAGGACTAACTACCCAGCCAGAGCTGCCTACCAGGTGGCTGCTCTCCCCAGAGTAAGTATGTGATGAACACTGGTGCTCATTTCCATTTATTCTAATGTGGATTCATCAGACTGAAACTGTATGTCCTCTTTCTGTCTTTTCTCGTTCCTAGGGTGGCCTGGTTGAGATTGAAGCGGTTGCTGTATTGGGCCCTCTGACCGACGCTTCCTAACAAGTACATCTATCAAAAAAGGAAGAAAAACCCCATAATCACTGAACGTCACACAGCGTGTGCCTTGTTCTGTGGAGCCATCAAGAACTGATGAAGCTAGATTCCTACAGAGCACTAATCATTCCTGTCATATTCTGACGAGCATCAGGAGATTAAACGCTGTCATAAACATGCTGTGGGTCACCTCGCAGACCGGACCTGTGCCGGAGGATGGATGATCAACTATTACTCAACAATAAAACCTTTTTTTTAAATTTGCTTAAGTGGCGATTTGTTTCCTTGATATCAACACAACTATTTCTGGCTTATACTATGAGCAAAGAATTTATCAAATATATTGATTCATTCATTTGACTTAAAGGGGCACACATCATGCTCATTTTTAGGTTTATACTTGTATTTTGGGTTTCTACTGGAACATGTTCACATGTAATAATGTTCATAAAACACTTTATTTTTCTCATACTGTCTGTCTGAATACACCTGTATTCACACTCTGTCTGAAATGCTCTGTTTTAGCGCCTGTCTCTTTAAGACAACCTATTAGCTTGTTGAATTATGTCTTATCAAGGAGGCAACAAAAACATTCTAACTGGGTTGTCCTCTTTCAGTTTGATCGGCACTCCAGATCATAAAACTCAAATGTATCGTAAGCACAAACAGTGAAAGTGAGTTTTTCTCGGTCCGTCCCCTTTAAAATGGGGCCCCTCGTCCCCTCGTCCCCTGAGACAGACCAACACGAACCTCCTCCCTCACTGCACACATCTTGTAAAAGATGTTCTCTTTCTCAATGCTTCGACTCTGGAGCCACGTTTGTCTCACTGGGATAGGTTAACACGTGCATGTTTTGTTTTTGAAAATATGAAACATGGTTTGCGTAAACTAAAATGGTCTCATTTCATATTAAAAAGCACACATTAGTGAGTAAAACTTTATTCTGTACACTAGGTTAGCAGAATCACAAAGGAATATATTACAGAGAAAGAAAAGGAGGAAAAAAAGATATCAGACATCAAATTTTGTTCCCACAACGTCCATCATCCTCCACAGTTGAAATCATTTTCTAACAACTTTACATTTTAATGACACAGCATGTATAACTAATAACCATTTAAAAGTCACGTCCACTAGGTAATCCCCTACGGAAGCAGAGAAAGGCCGGGCTCGCAATACTTTGTTTTGTTGTAATGCCATAATCTTGAGATCACAAGTTCATCATTTTATTATCTTGAGGAAACAAGCTTCGTTATCTCGGAGAAAACGAGATAATCTTCCAGTTATCAAGAGGAAACTATTTTATTACTTATAACACGGTTGGTGTCTTTCTGGTAGAAATAGTGTTCAGATCAGTCCTCAACATTGAGGGAGAAGAATAGCCCGGCTGCACATAAATAAGGTAAAGCATTAATTACACAGGCGTCAGGTCTGATCAAATGAAGCACACATATGAGTTCTTAATTATCACCTGATCTCGAGAAACCAAGTCATCTCTTTGGGATAATCCATCTCATTATCTTGAGAAATCTGCCTTTTGTTTTCTGACCCGACATGAATGAACCCCGTTTTCCTTTGTTGTCTGGAGAACTAAACCATGACCTCGTAGGCTCCAGATAAATGGCCTTCATTGAGAACTGCGAGCACAAGCGTGCGATCTATGTAATGCACTCAAGCCCAAACCACCGTGCATGTGACATCATCTCTGCCAGGCCCGACGAGGCCTCGGACTTTAGAGGTGGAAACGCCTGCATCTTCAGGAAGAGACCTTTATTAATGTCTGCCGGCTCCAGTGCAGCAAGACGACGGGTCAGTACCTCCACCCTGCAGGGACTCCTGTTACCAAACCTTTTGAATATGTATCTTATCATCTGCATGCATTTTTTTTCTTCCTTATGCCCAAAAAACCCCCCCCCCCAAAAAAAACCATTTGTATTCAGGATTTTACCTTTGAATTCGATAAAGTAATATAAAAAAGTATTTAAGGAAACATGGATTTGACAGTAGTGCTTATCAGTATTGCACTGTACACTCAATGTTACTCAACATTTAGTAGTGTCACTCCTATTGATTAAATTACGTCTAAAACACCGGACAAAAACGTGGATTTAGACTTAACACTTCATCACACTTAATGTGATCCTTTAAAATCGGTTCTGTGCAGGTGATAAAAAGTGAAGATGGCTGGCCGTGTAAACCCAGCCAGTGTGCCGTTCATCCACACAGCTCGGTGATGCCATCTCCTCAAACTCATTGCATAATCTTATTCACAGTTGTGTTTGGCTTGTATTCCTCAGAAGCAGCTGTTTTAAATAGACAAGGATTCACTTCCCCTAGTTTATCACGCTGTCACGAGAGGTGACAGATTTCAGAGTATCGTACCCATCAAGTGTTTCTAGAACATTTTCTTTGCACGGGCGCGTGTGCGTGTGTGTGCGCGTGTGTGTGTGTGTGTGTGTGTGTGTGTGTGTGTGTGTGTGTGTGTGTGTGTGTGTGTCTCTCTCTCTAGGCACTTAAGGTCTCCATAGAAAAAGAAAGGTTTGTATTTACAAATATAGAAAACCGACATGTTATTAAGGCACGGTGCATATTAATGCCTCAGGGGAACAGTCTGGTGAGCGCTGGTGCTGAAACATGTAGCGTTTATTGCTCCGTCTGGTTTTTGTTCTTTCTGGTTCCCGTACAATGGTAGTTTTGATGGTTTTCTGTTATTTTGGTGCAACTCTTCTCTCTGTAAGAAGATAGTTTGATAGAGTTAGCGAACAATCATCAAATCATATAAACAATTTTCAACTCATTTTGTTTTGGTACACAATTCTGCCAGTTTTCATGCCCCCCCAAAAAAAAGTTGTTTATGGGCATCAAAGGAGACGACTCAGCGTACTCGACACAGTGTGGGTTGTGGTTGTGCTCTTACCGACTCAAGCCTCCTTTTTGGCATTCTGGCTCTCCGTACCCCGAGCGGCCTCCGCTGGAGACGCCACTGCAGACACAAGCACAAGAAATCAATGCTTTAAGCGTGTTAAACACGTGACCTCACCAGCGCCAACCTAAAAACACGACTACCGTAACATTACACTACAAAGAGAAGTGATCATTCCTTTTTAGCCATCTGGTTCTGCTGAACTGGTTTACCAGTGATTTACCTGGCTTCTGAGCGCGCACACACACACACACACACACACACACACACACACACACACACACACACACACACACACACACACACACACACACACACACAATACTGTAATTGGCCTGGCATGCACACAGCATAGCCTCCAGAAAGAGAGAGAGAGAGAGAGAGAGAGAGAGAGAGAGAGAGCGAGCCTCATAAATGTTATGCAATATGTCTTTAACACCAGACCAGTATTCTACACGTGCTGCCTGGAGGGGCGTCTCTGCCCTAAAAGTACAGCGTGTTCTCTGAGAGTCGAGAGTGGGGTGCAGGAGGTGCTAAAAAACCTGGGACCACTGGAGGTACTGTGCATTTAGTACGCAGAATGCACACTTAATGCACAGATTTGGAATTGTTTCTTTACTTTTCCTGTTCAGCGTGTACGTTGGGTACCTCACAGGTTATGACCACAGAATCACTGTGCTCCAGTGCTCCAGTGCTCCAGTGCTGAGGGCACAAACAGCTCCATCACAACATACTCTGAACAAAGGCGAACCAGTGTAATGATGTAAAAGTGAATGAGTCTGTGAGCAGAACCAGAGGAATCACAAACATGACTACTGACTGAGATTCTCTCTCAACTCAGCCCCGTAAACGGGTTCAACTCTTCATGTTGTTCAACGCCTGGAATGCAGTCGGGCTCGCGCAGCATTCTTACATCGCCTTAAGTAATGGGAAGCAGCGAGGCATGATCACTCCGGAGTCGGCTCACTCGGAGGACAATGAGCGAGAGTTGCGTGACTGGATCTGTTGTGCTGACAACATGCTCCCTCCTGTTATAATCCACACGCTCAAGAAAGGCCAGCCTTCACTTCTCACTCTTAAGTGAGTGAGTGAGTGAGTGAGTGAGTGAGTGTCCACTTTCTATTTCTCACACTGCGTCATCTGTTGGGTCCAACAATATCCTGTTCATCCTGCCAGCTCCAACCAATCACAGGAGGCGTACGGACGGGGACCTATGTGAAGGATCCTTTATGAAAAGAATGGTTCACTGAGAGTTTGGTGTCGCTAACCATGCGTGCGTTGGATACCTGCTTAGTTACCAGGAGCAGCACCTTCGAGGGGGTGATGCTGTAAAACAATCTTACTGAAGATAGACCGGTGTGACTGCTGAAGACTGAATCCTATCTGACGTTTTTCTCTCTGCTTGTTTGCACATGCTTAGGGCCTAACGCATGTTTGCATAGATCTCCAAGCAATGTTGGCCAGGAGCATCGCTTGACTTCCACCCAAAAACCCATCCCTGTGATCTGTCAGTGTTGGTGGATCATGCCTCATCAACAGGTTAAAGCATGGCTTGTTAACATGACGAGTTTGTCAAGAAAGGAGTCTGTGTTTAATCATGTAAAACACTGAGCCAGAACTCATCCCTAACTAATGCAGCCACCTTCCATTGGAATCCTACTCTCAGGAAACTGACAGGTATCAAATACAAATGAAAATCTGATTTAAATCAGGAGCTACATAGAATCTACTCATCTCCCTATTATTGTTGTAAAAAGAGAACTTCAAAAGACAGGAGAGAAAACAAAGATAAAACGAGAGTAATATATATATATATATATATATATATATATATATATATATATATATATATATATATATATATATATATATATATATATATATATATATATATATATATATATATATATATATATATATATATATATACACACACATATACATATACATATACACACACATTATATATACATATACATATACACACACATATATATATATATACATATATATATATACATACATATATATATATATATATATATATATATATATACACATACACATACACATACACAACACACACATAAAAAATATATATAAAAAGTCATAGTTTCATACCTTCGGGGGCCGGTGCTGAGGGGGCTTCAGCTGGGGTGGACCCCACCACGGGAGCCACTGCCACAGACTCTGAGGTTGCAGTTACCGCTGGAGCTTCTGAAACCGCCGGTATAGGTGATGGGACTTCGGCCTTCTGGACCGGCTTAGCAGTAGCAGATTCAGCCCCTGGAGCTGGAGCAGGGGTGGCTTCTGTGGGGCAGGGTGCCTCTGCTGGTGGGGCGGTCTCTGCAGGGATGGCAAGAGGTGCTGTTGTCTCCTCAGCAGCGGCCTCGACAGTGACTGGAGACAATGGAGGCATCTCTGGAATTGTTGCTGCAGCAATCTTTGTATCGATCAGAAGCTGTGCTGCATCTACGGGGGCTGAGGATTCAGCCTTATCCGCTACGACAGCTTCACCTGCTGCTACACCCTCTACTGGGGCTGCAGCTTCACCTGCTGCTACACCCTCTACTGGGGCTGCAGCTTCACCTGCTGCTACACCCTCTACTGGAGCTGCAGCTTCACCTGCTGCTACACTCTCTACTGGAGCTGCAGCTTCACCTGCTGCTACACCCTCTACTGGAGCTGCAGCTTCACCTGCTGCTACACTCTCTACTGGGGCTGCAGCTTCACCTGCTGCTACACCCTCTACTGGGGCTGCAGCTTCACCTGCTGCTGAAGCCTCATTTGGTGCTGGTGTCGAAGCTTCACCTGGTTCTGTCGAGACCGTAGCTGGTGCAGCATTGTCAGTTGGAGCCTCTGCCTCCACAGGGGCGACCACTTCAGCGGGGGCCTCGGCCACCACAGCCGCTGCCTCTTCCACGATCGCTGGAGCCTCCACTGGCTCAGATACAACAGGTTCAGCAACAGGGGGGGCAACTTCAGGGGAGGCCTCCGCTGGCTCAGGGGTCACCTCCTCAACAACAGCAGGGGCCTCAGCCTGCACAACAGATTCAACAGCAGGGGCCTCCTCTGTAGCCTCAACAAGGGCTTCGACCACTACCGTTTCTACAGGGACCGCTTCCTCCACAGGCTGCAGGGCCTCCTCCACAGGCTGCAGGGCCTCCTCCACAGGCTGCAGGGCCTCCGCCACAGGCTGCAGGGCCTCCTCCACAGGCTGCAGGGCCTCCGCCACAGCTTCAGTCGCGACTTCATCTGGAGCGGCAGCCTCTGGAGCCGGCTCTGCAGGACTGGCAGGTTCTGGCTGAGGCTCGGGAGCGGACAGGAGGTCCTCCCCAGAGCCGAGATCCTCCTGGGCCTCCAGGGCGACCAACACGGCCTCCGCCTCATCATCGGCTCCCCGTTGGAGATCGTCCGGCAGGGCCGTCTGCACGGGCAGCTGCATCTGGTCCTCGATGGTTTGTGCATCTTCCGCGATAATGCCGTTTCGGACTGCTGTCAACACGGGGGAGAAAAGATCAAGGGAAGCTCGATTAGGATCTACGAGTGGCAAGCATGTGGCACATCAGTCTTTTGTGATGCCCTGTTAATCTGTAACATTTAAAGAAGATCGCTGATTTGATTGAGCTTGAAACTTCTTGGGAGTTGGTCCTAGAGATAATCTATGCATTGAATGGTTTTGTTAATAAATTACAACGTGAACGTTCTTCATCACCATTTGTTAAAATGCATCCTAACTGCGTCATTCATCAAGAGCCATCTGCTATAATGCAGGGTGTTATGGATGTTCCGGTTGGTTCTCGTCTTGAATAAATACAATGTGTTCACTTATGGTTTCAAAATGATGATCTGCTGAAAAAAAAATTGGCTTAACCCAACATGGAAGGCAGGGGATTCAGGAATAAAAGGCAATAAGGCACACAGTCTGTGTTCTAGAAAAAACATCCTTTCATTTCCGCAGATGGAAATGTGATTTATTGAAGCCTGCGTTTGTCTAAAGCCCAAAGTCTCTCTCGGAGGAAATGAAATACACGTGACGATGGCTTTGAAGAGACGCCCTACCTCAATGCCCTGCTCTTAGCACGGTGTGCCCTCAGGGGGAAGTCCAGTTGATTAGGAACAATAGTGGGATTGGATACTTGAAATCAAATGTCAGGAACTGCGACGCACATCTCAGTGAGTGGAACGGCCCAACAGAAGCTTTATCAAGTGTCTCATCATGGCTTCCCCTCAGCAGCTGGATCACAGTGAACTACTTTACAAAAACAACTGTCTGAACGTTGTTCACCAATGAGACAAACCAGAAAGGGCTGAGAGAGCAGAGTGGGTGGACAGTTTGGACGCTGCAGCTTCCTGATTTTATTCGTCTGTCAGAGGTGGTAAAAGGAGCCGAGAGTGATGGGTGGAAGGGAATGCGACGGCCCGGCAACTCCAACGAGCCAGTGGGAGAGCGCCTAGCACGGAAAACAAGTGTGAAGTGAAATATTTCAAATAATACAGTGTTTTCAGACGCCTCAGTGTTTTTACAACCTTTAAATCCTTATAGTGGCCTTTTGACTTTCCTTTTAGAGGAACATGTTCTCCGTCAGCGTCCAGAATCTGCTGTTGGAAAGCCTGTTTGGGCCGAGACGGAGACGGCCTCTCCCGCCATGGATGACTCGCGTGTCAACATGATTTAGTAGCCAGAGATGACGGAGATCCCAGTCAAAACAGTGCACAGAGGAAGGCGGGAGGGAGGGAAGGGGGACAGACAGGCGGGGGGGAGGAGGTGGACCAGTGGTGGCTTTGGATGGCATACAGCTGGTTGTGTTAGACACAGTGTACGCTGTATGGTTTAAAACCTCCACCCACATTTAGAGGAGCCTGTCTGGGCAGATAACGGCTTCTCTTGTTGGGGTGATGTCAGAGCCTGGAGGGGGCCGAGCTTCTCCAGGTGACCCAAGCCGGCCGGCTGGAGCGAGACAATGCCCGGACACAAACATCACACGGTGACGTAGCGGGAGATGGGAAGGCTGGACACCAACACAGAGGAAGTACGCCAGGTGTCATGAGTACATGACACTTAAGTAGGCTTCGCTCATTCGCTCTCTTTCCTGCAAACAGTGGAAGGGACATCTTTTCTTCATCCCAAACAAAGGAACGCTTTCTAATGTTAGGTCCAGAATACAATACTAACAAGGAGAGTGACTGTCGTAAGTATGTGGGGAGATGGAGCGAAAACATACTGTACATGCAGCCGTGCCAAGCATGACACAGCCATGTACCAGTGGGTTGAACCTATGAATTAACAATCACGGCCTGTGTCGGGCTGCTCGGCGGGCGTGTGCAGGACGAGAAGCACAGAGTCCATGTGAGCAGAACCAAGGAGCCCGACTGCATGTTGAGATGCAAAGACACTCTCCATGCAGAGGAATTTCAGATGAGACCTGAAAGCATTCGGGCATCTCCCAGCCCCTCCTCTGTCTCCTTTGACACCAGGCATCCACTGTGTGTGTGTGTGTGTGTGTGTGTGTGTGTGTGTGTGTGTGGTAAATTCCTGGAGTGTATTTCAAACTCTCCTTTTCATGCATACCTGTGCATGCAAACTTTGGAAGCATGACTGAACACAATCTTTTGGGTCACATCACTTTGATGTTATGAAAGCTGTTTTGCTTTGCGTGTGAAACGTTGCCACTAAACTGACTACTGTACAGAAAACAGATTAGGTTGCAACTCTTGCCAGCTGCAGGACCTCGAAAAACACAACAAGAAACCCTCCCAGCCGGCTTTGGGACTCGCATGCAGTCCTAGATACCCGTCCAGGCTCACCTACATGCTCAATTAGCTTTGGGGACTGAGGTCAAGAATTTAAACATGAACATAAAAAAAACTACAAAAATAATTGAATCAATTAATTAATGAAAAAATAAATTGTCAACACACTTTCTATGGACATCAAGCTAGAGGGTGGCTGATTTGAAATAAATGCCAACTAACTCAATATATAGACTTCCTCCAGGATGGAGGTTTCTGTAGCTCCATAGGACGGGGCAGCAGAGTGAGAAAGCACACAGTGTTCCAGAGCAGCCGACGCAGCCGACCAACACACACACACACACACACACACACACACACACACACACACACACACACACACACACACACACACACACACACACACACACACACACACACACACACACACACACACACACACACACACTATAAATGACAGATGTACACACAGACCACTACTCACCCACTGTATCGCCATTGCTCTCCTCTGGCTTCGTGCCCGGTCTCTTCTCCTGGTCGACGGTCTGCGCGCTGGATGAGGAGCAGCCCATGGTTGGAAGCGGGAGTTGAGACGAATACAAATGTAAAACCAGGCGAACTTGGAGCTTCTCCCCGTGTGACGCTAAGCCCGCGTCCCGCCGCTCTCTCAGCTAGCAGAGACAGAGAGTGTCTGGCTGTGAACACATGGACCGTGGGTCGCTAAGAGTAGCCGGGCACCATTACTCCCCGAGTCCCCCCCCCCCAACCAGAAAGCAGCTATGCATGAATGTTCACCGACTGTCTCACGCTCTCACAGGCACACTATTCATACAGGAGAGGGGCGGGGGGGACGCGTGTGTGTGAAGTGTGTGTCCTCCCCCTTTGTGGGAGTGTCTCCTCCGGAGCAAAGGCTCCACCTGGTGGTTGTTGACAGTGCCTGATCCGTTCTGCGCATGTGCGGGTGTGACTCGAAGGAAGACCCGCCCACACTCTGCCACTGATTGGCCAAAGCCTGCTAAGCGCTAACGTTAGCCGAGCTATGATGCTAACCGAGTGTTCCCGCTGCTCGGTCTGAACAACAGCACCTTTTTTATTTTCAATTTTCGTATATTATCAATTCATTCACTTCTGATAATTTTTTGATCAGAATTTACACATTAACTGTGTAAATTTCAAACATTGGCAGTTTTACAAAAATGTGTATTATTGATGATATTATTTAAATGGTAGCCGAAATGGTAACGAAAATATGGGGTTTTATATAATAATATTATTATTACAAGTTTAACAAGCCCACAGGAAGAGTGTCGGGCTTTGAAGCAAATGTTACATTTTATTGGTTTTATTTATTGTTACAATTTCTGGGTCCATCACGTGATGCCACGGGGCCCAAATAGACTTTTACCCATTACGTTGGGAATGAGACGTCTGTAACAGCAGACATTTATATTTCTGTGTTCAGCAACTTGCCAGTATGAACACATGAATATCCCTTATTGAAATCAGTAGTTCCTCAAAATTATTTTCCTTCCTCGGTTCATGTGCTTGAGCCCGAGAGCGAGCGTCTGGGAGCGGTTTAAAGAAACGCTAGCGCTCATGCTTTATGGGCCCTACTGCAATAGATCGAGGTATTTTCATCTGAATTCCAAACTCAGAAGTCAGGCTTTTTTTTTTGCCACTGAGCAACTTTCATGTAAATGACGTTGTATCCAGTTAGTGTTTTACATCCATGAGTAGCACATGTAGACTTTACACATTTTTCTTTTCAGTGGTTCTATTTCTATAGTGTCTGAGTCAGTGAAGGTATGCTGTTATACGGTTTGCAGTTGTATTGCTGACTGAACAGCTTTCATTTATTTTTGTGACAATTATTAGACTTGTTCCACAGTGATCATACAACATGATAAAAAAAACGGAAAAAAAAACATACACAAGACATGTGAAGTGTAAAATATGTATTTGTCCGTTTACTGTACAAAATTATTCATTCCATTTGGCATTACGTGACAAAGAACACTACAGACAAAATGCATTGTGTTGTATAGAGAGAAGTGTACAAATAGCTTCAGTAGAAAGCGTTGCGTATGTTTCAGTACGGCGCGTAGAGCCGGATGAAAGGGGCCCTTGGATGCCGCGCTGCAGGTCTGGTCTTTCATTTGCGTGCGACTTGATTCTCGAGTGTGTCCAGCTTCTTTGTCATGGCTTCAAGTAGGCAAAGTTAAGGAAAGATGCAGGAACAGATGAGAACACAACCCACCACGTGTTAGAATTGCTTCTCACTATAGGTCAGCTTTGTTTTAAAGATAAATTACATCTTCATATTCAAGTTTTAAAAAAAAAATGAAGTAATTTTCTGACCCCACAAAATGACTGTTTTATGAGTAAACATGTGCGGCGGCCCAGTCGCATGTCCTTTGTTGCATGGCCTCCCAAAAATCATTTCATTTTTAAAATCTTAATTTTGCCAATAAATTATGTTCTAAGTCATTAGTTAGTTAGAAGGGGGAAAAAAATCTATATTTATAACTTTTTTAATAAATTATTTTACTAATGCTATTTTAATACTTTTATTTCATATCATAAAAAAAGGCCCACAGCAACGACGTGCAGGCCCTATTTTCTTGGTGGCCTGCAGCATCACAGTGCATATTCAGGCATTGGAGCAGACCGGTGTGAGCTTACTTTGGATGATAGTAACATTTGCTAATTAATTTCATCGTTTCATCACAAAGATATTAAGCTGTGCCGTTTCTGTGAGAGTGTACGAACACGAGGACTGGTGGAGGAATTGGCTGCGATGCAAGAAGGCACCAGCTGAAATGCTTGTAGGGCACAAAATTAGTCTGAATGTTCGTATCATCCCTCCACTTTCGTATGATGTTTAGCTCCGCTGTCACCAGGACAGATAGAGGAGGTCATTCCTGCCCACTGCAATAACACTTTATAATAACTCACCTCTGGCCAAATCAACCACCCAACTATAGCACCTTTGTTTGTTTGTTGGCTACATATTGTACTGTTTCGTTTTGTTAGTTAATTTAATTTAATATTATTATTCTATTCTATTTGTTGTATATATTGTGGATTTTTCTTATATTTTCTTATAATTATTCTATTCTATTTGTTGTATATATTGTGCATTTTTCTTATTTTCTTCTTCTTATTCTATTCTATTTTTGTATATATTGTTCTTACCTGTATGTAAAAATGCTGCTGTAGCGAAAAAATGTCCCCTTGCGGGATTAATAAAGTAACTTTATATCTATCTATCTATCTATCTATCTATCTATCTATCGATCTATCTATCTATGTTCCCTTGTCTCCTCCGGTGTGTTCACTGTCAAACCAGACAGGTACTAACGTCTCCTCCGTTGTCTCTTTGTCTATCACTCATCTCAGTAGGTTCATTAATGCCTGCAGCTCCATTGATGAGCTGAACCTCAGTCAGGGAGCTGTGAGAGCTGCATGCCTCTGCCCTGTTGAATGTGTTCACGTTCCAGTGTTTGTCGTGGACATTGAAAATGCAGGCAGATAAAACCATTGGATTGATATGGTGTCCGACTTGGTCCCTCACAACATGTGTCAGAATTAAGACTTTCATACACATCGTATCTGAAAGAAAAAGAGGCACATAATGGTATTTACCTGTGTTTAACTGATCAGTTAAATACAAAATGTTCTGCTTGTAGTTGTCTATTTGTTTGTAGCTGTTCATAAGTTTACATGTATAACATTTGTGGTGTTGGGCTGTTTAAATACTATTGACCGTTGATACTATTCATGAGCACTGGAGGGACTCTTCAGCAGAGACAAGATTACAGTACATCAAAACTCCACTTTGAACCCAAGTGTAACAGTGGAGTCCACAGGTATTTGGAAAAGGATATTATTCTGCGCCAGCGTCTTCAGCTTCTCGGTGACCTGCGTTTGAAACGTTATGAGGCTCTCACACTGGCACATGTTTTCACCGGATGGTTTGTCTGTGGGGACAGAATACGTGAGATGAGAAGATCTGATCGTCCTCCCTCAGATCAGTTTTTATTTTCTTACTGTGTCTCTCTTACCATCTCTTACCATCTCTCTTACCCTATCTCCTCTAATCTTTCCCTTCCTGTCTCTGCCTGTACAGAATGTAGTGCATGAGGGGGAGTGCACATGATTGCAGAGCTGATGAGTTATGCGTTATGGATAATTGCTCAGTGCTGCTGCCTGAAATTGTATTGAGTTGCTTGATTGAGTTTGTCATCACAGCAGCAGCAGGGGGCAGTGATGCACCATTTAAATGGACTCTAACTCTGTTTGGTGGTCCATGCTTCTTCTGACAAACTGCTAACGTACCTTTACATATCCTGGACTTGAGCTTCTTTGTAATCTCTCCCATTTTCTCAAAATCTTCCGCGTAGTATAGGTGCTTCTCATCGGGCTCTGAAGCTATTTCTCTCAGCTCTTGTTCAATGGCCTTGCCAACACCCAGGGCATATAACGTGACCCCTGAAAGAGAGGAAACAGAATGAGGACAGGAAAGTCCTACTGGAAAGAGCGTGGTTCAGAACCGCGTGGTTCAGAACTGTGTGGGTAAGAACCGTGTGGGTAAGAACCGCGTGGGTAAGAACCGTGTGGGTAAGAACCGCGTGGGTAAGAACCGCATGGTGCATCGGAGTGTACCAGAGTTCTTTGCCTTATCAGCCCATCCGGACACGTCGTCCTGCGACCGCCCGTCAGTAAACACAATGCCGACGCGGGGAACGTTCGGCCTGGCTCCCTCTTTGGCCGAGAAGCTGGACTCAAACATGTGGCGCAAGGCGGAGCCCGTCATGGAGCCTCTCCCCATGTACTGCATCCTGGACACGGCCTGCTTGACGCTGCGCGCCACGCTGTACTGGCCCAGGGTGAACTCCGTGCGCACCTTGGTGGAGTACTGGAGAAGGCCGACGTGCGTGCCTGTCCTGGAAATGTCCAGCGAGTCCACGATGCCGTTCACAAACTGCTTGACCAGTTCGAAGTTGGCCGGGCCCAGACTCTTAGAGCCGTCGATCACGAAAACCAGATCCATGACTCCATCGCCACACTCCGGCTCTGTCAGGAACAAGGACACGGAGCTCATGTTTTATGTATGTTTACTCTGCAGAAGGTCTAAATGAAAGAAAGCTGACATCATACTCTTGCAGCTCTTCCCATCTTCAGCCAACATAAACCCATCAAAACATCTGCAGATGTAGGAGTCAGTGGTGCTGACGCACTGGTGCTCACAGCCGTGGTCCACTGTCTGACACACGTCCAGACCTGGAAGACAGCATCAGTACCATCAGGCTGCGGCACATTAAGGTGTCTAAAGGATTCATTTTTATGATGTCATATATTGTGAAAGTCATTCATATTACAATTTGTGATCACGCAAAAATGTATTCTAAATGACAAGTTCCTGTAACTGTAAGGTATCGGTCTTCTGTTAAGGGAGGCTAACTATCTGAGGACATGAATGCTTCCTGATGGGAATCATAAACACAGATTATCTCCTTAATCCGGATTAGGAGTGACCTCATGACTGGTTCAAAATTCATCCAAAAATGATGTAACACATAAATACTGGAGGAGCTGACCAACAGTTTTAGGAATAATGAAAACATGCTGATGAAAGATCATGTTCTGAATTTTGTTCACTTTGCCTCACGCAAATATCAATTCGGTCTCGTTCATATGTCAAATGAGTCATGAAGATAATGTTAGGCTTCTCTTCACTTGACTAGTTTGATATGAATTCAAATGGATTTATGAAAAACTGAATCAGAAGCCTCAAGACAGCGATGTGTCTTGAATGTGTGTCCCATCAAATCACTGTGTTTAACTCCCCTTTGGCTGCAGCTCACTTCATATTCATATTCATATTCATGACGACGGAGGAGCCCGGACTCACTCTGACATGTTGTCCCGTCGGGTCGGAGGGAGAATCCATCTCTGCATTTGCACACACACGAATCGTCAGTGTTCATAAACTCCTGTTCACAGCCGTGTGTCCCGGCAGCGCAGTGGTCCGTCTCTGCAGGGAACAGTCCGCTTATTACCACGGACGGGATTACTGAGGAAACCTAATGGTGCTGCTGAGCCATGCAAGCTCTGATCACCAGGCTGAGCCCAGTAAAGGCCCCACAGCTGGGTCAGGTGTCTTCTTACGGTTAGTACGCTTGTAGTCCTGACGGACGGATCAAACGGTTTGGAGGACACGCACAAAAGTTATTAATGTATGCAGCATTACACATCATTAGGAAGGAAATACTCCGAGAAACTTGTGCCTTCTTTGTTGAAAAAACAGCAATGACAGGAAATAAGCCACGCTCACACTTACTCCTGCACGTTTTCCCATCAGCTCTGAGTGTGTAGCCCGTCCTGCATTTACACACACAGGCGTCTCCTGTACTGGTGAACTCCTGCTCACAGCCGTGGGCGCCATCAGCACAGGGATCCACCTCTGCAGGGAACAATCCGTTGATCAGGACAGGCAGGATTAAAGAGTCCTTTCTTAGAGAACTTGGCTACCTGTTGAGCTCTGCTAATTTTGAAATATCAAAATCTCAAGCACAGAAAATGGACACTTACTCTTGCACGTTTTCCCATCAGCTCTGAGTGTGTAGCCTGTCCTGCATTTACACACACAGGCGTCTCCTGTACTGGTGAACTCCTGCTCACAGCCGTGGGCACCATCAGCACAGGGATCCACTTCTGGGTGGCAACAACAGCACAGAGATTGAACAACAGATGGCGATACATGACTGCAGAAGTCAGAAAGCCTAACCAGGCCTGAAGTCGAGTCAGTACAAACTGCAGCCATGATTCTCAAGGTCACGGGTCGATTCTGAGGAGGATGAACCTTCAGTTAATGCTACAATACTAATCCTTACAGCAATAATAAGCAGTAATTACTACCATACAATATATATTTCAAGTTATTATCACAAATGTTTTCTGTATGCATAAGGCCTCTCAGCTCAACACATGCATACCTAGTATACAGGAATAAGAGAGAGAAAACTATAATTCATTCATCAAAAATCCAAATCCACCCTCCTGAGAGACTGGTGAAGGTGTAGACTTGTGAAACCCCGGACGGGAAAGATCAAACAAGCCTTCTTGTTTGGACTCGGGGAGACTACGACACCCTGGAAACACCTCCACAGTTCCTCTGCTGCTCTGATGATCGCAAAAGCACACTTCCTTCAGGAAATCTCCCCCACTTTGCGCTCTGCTAACGTCCCCCGGAGGAGCAAAAAGGGATGCTTTCCAACGGTGGGAGGAGAGACGTCACTGGTGGGAAGAAAGCTGGCTCTCATTTGGATTGGAGGTCCACCAAAATGACTTCCCACCAAGGTCTTATTCACCAAACGTCTCCGGCTATCACGCCCTCCTTAAGGTGATCCTTTTACCCAGTAAGAGGAAGTGTTGTAGAAAATATCTTAAAAAGATCAGGCTGATGTAAAGATCAGTATTCTGGTGATGTAAGTCACATGACTGATTGTGTGAAAGAAACAACAGAACACTCAGCTCTTGTAATGTCTACATTCTCAAAATTATACATTTACATTTGAACTGGTTCAAGGGCTAAAACAACCACACTCTGGGAAGAAAATAGATGATGAGGCTAGTGGAGGAAGAGGTTAAGGTCACTAGTAGTGAGTCAGGAAGAGAAGCCCCCGGAGAAGAAGGAAGTGCATCATTACTGTCGCACGTCTTCAGGTCTACGTTGAGTTGATATCCCGGGCGGCAGCGGCACTCGTAGCCATCGGGTTGGTTGGCACAGATGTGTTCACAGCCGTGGTCCGCCACAGCACACCTGTCCTCAGCTACAGAGGGACAGTGGAGTGAAAAACAAAGAGCTGAAAGACGGCTAAACCCTGCAGAGCTAACGGACATTGTCCTTTCACGAAGAGCGAAAAAAAGAGAAGACATTTTTCCTCCACCTGTGCATGTCTTGCTGTCGGGGTTGAGGGTGAAGCCCTTCCTGCACTTGCACCTGTATGAGGCGGGGCTGCTCACACAGATGTGCTGGCACTGGTGGTCCACCACCTCACACATCTCTGACCCTGTAACGACACTCAGGTTACAGGGGTGCAAACACATGAGGACGCGTGAATGAGGATGAAATATGAAGATGGGAATCGTCACCTCCGCACAGTTTGTACTGGAACACGGAGATGAGGGTTTCTATCTGGCTAAAGTTGGCCACCAGGTGCACATGCTCAGAGTGCGGCTCACTCCCGATGGCCTTCAGCGTGTTCATGTCCACCCTGCCCACTCCGACAGCAAAGATCTGGATGCCGGCCTGCCTGGCCTGAGCCGCGATCTCCTCCACCGTGTCCTGAGGCCGCCCGTCAGTCACGACCATGGCGATGCGCGGGATGAGCAGGTCCGCCGGTCGTGCGCCCTCCTGCTCGGTGAAGGCCGTCTCCATGGTGTACTGGATGGCCAGGCCGGTCATCGTCCCCGTGGCGAGGTGCTCCATGCTCCTGACCGCCTGCTCCACCTGGGCCTTGGTGGTGTGGGTGTTGAGGGAGAACTCGGGCTGGACCACGCTGCCGTACTGCAGCAGGCCGACCCGCGTGGCGTCGGGGCCCACCTTGAGGAACTGAAGCAGGTTGACGATGAAGGCCTTGACCTTCTCGTAGTCGTTGGGGCGGATGCTTCGGGAGCTGTCGATGACAAAGACGAAATCCAGCGGCATTGCTTTGCAGGGGTTCTCTGTGATGAAGGACATGGAGGGTTTGTGATCAGGGAACCACATGCTCCAAACTCACAGCTCAGTTTTGGGAAATATCCAAACAAAATTCCAGAAAAATGTCTGACTTTGTATCTTAGATAGAAAATGCAGTTGGCAAAATCCACATTTTGGTCACTGATGACTTACCCACTGGTTTGGTTTGGACACCGGTCTCATTGTGACCTCTGGCCGCGATGGGTCTGGGACGCCGTCTGTCCAGTCGGACTGCGTTACAGCACAACAGGCAGAAGAGGCCGAGGGCCAGGGACCTCATTCTGACAAGATGTGACAACTGCAGCAGAGAGAGAGAGAGAGAGAGAGAGAGAGAGAGAGAGAGAGAACTGATAGAAACACTCCCACAATGCAGTTCAAGCAGAGAACAGGCCTGCAAGGAACAAGAAATACAGAAACAGAGAGAAGCAATAAGACAAGAGGGAAATTGCCAAAAACTCAAAAATAATTTTCTTTTTGAAAACTTTCAATCTGCATCAGCATTAACACAATGACAGTCAATCCAGTCAAATGGCTGATGGTTGTCATGCCGTTTAGAGAACACCACAACCCTATTATTAGCATTTTGCTACATTTTGTGCAAGTCAGACTCATAATCGATGGCATTAAAATAAATCATGTTGCTGGATCACCGCCGAAATGTGGATGCTATTCAAATTTGAAGGATTGTGTAAAGTTGTGCAGCTGTCATCTTAATCGTACAATAAAATGTTAGGGCAGTCTATGGCAATTAGGCTGCACCCAGAGTTTGGCAGCCAAATGGTATGACTTATCAGAAAAAGCAAATTAATAACTTTGGATCTTGAGGGAGGAATGGCAAAAACACAAACAGAAATCTCTCATGTGAAATAATGCAAACTGTTACAACTTTGGCAGAAAATGTTGTGTTGGTAGTGAGGAGCTGATCGAGATATGTTCAGGAATCCATAAAAAAGTAATGGGCTTTACAAATGGCCACATGGTGGTGCTATTTACACCAAAAATCCCTATTCCTCAATACACCACATTTCCCTGAAATCAGTTAATTATTTGTTGAAATCTGCCTCTAACCAACAGACAAACAACCAAGCAGGTCTGAGAACATAACCTCCTTGGTAAAAGCCTCTGTGTCAGCAAGGGAACGAGTGAAATGCTACATTTAAGTTAATGATGAGGAGGGATATAAATAGGAAGAACTTTCACCTCCTGCACATTTGACCTCAGCTTCAGATTTCACATTTTAGTGTGTTTCGATGTGACGCACAGAGCATCGGTTTTCTAGAGCCACAGGAAAGAGCACCTTTCAAATGGCACAGTCTGAATGGAAATGCAACGCGTTCACATGCGTTCTGGGTTCACGTGGGCTCCACAGGAGTTACGTTCTCCCATCTGCCGCCAAATGAAGTCGACAAAAGTCTCCATGAATGAGCTTTTGGGTGTTTTGCTGCACAGGTGGTTTAAAGTGATTTAAGCGAGGCTGAACAGAACCTCAGATGGTTTCCTGATCCAGTCCCCAGGAGAGCCGTTACCCGTCGGTTCCACTGCCGTCTGAAACCTATCCGTGATTGCTGGAGAAATAGCAAACATTCAACAGCAGACTGACGGTTGCATTGCTCATAAAGGACAACTCTTAGTTGTAAGGCAACATGTAAGTTAGAATTTCAGGATCTCTGAATGGAGTTCTGAACGTCTCCCTCACCTCCGCTCAGGGTGATGACACTGACTCAGTGTCTGCTTGCCGCCCCGGCAGTATATGGGAGCAGCTGACCTGAGACCTGCAGGGGTCACATGTCCATGTTGCATCCCAGAGAGTGGTTGACCTCTGACCTCACATCTGTTTGACATCTCTCTGCCACAGGTCTGACAAAGCTTTCCCCATCAATTATCCACGAGTGTAACAACCATACTGTCTATTCCTTTTCTGTTGTGTTTGTATCCAGAGCCCCGAGGCTCCGGAACAACCTGTCAGAGGAAATAAGGCTGCCTGAGTTCTGTCCTCCTCCAAGGCTCCTCTATAAACATTTTATCTGGAGGCATATCCTAATTTTATCTGAGCTGCCCGTTTATTTGAATGATTTTTACTTTCTTGTGTTTCATTTTGAATTTAGCCTTTTAACCATTAATTTAGGTATTTTATATATTTTTTTCTCTTTGTAAAGCACTTAAAATAAATAAATAAATTCTCCAAAAATAAAGTTTATTATTATTACTATGTATAAACTTATACAATAATAATAATAATGATTAAAGTTCCATAGACCTCCATACTGTCCCACAGTACCAAGCTTAAATGTTTTTCCCGATCCATAAGTCAGTCCAGTCTCCCGGTCATTTGTGGCCAGATGATTAATTTAATATGTACATCATTTTCCAAACTGGTTATCATTTAAAACGGATTATAAACTGATACATGAGAACGCATTGGAAACATGTAATGATCCTTCACGTTTTCTTTTAAATAGGATTTATTGTTATAGTGATTTCACAACTTGTGTGTGACTGAAATGTTGGGATGTCGTCACAGAGTAACCGCTCTCATGAGTGGAAGCCAAGGCTGGGACCTGATCTCTGTTTTGCACATCACCCACCTTTGATGGCTTTTCACGATGCAGCTGATGGAAACTATGATGAAGTCCAACCTTTCAGTAAATACAGAAAACAGGTCCCAGCTGGTGATTCCTCTTTCTGTAGGTTTTTTTTATAACCACGTGTTTTAAAAATAAGTTATCCTAAAAAAAGAAGAAAATAAATGTTCCAAGTAGAGCCTGCAGTGTTCAGCCACTCAGCAGACTCCTGCTATCAGGAAAATAAATAAAAAACTACTCACCCTGTTATCAAGTTTCTCCTCAACTCCTGCTAGTTGCTCAATAAATCCCCACTGTGAGTCCAGAGAGGAGTTCCCGCAGGAAGAATCAGTCACTAGTGGCTGTAGACAGTAAACATGCAGACATCCCAGCCCTCTGCTCTGTCCCTCACTCCATCCACCCGGTGTCCTCCTCCTCCTCCTCCTCCTTCTCCTCCTCCTCCTACCACGGAGACGCCTCTTGTTCGGCTAATAAAAAAAAAAAACTCTGGATACCTTCACGAACAGAATTTTACAGCTAAACATTTCATAATGAGATATAGGTGGAGGTTAGCATGAGCCCTAAACCTGGTTCTTACATTAAATAAATAAAAAAAAATCTTTCATGATTTAATTTGCCCGTCCCTTGTGCTTTTAAACAGATTTAATGGATCTGTTACATATTCTAAAGGTCTTGTGTGTCTAAATCATGGTATGACTTGGGATCTTTTCTGGAAGTTTTCATACTATCGATTGGGTGTAGATTTTGTTTACCCCGTCAATTTCTGTTGTATTTGGTGTCGAGGCTTGAAGAAGTTTTTAAAAGTTAGACGTTGCACACTTATTTTCCCGTGTTGTACGCAATGAGTCATTTATTGAAAATAATCAGAATAAGCGGTTCTAAAGCTGAGGCGTCAGTTTGAACAAAGTCCCTCCTCTAAGACAAAATACATTTGTATTGTCCTGAAGTCGAACAGGTTCACGGCGACCGCCATCTTTAAGTGGTGCTTGGATGAACTCCCCACGTCCCCGTTTGAGCAGCAGTCCCTGGAAGGACCTGTAAGGAGAGTCATCCTAACTTGACCCCTCTGGGGGCCCCTGCCTTCCACGCTGCCCAGTCACCTCTTACCAACAGTTCCCATCTGCCCTTCACAAAACTTTGAGTTTACAGACAACCTTGTACCTTCAAAATAAAACAAAACTGCCTGTTGGTGAAATTAGATTTTTAATACACAAATACATCTTTTATTTCTCATACAGCAGCAGCAGCCCTCGGGTTTGACTTGTGTGTCCCTGCACGGCATTTTGTGGCCAGGAAGCAGCCGGCCAATAGCTGCATCTGGTGGAGCAGACCTGTGTGTTTACACAGAACAGAAGCTCCTGTTGGTTTTAATTGAGAAAACACAAGCAAGGCCCGTATTTACTGAGCTCCTGGACACAGAGGGGCCCCGATCTAGAGTCGCTGCACCGGGTCCCCTCGAGCGACTCATTCGTAGCGACTTCAAAGAGCACGCTGATTCCAGATCAGCGCTACATCTGTGCGTTCAAAAGTGATAAATAGCGGGGAATGCGTTTTTTTTCTCGTCCATCAGTAGAAACACACATTTTAAAGTTATGACGGTCAACCAGCACAACAAATCGGTTTGTCGTGGAATAAAACGGGAAAAGGAGGTGATATGTTCAATATACACTAGGTTGCTTTGTGATCATGTCAGAATACAGGCAGATGCGTTTCTTTGGGACAACTTCCAGTCAAGGTGATACTTCACACATGGGTCACCCCCGTGAAGGGCGTTCCCATCAGAGAGAAAGTTATGAATAAAAGGCAATCCGACACTGATCACGAGCAGAGACGAGACAAACGGGAAACACGCAGCGACTGTTCACTCATCACTCCGGGCAATAAGATCATTTGTGCATAAGTTAGATGGGACTATCAAAGGTAGGACACAAAACACTATTACGGGTACACACAGAGCGGGACTAGAAGTCAAACAAATATATAGTATCTAACACTTTCTCGTGCCTTTTTGCACCCAGGTTCAAATGCATTGAAATGCACATCACGTCTGGAAACGGAAACAGAGTGGACGCATGGAGGAGGTACGGACTCACCAATAAAACAACAGGAAGGGATGAGAGGTCACGGTGGTGCTAGAGGTGTGTGCATGTGCATACGATGATTTGATATGCGTCGGTGCATGCATGGGTGTACTGGAATGTCTGTGTAGCTACAATATATCCATGGATATCCATGGATATATTGTACACTGGAGAGGCAGTGTGGTGCATAAATCTTGGGGGGGGGGCGGGGGGGGGATATTAACAGCAGGGTCCAGTCAGCAGGATGCTGGGAATGTTTTCATGCTGTGGCGGTGGTGTACGGGGGAGGAGCCTGCTTGGGAGGGACGCTGATGCTGTCGTCATACGGAGGCAGCAGCACCTGGGGATGAAGAGGAGGAAAAACAGATTCAGGTCAGTAGAGTTGTTTGATCACATCACAAGGTGCAGTTTGAAACCAATAGAGTCATATAGTGCAACATGCTGATAATTCTATCCATTCCTTTTTGTTAAAGTGACATAATATTACACCAGCTTTGGTGCAACGTGTTTCTAAAATTAGAGCAACGTGTTCAACTAATGGATGAAGCATGAGTGTGTTCCTCTGTTTTAGTGATTGTTTGTGCCGTTTGTTCTATGTAAAAATGATTGTTCCATTAACATGGGAAGTTTGAGATAATAGTGGGGAGGGCCTTTTCATTTTATTAAATATTAATAACCTTCGGAGGGGTTTTAAAAAGTCAAACATAAGGTTAAGACCCCGCTATTTTAGTTCAGTATAAAGCAGCCTGACTATATTTGTTTCATTCTTGGATGAGCAGACTACTGTTGATCGAATAATGTGAATATTTGCTGGTTGTCTGTGACAGTAAACTAAAAATCTTTGGGTTTTGGACGCTTGGTCAGACAAAACAAGAGATTTAAATATGAGCTATAAGACACTGTCATGGTGATGGCTTTTCATAGAGCAAAAGATTTATCAATTCATTGAGAAAATAATCAGCAGGTAAGTCAATAATGAAAAAAACTAAAAACAAACAATAAGTATCAGCCTTATGACCAACAATAAAAAGCTTCCCTCTCCTCTCTTTCTCAGGTCGGAAGCGAAGCTGAGACTGTGGAGACAGAACATCTCAGGGGTGACTCAGCGTTCTGGTTTTGCTGTTGACACCATGCTAACAGAAATGTAGGCTCTCTCAATGGTTCACTCCACTTCATATACAAAAACACCATGTGTCTGCCCCCTGTCTCCCATGCCTTAAACAATGAGCCTTTGAGGGTTTCAGTCCATACAGACGGACTCAGTCTTACCTTTGGTGAATCATGGATGACGTGGGCATTAGGTAATCAATACCCTTTAAAAGCCTCTCCAAGGGACGAGACCCTCCTACATGGATCAATGCCCCCTTGAACTATAGTGGCCAGTAATTTAAGCAAACAACTATTGACCTAATTTTAGCCTTTTATCTAGGATATGAAGCTTTAGCATCACTCCTTTAGCACCACATCATGTGTATATACGCCAAGAGCTTATTCAAGACCGTTTCACGAGCTTTTCATATGAAAACATTAAAGAGCCAGCTAGAGACGGAGCTTCTAGTCATTAAACTCATGGAGTTTGTGGCATTAGCATTAGCTTTTATTAGCGGTGGTAAATCTGCCACCGTTCTCACAGAGCGGAAAGACTGACAGTCAACCAACATCTTTTGGCATTAGCATTAGCTTACGTTAGCTAGCTACAGACGATGAAATCTGCCAGCGACAGTCATCGTTTCATTGGTTAGAAATGGGAACATCGTGTGAAATCAAAGACGGGATGTTTCAAAAATTACGAGGAACATACATAAATCTGTGAACTGCTTGTGTGCTGTGCGAGAACGGAAAAGACTGACAGGTGTTGCAACCGTACTTTTAGAGAGCGGTTGGGTGAACGTCCACACCAACCTCAGAAAGAGCTCATTTTGTTCCATGGGGCCTTTCAAGGGTTACCTCTTTTTGCTCCTGCAAAATAAAGCACCCGACTGTGGGAGAGAGGGACTGTTCATGAATTTGGCTTATACGGAACCCGTTAGTAGACCTTTGACCTGACGGCTGTATTGCTGATGTATAGCCATGCAAGCTGCCACAGACCTGCCTGTGGTCTGTGGGTAGCTGCAATTGAATATGTCAGGCTCTAATTGAAAAACCATATACCTGCAGAGGTGAGGTTAGGAAAATAAAGGGGCTGCTGTTTTGTTTCCTGGCACTTTGAACCCTAAAGGTCCCATAAAGCCACACAGTGTTTAAAGGTGTCGAGTGCGGTGGGTCGTTTCAAATTGTGTGGAATGTTGCACTCAGAGCAGGCCACATATCGACAGCTCCTGAAGCGCTCATGCTGGGAAACGCTTTTCCCGATAGTCAAAACAGGTCATTAGTGTGTCTACAGCCTACTTTTTCTCCTTCTCCTCTCGGTCAAAGTGGAAGTAGTTATAATAGGTGTGTGGGCAGCGGGGTAACAGCGGTCAGGGGGCCCGGGCAACAGGACACCGACCCAGAGACACCCAGACAGGGCTCAATTACTACCACTGTGCCTCCGCCACCATTATAATATGGCTTTGCTGGCTTGGAGCCCGATCTGTCAGACCAAGTCTGTCCAATCATCCACGCTCGCCCGAGAAAGACTACCTGCTACTACAGCCCATCTTTACACTTCCTCCTCCTCCGACGTGAGGACTTTACAGCTGTCACACTAGCCTGAGCGGAGGAAACCTACGCGGACCGGTGAAAACGTGACTTGCGGTCTGGATTGAATAAGCAAATCGTTGTTTTGTCGCCTTTGGAAGTAAAAACATATCAAGATCAGATATTGTTTCATGTTGGATCTCTGAATGACAATATAGACAGAAAGGGTCATTTAATGGACTGTGAATTTGGTAACATATTGCACACATGCACACAGTGGATGGATTGTTTTTCTACATTTCATCAACGCGTGCTGACTTGTGAATCATTTGGTTTGCTAGTCAGACATTTTAATCCATTGTGGAAATATTTATCTTACAGTTAACGCCAACTTAAGTATTTGTTCAGCTGTACAGAGCGTGTGAGGAATGACTGAAGCATTATCTGTCCGTAGTCTGCAACGCCTCATTGGGAAGCGTTAGGAACATTCACACAGGTGGTCTGACAGGGGGAAAGTTGGTAGAGGACTTACCGTGGTGTCGTTGGTCGTGACATAGAGCAGGACTTCTGAAGCCCCCCGGCCGCTCACGTATCTGTAGCAGTTCCACACACACGCCATCAGGTAGGCCTGACGTCACACCGGAAGAGAACACAACAATTAGAAGCTTGAACTGCATCACGTCAACATCTTTGTGAACAAAAATCTAAAATACTATTTAGGGTTATGGTAAGTCATAAATTATTTGGTTCATGCGTCGAAGGAAACATATTCAGCTTCTCGTGACAACACACAGATGGTTGTTAGCCACGCTAGCGCCACGGCCCTATGGATGGCTGTGTTGCTCTGTCCTCCACTTCGGTCCAGACGCCAATATGTCAACAACTATTTGATGGATCGCTTTTTAGTATTGTAGTTTGAGGAAACCAGCCTTTCCACATTCTTATGTAAAATAATGAGGTCATCTCATCCCCAGAGAAGCTGTGGTGGAAGTGTAACGGTCCTGTCCCATATATTCTGCACAAAAATAGACACAGATGGCACCATGACAACACAGAGAAAAAGAAGGCATCAAATACAGATAATCCATTCACACACTTGCTGAATTCAGACTCTATCTGAAGGCTACTCAGTCTATCACTTCAGAGTAGCAAAAACAACTTCCTGTTGTTCTCCGTCATCCAGGAATCATCTGGCTCTCAGCAGGGAGCTTGCTACTGGAACTCCCCGGCCAAACACAACACCATCTGCTGAATCCATCCGCTGGCACCCTCCAAAGCCAGACCAAGCTCTGACTTCTATAGCAACCCAGTAAAGAAGCCCCTTCAATGCTCTGACTGCCAGGTCTGAACAGCCTCCGTGGGAATCGGAGGAGATCCATTTATAACAACAGAGATCACTCAATGTAGCTCCCATCCCGCCGAGCAAACGCTGTAATAACGTTGGCGATTGTGCAAAGCCAATGATTCCATCGGTCAGAACAGATTCTGGGGGTCACTAATGCAGAAGAATTAACGTATCCAATCTGAAAATGATTCCATCTATGACATTCCTAACCACAACCGCTGCCTTATTTTAATAGTTTTAATAATTTTAAAATTATTTCACTTAAATTTCAACCTCATAGTGGCACTGGAAGAAAAGTCAGGGGATCATCCAAGTGAGTAGGATTCATCATCTAGGAACCACGAATGAATCATGAATTTTGGGCAAACCAGTAGACGTTGAAATAATTTCACGAGATAAGTGAAAACTTTTACTTGCTGGTGGCTGAAAAGTCATTGGACCACCAAAGTCATTAGGATTCATCCTCTGGGTACCATGAGTGTCTGTACCAAATGTCATAGCAAACCATCCAATAGCTGATGAGATTCAGCCTCGCCTGAGAGGTGGATCGACTGACATCCCTCGAGTCATGCCGCATGCTAAAGAGATACAAGTGACTGACAGGTCATTGGTCGCTACGATATTAAATCCTGCCCCCATTGTGGGAAAGCCGACAGCGACAAAGTAGGTATCTGTAAATCCCATTTTAACCTGTCACAGTGGGAAATGTACAGGTGTAAATAATAACATTTATATGATGTCTGAATCCCATTTTAAAAAATAAATCAATACTTGGGGTCTATGTAACGCCTCATCTGGACAGAAATAACAGGCCTGCAATGAGTGCTGCTAACGGTATGAAGAAGACACGTGAATGAAGGTAGGACGGCGTTACCTTGAAGCAGAGAATAGAGCCGATGAAGAGCAGCACGATGAGGACCAAGCACACGTTACTGAGAGCGGCGATCTCCTCTTTGTAGGGGAAGTTATCCGGCTGCACGGGAGACACAGGGAAACACACAAGCAGCAGGCGGTTCATTAGAGGTCAGAAGGAGCACCAGCCGCTCGATAGCGGAAGCTTCTGTGGCCCCTCAGTTTTAAGAGGAAAACCCTTAAGGCTCCTCACCAGTTGCTGCAGGTAGTCCTGCACGGTGTTCGGGTAAACCACGATGCTGACAGCCACCAGGGTGTTCAGAGCAAAGTCAAATATTTGGTAGCAGAAAAACGGGATGATCCAGGCGGCGCGCAGCTGAAACAGAGATACATGTCTTTTGTTAGGTATCGTTATGGGGACGTATTTATCCACGAGCAGCAGGGAAACAAGCTGAGCTCCTTCACCAACACCGTGGACATAAATCAGAGCTGGGACTGGGCCGCATACAGGGAGTTCAAAAATAATTAAAAAAGGGTAGGGATGCTATTTGGGTTAGTTCTATTTCCAAAGACTTCAAAAATAGATGCAGAGCAGTAGCCTGGCAACATTGATATATTTTTCAAACTGTTTGAAAACTGTTTATGTTGTGGAAATGAAGACTTGAGGATCCTCCGATCCGACAGTGATGGTTCTAATCAGCAGAATAGTCTCAGGAGGCGTTGGTCTACCTTGTATGCCCCGTATGTTGCCATCCCGCATATCAGTATCATCAGCAGAGAGATGGCTGAGGCGATGCACATGTCTGGGGCAGAGAGAGAGAGAGAGGAGGGGTTAGAAGTCAGTGTGAGGTCACTCCGGCTCAGGAACGATATTTGGATTTTCAAAATCAAATTTGTGAAAATGTTCGCAACATGGTGTTCAGCCGAACACCAATTCCAAGCTGTGTCCGTCAACCAGAGGAGGGATTAAGCTCTACGCTCCACGTCAGCCCGACCTCGCATCACAATAGCAGAACGGATCGTTGCGTTACGTAAGGATAGCGCCGGGCAAACCAAACCAAGCGCAGCACACGTGGCGCTACTGGGGAGCATTTCTCCGCCCTGTGACCCGTTACAAGGCCGTGTACATGTGTTGTAAACTGACAATGACTACTGCGTAGCCCTGAGTCACAGGGGGAGTCACATTTGCTCATCAAAGTGGACAGAGAGGCAATATATGCCACTTCTTTCTCAGAGTCTAATTTAGCTGAGTGTCATAAGGGGAGACGGAATCTGGAAAATTCTAAACCAATTATCTAAAATGCCATGAATAGAAGAAACTGTGGCCGGCTTTGAAAGTCAGTCAAAAAGCTGAGACGGATTGAGATTTTTTTTTTTTTTTGCCACCGACATACAGTCACGTCGAGCGGATATGGATAAGTCTCCTTTTGGCTCTGTTTTTGGTCCCCTCCAACTCCTGAGAGAAATATCTGTCTCTTCAGCTGCTAAATGCTCCCGTGTTCTATTTAACTGAAAACAGTTGTCTGCTGCAGCTGAACACAACACTATGGCTGCGTTCACACTGCAAGCTTTAGTGCTCAATTCGGATTTATTCCTCAGATCGGATTTTTATGTTTTTTGTATTTTTAAAATGTGGCCATTATGAGATTTCAGTGTGAGCTGTGCTGCAGCACACTGTCGTATGAAAGTGAAACATGGAGGCCGCCGAAGTCAGCGTTTATGGTTCAATATAGAAGTTGATGTGCGGTGGAGGCCGGCGAGGAGATGATAACGAGAACATGCTGCATCGTGTACTTCTCTACAGAGGTGTGAATGGCTTCCCGGCGCAGAATTATGACGAATGTCGATCCAGCGTGACGGAACAGTTGCATTCATTTCCGATAAGATTGTTCAGACTCGTGTCTTTCTATAAACAATCGCCAAAACTTCAGCGTTTATCATAAACTGTCTTAACCGTCAGATTTTCTTCTTTCCAACGGCCAGTGAACACGTCACGTGTGAGGAACGCTTCCGTCATTTAAAATTAAATCGATTAAATCGCTTGAAGTAACCAGATTCTGTAAAAAGCATAAAAGTCTACAGTCCTCTGTGCAACTAGGAAGCTGTGATTGATTTGACTGACACCAACAGTCACGTGAAGACAATTCAATGAAACTTTGACAGAAGTCCAGGCTTCTGAACATTGAGGAGCAGAGAGGAGAGGTTGTACAAATGTGAATAGTTCAATATTTATAGCACGTAGATGCCTCCATTTTTTCCAACATTGGCAACACTTGTAGCGACTTGGAACCAAGTTGTATATATAGATTCCATTGTCCATAAATTATCAAAAATGGTTGTGCTGTTTCCATAGAGGAGCCAGACTTTTATATTACAGTGAACATCAAGGCCACAGACTTGGGGTCCAGAGGGTTAAGGACCACATAAGCAAGGGGCCCAAATCTGAATTGAAAAGATCAGATTCCCCCAAAACATTTAAATTGAGGCCAGTGTGAACGTAGATATGAGAGCGACAAACTATTTATTTGAGAAATTGTCCCTTCAGTGTCCAACATCTACAACGAACCAGAGGAATAAGAAGACAGAAAGAGCAGAGCCCTGATGTGAGGCTCTAACTGGCTGATGAGTTATTGAACTATACATTTGAGCCAATGCCCCGAAATCAATGGTGAGGGACTCAAGAAAAGCACGGCATCGAACACACGCTTTATTTATGCAGTTATTTGGGCTAAAAATAAAAACATCCAAAAATGTGTTGATCATCTGATTTATTATTAAGCGGAATTAGCGGCATATTTCCAACCTGTATGGAGCGGCAGAGGGGTCAAAATTCAGAGAAACGACAGCTAGTTGAATATTCAACAAGCCTAAACTATGTGAGCGGTATCACAGTGTTCTTGCTCCCACAGACGGGCGGATTGGGTTCCTGCAGCACCATATGACACCCTAAGCCCTCAGCACTGGGACAATGCAGTGGCTCCCAACCTGAGGCCAGCAGCAGCGTGAGCCACCACCTCCAGTCAGACCGCTCTGGTGGGCCCCTGGTCTGTCGGGCCCCTGGTCTGTAGGGCCCCTGGTCTGTAGGGCCCCTGGTCTGTCGGGCCCCTGGTCTGTAGGGCCCCTGGTCTGTCGGGCACAGCTTTACAAAGGCTCTTCACAGATGGACCTCTGGCTCGCACGTCTGTGGCTCTGGGCATTTTTATTTATTTTTTTAAAAGAAGAGGAGGAGGGCTGAGATCAAGTCATCTGTCACAGTCCGTTGTGGGAGCTTTAGTTTCAGGTCCAACACAAACCCTGCAGAGGTTTCTCACAGAATGCAAACAAGCTGTTTACCCGAGCAAATGGAACGACATGAAACGGAAACGGTTGAGGTATCAGAATGCAGAAAAAAGAACAAGAACTACACAGCCGATCGTGGTATTGTGAGACACACACGGTACACTTTCTGCCCCCCCCATCCCCCCGCCGGGCTACTTACTGGCGTCATCCATGACATCCAGGTCATTAGCCAGCTCAGCGCTGGTCAGGTGGTACTGCTCAGGATCACTGAGCGCCGTGAGCAGTATGAGCAACACCACGGCATTGATGAGCTTAGGGACAGAGGACATATGGGTAATAGAGGCAACAACATGGACAGACTGACACGCACATAATAAAAACACACACAGAGCCTCTAGAAAAGCCAAATACTGAGATTAAGACCTTTCTCCTCCATGACGCGTCTGCAGTAACGGCCACATACACAAGCCTTTATGTTGGTCTGGGTGGCGCAGCTCATTATGCAGATGACTCATACGTCCCCACGGATCAGGTGAATGTAATGGAACGTTCTCGGCTGTCAATGGGCCTGACACAAAAGCCGCTACCTGAAGGGGCCCAATGCTGATTTATTCATAGGGAGCGGAGGAGGGATATTTGGTGTTTGGGTTAGGTAACCCTCTCTCCTGCACATTCAGTCCCACACAGACGTCATCAGGAGAGGGTACATGTTCATGTTTGGATTAGGTCAAATCATTTTTTTTTTTTTTTAAATACCACACGATGAGTTATTTGTAAAAGGTTCCTAATCGTAAATATAATCATGTATCAAATAACAGACGTCGAGGAGGATAAACCCACCTGGAACTCAGTGACTAATGCCAGTTTATATACACAGAACCCTTCTTTACAGGCCTCTATATACCTCAGTCACTTCAATATAACACAATTATACAGATTCAAGATTTGTTAAAAAAAAAAAAGAAGAATAATACTTCAAACATCCCTGTAAGGATGCGTGCTGTGTGATGGGGAAAGCCCGCACAGTGATGCTGCAGGCTTCATGATGAAGCCGGCTGTCTGGATGCCTCCAGAGAGGAGAGGAGCGGCGCTCACCATGTACCAGACCCCCAGGATGATGGTCCCTGTGCGGACATGGCAGCACAGACAGCAGCTCGTGGAGAACCAGCGGTCCCACGGGGAGATCATCATCTTGTCCGCTCACAGCCGCGCGAGCAATCAGCGACGAAGTCGGCGTTTTTGGGAAGAAAGCGCGCGCGCTGTCCTGCTAGCGTCCGCCGAGCGTCAGTCCTCGTGAACGGCCAACGGGATCCGACTGCCGCTGACCTGTCCGGTACTTATCACCGCGAGCAGCTGAAGAGCGGAGCGGAGCGGAGACAAGCCGGCGGCAGGGGAGAATGCGACTTCCGGTTTCAAAATAAACCCCCGATCATTCCTTTGTGTTGACATGGTTCAGTTCTGGTGAAAATGTTCAGGCATAACCACATTCCATTCTCTCATTTATGATGTAAATGCAAGGTATAAATATAAGTTCCATTATCAGTTACTTTAAATTAGCTATTGCACAATGTGTGTCTGTTATCGCCAATACTGCATCACTGCAACAACAGTGGGCTATTTTCATTTAATTTTCATCCCAGATGAATCATTAATCTTAATTAAGAGTCATTGTTTAGTCTACAACATTGGCCATCAACACTTCTCAGGAACAAACTGCAGGACTGGATTATGAAAATAGAAAAATGGGCATATACATTTGGATTTAAATTTTCAGGTGAGAATACAAAGACAAGTTCACATGGAAAATAGTTGGTAATGAGGTAAAGCTGAAATTAAATAATCTAGAATGTGTTAAAGTCAAAGCCACCACTAAGACAATGACTCAAAGCCTGACTCAAAACCAGAGATCTCATTAATAACCATTGTGTTCAAACAGACGGGCCCTGAAGGAGGCGTACGCCACTTCCCACGCTGAAGATGTGATCCATAAAAAGACACTTGACAGGAGAAAGTTCACACCTGGAGGGAAACTGACCCACGGAGGAACATTTTGGAGACGCTGATGGTGAGGTGGTGAATTGAAGCCAGACTTTACACATGAAATGAAATGAGAGGCATTCCATTTCACTTCATATCACAGGTTACTTTCACTTATAGATCCTCTTTATCGTAAACATTACAAAAAATAAATAAAATAATTGTCATTTTAAATGTAAAATGTTTTCGAGTTTTTATTACACTTAAAATGTATGCTTTCTTCATACCAATTTTATCTGCAAAAGGAGGGTTTTCTGTTTTTATGAATTTATAAATGTACAGCAAACAAATGAATATTTTTATTATAATAATAATAATAATAACAATAATAATAATAATAATAACAGTTATTTGTGCTTGTACTAGTGAGCTATAACTATTCCATAAGCACCTTTCTATTGTAAAAGATATAAACCTCAAACCTCCAATAAAACGTTGCTTATTATTTCATTAATTATCATCAGCTGTAAAATAACGACAACTAGTGTTAAAGAACTGTAGAACAGGTTAGAAAGTACTGAATGTAATGAGGTGTTTAGTTGGAAGGCAATAAAGGGTGGACTAATTATATCAATATTTGATTATGGTTGTGTTACGGATCAGCAGGAAGCACATCTCTCAGAAAGTACGATAGTATTAAATATCAGACTTTGAGATTATGTTCGGTGCATTTAAAAAAACAAAATAGCAACATTAAATGTGAAAATGCAATTAGAATTGAGAAGGATACAACCATCACGGAACTACTGGATTCACTTCAATCAAGACCACCAACACAACACACTTTCACACCTTGTTGGGGAATAGAAAGGAGGGAAACCAAAATGCTTTGGATCGTCCAATCCAAATATAGATATCTCTCTCTATATGTATATGTATATATAGATATATATATATATATATATATATATATATATATTAAAAGGACATGATCTTAGCTAAAAGCCTGAGCTGGTTTGATTTTCCTACTGCCTACTTGTCCAGTCTAATATCACACCAGGTTTTTAGCAGTGTCCTTTCCATGTGGTTGCAGGCTACAGGTCCATGTGAGGGGCCTCGGTACGAAGACCTCAACCACTCCAACGCGGCTCCTTTAATGCCAACACAGAGCTCCAGGCGAGAGATGAGGAGAGTGTGGTCAACTGTACCAAACGCAGCAGAAAGGTCCAGAGATGACCAGTCAGTAGCTAATAAAAGATCGTGGAAACCCTTCTAGTGGTGTGTGTGTGTGTGTGTGTGTTTTAGAGAGAGATAGAGAGAGAGAGAGAGAGAGAGAGAGAGAGAGAGAGAGAGAGAGAGAGAGAGAGAGAGAGAGAGAGAGAGAGAGAGAGGGGGAAGGAAAAGGTGGACTACTGCACACAATGTTTCTTTAAGTTATTAATAACTCACTCTGAACCCTGACCCTAACCCTAACCCGTGATATTTCACAGTGAGTTTGCGGGTTGGGGGTCGACCCGCTCATCCCGTTTAGCATCCAAAAGAATGCAAACCGAGTAAATGCCCCACAATGCTGCGCTCACACCAACAGACAAGCAAATCTTTGTGTCACGTTATTTGCGTGAGGCTACTTAATAACTCACTATTCGTGGTTATTCGCGTCATTCGCGCTAGACACGCCGGAGAGGAGGAGTGGCTTATCTCCATGGAAACAGTTATCGTTTCCGTCATCCACCATGGAAGAAATAACCACTAGTTCTGCTTTGTACGTGTTGTGGAAGTCCCACAAACATCGGAACATCAGACGCCCTCGTGTCTGGGTTCATAATATAATATATAATATTATCAGGAACTGCATCTGGAGGACTGCCATTTCCAGTCTATCGACTTCTCCTCCATAATTTCTGATTCAACAACGGCAGGACGTCAGTGATGACGGGCGGAGCTTCTCAACGCTGATTGGCTTTAAACACACAGCGTCACGGGAATTTTTTGCGTTGCTTCATTCGCGCTGCCCGGTGGAATATTTGTGTTACTCGCGTCCATGCATTGACTTTGTATGTACATATTATATATATATATATATATAATTATTATTATTATTATTATTATTGTTATTATATATATTATATTATATCTTCGGTACATCATAAATCCTGTGCATTAAGATTAGGATGAGGTGGATTCCATTACCTAAAAAGGTGACAGTCAGGACGATCACAGTTTAGACTTTTTATTTTCACTTCATCATAAATAAGTTACAATAATTTAAATAAAAAAATAGATACAAGCTACAAAATCTACACAAAAAGAAGAAACCGGTACAGTATGTGTGTTCTTTTGTTGAAACACTCATGGCTTTACAACCTCTACGAGTATATTAAAGCTATATTTCTATTTGTACAGTATGTGTTAATAATAAGTCCTGCTGATATGAAGGCAGCTGCTGATGTGGACCAGGATCTAGGTCCATCTCTGATGGAGGAGGTAATTGACTAATATTACAGTGGCTGTCAACAGAAGCTTCACCTGAACTCATTCTAACACTGAGACAGTGATTGTTGCTGATGTCGTCCATCTTTGGCTTCAATACACGATTATCAGCTTTAGCTTTCACAAACTAGACGTCAGTCAAACGTTGCGTGTGCATTAACTCCTCTGGGTGAGGGGGGCTGTGAAGGAGGAGGGGGGGCGGGGGGGTCAGGATTGGGGGAGGACCACTCCCTGTCTTTGGAGATGTCTCAGGATGTCCAGGATGGAGTCCAGCTCCAGGCGGAAAGCCTCCAACTCTCTGCTCTTGTCCTGAGCTAGACGCTTCCAGCTCTCCACCTCTGACTGCTGATCAGCCTCTGACGTCTGCCACGAGCCCCCAATCACCTGCAGGGGAGGGGGGGGTAACTCTGTTCAGTATATTCTCTGGCTCAGATGGTCTAGAGTTGGTCTCTTTTTGCTCTATTGGGTTAAAATCCTGCAGTGGGCGGAGCTTCTATTAACTTAATGATACTGATGTATACAGCGGCCTGCAAAAGTATTCACCTCGTTTGGTGTTTTTCAGATTTTGTTGCATTACAACCCTGAATAAAAAAAATATTGATATTTGGATTTTATGTAATGGACCTACACAAATTAGTCAACATTGTGAAATGAAAACCAATTTTTTTTTTATTCTAAAAGAAAAAAGTGGTGCACAACCCCACTTCGCTATGAGGCCCCTCAATAAGATCTGGTGACAATCAATTACCTTCGGAAGTGTCATGATTAAATGGAAAGAATATGGTACCACAATATTCCTGCAGAGACAGGACCAACACCCATGGGCCAGGGAAGGAGGGCATTAATCCGACCAAAGAGAACCCTGACTCAGCTGGAACGCTCCACAGATGTTGGACTATCTCTCCGTAGGACCACTTTAAGATGTACACTCAACAGAGCTGGGCTTTATGGAAGAGATGCCAGAAAAATAAGCTATTGCTTAAAGAAAAACACATTTGGAGTGGCATGTGAGAGACTTCTTACGGGTTTCATTTATGTATTTTTCTTTCCTTAAGGTCCTATAATGTAAAATTCCTCCATGTGGCTCAAGAGAACAGCAGCTCCAAAATGAACCCCAAACCACCTCATACATGATTTTCTTTCATTAGAAACAGTATACATAATCATTAAATTGTGCCATCATCGGTACCTGCTGCAGCTCCTTCTCCCTGTGTTGGTGTCGGAGCTCCATGTTGAGGATCTTCCTCTCCAGGCCACACAGGAGCTTCACCTCTGGGCTCTGAGCTTCCTTAGCCTCCTTCAGCTCCTTCAGCAGTCTGGTCAGCTACACACAAAGCAGTGACTTGATGTGAACATGATGAGAGGAAATGCTGAACTAATGTCTTTTGCAATACATATTTACATATCGATGGAAGGGAGCTCTCTACTACTTTCTAAAGACACACTGTTGGAATAAAATCCAATCCAGAACAGGTTTGGTGCCGTATGGATGCCAAGCACATCTCTGCATTGCAACTCATCCATGTTTTTGCATTTTGGAAGTCCTAAATAACAAATTGTCCCAAACATTGATTGTAAACAGCGATTCTTCTTTAGATCTCTCAACCTGGCAGAAAATAATATTGCTGCTGATGTTACATCTGCTAAAAAGATGCTGGTAAGATCCACATTCCCTCACATTTGATTTTCTTTTGTCAACGTTTACTTTCGATTAAGTATGTTGCACATTTTGAGAGAGCATTGCAATGTGTATATGGTGCCTTGACTATGAGTCAAAGTGGGAAATCAATAATATTTTTTTAAAAGTATCACAACTAAAAAATAATCCTGAAGATTAACAATGAGCTAAATGGCCTCAACATAATATTCTTTGAAATGAATAACAAATGAAATGCATCTATCATTCAAAGCACGAGGGCTGCCATCACCTGCTTCTGCAGAGCGTCCTCTCGGGTCCTGGATATTGTCAGAGCCTCTTTAGCTCCCTGCACCTCTTTCAGCTGGTCTCGCAAATGTTTCACCGTTACCTGCAGGTCAATGGGAAGGTTAAAGGTTAACAGCGCCACTGTCAGGACTTCCTGTTGACATGTGGTGACTAGTGAGGGAGCCCGTACCTCCTGAGTGTTGAGCTTATTGGCCAGTTCAGCGACCTTTGAGGACGAGTGTTCCAGCGCCTGGGCGGCACGCAGCTGGTCCAGCACCCTGAGGTGCTCTGCTCTCATGGAGGACAGCTGCTCTGCAGAGTGGCTCTCCAGCCTAACACATCACAATCACTTCAGCCGTCTGATCGCAACGCGCTCTGCGGGAAACGTCAGCTGGTGTGTTCGCACCGATACAGACCTGCACAGCTCCTCCTTGGCTTGTCGAGCTTCGGACCTCAGCGCCTCCCTCTCCTGCTCGCTCTGCAGCTGCAGCCGCTCCACGCGCTGCTTCAGAGCCTCGTTCTCCTGCACAACCTCTGAGATGTGACTGCCTGTCAAAACGATGCAACCGGGATAAGATGGGAGGGTTCAAATGCTCGCTGACACCTTCGGCTAACCGGGAGCACAACTGAGGCTCCCTCGGGCGTAGTATTGACCCCATGCATACTGAGGTAGTGCGTTGAACAGTGTATGGGACGCTTATATGTATCAGTAAAGCTTTGTTTATACTTGGCTGGGCGTACAGGACGTACAAACAAAGTGAGAGTAACCCAGAGAGACGGCCACAGACTGAAGGTGTAACCGACATAAAGCCACAAACCAACCTCCACTAGGACGAGGACGGATTGTAACAATCTGTAAACTGTAATCCCATATTCATGGACTATTTTGTTGTCCTTATACAAGCCCTGTAAGGAAACAAGTGGAGTATTAAATGCATTGTAAAGAAAAACAAAGGTTGAATTTGGCTGCAAAATATTTACTCAAATCACGGCCGTGATCACGTCATTTTCTGGCGTGGGCGCCTCGAGCCGGCTTCACTACGGCGAGTATAAACTAGGCTTAAGTTCAGAGACACAGTCTAACTTATTCTTGCAGCTTGTGTGTTAAAGTCGCCCCCCTGTGGTGCTCAGAGGATGATTCACTGAAGGGCTACACTCATTGTTGCAAATAAGATATTAAACATTTTCATTTAATGTGGCCAGCGCATTCATTCAGAATGGTGAACTGGCAGCTTAAGTGGAACTACTTAGTAGGTGACCATTATATGGAACTAAAGGACAATCAGAATCTAGCATTCACCCAGAGCGTGGTAATAAATTATGATATTCATGCAGCGGAAAGGCAGCCAGAACAAAACCTCCACGTCCATACCTGTGAAGACGGTGGGCTGGTAGGTCTTCTCACAGTGAGCAGCTGGGAACGTTTCCTCCCCTCCTGAAGCAGGACACAGTGTTTTGGCTGGTGGCCTCTTCGTCTCCGCAGGACGGGTTTCTGGTCGTGGGTTGGGGACAGGCATCAGGTTCCTCCTCTCCTTCTGCAGTCTGTCAACAGTGCGGCAAAGCTCCTGAATGGTCCGCGTCTTGGAGGCGAGGTCATTGTTCAGCCGCTCTATCCGGGCGCCAAACGCCGCCTCGGCTTGGCGCCGGTGTCGGCCGGGACTGGGTTGGGTCTGTGAAGGGAAGTGAGGTTATGTTCTCAGCCCCTGGGATTTGTCTAATCATCACATCGAGACCAATATCCTACATAGTCGGCAAAGAATCTCATATTTCTGTGAGTTGTGTTTAATCTGTGCATCTCCACAGACCACATAGAGCCAACAGGGAGGCTGAAGCTGACTGAAGCTGACTGAAGCTGACTGAAGCTGACTGAAGCTGGCTGAAGCTGGCTGAAGCTGGCTGAAGCTGACTGAAGCTGGCTGAAGCTGGCTGAAGCTGACTGAAGCTGGCTGAAGCTGGCTGAAGCTGACTGAAGCTGACTGAAGCTGGCTGAAGCTGACTGAAGCTGACTGAAGCTGGCTGAAGCTGGCTGAAGCTGACTGAAGCTGACTGAAGCTGGCTGAAGCTGACTGAAGCTGGCTGAAGCTGGCTGAAGGTCTTTCTGCGTGTTAATGACCTGGGTAGCTCCCGTTCCATCCGGGTGCTTGAGCTGCTGCTGGAGAGACTCAATCTGGTCCTGGAGAGATTTCTCTCTCTCCTGATGGCCTTCCTCCACACGCCGCAGCTCTTCCTCCAGTGTTCCAGCCTGAGACGTCCGCGCCTCTGGCCCCGCTGCCTCGGGCCCCGCTGCCTCGGGCCCCGCTGCCTCGGGCCCCGCTGCCTCGGGCCCCGCTGCCTCGGGCCCCGCTGCCTCCAGCTGCTGCTTCTGCTTCTGCTCCAGCTGCTGCTCCAGCTCGGAGATCTGCTGCTCATAGCGGAGCTAAAACACAATGCACACAATTACATGTTTTTCATAAATCAATTTGTAAAGTCTGCTTTGCATGACATTTTGTTGCAGTTTATGACAATGTGTTTGTCCTTGGTCAACATCAGGCTGATCCTATCTCCTTTTACTACCTAAGATCAACTTGAGCAATTAATTGTTAAAACCAAAGACATTTTTGTTGATTAGATATAATGATTTGTATAGAACACACACTGGCATACAGTCTTTTATATATTTTCTGAGGTAATATGCAACGTTAATTCAGAATAGTGTAGATCAGCCTGTTTTTTGCATTTGATATGAGCATCTGATAGGATCCAACACGTTTCCTCTTTTTTTCCCGTTCCTCAGACATGCAAACAAACAAACAAGAATGAAGCTAGCATTGATTTAGGTGGCAGCCTCTTCCCATGCATCTTAGTCATCTAAGTCTTAGTCTCAGCTGAAGCTAATTGGCTGCTCATTCATTGTCTGTACTTGTCAATGTGGTTATAAGTTCCCCTTATTACATTTTCTGTGATATCCCTCAGCAGCAGCAGAAAAGTCCCACTGACTCTTCAAGCTCGGTTTGTACTCACCGTAGTGAAGCTGTGTTCAGGGACTAAAGCCCTACGAACATGTTTTTACATAAAAGGCCAATTACTTTGATTTTGCAGCCAAATCAAATAGTTTATAGGATACTATGACAATATACCTGACTTGTTTCTTTACAGGGCTTGTACAAAGGCAATAAAGTCGTCCATGAATATGAGACATGAGTTTACAGATAATTAAGATTCTTCCTCTGCATTTTGGAGGTTGGTTTATGGCGTTTTGCCGGTTCCACCTACAGTCGATGGGTTTCACTCTTTATCTTCTTATATTGATCCGACAATGTCACTTCAATTGTTGACGCTGAGAGCTGACTACATCACACAGCAGTTATTACAGCTGTATTGATTATCTGTACCTTGATCCTGTGGAACTGTTGTTCCATGGCCCGCAGGCCCCGCTTGGCCTCCTCATCGTGGCCCTCCAGCTCAGCCTCCAGGCGCTGGATCCTACGCTCCAGCAGGACGTTGATCCTGCCGGGGGCCGGGGGCGTCTTGGTGGCCTCATCCTCTTGACAGCCAGCCGCGGCTGCAGCGTAGATCAGAGCGGGCAGGGAGTTTGGGTTTCTGCATCTCAGGATCTGCTCCAGCTCCTTCACCTGGTGAAGAGAGAGAGAGATGATGAAGGGACTCAATCTGAAGGGGAGAGAGAGAGAGAGAGAGAGAGAGAGAGAGAGAGAGAGAGAGAGAGAGAGAGAGAGAGAGAGAGAGAGAGAGAGAGAGAGAGAGAGAGAGAGAGAGAGAGAGAGAGAGAGAGAGAGAGAGAGAGACCTGTCGCTCAAGGTCCTGCATCCTCTTAGCGTCCACTGTTTTCTCTTTGGTCTTCCTCTGCTGCTCACTGCTTCTTCTGCCCACATCCAGTTTCAGTCTCTCCACCTGACATGGAGACAAGCTGTCAATTACAACACAGTCAGCAGCATTAAACTGAGAGCTGGCTTTCTGTCACACATCACAGCCGATACTAGAGCTGAACGATTTAAAAAAATAATGCATATGCGATATGATTTGCAATATTAAGATTGAATGATGGTTCTTACATCATAAATCTCACCTTCACTAAAAAAACATTTAAAAATGATTATGGTGCGATTTTTTTTTACGTCTTTAGAATACGATTTGTAAGCCAAGACGTCTTCGCAGCATCACACTATCTTATTTAAAATTGTTATTTTGACACACATTTGGCACAAATATTCACAAATATTGCACCTCATGGGATGAGAAAACTGTAGAGGGCCATATTGCCATTGGGATAATATTTGTATTAATTGTTCAGGCCTTGCTGATACGGCAGTAAGTCGGTTCCTTCAGCAGCGGCAGCCGCTCACGTTGACGCCCACACAGCAGACACACTAAACGTCAGTGTTCTCTCACAACACCTGGAGCTGCCAATGGGAAACACACATTGTTCTATAGATTTCCATCTGTCATGCTGCCATCAGCTGGTAACGTTGATGAGACGGAACCCATGGTTCTGCCTCCGGAGCTGCGGTTGGACCGTTGCTCGTTTTTCATTTTGGTATGGGTGATGTGTCTTCCTCACAAAAAAGAAGAAAGAGAAAAGCGCTCCCTTGCACCTCATGGGTGTCTCTGCTGCTCTCTGCTGGACGACACTAAAATGCATCACACCTCTTCACTTTGTTTTCTGTGTTGTGATTCGATTTGAACGTGACATTGAAACTTAATTTGTGTGATGTTGCGTTGTAGTCCACATCCCAAAACACACGGCAACACCACACTCACTCCACCTGGGTCAAGTCCACCTATCACCACGTAGACGAGCAGAAAGCATCCCTCAGGGCTGTGGAGAGTTCCATTTCATTCTTCCTGACCACCACAGACAAAGTCATCTCGAATTAATAGAACCATAGTTCCATATAAAACTTTGAAGGCTGCAGTTATGTGAGTGAAACACATGCTGTAGTGTTGCCAGTGCAGACGGCTGTCATGATAAAGACTAAGACAGACGACATGGGGAAGTTGGAGCTGTGTTTGTGGTGGGATATGAAAACTAAAACTGGGTGTTTAGCTTTAAATCCATATTGTTTATGACTATTATATCATAGTATTAATCTGTATGGAGGAGTGTGGTGAAACACTAAAACCTATGCATGTCCATACTGATAAATTATGCCACAAACCTGCAAAAATCACAACTTGTCCTCAGCATAGTAGAACAATGATGATAAAACACATCACAAAACAATATAAGTCTTCTGCAGTAAAACGTCTTTTGATTTACACATTGTTTTTAAGATGTTATATTGTTTTTACTCATACAAATGTCAAAGATCTGAAGGAACATGCTTTGGGGGTGCCCTTTGAGACCGACTGATAGGAGGCTTTTCAAGTCATTGCTGTGTTTATAGTCCTAGGACCACTCACAGTGCTTTCACACTACATGTCATCATTCACCCATTCACACACATTCATGCACTGATAACAGGGGCTACCATGCAAGACATCTACCATCTAAGCATTCCCTCCCATTCACACGAGCAATTTGTGGTTAAGTGTGTTGCCCAAGGACCCAGTGAGGAGAGGTAAGAGAGCCTCACCTGCTCTTGGAGTTGGTGTGTCTCAGCTGTAGCAGCCTTCAGTCTGCCAGCATCTCTGTCCAGCAGCTCCTGGTTCTCAGCAAACCACTGCAGCTTCTTCTTCAGGGCCGCCACGTCTTCTCTGTGCTTGTCCTCCAATACGCGCATTTCAAAAGTCTTGTCCCCTGACACATTCACAATATGGATCGTCATTAAAATAAAAGATCTCATATGCATATTCAGTATAAACGTCTGTAAGACACTTGGTCTTTGGATTCCAATTCTACACTGGCACTGCTCTGAATCCGGTTTTACCTGAGGCAGACACGGCCTGAGCTTTAGCGAGGTCCCTCTCTTTCTTCACCAGCTGCAGGTCTACCTCCAGAGCCTGCTTCTCTTGCTTCAGTCCGTGGAGCTCCTCAGACAGCTTGGCCGCATTCCTCTGCACACAGAAACACATCTCTCTGGGAACTGAGGGGCTGAAGATAGCTGTTGGTTTCCTGAATACTGAGCGTGTGCCCTCAGTGACGATGAATGAATGAACCCTTGAGGTACTGGTTCTGTGGATGGAATTACAATCTCCACAAGTTGCCCGGTAAGAACAGGAAAGACGAGGACGGGTCGTTGTCACTAATACCCTGTTGGCAGTTTAGAATATCTGAATGTAGATGGAAGAATAGAATAGGTGACCTTCTGGATGGTGTCAGAGACTGGTACGTACCTGAAACGTATTTAGTTGAGCCAACAAGTCTGTAATGCGTTGAGTGTGATCCATTAAGCACACACTCCCCACAGTCCTGGAGGTTTTATTCAGCTGCTCCCTGGTCAAGATGGAACAAATGCCATAGAGAATACAAGCAACATTTAACTACATTTTCAGAAAAAAATAATAAACACACACACACACACACACACACACACACACACACACACACACACACACACACACACACACACACACACACACACACACACACACACACACACACACACTATATTTCAAAAGGTAATGATGTTAATTTTCATCGGTAAGCCAACATTAGATTAGATTTTTAATGGACATTCATACTTGGAAGACATTCACAACTATCTCTGATAGACACACCTCGTGAAAGCCAGCTCATTCAGCAGCCTCTGGTTTTCACTAAACATGGCCTCCTCGTTGGCTTTACTCTTAACCTGCTGAGCCTTCATCTGCAAGTACAGCTTCTCATTCTCCTGCAAAAGAAACCTTAGCTTTACTGCACTTGAATACGAACACCTGTTCAAACTACGAGAGGAAAAAATAAGCAGAAAAGGTCAAAAGGAAAACTACACATCATGCAATTGAGACATGAGTGAGGATGTTTGGTGGCAGCCTGCTTCATGTTGACAATGAATTAAGACGACTGAGCCGGCACAATGGGAATAGTTTTACCCCGAGGGAACGGGACGTTATCTCAGTCAGACTGTATGTGCAGGTGCACATTCCAGGAGCACAACAGGGTCACTTAGGCTGTGACTGAAATCCCTCCCTCATTCACAGATTCACTGCTCCCTATATAACAGACACAGTTTATTCTGTAGTGAGCAGAAAATAGACATTTTGGACTTTTAAGCCCCTTTTCAACCACTAGAACTTTCAGGGAGGGGTTTGCAGGGATGGCCGTCGCTGATTGGTCAGACACGCACAGCGCCGCTGCTTCAACTCTTTTACCACCTCATTCATGACACAAGGAAGTACTCTCTTATCGATTTAGGACCATTTTAGAAATGAGGAGGGAGAATTTCTCTGTTTGATAACATTAAAAGTCATTTGGTCTTTTTGTCTGCATCCTGGCACCCTAACAGAGCAAGTACATTTCTGTAAACACAAATTTGTAACACAAAAGCACAACAGAGTCGACGAGCTTGGAACTACAGTATATCAGAAAAAGATATCCCAAAAGAGATTTGACTTGATCAGAGGGAGGCCCACACACAGATTAATCCCCGACAGGAATGAACAGTGAAGGCGACCACGTAAAGAGATAAACGTTGAGGAGGACAAACCTGCTGGTAACCTTTGATGAGCGTCTCCTGCTCTTTTATTTCTTTATCAATCTGCTGGAGCTTTCCCTCTGCAGCAGAGTCAGTGGCCTCGGCCCATCTCTTCTTCTGACCGGCTTCTTCTGCACTTCGCAGCTGAGGAGAGAAAGACACCACTTATTTACTACTTATTGATGTGTCGTTGTTGCTCCTACAGCCAACAATAAGATTACAAGGCATGGTCTGAATGTTTCCTGTTGAAGGTCCTGAGCTGTGAGTGTGTTGGAGCACCTGGCTTTGCAGAAGGTAGTTCTGCTGCCTGAGGGAGTTGAGCTCCTCTGCGCCTCCCTTCATCATCTGCAGCTCCCGCTCCTTGTGAGCCAGCTGGCCTCTCAGCTCCACCACCAGAGAGCCGCCCTCCTCCCTCTGCAAGTCAGACATCAACACTGACATCACATGCATCATGAACTGTGGAGAACCAAGCCGGACATCCTCGAGTTTGGTCATAGAAGTAAAATCATTATTTCATGTAGGAGCCCAGCCCCCCAGTAGGGTTAACTAGCGCTGCCACTCCCTCACTAGCATCCCGTCTGCAAACACTGACAACTCGTCCTTCTTCAAACATCTCATACATAAGTGATATGCAAACAACAAAAATTCTATTCTTACTCACATTTGTCCGACTAAAACAGCACAATAACGTGAACTAACTGTGTCTCTTACAGGCGCTCCTCCTCTGTTTACACACCCTCTATATAGATCCACGACTAGAAAGCATGCTGACTTTTCCTCTTTTCATCATTTTGATCATGTTTTGGCTACGCGTTTGTGTAGCTGAATGTCTAAGATGATAGCTCTAATTCTTCTGGATTGCATTCATAATCCTGTGGCTCATCAATAAGAGCTCAACGCTACAACCTGTCGTTAGCGGCTACAGACCACTCACCTACCGCTGGGAAGGATTCAAGGATTCAAGGAGAGTTTATTGTCATTATTCAGCATAGGGATGCACAACTAAATGCAGCTGTAGCCCATTTGCTACACAAGAAAAACACAAACAACAAAACAAAAGCAGCAGTGCATTCCTGTGCATTTGAAACATTTTCAATAATAATTTGTCTGCTTTCTTGCCCGCCTCTTTAATTTGCTCTGAGAGCGACAGAGCTGGACACACACTGAGTTAGCCTTGTATCACGTATGTCATTTGAACTGGAGATTTAGAATTTTCCTACGTTATCTGGAAGACGCTGTGTCAGTCCGGTGACTTCCTGTGCGTCTGTGGCGTCCTGGTGACCGCTGGTGTCGATCTGCTGTCGGAGCACAGCCACTAAGGACTGAACGGACGCCACCAGCTCACTGCTCACCTTCAGACCTGGCTCTGCTAATCAAACAAACCAAAGGGTGTTCAGCACCTTTATATACAAACACACAACTCCAAACATGACACATTGATAACACTCCTGCACACCAGGCTCCTGCATTATGAAGGCACGAAAGGGATTCAAAAAGTAAAAAAATAAATAAATTCCAAAGATAACAAATAACATGAAGAGGATGGACAACTTTGCGTAGATTTAAAAGCAAAGAAAAATAAATGTATGTACCTTTTGTAGCGAGAGACACATCCCTCAATCTTAAATAATCTGAGCAGTTTAATTACTTGATATTTTGTGTGTGAGTGCCATTAATAACCTGTGTAGTCCTCTTTTTCTTGGCTCTTTGTGACTTTGTTTTTTTCTGGTGGATGCTGCAGAGGACGGGAAACAGGAGGCTGAGTTTTGGCTGACGCAGCAGCTCTACTCAGCCCTGAGGCCCTGGAAGTCCCTGCTGGTCTCCCCTCCACTCTCCTGCCTCTCACAGGGGCCCCAGTGGGTTTCCTCACTGAAGACGTAGAGGAATGAGAAACAGCGGATCCATACGAGGCCTGGGGAGAACATTAGGCCCATTATATTTCATCCCACCCACTAAGTGTTCTGTCTGATACGATTACAAATCCAAGCACTCATGAAATGGAGAATAGTTTGAAGTGTTCCTCACCAGTTGTTTCTTAGCTTTGCCAGCCTGAGAGGACGTGGAAGAAGAGTATTTGTTCTGACCCTGCATCAGCTTCTCTACTTCCTGTCTGATGCTCCACGTCAGGTTGGCAGGGTCTAGGGGGCTGGACGGGGGGCTGGACGGGGGGCTGGTCCCCCTGGCTGCCTGCATCCCTGCTACGGGGTCAGCCTGTTCTGCTCGCTTCAGTTGTGAGTCTGGAGGGGTCACATCGGGGAAAGTCCTTTCCAAGAAGCGGGGTGTCTTTTCTTGGTCCTCCAGTCCTACGGCACTGTAATCAGAGAATGTGAAGAGACAACCACGCTCAAACTTTTTCAAAAACAGTTTGTGTTGCTGTTGTGACTAAATTCAGGTCTGGAGGTCAAATAAAGCAGGAATCCGATGTCGATGGTACAGTGTTGGATATTGTCTGGTTGAATCTGTGAGAAGACTGTGCCTTAAAGCGCTTCTAGCAATGATCAGTGTGAATTACAATCTCAAATCTCAGATTGAACAGGTGTCATCCTACAATTACTTCAGACTGTAGATGATGACATTCTTGTTAGTTGCGTGTTGATTAACTCACTAATACACAGGCTTAGCCTCTGGGTACAGAGAAAAAAGCTGTTTCTCTTATTATTAAGTATTATTATTATTCATCTAGGCTTATTATTATTATTCATCTTAGCTCATTATTATTAGGTATTATTATTATTCATCTAGGCTTATTATTATTATTATTATTATTAGGTATTACTGTTATTATTCATCTAGGCTTATTATTATTATTATTATTATTATTAGGTATTACTGTTATCATTGATCTAGGCTTATTATGTATTTTCGGTAAACTATCGACCAAAATAATCCCGTACGAATTAGTATTAAAATTTCTTCAGTAATACAAGGAATAATTTAAAAAAAAGAAAAAAAAAAGAAGGAAGGATTTTTGCAGAGCAGATTTTTCACAGTCTTGTTCCCCAAACATTAAATAAGTCCAGAGTGTTGTTGAGTCCAAAAGACAGGTATAATCATTTCCAAAATTCCCAACATGCTTTTATCTAAATAAATATTCTTCTTCATTCCATATTTGTTGGCGTTTCACATTTCAAAATCATTATTTTCACTACGGTCAAACAGCGTTAGCTCCCCCACTCGCTACATATGAAGGATGCACCGGTATTACCAAACAATCAGTTATAAGAATTAAAGAAAGTTGGTTGAATAAACTTTAAACAAGTTTATTTAATCTGATGACCTCTTTCACTTTATTCAAATTGAGTCAAATCTTTTGAGGACTATCTTTTAAGGGTCTTAAAATATGACGACAGATATTCAAAGCTTCATTTGAAAGAGAATTTAGCTCAGTTTACAATCTTGTCTGAACTGGATTACAGTTATATTCATATGCATGCTCTACATCAATACTTCTGTTATTACAGGTTCATAACATGTACACAACAGTTTTGTGAAGTCTATATTTTGGATAATTGCTGGTGAGATTGTCCTAACCTGACAGGCTGGAGGCTGAAGCCTCTGACATGGTCCCCCTCGGGCCGGATGGGTCTCATCAACTCTTCTGCAGTCGGAAGCTCTAGATACACAAACAAAGTAATGATCCAACATACTTTAGTATTTACCAGAGAAAAGGACTGCCTGAATGTTTAATTCAATACCACTGACCGCTGTGAAAGATACACTGGGTGTGTCTCCCTGAGGCGTCAGTCCCTTAAAGGCAGGGTTGGCAATCTTCTTCAGAAAGCAACAGAAATCAAAGTATTCTGCGTAGTCTTCCACAAGCTGCTAGCTTAACAGCTGTGAATACTAACAGCCATGTTTGTTGTTTACGATCATTATTGTCATTTTGGGGGGGGAGTGGCTTTGGAGGAAGACCTGAAGGGACGGGCTGTCAGTGCTGCCGACTCTGCGACAACTTTACCGAGATTACCAACCCCGCCTTTAACTGGGATGCAGCTTTGTAGAGGCTTCATTCCTCCAGTTGGACCAGAGAATCACACAGGCAGACAGATGGAGTCCACCATTCCCCCAAATACAGTTTGGTGGTCACACTCGCCAACCCTCATGATTTTCCTAAACTCTCCTATTTTTCACTGCCCTCTCACGGTTTCCCTATTTCCCTGAGCCTCTAGGAATGATGGGTTTCAGAGCACAATGCTTCTGTTGTCGTGTCGTCTCTTAAAGAGACTTCAGTAAGTGAAAGACAAAGAGAGAACTGGAGAGCAGGTATACGAAGAGAAAGAAATACTAAAACGGGGAAAAATAATCAATGAATGACAACTGATGAATATTAGTTTATGCCAGAGTGGCAAAGTATTCGATTTCCTTTCCTGAGAATCAAAAGTAAAATTTAAAGTATTTCACATAAAAATTCTGTTGCAGTGTACTTATTATTTTGTTATTTTCTTTAAAAATCACCAGAATGCAGGAAACAAAGTCTCTGAAAATCAAAACTTGCTAGGAAAGAACCCTGAGACACATCTGATCCACATTGTCAAGGTCGGTAAGTACGACGGTGGCGTCTGACCTGAGTCGTTGGTAGAAGCCGGCTGAAGAGACTGTGTGGCATGATGAAGATGATGATGATGATGAGGATGAGGAGGAGGAGGAGGAGAGGATGGAGACACAGATGAACGATGGTGATGATGGTCATCTGAATCTTCCACGACGTGGATCTGTCTGTAGGCCTCGTGGAGAGCCTCCACGTCTGAGGCTCCACTCTGCACATACGACTGGCCTGGACAGAAAACAATACAAGATCAAACTTAAACTAGTGGTCTCTCAATCATAATATTAGGATAATGAAAGTAAACAACACAACCAAAATATATTACGTAGGTCAAGTCATTTTAGACATTTTAATAATGAAAAATGACTTATCATATCTTAAAATGAACCTGTGGGGGAACGGTAATGAGTCTTGGATTTGACTAATAGGAAACAAAGGAAGCTCAATAACGTATTGGGAGAACAACAAAATGTTTGCGGACTTCATCAGAACGTGAGCTATGATTTTCTAAGACTGAAATGTCTATGGACTAATATTTATCTCAATACTTAATTCAGAACTTGAATACTTTTACACGGGGAGCAAGCTTGTGTCCTTGACATTACATTTCTATATTACTAATTTGTAACAGCCACTATGTTTAAAAAACAAGCAAAATGCAACAAGGGTTATGCATCAATAACTTAAGGAAACTAGTCTGCTCATTGCTACGTCTCGTGTCTGGTTGCTCTAGATCTAGAATCTTCTAGAATGAGCACGCTACATCTTCTGAAAGGATTGGAGCAATACATTTAAAAAAAAAAAAAAAAAAGGTCAATAGTATGCCCCCCGCTGCCTTTACATAAAGCTTGCTTTCTGTACATTTAGAATATTTATTGTTTTAAATGAAATGCAAATTTCATGGAACAAAACAATTTTGTTTCCTTCCACATTGCATGATATAGTCTGGTCCTTATTTTGTGCTACTGGACTGGTCTCGCCCTCACTGGCTCTGTGTGTCAGTGTTACCTCTGTGTGTCAGTGTTACCTCTGTGTGTTAGTGTTACCTCTGTGTGTCAGTGTTACTTCTGTGTGTTAGTGTTACCTCTGTGTGTTAGTGTTACCTCTGTGTGTCAGTGTTACCTCTGTGTGTTAGTGTTACCTCTGTGTGTTAGTGTTACCTCTGTGTGTCAGTGTTACCTCTGTGTGTTAGTGTTACCTCTGTGTGTTAGTGTTACCTCTGTGTGTTAGTGTTACCTCTGTGTGTTAGTGTTACCTCTGTCCAGTGACTCTGTGTGTTAGTGTTACCTCTGTCCAGTGACTCTGTGTGTTAGTGTTACCTCTGTCCAGTGACTCTGTGTGTTAGTGTTACCTCTGTCCAGTGACTCTGTGTGTTAGTGTTACCTCTGTCCAGTGACTCTGTGTGTCAGTGTTACCTCTGTGTGTTAGTGTTACCTCTGTGTGTCAGTGTTACTCTGTGTGTTAGTGTTACCTCTGTGTGTTAGTGTTACCTCTGTGTGTCAGTGTTACCTCTGTGTGTTAGTGTTACCTCTGTGTGTTAGTGTTACCTCTGTGTGTCAGTGTTACCTCTGTGTGTTAGTGTTACCTCTGTGTGTTAGTGTTACCTCTGTGTGTTAGTGTTACCTCTGTGTGTTAGTGTTACCTCTGTCCAGTGACTCTGTGTGTTAGTGTTACCTCTGTCCAGTGACTCTGTGTGTTAGTGTTACCTCTGTCCAGTGACTCTGTGTGTTAGTGTTACCTCTGTCCAGTGACTCTGTGTGTTAGTGTTACCTCTGTCCAGTGACTCTGTGTGTCAGTGTTACCTCTGTGTGTTAGTGTTACCTCTGTCCAGTGACTCTGTGTGTCAGTGTTACCTCTGTCTAGTGACTCTGTGTGTTAGTGTTACCTCTGTGTGTTAGTGTTACCTCTGTGTGTTAGTGTTACCTCTGTGTGTTAGTGTTACCTCTGTGTGTCAGTGTTACCTCTGTGTGTCAGTGTTACCTCTGTGTGTTAGTGTTACCTCTGTGTGTTAGTGTTACCTCTGTCCAGTGACTCTGTGTGTCAGTGTTACCTCTGTCTAGTGACTCTGTGTGTCAGTGTTACCTCTGTCTAGTGACTCTGTGTGTCAGTGTTACCTCTGTCTAGTGACTCTGTGTGTCAGTGTTACCTCTGTCTAGTGACTCTGTGTGTTAGTGTTACCTCTGTCTAGTGACTCTGTGTGTCAGTGTTACCTCTGTCTAGTGACTCTGTGTGTCAGTGTTACCTCTGTCTAGTGACTCTGTGTGTTAGTGTTACCTCTGTCTAGTGACTCTGTGTGTCAGTGTTACCTCTGTCTAGTGACTCTGTGTGTCAGTGTTACCTCTGTCTAGTGACTCTGTGTGTTAGTGTTACCTCTGTGTGTTAGTGTTACCTCTGTCCAGTGACTCTGTGTGTTAGTGTTACCTCTGTGTGTTAGTGTTACCTCTGTCCAGTGACTCTGTGTGTTAGTGTTACCTCTGTCCAGTGACCCTGCTGTGTCCTTTCTTCGGTCTCCTCCCGCCGTGTCATCCAGGGAGTCATAGAGAGACACTGAGACAAAAGTTAAGTCAGAGCTCGTCTTTTATTTGCAGCTCTCAAAGCACATAGTTATTCATGGTAACAACCTTTGTCCATTCGCCCACTATAGCAGTACCCCACACACACACACACACACACACACACACACACACACACACACACACACACACACACACACACACACACACACACACACACACACACACACGAGCATATTTAATGGGGCCTGTTAAAGGGAGCTGGAGGTCTGAGATCTTCATTGCCAACGACTGCTTCTCTGTAATTGTTGAGTCACATGATACTAGAGAGTTTGACACTTGAGACTTTTGAGTGAGATTACGCACACATTCATTATTAGTATGAATGGCTTCCATTCCACTTTCTCTTTTACTGAAAGATGAATGCAGTCTTTTTCCTCTTACCTTTGGCAAGAATTGGAGACACTTTAGACTTCTGAAAAAAAGGTAAAAGATCATAGGATGAATTACTGAATCATGTAGCAAGAAGTCAGTTTGTGATATTTGAGTGTAAAGACATAAATAGCTAATTGTTCTGACCCCATTTGAGCTCTGAAACCCCCTCAGCCAATATCAAGCATGTAAACTCTTTTGACCTTGAGTCAGTACGGCTGCTCATGTTTGCTCATAATTCCTGAGCAACTGAGCTCATGGATTATGGATTATGTTATTTCATTTGTGTGTCATTATTGTCATGTATAGGATATATTCTTATCAGCCACGCTTTTTAAACTGTGTTAGCTACAATATAGTTAACAAGATGGACGATGTATTTTTCAGTCGACACCGCATCCCTCCACTGGGAGTCGGCATACTAGAACTGAGAAGATACAGATGAGATTATTGGTGCAGTCTAATACCCATACTATCATGTTAGTATGCCAGAAAAATATCTAGCATGTCCCAATACATAGAATGCAATATGCCAAAAATACCAGGATGTTCTACTGCATACGGGCGCTGTCTGCAGTATGAAAGCCTGAGACGCAGAGAGCTCAGACAGATGACAGGGACCTGGCACAGGACTGAGGTTCCATACTTAGGTCACATGATGACAACTGAGCCAATCACTGTGTAGTCATGTAGTTGGAAGCTCGACAAAAAAGTTAGTAAGTGGACCTCAATCAACGAGGTCCTAACTTATCATAGGGCACTTTCTGAATTTAATCATTATAGATTTTAACTACTAACCTCCTCCAAAAGCTCTTTTCCGTTCTCCTCTTCCTCAAAATCGTCACTGTAATTTGGAGATCTAGTGAAGGCTGAGAGAGAAAAGACCTGATTTAGACACACGGAGTCAGACAGATAAATAAAACAGGGTTGCCAAGGGATGAGGACTCTTACCTGGAGACTCTCTGACTCTGGCCTTCCCTTCATCATCATCACTCTGCTCCACGGCTTCCTCAGCTCTCCTGGAGGGACGACATTCATCCTCATTACATTACAGTCACCACCCTGAAGCAGCACAGACATTATCCCAGACCCCACATGAGATCTGTTCGTATGCAATTCCACTGTTCAAGGTTAACTTCTGGCACATCTGTCAGGGGCTGATGAACCTCAAAGCCTCATTTAGATTTAATATCACAGAGGGAAGTAATATATCTACCATGAACCCCAGTAACTTATGAATCATGATTCATAACAGCAGTTTAGCTATCGTCAAACTACAGGAGTTGCTTTGTACCAGACAAGGGTATGTTGCAAAATCATGTGACCCTTGTGACCAGTGACTTTCCAAGATAATAACTTACTAGAACCAGATTTGTCCAGTGAACCCAAACCATCCAGACTGGAATAGAACTTTAGATGCTTTCCATACTGCTGGATATATACTGAGCTTCTTTATTTGGCTGACATGGCCCTAGCTAGCATAGCGACAAGGAAGTTGAGAACTTTTTAACGGGAAATTGCCCCATCCCTGGATACAAAGCCGACAGACTGGTTAAGTCAACGCACACCAGTATGTCAGCACACATAAATTACATTTATACACAATAATTCCCTATCTTTTGATGAAATATGGATACAGCCTTAGTGTTTTCAGCCACTGGGCTGATTGTGACCAGGCTCACATGTTACCAAACGTCTTCTATTATGTGAGTTATTGTCTCTAAAAGAAGGAGCATCGAGTGACACCTTCATGATTGATCTGTTCAGACTACTACTACTGTCCTTCAGTGCTTAGAGGGTGTAATACAACAGCATGGCTGCTTACATACCTGAGGTTAGGAGCGATGAGGTTAGAACTTGTTGAGTCCAGCTCTCTGTTCAGAATGGAGTAATCTATAGTTGACAGAGCTCCTGCCTCTAGTTGGGCAAAGAACCGGGCTTTCTCCTCTTCTTCCTCTATCGTGTCCAAGCCGAGAGCGGTCGTGTTAGCAGCTGGTACCATCACTGATGAACACACACATAAACAGAGAGCACAAGTGTGATTCTTCTGAACTGAAATATTACGGAGAGGTTGGGGGGCCGCAGATGTCTCCGTTTTGTCTGTCACATTTGTGTGAAATTGTCATAATTAGCAGATGGCCAAAAACGTGTTTTGTCAAGTCACAGCGACCTTTGACCCCAAGTTCTAATTAGCTCATCCTTGAGTCCAGGTGGACGTTTGTGCCAAACTTGAGGAAATTCCCTCAAAAGGTTCCTGAGAAATCCCGTTCAGGAGAATCGGACGGATGTGAGGTCACAGTGACCTTGACCTTTGACCTCCAACGGACGGTCGTAGAAACTGAAAACATAATGCCGTCATCCACAGCTATCACTAAAAACTATTTTGTGCCCGGTCACCCTGCTCATCTCTGTTGGGCTCGACTTACTCTCTAGCTCAAGGCTGTCTCTGCTGAATGCAGCCACTTTCAGCCCGTCTTCCTTCAGACCAGCATCTCCTGGATCCTCGTCCTCCTGTCGCACAGACTTCCTCAAAGACTTCCTGAAAGTCTTCCCAGATCCCAGCAGTCCTGGAGGAGAAGCACAAGTGAACCTTGTTCAGAGATTATGGCTAATAGCTGTAAGTAGATGAGCTATTTATTATACTTAGAGGTACTTCTAGAGCATTTATTCCTCTTGTGTCGACTGTCATTCAACATGGAGGACCATCAGCTGCAGGTGGGCACTGACTGGGAGTACCGGTTGATGGAACCTGGATGAATCTGTGTTTGACTCAAGTTATGATAGCTGACAAAGGTCTACACAACCGAAAAGAGTGTGTGAATAATTAGGACATTTTCTCAGAATGAATATCCTTCCTCTCCTTTCTGCAGCCACTTCTCCTCACCTGTCAGTGCAGTGACTTTTATCTCTACTGTACTTTGCAGCGTGAGGCTTTTTTTGGTCGTCCTTAATAAATCTCATGCTAAATTGTGAAAAATGTCACAATTTACATGTTAAGATGGATGGAGGACACACACACATGGTGTAATACTACTACTCATGGCCCTGTACTGCTGCCCACTGTCCACTACCGGTTCAGTCCTCATAATGATAAAAAATAATCCATTTCTAAAGTTAAATAGGACACATTATCTTGGGAAGTTAAATGAAATTACCAGTTCATCAAAACTATTTTACAAAAAACCTCCATCAGGCGGTGAATAACAATGACACAACCATTTACCTCCTAAGTAATAGATATATCTACTGTACCAGTAAGCAAACATACAAGACTATTGGTATCCAGGTCTATGTGGCAGGCAGGAAAACATGAACATACAAAATAAAAACTAAAAGCTGAAGAGAGACAAAGACTTAGGAGAACTAGTGGTGTCTATCACTCTACTGCTGAGGGACTAGTGCTAGACTACCAGAGGGTTTGGGGGCTTGAGTGGAAGTTACCATCTTCACTGTCCCCCTGGGGATGACTATCAGTGCTGGCTGGTGGAGTGTCATCAGAGAGCGTCTCATCAGGGCTCCTCTCTCCTGACACACACTGGAGGTTTTCACTGCTCCCACCGTCAGAGCCATCAGACGGAGTTCTCTGTCTTCCAATGGTTCGGGAAACCCTCGAGACTGTGTCTCTGTGGGGCGCTTTATCAGAAGCTTTGCAGCGAGGTTTGGGGACCGGCTTATAAAAGGGCTCCGCAGTGACGACTTCAGACAGCAGGAAGAAACATAAGGGCCAATAATGTTGGTGAACTGTCAAATTACATCTGGAATAGCTATCAGAATGAAACATCTGAGCTACACCAGGCTTTGTTTTCATTCATCTACACACACTGGTTATCTTTTATAAAAAAAAACCTGCAATCGATTATCTTATTTTACTTCGGTTTTCTATGCATGCCCCGGCTTCTAACTAAAATACCAAAGAAGGTCTCCCTCTCTGTGCTTCTCTACAGAGAGTTGTCAGGAGAACAAACAGGTACAGGAAGCTAGGGGAATATTAATTATTTTAAAAGACAGTTTAATAGGAAATAATCAAACCGGAGAGTTTTATTGATTGGAGGTAAGAGGTAAGGACCCCCTGAAAAGAAGACTATGAAACCAGAAGAAGCCAAATGATCTCTTCGCTCAGTGTTGGTTGCGGTTTCAAAATTTCAAAAAGAAACCTCTATATGTCACGATCTTGGTTTTTTATTTAGTTTGTTTCCTGTTCTATTTTGAAATTCTCTGCCTTGTGTCCCATGTTCACTTCACTTCCTGCCCCTTATTGAATCCTCCTGTGTCTAATCACCTGCACCTCCTCAGTGTATTTAGACCGTGTGTTCCCCTGTCTCTGTGCTGGTTCATCTGCTATGTTTCCTGTCATGCTTCCTACTATGTTCTCTGCTATGTTTCCTGCTATTTTCCCTGCTACGTTCCCTGTCATGCTTCCTGCTACGTTCCCTGTCATGCTTCCTGCTATGTTCCCTGTTATATTCCCTGGTTTGATTCATGCTATGTTTCCTGCTGTGTTCCCTGTCATGTTTCCTGCTGTGTTCCCTGTCATGCTTCCTGCTGTGTTCCCTGTCATGCTTCCTGCTGTGTTCCCTGTCATGCTTCCTGCTATGTTCCCTGTCATGTTTCCTGCTGTGTTCCCTGTCATGTTTCCTGCTGTGTTCCCTGTCATGCTTCCTGCTGTGTTCCCTGTCATGTTTCCTGCTGTGTTCCCTGTCATGCTTCCTGCTGTGTTCCCTGTCATGTTTCCTGCTGTGTTCCTTGTCATGCTTCCTGCTGTGTTCCCTGCCAAACCGTGACACTGTAGTCCACTCCTCATCTCTGCTTGAGGCTAAAGGTCTAATTAGCCACAACTGGCAAAACAGTCAAACCGCCAACCAAAGTGTCTACAGCTGAGTTGCATTGTGGGTAATGTAGGACCTTTACCTGGCTGATACTGATGTCCCGAGAGTCTGGCTTAATACAAAAAAGAATATTTTTTTTCCTCTCCATCAGCACTTAGTGCACATTGAGCCAGCATTGTTCTCACCTAAAACACAACCGTCTCCACAGGGCTAGCTTGACTTTGTTAATGAAGAAGACTGAACTTTTACTTAACAATCATGATGATTTGACCAGCTAGGGAATGACTGCCTTAACTATTGAGGAGCCGAGATGAAATCACCATTTCATACTTGTCATAATTTGACTAAAAATGGAAAGAGAAAGATACGTGAGTGACAAGAACTAAATCATGAGTGTAGCTGAATTCAAACCCAGTGTAGGTCATCACAGAGCAGGAGGGGACTGAACAGGGTTCTAACCAGCTTACTCTTAGAGTAACTGGGACAGAAACAACCTGAGAACGCTACTGTGGACACATGGTGCTTTCACACGAGCAGTGTTTTTTTTAAAATGAAAAGAAAGTGGACGTGCTCTAAAAGAACTCTAAGCTCTCCATAGTGATGCTCTCACCATCGTCGTTCTCAGGCTGAGACTTTTTGGCTTTGATAAATCTGCTTTTGGCCACTTCTGCTTGGAAAAGAGAGGAAACAGAAAGAGACAGCTTTTCAAAAAACAGGATAGAAATAACAGACAAATACAAAGCTGTGAAATGAACACACAGTTTGACAGAAGTGCATATATTTGCAATGAATTTGATGTTATGTAGTAGCAGTGAGGGAGATTAGTTGACTAGATGCTACAACATATTGGCTATGTTACGATATCTCACAAAGGCAAAACACTTTAGACTCTAAATTAGTCTATTATTGGTTTTATAAGAAGGTTTTATCAAAATGTTTTATGAACTTTACAGGTCGCTTTCACAAGCCATAGTCCTTTTGTCTCCACCGAATCAGAGTTTAATCTGGTTTGGTTTCACAGTGTGAATGAAAGCAGCCATAATAAGAAAGAATGTGCTGCGAGGCGCATACAGAGGACCACATTTATCATTTTAATCTCCAGAGCTTCGATGCAGGGTATCACGGACTTTGAAATATTGCTGTTGAATGCATTTTTTTTCTTTTCACTTTGACCCTTCTCCTCAGGTTTATCTTGAATGACTATAAACGTCACTCTTTTTGTGGTCATCATATTCCGTATGTTCTCTTCGGCTCAGATGTCAAGCAAACGTCCGACTTCCTAGTCAGCCTTGCATTTCATGATATCTTTTATTTGTGTCCATCTCAACAAATTCCTGTGTTCTGGTTCACTTCCTGCAGTTGGCTTGCATTATGATCTCACTGCAATCATACCGCACTGGGGTTTTCTTTTGATTGTTTTGCAATCACCAGAGTTTGATTAAAACAGACCAAATGCTGTGAAAGCGCCCTTAAAGACCAAATACATGTTATATCTGCATGCTCTGCACATGAGCATACTGGACTTGTGTTTGACTGCTCAGTGAAGATCAAAAAGGAAAGGTTATAGTATCACATGAGCCGGGCAGACAGGACCGTTTTACGAGTGAAGCAGAAAGAAATGAAACGGTGAAACAGCATTTTGGAGCCATCATGCTTGTCCTGTTGGATGAGGAGGAGGGACACGAGTCGAGGAGAGATCAGTCAGAAGTGGAAAGTTAGACAGAGAGAGGAACTTCAATTTGATGAGTAGGATGGAGAGGTAAGCATGTACAAAACACTTTGGTTCTATTGGAAACTTTTACCTGAGCAGAGGTCTAACCAGCCAGAGGAACTTTTAACAAGGCTAAGCCCTCTAGTGAGGATGTATTCAATACCAACCCATAGATATGATTATTCTCCCAATTATTTTCACTTATTAATCATTAGGTCTACAAAATATCAGAAAATAGTGAAAAATGCCCACGGTCATGTCTTCTGATAGCTTTTTTTGTTTGACCAACTATATTCAATTCACTATCAATAAAAAAAATAGGAGAAAGCTGCACATCCATCAATGGACTAATAGTTTCAGTTCTAAAAATAACGTCAACCAAAAGGGAAACGCAACCCTCGACAACACCGATCAGCAATCAACAAATTTCTGGTACACAACCAAATCCCATCCTACATGAATAAAGCATAACATTACACTTCCAAATAATGGGAACTGTGCGGAACAATAGCCAACAAGCATATCAGTGTCATTACAAATGTATGCTGACAATGTGTTCCTGTAGTAGTCTAAAAATAAAAAAAGAACTTTTCCTCCAGCGCTGTCATCAGTCTCTCGCCTCTTTCTAACCTTTTCTGCTCTGGCAACAGTGAATAAGGAATGACTTCCACCTGCTTGGGGAAGGAATAGATCTTAAGATACATCTCAACTCTTAGTTGTAAGTAACTTGTATAGTGCAACCAGTTTTTTCAAAACAGCGAGAAGAGCCAAGACAAAAAATAAAATAAAATAAGAAATCTCTCATGTGAAGTGTTTTAACTTTAACAGAAAGATGCAAAACACATCTCTCAGAGTAAGAAGCTGTTTGAGAAAATATGTTTCCAGGGCCTTCACACAGTTCAAATGTAGACATTTAACATTTAACTACACTACAACTACATTCATTATCAACATAAATAGTGCCACTACATGCTTGTGTCAATTCAGCCAACTCCATATTCATATTCATCCAATCCAGTGCATGAAAATATGAGTAAGCTGAGAGGGACTATACGCCTGAATCCGAATTATACATAATGTTTAGCAGCATAGAAGAAGAATTATAATGCCGCTCTGTCTCCTCCTCTCTCAGATACTCCCCTGTGAGCCAGTGACCTCCATTTGTTTTTTTCCACTACAGAGTACTTTTATGGCCACTTGATTACTGCCAGCTAATAACTGCCGTTATAAAATCCCATAACATATGCCCAAATCCTCTCTAGCTTCCTCCCTGGACTGTAGAGCTTAAACACTGACACCACTGCAGCCACCGACACATTCTCCTTCTGGAGAAGTGCCAGGCGAACACGTCCTTGTGATGGGCGTTATTTCATGGTGAACCCTCTCCCCATTATTACCTCTCCCGGTTCCTCCACCGCTGTGTTCCTCATCTTGCCACCAAGGCACTGCTGCATTCTGGGATGATTTCTGACTGCTTTTAGCGCCGGGCTGCTTGTCAGAGTCATCTGAAACGGACTGACAGGAAATCCGGTTTAAGTCAAAGAGACGCCTGTGTATATTATACCATGAGTCAGACACTCATTCTTCTATCAGGAGTATAGCACAATCAGTAAGTCTTATCATTTGGAAGAGAACTGGAGTTGGTGTGGATCGGACAGATGGACACATCATTTCAGTGTTGCCTCTTTGTGCTTCTGGACTTGTTAAATTCAGACCCAGAGGTTTCACAGAATAGCCGACTATCAAGACCACTATCGACCCTGTGCATGGTCGTAGACTAATTGATCATCTGTGGCGTTAGCGTGGTGCAGTTATAAAAAAAAAAATTATATTTGAGGTAACCAAAATGTTACAATTAACTGTCATGAAGTGAAACACACTGTGAAAGGGTTAAAGTTCAACGACCAAAACACGGACAACTGCCAGACCGGACAATAGCGTGGTAGCAACCTGTCAATCACAATGTTTGCTGAGGATTCATCGTTGTTGTTATTGGGTGAAAAAGATGATATATCTCCCGTGATTGATGAACTATTCAACAACGTTATGGAAGTAACCGATGACTACTTAAATGCAGCAGTCGTGAATGCCTTAGGACCTAGTAACATATCGGTGACACTTTAACAAATGCAGAGACAGATTCAATGTTGTCGTGTACGTACGGCATTCTAAAATCACTGTAAAAAAAGATTTAATTAAATATCAAGATATTCAATCTTTTTCTGTTTTGCACAAAGAAAAAATAGGAAATACTGTGAAAGTGCACATTTTAAATTGTTGCGGTCAATCAGATTAGTCCTCCCCGTGTGTGGCGCATTCTAGAAATGTCCCGTCACGAATTGAGCCACAACAAACATTCAAAGACATCTATGTCTAAATGAAAGGAAGGCATCACGTAGATGAAGCCAGCGAAGTTGCCGTATCCATGTCTCTGCGAGTGCGATTCATGCAACCCTAAATGTATGGCATGATAATCTATGAACCGCACCATAGCAGCGTGTACATTATGTTACATTACCTCCTTCAAGAACAGCTCAAACTGTTCATCCAGCTCCTGCTTGGTCAGTCTGTGAGACATAGGGATATTGTCCACCCCATCAACCAATAGGAATCCAGACAACTGACAGACACAAAGAATTTAGGGAAAGAAATGATCCCTCATGTGTGCAGCATATTTTCAAACAAATGTTTTGACATACGTGAAGCATTAACTGGCTGAATGTGATCATGTGCATCGCTGTGTTCTTTGCTTTGTGAATACCAACACAAAATACTGGCGAGCAATAAGACGGATAATCAGGAGGCCCATTTGGTGCAGATATATTCATTTGGGGGTAAATGACTGGTGTTTTCAAGTGAAGTGAATGGTGAACACCCCCATCCCAACTCATCCTGAGTGAAGATGAAATACTGTATAAAAAGGCACCAACATGTATCCCCAAAATATTGCCACAACTTTGATTGAGCCTTTTAATCCAGACAACAGAAAATAGAAATCCCTCAGAAGTGTTGCGAAAACAGTTAAAAGTGTAACTGTTTGTTTCTATTCATTCAGGGAGGAATTTGAGGGATGAATACATTGACAAAGTTTGTATTAATACATTAGATTACTACATACATAATTGGCTTTAATTGGATAAGAGTTGCCTGTATCTTATGGACAGTATTTGCTGGCGATCGCGTAAACCTCTGGTAAAAAGGGGACATTTTGCAGAAATTAAATGCTTCTTGCTAAAACATCTCATGCCGGATCTTCCATGATGACCTCACGACTGCTAAAGCGAGAGACGGGGCACCACAACGCTGCCGGGGGTCTACGAACAGTGATGGGCAGCTTCAAATTCATTGAGAGCGAACGGGACGTCGTCAGCGAGGCGCGTGAACGTGACGTTACCACTTCCGTCCAAACTGTCAGAATAAAGTCCCCCACCAGATTAATAGAGAGGCAGCACAAATGTAGTGCAGTTACGTTGGGAGGGGGGTCGTGTATATTTTGAAGAAAGTTTGACCTTACTTCCGGTGTTTTTCAGAAAACTTGATATAGCTAGCAGTAGCTAGCTAAGCAGTTTATATCCTTATGTTAGCTAGTATCGTTAGCTGGCTAGAAAAGTAAGCTGTCTTTTCCCCCTGAATGCGGGACACGCGTTCATGAGCGTGCGTGTATCAGTCTGGCATCGACAGAACTCACGTGACAGACGGACTCTGGCAGCTCTCTCCTCTCCACTGGACACTTGTTGCTCGTTTGAGTGTCTGTTCCCGCAACAGCACCCGGGCCACAGATCCAACGGGATTGGCTAGAAAGAAATACGTCACGGGAAATATTACCCAATGGACTGACGGCTAAATTGAGTTTTTGTGGAAATACATGACCAAAGGTATGTGGACATCTCTACCTCTTTACAGGCAGAATGTAACACACTGGTATGCAAGACACAACAAATGTATTCACCCTGAGTTACCATTATCATGCCACTCTTAGGGTGGACTACATTTTAATTAGGATAAACTGACCACCAGAAGCCACTCATCATAACATATGGTTAGTTCTAGATATTCCAGAAAAAAGGAACACACTGAACAAATATGGTTTTGAATGTTAAGCGACCAAGTGTTGCTTGAAAATGAATATGTGTTAAACGCTGTACTTTTAAATTACGTTTAAAGATGATATGACATTCTTTCGAGCTCAAACGATTAACGTTAGTCATTTAATTGGCAAGTTGACCTACAGGAAAAGAATCGGCAGCATTTTTGATGAATGATTAATCATTTGAGTCATTTATGAACACATGCCGTGCATCACCTAGTTGCAGCTTTTCCTATGTGAGGATTAGCTGCTTTTCTCTTGTCTTGTGTCGTAGTAAAGTAAATATCTTAGAGTTTTGGACTATAGCTCGAACACAACAAGACACGTGAAGATGTTAATATGAGTTTCAGGAAATTGTGATTTTTGATTTTTCTTGACACTTTTTGATACAGCAACTGACTAAAAAAAATTGACGGGTTAATCGATAATGAGAATAATTAGTTTTGTTTCAGCTCACATTTAATGTGATCATTTGACAATAGAATGATTAGGTATATCTCCTCCACATTTGTGTTATCACTTACCCAATTTATAGATGATGTGTGGGACGTCATCACATGTTTCTGTTTCCTGGTGCGCTCACACCTTCACTTTTACATTTTTGATGGAAACACTGTCCATGATTTTCACTGACAATACAAGAATGTTTGGTAACTAGCCAGCGTGTGAAGGTCCTTTCTAAGAGTTGACCATTGCCTTTACTGTAAAACTGTCCAAGACACATGCTCAGTTATTCATATGTTCTGATGTTGCCCTTTCATTCCTAATAAAGCAGCATTTCTTCCTCCTAAAGAGTCAGACTGAATCAATTATTAATTAAATCAGTGATTTGGCCCAAACATAGTTTTTTATTTAGTAATTTTAAGTGTTATAAATAGTTATTTAGCGGTAGCTCAGTGGCATGGACTGCAGTTAACCGTATTGAAGCATTGCTGTAGGAGTAACTTGTCTTATTTCTTTCCACTTGGTGGCAGTATTGAGCCGAGGATCAGTCTCTGTCTTCCCCGTGTCTGTGTGCCTAGAAGGGCCGTCCGTCAGCAGAGATCAGTAGTAATCTAATAAACCCTGCCCTGTTTGCCTTTTCTCTCTCTTCCAGAGGTCAGGACGGATCCATATAAACTCTGTTTTCACCTGCCTCCCTATATGACTCGGTCTCTCACGACCTTGCACACACACACACACACACACACACACACACACCTTCGACGCTCAAACTGTGTGTGTGTCAAGGATTCAAGGAGGGAAAGAGTCACGGGCCGCTCGGTTTTTGCTGATCTGTGCTGCAGTCTCATTCCACTTCTATGTGCCCTCAAAAAACTACTGATGGTCAGACAGCAACCATCATGCTCGACTCACACAATGTCATGGTTATACTGTACTCTGGTTGGGGGGAATGAAGCTCATAGAAGCACAATAAAAGCATTGAAATCGGGTGTTTGTTGTTGGAAGCTGAATATTGTGTGGAGGAACTAGGTCTCAGGCCCTTTTCATTTTTTTTGTGAAACGCATGAACGTCACAGTATCGGTGTGAATACTAAATCGAATGATGTCATGGCTTAAGGTATGGCACGTTGCACTTCCTTCCGTCCAACCAATATTTGCTCCTGTTTTCGTTAACTTCCTTCGAAGGACAAACGACGGACAAATTCAAGCGTGCTCCTCCGCGCTGCCCGCCCAGCTCCCCACGGATCGCAGCTCCGACTTCATCTTTGACTAACTTTGGCAGAGTGGACGCGCTCGCTGTGTTTGGAAATGGTGTCATTATTAGACAAAGTTATTATTCTAGCCCGGCGTGTTTAATCACTATAGTTCGTACATTAGTTCGGAGTCATTAATTAAGTATGACGGATGGCGGTAGCTAACACTGCAGACCTGGACCACTGGACATCAATAATGTAGCACTTGGAAAGGAACATTTGTGTACTTTTAAATGGGATATTTGAATATATATTGGTGGTTGTACTTCTTAACGCGAACTGAAAGAAGCACTCGGTCGTGATTTTATTAATGCACTTCCATAAAGTCGGTGGACTCACAAGAGACGGCCTCCTTTTGTAGATTTAACATCCACTGACCCTAAAATTGAGCTGAGATTAGATTCTGTGTTTCAGGGGTGCTACTGGGTGCTGTAACAAATTCAGGGAGTGTATTTTTAGCCATGAGGGGAGTCAACTTTAAGCTGGTCGATGACCTCACAGGCAACCTCACGGAGCTGCTAGCATGGCTGCAGACTCATAGGCGTGAGTAAAGAAGTTCAGTTTATTATAGAAGAGGAATGAAAATGCAAGAAAAGATAGACTTTCTTTTCAGATCGAAATACGTCAGGAGACAAATCAACAATTTTTTTTTCATTAATAGATCTATAATTTCATCAGAAAGGCTATGCTTTGTGGTTCTAATTACTGGGCTTCCTGACTGAGCTGAACATTTAAATATCAATGGAGCCGAGAAAAGAAGTAGTGGTGATCTGTTAATCAAACACTCGTGACCTTTCCTTTCTTCGAAGGAGTCAGATGTAAATGTCCCCTGCGTTGCACTTGTCTGTTTCAAACACAAATGGGTGAAGAAGAGGGAGGAATACCAGTCAGGAATTAGAGGAATTAAAGGGAGGAGCTAACAATGATCAGAACGTTCCCCCAATCAGCCAAATGAAAGCCTAGAGCGCTGAGGGTTGGATCGGCCCATCAGCGCTGCATCCGACTGTATCGCTCCGTGATAATTGGTTGACTGATTGAGATGGGAACGCTGGTCATGTGCATCTCTGATGTAGACGCACCAGTTCCCGCCCTAATGAGGGCTTTGTCCTCTCCTGTCACGCTGACATTGGGACCAACGTCTCCCCGATAAAAAGCTGGACAGCATAACCTTATCCTCCCACACACTGGGTCTTTATTCTGATTCATATTCATGTGGTAGACGCTTCTTATAGAAAAGTGGCTCATGAGGATGCACTTCCATCGCAGATAATTGGAGTGACCGTCAGTGAGTGCACCTTCCTCAGCGTAAGACGTCCTGTTTTTGATTTAGAGTTTTAGGATCCAGAGTGGATGCCGTGCGCTTGACTTGCAGTTTGATAGATGTCCCGCTTTATCCCAGATACCCTGACAACACCGGGTTCATTTGACGGCTTCGGATTGGATTCTCAGGTTGGTCCACAGGTTATCCCATCAACTTTGAACTTTACTATTCAATCCACTGAACCACTGAAGGTGGGAGGAGGACATAGTCTGCATCACGTTCCTACATCACAGCAGTCCACATTATATCTTAAAATGTAAAATGTACATGAAATGTGACCCAATAAGTTGGTAGTTTATAACTGAGGAAGCACAGTTGAAAAGCACGAAAAAGGGAGCACAATTGTGGCCGTGAGGCATGCCAGAAGTTGAACCCATTGAATTTGTACGGCAGACTGAAATGCTGGTCGAGACACGCTGACCTCTGAGAGAGAGGGAGGAGCCTCCAATAAGGGCAAAGTCACATTATCCACTTTTATACAACACCTCTCTGGCTGAATACTAAACCAGCAAAGAAGAGATGGCTTGCAGTGAGTCGTAAGTTTCACCTGTGATACGAGGTAAGTATAGCTCAGCAGCTTGTATTGCCCTCCTTAAAGTTTCATAAGCCTGCTCCAGCACCTTAAGCAGAATCCGACTGGGCCCTTATCCCCGGGGCCTCACACCACTGAGTACACTCCCAGCATGTAAACAAAAAACCCTCTGTCAGCTGCCTCCTGGTACCAATATCACAGGTTCGGAGCCGTTCCACTATAAACAATGCAAGATCCCCCTGAAAAAGCTAGTTCAACTCGTGATAACACTGTATACCAAAGCAAAGGCTAAGATGATGTAAAGCTACAAGGCCCGTCCTTGTAATACCACTTACACCTGGAGAGGCAATAGCGAGTCACTATTAGCCAGCGCAAACCCCAGCGGTCTGATCCGGGGGAAACTCGCCAGATCAGCAGACTTTCTGTTGCAGCCTGGTGGTCTCCAGGCTGCGGGGAGGTCGAGACGATGGTACGGGACATTTTCTGGTGTCTGCCACTTTAGATTTAATCCAATAAACACAAACTGTACAGTCCAGTTCGTGGCCCAGTAAACACAATATAGGCCGACGCCACACGTGAAGATCATAAGACAGCAGTGTGCCTTTTCTTGCCCTGCTTATTTCTTTTTTTTTTTATAACTGATGACTGTTGTTTTATGAACCCAGACACAGAGGTGAAATGCTGCCCCCTACTTGTTTGGAGCATGTCAGATGTTAAGGTGGGTTCACACCAAACGCTGCGCGAATTTTTTGCGCGACTAGATTTCATACAAAGTCAATGCACAGACGCGAAATGGTTGCGAAAATGCGAATTTTTGCCAGGCGGCGAATCTCACGGCGCGAAATCGGGCGAACCGCGCGGCGCGAAATCGGCGAATGACGCGACGCGAATAATTCGCTTATTCGCGCTAGTTGAAATTTTTCAACTTGGGTGAAAAATTCGCGTGACGCTGAGTTGCGAACGCCAATCAGCGTTGAGAAGCTCCGCCCGTCATCACCGCCGTCCTGCCGTTGCTGATCAGAAACTATGAAGGAGAAGTCGATAGTCTGGAAGAGGAAGTCCTCCAGACGCAGCTCCTGGAGAAGCTGTGTGCTTCTCCAGTGCTTCTCCATAACATTATCCGACTACGGATAATGTTATGAACCCAGATATGAAGGCGTTTGATGTTCCAACGTTTGTGGGACTTCCACAACATGTACAAAGTAGAACTAGTGGTTATTTCTTACACGGTGGATGGCGGAAATGAACTATTTCCACGGAGATAAGCCACGCCCCCTCTCCAGCGGCGCGTCGAGTGCGAAAAAGCGAAATAACCACAAATAGTCCGGCGTTGCGAATATTCGCAACGCTTTTGGTGTGAACGCACCTTTAAACATTGCTCTTTAACGGAAACATGAAGAATAACTAATATAATATTTTTGCTAGAGCTGATTTATGTAGCTGACGCAACATAACTGTGCCTAAATATGGAGATTGATTCCAGCCAAAAATGACAATTAATGCTGAATGGCAAAACTGTAATAGTAGCACGAGTAGAGAGGAGTCACTAAGGCATTGAACTGAGGCTACATCTACACTAATAGAGTTTTAAAACAAAAATGATCTCCGTCCACACGGCAACCTTTGAAAACGCATATCACATGACCGTTCACATACACTGGGCATGCGTGTGACGGTGTAAACAGGAAGCAGGTTTTCTACACACTGCAGTTGGTTTAGTTGCAGAAAATACTGCGGAGGAAGAACGCCAATGGACGAAAAGAGGAACCAGAGATTTCTTTGCTTGGACCGACGAACTGTTGCTCAGAGTCATGTGATCGGGGCGCAACGAATCAGGGAAGGACACGTCAGGACTGCTTAGACCCAATCAAGTAGCGAATGCGGGCATCTACGTCATCGCTTCCAAACTTCTCCGTTTACGCCCGTCCACACGAGGACGTAACCCCGGAGTTTTCAAACTTCTCCGTCCTCGGGAGCGTTTCCAAACTCCTCCGTTTTCGGTGCTCTAAAACTCCGACGTAGTGAGGACGCTCAGTGTAAACGTAGCAAAAGATGTGCGTTTTAAAATGGAAACGTAGTAGTGTGGACAGGGCCTGACTCACTGACTCCCATGATGCAAAGTTTACTTTAAGTTAGCCAGCTCAGCCGTCGCCATGTTGAGAGCCGTGTAGAGGCAACAGTTATGATCTGATCAGCACAGGTGGAGTGGCGTGTTTCAGTGTCCATGCTCTCACACAGTGTTGGGTGCCTGTGCTAAACGATGCACGGGTACGTCACAGACGCACCTAATAGGAAATGACACTTGTAACATTTTGATATCAGGGAGTGTCGAACAATAATGAACAGCTGACACGTAACCCTAGAGGGTAACGTCAAGAGATCTGGCCCTGTATTTCAAGTATAGCCGTTTCATTTTAGACACCGATCCTGAAAATGCTGATCTTTGAGGGGAAGGATGAAATTAAGATGAATGACACCATCAAGAGATAAATGGGTGAAAAGAAAAGTGTCACACCGGAGAACTAACAGTCTGTCTGAACCTCATCAGCTTGAAGCTCATTCCAGTGATGGATTGGTTCTGTCCGCACTATCCGCTTTGATGGGAAAAGGCTCACGTTTGGTGAATCCTCTTCGTCACTTTCTTCTCGGGCAAACCACACAATGTCTGGTTCGAGCTTAAAAAAAGAGATGATTGTCGGGAGGCAGGGACGTATCTCTCCTGCGCCGCCCTGGTTCTCCTCTGGGCCGGCTGTCTGATATGACAGCTTACCCGATGGCCGCTGACGAGGATGACGCGCCCTCAGACATCCTTGTGTGCTCATCTCAGCTCTCATTGAGAAATGGTTCCTGATGCCGCCGCTCACAGTTCTGTGGCGTGCCCACACAGTTTAGCGTGCCACGCCAAATAGGTCAGGCATTTATTCAATTTCATCCTCACCAATCTGTGCTGCGTGTCAAGCAGTCAAGTCGATTGTGTGAGTTTTTATCCAAGAAATTACAATTTGAAATTTGATCCAAATAGATCAGAGTCTCTCTCACTATCTCTCCTGCCATTTTTTATTCATATTGATGCCTGCCAATGCCATATGGGAAAGGGATTAATTTTTTTTATTCCAAAGGGAAAGTGGGGGTGATTTAAGCTGGTGGAGAAGTGGTGCCATCCGCCTCTCGTTTCCAGAAAACTGCACTCAAAATTGGTCATGAGTCCATCATTTGATTTAATTGATTAGGGGGAAAAAAGTGAAAACACATTCAAAGGCATATTTATTTATTTTTTTGGCCTTTTAAAGTTTTTTTTAATAATGTGTTAGAATCCATTGGAAGACGTGTTTGTGTCCACCTGTTTGAATGTTTGTCCAACAGTCTCTCTCTTTTAGCTCTGTCTCCAGCAGCACCTATGAAAAATACTTGGCTCTTTAGATGCTAAATGCTCTGCTGTGAGATCATCAAAAACAACAACAACAACAAAAAGGTGCCCACTGTGGCACAAAATGGGTTTGATTGAGAAAATCAAAAGAGCTGAGAGGAACTAAAGAGTTGATGATAATTCTCTATCGATGTGTGGCTATACACCTATCATATTACACGTGAGTTATTTGATTCATTTTGTCATTCATGGTCACGACAAGTTGGCTTTTTAAATATTACATTTTTCCATAACCGTGTTTTAGTAGTCCAAGCAGCGCCAATGTTTCTCCAAAAAGATATGTGTAAATGTATCAAAGACGCATTCAAGATGGATTGAATCCCTATTGTTCAAACCACATCACAGGAGGTGAGACACACTCTAGCCAGATGTTTAAAAGGTGTAAATGCATCCTTTAAGTGGAGTGTCGAACAATAATGAACAGCTGATACGTAACCCTAGAGGGTAACGTCAAGAGATCTGGCCCTGTATAGTATAGCCGTTTCATTTTAGACATCGATCCTGAAAATGCTGATCTTTGAGGGGAAGGATGAAATTAAGATTTTAGTAGTCCAAGCAGCGCCAATGTTTCTCCAAAAAGATATGTGTAAATGTCTCAAAGATGCATTCAAGATGGATTGAATCCCTATTGTTCAAACCACATCACAGGAGGTGAGACACACTCTAGCCAGATGTTTAAAAGGTGTAAATGCATCCTTTAAGTGGAAATAGCCACACGGGGCCTGTCCTCTGTGATAATGGCAGCTAAAGTTAAACTGAAACGAGGCGTTGTCATTCTTTCCCGTCTCGTTAAAGGACGCAATCATACTGAATGACTGGAGAGAGCATTGATCTGTAAAAAGGTAATAAAACTTTTGTTTCGCCCAAACAGTTCACGAACAGCCATTATTGTAACTAAACCGACAACTTCTTCTGGTCTTTTGTTAGCTACCAAACAGCTTCAGGTGCAGCACCACCTCCATCTGGACTGGACCCCTAAACAGAGGCACATATTTGAGGCAAAGCATAAGTGTCTTAAATCTTATCTGGATGTCATCTGGATACAACACGCTTGACATGACCAGTGGAACTGAGACCTAAAACAAGACAAAATGTCTGCTGTGAAAAAACGGCCTATTGGGAGCAGGTGTCGTATTATCAGGCTGGTCTCATCTGGCATTCACAGCAAAAACTCCCAAAAATTATGTGCCGTAATTCTTTATTTCGTATGTTATCCACGTAGTCATGAAAAACAAAGAATTAGGAACTGAGCTTCCTGTGAAAACGGACACATTGACACGTGTTGGTGGATCTCGTAGGAAAACGGGTTAGGGTAAAGGTGGGTAGAAACGTTTTGTAAGATACCATACGAACCGTTGTATGAGGACCTCTGTACTGTGCTGTTTTATCTACAAACAAGCAACAACATCCGACGTTGAAAAATGAAGCCAACGCAGAAATGCCACAATCTACAGTTCTTCGAATGGCCACTTGAGTCTGGCTCCAAAAAAACGAGTCCAAAAAAAAGACTCCAATGATAAAATGAGCAGAAATAAACACGTTTACAGCCTGGTACAAAGATAAATAGCTAATATTTCTGACTGTATGAGGGGGGAACTTTTATATAATAAACCTATTTAAATTATATCAAGGCTTAAAATGATTTAAGTGAAGTGAAGTGCGTGGCTGCTTTGACTGACAGGTGGGTGCCATCTCTGTTCGCTAGCTACTAGCCGACTCCTCTGCTGCATCATCCGGGTTCACCTCAGATCCACCGACGATCCATCTCTTTGCTCATTTCATGAGTTGAAGATGGAGACAGCCAGAGCCACTTTGAGAATCACAACGGCTCTTCAGAAACTCATATAGGTAGCGTCCCGGAGACCACGTCCATCTTCTATACAGTCTATGATTTTACCCCTTAAAATCTTTGATCCTCAGCTCAACCTTTATCTCACATCACTGTTGGAAAGTTGCATTTTTCCAATTGTTCATTTTAGAATTATCAAGTAATTTCCAGAAGATGCGCACCATCATGAACTACCGGGATGAGTCATACTAAATTATAACATCCTGTTAATCTATTACTTGGTGACATCACTGCTCTGACCCCGCTCTCCAGTGATAACTCCGGGCTGCAGACCGGTGCATATTGTGTCTGTGTGTCCTGGTCTGAGCGCGCTTGTGTTCCAGCTCTGAGGATATACATATGTATGCTGTCCGTATCATATTTACTCCCCCAGTCACACGGAAGGTGTCTGGATTGGTGTTTGAGAATAGTATACCCCCACTTAGCTCTGTATTTATATTAAATATTAAATCCAATTTAAATACAAAATTACCATATGAAATATTAACCGACAGTGTAAATATTTAATGCGAGCCCTTTAACATAGGCCTGGTATTCATTACCATGCAGTGCTGGATTTTAATGGACAATTTCCCCGGAGACCGTGTGTGTGGGTCTCCTCCTGTCCTCGGGGCTGCAGCAGGGGACGCTGTTGCACTGCGTCTCTCTCGGGGAGCCCGTTCCAAAAAAATATAAACATTAAGAAAGGAAGGAGGAGACGGGCTAAGGGACACATTTTGAGGAACTGAAAGATGCAGTTTTACTGTTTGTTTTCATTCTCTTTACCTTCGTAGGTATAAATCAGCTGTGTGATGTGAGGGGCAACTGTCCTGTGTGTTGTCCTCTTAATGCATGCTGGGACCAACTGAAGGAAACCTGGGGAGGAGAAGAGAGAAGTGACTAAAAACATAAATCAGACACTTTTCTATTTGTTCATCGTATGCACATTAAAGCAAAAAGGAATAACAAGGCAGCTATGCCAGTAGGGGTCAGGCTTACACCGCTGGACGAAGGTTTTTCAGGCGTTCTTTAAATTACAGTGAGGGAGAGGGAAGAGCCTGGCTGTTTCTGTTTGCTTCTCTCTCCGATTGATCGCTTCAACACAGTGTTGACGTCTACAGTACAAGGGGATTTCCATTTAAGCCCTGACACTACAGTAGGTACAAATTAGACTGTATGTGACGTCCTTCAGGTCCGACACATCGACTTGAACCCAGCATTTCCCCATGAAATTCAGGGAAGGTACCACTTCTTTCTAGTCGCCCCCCTAAAAAAAAATCACGTAAGGAATTGGAGCTGATGTTTTCTGGAGGGAGAAATCAAAAAGATGAAGAGGGGAGATGAACTTCGAGAGGATGCAGAAAAAGCTGTGAGTCGAAGAAATTAGCTTTATGGAGTGCTGGGGAGGAGGTGTAGGGTTAGAGATGCATGGGCACGCAGCTCCTCTGAGGCAAAGGCAGGGAGGAACATTAATCATTGGGAGACATCTGTTCATTCTGCCGCTTTACAATTCTGTCAAAGAGCTCGGACTCCCCCCCCCCGCCTCCCCGACCATCCACTCAGAGAAAACCTGTCCTCCGTTAAGCATGGACAGGCAGAGTGAAACATCAGAGTCTGCATCCACTAAGAGCCGCCTTCAGTTTGATTTCCATTCAAGCCCATTTAAGATGAACAAAACAAGGAGATGTGGAAGGGAGTGCAGTGTGTAAATCAGTGCTATTATCAGCATTCAGCTGCTTTTATGGAGCAGGAGCCCTGCTGTCATGGAGGAAACACACAAACACACACAGGCATTTGCATTGTCATTTTAGGGGACATTTTATTGACATACATTCATTCTTTGGATTATGCTTGACTAAAAACGTATGCAACCCCAAACCGTACCACAACCTTAAACTAACATGAATGAAATCACAAATTGGCTAAACATCTGACGACTTTGTGCCAAAAATAAATGGGGAGTGTTTAGAAATGCAAAAGCTTTCTTTAAATATGATTTAGAGCAAAACACATTTTGTGAAATAAGCCTTAAATTGAAAAGTTTTCAAAGTATATGTGGCGTAGAAATGAGTAATGTGAAAATGATGCTCCTCGACCATGCAGGGATTATGAGGTAATAAAAAGTTATAGAGGGAAAAATACAGGGAAATTAAATATGGAGTCCAATTTGTGCCAGCATTAATCCGAACCGATGATCTAATGATATGTGCATTTAGTGTAAGTGAATGTTTTGTTGCAGATTTAGAGTTATTATATCAACGCCATTTGGGTACTATTTATGTGTATATGCATTGTGTAATTACCCCTCGATGATATGTCACGAGTGAAATCATGCGTGGTGGGTTTCACTGTGTGCCCAAGGGATTCACAGTGATACTTGCGTGATGCAGAATACAGAAGAAAGTTCAAGGTCACTTTTCACTCAATGCTTTGTTGTTGTTGACTGTCTTCTTTAGTGTTCTTTCTTAAAATGTGGCCTGAAACATTCTCAGAAACCACTGTTTGGGTATGTTTTATACATGTATGGACCCTTGAGGGACCACTCCAATGTGCAAGGCAATGGTCATGTGACTGAGACAGCCAAAGTCCCCATGAGGCTACTTTCGGTAGCTAGGCTGTTTGTACAATAAACCTTGTATTGTAACAAGGTAATAAGTGGATACGCCCATAATATTAATATCCTTGAGAGGGAAAAGCGATCTTTCTCAAGTTTATATATTTAGAATTGACAGCAACATTACACCCTTTGTGAATAGGCATGTACACATAACTACTTTATCAGAGTTTGAAATTCACAAATAAGGATACCGCATATATAGTTGACTTTGATTTGTCTGCATCACAGTTGTATTATCCTTACTCGTTTATGTGTGCGGTGGTCCGTCAAAAGACGGGCTTGAGATACATCTGATAATGAAAAAGGCACATATCCAGGACAAGGCTAATTTAGTAAATAATGTGTATTAAGTTAAGTTAAAGGTCCAATTAAAGTCCACATTTGATGACACGTTTAGTCACATCTTTTTGAAGACAAAATAATGTCTCTGCATTTTTTTTCATGTTTATGGGGAAATATCAGATGGTTGCAGACCGGTATTATTTCCTGAAATTAAATTATGTCACGAAACTGTAATAGTGGACAAAAAATGGACAAATCAAACGTTGTTATGGAAACCGCCCTGAACCGACAGTGTTTCCGCTATAGTCCCGCCCTAGTGTGCTATGATTGGCCAGTCGTCCATCTACATAAAGAGATACCAGAACAGTATTCTGTTGAACTTATGCAAAAGAAGGTGCCATCACAAAACAAAAATGTTTTCTCCCTGTTGCTTTCTTTCTTTCTTTATTAAAGGAGAACAGATATGGTAATGTTTTTTTTATTGGACTTTAAAGCTAATGGAACACCATAGAATGAACAGTGATCTATAACAGTATCCTATATTAATAGTTTCCATAGTCGATAAGCTGGCAGTAAACATGGTAGCGGACTAGCTGGCTAATACTAGTGCTAATGCTAGTGCTAATGCTAGTAGCTCATTAAGAAGTGTGTGCTGTGGTTGGCAAACTTAGAAATGAACCTGTGTTATTGAAAGACATATGTTCATTTTTTTTTTATTGGACTTTAAAGCTCATGGAACACCATAGAATGAACAGTGATCTTAAACAGTATCCTATATTAATAGTTTCCATAGTCGATAAGCTGGCAGTAAACATGGTAGCGGACTAGCTGGCTAATGCTAGTGCTAATGCTAGTAGCTCATTAAGAAGTGTGTGCAGTAGTTGGCAAACTCAGAAATAAACCTGTGTTATTGAAAGACATTTGGCGTCTCCACTAATAACTTACGTTGTAACCAAATTAACCAGCACTGAAATCAAGTTCTAACGTACGAACAGTAAGCTGAGAGGACATGTTGGGGTTCTGAGCCATCTGTAGCTAGTATAACAAAATCAGGCGCTGTATCTTTAGTTTGCCACATATTTCGGCACAAAGCGAGGACCCTATAAATCTCTGTTATCTGCTAAGATTGGTCCTGCTTGTTCATGGGCCCTTTCACGAGCCCTCTTATATTTTTCAGTGGGAGCATCAAATCAAATCTGAATTCAACCTGTGAGCGCGCGGCGGTCTAAATGGTGTCCTCCCATTGGCAACAGAGGAGAGCGGAAGATGAATGAGGCCTTTCTGTGGGTTTTGACGACTGCAGGCACGAGGGTGCTTTGTCATCATAATATTGAAAGTGAGTTTTGCGAGAGTCTGTGCCTTTTGGCCATGAAGGTGTGCGCCGCCCTGTTTCACAACTCATTAGAGTCAACATTTTGATTGACTGCCTGCTATTCAAGCTGATATTGGAGTTCATACGAATTTCTAAAGCTCTGTGGAACTTTCATATTGAGAGTTTTTATACTTTTGGTGTTGCTTTTTTTTTTTATCTTGACAGTGAGGTCATAACATCTGAAATCCTCAGAAAAAAAAGTACAGACACACACAACACACATTATGTTTGTTTCCTGTGCTTTTCTCATTTACTTTAATAAAGCTGCATGTTGCCTTCTTGCTCTGTGATCTGTACAGAGAATGTACCATCTGGTCTCTCCGCAAGATTTGTCTCTTTCATTTCCTTTACTTTTATTTGAAGATATTTTTGCTATCTCTATCCTCGCTTCTGATTGGCCAGGTTGTCACATTGAGCTACTCAAGCAGAAGCCTCCAGCGTCACCAAAATGATGCCGCAGCAGCCTTTTGTGTAGTATGTTGAAGTAAGCTGAAGTAAACAACATACCAATGTGTCGGTTATTGAAGAAAGAAAATATTCTCAAGCAACACATTTGAACATTTATTTTGTTGGTCATGATGTACTGTATATTCTACAAACAGGCGGGCTGTACAGCATTATTTACTCTCAAGCCTTAAAATAAGCTCAGCAAAGTAATCTGGCACTTTTTTCCTCCATTCTGAATACAAAGAAAAGCAGCAGCAAAATCCATCACTTCTTTTTTTTAATCACACAGATATTTTACATCAGAAGTACATCACATTTCTAGGTTTTGCTGATGGCCGTCGAAGAGAGTCAATAAGATGGGGGCCAATTATGTACGTCTCTCGTGACTGATAATGTGCGGATGCGTAGATCTGCTCAATGTGTTTATTGTTGTTGTTGTATCTCACCAAAACTCTGTCCTTGTTACTGTCAGGGTCGCTGCGGTTGTAGTACCTCCTGACTTCATAAGGAAGTTTCTTGGCATGGGCAGCGTTGAGGTTACCAACGGTGTAGTACTTGTATTGCCTTTTGTCCTTTATTACTGGGAGCAGACTCCTGGGCCCTCGGTTCTTAAACTCATGGAATCCGTATTCTCCCAGCGTGGGATCGCACAGAGCCACCATGTTGTTGTCCACGCAGTCCTGAACGTACCACACCAGCAGCTTGAGGCCGTGGCGAGGCGGCGGTTGACCGAACCCGCTGTCCTGCAGCTCTTGGTCTGAGTCGAGTGTTTTCAGAGAGGCGAGAAGGACCGACAGCACCAGCGCTAAACGAAACAAGATCTCTTTGCCGTGTGCCATGTCGAGGTTCTCTATGAAAAAAAACCATCACAACATCTTGATGAAAATATTCCACTGTTACACGGGTGTAACTACAGCACAGAACACTTGTATCCTCACCTCTCAGCTGGCAATGTAAGGAGCAAGATTTTCTGTAACAGCCGTCTCCAAATGTGCCTGCAACCACAGCTTAAGTCTGTACGTTCTGCTGCGGATGGAAGAGCTGCTGGGCCCCGTAGTCGACTTCTCTCTGTCTCGGCTTTTGCAGGATGAAAGCAGCGCACTTGTTATTCTGACCAGCGGTACCGCTATTTTCGCTCTCTATTTGTCAAGAAAGAGGAAGTGCTGCGGTTGCTGCACATCTGGGGTCTGCACAAAGTTTCGTTTCAATTCAGAGTTAAGTCTCAGTCTGAAATATAATTTATAATATTGACGATACAGTTAAGGTATCAAACCACAAATAGCAATTTTACAGACTTGTATGTAGGATATGTTCAACTGTGGCATGTGTGCTTGCATTGGGACGGAGGGCCAAGTGCACATCAAGATTCAGGCTCACAGGACTTTGTGGTTTTGTGTGGTCTGTGGTCAGTTTTTACTTCTGCCGTCTCTCCCGCTGGTGAACAACATCTGCTGTCAAATGACGTGCAGCACAATGGCTCTGCAAAAACATAGCAGAAGAGAAAAAAGCAGCGTTACATATAGAGCAACTGCACATTCCACTACCAAGTGGCCGCGTGACTGCATGTGCTAACTATGCACTATACTTTGATGTTGAATCAAGTCAAGTCAGCTGCCATGTTGGGTATGATCAGAAGCTCATCAGACCAATGCAGGAATTATACTTGCAAAAATATGTGTAAAAACATGCAGAGCTGGGCAGATCAGAGTGTAAGGCCGGAGATGTACTTTCTTTTAATTACGCGTTTGCATGGCCATCATCTTTCCTGCGTACGTTTGGAGTTTTGATTGTCTGCAACTTCCGACATCAGGCTGGTGATATACCTGCTTTTTAACCACGCGTTAATGTGTAACTGTAATTCGCAGAGGCTTGCAGAGTGGTCAACAAGAACACCTTCAAAATCTCCACAATGCCTCTCATTTCCTGTTGTGGGGCGGGTGTGAAACAAGGCACACATTAATAAAGCAGCAATAATTACATTTTTCAAGATCAATGTTCTAGATTCAATACTTCATCGGCATTTCAACATAGTCAACAGGAATTTGGGTCGGTGAGGTCACACAATGCAAAAACAACAAGATCACCTTTGGACATCAAAGTAAGTGAGAATAATAAATATTAAAACCAGTATTTCCTCTTTTTTTCCCATTTTTTGTCCCTTATAGCAGCAGAAAAAGATGTAAACACAAGATTGAGATGTGCTCACTCGTAAACTTGTTGTGACGAATGTGTTAACAGTTGCCTCCTTCCACATCCAGCAGACATGGAGCATTGATTTGGAGTCGTGTCCCGAGCTACATGTGCGGCTACTTACTGCAATACACTGCTACAATATAAATGTGCTTTTCAGGTGACCAAAACAGTGTGCACCAAGGGAGACAGCACACAGTTGCCACACAATTATCAGACAAAGAGCAACATTAGCATTCAATTATCCAACGCTGAGTATTTTTAGCTCTGTTTTTGGTCTCCACCAACTCCTGAGGGAAATATTTGCCTCTTAAGCTGCTAAATGCTCCACTGTGTTCACCAGCTAGCCTCTATCTGTGAGGGTCTGCTGTTTGCTGCTGAGCAGGTGGAGTACAGTGGGTTTATCACAGCTTTTTTTTTTCACTGAAAACAGCTTCCTGCTGCTGCTGGAAATGAGGCTGATGACAGCGGCGAGTGGAGGGGAACTTCTGAATTGATCATTCTGGTCACTGCGGGCGACATCTTAGACATTACGCATACTCATTTCATTCGTTGTTGATGTAAAATATTGATTTCTTAAGCTGTAATGTTATATTCCAAAATCTATATAAGAAAAGAAAGGCATGTATCAGTCCGTCCGTCAGCCAGTGCAACAATGCTTTTTCCTCCAAACAAGCTCTATTAAATGGGATTTATATTTGATAGTTTGTGTGTTTGCTGGTGTAAGTGAGACAGAGCTAATCAGGGTGAGTTTGTGTTGCTCAGGCTGAGTCCAAAGCTGTGTCCCATTACAAGGGCCGTCTCCTTCGAGAGACACAGCCAACTATGGTGTCGCCTTCAGCGGACTGACGCTAATGGCCTGAACCTGCACCTCTTCCCCAAATGAGACATCGTTGCCATGCCCTGCCCCTCCCCTCCCCCCATGGAGGCTGTGCTCGTTATTCACAGCTGGGCAGGAGGGCCTGATGCAAAGGGAGCCGGGAAAGTAAAGTGAAAGGGCCATCTGGCTGCGGAGACATGGAGGGGAATGGGTTAAGAGTAGTGAGAGAGGAGTCCGCAGTCGCTCAATGGCAGAATCCAACAGCCAATAGGAGGTGTCTCTGAGAGCGCGTGAGTCACGGTGACCACGAGTGGTCCTTGAGCGTGCAGCCATAAATGAGCACCCAAAATAGTATGCAGTTTGGTGCAGCAGTGTGCAAGATTAGCCGTGGACAGACAGAGATATGCATGCACGCACGCACGCACGCACGCACGCACTCACACACTCTCCTGGTGGAGACAATAATAATGATTACCTAATATGGATAAGGATAAGGCTGACATTTTTGTTCAGCTTTTATAATAATCTGAACTGCTTTGCGGAGTGTGACTGGAAATCAAACAGCTGCAAGGCTGAACAAAGAGCGGAGAAAAACTTCTCCTGGGGAATACATGAGAGAGCGATGCATCCATCTCTGAGTAATGGCCTTTACCGACAGCCATTATTGTGTTATGTTTTCCTGTTGTCTCATATATACAACATACATATAATTACAGGTTTATAACAAGTGCTCCATATGACTGAAGTTCAGTACATAGTCTGCAAGGTGTGTTTGAAAGCTCTGGAAAAAGCTATTGCGAGAACCTTTTTCCTTTTTACGTGTCCTGACCCCTTTTTTGCCTGGAAGCCATCTCCAGAGTCTTTAGAGTCAGCGTCAATGTCTTTACTGCATGTGAAGATGAACCATTTTGTCCAATCCAATGGAGCTTCATTTAATTCAATAAATGAATAATTATACACAAATACATAAATTAACCACTAAATTGTGAAATAATGAATGAAAGATTTAAAACGCAACTCTTTATTCTGAAACGTTATTTCACTAGTCCTGTTTGAACATCAGTGGTCCGTGTATCATTTATTATTATAAATGATTTCATTCAATCTGCTAAATTAAAACACAAAGCAGAATTGTTTTTTTTGTAGGGGATAAAACAGGTAATAAATTATATAAGTAAGGTAAATAAATTAAGAATCAATCCAAAACCAAGATCTAGTTTTATTTATATCAGTTATATTTTATAATGTGGCAAAGACGAAACAATACGGTCATCCTGTGATGCAATAAATGTTTTTATTTAAAAGTTTTTAGCGGAGACAATACATTTTCCTAATTGACTCTTTGATTTGACGTCTAGTGGCCATGAGCAGCTTATTACCTGTACGATTTGAAGCATGACGGTAAGTGAGAGAGTAGAATGACTAACCCTGGATGTTCACGTTGGAGTCCCCCCTCCCTCTGTTACCTGAACTCACCATTCAAAACAATTTATAAGCCATCATGACGTTGTGTTCCCCCCCCACTGCTGTGCCTGCATCCTCGATTGTGAGTTCATAGACTTCTGAAATGAATTCATTTCCCAACTATTGGATAAGCCAGTTCTCCTGCAGGTTTGAGCTTAAGCACTTAAGCTCCAGATACATTCCGGGAGGGATTCAAGATGGATGTGCTTATGTCACCAGGTGTAGGCTTGGAGGCGGCAGAGGGAACCGTCTGACAACATACAGAGAGCACTGTGAGGCATAATGACGTGTGGATAAGTATGTGGATCCGTGATGAATACATGAAAATCAGTGAAGTTGTCCTTTATGATGAGATCTTCAGTCCGGGGCTCACGGTGACGGATGCGGCCCATAAAACGCCCTCACAAGGGTAGAACTCCACTGATGTGTGTTGGTGTGTGCATAAGAGGGAATTTCATTGACATTGTCACACTTGGCAGACGTAAGTACATCTGTGCTTTTTGTGCTTCCTCGACGGAGCGTCGACATTGACTGAATCAGACTGGCAGTAAAACTTCCCCCGTGAGCCAGTCTGACACTTCTATTGAGGAGCTGCCAGGCACCCCGGGGGCTGGCTCTACCTCATCCCTTTACTGCAGCGTCAGCCCGCCCGCTCCCACAGCCACTCCTGAAATCACCCCCCCCCTCAACATAGACTTCTATTAAATCTGCTGCGCGCGTAATAACGACGCCAAAGTGTTTGATATCACTGCGCATGATGGCACTGTGACGTGAATGTGTTCCTGCTGCACAACTTTGGAATGGTGTGTGTGTGTGTGTGGCCGTTACAGTCCAAATGAAACGGTAGTTAGAGCGTCCTTAGTTTCTGTTCAGTGAGTTCCCTGGTGTAACAGAATATTTGAGCGATGTACAGTTACAAGAGGGAGTTAAATCCAAATCCTTAGCATTTGATTGGACCGCTAAAAAGTGGGCGGGTCTAGAATATGGTGCGATACGGAGCTACAGAGGACTCTGGCTCCACACACACCTTCATTGTCGCTAAACGTTGCAGGTTGATGGGTGGATGTCATGATACCATCGGCTGGCACTAGCTTACGTGAGTGCACATCATATTTTATTTTACAGGAAGAAAAGATCATGGTTGAGAAGGCATTTTTCATTTCATCTCGAATATTTCCAGCCTCATCCTTCGAGGACAGCACATACCAGTGGCGTCTTGACAAACAACGTCATCAGGACACGCCATTGTCCCATTTTGTAGCACTGATGCTCAAGCAGCAATTTGATCACGTTGTCTTCGCAGATTGGTATACCCTTCTGTCCCCCGGCTACTTCCTGTGTATGGACGCCAAATACCACGATGTTGCACTACGTGACGGGCCTGGTGTGTGTTGCACTTTAGGCCCTACAGTTCATAGTGGCAGCAACATCACACATAGACAGACCTCCACATAGCAGAAAACAACAAACAGTGGTATAGTTCTGTTCTAAGCATAAACTGTAGAAGAAGTGGACACAACCACCGCGACGTCAACAATTGTTTTGTGGACGACGGTTTTCAAGCCTTGAGTTCTGCATTTTGGTCTTCGTCGTCTTGACTTTAGGAACCAGAAGCAAACGAAACATTTTCAGGAGACCAAAATGTTACAATCCATTTTCATGAAGTGAAAACACACTGTGAAAGGGTTAAAGTTTAAAGACAAAAATCACAGACAACTCCCAGACTGGACATCGGCGTGGAAATGACCTGTCAATTACAAGGTAGCCCCGCCCTAAAGCCTACCCTGCTTAATGTTCTATTTTACCCTAAATGGTACCATCATTTACTAAACATACTAAATAATTTTTGAATATTCAACACATGTATTTACATACATGTTTCAATGGGATCACATAATCACCAACAGTGTAAACTCCACAAACTTTGCATGCAATTATGTTTTTCCTCTGTGGAAAGGAGACTCACGCAGACCTCCATCACTCCACTGATGGATGCAATGTAACTGCACATACACATTGCCAGCGGGCGCTGCCCTCCGTCTGTCTGGATGATTAGCTGTGCATTAACTAGATAATTTATGTATGAGGGCACTTATTATGACCTGAGCCTCTTACCACAGATTGTCATGCCACATCTCATTTATTATGAAACGCCGACAGAGTCCCCTCAGAGCAGCCATTCCATAGGCCGAGAAAACAGAGCTGGAACATGATTGCATCTCTCAAACAAATAAAGCCACAATTAAGAGTGTTAGAGGGGGAAAAGGGATGCAGTGGAAACAATAAGTGACATTTGCTTCTGTAACCTCTCTCCATCTGCGCCGAGTATGTGAAGACATAATGAAAAACACAATTTCAATTTGAGATGCATTTCTCATCTCACTGTGGCCGTTGTGTCAGACGTGAGCAATTACGTTACGAAAGCAAAAAGACTGCGTTGGACAGAGGCTTTTAGTTAGTGCAAATATGCCTTAGAGTTGTTCTGAGGAGAGAATGAGAATTCAAGAAATAAAATGTCTCCAAAGTTGTAATAAACCTGATGGGTCGATATAAAGAACCACAGAAATCAAAGCTCGTTGTGTGGCAAACTCCAATGTCAAGCAAGCAATCTCAAATATGAAAATCAATAACACAGAGGAATGACTTCTTCCATTCATTCATATGGCATTCATGAATTTGGAAGGTCAGCAGGTCTCTGAAGACACAATTTTGATGGACTCCTTTCTCTCGCGAACACTTTCACTCAGTTTTGACTTCTTCTGGGACCCAACAACTTGGGAATGTCCCTGCTGGGACACTGTAGTGCAATCATTTGGCCAACTTTTTGCCGTCTGTGTCCTTTCAAGACAGCTCCGTTGCGATGCACAGCTAAAATAGATGGTAATGTGACCAAAATTGACAGCATTTGTCTTGCCATCTTTGACACAGATAATTATTCAACCCAGTCCCAGTCCCAACTCGCTGCTTGGTCAGTTCCCCTCGGTGTCTGAGCCTGACGTACCGAGGCACGTAACAAAACAAGAGTAGTTATTTTGTGTTACAAAGTTATTGTAACCCCAACCTCAAAGGTTTGTTGGTTAATCCTAACTAAGTACTTAGTTTTAGGTTCACTTACGCAACAAAGAAAAGCTGTGTTTGAAGTTTATTTTTTAAAACATCACACTGTGTGCATGCAACGAGCACAAAGTGTACGTGTCCTATGAACATGGACATTTGTATTGAAAAGAAACTATGCATGTACTGTGTCTGCTGGATGTGTAAACAGGAAAGAGTTACAATATGACAAATCTTCTATTTTTAGCTTATTTTTTGTCCCATGTACATCGTTTAATTTTTGTAGTTATTAAAGCTGCATTAAATCAGAGGTTCCCACAGAAAATCAGCTTACTTTCCTACTCTTTTCTTACATCTTATACACAACTTTGAGTTTTGCACTGAATTTGAAGCCACTTTGAGATTTCTTCCAATCAGATTAGGCCTGCCTTCAGAAGAGCTATTTTCTAGCAAAATGTGGCACTATAACTCCAGTCTGTCATTGCATTTTAAGATTATTCCCAAACAGCTTTGTTTTCTGGTCAGTGAGAGAACCTTGACCTTATCAAAATCATGTTTATATGTATTGGAAGTGTGTGAGTATGTGTGTGTGTGTGTGTGTGTGTGTGTGTGTGTGTGTGTGTGTGTGTGTGTGTATATGGCCCAGTAAGTGATGGGGAAGTATCTGGCTGGAGGGCGGCCAGCTCTGTCGATTCTGTAGATAAAACCAATGTGAAGAAAATGAGAGCAGGAGCTGATTGGACTGAACGGGCCCTGGCCATAAAAGGAGAAATGAAGACTAATGGGCATATGATTGGCCGGGGAGCTGGGACACAAATGAGAGGCTGGCGGCCGGGACAATGAGTAATGACAACTCCGTCCCACAATCAGGACATCCACCTACTGAGAGGATCATTGGCCTTTTGGTCTGGATGGCAGGCTCATCGACCACACTCCCATTCAGTAGCTCACGCTCACGCTCACACACACACACACACACACGGCAGATGGACGCAGCATGAAAGAGAGACCGAACGCTTGCACGCGAGACACTCAGCATTTCACTAATGACATTTAATATGACTATTTGTCACCACTTAAAGTTATCGTTAACATCATTATCAGATAAATGAGCCTGCCCTCCTCTTCTTCTCTTCTTTTCTATCATCACCGACTGATATTTAATAGTCACTCTGAGCAATCATATCAGCAGTGACTAAACGTTCATGGAGTCACATCCTTGATTAGTGAGGATTGTATCTCAAGTTAATAATGGGCAGCTCCAAACAAGGCACCCGGCACAATTAGTGTTCAACAATTCAACATCCGTTGCATAGAGATGGGTCTCATTAAAGGATCTAATATCCCGGCTGTCTGATAGAGGAACCTTTTGCCAAAATACAATTTGTTATTTCCGTTTTTGATGATTTATATTCTAAATAAATGTGTCTTTGTGGGTGTGAGTTCCTGTGCGAGCTCGTTGCCTAAGGCCCTGATCACTGACACAAGTGCTCATAAACTACAGTACAACACCGTTGGCCAGTTTAAAGGGACAAAAAAATACAGATTTTTCCTCTTACCCTCAGTGCTTCATTATCAGTTTAGATAGTTTTGGTGTGAGTTGCAGAGTGTTGGAGATGTCGGCCTTCTCTCTAATATAATGGGACTATATGGCACTGCTCAAAGCTGCAAAAAAAACTAATTTCCAAACTCAACAGCACAGTCTCTTTTCAGAATTCCTCAAGGGAACTATTTCCTTTTTCTCTTTTCTACAATCTGTATCTCCAACCCTCTGGAACTCACACCAAAACAATCTAGATCCAGCCATTGTCACCCAAAACACTGGACGAGCGCAGGCTATGTGGAAGGAAATGCACTGTGGGTGGATGGAGTTATTATATTCATACCTGAGTTGGCGGAGAGTTTTGCAGGGCGAGTTGGTCCGCTGGTCTTGTTTTGTTGGTGCTGGAGTTTCACTGCTCCACTTCCGTAATGTTAGCTAGTCACAACATATCCACTAAATACTTCACTTTCTTAACGCTAAAATAATTATGATTATGTTATTAAATCCAAAATGCACCCAACCCCTTGCTTTTTTTTAAAGATAACTTGGTTCTTGCCTTCTGTCAACATTACTTATTAAAAACATACACAATTCTTCTGTGGATTTTTCCCCTCACTCTTAACTCGTATGACATTCAGCTGTCATGTAGATTTGTTTTAATACAGCAGCACTGAAACAATGGCTGGAATATTTCGTCCTAAACAATTGAAATGGACCCGGCCTGTGTGAAGCTCAGCGGGAAGATCTGTGTATTCCAACTGGGATGAAACATCAATTTTTTGGGGTCAGGCAACCCACATCTTCTGTCCAGAGGCAATCATGTGAGCAATTAGTTTTCCTGCTCACGCTCTCTGAACAATTAGTTACAGAAACACCTTAACTCAAAAACACTTAACAAATAATGAAGTATAAATTAATTCATAATTGGATTGATTTTCCTTATGACCTTGATTATGCATAACAAGATTTAGATCTTTGAAAATAATTTTTAAAGTATTGTATGTTTAATTAAAAAACATGAATAAACTAAATGCTACTACTACTACTACTACTACTACTACTACTACTAATAATAATAATATTTATTTGTAAAGCACATTTCTTACAGACTATGTAGCTCAAAGTGCTGTACATTTAAAAATAAAAAACAGAAAACCTTCCTTTCACAGATAAAATAAATCAAAGTGGTGGGAAGAATATATGCATTTTGCTCTTACATTTTAAGTGTAATTTAAATAATTTTAACTGATGAATAAAACTGGAAAACATTATACATTTTAAATGACAAACAAAACGTATAAATCTGTTAGTATGAAGAAGTATGTATGAAGAAGCTGCCTTGTGTAGTCTGATAGGTACTTGAAGGGGAGAGAATGGAGGTAAAAGGGGCCCCAATGCTCTTTTTTGCCACCTAACGTTAGTAATTAGTTTAATTAGCTCCAAAATAAACATGAATTCCAACTGTATACAAAAGCAGTTATACAAATACATTTGTGTTTTCTTTGATTCACATGTTTGAAAGTGCAGTAAACAACACTAGTGCTTAAAAAAATCTCAATGATTACCATTTCAAAGACGAACATGATTGCACTCATTTTGTTGTCACGTTGAACCACACTGCACAATATGATCCGTCACTGCAGGAACTAAACTGTTCCTGTTTGTTTCTCAGCTTTCAACCGCACTTCCTGTTTACTAAAAGGAGCGGCGAGTGGCGGAGAGTCTTTGTTGGCCCCCCGTCTTTCACTTCTCACAGGCTGTTTTCACTCACTGCGATGCTCCGCAGCCCTCTTCCCTCAAAGAGAGCCGCCTGGATGTGAAAACCTTGTAATTCTCTCTGATTAATTATCGGGGCTTTTTCAGCACTTTGGCCTGATGACAGCCGTGGGAGCTCGGTAATGGCAATGTCATTTTCATGCTGCTTTAAGTGGGACTTTATTATAAGAAATAAAGTGGCTGGTACAGCTGTAAAGTGGCTGAGTGAAAAGAGTGGGGTTCTGCTCCTATGTTTATGCTTCACGTGGATCAGGGCTGCGAGGTACGTTTGTTCTCCTGTCGTCAACGGAAACGACATCTCCTGGACCAACACTGGCCACACACAGTTTAGCTGCCGTAAATACTGGATGTGAGAGTGCTCTGAAGGGGGCAAACTGACTGCACTCTAGGGCCTTTTAATAGAAGGAATAACTTCACGGTCATAATGGTAATACAACCTATTGTTTGTTTGCAAACTCTCCACAGATAGGGTCGATGATGAGTTTTCCATCAGGGTCGTAATGTAATATTATCAATGTACTTCAGATTTTATAGGGCAGCGTCCGAAGTCAAGTCAATTTCATAAATCTGCCTCAAGGAGCTTCATGAAGGACAATACAAACTTTCTTTTTCCCCTCATGAGTTCAGTGTGAAACTATTGTATATTTATTGAGTAAAATCTGAATCTGCAAGTTACATTTCTCTGTCAGGTAAATATAGTACTATTATGATAAGTACACATTAAGTAGTATACAGTTGAGTTGCACATTTGTAAATTACTTTAGGGGCCTTTTTAAAAGTTATTTCAGGGCACAATAAGTTAGAATAGTAACATAATTCAATCATGTTCATATCTGAACATCACAATAAATCCCTAGCTACTAGGGTCCCTTTGAGTTGGGGGCCACAGGCACTTGCCTACCTTGCCTGAAGCCGTTTGTCTAAGCGGTTCATGAGAAAGCTGCAATCAGCAACACACGGGCCGAGCGCTCAGCCCGTTCTCAACACGCATGTTGGCAACGGCCATATTTAACGTGATGAAAGAGTTTCAACATGATGTGCATCTTCAGAGTAGGACAGTCGTGGTGCAAATAGACAGTATAAAGCTGTCATAAGCATAATATTATGCTTCAAATTACAAACCAGATCGATGCACCAGGAAGCGAGATTAGCGGGTTAGTTTGCTATAATCAATCAGTATGACATTTACTTGCTAATCAAAATAAGGTATAACATGGTCCTGATTTGCTGAAGTCTGTTTTATACTGCTGGTATTGGAGCCAATATAACCCCAATTAGAAAATAGTTTAGTCTGCTGGTGTTTGTCACAGATTATATTCTATCATTAAAATTCATCTCACTTTGATTTGGTCAAAACTCAAGTGATTTTCACCAATCCTTGTGGGTACAGTGTCAGTGTCACGGTGTCGGGTTTTTGTTAAGTGTGGGCTTCCTGTTTTACTTTGAAGGTTCCCTGTCTCATGTTTCCTCGTGTCACTTCACTTCCTGTCTTCGTGATTGTCTAAATGAATCCTCCTGTGTCTGATCACCTGCACCTCCCCTGTGTATTTAAGCCCTGTTTGTCTTGTCCCTCCTTGTGGGTTCGTCTGATGTCTTGATCCTGGTTCCCGTGTTCGTATGATTAAATACCCTGTTTTTGCACTCGACTATCCGGTCTCCTGAGTCTGCTTTTGGGTCCTGCCTTCTCCGCTCCGTCAATCCTGACAGTCAGACCTACATGCAGTTCTTAACGTTTACATCTGGTGCATCAAGTCTAAAGTTAAAGAGCTGTAGAATGTGCACTTGTCATGTTAGTTTATGGAGTTGTAAAAAATATATTTCCCTGTAGAATTTACAAAATAAGGCACTTTCTGCCAGCATTCCTCTCTTGACTTGTTCTCCACTCAGGAATTGGAACCAAACGCAGATGAACTGAAGAGGAGTCGGCAGGAAGAGTTCAAAGATTCGTTGGTGACAAGTAAACACAAAGCCCTGAACTCAGGGAAAGAACAAGCAACACCAACCGGCCAGAAAGTGGAAACAAACACACTGGATGCAAAGAACGCTGACGAACCGCCACAAGGAGACTCAATACACAAGCAATGAAGAGTGATCACGAGTGACAGGCGACGACAGGGATAATGAGGGACAGGTGAGACAATTGGTCAATCACACAGGAATTGAAGTTGTCTGCAACAAAAGAGGTGGAGGGTAACAAAATAAAACAGAAAATACTAACATAAAAAGAAAAACAAACAGAAGATCTGTTCATTTATCGCGGTGTGAAATGAGACCAGACTCCCCCTGTTATGTGAACACGCACAGAGCCAGAGGAGGAACAAGGACAGTCGATAACCATCGTTGTGCTACCCGTTATCTTTTAACTGGGGCTTTAGACGTTGTCAGCTAAGACAAAGAAAGCCTGGCTCTGTCCAACTTGCTCCGCGGTACACCCCTCAGGGTGAGAGGACAATGTGTTGGAACCATTGGCTGAATAAATTAGATGACGTTTCTGCAGTAACCAACAGATATGACTTTCATTTATTATTTTGACTGTTACATAAACCAACGTATCCTCATACAACTGTTCGTGTGATATCCTTTTGTGTGTTTTCCTATGAAAGTCCAGCAACACGTGTCAATTTCCGCTCGTCACATGCGTATGTTCTTTTCAAAATAAAGTCTTCACAGGGAACAACTCAGTTAAGTTTAGGCAACCCGCCAGTGGGAGTATCAAAAAAGGCACTTTGGCACATGTGCATGCCAACTCATCATTTACAGACTGTAGAGTTCACCATGCAAATACAGTACAGACATTTGTTTTGGTCTTCAGAATCATTTGAAAGATGCTGTAATCACATGCATATTCTCCACACAGTGGCTCTAAACACATGTTCAAATTTTTTCTTCATCGAGAACGCCCTCTAGGAACTCCCCATACCACCGACTGTTACAGCTGCATGAAGTTGTGAATCTTAAGCAGCTTGCTCCAGATAATCTTACTGACTCTAATTATTGACAGACAGAGACTTCAGAGATTTAAGAGCACCTGGCTGAGATAATGAAAAGATTGAAGCAATAAAAACCACATCCAGCAGAAGCACAATCTACCATACCCAGCAGAGCACACAGACTTGTCCTTTAATTTCCAGTGCATGAGGACTCTCTTGCCTCGCCCTCGGTACAATCAAACAGCAGCCTTCATTTCACGGCTGCGGATAAAATAAAAATAACAACAGCCACTGCAGTCATCTCCACATGGGTTTGATGACAGGCTACTTATATCTCTTTTATTAGGCCCACACCCTCGGAGATGGGTCAGAAGGGAACGCATCCTGCCATGTTTTTATTGTGCTGCGACGTTCGGTATGGGGCGTGCCCGCAGCATTCTGTCCGAGGAGGCACGCAGCTTCACCGGCTCACTCCAGAAATGAATAAGCCGTTATTCCACCTATTCGATGGGAAAACACGAGCTGCCGACGCTCAGCCAGTCAGCTGGATCTGATGGATTCATCCCCGAAGACAACTACAGAACGCAACACAGCAAGACGGAAACTGACCCAGTTGCAGATTGAAATACGCTTTTATTGGAGTACTGAAAGAGTTTAGGAAGTCTTTTTGCTTTTTGAAAAGAAAGTTATCCTCTTGCATGTCAATGTTGTAAACTATAACTGTAACAGCTATACAACTATATCTAAACCCACTATACAATACACAAGAGCCCTATTAGGTAGCAAAAGATTTACAGTTGGAAGATGAAGTTGCGGCTCACTATAACGATAGAGGGCTTCATGCATTTGTGGATATTCATTGAGGAATAAAGGAATATATTAGGACTATAGGCCTTTACACACCGGGGGCTCTCTTTTTTTTTATCATTTCTTCCAGAACCAGGTACATTTTTTGAGGCTTTAGCACCATGAATAAAGGAATCAACCCATTATGTAGTTGTGTTGCACCTATACTTTTAGAACAACAACACAGAGGCGCCGAACAGAGACAGTAAACCTTAGCTGCGTTCCAAATCACAGGCTTTTTCTTTTGACTTTTAGTCCACACTGCAACTACCCTCACAAAGTACGTACTGCAGTAAACATTCCATTGGGAGATACTACTTCCTCATAGCATTGCATATTGAATGTAGCAGCACATCCTGGTGTTTTTAGCACACTACATTTGACACACAATGGGTACATCCCAAGTCTCTTAATGGCATCCCCGTTTCCCTCACTTGCGTCTTTTCCTTGCATCCTAGTCCCTCCCACCGAGGATGCATGGAGACGGAAACCATGCGAAGAGAGAGGAAATGAGGAAATTAGACGTCCTTTCCTCTGAAGCGTCACATGAAGCGACGTCTGATTCTGATGACAGCTGATCAGCTGATCACATCTGGATCAGCTGTCAGTCGGCTTTAACAGCTGGAGAGACTTTTGATCGCTATACTAATACTAATAAAGACAGTTATCACTGTACTAACACGAATAAAGACATAGATATCATCACTGTACTAATACTAATAAAGACACAGTTATCATCACTAACAGAGTAGAGATGTGTTCTCTCTGTAGCCTGTTACCTGTGAGTATTTATACACAGTGTGTGGTATTTATACTGTGTTCTGCTTATAAGTGCAAGACCGATTTATACCAGTAGAATGCGTTTGTCTTATTTATGAATTTTTTTATGTCTGTATGTTTTGAAATTCTGATTGTGACGTTATTAATAAATAACCCAGAATATGATTATGGTTTCTCTTGAACACTAAAATTTATTTATTAAGCTCAATGTTTCGGGGGAAATTTAAATGACATAACTCATCAAACACAACACTCAGAACAATATAACCATCTAATTAAGGAATTTTTATGGAATGACAAAAAGCCTAGAATCAGTATGAAAAAGCTCTTTGCCTCAAAAGATAGCGGGGGTTTGGCTCTTCCAAATATGGAATTACATAGCATCACAACAACACACAACAAAAACAGACCAAAGAAATCTAATTTTACAACACTCTCAGTGGGCATGGGTAAGGGCACATAAGATGCTGGGGATTTCTCAATACAAACAAAGCTACTCCTCCACTTGGAATAACCCTCTCATCTGTTTAGGAGAAAAGATATTTCTATGGGATATATGGCTGGCTAAAGGAATACATGTTGTCAAAGATCTCTACAGAGACGGCTCATTTAGATCATTCGAGGACCTCAAAGAAAAATTTTATTTATATGAGAAGGGGGATTTCTGGAAGTATTTGCAGTTGAGGAGTAGCATGGGGTCAGTGTTTGGACTGAAAAGAGAAGAGAAAGAGAATAAGATTCAGGAGTTCCTAAGTGATTCCCGTACCCTACAGTTTGCCTCAATAGTCTATAGAAAAATGACAAATACTCAAGCTGGAATGTGTGAAGGCCTGGTCAATTTATCTAGCCTATGGCAAAAAGATCTTGGCAATGAGATTAGGGAAGATGTATGGCGAGAAATAATATCAAAAGTAGGCTGGGCTACAAGGGATGTAAGAAGCAAGTTTACTCATTACAAAATTGTACATAGATATTATTTTACACCTTTGAAACTGTATAAAATGGGCTTAATGCAGGATAAAAAATGTTGGGAATGTAACAAAGAAATGGACACTTTTCTCCACGCTCTGTGGGAGTGCTCCAATGTGTTGCCTTTTTGGAAGGTAGTACTGAAGAACCTAGAAGAGTGGCTCAAACGGCCTTTACCAGAATCCCCACAACTATGTTTACTAGGGGACACATGGTTGGTGCCACCAGGCCTCACCAAAGCAGAGATCAGAGTCATTAACAGGTTTCATGGTGGCAGCAAGGCTTATCCTGCGAAACTGGAAGAGCCCACATACGCCCATGCTCAGAGAATGGCTCAAACTCATGACAGAGACAGCTGCATTTGAAAATATGATTGCCAGGGTAAAGAACAGTTCAAGCCAAACTGACCAAGCATGGAAAAATCTGATGGGTTTTATTACAAATTAGAGGATGGGTCGAGTACTCGTGGACGGGATTTGTGTGTTTAGGAAAATGCAGGTATAGGTGCAAGGCTTTGTATATGAATTTACATGTAAAATATAATTAAAAGGGTGCCGGGGGGGTGGGAAGGGTTCGTGGAGCTGCTTTCAAATCAAGCGTTGAATGTATTACTTTTTTTTAATTTTTAATTTTTTTTATATATATCTGTATTATTATTATTTTATTTTTTTATTTTTATTACTTTATTGTTGTCTGACAGGCCTGGTTTTTGTATTTATGTATGATGTTAATATGTCTAAATGAATAAAAAAATGTAAGTGAAAACACAACACTCAGGAATGATCAGCGTCCAGTCAAACAACTGATGAACAATGAGGGGGCGTGTCGGCCGCTAAAACACTTCCTGGAAGGCTGCTCTAGTGCATCCTCGCCCCTCGCTCCTCGCTCCTCAGAGCAGAAATAAGAGCTTTGGGACTGCGGTGCAGAACAACTTCCGGTTCAAGAGAGGAAATGACAATCAAGAGACTTGGGATGTACCCTATATATATATCGGGCCATACCACAGCAAAATGTATTACTCCTAACAAAGGCAGCACAGACCAGATCAACGCCTTCTGCGCTTACCTTTCACAATAAAAGCCCTAGACTTAAGAGCCCTAATATTCACAGGCGAGTTTGGATTTTCATGTCGTTTATTCGTCACCCCCTTTGGTGTGTGAAGGCCTTCAGGCTTAAGATCCAAAGCCTCCCACTGGGATGAACATTAACCTGTGAGAGATGCCTCTCAAATAAAGACAAAACACTATTATTAAACAATGAGTTTATAATGATAAGTTCAATTATGACAGAATTTAAGTGTACAGGTGATCATTTTGTTTCTAAGAACGTCTGATTGAAACTAACACAGCTAAAAATGTTCTGCCTATCGTACCATATACTGCAATAGCAATGTCTCAGGTTTGACTCCGGCCAGGTGCTTTATTCACACATCATTCCCCCTCTCTCTCTCTCTCTCTCTCCCCCTCTCCCACTCCCTCTCTCGCTCCCTCTCTATCTCTCTCTCCCCATGTTTCCTGTCTCTCTGCTGCTGACTATCAACTGGCAAAAATACTCCAGTAGCACTAGACTCCCAGTAATCACGGAGGGACTGAGGACTGGAGAGTCTTGCTGGAAACACCTTATAAAGGGGCCAACCTCTGTGATTGTGTTATGGTTTTATGAGTTGCAGAGTACCAGTGTTGGTGACTAAAACTTGCATTCTGTAGTAAACCGGACATTTCACAGTTGAAAATTAAACCTGAGCAAACTATGTAATACTGTTGTGCCACTGTTTTTTAATTATTTCAAATATAATGTATATTTGGCATCTCTGTACTGATGTTAACTGTTACTGAACTGCCAACACCATTTATTCCGCAATAAACTAATATCGGATGATACATCAGCCTGGTCAATTTATCTAGTTCATCAACATCATAACAAAATACGAGAATTGCTTTGTTGCCAAAAAGACAAATATGTAAATTAAATTGTGTCACTCCATCCATTCAAGACACAGTTGAAACTTGCAAATTGAGAAAAAGTAATTTGCCACATATTTATGATATGAAGACAGATGAAGGAAAGGAAATAAGTATGTCAGTGTATGGAAGATTTTTTTAAATATAATTTTTGTACTTAATGTATAACTTTCCTGACTCACTTAGACTAACATTATCATTTGTGTGTGGAAAGTATGCTTTCTTGCAGTGGTATATTGATTTAGTATTTGTAATATTTGATTTCTAGTCTGTAGTAGAATAGTTACTCTGTCAGAGGTGGACTCTGTTAGGATCCTTGTCTGCTCCTAGTGTGTGTTCCCTTGTTTTTTCCCCTCCTGTCTGTTTTGTTATTGTGGGCCATGTGCTGATGTTTTGTTTTTGTGTCAGCCTACAGTTTCCACCCCCAGGTTCCGCCCACTACCACGCCCCTCTCCTTTGGCTCAGCTGTGGCTCATCCCAGTGATCTCGCCAGCTGACTTAAATACCACGGCGTTTCCCTGGTGTGTTGTCAGTCCGTCCGGTTACCAATCTGGTCTCCCCACGTGAGTATGAACGCCAGTTCAGTGAAGATCCTGTCTGTGCTGCTTGTCTTCTGCTCCCCTGCCGCACAGTGGCGATCCCTGGGAATCACCTGAGCGAAGAGGCCGTCTCCTGAGGGGTATCATGGAGTACACCGGTCGATACCCTGTGCCTAGTTTTTACCGTGTCGGACCTCGGGGCTCCACACAGTTGCGTCGCCCTGTTCTTCCGGACCGTGCCCAGGTGAGAGCTCGGTTGAGCTTTCCTCCCCACTCCGGCGGAGAAAGGGAGAGACTTTGATTCGCTGGACAGTTCTTGCCGTTGTTTTGTTCTTTGTTTTTCCACCTGCATAACTAAAGAAATAAAGTCCTTGGTTGGATTTAACCTGCTGTGTGAGCGTGTTTGGGTCCACTACACTACCCCACATAACAGACTCAGCCTGTCCGGCTTGGGAATGTGCACTAACAAAATCTATTTCATCCTAAATGATTTCTGTGTATACATTTGTTTTTAATTATTTCCCTGGCCTATAAGATATACAGTATTTATGTCACGTTTTAGTCTGTGTGCCCCCTGCACCCTCTCCGAGCCCCACCCTTACTCCCAGCCAGGTGGAAAGGGAGCTCTCCAGGCTAGTGGGCCAGACAGCATCAATCCCAGCGTACTTAAAGTGAATGCTGGGCAGCTTGCCACAGTCTTCCAGTACCTCTTCAATCTTTTCTTGAGGTTGAGGAAGATAGGAAGGACGCCCGAGTGCTGTCATTGACAACAGACCCGGGGCACTTGCATCATGTCACGAGGACCTTTGAGAGGCTGGTTCTGCCGTACCTGAGGACCCAATGCAGTTTGCATGCCAGCCACATATCAGAGTGAGTGATGCCATCACCGTCATGCTCTTTAACTTCTCCAGTGCTTTCAAAACGATCCAGCCCCGTCTAAGGGAAAAGCTTCTGGCAATGCAACTGCATCGTGGATCATGGACTACCTCACTGGTCGGCCACAATATGTCCGACAGTACGGGAGTCCCATTTCTCACACTTCAACTCCGGTTCCTGTCCCCTTCAAAAGTTCTCAGATGACTCTTCCATTGCTGGATGCATCAACAAAGGACTACAGAGCCCTTTGTCTCATGGTGTTATAATATTTCCCTCCGGTTGTTGCAAAAGATTAAACCATGGGATCCAGAATTGAAAGTTGATCCTGGCTAGAAAAACATGGAACTAACCCATCTTACGTTTGAGCTGGATTTTCTAAGTAACATTGGATCCTTTTCTGAACTCCTGTGGCAATGACGACTGGCTCTACCAGTGAGGATCGAACTTTTCCCCTACTTAACAGGTGTGGTGGTTGATTTTCTTTGAAAAGACTGGTCACAGATGAGGTTGGATTCGAAGATCAATTTATCAGAATTCTTTATTGGACATGAATCATGGGAAGGGAAGCACAGTTTGCTGGACTGCAGAATTTCTTCATCTTACCGAAGGAAACAAAACCTTTATACTCATGTCACATGGGGGGACACATGGGTGTCATCTTTATGGCCATTCATGGATGTTAACCAGCTTAAACTTAGGTCCAAACATAGATGTCAGCTATTTACATTTCAGGGAGAAACACTGAACACCGGCATACGAAACAAGTTCATATATGGAGACAATCAGAAAATAGGCATGCAAGACATAGGTCTCCTTGAGATAAAAGTTGACCCTAATGGGTCAACCAGATAAATCTGTTCAACCAGAGTGTCCGGTCAGCGTTCATCTGTAAATTCCAGTGTGTGCAGTTCTACAACAAAGCTGGAAATACATACTTAGTGTTGAGACCTCATATTACAATGTTATCAATCTTAACATGCATATACAGGAGATATAAAATATCTCCACACAGGGCTGAGATCAGGTATAAATGTTTCCTCTGCATTACGAGGAACTGGCTAGCTCAACGTCGCGTACAACACCTTGAATCCCTACAACACCCAGAATCCCATTTTGAGCTTGCGAGTTTTCACCTTCAATAATGTCAAGCACCACATCTGTGTAACCACCTCTCCTATTTACTACAATATGGTTCTTTGGTGACTTGGCCTTCAGATTGTTCAATCTAAATTTCCCTTTCTCCGTGGTCTTCCTCTGACCAGACCCCAAAATGACGTATCATTTTGTTAGTCAGTTCTCCACCCTTACTACAATTGAAATATATCACTATTGAGGCACACAACACCCTACAGCAATACATGATGCTTCTGCAGCAATTAAATAAGGTCCTTTTGAATGCATGTTTCTACCTCTTTGGTGTATTGAACATAAAGTTTATGGCCTTGGGCATGGTTGATTTAATAGAACACAAGCGGATGCACATCATCGAATCGCTGTACAGAGGGAGTGTTTGAAATGACCAACTCCATCTTATTCACCCCTTCTCAAAAGACTTACAAAGAGGCACGGAGGTACTAGGTCATGACCTGCCAGTTCTTCTTGATCCCTTGTATCCAAGTAATGTCTGTAATGCCACACTCACACGGGCAAGAGCTAAAGAGACCAAACAGCCTATCCAACCTCTCAGTGAACTACCTTTTCACAATGCTGAACTTGAAACCAAGCCTCGGGTTTCAGGAGAGATTTCGGGAGACACAACGAAGGCAACAGACTGGTATTGAGGGTTTCTCAAAGGTTTTATTTCACCGTGCACTTTCAAACTCTTTGCGTGATGGTTGCCGTGCTCTCTCCCGGGCTGTCAGGCCGTGATCCTGCTCACTCGTCTGACCCCCTCCTCCGTCGCTCCTACTGGTTTTAAAGGGGAGAGACACACAACTCAGATTGATTGCAGCTGAGGCTGATTAGACCTCTCCCGACACCGTTCCCCAAACCACTTCCCCCACACAGCTCCCTCTGCAGCTGAGCTCAACCACGCCCCGCCACCACATACCCCCACCGCCCGACTTAGGCCGGGGAGCCATCCGGCCTAACCTACCCCCCCCCCACTGACCCCCCCTCCCCCATGCGAGCGAGAGAGGAAGTCAGCCACGGTCATCTGCGCCCCCAGCCTATGGACCACCTTGAAATTAAACGGCTGTAAAGCCAGATACCACCGAGTGATCCGGGCGTTAGTATCTTTCATGTGGTGGAGCCACTGGAGCGGAGTGTGGTCCGAACAGAGGGTGAATGAGTGTCCCAGGAGGTAGTAACGCAGGGAGTCGACCGCCCACCGGATGGCCAGGCACTCCTTCTCCACCGTGCTGTACCTGGCCTCCCTCTCGGATAGCTTCCAGCTGATGTACAGGACCGGGCGGTCAACCCCCTGTACTTGCTAGGACAAAACGGCCCCCCAGCCCTCTGTTCGACGCATCAGTCTGCAGAGTAAAGGGAAGAGAGAAGTTAGGTGTGTGAAGGAGTGGTTCCCCACAGAGAGTCTGTTTCACCCCCTCAAACACCAACTTGCACCGCTCCGTCCACTGGACCGGATCTGAGGCACCTTACCGGGTAAGGTCGGTCAAAGGGCTGGCCAGCTCTGCAGCGTGCGGACGCAGCACCCGGTCCATGAGGCGTTGGAAAGTGGCTGGGGCACCGAACAACCCAAAGGGAAGCATGGTGAATTGGTACAAACCAAACGGAGTGGAGAAGGCTGTCTTTTCCCTGGACTCTGGCGACAGAGGAATCTGCCAGTAGCCCTTGGTCAAATCCAGTGTCGTTAAGAAACGTGCAGTGCCTAGTTGGTCCAGGAGTTCGTCGACCCGGGGCATTGGGTACGCATCGAAACGTGACACGTCGTTCACCCTGCAATCGTCCACATAGAAGTGTATAGACCTATCCTTCTTGACGACAAGAACAATGGGGCTACACCAGGCACTGTTGGACTCTTCTATTACCCCCATCTCCAGCACAGCAGCCAATTCCCTCTGAACCACTTTTCATTTGTGTTCAGGTAACCTGTAGGGTCTTGACCCCACCGCCACGCCCGGAGGAATCTCAATTATGGTGCACTATGAGGTTCGTGCGACCTGGCATTAGGGAGAACACGTCAGCAAACTGCTCTTGCAACTGGGCAATGTCTGTTCTCTGAGAGATGGGCTTCGCAAAGGAGCGAGGCCGGATTGGTGGATTTTGGGACCTCAGGCCCCAGCTCCTCCCTCTCTGATACCGCTGACACCAGAGAAACAGCCTCCGCCTCTCTTTTAGGAGGTTGAGGTGGTAGATCTGTGTAGCTCCGCCCCTGTCAGAACGCACCACCTCATAGTCGACATGAGACCACCCCCACTCGCCGTGTGACCACAAAGGGCCCTTGCCACTTGGCGAGGAGTTTAGAGCTGGAAGAAGGAAGCGATACAAGTACCTTTTCTCCCGGTGTGAATTGTCTCAGCCTGGCTCCTCTGTCGTACAGCCGTTGTCGACGTCCCTGGGCCTGGAGCAAATTCTCACGTGATATCCGACCCAGTGTGTGGAGTTTTGCTCACAGGTCCACAACGTATTGAATTTCGCTTTTACTGGTGCTCAGACTTTCCTCCCAGCTTTCTTTAATCAGGTCGAGCACCCCCCTGTGGTGTCCTGCCGAACAGCAGTTCAAAGGGAGAAAATCACGTGGAGGCCTGGGGAACCTCCCACACTGCAAACAACAGAGAATCAAACCATTTATCCCAATTACGTTCATCTTCGTTAATACATTTACGGATCATGGACTTCAAAGTCTTATTCAGACGCTCCACAAGCCCATCGGTCTGTGGGTGGTACACACTGGTCCGAATAGACTTGAAGCCCAGTAACCCGTAAAGTTCCCTCAGTGTTCTCGACATGAACGAAGTGCCCTGGACAGTCAGAATCTCTTTTGGGAGTCCGACTCGGGAGATGACCTGAAACAGAGCCTGCGCAAAACTCTTTGCAGAAATGTTGCGCAATGGCACTGCCTCCGGATATCGTGTTGCGTAATCCACCAGGACTAACACAAAGCAATATCCGCGTGCGCTCCGGTGAAATGGCCCGATGAGGTCTATGCCGATTCGTTCGAACGGTACCTCCATTAATGGCAGAGGACTCAAAGGCGCCTTCGGAATGGCTGGGTGGTTGGCAGGTCGCACACCAACGGCGCACATCCCCCCAGATGTTGATCCATAGAGCCCCACACAACAAAAACAAACACCAAAAACTATTTATTAAAGTCCGAGCACTGACGTGGTCAGTCCGGGAGGACCCTATTGAAATTCTAAGGACGCAATTGTACTTGCCTTACTCCAAAACTCACCAAATTTGGCACGCTTGTACGGCTTGGTGAAAGTAGACATCTGATATAGGTGTCATATTTGTGTATTTAAAAATGGCTCTCTAGCACCCCCTAGAAGTTGGACAGGCGACGCCCCTCAGCCAGTTTGTCCGATTGACTTGAATTTGACACACATGTCCATCTCCACCTGTTCTACAAAAAAGTCTCTCAGACCCCTAAGCTCCGCCTACTTAAATCTTCCGCCATTTTTAATTTTGTGAAAAACACATTCTTGCAAACTCCTCCTACAAGCTGGGTCCAATTCATACCAAATTTTCTGTGGGTCATTATTGGAGCTATGTCATCAAAAGAATGTTGATATCTTATTGCATTCATAAAATAAGGACCAATGAACTTCTTAGGGGCGTGGCTTGTACATCAATACTTATAACTTCAAAACCATTGGGCCTAGTGTCACAAGATTTGCAGCATTTGTGCACATTGCATCCTGTAACATACCCTGAAATCTTTATGTAATTTATACACTAGGAGGCGCTACAGTAATTCGGCCAATTTGGGCTTTTTTTGTAATTTTTTGCCGTTTTCAGCCTTTGTACTCTTACGAACTCCTCCTACAGAATTAATGCAATCGACTTCAAATATGATCAGGATGTGCTTTAGATCTTTGTGATGAAAAATTATTAAAATCCTCAGTTTTTTCTCAACAGTCTTAACGTGGCGTGGTGCCCATTTCACATCCATTTTGTGCGGTTCACTCTGTTAGAGAAAGTTGTTGTAACTCCAAGGTACATCATCCAATCCACCCAGAATGTCTCATGCATGATGCTGGTCCGGACTTGCGTACATTTCCATGAAGAAATGTTCACATTGTCATAGCGCCACCTACTGGCAAAAGGAAATGACACATTTTATACTTTGATGTACTCCTCAGAGCCAGTGGACCAGATTGACCTCACATTTAGTATGGAAAGCTTTAACACATTGCTGATAAAATTATCATGAATATTGTGAGTTTTCGTGAAACTTCATTGCCATGGCGACGCATCATTGCCACGTAAAATGGAACTGATTGTTAAGTAGTTTAGGATGCTCAAAAACTCATGGAACTTTACACATGTGTCATAGGTGATGGAAATAAATAATTCATGTGGGTTTTTGCCATGCTTGTTCAAAATCCCTTGAATAGCGTCCCCTACAAATTTTCAAAAGAGCAGCCCTAGCGCTGCGTTTGCCTTGCATATATGAAATTTGTTAGGGACATGTATCAGATTGAGACTGAAAAGAAAATGTCTCTTGGCACCAACCAGGGGTGTCAAACTCATTTTCAGCGTCGGCCACATCAGCATTATGGCTGTCCTCAAAGGGCCAGTTGTAACTGTAAAAATGTATAAATGTAACTACTCCCTAACATATTGTTAAATGACTGTCTCTGCATTTGATTATTGTTTATTCAAGTGTAAAAATATATTACATGCATCTATATAAATGTAAAAACGTCTCTAAGCAAATTTCTCTGTTATTATAACATAAATCATTTTGATTTAGGTTTAAGAAACCCACATTACTCTATCAAAGATCAAACTTTTAAAGAAAATAACATAAAAGGACGTGGCGGACGTGGCGGATTCGGCCCGCGGGCCTTGAGTTTGACACCCGTGCTCTAAACCATACTGGAAGTCGGCCATTTGTATTATTTCATTATGTTTTTTTACCCTTTTCTAAGCGCTTTACTTTACGATCTTCTCCTAGGGAATTCGTCAGATCCACTTCACTTTGGTCAGTATGATCTAAAGACCTTTGTGAATAAAAAGTTATCAAAAGCTTTACGTTTCACGGAACGGCATGACCGTGGCGTGGCGGCCATTATAACTGAATCCTCATTAAACGAGCTCATGTAACTCCACTGGACTTCCTCGAATCTGCCCCGACGCGCGCAGAGGGGCACGGACCCATTCATCACTCCTCGCAGCTATAATTTATTCTTATTTTGCACTTTGTTCTGATTTTGATCCCCATCATAAATCCCTGTAAATATTATTGAGTGAATAAAATCTGTATTATTTCCACCTTTACCTGCTCTCCCAGTTCTATGTGTACCCTGGTCCTTCACAGGGAACATGCCCAATACTACAGGGGTTATCCACTGCACTCATGTGGCGATACAAGCACCTCATGAGTGGGAGTTGGCGTATGTCAACCAAAGTGTCGGCATATCATCAACATCCAACTTACATGTGATGCTGACCCCATCACAACAAACTGCGCCATAAAGTGGTCTGTGTCTGTCCACAATGTGCGTATCTTAAGGGAGAACGCTCTGCAGAGGGAGCTCCAAACCAACCAACCGGATGATATAATATATGAAGACAGTGCTTATCCAATCCTACCATGGCTGATGACCCCTTTTCTTGTAGCAAACGTACCTGAGCAGGCACACTTCAACACTGCTCATTGCAAAACATGATGTGTCATTGAGCATCCAAATGGAGCTCTGAAGAGGTGCTTTGCATGCCTCAACTACTGTGAGTAGAACCACAGGAAGCGTGCAACATAACACTTTTAGATCAAAAGGTATCCCAAACATACTAAACAGTTTTGAACACAACATACTGACGGTTTGATAAACCAAAACAACCCATTTTTTATATTTGATCCAATCACTTCTTAATAACTGGGCCCTGAAGCTACCAGAGAAACAGGAGGCCCCCTGTCTCAGGTTTAATCCAGAAAGAGGAAGTGGAGATAGTTGACTGATAAAAGTACCTTGGGGTCCAAATTAAAAAAACAGACAGAACAGACTTCACGAGGAGACTCCGATCTTTCAGTGTATTCATTCGGCTGCTGCAGATCTTTTACCAGTCTGGAGCAGCCAGTGCTTGTTCTTTGTCATAGTGTGCTGGGATGATGGCATCAAGGCTGGCGAGGCCAGCAGGCTTAACAAACTGGGAGGGAAGACCAATTCTGTGATCGGGGTGGACCTGGACAGTCTATTGGAGTGGGTGCTCATATTAGCAGTTTGGTATGGAGTTAATAAACAAAAAAATCTGTTTCTAAAGAGTGGAGATGAAAGCAGACAGTTTCACAGCCCTTCACTCAATCAAATCCACTGAACTTAATGATATAGGAATTCAATCAAGGTCCAGCAACACGTCATCCACCAGCAGAACTTTCTACATATTCTCTGCACTTTTTTAAAGATAAGACTTATAGAGACTCGAGTCTAAATTTTTTCTGTCCAAAATGGGAATTCTAACCATTTGTTCTGAGTGGATCCTTGACTTTGAACACAGCGTTATCATAAAAGCAAGCAAAGCAGGAAGCTGGGGGTGACAACGAGAACAAATGGTGGAAATGAATGTTGTGTGCGCTGGCCACGGGATATTAGATTTTTGTCCGTCAAAGGCGGGAAACCACAGCCGTTTCTCTCTATCTGCAGTCTTCAAGGTTAAATGGAGATAAAAGTCTGTGAGTTGTGGGCGCCCCGCGCTGGACCACCGCGAAGGCCCATCTGTAATGTTGAACATGCTCCGCGTTACACCTCCTATCACCATATCTTGTTTCTGCTGCTCCGCCATTTACTGCTGGGGCCTTCCATATCACATAGCTCTCACACGGGGGTGACCTTCGCTCCAGCTGAGAGGAAATCAAAATAGGTTTGAAACCGAGGAAGACAAATAAAAACATGACAAAGAAGAACAACAGGAAAATAACCACGAGGGAGCATTGCAGATGTTAATAAAGCGTCCCGACAGAGCAGCAGGGAGATACTGAGATAAGGTTTGCCGGCATGTGTGGGGACGGAAGACTGTTCATCAACTAACCAATATACAAGTCTGATAGTGACTCACTGAGAATGGCTGCAAATGTTTGTTTGGATTCTATAACCTGCTTTAAAATATCCAATTGGGGGCTGTTACCCACTAATAGTATACCCTGTGACCAGTATTCTTTGACAATTGGGGTCCCATGCCCTGTGTACTGTGGACAGTTCAACATCAGCCAAACACAATTCTTCATACTATATGTCTATGCAGCAACAAAGAATGTCTTTTAATATACTGTCCAGAGTCTTGCACATTCCTAGTTTTGCAAACCTGCAGCGCATCTGCAAAGCGCGGCGTCAGAACCCACCCGTTACCTGCAATTATTTGTAAATCCATTCTGGACATGACCCAGACTGACACATTATTAATCGACTTGCAACTGATAGGCTGCCGGCTGGTACATTAAAAACGGTAGAGCCCCACGACGGAGATGAAATAAATGTAAAAAAAGAGAACTGCCACATGCAGAAAACACATTTGTTGTCAATGTTATTATAAAAATATGATAGACCCTTTACAGTGTAGTAAGGTACCACCATCATACATGATTTTATCAATAATCAGTGAAATCCTGGCAGCAGCAGCATACAGTTGAGCTGCAGGCTCTCTGGTGAACCAGGGAAATGTCTGGCTGTAAGTTAATGAGCTGATTTAAAAAAAAAAGAAGGTATCTCAGATGTTTCAATTTGTTGTCACAAGTCAGTCAGTCAGTCATCAAAATAAAAATAAACAGAGTGATCTCCGGTGATGTCCTCAGCAGTAATGGCTTTAAACTTCATGGCGTACAGGTCTGATACTCCTACGGCAGCATCTTTGGCTGCAGCGTTGAAGGAGCCAGAGCTCTGGTGGGCAGACACAATCTCCATTCTGAGTGACAGAATTACAGCTGAGGGTTTAACAAGTTAATCAAACTGACTGTTGGAATGCCAGCAACAGATAACAAATACAGGATTTGAAAATGCATTGTCTATATTACCAGTCACCTTATGTAAATTGCCGTTGGCCAAAATGCTGAATAATTAGCATCATATGCAGAGGATATTAATCCGTTCCAAATGGGCCTTCAGCTTTCTGTTGAATTGTTGAGATTATCAGGCACTTAAACTCATGTCAGCTACTGTAGGTTCTGAAGCACAATGAGGCTGGGCTGTCGAGGACCATGTCCTCATACCTATACCCTCGGCTTTTAGGCTCATGTCCTTTAGTTTGTTGAAAGACATCCTTACTCTTAACCAGCAGCTCTGTAAAAAGAAGAAAAAAAAACAACAGAACTTGCATTTTCAGATGTAATTGACTGAGTTTGACTTTAGCATCGACTCTCAAGATTCTCCTCACTTTGCTTCTTCTCAAGTGTGTGCATTTGAGTGTTTGGACATGTCTCCACTCAGACAAAAAAAATTCTACAATGTGTTTATCGCAGATAAAGAAAGAGAAATATAGATTCAATGTAGAACAATGAAAAAGTGCTCTCCTCTGCCTCTAACTTTTTGTAGCGCTCCGTGCATTTGGAGTCTAGATTCAGTCTGGGCACAGTTCCAGCCTGCGTGCAAAAGCAAAGAAAAGGAAAGGAGTGCTTTGAGCTGTGTGTGATGAATGACTTCTGTGAGCTAAAACTCGTGGAGCACTTGTTTATAGCGGGAACATAATGTACCATAAATTCCACCTCCACTTTTCCAGCTCCCAGATAACATTTTATCCAATTCGCCGGTGCTTTCTCTGCTGATTAAAAGGCACTCTCAAGCAAACAGTTTTGCAGCCGCTGCTACATTGCTCTCTCTCTCGTCTTCTCCTGCAGTATCTCACCCCATTCCTCCGACTGTACTTCTTTCCCTCCCCTGATTGGCCGGTCGTATCTTTTCTATTATTTCCCATCTGTCTTTTCCTCCCACCCCCTCGTGCTTCACTTCTAGAAGCAAGGAGAGAGCCACAATGAACTATCAGTGTTTTTATGTGCAATGCTTCTATACAGGTAACTGCAGTTTTTTAAACTGGAACATGATTTCAGATTGGGTATATACATCTGGAACTCTCGGCTTCCTTCATCCTGTCCAAAACATAATGTAGGAAAAAAGGCGGAGCGGATATTTTATTTTTATGATCTTGACACTAAAACACATTTAAACACAAAACGAGTGTCTCCTAAACTACGTTTCCTTGCTAAGTTCACTGTCCTATTACTGTGTGGGAGGGCAGGGCCGGTCACAGTGGGACACAAACAGAGATCCAGGTAGGGAGGGACACAGTGAGGAATACCAGATGCAAGAAAAGCACAGAAATGGGAAGACGGATATAATGAGGAAGATAATTAAAGCCTCACAAGGAGGTCAAAGCCTATAAAATCATCAAGCTCAAAGCAACATACACAGCTTCTTACTTCGGCCTCCTCTCGTCCAACCAGTAAGAAAAAACAGAAATCAGGTCAAAGCATTATGTCTATTTACAGCTATTTGTGTTATTATTCTTTTATAATGAAGAAATCATACATATCTTTGGAGATTCTAAAATCCAATAGTATTCTATTTTGCCTTCTGATTGACAAACGGCAGAGACATTAAAGGTTCTGTATTCAACATTTGTAAGTCATAATTTCAGCAAACCGCGGAAGGACAATATTTCATGATAGTTTAAACATGAGGACATGTTGCAATGTATTTTTGGGTGATTTCTCCTTTAGTTTTCCCAAAACTCCCCCATCAAAAAACTGTACAGTTAAAATCATTACACATGGTCATAGTCAGGGTCACACTGACCAGGACTACATTGAATTTCTTTTATGACAAACAATTATGAATGTTATCTGAACTAAGCCTCTCTATAGTGTGCTGTCATGTGGGTCTTTCTTCGGCCTTTTTGACCGCTCCAAGAACCGTAACAGCACAAATAGACGTACATCAAAATCCAAGCGGTGGCTGTCTTGACCGGGTGTTCATAAATGACGGCTCACTTGACTGCAGTGTATTACGCCGCGCCGCTCTGTCCCGTCCACGCGCTGTCAACGCCCTCTTTAGCACAATTACATTTATTTTTCTCTTCGTGGCGTGAGAGCATGTGAAAAGTGTCAGTTGCGTGAGCCAATCGCTGCTACAAAACACTGACTGTAGTGAACATTTTACAGATATATTCATTCCCTCATCGATAAAACAGATCATCTTCCGAACAGATTGGCTCATGTAAATGAGTTGTATATCAGAATATGTCCAAGTTTTCCTATAAAAACAATGAGCAGAATCAAATTCATGAAACAAACCGAAAGGATGAGAGACTAACGGAGCGCAAATGGAAATGCATTCAAAAGCTTTTCCCACTTAATGTCCGCTCTCCGGATCATGTACATGCTATGACCGTTAGCTCCCATGAATTTCACTACGTTTTCGTATTCATTTGTTGTTATTTGTCTTTATTACTGGAGCACTTAGAGCATATAAGAGAATACACTCATCAACACGGAAGAAGGAAGAGTGGAGATTGGATTAATTTGTGCGGACCTTGAGACGATGACCATCCAGCCAGACCTGCTGGACCAAACGCCCACTGAAAGCGCAGTCGAAGGCTATTCCACCACCCAGTCTGCTCCTGTTGCAGGATAATTCAAGCTAACCCGGCAACAGGAGGTCTGTGATTGTTCACATCTGATTCCATCATGGCATCGTGGATCACAAGAGGATGTGATCCAGGATGCGAGAAAAGAGGAGGCGGACTCTATCAATGATGCTTGGTGCTCAAACATAGTCAATGTTGATGGACAATCTTTCCCTGATTTAATGTGAAAACATTTTTCGTTGCTTCAAAACAATGCACAGGATTGTACTATTTTCGTTTTATTTGTTTGTCATGTGTTTTACTTGTGGAGCGAATGGGCACCCCTGTGTTGCATAGGGACAATAAATTATCCTTGAATTCCTTGAATCCTTGAGAAGTTAGTGATGATTAGTTCTGCACACACAACCCTGATAGTTGCTGGGCCATCAGGAAGTAGCCTACTACCTCTGAAGTAGTATCTCTGGCCCGAGAATAGCAAACTATAACAAGGTGCATGCAGCCCAAATGCAGAAAGCAAGAATACCTCAACATTTCCTGGGTTCCTTTTTCAAGTTTATCAAAGTGATTGAATACACTTAAAATAATATGCATAGCCAGCTGTTTGACTTTTTATTCTTTTTTTATAAAAAAGGGTTTGATTTGCAAGTGCAAAAATATGTTTCACGCTGTCCATTTCATTATTACACTACATTTATGAAAGATATACAATTTGAGTGCCGCCCACGCTTTTATTTCATACTGTTCCCCACCTCCCTTATTGCTTTCATGCTGTTCTGTTAAATAACACACCTCTTTGGACAGTGTAGAAGGTATAATCAGTAACTCTTACAGCCGCTTTGTGCATAAAAACCACAATCTGTATCAAGGTTTTACAGCAGCAGAATATTTCAATCCGGATATGATAATAATCATTAGGTATGCTCTGTGTGGGAAGCACACGCCCTCGTACCCGTCAAATACGATTAGACCGGCTGATTTCAGGCACAGTAGGTAAAGTGCATCAGCTCCCATAACAAGGTCCCCGCGGGACATCTCCTCTCAGCCAAGGACCTGGCAAGGTCCCAGCGGGGATCCGCCTCGGATCTGCCGGGGCCCCATCAAGGCGGGAGGGGGAATTCTAGGTGACACAAACGCATTACCTAAAGCCTAACAAGATGGATTTACATGTGATATATGATCCTGTGATTCTTCGGTGTTCTTGTGGAAGATAACCGACACATGCACAGGGGCCCAAAATGTCGGGGGACCCGCGAGCCTTCCTTTACAAAATGTCCCTCAGGGAGACACGTACCAACCAGCAAAATGACTGGACAGAAACATAAGACGACTACAAAGAGATCAAACGACTACAAATAGATGTAAAACAGCTGCAAAGAGACACAAAGAGACTCAAAACGACAAAAAAGAGACAAAACCACTACAAGGAGATGCAAAATGCCTTCAGAAAAGGGCAAAATTCCACAGACAAAAAATAACTACAAAGTGACACAAAACCACAAAGAGAGAGGTGGTCGGGCCTTTGCGTTGTGATCCTAAGCATTAGTATCAGTGGGCCCAGGGAGCAAACTGGGGTTCAGTGTCTCGTGAAGGGACACTTGGACACATGGGAGGAGCTGGGGACCAAACTGCCAACCTTGTGATTAAAAGATGACCCGCTCTGACCCCTGAGCCAACAGCCACCTGCTCATGATCGACACAATCGACTTTCTTCATATAAATGATATCCAAAATGCAGCCACAAAACCTTCCTGTGATTTCAGTTAAGAAGGCCCAACGTTTGCAGGACTGGACAGTCAGGAAGCATGCAACAAACTCCAGTGATCCAGGAGATGGTGCGCAGTGTTTCTGTGAGAAACATCAACATAATGCATGGGCTATAAATTAACTATTTTAACTTGTCACTATAACTTATTATTAAGTTAAAACAAAAATAAACATTGTATTTCTTTTGTGTTTCTTTAGTAAAATACTTAGTTTCATATTGTAACCCCACCCTCTCCTGAAAATGCTCTTTAGCTCAGATATCTGGACTCCCAGAATTGACACGGTTATCGTGTTTCCACAACAATTCATGTAAGAGGGGCAGAGAAAGGAGAAAGGGAGGAAAGCAAGGCCCTGCTTTGGCTGCTTCTGATGAACAAGCTGCTGCCAGCAGAACAGGTGCTCCTCTATGCAGGGATATCAGCACTAATGGTTGATGATGGCAACACATCTTCTGCCCATGATGATGGTGACGGTGACGAAGCACACTCATACCTGAGACCTGAAACATTCTTTTCTAATAGGAAGGAGCCCAGCAATGAATGTAAGTCTCGAGGGGGGAGGGGCTTTATTGTGCAGCGCTACCTGACTCACATTTACCAGCGTGACCACATTTCTCTTCTTAGAGATGAAACGCAAGATAGATCACAGAAACCTTGGCTGTGGATCAATTCAGCCGTGCAGTGAAAAAGATATGGTTGTCAGGACGAGAGAATCAGAAGAGAAAAGGATAAGAGGAGCTGTTGAGGAGCTGGTGAGGAGGGCCCTCGGGCTCCAGACCTGCACTCACAGACGGAGGCACGCTGAGACCTCCCAGACTGCTAGGACAGAGCGTTAAGGCGGTCTCACTGGTCCCGCGGCCTTTTTAGGACCGATTAGACAGCTAACCTGAGGGCACTACTTTCCAGATCTGTTCTGGGAAACAGCCTGAGAATAATAATGGATGCATGAAGGCAGAAGGGGTGTTGAGGAGACGAAGCAGAGATTGGGGCCCAGTTCAACGGTCTCTAATCATTCCTGGGATGGTCTCTCAGCTCTGCTCTTAAAAGACGGGGAAATCCAACAAGAGTATAGTGAGCGATATCAAAAAGAACAGAATGTGGAGGGACTGTTGAGAGAGCTTCAGCCTTTCGGTGATCTCTTTGTCTCCGAACACATGCAGGAGGGGAAAAGATAAGTTACAAATATTGATTTCTTGCATCGTGTAATTAACTGGTATGAAGATAAATATTTCCTATTGACGCATGTTAAACAGTTCTAAATTGCCTCGAAGGTTGAGCCAAAGTTAACTGTCAGGGTCGGTTTCTGAAATTGCCTCTTCAGCCAAAACCACTTTATGGAATCGATGGCCTGAATAAGAAGCGATTAATTGACCTTGCAGCTCTCTGTTTGAAGCCGCTGGATCACTTCTCCACGTCCTTGGTCACACATGCATGATACTCCCGTTTTAGTATCAAAACTTTATTCGTTGTTCGTCTTTGTTTCATGAGAGTTCTCTCAGGAAGGTAAATGAAAACATAGTGAATAATGAATAGAAAATAGTAACTTAAACTTGCTTCTGTTGCTTGTTCCCATTGAATGAATAACATCATGTCTGGCTGTGATTGGAGGTGATATGACCGGGATATCAGTCCTAACTGGCCACAAAGTCTCAGAAAGATGCATATTTTGTTCCTACTTTAAAAGGTAGGGTTGGTAATGTTGATATTGTCTTTACATCCTGACAGAAATCAAATGACGTTTTTTTTTTTACATTCATTGTGATCATTTTAGGGGAGTGGCTTTGGAGGGGGGTCAGTGTTGCTGTGTTGTTCATTTTCAGGTTGGATAATTAGAGTACTCATGCTAGTTTCTCAAGATTACCAACCCCGCCTTTAAGTCTGGGAGTAAAAACGTCACCTTTCCTAACTACAGTACCTTCTCTATACGGCATGTAGGAGAGCTCAAGAGGTGTCGTAACGTTTAAGGAGTCACCAGGAGATGGGGAGGGACTAATCTAAGAGCTGTCAGGGGGGTGAGTGTGAGGATGCAGGAGAAGGATGCAAATGCAGATGGTCGAGACAGATAAGGATGAGGGTGTTTAAACGAGAAGTTGGAGGTTCACATATGAGCATTAATAAACATATAGCAATCACACTTCATGTGTCCTCGCTCCCCTCTAGAAGCCTCCTCTCTCCTCCATCCTCGACTCCTCCGAGCACATTTAAGGGATTGGGACCTCCTTCAATGCGACCTTGATCAATTTCTGGGTCAAGTGATTAGGGGATAGATGAGTAGAGGAGGGATTTTGGGATGAACCCCAGGCAGAGCAGCGGAGCAGATGAGGGAGGTGGGAACAGGTGTGTAGCTGGGTGGCCAGTCAGGTGGTGGGGAAATGAAGGACAGCCCGGGGGCATCTGGTGGATGGTAAACGATGGTAAACTGGTCATGCATTCATATAGCACCTCTTTAGTCCTCCGCTTTATAATACGTGCCAGTATTCACCTACACACACACACACGCACACACACGCACATGCACACACACACACACACGACAAAGGCTGTCATACGAGGTGCCCACCTGCTCATCAGATTCTAATCCAATCATTCACACACACTCACACACTGATGGCACAGACTTCAGGAGCGATTTGGGGTTCGATGTCTGGCCCGAGGACTTGAACAGTGGACGACCCGCTCTAACCCCCCAGAGCCACAGCGATGTTCCGTGTGACCTGATGACCTCTGCAGAAACCGAGGGCATCTCAAAATTAAGCTTTGAAACAGGGACAACTAACAATTTGAGCCGTAATAAGACAAACACAGAGCCTCAGATAATATGCATTTATTCTTTTCCTTGACACTCATTGTAAAAACACAAACAGCATTGGACAATTTTAAAATGAAATATTGCAACATTGAGTGTAAGCTTTATGTGTACAAGCAAACAATATAGGTGGTACACAGTTTACGTATGAAAAACTATGACGCTGAAATAAATAAATATATGAAATCTCATAATCATATTTACCAATAATCCATTCACAATAATAGCACAATTAAACATAATCAGACACAAGTACCATAGTGTCTGATTTCATTAAATGTTTTTATTACCTTCCATTCAGTCAAGTATTACATATCATGATAATCTATAACAATGAATAGAAAGAAAGAAAACATATTTACATATTTTACAAAACAGTTTTGTGATTTTTATTATTATTGTGTCATGCATAAACAATGTGCCCAGGCCTAACAGTTTTACAAGACATTAATATTTTGAAAAAGAGACAGAAACCAGAGCAACGACATAAATCAAAAATAACAATGAACAGATAAACGTTTTTTTTCCAAGCTTTAGAAATACAGGTAGCCAACTTATAAGTATTCAAATTAAATAGCCATTCCATTCTGTCATCAACATTTCATTTTAATATAGACCTGCTTTTTTTTATCCTGTTAACTCGCATGGAAAAAACACATTTGCATTACTGACATGCATTAGCGGCATCTGTATTATAAATGTATTATCATTAAAGGATCCGATGGTCGGTGCTTGTTCATTTCACTTCACTTCACAAAAGCTTTCTCTCTACTTTACTCCTGAGTGACCTTACAGCTGAATAGCGTGTGAGTAAATGACTGTGTCCTGTATGTGTGCTTCACATGCTTTACATGCACACCTGCGTATCTCAGTGTGTGCCAGTGCATACTGCGGCTCAGCGGCTGCTCCTGCAGGCGGCATGGCATTGGTTTGATATTCAGCGCCACGCCAACATAATGAGACCTGGGAGAGGGCAGTGGGCCGATACCGACAGATGGCCACATCCACTGGACGTAAGAGCTCTAAAACATTTGGAAAAAAAGACTGCATACGGACTGCTTCGCACGACCAGCAGCAGTGTTCCTTCAGGAGACCGGGAGGCTGCAGAGCAGTGGGAGGGATCCATTAGACCGAGAGCTGCTGACGTCAATGCCCGGCTGTCTGCGGCTCTGAGGAGAGACTGATGGTCCTGGCTGCTTCTATTATCATTCAAATACGTGACAAAAGTACTTTGGAGCTTTCACCTGCAGTGACAACTGGTGCAGATAAGCTTTTTGCACTTGCCTCGATCCATTTATGTTTTCTTTGTCCGAATACAAGACACTTAAGGGCTGCAGCTACAAATCACAGGGTCCAGCAAATAGCTAGTTACCTGGGAAACACATGGGCTAACCCAACATCAGATATACTGTGTATCAACAGGGGTGAAATAGAAGGATTTGATCGGCCCTTAATACGATAGATCTGTAAATTACTGTTGTATTGCTGATTATGTTGTATAAATGTACCTCAAGCACCAATAAAATGAAAAGTAACACAACAAGAAAGCTGAGCAAGGACCCTGAAAGAGAAGACTGAATTAACACGACTGTAAACACCAGATCAAAACCAGTCACAGCATCTACAGGCAAGAGGTCAGAGGTCATGGACCAGGAGTCAGTGGACTACCAGAGAAAGATCAAACAGGAAATTTACATTTGTCGTCAGAGACCATCTGTGACCAGAGAAAGGTGTTACCGTCTCACACATGCAACCAGTACAGGATGAAAAGAGTGAAAAAGACATACGGTTATTTACTGGAATGCAAACTTACTAAGAAACACTGTCGACAAGTGCAGGATTGTAAAATATGTTAAAAATATTCCTGCAATGTTCATACATCTATTCTATAATTGGATATAGAACCAAAAACTAAACACTTGTACTTTAAGCCTAACCTTTCACTAAATACAGCTCAAATGTACTATAGATAAACCTCCCCCAGGCACTGTGACAGACAATATAACCTCTAGATCAACGATTTTCAACCACTGTGCCGTGAGAGATCATCAGGTGTGCCGTGGGAAAATGTCCAATTTCACTTAATCGGTCCAAAAAAATATTATTTAGTTGCCGCAAATAATTTGCCATTGTTGAGCGTCTGAATATAGTGTCTGGCCTAGTAATGAAATACTCTTCCAGGCCAGTGGGTGGCAGTAGGTAGCGCAATAATTACCTTGTTAATTTAAAATAGTAGAATTAAATGATGCGCGGGAGAGGATGTGGTGAAGAACGGCGATGGAAAAATATTTCAAAAAGAAAAATGCAGACTCTGAACTACTGGGCTCTGGGCAACCGTCTAACCAGAGGAAAAGCCCAGAACGAGTGGTATAAAAAAACAACTGAAAGTTATCTTTCGTTTGGATTCACTTTCACCGGGGGCCCGACTGCACTGGTTCCGTTATGCTTGGTGTGTGGGGAAAAGCTATCAAACAGCGCCATGGTCCCAAGCAAGCTGTGACGTCATGTCGAGACGAAACACCGTCACTTAGCAACAAGAACAGGGACTATTTTGTTCGCCTGCGCACACAAACTGAGAAACGGGTAACTTTTATGAGGAAATCCACAAATGTGTCTGAGAAAGCTCTCAAAGCTCTTTAGTAGCTGAACTGGTGGCTGTCGTGTTTTTAAATACACACAAGACGTCAGAACAACTGCTCTTCATTGTAACTCTTTATTCCACGTTCCGCGTGCTGTCTCCCCGATACCGGCTCTGCCCCAGGCTGTCCTTCTCACCTGAATCCCCCCGGGTCCTAAGGCCCTACATGTACTGTTTCTTACATCCATCAATTAAACATACATGAACATCAATGTACCAACATATATTTATAACAAATACCACAGTGGCCAAATCACAAAGCCCACACACTGTGGCAGAAACATTACATGGCCTGCAAAGCCATTGTGAACGAGATGCATTTTGTAACTTTTTTGGTTGTTGGTGTGCCGCGGGATTTCTTTATTGTAAAAAATGTGCCGCGACTCAAAAAAGGTTGAAAAACACTGCTCTAGATAATACATGCTATTATGAAAGAAAGTGTAAAATGAACTCGACAGTAATTTTTCCACTTCCACTTTTAGGGGACCTGCAATAGCCAAAGACATTGTATCACTTTGTTTCATTGTAACAAACAAACTATATCAAAGGCTTCAAGTCGAAGTATAAGCTATATAATATAATTAATATCTCTCTCTATATATATATATATATATATAATATAGTTAACCATCGTGTCATTTTCATCTCCCTTTCAGAAGTTTTGTAATCCAGCCTTGAACTGATGTTTCTTGTAGAATAAACCCATAACCATAAATCCAATACTGAATGTTTTCTGTGGTTGTTATCCATTTTTCCGTGTTGAAAACAGTTAATGTTGTTAGCCGTCCACGAGCAAACCCATGATGCCCCGGGCTCGACCAGGGTCTGGGTTCCTAATCTGAAATGCATAGCGCAATGGAATAATATGAAAGTTAACAATGACTTATAAAAAGGTAATGATGTATAATATACATATTTAGGAAAAGCCGTGGGCTGAAATGCTTGTAGTTTTTATCTGGCGTACTTGTTGCACAGTTCTGGATGGATAGAGAAACTGTTGTTACACTATCTAACCACAAGTTGTGCTTTTTACATTTCTGTTTGTGTATGAATGAAACAAACATGACGCAGACTGCTAATTAGTGACGTTTTTCAACTTTGAACATAGGCAGGCTAGCTGTTACCCTCTGCTCCCAGTCTTCATGCTAAGCTAAGCTCTTTGTACTTAATCAATTTTCTCATCTAACTCGTGGAAAGAAAGTAAGTAAATAAGCGCAACTCGAAAAATGTTGAACTTTTCCTTTAAAAACTATTTGTGTTTGATTTGCAACTTGTTCTAGGTGTATGTCATGCTGAGCAGGATAACACACACCCCGACCCCACAATTTGTGCTTCATAATTTCATCCTTACTGTGAGTGAACGTACAGCCTATTAGAGTGTCATCAGTCAGCCAAAGTGCAATACAAATGCTTGTTTTTCTATAGCGACAAATCTTGGTAATAAATCATCCTTTTGAATCAACAATGTTTTATTTTTCTTTCAAGAGAGACGTAATGCGGGCGTTTTTTATTGTGACAGCTTGATTTTTAACCTTCATCAGAAATTTGTTTGATCACAGGTTGAGAGAAACGCACTCAGCCAGCTGACGTGTCGCGCCGAAGGCTAATCTGTGTATGAAATGCGGCGTCTCAAAGCCGGCGTTTATCTGTATGCACCGAGCGATGTGGGGACACATTAGCAGCAGCACCATCCGTCCACAGTAGCACGAGAACACAGGCGTTCTCTGATTCTTTTGACCTGTTGATCCAAATGGAACCGGGGAAAAGGCCTCAGTCACACGTAGAAATGTTATCAGTATGCATGGTGAACATCCGCTGGGCCAAACAAACAGCAACAATAAAGATGAGTGAGCAGGGGAGGACACACAAGGCGGTCTGCAGAGCCTCACGGAGTATGAGGGGGATTAGGAGGCACCATAAGCTGCAGAGAAGTGAGTGCTGAGAGTGCCATTTATGTGTATGTGTGTGTGTACAGACGTTTAATTATAATTACACTTGTGAAAATCAGTTGGAGGCTCTCCACATCATGTGCATGTGTATTTTTTTTACATTCATAACTCTGCATCTCAGATATTGACATTAAGATGTTCCATGTCAAGCTTCAGTCGACAGCTTAAGTCCTCCTGACGACTCGACCTCAGAGGCAGAATCTCAGGGTAGCGTGTATTTCTGACGATTATACAGCCCTCTACAGTGGATTGTGGATTCGTCTGCATTCTGATTTGTGCAGGGACATGTGAGGAGCTCTGTCTCTCCAGGCGATTACATCAAGGTTAAGGAACTTCCCCCTCCAGTGCCTCCTGCTGCAGCTCTGAAATAAATATTTTCGCCGTCCGTCCAATGGACTGCATTATTTCTCCTCTGTAGTGTGGATGCTGTGTGGGTTCCCGGCACTCCCCCGCAGCTACTAAGTCAGCCATCTCTGAAGTGTGAAAACCCGTCTTTGAGAGCACTGAAATGGCATTTTCTTTGGAGTTTTCCAAAGACTGCCACAGACTACAGGATTAGGATTGCTACAGGGTTGTTTTGCTACACTTTGACGTAATGAAACAAGCTAAGCAGCCGCAGGCGAGGCACAACACGGCGGCAAACTCCCCACATGCAAACAGTTTGTGTTTTTGGGTAATGCTACTTCAAAATCTGCACCAAACTAGATTTTATTTGTAAGATACATCTTTGATATTGGTCTGACAAATCGAGCACTCCATTGGCAGTTTCTGACTCACGGTAGTTATGTGTGCTGCATTACACTCTGGTGGTGTGATCACGCTGCAAAATACAGTAAACTGTGGAAACACATAGATAAAGTATCTGTCACAAGCAGAGCTTGAACTGGAACATAAAAGGTGTCGTTATCTAACCACATGCCGTGCAGCTGCTGGTCCAGAGGACCATTTACTGGTATAACTACACATTCCACATGTACTCTATTTCTGGAACAAAATACCAGGCGGCAACCTCTGAGAAGTGAAGCCAATGAGGAAGTGCCTTAAACTTGCATTCTTTCCAATATCCAGCAGGGGGTGACTCCTCTGCTTGTATAGCGGGGCTACAAGATGATTGACAGGTTGCTACCACGGCGTTGTCTGGTTCGGGAGTTGTCCGTGTTTTGGTCTTAAAATTTCTTATTCAGCGTTCGGTTATACTTAGCTCCGCCCTCTCATGTCACTATGGGTTGCAAAAAGCCAAGATGGCGACGGCCAAAAGGCTGAACCCAAGGCTTCATAAATGTTGTCCACAAAATAATAGGTAACGTTACTGTGAATATTTCGACTTCTTCCATGGAAATACATATAAATTATTTCTGAAATGACATTTTTACCATTCACAATTAAAACTTTAATGTAAAAGATATGGTTCAAGGATTTACTTTTTATTTATTTATCCAGTGTACACAAAGTTAACCAAACCAATTGAAATTATGTCTTTAATTTACCTGAAGAATAATCCCAATTAGAAAGACTGGTTATTCACTCAAGTCATATAATACCCAACACATTCTCACTCCAAACTCATCATGCTCAGTGGCACTATGCTTCAAACTATGACACTCTAAATGTAAAGACAAGCATATTAGAAGTCTGTGAGGAGGAAAACAGTGCCGTTTATACTGAAACTTGTCAATAATTAAGTAATTTCTGTCTGGGAGCGTTATGATTTCCAAAACAATGTAGTGGCAAAATCCTGCTAAGTCATGTCATAATTTCATAGAAGACATTCATAATAAAACCTCATAAAGAATGAACTGAATATAGAGGAAGAAAAGAACTCGAGGATTAGAGTGTGAACACATTAACATCTCTTATGAATATTTTCTAATCAAAATGATGTTTCCACTGTATCTGTGGTTGAGCCACGCAGACGTGAGCAAACAGCCCTCAATTCCACCTTTCACTCCATCCCGAACACTGGAGAAATATTTACCCATTGTTAACATCACTATGCCCGATGCCTGTGCATGGCTGCTTGCCCATCCCATTAGTTTGCTTAAGGAGCAAAGGGCTGCTTTCTCACAAAGGAAATTAGTTAAATCTTCAGCCCATAATCACTGGAGTCCAATGAAATTAGTCTGAGAAGGAAAATTGATTGGTTGTTGTTTTTCTGCACAATTGACTGAATTTCTGCCTCACAGCTCCTTTTCCAATTTCTAACAACCCAATCCAAGTACTGTGCTCCCATTATTGTTTTTTGTCTTCTTCTTCCGGACAGAAGTCCCTATACTGTAACTCTAGGCCTTTGCTCTTCCCTGTGTTGCTGTGTTAGTGGAACAAACTAGGGCCCAGACCGGAACAAACCAGTTTGGGCGACAAAAATCACAGGGGGGGTACACCAGGATTTGTCTGCTCTGAGGTTGTCAAAATTCGATTTGCACATACATATAAAGCTAAAATCATTATAACATCATTCCACACATAAGTGTCACATACAAAAGTCTGTATGTGAATTGTTTAAAAAGATATTTTTTCATCCTCACTCAAAAACAGTTACATAGTAGGACACATTCTGCTTAGTATAGCATATTTCTGCATGAACCTGAAAAAGGTGCAGAAATACAGGATGATTGACAGGTCACTACCGCTACCAGAGACGCATACGGCGTCTCTACATCACTCCTCCGCGTTCCAAATGTGGTGACCTCCGTTCATTGGCGACGGCAAAATCTGTGAACTCAAGGCTTCCTCACGCCAGTCCATAAAACAATGTGTGACGTCACGATGACTACATCTACTTCTTATGGACAGTCTATGTTTTGAAGGCGGAAATCAGCTATAGAGACCAAAACAGTTTTTTGTAGCAAGCAGTAACGTGTTTATTTCTGCTGTAAAGTTGGGCATTTTAATATGGCGGTCAATGGAAATATGTGGAGAAACTGCTGCATATGTGGTGGTGTATAGTTAATAGACAACCAAAAAGGTACTATACGCTCTCACACATCGGACTTGAAAAATAAAATGATTGTTTTGATCCAGAGTCTCTATGGGAGCACATGTCTGCAGCAGATACAGTATCTATGTGACAGGCTTGACTCGCTGCTCCTCCTTTAACCTAGAAAATACATCCTCAACAGAGAGGATGCTGATGCTTGGATTCCTTCTCCTGAGTCAGACAGCGTCAGTCCACGACACACTGCTTCCCTGTCTGCATGGCATACCTGCTTCACCGGGCTCATTTATGTGACAATGTGACAGTGCTGTTTGTATGACTGTGGCCTTTGTTCTTTAGTCAGACCTTCAGTACAAGGAAATAAATAAGTGGGTTAGAATGAGGACACACACACACACACACACACACACACACACACACACACACACACACACACACACACACACACACACACACACATACACACACACACACACACACACACACAGAACAAGCTGGAGTCAATAGCCTAATACATTGAAAGCCACTGACTTCACTGCTCATGCAGGAAGGCTGACTGAGGAGAGATTATCTCAGCTTGATAATGACAACAGCATCACGCTGAAATCAATGGAGCTGATGATGCTACTGCAGCTTAACTAAGTAAATGTATTTCACACTAACCAAAGCTCTTTTTAAATCAATACACACTCGCTCTCTCAGTCTTTCTCTTCTCGCCAAGGTCTGGCAACATCTTTTGATTATACAAATTTGAAGAAAAAAAAGTAAAATAAAAAAACAGGAGGGAGAGAGAAAAACAGGACTCGGAAGATGAGTTCTGCGCTCCTCAATTCAGCTGGTCACGTCGATTAAGATGTGAACTTCTACAATTCCAGCAGTTCACATCCAGCTCCGGGGCCTTATCTGAAATTAAAAAAGTCCCCTTCTCCCTGGCTTTGAAGTTTTTCTAAGCCACTCAAATAGTTCCATTCGCAGAATGTGGAAGCTAAAGGAGGCTTTGATTTTTGGAGTCGGCTTTGCCTGTCACTTTGTGTTACATGCTGGCAGATCTAAAGGCTAAAACGGAGCGACATCGCCATGCTGTCAGCCTTTCCCTCCCCTCCATTTTAGCATCTGATTCACCCATTATTGACTGTTGCACAGCCCAAATGATTGGCAAACAGTGTGAGGCTTGGGTTAAAGAACAATACTGGAGAGGTAAATGAGGCACGGTGTTGATTAAATGTTTTCATGTATGGATTTGTGTCTTTTATTTTTTTCTCTTTTAATGTTTTACCGCATAATTTAAAGATGGATAGCTCCATTGTGATGGTTTGTCTCTGTTTGCTAAAAGGTGCAATAAATGGGATTTAGAGCATTAATACAGTAGGAAACCACTATTTGATATAGTATTATAGTGGAGTGATATCAACCTAAGCACAGCATGAGGTAGCTCTTCCCTCCGTGTGTGTTGTAATCCGTTAACACTTCTTCCTTTGTCAGCCCTTTTGCTGTTGTTCGCACTGTTAGTCTTGTTAGCACTGTTAGCTGCAAGCCGCTAGCTCAGCCGCCATGTTGAGGCAATAGAAAGGCTCCAAATCCCATATATTGCAACTACCTGAATATCTCCTCATTTTACTTTACTCTGTCGACCTACATTCAGTTTAAGTTCATACATTGAGGTTAAGTTGCATTGTGGGTAATGTAAGTACCAGGTTAACAAGCCCCCAGAAAGAGCGGCGGGCTTTGAAGAAAGTTTTACCGAGGGCCAAACAGTGGAATAACAATTTCTGGGTCATTCACATGATGCCATGAAGCCCAAAAATACTTTTTCCCAGACAATTAGAGTGGAAAGGAGACGTCATGTAACACACGAATAGCCCTTTTTTTTTTTTTAAATCATTAGGTCCTGAAAGTTGTAAAATGCACAACTAGCTGAATCCAGAGTTATTTTCCTCCCTGAGCCCGAGAACGAGGCCGGACCGAGGGCAGGGAGGTTAAAGAAAACGTTAATGAACATGCCCTATGGGCCTCGCAATGTGGAAAATCAACCTTTTTTTGCCTAGTGCACCACTAGAATGAACGGTGCGCCGCCTCCCACATTGTATCTGGTTCTCTTCATAATCCACGGTTTGGACAAGGAAGAAGAATGCATGGTATTAAAAGAAAATATCTCTGATTCTGCTTGACCTTTTATTAAAAAAAGAAAAAAAAACTTTTCAATATTGGTCTAAACCATTTTCAGAAACTAAAACTACACGTTTTTGGCACCCAAACTCAGGTATTGGTTCTGCCAAGGTTCTGCAATTGCACATTAGCTTCAGGTCATAATGCTGGCTGCGTGGGCCAGGAGTAAGGCAGGTCTGATAGATAGTCAAGTCACCATTTAACAAGTCCAGCCAAGTAATAAATATATTAAACCCCCATGAGAAAAAATACATTTGGGATGTTTTGTCTCTCCCCCAATACATACAGTATTTGCATTACATTATATACTATTTATAAAAAAAATCTGTTTTATATGATAGGAAAAAATAAATATGTTTATAGTTAGTTTGAGAAAGGAGCAAGTTGCTGAGCATAAACCATATAACTATATATCATGACCAAAAGAAAAATGGCATGGTATAACGCTGTAGTATTTCATCACTAAGTGAAACAGGGGAGAGAAAGAACCCAATCAGAAGAAGTATTTATGGCGTAAGCCAGCAAAGCACAGGAGGAGAGAGGAGACATGGGCAAGAAGCACAGCTCAGAGGTCAGAGAGGTCAGAGCTGTGCATTTGTCTTGTCCTTGCAGCGGGACTGACTCACAATCAAAAAACAAACAGACTGAACACAAAGGCGAGGTGTAGATCAGCACCCGGCAGCGCTTATCACACCACTGCACAGAGAATAACAGCAGCAGATATATATAGTCTGGACCCTGACAGACTGCATGGTGCGTCAAACACATGGTCTTCAGGGAGCCACCAACGTAGGATTGAAGCTTGATGCAGATATTTCAGGAATCAAGATAATATCCGGTATCTGAATCAATGCTTTATGGCTTAAGAAAACTAAAAAAAGACAAAATAGTTTACATTGGCCTATTGTCTAATACTTATGCTACTGATAATGATTACTGATCCATGAATACTTTTTAACCCAAAATCAAAAATGTTCAATCAAAGTCTAAAAGCCGGGGTATTGGTACAGCCAACACTATGGACCATGGCCAGTCCTGACCAGGAATGGGATATGTAAGGCCCATGATTGGCAACTTCCAGAATTTGGACATTTAAGTCATGAAGCAGCTCATTGAATTTGTTTAGTTGAATGGCTAGCGACTCATCATGTGGAATTACCACACCACGTGGGTGCAAATGATCAAAAAATTTTGATTTACTCCGTTTCAGAAAAACCTCTTGGACAAAAATTGTGCTCCTCAATGCTGCTGGTGGCCAGACGGTAAAATGGGGATTCAACAGCTGCATGCAGGCCGCTGAATAAGACTTTGCAATAAAAAAGCAGTTGGTAAATCCTTCATTCCAATTTTAGTTTTGTGCTCCATTACGAAATAGTAAAACCATCAGTATGTTTCAAGAGCAGCTGGAGGTCACGATCAACTCTTTAGACTTTTAATCTAGTATATTCAGATTAATAGCTTCCAATAACCTGTTAAGTATATAAAAATGATACAACTTACTAAGTAATCAATCAAACTACACAATACGTCATAGCAGAAATGGATGACACTGAAAAACCCTGCATTTCACTTCATATTGTTCGCTACATAGTGCATATAGCATATCACTGACTTCCAGTGTTGATTAGAGCATTGTTTGTCTATTTGTAAGTAAATATAAAGCAAAAATATTTATAAAAAGTTGATTTTACTCTTGTGTTAACTTCTATCAGGCAGACAAGACCGCGTCCTGTTTTGAAGCGACACTGTAATTGCTTCACAACACATCACTACGTACAGTATTATACTGTGAATGTTTGAACATGAGGCTGAAAGGGAAAGCCTCTTGCAGCACGGAGGTGGCGTTGTCACAGGTCTGTCAGTGGAGGGGAAAAACTTTTTTCTCCTTGTGCAGAGATTATGTTTGCTAACAGGTGAAGAGCCAGATGTTGGAGACATTGAAGGCTCAGCCCAAAACTAGGGGGCTTCCGGGGGCATCCTCCCCCAAGGGAGATTTCGTTCCCATTTATGTCAACTATATGCACTATTTTTAAACCATTTGATAATTGAATGCCTAAGGATGTGTACATTGTGAAAGAAAAACATGATAGTTGCCAAGGAAAGAAATCATCCTGTGGAGCCTACAGCCTATTTTGTATCTAACTGTTCTCCAACTGTCTTCATCATTCTTAAACCAGAACACAACAAATTGTGAGAATGACTAATTTCACTCTTTGCCACCTAAGAAGAGACAAACATTGTCTGATGTAAGAATTATTCAAGTTACATAACATACATAGGTAAAGTAAGAATTTGGCATAAACAGCATTACTAATCTTTAAAACTTCTTTTGTTATACTCTGCATGAGTCGAGTTCACAAGATGATGGTTAGCTGACAAATGTGCTACATTCTGAGCTGTTCTAATTCCAAATCAAGGATCCCCCAACAATGTCAACTAAATGTGGTCTCCCAGCCCGTTTTCATTCCCTGGCTTCAAATACACTTTGTCACGCCCCTTAGCATCTGATACCGACACACAAGGCACCCTTTAGCATCGCTAAACACTAAGCTTTCAAGTAACTTCAATGTAAACCCATCCGTGTCACTATTAGACAGCTCGGAGAAAAGGCTGGAAGGGGGGGGGGGGGGGGGGGACAGGTCAAATAAACACAGGACCATGAACCAGGAGACGAATGTTCAGGTACCAACTTTTTTGAAGGTACATGTTTTCCGTACTTATGTTACGTGGTTTACGTTTGACTTAGTTCACGTAGTTATTAAAAGCCCAACCAGGATGTTTTTCCGAAACCTAACAAAGTGGTTTTCTTTGAAGTCACAATGTTAACCCTGTGTTTACTGCGACCGTAGTGGAGAGTCACAGTTTGATGTGCTGGGCTACCCAGCGTGTTAGAAAGTGACGCCACGAGTCCTGAACAAGCGTCAGTATGTGATGAGTTGGAATAAAAACATGATGGGTCATCAATGCTCTGATTTAGGGCAACCGAAGATCATTTACTCAATTACGAGATTTCTTTCAGGAATAGCATAGTACAGGAGTAGGCAACCTTATGCACGGGGCCCAGCATCGGCACCCCAATGGCTTTTTGGGGGAAATGTTGAAGTACCCTCTCATCCCTGTGCCAAATGAACTCTTGGCTGTTGCGCTTCCTGTTATTTACGGTAGTTTGATTGAGTTTTTTCCCCACCCTACTCTGCCTCTGATTGGGCCAGTACTTGCAGAACATGTCTATTGCCGATGAACAGGATTGGTGGAAGTTTGGTGGGGTTTAAAGTCAACTCAGATGTTTATGTTTTCATAAGGATGGTAGCCTTCCTGATTATGGATGAATTATTTTTTTTAAATGTCACTATAAACGTTGCCTATATGGTTGGAATAAAATTGTAGATCTGTTGAGATTTAAATTAGGATGTGGTATCATAATTAAAAGTTCAGTAATAGAACTTTTGTTCCATACTTTTGCCAGTCCAGTCAGAGAGACGTTTGCCGTCATGTCGACATCCAAAAGTGTAATATTCTGTTATCGATGAACTCAGTTGGAGGATTTTCGCGTTCATCCATAAAAGGAGAGGAAGCCATCCAACAACACAAAGACAAAGGACTCGCTAATTAATGTTTTTCTGCTGTTTTTTTGGCTGAAATGAGCCTCTGTGGCACTCTGCCACTTCCCGGCAGTAGGAGGACTGCCTCTCGGGCCAGCGTTAGGGGGAAGATTTCAAACATGACTGACAAGGAGTTGGCTGGATGTGATATGGAGCGTTCTTGCTTCTAACGTTAGGATTGTCTCTTTAGGTTTCAAGAGAAATGTTTCTGGCAGCGATCCTTCCCTCCAACACAGTCTAGCCAGACACAGTCATGGGCAGCCGGGCTAAATCAAGAAAGCCGCAGTAAACATCATTCGTAATGGGATATTAGCCTGAGCTGTTCCCTCATTTGGAGTGTCTGTCTCATTTCATGGCTGACATCTGAGAGCTGCAGAGGTGTATTTCAGGCGACGAGCATCCACCTTAATCTGCTGGGTCTAATCTCTGCTGGCATCTGTCAGTCACACTCTGATGAGCTGAGCCACATGTACCAGCATCTGGAGGGAGCAGGTGTGAGTGCGCAGGTAATGGCCGCAAATAAATGAACGTGATGTAACCTTTACCCCACTGGGGAGCCAAAAAACGCACCCGGAGGTGGCGTAGAGGACTCCATAATGATATTCACAGCTACTCAAACAGACACAGTAATGGGCTCTTTATATTCTCTGACAACAACTGGCACGGGACGTGGAGGAGCCCTTTGTTGTCCCCTGTGACAGATAAAGTCAGAGGTTGGAATTTATTTATGAATATTTATGGCCAACACCCAAACAATAAAGAGTGAGCAAGTTTATAGAGCATTTTCTTGTTTTTATTTGAGTGAGTAAAGGAAGATGCATGACAAATTCAGCCTAAAATCAAATACACATGCTGATGATGATGATGATGATGATGATGAACAGGTGTGTTTATACAGTCAAACAAGGGTATATATTTGGTAGGTTCTTGTCTTGTTAATACATATTTGTGCTGGAATCTAATTAAAGGATAATTCCGGTTTCTGGTTATTTTCATATTTGTGGGCATCACTCTTTATCAGTAATAAGAACATTGGATTCATAAAATGAATTGATTAACATAGCAACATTGCTACAAGCCAGATTCTCCCATTGCTTTGTCTTACATCCCTGAGTGCTAAACTTTTAGCTTAAGGTATTTGATACCTGAGACTTTACTCACTTGGATATACCTGTCAAACAATCCCCATTTACACATTATTGAAAACCCAAACAGATTTTTGTTAATCAACATTATTTTTGCAGACATTTAGCAACAATTAACAATGTCTTCAAAGCGCAAAAAAAAAGGTTGAACAACATGGTGGGGCACAGATGCAAAACCAGAAAATACTAAATTCTGCCAACTATGAGCAATTGACAACAACAGTACTCGGCAAGTAATCAAATTGCAGCGGGGCAATCCGTCCCACTTTCAATCAAATTTGTGCCATCTGCTTTCCTTGCCAAAGGCTTTTGTGTGTTGTTGTTTTCCTTCACTCGTGGCACGAGTTGTTGTGAGTTTGAGGTTTTCCCCATGTAGTGGCCTCGAGAGCCTGCCACAGTTCAAACACCATTTTAAAAACGACTATGTCCAGCCCGGACTGGACAACGCCGGGGGAGTGCCCTGTCAATCCCAAGGCCATCATGAAGTGTCCTTGTCCACGTTAAGTGGTTGGGTCAACGTTTTGTTGACGCAACCACTCACTCTGTCCTCTTAGCTCTATAAAGTCATCCTTTGCTCCTGATGGACAGTAGTCATTATTCATACAGTTGTTAACGTTTTTTTTTTATTTTTTATCAAATGAAGGTAAAAACAGACTTAAAAGGTTAAACAGAGAATTATAGTAAACTACTAAATTATTGCGCAAACTGTCCTGATTCTATTTCTTGTCCTGTCAGACTTCATTTCAGTGACAGTTACTTGAGGGAGTACAATGATATCATAAATGATGGCCCAAACTCCTCAAATAAGACCCAATAAACCAGAATGATTCTTATTAGCAAATTGATAAAGTTATAAAGAACTACAAGCCATAAATCAAATAGGAGTAAGAATAGTTTTTCATTGTTTTATCTGCAACATTCAGAGTGAGTCAAACTATTTCTCCTCACTTTGTCTTTCTGCTCTCTTTTTTTCCCCTCTCTTCTCCATCCTTGTCTCCTGAATTTCACAAGTGCTCCTGCTGGGACAATCAATCCTTAATCACCCCTCCCCACTGCAGCCAGTGAGACAACTCAATCGGCGCTAAAATATGCTAATCTTATTCCTCAGATGATTACACCGTGGAGTCAACATTGATCTTCCGTGACCTCAGAAAAACACAGGCCCTCCAGTCAGAAAGACTGATGGTGAAGCGTGTTTTTGTGTGCGAGCGGTGGGGAGGGGGAGGGAAGGGGGAGGCGGAAGGGGAAGGGGGCGATGCCTCTGCCGTGGCTAAGTGTGTGGCTGAACCACTGTGATGGTGCAGGCACAGAGGACTGGTCAGGGCTAGGCCCCTCACTAATATACAAAAATATTAAAATGGAGCACTGTTATGGCAAAAAGATCACAGTGGAGAAACATTTCGATTATCAAGGGATATTAAAAACATTAAAACCCTCCAGCCGCTCAAATATGTATCTTCAGAATTGTATGTTTCTATGCAAATAACCACTATGGATGAGAAAATATTTTTGAAGACTTTGGGATGGTTTAACATGACCGTCCAAGTAGACAGTAAAAAAGGTTAGTCAGTAAATTTTGGGTTTTTAACGCAGAGACATTGGATTGGTACTTGGTATCGGCAAATTTATCGGAATCGGTTTTGGGAAGGAAGAAATAGTATCGGAAAATCTCTAGTGAAGAGTACCGGTTCTGGACAGATAAGGTTTATTTGGTTAGTTTGTAATACGTCAATCTTTCGTAAAAATGCCAATAAAGCTTTTTGAATGTAATTGACTGATGGATTGTGTCTAATGTTAGTACAGCTATCCCTATAATTTTGGTGAATGGCTGTAAATTTCTCAGAATAATATGGTAAATATGTGAAGGAGAAGAAGATTCCAACAGGACTCCATAGAATGGAAGAATGGAAGTGAGAACTTTCCCACAATGTAGAGTAATTAGACCATTCGTGGTCACAGTTTGGTTCAGTAATCCCTTTCACACCTGCTTTGTGTTTGCTACACCAAATATATCACATTGTACATTTTTAGTTATTACAGTGGGTGTGAGTGAAGCTTTCAGAAATATTTTGATTAAATAAAATATATCTCCATATTAAAAAGACTGAGTAAATGCAGCAGTAAGATAGTCATAATGAGTTGTTGCTCAGGAGATTAAAAGATGGAATCTGTACGTCTGATCTTTCTTTTTACAAATGTCAGAACCATCTTCCTTTTACATATGAGACTATTGGGGTAATAAGTAACAAAGGGCAAGTAGAATTTTCATTTAAAACATTGTAAATATTATGAACTGCATGTTTGTCATTAGTTTGTGGTGTGCAAATGAAAAATGCATGTTATATTCTGCCAGACCTTTGACATGCTTGAGTCTTTTGTGGGAACTCAAGAGCAAGATATTCATATTTGATATGGATTTGGGTTACATCACCAAATCTGCTCATCTTGAACTCTCCGTTTTCTTTTGCAAATATATATTACTATCCTTAAAACATGGTGAAATTCTGTATTTCTCTTATTGTCATCATCCCATGAAAAAAAAAACTAATATTGAAAGTGTGTGTGAATCCAAAGCCTGATGTACCTTATTCCTCTGTGCCATAGAACTCCAAAAACTGTTGACATCTTTTTTCATAACCATAAACAAACACTGTAGTTTTTCAATTCCAATCAATCTCACATACGCAGTCATGCTCCCCCAAATAACCCTTGGATTACGGATTAATCCACCGCTGAAAATAGTCCCCAACAAATGTATTTTTAAATATATGAAACACTTTATATGCCTCTATATGACCTACAAAAGCCAATCAGACCACCAGAAAAAAAGTTGGCTATTTTTATAAAGTTATTCTTAATCCTTGTCATCGGTGTCATTGGGTCCAAAATCAGACCAGAAACTCCCTATGCTCAGGCTCAAGCAGGGCCTCCGGCAGCCTGCTGGAGGGAAGGGAGGCACGGGAGACCCGGAACCAGGACTGAGCGGGGCAGACTGTCAGACCCTGCTGCAGGAATATAAGAGGTTACAGGGATTCTGGTGCTTGGAAACACTACCACTGTTGGCCACATGGATCGCCAAAACCAACACAAAATGAAAATGCCTTGTTGTAGCTTTAATAGTTAAAAGAAAGAGAAAGCGACATATTGGGTTTTCCAGCATGTGGTCATAGAGGTGGACAGCACGGACAATCCTCATATACAATATTTACTGAAATGGCTGAAGCAATATATCAGCCCACTGTCATCAGTTTTATTTTGTCCCTGTAGACGTGACAATATTTCTATGTGTTGTTAAAATGTATGCCAGGATTTAGTTTACAAAATATTTCATTGCATTTATTACAGTAAACACCATCACACCCCAATAGCACATGACATGACCTACTTTAACTCACCACCAGGTCTTCACCCCTGGCAGTAGATGCAAACATGTCTCTCTATGAACTGCACTGCACACCGCCCTCGGCCTCTTGGCAAGCTCATATATTGCTCTGGCAGTTTAATTGAACTGGGGATGAATTAGTCCAACAATCTATTAGGTCCAACCTGTAGGGGCTGAGGCGTCTGTATGAGGGTGGTTGCTATTCCTCATGCACATGGGCTCTGATTCCGGGACTTGAACGCACGGAATGACATCTGGACATGTTTTGCTTGGCTCTAGCTGAGTGGCAGTGATCTGTGGCTGCTCGAACAGCATCCCACCTTGAATGTATGCAAAATGGAACGACTGGCCCCAAAGGACTACCAATCAGATCTGTTTATTGTGTGCATGGCCAGCACCATGGACAGCACCTGTTGATGTGTGAGCCGACACTAGATGGCAGTATGACTCAAGCCAAATTTTCATCCCCCTCCTCTTCCTCCACCGCCTCATCCTCCCCTCCTCCTCTCATCTTGCAACCCCCTCCCCCCCCTTTGCGTGGAAGCTGCACCCAGCCTCTTTAATGGAATGTCAAGAAAAGGCAGCACTGTGCCTGGCTGTTGGAAATACAGAGTGAGTTTAAACAATCTGCTCACCCCCCCCTAACCCCCCCCCCCCCCCGTTCAAAAAGCTGCGGCGTTTCCTGCGATTCGGGAGGGGTGTTCTCAGTTCACTTTGAGTTAACTCCCATAAACTCCCCGCGGTTGCCGTTCAGCGCTGCAACGCTGTTCCCTCCTCACGGAAAGGATGCCGAGCAGGTTGTTTCCCGAAAAGATGGTGTGTTGTTGGACTTAAAAGGAGCAGCACTTGGTAAACACTGCCTGCTGAACACAGAGTGCGCGGTGCCCACAGTGTGCAGTGGTAACGCACATGCCACGCATTCCTCGCTCACGTTTCATTTCTGTATGCACAGAAAGTAGATCTCGACGTCACTTGCCATTTCTCATCTCGTCCATCAGCGTGCCCTTGCCTCAGAGGACACTGGTTTTGGTGTGATTGAGTATGACCTAACATAATAGCGCTGTCATTGGGCTGAAATATGCACACATGCCGCTATGTGACGAATATGACAAAACAATTAGGCCCCTTTGTGGTTCTATGTTGAGGGCACATCATTGCTGTCAGGTGTTCTTGTGGATCCAGTGATTTGCGCTGCAACGCCATGAGATTGGATCCTTTTCTTGAGCAATAGAGGAGCATTAAGTCCTCTACATGAAATGAAAATATGTAAACTACCACTGCATGTGTGTTTGCGTATGTATATAACTTTTATTGCGTCACTGCTAAGTTTGGAGACTATATAGGAGCAGACAGTGGTTAGAAACTTAGCCATGCCAGGCTGTATATTTTCCCCAGATGGTATTATTAGTGTTGCAGGGTTGTTAGCCACACTGGCCTGCACCGAGCAACTGTGGCTCAGTGGTAGAGCAGGGTTGGCCTTCAATCAAAGTATCGGTGGTTCAATCTAGCCCATGTCGATGTGTCTTAAGGCAAGACATTTAAATAAAAAAAGTGCTCCTGTGGCTGTATGAATGGGCAGGTGACACCTGACATGGTAGCTCCTGTCATCAGTGTGTGATTGATGTCATGTAGTGTTAAAGTGCCTTGAGTGGTCGGAAGACTAGAAAAGCGCTATACAAGTACAGTTTATTTACCGATATATATATATATATACACCAACCCGGAGAAGAAATTGTGTGTATTTATATTTTAATGAACCTATCTGCATGCAGTGTTCACTCAGACGATATCAGTTCACAAACACCAGATAGTAATATTTCATGTGAGCAGTTATAGTCGTAAACATAGACAAATTATATATTCTGTGTTTATAACTATGCTGTAGTATGTTATAAACCCTTTAGTCATTGCAAAAGCTGATACTTGTGGCAAACTTATTGAAAGCACTAACTCGTGTAGCCTCAACCTATTGACCAGCTAAACCAAAAGCACTTTGTCTGTTTTATAACAGTATATAAGTTTAATATTCTAAAACCTATTTTTATATATTACTACTCACTTTAGACACACCATTCAAAACTAAAAGCCTGTGTGTTATTTGCTAAACACTAACATTGATATACCGCAATCAATAATACATCACCTGTACCCAGAATGCACCTGTGAGAACACGTGTAACCAATTAGATCACTTAGAAATCAAAACGTGAACATAGATAGGAATCAGGTTTGCTCTTTGGTGTGCACAACAGTCTCCATTGTTGTGCAGTTTTGAGAGTTAGAGGACAATAATTGCAATGTAATATGTTTTATTTACAGTATAATACAGTAATATGTTATTGTCATCTTCAGTTAAGGTAATTGTGTCTGATGCTGTCATGCGTATATGAATAAACAAATTGTATTTGCGTCTTAGTCTGTATTCACAGCATGCTACAAATGAAAATCAATGTGCAGTCGAATGTGGAAAGAACTATTTATTTAGTATTTGTGTGTAAATATGTGATAGTGTTATGGATCTGAAACAATTAATTAGTTAGATCAGTGGATTCATTGATGAACAAAATGTTATTATACAACTATTTTGACCATAAGTCATTAAACATGATTTTCTCTGTTTTAGATCATTGTTAACTGAATTTGGGATTGTTGATTGGACAAAACAAGATATATGAAACGTAATTTATTTACTTTTTACTTTTTTTTACATTTCATAGACCAAGTTATTAATCGAGACGATACTTGTTCCTTTAAAAGACAAAAATAAAAAAAATATTGATCATAACATAGGCGATCTCAGCAGCCAGACTATTTTTTAGCCATCTGTTAATCATGATGACAAGTTTTCATCGTTAAAAACAAACAAATGCTAAGTTAGCAAACCTTTCATAATGTTTTCAAATAAAAAATAGCTCTTGGTATTTATTTAAATGTTTTTAATCGACCAGCATGATAAACCAATGACACAATGTCCATGTGATGTTCCTCCAAAAGCCCTCCGTGATCTCTCGCTATCACCATCTTCTGTGTTGTCTTTGCTATATGGCCCACAGGAGACGAGTCTCAGCTGCTGACTTTGTCACCGTGACAAGTCCAGGTGGGAGTAAAGCTTAGTCTCTGGCTTCCTGCTGGATCGATGCTCGGCTTTGTGTCTCCCTGTTGTTATCGAGTTTCGCATGTGCTGGGTTACAGGCTCTATTGTCTCCTTAACTGCCTGCACTCTGCTCTGGGTTAATGGAACAGACTCCGCTGGAGAGCAGCACTGGCCGTATACTTGACCTCCATCTACACCACCAGTCTGTGGCTGCTGGGAGGTGGTGTTTGAATATATCTGATGCATATACTCTGTAAGCATTCTGAGAGGTTGTACAGTGAGGGTTCCACTATGAGACATACATGCTGTAAATGTACAGTTTTGTTATACAGTCAAAAAAGATGTGAATGGAACATGATACTGTATGTCAGCTCTGCAGAAATTTGATTCATTGACATGTTTACATTTGTTTTTTTACAGTCAGTAAAGACTTTCTTAACTCACACAGTCAGCAGAAAATAAGTTAATGTGGACTAAACTCTGGATGACTTTTCACTGTTCTGACACAAATGCAGTCTTCTGACCACGTCTTACAAATGTCATGAACTGGAACCAAACCTCTGTATTTACAATCCATTTTGCATGTTTACATACAATACTGTAAAAACTGTTACATTTACCTCAAAAACCAAAACAAACACTAAACATTTTACAGACATTTTACAGTACAAAATAGAAAAGATGCAGTCAGTAGAGTGCAGATCTCCGCCAGGTGTGTCAGCAACGACCACTGCTGTACTTTTTTTATTGGATGAATTCAAGCCATCCAAACACTAATGAACTGTAAGGAGTAAAAAAAAAAACACTTCAGTTAAACTGAAAAAAACAAGCCGCAACATATGCAGTTGGTCTGCATGAAGTTGCCGTACAAGACATTTCATAAAATTTAGCCAAAAGCCGTTCTGTAGTTCTGTTAACTGTTAGTCAAACACACTGTCCAAAACAATAAAAGTGTGCTAACTGTTTTCTGCCCCTCTGTGTCTCTGGCCGTAGAGTAGTGAGTCAGCGATGCACTCAGCAGTCTCATTACTACCCTACCAGCCGGGGGCCGGTTGAAAGTAATGAGTGAAGACTCAGCAGGCAGTCAATGGTAGAATAAAACAGACAGTCAAAAGGTGTTTTGAGAAAGTGTGAGACACAGCAACCACTAGAGGTCCTTGAACATGCAGCCACGGCTGACCACCCAAAATATTATGCAGTTTGCTGAAGCAGAATGCAAGATAGAACTCTGGCGGAGGATAAAATGCGTCAACTCCTGATTGGAATATACAAAACTGAGCCGGTTTTCATTCCTTGATGACTTCTATGAGCGACTTGTGCGAGGCGAGGAAGGGAGCATTTGTCTGGGACGATTCACCGTTCTCTTCCAGGCACAGACCGGGTCACAGTCCATCCCAGGATAGCATCACTTTTCCTTCCACTTTACTCCCAATTCCTCAACCACATACTGTAGAGGAACTCTTTTCCTCATGGAGGTGGAAGGTTCATGACTGCCAGCATGGTCGTCACATTATTTTTATAAATTCGGTAAGACATGTAAATATCTAACACCAGCATTGTGTTTAAAGACGACCTATTATCCTCCTTTTTAACAAGTTAATATAGGTCTCTGATTTTTCCATACCATTGAAGTGTCATTGAAGTGTTTGGCAAAAAAGCCCTCAGTTTCAGCCCTGCTCCACAAATGTTGATTCTTTGTCTGTAGCTTTAAATGCTGCCGCTCCCCACGGCCTCCTGTGGAACTGGTTGTAGCTCTCTAACCCAGGCTTTTCGCTCCTAGCTCCTTGTGGCCGTGGTTATGGCGTCTACCCTGTGGAAAACACAGACATGGCTGCAAACAGAAACTCAAAAGTTCAACCATATCTGTTTGAACCTGAATGGGACTCAGAACAAGGACAGACTTATGCAGAAGTTCAGATATTGAGAATGCAGCGGGACGTTTATCAATAGTTGGTTGACACTTTTGACTTAACTTGATGTGAGTGTGTCGGCGCGGTGGGGAACTGTAGCTAGGTCGCTGATGCTACTGTGAGCTTCATGGTCAATAAGCAATATTGAAATTAGTTCAGTGTTGTTAACGTTAAGTGCTACATTTTCCAATTTGGTAATGTAACGTTGAATCGATGTTGACAACCACATCTTTGTCCTCTAGTTATTTGAACTGTGGGCTGTCTGCAGTGTTTTGTAAACTTGATTGTGCTCCATCTCAACATTACGTGCAACAACTCACTTTTACAATATTCCAACACGTTGTGCATTTTAATTTTGATAAAGGTTTTGGCTCATACACCTTAGCTTGTCAGCAATTTGCCATGAGCCTTACCATATGTAATGCGAGGGAGACGAAGTGCTAAAATCATAAAAAATAGGATTGGGACAGCGCTTTGCGGTGACAGATCTTGTAACCTAGACAACGGCCAAACATGTTACGTACCATTGTGGGTTTGGGACTTTGAATTTCATGTTTCATTGTCCAAGGCACATAAGGGGCCAACCGCATGATTTGAATGTCTTGCATTACAAAGGCGATAAGAGAAGTTTTACTAAGCAAAAATAAGAGAAATGGTTGAATATAGGGGCGTAATACAGCCTTTGCTTGCATTCCTCTGATGTCTTTTATATGCCATCTTATATGTCTTTGTTAATGCAGTGTTTCTGTGTAAATCCAGGCAAACCAGATATGCCAGGCTGAACACCCATGTACTCCTCCTAATAATCTTTTAATTTTGTAACGCTTCCGGGCTTCTCCTGGTAACCTCTTGTTTTACCGTCACAGCCCTGAATTGTGGGCAATTTCCTTAGGCAAAGACAGTGGAAATGTGGACTACCATAAAGTGTGCATAAAGGGCTCAACATGTCTGGGAGAAAGCCGTCATGCAGTAAACCATTTGACAGTGGAACAGAAGCCCTCACTCTGTGAGCGTGGACAACGGGATTGGTCCGAACTGTGGTCCGAACTCTGGTCCGAACTCTGTCGGTCTGCTGTTTGTGTCATGGCCGGTGAGTAAAGGCAACAAACCAAAGGACCCAAATGCAGACAGGATAAGATCAGTGCTTTAATGGAAGTAGCTCATAAATGGGCTTATATGGTCTGCGATCATAAGGAAACCTTCCGCGGGTAAAGTCATGGTATCTGGAGGGCTTATGAGGGAACGTGAGAACATGCGTGGAAGGGGAAGGGGATGTCAGGTGACCAAGTTCGGCAAGCTCTGTAAAGGGAGCTGCAGATTCAGATCATGGTTCTCTGCACGTCCATCACTATGAATAACCCCTTTCACTTTGTCATGTAATACAAATTATAGCTGCCATGACTTACTTTTTAATGGAACTTGGTTTATCAAAGTTGAGACACATTAAGAGCATTATTTAAACCACATCAAGCCATTGTGCTCCAGACATCAAGATATTAAGAACCCTTTTGCTAAAACGTTGTCCAGACAAGGTCAAAAAATAATGTGCGGATGCTCAGATCTGAAGTCTTTAAGCCTATACTGTGGACTATTTCCTCATAATCTACAGTTTTGTCAGGCAGAAGCTTGGCTGGCGGGCTTATTGTGGCTGGCTAGCACAAGATCAGTCAGCTGGACGTATGGGGACTTAACAGCAGAGACGTACAATTATAGTATCTATATAAACTCAGTGTGAGTTGATGATTGCCATACACATACACATGTAATTATTTTTCAAAACTCCAGCCATCATTATAAACGAAACATTTATTACACTTTGCTGAAATCATAAAAAAATCGAGGGCGTTGTGTTCGATCTTTTTTCTTTACTCATGTATCTTCAATGCCAATTCAAACACAACTACTGGTTAGAGAGCATTAGAATAGTTTATTTACATTTGAAACATTATACTGTTATTGTTATGCATTTCCATCAGGCATTTATTTGAGAATATCTAAATATCTAAAAAAATCTAAATATCTTTATTTATGTAAAGGAAAACAAAATTCAGGCGGCAGATGACAATTTAAAAATATATAAATAAAATGGAATATGATAAGTTATAATTTGCATGTAATGCATGACGAAGAAGCAGTGAAAATGGCTTTCATCGTATCATATTCAGAACCATGGACAGAGAGCGGAGGTCTAATTATCATCAGATATTTGTTTGAACTCCACAGAAAATACAGAAATGAAATCACAAGCTAATTTCCAGTAGGTAAAGATATGGTTTTCTTTTAAGTTTTTAATTTGCCACAAAAGTGAGTACAAAACAAGTGCAGACAAGTACATGAACACATTTACGGCCAAGAAATGATACAAAGTATGACGGGGACAAAAACAAAGGGGACAAAAGTAAACTGAGAAGAATAACGATTTAGACTGAAGAGCATAGAGAGTGAGAAACGGAGGTCCAGCAAAATATATAGATGGACGTGTGTGTGTGTGTGTTGTTGTCTTAACACATATTTACAGCCCAATATATATATATATATATATATATATATATATATATATATATTTATTTTTTTTTATTTATTTTTTTTTCTTTTCTCTCATTTATTTGGGAGGGGGTCTTTGTTTAACAATGGGCCTTAAGTTACAAAATGTTGAGAATCCCCGTGCTAGGGGACCTCGACTGAAATATGATCAACCCACACTACTCGCCTTAATAATCACTAAAAAACTATCTTATTCTACTTCTTCTACCTACATTTCACAGATGTTGCCGGTGCCCAGGGCCAACTGCTCCACATAACAGGCAGCTACCTGCATATTACAATAGCAGACACTTAGAAATATTTAACCTTTTTTTTCTTCACTCCTCTCGTATTAATACCATCTAGTTATTATGAGTATCGTTTACATTCACTTGAAAAAAAATAAGATTCTAATTCATTCATTTATTTTTCCACCCTAATACGCATATTCATACACATAAACATGCGTGCCATATTCATCAGGTCCCCCCTTAAGCACTGCGTGATTACACTAATTTAAGTTGCAGTTAACTACAAGATGTTACTATTAGAATTATTACGACTATTATTTCATCCTATTTTTGTTTTTCTGATGTATCAAGACAAGTTCTGTGCGTGGATTTGTTTTCATAGTCTTTTCTTGGATATTCCTCATTGTTGTTCCTGTAAAGTCACTCCTGTTTTCTTCCTGCATCAAGAAAAGAAAAGAAAGTATGAACAGTGAACATAAAAGAAAATGAGATCTTACCATGTCATTTTGTGTTAAGCTCATAAGGCAGGGTCAGTATGTATCATTTCATACAGGCACAATATGTCACATACACCATCACACAACAAACACTGAACATTGTACGCCGGATGTGTCTTTTCCTCGTTCATGAGGTTTTAAGGTTCGGGGGAGGGGTTTGTGAATGCCTTCATGTAATACGTTCTCTGAGATGATTTAGCCAGTGAAATGGGACTAATCAAAGCCACTGAGGTCGACAATGTAAGAATAACACCTCCACTCAGTGAAGAGATGATTTATGTTGTCGAGATAACGACAGAATGCTGCTTACGGGCAACACGTTCCTCACACTCTCCTTGACGATGAGAGCAGATGTTTATTTTTGCCCGGGAGCGTCTGCCCTTGGTGGTGTGTTTCATTACATTGTGTCCGCGGGCAGGTGTGTCTGTTGTATGCATGATTTATTTAACAGATTCAGGACTTCAGCGGTGCGACCGCCTGTCACATACGTTGGAACTCTAAAGATATGCTGGAAACAAGTCATTAAAAATCTTTTTGCAAGATGAGGGCACTTTGTAACTGTTCAATGCTGAATTGTTCATCAAGGACATAACCTCAATAGAAATTAAAATGTTGTATAACTAATAAATAGGTTGTCGTGGGCTTTGAGGTCTATAAAACAACGGTGTCAGGTGTTTTATTTCCACAAAAAAAACCACCCTAATTATAGGCTTTGTTCTGGTGTGCCACGTTCGAGTTGACAAATGCGCCGAAAAAAAGAAGTTAGTGACCAATGAAAACCAGTGGTTACTTCTTGTTTATATCTGTTAATTATTAAGGCTCTCTTTCAAACTCTCACACCTGGGCTGGAAAGACTAACGAAGACGGTTTTATTTAGTTTCTGTTGAATGAAAAGTGTTGTGAATGATCAGCGAGTTAAAATGACTGTTTTTGTCAATGGAGTGTCGTAGCATTGAGGAGCTCATATAACTTCTGTTGCTTTCAGAACCGTGTGAATTTTGGGTTCATTTTTACCAGGTTTATTTGTAATGATTGGTGGAAGAGCAGAAAGCTGGTTTTGGTGAGTTTTTCTTCTTTTCGAGGAGAGCCTATTAATTGCATGTGTTGTACGATAATACAATTATAATAATTTGTAAAAAATCCCACTTGATTATATTTATCATATACTCACTTCAACAAGCATCACATATCAAAGGGGCATACAAAAAGCCATGACCACTGCAGAGTCATTTGTCCAACTGTAAAAAGGGCCTTAGGTTTACTTCCTCTGCATGGTACAGCGTTATTAATAAAGATGCAAATGTATGTCTTTCCTTCAGTCTCCATAAGGCCCCAACATCCTCCAGCAATAAGGTAGGTCAGCCTTTATACCTCGAATAAAAAAAGTTGACAATGAAATCGCTGCATCCCTCACCGCTGCTCGTTAAGCTCATCGCTCGGAGCGCACTGTAATAACTGAAGGTAACTTACAATGTCTTTATTACCTCTCTTCTCTCATCTGGAATCTGCTGTCCGGACATTCAGAGGACAATGGACATGTTTTTAAATGAGAAAAATGGACCTGAGCAATAAAAGTGAGGTTTAGGACAATAAAAAACATCTTGAAATGTGAGGAGCATGTCCCCCACATCAGTGAAGATTAAACCCTCGATCTAAAAAGTCGTGTATGAGGATTTCTGGTGAGAGAGAGAGATAAATTATCTGATAACTACCTTGGTGTCTGTGAAAAGGTAAAATATCTTGGTCATGTTATTACAGAACAGATGACTGATGATGATGATATTTATAGGCAATGTCGTAGGATGTATGCACAAGCAAACATTCTCTCACGCAAGTTTGGTGTGTGTACAGATGGAGTGAAGGTGTCTCTGTTTAGAGCAGATTGTACACCACTCTACATGCATACTTGTGGTCTAATTATAAAAAAGCAAGTCTACAGAGACTTCAAGTAGCTTATAATGACGCAATGAGAATATTACTTAAGAGCGCGAGATGGTGTAGTGCCAGTGAAATGTTTATGGCTGCAGGAGTCAATACTTTCCAAAGTGTTTTAAGAAATCTTATGTATAAATTTATTTGCCGGGTTAATGATTCTGAAAATGAAGTAATCTTGGTTTTATCAAACATAAAGTTTAGCACTACACGCTACCAGTCCCAGCTGTGGAGACATTGGTACAGCTGTCTCTTTATAAGGCATTGGTAGGCTTATGAATTTTAATTGTGCTTTTGTATGTTTTTTTATTCTATGTAATGTTTTGTCTTATCTGGACCCTGAGTCTGAAATAAAAGTTTGATTGATTGATAAAGTTCATACCGCAGTCCCCTTCGATTGCTGAGTGGCCAGTGTCCTTGTGCCAATGAAACAAATGAAGAGAGGACTGTTTTCAGCCACACAACTCGGGCTTTGTCCCGGAACAATAAGCTGCCAGCTGACTTTGTGCATTTCTTCTTCTCTCTCTGGTCCCCCGACCACATAAAGAGCTTCACACCACATGTCAACGTTTACCCCACTCACACACACATTCATGGTGACAGGGAGAATGAAGTTGTCATGCTGACTAATATAAATCAGAAAGGAGACAGCAAAGGGGTTTGATGATCAACTTCCTGTGATAATTATAGTATTTTTCCTGTAATTTCAGTCCGAGGAGAATAGCAAACCAATTTCAACTTGAAGCTGTTTTTGTGTGCGTGCGCGTGGGTGTGTGCGCGTGCGTGTGTGTGTGTGTGCGAGTGAGTGAGTGAGAGGGAATCATGTGTAATGGCAGTCAACAAAAAATAATAAGTAACAACAAAAGCAACAATAATAACTAGAGAATGTATTTCCTGTCGAATGAATGCTGATGGCTGAAATAAACATAGCTGTAAATGCTGAAATCTGGAATTATAGCGAGTTGGAAACAGGAGCAGCCAACCGAGAATCTGCTGGGAAACAAGAATGGGCCCCGGGGAGAAGGTCAGAGCTCAGGAACTTGTTCTGTGATTCCGTGCTGCTCTGAACCCGGCAGAGACGATGCAGAAGAGCGGACACACTGACCAATCAGAGCACACGGGCAGCATATCCTCATACAATGGTTCGTATGAGATCTTAAGAAAAGTTACTCCTCATTTGTCGATTCCCGCTCGTTACATAAACTCTGTTCAAAACAAACGTCTTGTCTTCACAAGAAAAAAAACTAAGTTAGGTTTAGGCAACAAAACTACGTACTTAGGTTTAGGATAGGATTGTCCTAACTACAGAAGTGCCGTTACTGAAGTTTTGTGACAAATAAATCAATGTTGCCTTCTTGCTTCACACAGGGATAGGACAACGGTCTGCTGGTCGGTTTCTGTTTGACCCATCCACCACCTCACCTGCCCGCCCACGAGAGCAGCCCAATACAAGTGATGCAGCAGAGACAGTAAATATGTATAATTTCTTATAAAGACCTGAACATTGACGTATTAACCTGAGGGAGCATGATCGGTCACCGTTAAGCTCAGTGATCAGATCCTTCAAACTGGGGTTTATAGGTTTTTTTGCACATATATAGGCTTGTACTCACGATAGACATTCTCCTACACAGTTCATCATTTGTACTGATAATTCAGCCAGTTTTATTTTCCAATACAGCAGTGTTTGAATTGTATTGTTGTTGACAAACACAAAGGTTACCGAGCATATGACTTCCCACTTGTACTATTGTTGGTGCAGTAATACCCTAAGCAGATTGCTGTTGAGTAGTGTCAACATATTTTGATTCATTATGAAACTGTGGGGAACATTGTCTCGGGCAAAAACTGCCTCGTCACTGTTTACCTTCAGCTCTGCTGTAAGGCGACACTTCATTAAAGAAGGAGACGGGCTGGAGCTATGAGGTTTTGCCGAAAGTTACCATGAAAGAGAACATGCTCCCTCCTCCACCAACTGATGTCAATTAGCTTTTTAGCAAGGTGCACCGCCACAACTGCTGTAGTGGATCAATAATGTGTTGCTCAGCTTACAGTGTCAATGCCCGTCTGTGTTTACCTGCAAACTGTTTAAGTCAACGGTGTTTGTAATGAATTTAGCTTGATTATTAAAAGTGGGTCCGTCACTCTCTCTTACACACACCAACTCTCTAAATTCATATTTCCTTCAGCTTTGCAAAAAAACACGCGGTTTATCTTCCTACACACACATTTTGTGTGACGCCTTCCCTCAGACACACAATCACCTCCACTTACAGAGTTTGCACACAGATTCAGTCGGCAGCCAGTGATCCCTAGGTGCAGGGGTTACCGTGGCGAACAAGTGTATGTGGCTGGCGTTGCTGTGCGTGGGAGAGGCGAGGAAAACGAAACATCTGTTATGTTGCTGTATAATCAGCACGACTGCGTGGGCGGAGGAGATGAAAAAAACTTTGAGTGAGAGTGATACCGAGATGCAACGCGCTCCCTTGCGTCCACAGGGCCGTCGCTGAGTTTTATGACTGTTATCACACAAACGGGGGCACGTAAGGTGGTGGGACTTGCTTTATGAGTGACAAGAGCGTGCCTGTTGGCGGGAAAAACAGCCGTTAACGTCGTCCACAGCAGGCCTCATTGCTAGCTCTGGCACCCGGTTTGGAGAATTTCCCTGGGTTCGCCTTGAGGCCCGGTGATGCATGACGGTGATGCATGACCTGTCGAGTTTTTTCTAGTCTGAAATACAAGTCTAGGTGAAATACAATGACTCCCCGGAGAGACGGACAGAAAGATGAAGCAGTAAGGGAAACAGACAGAGTGTTAAAGTCTGATGAGGATGACCTAAATTAGACTTTGAGTGATGCAAATGGCTGTTTAACATGTGTTTGCGTGCCTGACTGAAGGCATCCGATTACATGTTTTTCCCGCGAATGCATATGTGCGATCCATGCATGTGCCTGCTTGTGCGTGCGCGTGCGTGCGTCTGCCAGAGTGTAATGGCGCCAGGCCCTCCAGCTAACAGGCTACAATCCAAATGAGATCTGAGGAACTGTATGTCAAGCCAGCTATTCATCAAACATAACAGCAGCGAGAAGCAAGATTGAACGGTGGAGATAGGATCTTCAATCATCGAGTGTTGGAGGCCACTTTGTGGGTTTCATCTCCACAAAATGTGACACACAGTACAGGACTGTGAAGTGACTATGGTAATGTATGAATAGATCTTCTATGAACAATTGGCGGTTCTGAAATGACATCCACAGTGGTGCAGCGGATATTGTGAAGTCTTTAGTATCAACAAAATAAGCTTCATGTAGTAGAAGAGAGTGAAGATTAAAGAGAGTTCAAATCACTACCGCCAACCCAATCTTTTTTTTTTTTCAATTATGTTCATATGGAATGATTTTGCACAAGCAATTATGTCTTTGGGGAAATGTAAAAGGGAGCCAGAAACATTTGTATTAAACCAACATACAAAATCAACAATTGAGCTCAGTCACAACGTTCAGATTCAATACAAAAACTAGTGTGAAGGATATGTGAGTGTCGGGAACAATAAGGGTTTGGAATCTACTGATCACGGTCACTCAAATAAAAACTGAACATAACAGTTTGAACCAGTAATACAACAGAACTTACAACTGAACTGAACACACTTGGGATGCTGAACAATGCTGCTTTACAAAAGGTGATACAATTGGCCTCTTTCACCCAAGACATGTCTCAGTCAGAAGAACACATTAAATCAAAGATGGCTGAATTCCATTTAGGGTCTTCAGTTTCAGGTTCCTAGTAACATGCATGCTGATTTACTGTCAAACTGGAGACACTTGAATAGAATTTTTTTTTATTGTGAATGACATAATTACCACCTCTGCTTTCCTTACTATGAAGAGTCAAAAATATATGCAGTGAAAACATCCTATTGCTTACTGATGTACGCTTTGAGGTGTATTTTAATAGTGATGCATTCTAGCCTCGAAAAAAAGTAATCAGATCTTTGAGCCACGGTGAACAGTGAAGTGATTTGTAATTTCCACTTCTACTACAGCTGTGCTCATGGTCCGTGGTTCAATCCCTGGTCCTTGCGAGGTACTAGTCCAAGTGTCCTTGGGCAACATCATGAACCCCAAATTGTTCAAAATTGCTGTGCCATTGTAGTGTGGGTTGGCCCATTGGGAACAATAAACATTACCATGCAACTCAGTCGTTTGTTGAATGACGATGTTTCTGAAGCAAAAACAGTTTGATAAACACATTTCATATCAGCCTCAGTAGCCAGTAAAAAAAGATCAATAAAAGATCATGGTTTGTGTTAAAATAACCCAACAACTTAACAACCACCTGAGCAGACTTTTCTACATAACGAGTGTAAAGTCATGATTACTTTCGATTTCGCAAGAGACACGAACAGTCGTCACCTATAAAACCACTAAAATGTAGCCAGGTAGAACCTGTTCTACCCTAACCTATTTTTGAGGCCTTCGCATGAAAAAAGCATGCACATACTAAAAACAGTATATATCTGCAACCACAAGGTCTATTTGAATACGTTTTGTGTTATTATAAAGGTAATAACTGTGAGATTTATAAATAACGTGTAAATATCAGTATATATGTTACTGGTTAAAAGTAAATGAAGATGGAACACAGAAAAAAATAAAATATTTCAGTTTCGTCTAAAAATAAAAGCATGATCATCACTTTAGAATAATGCAGTTGCAGTTTTAAACCTTTTTTATATCATATCACAATAAGTGAACACTCTCTCTGCACAGTTTGACTTTGAATAAAGTGAAGCAGAAAACAATGAAAGAGCTTTTAGTACAGACAGGTAAGAACAATCCTCTGAAAATTAGAATTTATATCTTTTACCAAAACTATATATTTTACTTTTTTTTTCACTAATTATGTTTAATACATCCATATACAGCATTAACATACACAATGCCAAACTAAAATAATGTTTTTTGCTCTGAAATCTCTATAAAATGCATATTTTTGTTCTCAAAATCAGAGTTCTGGAAAGTAAAAAGGCTGTTATTTTTTCTGTGAATTCCTCACAGAGCAGAGTGAGACCTGTTAACTCTCAGAGATAGGTTTATAGAGGGAAACCGGTGAAATTAGATTGACAGCCAGCACTGCTAGCCAATACAAAGTCAGTCAGGTCAATTATGGTAATTTCATGGGGGAGCTGCTGCCCATCCCCCATATGTAAATTTTCAGTCACAAAGACCCGTGGAACCTTTGTTTTTCAGCAGACGTTTCACATGGACCTGTTTCAGTCAGGAACAGCAGAAATATGTCTTTCTACAGCGTTTCATCATAAGGTATGAGGCTTGTTTATGTTATTTTGCTGGTTTCATCATCGTCTGAGGCTGGTATTCTTTGGCTCAGACATCGTTGAGGCTGTGGTCTATAGGGATTTGAGTGGTATGTGCGGAATCCCTGGGTTATTGGCGTTCGTTTGCGTGGTCTCATGCCTATGTAACATAAAGCTAACTCGCGGTAGGTCGACATATGCCGAGCAAGTCCAGTGGCTGGCGAGATATGAATATGAATATTTGGTTATGCATTTCGTTGGTCTTGATTAGTTGTGTTTGGAGCATGTACAAATGGCTTGCATGAGCTTGTAGCCCGGGTTTTGCTTGTTAATCTGATATAAAATATCATTATTATTTTTTTATTATTATATTTTTCTCCCAGGGCTTCCCCTAAATTTCTTAACCAGTGTGCCCCGAAGCCCCCTCCTGAGGGGGCTCTCGGGTAGAAGAGGTTTTAGAGTTAGTTAATGACACACAAATGACTCTCCTTCATGGCGTTACTTGACTCCAAATGTCTCTACTGGGTCAAATAATTCTCCTTATATTCCAGGGTGTAGCAACAGTGGGGGGTCGACGGGGTGACCGTTGTCCTGTTTAACTTCTCTGGTCTCGGATGCTCTGCGTCTTCTCACTCGAACTTCTGCGGCCGCTACGAAAGAAAAAGGAATCACCCTCAGTCGTAGGTACACACAAAATGGAGGCTCACTCGCACAAGTTTCTCTCTCTTGGTCACTTTCCTTTAGTTAGCTTATAGAAGTCGTTGAACCAAGTCTTGCTGCCTCCACGTCATGTCTGACTCATCCACCGCTGTCCGTCCGGTACGTCGTCTTGGGCCTTATTTTTGCTTTGCCGCCCCGTTTACCGTACGTAAACTAGTACAGCTCCAACTCCATGGTCCAAACTCTGGTATGAGTCTCTCCAGTTCCTCTGGCCACCCTTGTGTCGCTCCTACTTATTTATTTCTTCTCTGTCGCAGCTCAAATCCACCATTAAATATCACTGTCAATCCTGACCAGTCTCAGCTGTGTTGGGTGTGGTCCAATTAATCAGCTGTTTGTTCTTCTGACATTTAATATTCACTGCGACTGTAGATCAAGGTGATAAAAAATAAGTACATGCAATGATACTTCAAATATAATACCACTAAACCATGCAACACACATATCAAAACCAATAAAAAGCTAAATCTAAAACAATGGATAAAACCCTAGCTTAAAAGAACCCACTTTGACATATACATATATAACAATGGTAAAAAATCCTACATTAAGATACCAAGACCTTGAGGAAAACCATAGAAAAATCCATGCTGTATTTAAAACCTTTGACATTTTGAGATTTGTACTTAGTTCCTCCCTCTCGTGTCACTTCTGGTTCCAAATAACCAAGATGGCGATGGCTAAAATGCTCTACTCAAGGTCTCTAAACTTTATTCCACAAACCAAAGGGTGATGTCACAGTGACTATGCCCACCTATTTAATACAGTCTATTTGCTTCCTGTCTGTAAACTGCTCAGAAAGCCCCGTATTGTCAACATACCGAGGGAAGTCATACATCCTCTGAATGCCCTTGGTCTCTAGACTGTGGTTGTAAAGTTTCATAGTGTATGATTACCCTAGAGGTCACAAAAGGTCATTTTATACAGTGACGTCAAAGGTCTCACTAAATGAAATGGCTACAATGGGGACTAGCATCATCACACATTGATACAATTGACCCCTCGCTAAGTCCCACCCCTCGAACAGGTTTCCAGTCTTACCCAATTTATGCAATTCCAAGACTGGAGAAACCATTATTAGAATAGAAACAAAGATAACAGCATTGTTTTGTGCCCCAAACTTCATGGGATTACCATAAAGCAGGCATGCCTGTAAAAGAGATACTAGTGGGTTCCGATAGAACCTATTGTCATTGAAATATCCTTAGGTGAGAGGTCAAGGGATCCTTTTGAAAAGATTTTCCCTTGCCAAAATCTGTGTGTTATGAGCTAGCATGACACGGTTGGTACCGATGGATTCCATCTTCTAGTTTTAATATGATACCAGTGTTATGATGTCATATGACACCATCTTTACTTTAGCTCTAATGCCAACGACAGCCTCTGAAAGACAGTAAAGTCGGCTGATATCAGCAAAGAGGGCAGGAGGCCATTTAATAACATTTGCAAAAGAAAAAAACTAACTTTTGTCCTTCCATCCTTCAGTCCTTCCATCTTTCTATCCTTCCTAGTTCAGGAGGAGGAGCCTATTAGATTGGTTCAGGTATCTCTGTCAGGTGAATAGATTTGTTGAGTCATAGCCCTGCTAGAATGGTAAAATAATGCAATTATGAAAGAAGCCATAGATCACAAGTGTGCCCCTTTTAATTATGGCAGTGGACACGTGAGTTCCTCTCATAATTTCTTTCACTATATACTCTCAGCACTCTTTGGTCTGGAATGTATTTATAATGTGCACAAGAGTAAATGTAAGGCTTTATTAAAAACAGCTCAGCCCAGGAGAGCCGCCATGCCTGTGGATACTGTATTTCATAAAAACAACCAGAAGGGTAACGTCTCTTTAATATTAAAGCTGAGTCACTCTGCTGCTCTCCGCCTCCCTCCGCACTGGCTAGAGGTTAATGAGAACAGTTTTCCCCCGTGCCAACACATTTTCCTATAGTTGATACTCTGTGGTCACATTATTGTGTTATTGTGCTGCTCACGATGCACGACGACTTCAAGCAGCAGTGTGTTTCTGCACCGTCAAACCTGTCAGTGTGTGTCGTCTTTGTCCCGTGAGCTTCTGTGGGTGGGGCCTCTCTCTTTTCCTGTTCCGTCTCTGTGGCTATTACCTTATTCACCTGCACTTCTTTTTTTTTTTTTCAAACAAACCGGCATCATCTAATACATCACTTTCTGTGTGTCAGAGAATGTTCCTAGATCTAAACCTAAAGTATGCAGTAGTAGGTCATTTATTAGATTTTGTTTTGTCTTGGAATGACAGTCCCATCTTGTCGTAAACAAGGCTGTTAATCTGTAGAAACATTCTGTCAGATCAGCATGTGTCGGACCTTGTTAGGGTCATCCAGCTCGTTAACCCTCGTTAGGCTCCCGCCTCATTAGGTCTCATTAACGACTCCCACACAGCGGACGGCCCGACTGAAGATGCTGGACATGTTTCTGCTCTGTTACTGGCTGATAAATCTGGTATTAATCTATATTTGTATGAAACGGTCTTTAAAAACCCAAACCAACGAAAGCCTGACTAACAAGAAGATGTTTTCTGATACCATTTTCTCCTTCTCGATACCGATTCCTGAACTTATTGGCCGATACTTATATTTACTTATGAGCCTCTGTTGAGAGTTGCACATGTGCGGTACAGATCGGGTAGTGTTGTTGTTCCTGTGTAGCATGAATGATCTGATATGATAACGTGAAATTGGATCGGTGTATAGACTCCAATAGACTATTGAAAAATAATCCTGATTCTGGTATCGGTATAAGAACAACTCTGCTAATTATGTGTGTATCCAAAAAGTGACTTCACTACGCAAAAAATGCACAAAACAAAAGCACCTTTTCCTTGCCAGCGGTTCGAAGACATTTCTGACCTGTTTTAACAAAAAATATATATATCTATATTTGTGTGTGTTTTTTTTTTTCTTTAATGTTAACACATTGGTTCTTTCTGAAGATTTGCATCCACAGTAAGGACACATTGGTTTAGGGATAAAAGCCACAGACAGAGTAGAAAAGCCAAAAGGTATAGCAGATGAACATATTGTGGGTTTGAGCTTGTTCCAAAATCAATCTATTCTTACTACGTAGAGCACTATATTTACTCTTCAACAATTCATTTGAGTGTCCAGATTATTAGTGGGAATTTTATCCACTTTCCTTGAGAAAAAAAGTGTCCATGGCATGGACACTGCCTTCTGCGTACAATCCCACAGTTCAATGTGTCACATTTTATAGATGTGTGACTGTACAGATGTCAGTGATGCCACCAAATGATGATGATTCATAATATCCTGAAATCTCTTTTTACAACTCACAGTAGTCTATTATATCAGGAGGAGTACACGTGGGAGTGATTTCAGGCATCTGTTGACAAGAAGAAAAATACAGAATAACAGTAGCCTTGTCCTTTTATTTTACTTCATGAAATTCTTGTTTTGGAGCATCTGTATTCCACGAAGAAGATTTTCAGGCTTATGGTTTGGTCTTGACAGGTCTATCGGCCTATCACAGGCAGCTTTGGTAATTGCCACTCCATCTCAGCACGGACTTCTTCCTCTTTGATCAAAGTTGGATTTACTTGCTCGAGCAAAATTAACGAAGACGGCGATGAGCAGTACACCCACAAGAGGGTTTTAAAGCCCACCTCTTCAGCAGCTTGTAATTTAATCACTACGTCACTGGTTGTTATTGAAAAACCTTCCTCTGACATTCAGGGAATTAAACACTTGGAGGCAGTAAAAGTATGACATATTTCGTCTTTAAAAAAATTACTGGTTTTGGTCAGAATTACTATGCCCCAATTGTTTTTTGTGTTGCATGCTTTCATTATGTCAGTCCTGTGACGTATATTCTCATTCAATAAGGTATTTGAGAGCACATGAATGCATCAGAAACAGCAAATGATGGGTAATATGAGCACAGCAGCAATCCCGAGGGCCAAAGAGCAGTGTGCTGACAGTTGTTAGTGCTTTGACATATTGGTCATTTTATTATGAGGCAGAGCTGAAGAACTCGCATCAGTTCTGGGAAGAGTAATACTGTCGCCTTGGGTACATTTCTATGCACCTGTATTAGGGCAGTGTATTGCTGACGTGATCCTTTTTATTAAAAATGGGATCCAATTAGTGGGTTTGATCTCCTGTGTGTACATACACTATAGTTCTCTGATGGATATGATGCAGTTTTATTGATTCCATATTAAGTCTGTGTATGTCATAATCCTGAAGCAGGACTTTGTCTAAATTAAGAATACAAACAGTTTCCTGCTTCTTAACAGTCGCTGGAGGTAGATGGATGCAGAGGGAAGTTTTTGAAGGCCTATAGGCCTATGAGAGTGGTCCAGCCTGGTCCGGGAAATTAATATCTATTATTAATATCGGATCCAGGCTAAAAGTTATAGCATATTTCAGTGTGAACATCAGCTGGTAAAATCATATGCAATCATTCATTTAGGTGGCAGTATGCAGTAGATACTGATTGAGTATGTAGTATGCAGTAATATGCAAATTTAAACACCCTGAAAGTGGCCCGAGCCCCACGGCTTGTGCAAAAATGTAGACAATTTGAGTTGCAATGGCAGAATGGTGCTGTTCATGTGCAAACTATGCACTAATGCTCCAGGAAAGTGAAGAACAGTTGTAGCGTTATCCAGCATCCATGTAGCGTTAGCATCCAGCAGAAAAATAGAACTGCAGTCAACGAGCCACGTTTTACCCTCTGCAAATAACATGCTGGACTCTGCAGAGCTCTAAAGTTCCTTCCCCGCTACGACACTGAGCGCTGCTCGCTTGTATATGCAGAGTTTATTAATATTAATGTTCAAATTGTAAAGAAATTGACACTACTCTTGCTGGGGTCCCCAGTAATACACCAGCCAAATGGGAATTAGATTGGATGAGCGGTTCTCGAGATGTCAGAACGACACACAGACAGACAGAGATTCAAGTCGGATGATACATATTTATAGTGTTTGCATAGCAGGCAGCAAGCTCCGGTTCAGAAAAGTGAAGCCAATGCAGAAGTGTCTTCAACTTGCTTTCTCTCTAATGTCCACCAGGGGGCGACTCCTCTGGTTGTATAGAAGTCTATAGAAAATGACTCTACTTCTCTCTTGATTTATTCCCTCAGTAAACATTGTAAACATGAGTTTATGTCTCAATCTCTAAGTTTCAAGTCTTCTTCAATACAGCCTGATGTTCATTCAGTAAATTATGGTCCATTTAGAGTCAAACAGACCATAAAGCAGGGTATTCTTTAGGGAGGGGCTACAAATTGATTGACAGGTTTCTACTAGAGTGTTGTCCTGTCTGGGAGTTGCCCATGTTTCGCCTTAGAACTTTAACATTTCTCAGTGTGTTTTCACTTCATGCTAAGTTAAATGTAACATTTTGGTTGTCTAAAAATGTCTTATTCAGCGTTGGTTGTACTTAGTTCCATCCTCTAGTGTCACTTCTGGTTCCAAAAAAACAAGATGGCGATGGCCAAAATGCCTCAAGGTCTCTAAACTTTATTCTACAAACCAAAGGGTAATGTACCAGTAACTATGTCCACTTTAACTATGATATAACACCAAAATATTTTTTCCAGGAAACAGATGATTGATTTATTTTAAAATGATAAAGACAAGTAAAATGTATGTGATTAACTTAAAGGATCTGATTAAAAATCCTCACAAAATCATACCACTTCCCCATTTCACCTGGAAATATATCTCATGATGGAAGCTTCAAAGTTCAAAGATACAGCCAACCACTCCTCTTTAAGGCTCAACTAACACCCATCTATTGTTTATTTCATCCATACACAAAAATAAATTAAAACAAACATTTGATGACAGACAAATATACATTATCCATCGGTAATTCTGATGACTGTTGTTGTAATCAACTTCTTAAGAAGCTTCTCTTTCCAGCAAAGAACAACATACAATGTGAGCAGAAACACTCGATAAAATGGTGAAAATGGTCGGCTTTGAAATTGTCAAATACTCAGCACAGGATGCCTGCTGGGGTCAGATTCAATTGGAAGATATTTGTGTGTGTGTGTGTGTGTGTGTGTGTGTGTGTGTGTGTAAAAAACAGTACAGGTGTAATGGTGGGTTTCCAGGCCTCCTGTGCAGAGGTCACCTGTGATTCTCACCTCTGATTTGATCCACAGAGGAAGTGGCCTGAAAGATTCATAATACTCTTGACAAAAAGAGTCCTGGAGCTGCGTTTGTGTCTGAACCCTCACACATGCACATGCACGGATATACATTCACACAAGCACAAATGGTGCCTGTGTGTTTGCGTGCCATCATATGTTCTGACCTCCTCTGTGTGAATGAAGGACAGAACCACATAAATGGTTTCTTGGTAACCTACAACACATGAGGTTTTGACACTGCGCTGGATTATAATCAGGCAAAGTGGGCACCTGCACTATGAAACCAAACCCACAAAGAACTCTGTGGTGTCTCCGATTTGGACTGCGAGGAACCTTGAATTGGACGACCAGCTGTCCTTTGCTGCCAACATCTCGGCGACAGCCCTTCAGATTGGTTCTCCAGCATAAGGAGGATACGTTCGTTCCTCACCTTGGAGGCAATGCAGGTTCTGGTCCAGGCTCGTGTCTACTCCCTCATTATTAAGGGGGCACTGCTACAGCTCCACAAAATCACGACTGTTTCCTGTTTTGGCTCCACTGACATCAGGACATCAAAAACTTCTTATCTGTTCAGACTACACCGTAGCCCCCAAAAAAAGAATAAAGGAACTTTTATGATCTCAATGTAGCACTTGGATCAGTTCAGCATATTTGATTAAGTTGATGTACTTGCATGATTCTGGCAATTTTTATGTTGTACCAACATGGTTGAAAGCACTTATTGTTATTGCAGCCCTCTGCCATTATTGTGTATGTAGTGTTTTCCAACACATTTTGGCTTGTAGCCTTCATCGGGTTACTCATACAAGTCTTTCAAAGAACATTTAAATTGGACGAGTAAAAAAAAACAGAAGTTAAAATATTATTGTGTTATGTTAGAGATCTTTGTGATGTGTTTTCTGTACCGATGTAATGTTGTTTAGGTTTTTATTAGTTATTTTTTGTATTCACAATGTTCACCACGTGTTTACTGCGACCGTAGTGGATCATCATAGTTTGACGGGCTGGGTTACCCAGTGAGTTAGAAAGTGAGGCCAAGGGCTCCAGACCATAGACTGTATTTAAGAAGTGGACGCAGTCATGGTTGGTGACGTCACCCATTGGTTCGTGGCCTGCCATTATAAAGCCTCGAGTTCGACGATTTCGTCGTCGCCATCTTGGATTACGACCGTCACCATATTGTTTTTTTTCGCAACCAATGAACAGAAGTTACCATATTTGGAATGAGGAGGAGTGACGTAGAAACGTCGTATACGGCTCTAGTAGCGGCAGCGACCTGTCAATCACAGTAAGCCCGCCCTAAAGAACACTCCGCTTTATGGTCTATTTGACTCGAAATGGGACCAAAATGTTCCAATTAACGGCCATGAACTGAAAACAAACTGTCCATCCATCCATCCATCCATCCATTCTCATCCGCTTATCCGGGGTCGGGTCGCGGCGGCAGCAGGCCTAGCAGGCCGACCCAGGCTTCCCTCTCACCCGCAACATGTTCCAGCTCGTTCTAGGGGATCCTGAGGCGTTCCCAGGCCAGCTGGGAGATATAATCCCTCCAGCGTGTCCTGGGTCTTCCCCGGGGCCTCCTACCAGTTGGGCGTGCCTGGAAAACCTCTAACGGGAGGCGTCCAGGAGGCATCCTGATTAGATGCCCGAACCACCTCAGCTGACTCCTTTCGATATGAAGGAGTAGCGCCTCAACTCCAAGTTCCCTCCTGATGTCCGAGCTCCGTACCCTATGTCTAAGGCTGAGCCCGGCCACCCTACAGAGGAAACTAATTTCGGCCACTTGTATCCGAGACCTCGTTCTTTTGGTCACAACCCAGATTTCGTGACCATAGGTGAGGGTCGGAACGTAGACCGCCCAGTGCAGCGCCTGTTTTACTGCTGCAGCCGCACCGATCCGTCGGTCGATCTCCCGCTGAAAACAAACTGTGAAAGGGTTAAAGTTCTCAGATAAAAACATGGACAACTCCCAGACAGGACAACGCTGTGATAGCTGTCAATCACAAGGTGGCCCCGCCCAAAAGCATACCCTGCTTTATGGTCTGTTTGACTCTAAATGGACCATAATTTACTAAATGAACATCATGCTGAAACTAGAGCTTGAGACATAAACTCATGTTTACAATGTTTACTGAGGGAATAAATCAAGAGAGAAGTAGAGTCATTTTCTCTAGACTTCTATACAATCAGACTTATTTTTGCAACCGGAGGAGTTGCCCTGCTGGTCAGTAGAGATAATGCAAATTTTAAGACACTTTCGCATTGGCTTCACTCGACAGAACCGGAGTTGCCGCCTGGTCCTGACCAAGCGTCAGTCTGTGACGTGTTGCAATATCCAAGTTTGTTGCAACCATGCTCTTTGAGTTACTATTGTTAACAGTTAACAATGGTAACTTTGTAGCCTGCAGATCTTTCAAATAATCATTTTGCACTAATACAAGATTGTGGCCACTTAGGGGTAACGGAAACAAGTTGTGAACACAACAGTAACACTTCACAACCTTTGGAGTTGATATGGTGAACCAATTGCCTATTTACACATCCAGCAGTATATGAGGCAACACTACCTTTTGTTTGGAGTTGCATTTGTGTCTACCTGATGAATATAAATCCAATAGGTTATTTTCAAAGCAGCCATCTTGACATGTCAAAGCAGGGTAAACACATTGTAATTGATGAAATTAATTATGGCCCCCGTTTATTCAGTGTGTCACAGACAATCCAGTGAGCCGACATGCACAATACCAGGGCTCTGGACCACCTAAATGCAACAGGGCCGTAATTATTAATGTTATTAATTACATGTTTATCCTGGAGTGACATGTTGGTTTTCACCAACTCCTGAGGGAAATATCTGTCTCATAAGCTGCTAAATGCTCCACTATGTTCACCATCTATGTTCAACCTGTGTCTGTCTGCAGTTTGCTGCTGAGCGGGTAAAGTACAGTGGCTTTTGAGAGCTTTCTCCTCTGATAGCAGCTGCCTGTTGCTGCTGTAAACAGCACTATGAGAGCAGTCAGTGAATTAAAACAGTAAAGTTGTGGACGGCTGAACAATGAGCTGAAACTAATTATACAGCTCTATAAAGAGGAGCTGCAGATTCAGCTGATCATTCTCTTTAGATTAATCACTTCAAGTGTTTTCTCACTGTCATTTGATGCATTGTAAATAAATAAAAAAGATATCCATTATAGCCTCTTTAAGTATTTAGAAATAGCTATTTGCCAATATAAATAAAGTGGTCGTTCTCCAGAAACATTTGCGTTTCAGAGACTTTGTTTTCTTCATTCTGATGATTTTAAAAGAATGAAAATAGCAAAATAGTGAGTACGCTGCAACTGTACATTTATTTTAATTATATTTACTTTTATTCAGGAAAGACTAAAGAATAATTTTCCCCGTTCTTGTGGGAATATCCGGCATAAACTAACATTTATCAGTTGAAGGCCCTTTCAGATACATTGCATTCTGAAACCCATTATTTCTAATAGCTTGCGCCATGGCAGCTTTTTGCTGCATCAAGCGAATCCCAACTTTAGCCGCTGCACGCTGTTGATGTGCGTGTCAAACCGCGATGTGACGCGAGCAGCTCTGTTCCGCCAGGAAACAACATTTGGAGGAGCTTTACTGTTGTCAGGGTGTAGGGCTTATACGTGCTGCACAGCGCCAGAAACAGGTTGTGATAACGAATATAAGAAAAAAGATGTGAAAATGTGTCATAAATTGGGAGAAATACAAAAAAATTGTGACCGAGGACGGAACCAAGAGAGGGAGATGAATGAGTCTCGAGGGAAAATCGGGAGGGATGCCAAGTGTGACTATCCCATCCACGCCACACTGCAATGTTTTAAAATGATGACAACCTTCTTTCAAAATGTTCTAGAGGTGAATTTAACATATGTACTGTATAATTTACATTTGCACAGCAGGACGAGGCCATTATATGGTACCAAAATGTGCCTATATTCTTTATAGCCAGTAATAAGCATCTTCATTCCAGAGAGTTAACTGCATCTCCCTTAAAAACCTTTACTGCTCTACATGAGTACAGTCTTCCTGCACCCCCTTATTATGTGTCCTGCCAGCTGCCCCATATAAGACGACAGGACCATTAGTTTTCCCATCATGCAGTGTGGTGCGGGGTGGCATATGTCAGCAGCAGCACAAAGAGCCAGCAAAACGCCTGTCAAAGGAAGAGATGGCCTTCACCAAAGTGTCCCCAATTAATCTCAGCCAATAGAAAGTGCTGATTCTTGTCAGCACCATCTGGAGTGTGTCCCCTGGTACCTGCGCAGCGTCAGATGATTACAGGAGGTGGGGGGTTGAAAGAGAAAGATAAAAAGGTACAGAGATTATGAAGGGTGAGCAAACAATACAGCAAAGAGTTGTAGTTCTTTATCAGCCTTATGAATGTAAATATTTTAATGATTGTGATGATTAGTGTGGAGACGGTAGTGTGCTGTATTCAATATTTTTTTTAACGTATTAAGTATAAAAAAAATGAAGTGATTACAGTCATAGAACATATTGCATGGCACAATTATAACACAATGACTTTAAAAGGGACCTATTATGCTTCTTTTTTCATATTGTAATTATTGATGTTGTGACACCTTCTCCGAGGTCTCTGCCGTTTAGTGCCGTGATGTTGCAGAAAATACAGTTGGTATCCGAATTCCACCCCGTTTATATTTTTGGTTTGTACAGGATCCCTTTCCTACGACCAGTATTAAGTCCATCTTAGGTAAAAATATTGATATAACTATTTCATAAAAACAGTGAAAGTTAGTTATTTTTGCAATTTTACCGAGTTCTTTTTCTTCATAAATTTATGACTTTTTTTATGACTGTAATTATCATTTTCTTTTTACCTACAATGAACCGCTGGCAGTCAGAATATCCATTGTTTTACTGTGAATTGCTGTTTGTTTAATATGCCAGTGTAGTGCACTGTTCTAATTATACTTAAGGGGGCATGCTCACACTGGAAACGTCTGACTTCAGCTGTCATTCCTTGTTAATTAACACAGCAGATGAGAGAATTAAATCAATATGTGAGTGGCAGAAACAATTTTAATCCATGATTGAATATCATAAGGGACAGGCAAAAGCTGTGGGATCTCTTGCTTAATTATGCCGGCATAATTAATTTTTCTCCCTTTTTTCTTGCTCTTCCTATCATTCAGTTAATGATAAGAAGAACTAAAACATCCTGGTGGTGGAAAAAGAAATTCAAAATGCATGTGGTCACTGAACGCATTTTGTCCAAGCAATGTAAAGGGATGCACGGTTTAGTCTACACCGACTCGTGCTGACTGTGGGGAGTTAGGAAAAAGGGAAAAGCTACAAGTTTACTTTAAAAATAAAATTGCTTTGCCTGTGAAGTGGATGCAATATTTCGATTGACAAAAAAACTAGATGCTCAGTATATTTTTACAACCCTACAAATTAGGAATCAGAAAAAAAGCACATTGAAAACTCTCCAATATTACACTGGACTCGCTTGAGCTTTTCAGTGGCAATGTTCCCAGTAAGCCCAGCCAAATTGATTTCCCAGTTCTCCCTGCTGTATCTCTCCAAAAAGCAAACGAGGTTGGCTAAACTAGGTAAAGAGGTTGAGTTAGCGGTTAGTGCTTTGAATTCTTGCAACTGATGACTTGCTGCTTCCACAGAGCTGCTCGCTGCTCTTTGTGGAAGCTTGAAGCCCGAAGCTCTCTGTAGGCAAATATCAATTGCACTTAATCAAGACATTGTTCCTGTGGACTTCTAACTCTCTGTGCCAAACAAACAGTTCTCTGGATAGTTGGAGGGCACTGACTTATTTTTTTTCCCTTTTTGTTTGTTGTTTGTTTTTTGTTTTGTCCTTCTTTTCCTCTTCATCTTCAGTCTCCACCACGCTGATTACAGCCTCCCGTAGACTCACAGAAGAGCTTGGTGTGTTTGATTGAATTTAGAGAGCAATTTGTTCAGCAAGGAGAGACACAGTATAATCCAGTCCCTGCAGACCGCCTGAGTAACTGTTTGTTTTCTATTAATTAGCATGTGTTTGTGTGTATGCGTGTGTGTTACGTCTGGTTTCACCATTTGCATGTGTGTGTTTGCTTTGGGGTACTCATTTACAAGTGTGTGTGTGTTGATGTTTATGAATGCACATACATTTGTCTCTGTTGATATTCTAATCCACTCTACTCCGCTTCACATCCCAGCCAATCAGGTTAGATGATTATTTTGCTTTAATTTGGAACTTAAGAAGTTACCATATGTCTGAGTGCGCTCCGTCCCAGATGGGCCGGCTGCCCTCGTAGTCTGCACTTCATTAATGCCCTTGAGGCACATCACCAGTGTATACGAGGGATGTGATTTGAACAGAACAATCTACAGTGTGACGCTGTTGCTGCATTACTATGGATTCAAAGTGAATACCTGGGATGTTTTTTGAATGAGTGAAATACGTTTTCATCAGAGGCTTGATTAAAACGAGGGGATGATGACGGAGCACTTAGTCCTCTGTGTCTTAGTGATTAGAATGTGGAACAGGTGTTCTGAAAATCTTTGACCTTTATTTTTGAGGGGAAAGTCAACGGCAACAAAGCTGCAGAACTTTTCCTCAGCAACATACTTTTGCCTGTTAACCATACAACAGCAGGAATATAGACAGGCAGGGCATATATGTCCTCATGCACATCATTATTATGATCATCATTATTATGATCACCTGTGACAAGTTTAAGAGGCTATAAACTATATTTTTATATTAACAATGTATCAAATGACTAAGAAAACACTGCTCCAATGTGAAAGGGGTCGCTGGAAGTGACGAACCTACAGAGAATGATGAGCTGAATCTGCAGCTCCTCTCATCTTCACAGATTTTTATAATTAGTTTCAGCTCATTCTTCAGATATCCATAACTTTCACTCTCACAGCTCTCATAGTGCTGTATTGGTCACAGCCAGATGTTGCATTCAGAGTAAGAGCTCTCAAAAGCCACTGTACTCTACCCGCTCAGCACCAACCGGCAGAGAGACACAGTTAGACTAGATGGTGAACATAGTGGAGCACAGGGGCAACTGTGGCTTAGTGGTGAGCAGGGTTGTCCTTCAATCAGAGGATCGGCGGTTTGATCCCCGGCCCTGCTAGCCCATGTCAATGTGTCCTTGGCAAGACACTTAACCCCAAACTGCTCCCGTTGCTGTACCTACAGTGTGTGAATGTATGTGTAGCTACTCCTGATGGGCAGGTGGCACCTTAGCCACTGTCATCAGTGTATGAATGGTTGAATGAGGTCATGTAGTGTTAAAGCACTTTGAGTGGTCAGAAGACTAGAAAAGACCAATACAAGTACAGACCATTTAGCAGCTAAAGAGACAGATATTTCCTTCAGGAGTTGGGGGAGATGAAAAACAGAGAGTATTGGACTTACATTCATCACAAACACAGCTTCAGATCAAAGATAATGTTGCTCTCTACTACTGGGTGTGTAAGGGCCTTTGTACATATAGTCTTTTTCAGGCAGAAAAGTGTCAGCTGTCAGTATTTGATGAGTTTAGACTGAGACCTGGGTTGTGACAACATATCACCACTCTAAACACCGTTGTATGATACACTAGCATTGCCCCTTTTGCTTTGTATTATTTATTTGGGCCACTATCTATTTGTTTGACATTGTTTTTTTCCCCCACCATGAGCATGAAGGATGCTACCTTCATGCTTTGTATGGATGAGGTTGTCACTACTCAATGTGAAAGCCACAACATTAGAGCAAGAGACAACGCGTACGGCGTCAAAAGCACAACAGTCCCTGGCAATAATCTGTGTCGGCCTGGCAGATCTGCCCCCACAAAAGGTCTTTTCGCTCTTTGTTATGAAAGTGTCTGTCATCTGACATATAAAGCTCAGGATAGACGGACACGGCCAAAACAAGCTTCTTCTCCATTTTCTACGGTGACGTCACCAGCACTTTTCTAAAATGTTCAGAGCTTTTACGCTCTCTCCTCATTGAAAAGAGATGCAGGTGCTCAGAAAAAAAAAACGTATGGACACAACTGTTATACGTTCACCAACTCAACTTAAGAAGGTGATATGTCAGTGTGTTCACAGCTTGTTTCTGCTGCCCCCAAGTGGCCGGACATTCAATTAATGCAAGTTGAAAAATTGTAGCCAAATCAAGGCTTATGTAGGAGCTACAACTTTATTTCTAGTGCTCCCATATGTTTCACTGGCCTTTAAAACGTTTGTTAATAAACAAGTAGTCCAACAGTAATGTCAAGAGGAAAAGTGAAAGAGATCCAACAGTCAGAGTGATACTTGACATACAAAGAGTCTGGAGGGAAGGGACCTGTTTTTCTATAACATGAGCGTAAAAATGCAGGGAAAGGATGAGAATACAACATAAATTGTGAATGATATGGCATGCCTGGCTAACCAGTCTCCCTGCAGTAGTAGCCATGCGTTATTTCCAAGGCTGTGAAGCACACCCATAAGCCAACTACATTATTTTGAGGAGTTGAGTTAAATTAAATTCAAGCCCCATTCAGGACCATCTAGTGTGTGGAAGATGGTCCTGGATGCTTCTACCTCAGAGTTTAGAGTAACATTAAAGGGTCTGTCCTGATCTCTACTGCATGTCTTTGGATTAAAGTGTGTGATGTGTGTCTGTTGTTACTCTGTTACTGATGCATGAATAAACCATTGGATTAAAGCAAACAATCACAGCTGAACGGCGATGTTTTTTAAATTTGTATATATGAATTGGCTGTTGTTCCTGGTACCATAGTGTAGCCTGACCTATAAAAAACTGAATTTTGTCTGCAAGATGCAGGGTTGAGGAAGGCTCATAAAACCTTGTGCTGTGGCCTGTCATAACTTTAACAGTCGCTTTCATACTGGGAGCTGCTCAGCAGCTAGCCTACTCCCTACAGATCCGACCTGCCAGCTTGTGTTTAGTTTGAAATTAAAAGTGAACATGTGTAGTAAAGATTGTGAATTGGCCCTGACAAGTCTACCAGTACTGGCCAGGGATTTAGGCCGGCAAGTTTCACAAGCCTGTTTCCTTAATCTCCAGGCTACTGTCACCTCCAGTATATTTCAGTGGGAATGTAAAGCTCAGTATATTTCGTTGCTGTTTTGTATTTTTCATCCACCAGCTAAGGATCCGGTTGTTCGTTGGGTCATTGATTTGTTGCTTGATTGCCAAATACTTGCCAGATTGCCATGGTATTTGATGAAATGTGTTCTCATGCTCCCCAGAGGATGATTCATAATACTGTGACTTTACCTGTTTGACACAAATCAAAATGTCCACTTGTATACAATAAATCTTTCTTTTCTTTTTCAGAAGATTGCCATGACATTTATTGAAAACATTCATGTTGCCAAGAGGATGAACCATTTGCAATTGACTGTTCACTAAACCCCTCCCACAAACAATGATTGTCCAGTCAAAGCCAACCATAACTACCTGTCAAGCTATACAGTAGGTTTCTCAACCTCCGAGGCGATGTGCATGGGGCTCAATTCAATGTCAGTTCAAATATTCCTAAGAATTTTGAGAAGTATTCGCCCATAATTATCATCGTGAAGTGTGTATGTGCCGTGCAGTAATGGACAGCTTGACAGGTATTGCAACAGTAAATAATGGAGATGGGGCTCAATATGGCATCAACTTGGACACTCCAAAAATGTTAATTTTGCATACAAGGGGGGTCATAATTACAATTATTTACTGAACACATTCTTACTCCCCAAAGGACAAACCCTTTTGATTTGAATACCCCCTTGGCTTTGCCACCCTAAAAGCAAGTTTGACTTTTCGTTCACCTCCTGAGGCCGTACAAATAGCTAAATCATCTTAAAGTTCACCTTGTGAACTTTCACATTGTTAGTTGGAAACCTTTCAGGGATTCTAAACCAACGTGTTTTCCTTTGAGTGAGACATGCTGGGAAATTGTGACTCAGACTCCTGACAGGAGCCAAACACAATTCATACTTGACACAACGTGGCGGTAGAACCTCGCTGCCTGCAATCATACCTGACAGCACAGAGCTGTACCTGTTTGTGTCTGCTGCCTTCACAGTCACACTGACGCTTCGTATCACAATCACAGCGTGATGCCAGTGGCAGGATTACCTCGAGTGTCAGTGCTGACTCATTCGCTTTTTCAGAGTTCATACCACAGGACAATAATGCACAGAGCCCTACAGTACAGGAAAGTACACTTTTTGATCACTAGACTGGAACTGAAGTCTACTCTTGTTTTCAATACATGCTTTAGTGTTATGGGGTGGAGGCAGCCTGTCCCAGAATGCCGTGGGTGAACCCCCTTGGGCAAGACACCAGCTCATTACATGACTAACAAATCCTCAGACAAACACGCTCATACCTCAGATCTATATGCAGTTAATACTTTTCCACCTGAGCTACAAGACTGTAAACTATGTGAGACTGCCCACGCAACAGCTGGGACAACAACAGTGTTAATCACTAAGCATCTACATCACTGGAAACTCTTGAGCTCTGTGGCCTGAAATCATGGCATCTCTAGCTCAAAATAAATCCATTGCACCCATTTAGAGCATATACTAATATTTATTTTCTGCAGTGTGACTTGGTAAATATGAAATCCATTGTGTAAATTGTGTGGTATTTTGTTAAATACCATTGGCTGGTAGTCTTCAGGCGTCAACCCCTGGTTCTGCCGAGTGAAGCCAATGTGGAAGTGTCTTAAAACTTGCATTCTCTCTCCTGACCACTAAGGGGCGACTCCTCTGGTTGTATAGAAGTCTATGAGAAAATGACTAAAGCAGGGTATGCTTTAGGGCGGGGCTACAAGGGGATTGACAGCTCACCGCTGCTACCAGAGCCGGTGTCTCTATGTCACTCGTTCGCGTTCCAAATATGGTCACTTCTGTTCATTGGTTGCGGAAAAAACTACATGGCAACGGCCGTAATCCAAGATGGTGACGGCAAAAATCGCCAAACTCAAGGCTTCATAGGTGACGTCATGATGACTACGTCCATTTCTTATATACAATCTTTGGTAGTCTTAGCGATTTACTTAGCAGTGCTAAGTAATATGTTGTTTTCAAGTTTATTTCTCATAAAAGCATTAGGGGGGCAATTAATCTGCCATCCCATCCTTTCCATTCCTAGTAGCAGAGAGAGTGCATGGGCAGAGATGATGTTCAGTTAAACATGATAGTCTAGTCTGCCTGACTCATTGATCCTTTATCTGACTGAGGTTTGTACAAGTTAGATTGACCCAAACCCTGGCTCTGAAATATCAGCAGTGCTGTGTATTGATGCGATCCATGGCACTGTCCGTGGTGCTGAAGTAGCAGACGGATTTATATTCCTGCCCTTTTGTCTTGGATCTATGATATTCTCTAAACTACATTATCTAGACATATCAAATTTATAAGACCATACTATGTCACTCTTGAGTAATTTTCAGTTTGTTGTGGAGTTCGCCCCAAAGTCGTCACTTTGAACTCCACAACACCATCTAGTTCAAAGGTGAACATTGCTTCAAAGTAATTTTAATTATTATATTTAAATTTGAAGCAGGCCCAAACTCCTGGAAATGAGTATTGCTGAAACAACACTTAATCACTTTAAGTCAACAAAAAAAAAAATAGTACACTTCACCAAAGAATCAATTGCCAAATTGAACAACCTTTTAACCCAAACTCTAGTGAGTTTGGGTTAAAAGTGAAAAGTGTTTTCAGTTCATTTAGGCAGTAAATATTAAAGCTTTGCTGTGGTGTAGGGGATTGTGATGTTTTTTAACTTGGGCTAGAATGAAGACCCCGTTTTAGGATAAGTCTCTACCAATAAAAACGAAACAAAAAACTGAATGATAAAATTTGTGTTTAAATATAGCCATGAAGGGCGAGCAAGATTACCCCAATAAAACTGGTTTATTAAACCAATAAAACTGATACTGAGTCTTAATGTGAAGAATCTTATCAGCATACTAATATACCATCACTAACGTGGAAGCTGGGCAGCAAATGGGTAGCTCAAAATGATGGAGCTGAAATCTAGACAGAAGGAGGCAGAGCTCAGCTCAAAGAAATGTCACGAGTGTGGTGAAGGAGGATATCAATTGTCTCTTAGAACCTACTAAACCCCAACTGAAACAGCTGCAAAATAATCTTTGACAGTATTACGGACAGATATCTTCATTTGAAATTTGGACCAGATTCCATACAAATTGATTATTTTTCTACCAACTAGAAGCATTAGCACTGCTATAAATTGGCATGAAATATCATCCATTGGCAGCTACTGGAAAATAATTTAATATCGGTATCGTCTTTCAAATCACTTTAAATCCTGACTGCAGTGCAGTAGTTTGCGCCAGCCTCTGCTTTTTTTCCTCGTTGGTTCCCCGCTTTCTGTGGCAGGCCCGACAAGATTCAGAGAAGGTGACCTTTACTGCCACCCCCCCCCCCACCCCACAACAACCCGACCCATCCCAACCCTGCCAGAGGAGGGCTGCTCTGCTCATTAGAGGGACTTTTTACCTCTCAAACACCTGCCACCATTCACAGGCAAACAACAGAAGAAAAAAAAAAACCTGGCTTCAACCTCCACACCTCTGTCAGTACACTTGCCTCTCTCTCTCTCTCTCTCTCTCTCTCTCTCTCTCTCTCTCTCTCTCTCCAATAATGCTAATATTTTACTGCCGTGTGTGCACTTGCGCGTCTGTGTTGGTGTGATGAGGGTGAGGACGACAGCTACATTTTGTTGCATTACCCACTGTATAGACAGATGGCCAGTTTGGGTTGAAGGGTGGGGTATGTGCTGGGGTTTGAAAGGGGAGAGGGGACTAAGATGAAGGTTTTCTGTTGTCAATAATTTAGAAGGAAAGCTGGCCCTTTGTCACTTAGCCCCTATGTCACACTCTTCAAAATGGGATAATGAGATTGGATTCGGCTTGATAAAATCCTCATGTGAAGAGAAAGTGACTTTTTTTTGCACAGCTTTGTATTACATAATTGCGGGAGCTATACAGCATAAAGCCTGACAGAAATTACAGTTATAGATTAGGATCCATCATGCAGTATGTCTGTGAGTTATTAGTCACGTTTAAAGAGACGCTGGTCTGAGGCTGTGAAATCATTGCAGTAATTATGACACAATATGTAATGGACAAACCAAATGATCAGTTTTCCAACGCGTTTTGCAGAGGAGAGAGCTACACTGAAACAATGCCTATAAAACGTTAACTTATTATAACAATAGTTATTTTTCTGGTGAAGACAGCCTTCTCTTAATTTTGCCTAATTAGGTACAGACTCCTACACCCAAAACTTAGAAACTACTCATGAGAGTCCATCACGTCCCTGCTGCGATACATCTGTGAAATGTTTTGTTTCAGCACCACAATGTACTGAATGTTCTACACATGTGTTTTAGAATGTTCATAATGCATAATGCCTGATATCAGTTCTCCATTCACCAGTAAAACAGCAACTCAAGGTGAGCATGTTCTTGATTGTCCATATGTAAGAGGTATAATTAGGTATCCCACATGCTGCTACAGCACACCTCAGCCTCGTGAAGCTCCAGCATTACCAACAGAATACCAATGACCACCTGCATTAATACCTGGCGCTTGTTTTCAGAGGACTGTAATAGTTGGCAGCAGTCTTATCAGTTACAAACCAAAACACACAGATGGATTCAAGGTACATATGATGCATCTAAAACTTGTCTCTGTTAAACTCTCGCCCTTAAAGGCAATAAAGAAATTAAGACAGAACAAGAAAGGGAGGGACTAAAATAGACACACAAACATGAGACAGTGGTGCAAGCAATGCATCCAAGTAGCATTAGATCTAATTAAATTCATTTCCGTCCGACCACACATTGTGTCTTCATGCCCCGAGGCGTAGACAGTACCCATTTTGCATATCAATTCATTACCTATGACCAAGACCAGGGCTAGACCCCCTATGTACTGCAAACAGGCCACTCATTACAGCCCTCTGTATTACAGGGCACAACCTCTGGCATACTGTCACAGCAATCTGCCCGGCACCGCCATAAATCAACTCCAACTATGCCCCCATTATCAGCTCACCCCGATGAGAACAGACAAGGCTTGGACTTCAAAGACTGACGTAAATGTATATCGGATTCATTGGAGACGGGAGTCCAAATGAAGGGGGCGGCTGTTGACTGGATCACAGACGCTGTTGCTCTCAGCTCGAAAATAATTCACTTAATATGCATCACTCCGTCTTATTTCCTGCGGTTCCCTCGCCCTCGTCAGCTCGGCCTAGTTTGACTTTAGCAGCAACATTGTTACCCTCTCTATCCCCGTCCATTCCTTCCACTGTCTTACACCTCGGGGTTACAGAAATAGGTCAAGCAGTTCATTGGAGTCTGTGTCAAATTGAAGTGAAATATGAGGCTGAAGTATCGCCGGGCTGAGTAGAATCACCCCGGCCCCTTCAAAGAGGTATTTATGGAAGAGCCCTGTTTATAGAGAGAGCAGTTTTTAGAGTATTGTGCATTTGCCAAGGCACGGCAGTATTTTATTTTATTGCTTCAGGCTAGTCCAACTTCCTTGGTTTCCTGTTGAGTTAGAAATGGAAGTTCTCATTGTTTGATTAATGACATGTCAGCTCTTATCTTTATGGTTCAGTCACATCCAGATGAGGCAAAACCAGAAAACATCTCTTCAAATTAGCTTAATGCAACGAGCGCTAAAAGTCTTTATCGTGGGGCCACAACCCATCTAGTCAGTGTCGACCTGCCTCATTGGTCACCACAGTGCTGCATCATTGGGCCTCAGCCAAGCAGGAGCTGGGCCGGCCTATGGGGGGCTCTATTCACAGTCCAGCAGAGCCCATCCATCTGCTGCAAATTGACAAGCCGTGAGTGCCGCGTTGGGTCCCCGGCATGAATCCCCATTAAGCCTGGATGCTACCTGTCCAACTCTGTTATTGACTCCTTATTGGGCACTGGCTCCAAAACAATATCAATCTAATTTACGGTTATGAGGACTGATATCAGCTGCAGGTACCCAAATGTAAATCCAGTGCCATCTGCATCCAGATTGCTCCCCTGTGGTTGTAGTAGTTGGAGACTATGTGTTGTGCAGCAAACTGCCAGTGGAGGGAAATTAAAGCTATAGAAACCCAATTGAGAAAAGTGGAGGAAATTGTTGATGAGTTGTTGTGGGAAGGCTCTCTAGTTTGTTAGTGGGCCTGTAAAATGTCAGATACTGACATTCAAAGGTCGTCTGAGCATGTCAGCACATTTGATTTGAGATTAACATACTGCATGGTCTCTAGTTGATGTGGAGCAGCGAGAGTCAGAGCACAATGCCAATCAAACATCTGACCTCTTTAACAGTGTTGTATCACCTGTCTGTCTATTTTGTTAATTCGTATAAATACCATTTATTTGCAAAACCTGAAAAGGAGTCGATGGAGGAAGATGGATGTGTAGACTACTCTTGTATTATATCCAGTATTGAATGTAACACAAAGTGAAGAGAGTGAAGCTGTGATACTGTGTGGGAAATGTGCGGCCCCCGTGGTGCTGAGCTTGAGCAGCTTTTCCTGACAGATTTGCCTCGACTACTTAAACACTATTCTCGGAATCCCACCTCACCTGGGAGTGTGGGCCTTCCCTGTGGGGAGTCACTGGCTTATAAATGGGATGCCGGAATCCTCACCTTAGCAGAGCTCATACAGAAAATAGACCACTCGTGTGTTCTAGGGGAGAAAGGTTTGACAATGGTGTATTTCTGGTGTTTTGTGCAGCCTGAATGTTGTGCTTGCAACCAAAAAGAAGAAAAATGGCACACTGGAGGTCATACAAGGTGATGTTTGTGGAAATGAAATGTGCCTTGGTAAGCCCCCAACACTTTTATCATACACAACAATGTGATGGTTCTGACTAAAATGGTTGAATTACCTCAAACATGTATCCCTCTGTTATTGTGCTGGGCATTTTTTAGGTGGAAACAAAATGTTAAGTTGTTGGACAGAACAAACATATGGGCTTGTCCAAAATCACACTATTTGTCATTTTATTTTAGTGTCAGAGCAAATTTGTTAGGGATAATATACAGTAAGTCGGTCATCATTGCAAAATTATGCAGGATTTAAATCACCTTGAAGGGATTCATTTTTGCACTAGTGACCTCTTCGCTGTACATTATCCGGCTTATAGACAGAAATAACAGGACACATCTCGGCAAGTACAATAGTTTGGAACTGATGATGCACGGAGTTTGGTTCAAGGAGTGGGCTATTTTCAGGGTATTTGTCCTGCCCCTCCTTCACTGTGATTGGTCAGCTGGGAAAACCAGTCACGAGAGCAGCGTTTCACCCAAAGTTGAACATCTTTCAACTCTCAACAACCAGATCGTATAGTAAGAATTAGAAGTCATTTTTTCTTTGAAAGGGTGTACTTCCATTATACTTCCATATACTTGACTAAGCCAGTCCAGCTGTCAGAGCTACCATGGAGCCCACACTGTCTCTAACTGTACTCCTTTATCTTAATTATTGGAAAAATGAAAAAGCAATTTCAGAGCGAAGCGAACAGAAGTGTTTACAATATGCGTTTGAAGGATATATTCCGGATGTCAAACTGATTCAGCTGTGAACACAGGTTAAAAAGATGAAGATGGAAGCTAAAGCTACAGATCAGAGTAATAGTGAACCACCCATCACCTGGTGATCGAGACAAAAGGCAATGGAATTAAGGAACAACACTGTTCCTGTAAATTCACAGTTACAATCATTAAAAAGCAAAAGCAGCATACATTCAGTATACCTCTAGTAGCTAGCGTAGCATATACGTGCTAACTCTATTTAATGATGTGCTAACATACTCTGCTAATGTTAGCTCCACAGGTTTCTTTGCAGAAGTGTAACTTTTTAGAAACATATCTCCTTCAAACCTTGCGAGGTAACGAGTACCACTAGAACACAACTTTTAACTATGACTAGCTCCAAACCCATTAAACCAGCTTGAACATGAGGAACATCTGAATGTATTGATGTCTATGGAGCAGAGCCGGATAGTTGTCAGACCCTGGTTGGAGCTGAAGCTACAGTACATTTGGCTAGGTTTGAGGGGCGGGACTTAGCGAAGGGTCAATGCAACTTAAAATGGGACTTGTGAAAACAATTGGCTTCATCAACAGTTGGATTGTGAACGTGTGAAACAGTCAAATGTAATAATTTCATGTCAGACTCATAAACATTACTGTGCCTACCTGTGACAGGTGGTGGTCACATTTCCATTTCCATGAACACATGGAGAAATGTTCCCAGACTGAACACCAACTGAAATGAGCTAAAAGCGTAGCAAATGGTGGCGTGCTGCTGGAAGACGTTAACGTCTCAGCAGCAACAGTGATGAACCAACCAACACCAGAGAGGACTCTATATAACCCTCCATTTGTGACCAAAGGCATGGTTTTATGAGTGAGTTTTTACTGGAGCAATGAATGTAGAGGTCACACAAGGAGAGTCAGTTAAGAGATTCACTCATCTACAGTACATTAGAGTTAAACTGCAGAAAAACAAGATAAAAAGCCTTCTCTCATGCTGGATTGATGCTTTACTGATATTAATGAACAGGGTCAAAGTAAACAATATAGAGTACAATTACATTGCAGGATTGAACCTGTTGAGTATCAGTGCCACTCTGTGGATGTGTCATTGGTCAGGCCGTTTTGTGCTTTTGTCCACATCAATGTCATTATTTAGTTTAGAGAGTAGTTTTAATGGTTTTGGTTTATTCTCACATGTTTTTTTTGTCAATTTCTAGTTGTTAAAAACAGAGAGAACCATGAGAATTTAGTCTAGTGATTTAATAATTATTTCAATTATTGAACAAGCCAAATCTTTTTGAAATTGTTTAGTCAGGAGCAAGTCCAAGCATTATAGTCTAACAAACTGCCCCGAGCTTATAGAATCATCTAAAGGAATATATAATGTAAGAAAATAATTCTGAAAATTCAGCAAGAAATAACTGGTTTTAAGAATGTGAATTTTAAAGTGACACAATAAATATATGAAATATTTTTGGTGGCACATTGTTGTAAAATTACAAAAAGACACATTGCTCTTTTTATCATGAAAATACATAGCAAGGCAATTAGACACATTTCAGCAAAACGGCAATTCAGTGCTTAAGTTGTGAAAGTGCTTCACTTAAAACATCAAAGGCCAAAAGAAAGACATTTTAAAAATGAAATTTAAATATAATAACAATCATTAAGTATCCAGGAGAATAGAAAAAAACTAAGCTTAAGCAGAATAAGACGGGTATAAAATACAATAATATTTGGCTCTCAAAACCGCAACATATGTGCACTGTGAAGATACTGATATGTGATATAGTGAATGAGTTAGAGTCTAGAGACAGACAAAGGGGTTATGAGGTAAATATATATGTATATATATATATATCAACACAAGATGTATGAAATAGAGATTAGGATTTGTATATAGTACAGATTTTTTTATATTTTTGTTAGTGGGAGTATTGTAAGTGTCTGTGTGACATTGTGTTGTGCGAGTGTGATATATATTTAAATATATAGAACTGTGACAGAGTCATGTCCAGGTAGGAGGAGGAGGAAGGAGAGATACATCTGTAAATAAATAAATAAATAAATAAATGGTAATAAACTTAAACATTTAATCACCCTGTCAACTGTAATCCCTTTGCTTCTGTTTTTTTATTTGCTATATTAGTGCCTTCTAATTTGGACTGTTACTCTATAGGTTACGTGACGAGTGTTTCAGCTCACATAGGCTTGTCTGACTGGTCTTAAGACTGGTCTTATTTTCATTCAGAGCAGTGGGGACGTGCTTATACGATATTAGGACCCAAGTGTTAGCATCATCAGATTTTCTTTATACTACAAAAAAACTATTAGTGTGGAAAAAAACGTTTCGATCATGCCAGCTCAAATCCTGGGCTGAATTTCCGTCCCAGTCCGTCCCTGTACTGAGAGCAAGGTTGTATAAAAAGGTGAAAGATGCAACACATCATAATAACATCCTCCATTTTGGACTGTCTGCGCCTCTATTCCCTCAAAAGACAGCGGTGTTTAGACACTTTGAAAATAATCAATAGGAAGCCTGTTCAAGTTCCAAATAGTTGATGGAGAAAAGCGAGCAAATGCACTGAAATTAACTTTGTTGTTTTGATTTTGTTTGCCACCATCAATGTTATCTGTATTTCCTCAGATGCCTTGTTGTTCTGGTGAAACTGTTTTTGCAGATGAAGGTCAGTGTCTCATGCTGTGCTGCCATATCTGGGACCCTGAAGAAGCTAAAAGGAGGTCCAGTAAATACCTAGCCGACTGACCCGGTCAATGGACGCAGCACTGGAGACACGCCCCACCTGCCCCTATCACCCTGAGTGACTACCTGGGCTCCACCATAACCCAGGACCTCAAGTGGGAGCTCCAAGACGGCTCAGCAGAGTATGCACTTCCTGAGGCAGCTGAAGAAGTTCAACCTGCTATGACAATTATGGTGCTATGGTGCTACGCCGCTATCATTGAGTCCATCTTCACCTCCTCCATCACCGTCTCGTATAATTTGCTCTGCTGAGAGTGTGATTGGCTGCAATCTACCGTCCCTCCATGACTTGTTCCCCTCCAGGACCCTCAGGCGGGCAAGAAAGATTGTAGCCGACCCCTCTCACCCTGGACACAAACTGTATGAGTCCCTCCCCTCTGGCATGAGGTTGTGGTCCATCTGGTACGGAACCTCGCGCAATAAAAACAGTTTCTTACCGTCCGCGGTTGGGCTCATTAACGAAGCCCGGGACCCCCACTGACTCTGACTCTTCATAGGACAATGATATACATATCCCAACTCTTCACTTGACATTTTAACAGACTTATTTTGCACCAATCACCAAGCCAGATTCCTTGTATGTGCAAATGTACTTGGCCATAAGCCGATTCTGATTCTATAGTCTTGCACATACCGTATGTGGGGGATTTAGAGAGAATCAAGCTACTTTAAATCCACTCCAGTAACGAGGGGTTGTTATTTACACGGAATCTGATCCACCTAAACCTACATCAACATAACTCTCAAACCCAATTTCAAAGCGAGTCAGTATCAGAGGCAGTTGTTGGCCCTTCTGATACAGTAACGGCTCCAAACAGGCCCAGGAACAGTGAGGTCAGATTACTGTAGCCTGCAAAAGGGAGAAATGACTGCTCTTAGAGCCTGACATTATCCTCCAGCCAAAGACAATACAGCACCATTATCATCACACACACACACACACACACACATTGATCATTTAGACTCAAATCAATACTATCAATTTGACCTGGTATGAGCGATTTGACTGTAGTTGTTTTTTTCTTCTGTCATACAGAAAAACGTTTTTTACCGTGATAACATTGTATTCACCTCTCTCGCTTGTTCGTGGGGAAACATTTATAGGAAATGAGAGCTGATAAAAACGGTCCAAACACTTTCCCTCGGTCACTCCGTGTGAGATCAGGTCTATTAAAATGCAATCGAGGCGGCGGTTGTAAAACATGCTCAGTGAGCAGCAACAGAAGCAGGATAATGTGTGCTGTTACATCCTCTCTCTCTCCATCCCTCTCTTTGTGTCTCCCTCGTCCTCGCATGCTGTACACACTGCCTCTCTGATGCTAATAAACCTTAAATAGACATTTTATGGTTGTGTAAATCCCTGAAAGATGCATGCGTTTGCATACAAAGCCCCCGCTTTCTTTTCTTTCTTCTTCTCCTTGTGTGTTGTGCGTTCTGAGCATATGGACATCCCACGCCACAGATGTGGCTCTATTTGTCTTCTCAATACACCATCACCGAAGCTCTGCGATAGCCCTCAGAGCACAGTCATCAGTCATCAGCTCAGCCGTGAACAAGTGAGGATGTTATGAAATTAGAAACATTTACACCAGATGATTGACAATGTCACCGCTCGTGTTTTGCCTGCGCTGCATATTCATGCAAATTACCATTATCTCAATCCATTAACACCTGTGAAACCGCACAGAAGCTCGGTATCATGTGGCACTGCAGTTCTATCGAGCGTTTGCTGGATCTTTATACAAGATCATTTGTCTCTCACAGCCCCCACAACGACTCCTGTTGTCTCCAGGTGACCTCAAGGTCCTCGCTATAAATGCATTTGCAGTTACATTTGATTGGGAGTATTGATCCGGGTCTTATTGTTGTTGCACAATGTCGTATTGACGGCATATTAAGCATAGCTGGAGTGAGTGAGTGGTAGCATTGTGACAGCCTTATCAACCCGAACAAAAGTCAGGCTGGTGGAAAATCCATGAGCGGATCTGACTCCGAACAAGGGTTCGGCATTGCATATCTGTATTGATTAGCCATTAGTGATCAATATCTCTTGATGTAGTGTTGAGTTTCCTCGTCATTCTCAGTCATTTGTCGGGTTTTTTTCCTTCTACATGGCTGTGGCAGCTCCCAAGGCTGGCTACCACCCGGAGAAAAGGAAACTGCAGATGAAGGTGATTCATTTCTGTTTCATGTACCTCAGTGCAGACGGAATCTGATGGGTCAAGAGGGTCAAACAGTCTTTATTTTTGCCGTATTGATTGAGATATCTGATGAAGCGCAGAGGTTTCTATAAAAAAAAATTATATATAAAAGCACCACAGAAACCAATTATTCAATGTGGACATGAACATTGTAAAGATTACTTGAATTTAGTCCAAGGCTTGAATCAAACATTGAGACTCATATATGCGTTTCCTAATTTCTTGATTATTGTAATTTGATTGCTTTGCTCCACAGTGCTGGAGAAAACTCACAGAAGATAAGAGACTAGAACCGACTTTGACTATTTTTACATCCAGGTCAAATATGTCTCCATTTTTTCTTTCAATTTTGTCTATGTCTCCACGTTGTATTTTTGTTTTAATGCTTTCACAGTGTTATGTGTGTCATTGTAATTGCCTTTGTGTAAACACTTCTTTTGCCTTAACCTTGCCTAACCTCTTAATGGTTAGTGCAGGAGTCTGATAAGAGAGTTTGACTCATGAACTGGCAAAATAAAGAATACAGGGAAAAGTAAAAGGTAATGTTGCTTCAAAGAATACTGATTTAGCATTGCACTCCTGAAACAGGCCTACGATGGAAACATAAAAACAAGTTTTTAAGTTTCAGAACCAAATATATCTTCTTTTTTATTCCACACATTCTTCTTCCTGGTCAAAACCTGGTGCCTACATTACCCATAATGCAACTTCAACGCCAGAAATGTCTTCCCACTCTATGGTAATTGTAATTATTGTCCAATTTGACTTCATTAACAGTAGTTGCTACTAGACAACTAGATAATGTTTTTGCAGGGCTATACATTACAACACCCAGATGTCCTTAGAGTTAGGGCTCAAGTTTTGTCAATGATTATGTCAGAGGTTGTTTTTTTTCAGAAAATGTTACCTTTAGTAGACAACTTCCTGACAAGAGTTGAAGGGTACAATGCTTATAACCTCCCATACATTTTCAATGTATAACTACCACCTGTTCTGATAATGTGTCCATCTAATCCTTTCCTCTGATTTCTCTTATTTACCATGCACAAAAAAACTTATTTGCATTTTGCACCATTGCTGTGAAGTCCTCACATTATAGCCTGTAGTTACCATATCTTCTTTCAGGAGGGAATCCAATGAAATATTGTAGAATATAGTGATTAATTTAGTCTATTCTCTCACTCCCATATGATGGGTAATAATCCACTGATTGGCTTGAATTCACAGGCAAACTTCCTGTCCCCGTGGGTGTCATGTTTGACGTCTGTCACCCGTGGCACCTCGATCCTTCATCCCTGCAGTGCCTCAACACAAGCAAGTCAGTCATCCTTTGAATACTTCCACTGCACTCTCTACAACTCATTGTCATATACTTCTATACTTATAATAAATGGAAGAGTAAAATTCCTCACAAAATAGATGTTACTCAGCAGACAACAAGTTAACAGATATTTCAGAAGAATGTATTTCTCCAAGGATTTTCTCACTGACTGCACACTATTCTGTATCTCTTTTGTGGATCAGTTGGTACTCCAGCAGAACAGGATTAAATATAATTGGTAGGTGCAACACAGAAAAATTGACAGCTTCCTTCATTTCGGACTCTTCTGCTCTCTCTGTTGCCTTGAACATCAGCACTGTCAAAACCGTCAACGGCATACATTTGTGTGTGCAGTATGCATTCTGATTTCTGGGGATGACTTAGTTCAAGAATGCGACAATTAGACTGAGTGAATTTTCTTATATTGATCCGTTTGACTCTGCTCTTAGTATTACTAATCAACAGGGCTGTGGTTAGCACTTTTGAGTTAGATATACGGACTATGTATACATCAGTTACAGAAACAAACAGGGTAGCTATGAGGCAATCTGTGTCTGAACTGTTTGGCCACACTACTTGGGTCCCTCAAGGTTCTGTTCTGGGTACCTTACTTTTCAAGTCACATGGCTCTGTTTATTTACTCACATTGCTTTTCCTACCACAGCTATGCAGATCACCCTCAACTAATTCCATCTTTTCTGCTGTCTAAAACCCAGGTGACAGAACGCATTACTGCTTGTCTGGCTGACATCTCTCAGTAGATGTCTGCCCACCACCTGAAGCTCAACCTCAACAAGACTGAGCTGTTCTTCCTTCCGGGGAAGGCAACTCCTTGACCTCATCATTACCAGAATTCTGCGGTGTCCCCGACTGGTTGACTAGCTGTCCTTCGCTGCTAACATCTCTGGGAAAACCCGCTCTTGCAGATTCATTCTCAACTTCAGGGGGATTCTTCCCTTCCTTAACTACAACACGGTGCAGGTTCTGGTCCAAGTAAAGATAAGGAAAGCAATGATGTTAACAAATAAAGACAATACACGGGCAGTTAAGTAACATCCCCGCAGTTGTGGTTTTTGACCGGCCTTTAAAAAAAAGAGAAAAATGGCATGCTGGAGATGCCTTTTGGTACTGATCAGTTGTTGATCACTTGAAGCCACTTAACTTGCAGTTAAAATAAGTGAGGAGTCAGCAGTCAATGGTGGTACAAAACAGTCAAAAGGTTTTTCTCAAAAAGTGTTAATCACCGCAACCGCAAGGTCCTTAAACACATTCATAAATGAGCACAGAAGATATTAGGCCAGATTAGTTGTGGACAGATGCACATGGGAGTAATCCTGCTTTCTCCTCAATAATCTGCATTTGGGTCAAATCCCTGTTCAACTTCACCTCATGTTGTGTATATTTTCCATACATTCCTGTCTATCAAATGAAGCATCGTGTTAGTTCATGCAGGACACAAAGTCATATGCCCCCAGCTGTAACCAGCTGACAGCCAGCCAATTGAATCATCTTTTCTAATTGGTCACACACCAATCACAGCCCACTCTCACCTCAAGGCAGTCCATTTAAATATGACTCCCTCCTTACTGATCCTTTCTACACAGATGCTGTTACAGACTGGTCCGCTGTCAAAGCTTTGCCTCTTCCACCCCAGCTTCCACCCTTTTTAGTTCAAAGTTCATCTTGCATAGCAAATGGTTGAAATGGTAATCAAAGTCTTACTTTGGGCTCATTCCTGTATACCCGGGGGATTAATGCATGGTGCTCCCTGTTTTGGTTTAGTTGCTGCTTGGCTAATCCAGGGAGCATTTTAAGGCTGCATCAACACTAATACGTTTTCTTTTTAAAACACATATCAGTTGACCATTCACGTACACTGGGCATTCGCGTGACGGTGTAAACAGGAAGCAGATTTTCACAACGACAATGGAGAAAAAAGGGATCCGATATTTTTTTAGCTTGGACCGATGACGAACTGTTGCTGAGAGTAACACATGAGTATAAGGTAGTCAACGCGGCGCAAAACAAAGATTGGGAGTCATTGCACAACAAATACGACAACATATTGGACCGGTACTGAGAGCATTATCCCTCACCGGAGTATCAATTCTTTAGGGCATGGGGGAATTGCCCGATCTTTTAGGTCACATCTCAATTTCGAGTTGGCAAATATACGGGCGTCGTGCACACTCCCCAGACATTTCACAACAACGTCCATGAAACAGTATTTGTAGTCACACATGGCCTGTACATTCAAAGAATGTTTCCCCTTTCTGTTGATGTAGTCTGTAGAATTAGCATGTGGTTGTTTCACTTTGATATGTGTACAGTCAATTGCTCCCAAGCATTGTGGCATACCGTGTGTTTGGTAGAAGTTGACCACAACATTCCTCACTTTGGGCTCTGTACTCGGTTTTCGGATGCACTCGGGACCCAGGAGGACGGTGATGGCCTGACAGACTTGTTGGATGATGACTGAAACAACATGTCGAGATAGTCCAAATGGATTTTCCGGAGTCTGCCCTTGTTACTCAGGTAATATAACGTACATGCCACCTTTGCAAATACATCCACAGGCGCCCTCATCTTTGTTGTTGTTCTCTCCACATGCAGACGTAATATTTCACTCAGGTTGATCAAAGCCGATCTGAACATTTGAAAGTTTTCTCGTCATTCTTAGGGAATCATAACTTCATTGATAAATGATTACACCAGGCGCTCGTTCTTCCTGGCCTCACCCAAAACCGCTGTTAAAAACACAGGTGGCTACGTCATCGTTTCCAAACTTATGCATTTACGCCCGTCCACACTAGGATGTGACCCCAGAGTTTCCAAACGTATCTGTTTTCGGCGCTCTAAAATGCTAGCGTAGTGTGGACGCTCAGTGTAAACGTAGCAAAAGATTCAGGGAATGGTGCCGGAAAGAGGTGTAATTAACCTCAGGTGTAACGATTCCTTGATTATGCATCTCTCCAATATAAACCCCAGTAGCCGCGGTCTGTTGCCTTCATTGTGCTTCGGGAAACCCACGTCGGTAACTAGGGACTTGTTACACTCGGTATTGACTTTGAAAATCAGTCAACTCTTAACACACTACATCTCACTCTTCATCCAAATATCTTCAAGTCATATCACATGACAGTTGTCTCCCTGTCTAGCTGCAGGTTTTTGGGTGATTCATGTTTCCGCCCACAGGAGGCAGGGCGCTGCAGGTGTGACTCATTTGTTATGAAATGAAATGAAATGAAAGAGAAGGATTTTGTTTAAACACATTTTATTTATAGAGTGTTTTTCATGGAACTCAAAGATAGCTGACATAATGATAATTAAAAACACGATCTATAATAACACACAACATTGAATCACACATTGAAAGTGCTTCTAAAAAAGGTGAGTGCGCAGATCCTCGTGAAAGTTAATTTGTCTACTTCTCGGTGTGGAGTTGGTTCTCGTTTTTTGTTGAAAGAACCTGCCATTTAAAAACCTCACATTGTCGTTTTTGTGTGCGTTAATGCATAAGGCCCTTTACATTATTCTTAGACCTCTTATAAATTGGTGATTTGAGTGGCTAGAAGACAGATTTCCAGTTTCCTTCCCAAACAAAAAGTGTAAATCTTGGCTAATGCTTGCAGGTGCTGAGCAGAAGGAGATAGGATCTCCTGCTGTGGGACTGAAAATATTATCTGCCAGGCTCAGGATAAAGAGCGAGGCAGCAGTGGAGGAGGAAATTGTGTGGAGACAGATGAAGATGAGGCGACGTGATGGAGGGTGTGTAGAGATGAAGGTTTGGAGGGGAAGAGGGGAGATGAGGTGGTGACACCATTTATGACACAGACCATTAAGCTGCCAATGAGGCAGCAGATCTCAGGCTTTTGGGATTCTCTCCCCAGTCTCGTCTCTTTTTGTGTTCCCCACATTCCTGTCCTCTCGCTCCGGTCGGCTTCTTCGGTTTCTCCCACACTGTTAGGAGGTTTTCCGAAGGTAGCACATGGCAACACATTTGTCTGTGTCCGTCCATGCTACTCCATTGTGAGCTAATGAATCAAAACACAGGAGACACACAGCACTGGGCATTCACAATATCGACTGCTGATCAACTGTGCGGTACCAGTGTGATAGAACGGAAGTCCTGAAAACTTTTTGCCAGAAACAAATGGGAGGAAAACCAAGAGATTAGTCAAAGAACGTAACCAGGCGAATAATCAACAATCCAGGAATATAATATTTTTTTTGGTGTGTTTTTTCACAATGCAATCCAATAACAATAAAATAATCTTGTAACCTTGTATCAGGCAGACAGGGAACAATGCTAGAAAGCTGAAATTAAACCGGTATATATATACTGGGCTGATTAGAGGAAAAAGAAAGCAAGTGGGTAGGGAGGACAGATGGGGAAAGCAGTGGGAAATTGGTTACTTTTTTATTTATTACAATATATGCATACTAGTATTCCACTGTATTTCTGAATTTCATATGCCGCATGTAAACAAATGTTCCAAATGGAGCTGTAACACGATGAGCGTTTCCCCCCCAGCACAGAAGACGCTTCGCAGTTTTGATCAGGTGTCAACAACTTTTATTGCGTTTGCTCTCGGTGCTCCCTCGGACATTCGCGGCTCTCGCAGATTGTTCTCTGCTCCCTCCCCTTCCCTACTAGGATTCATATAAGGGAGAAAGCATAATCAGGCCAACCCAGACCAGCTGAGGCTAATTAAGCCTCCTCCGGCCCCGTTCCCTGAGCGACTACTCCGTCGTCCCCCCACTCCGCAGCTGAGCGAAACTACGCCCCGCCACCACATACCCCCAACGCCCGACTTAGGCCGGGGAGCCATCCGGCCTAACCCACTCTCCCCCCAATGAGAGCGGGAGAGGAAGTCGGCCACAGCCATCTGCGCACCCCGGCCTATGGATCACCTTGAAATTAAAAGGCTGTAGAGCCAGATACCACCGAGTGATCCGGGCGTTGGTATCTTTTATGCGGTAGCGTCACTGGAGCGGAGCGTGGTCTCGGACAGCTTCCAGCTGATGTACAGGACAGGGCGGTCAATCCCCCGCACCTGCTGGGACAAAACGGCCCCCAACCTCCTGTTCGAGGCATCAGTCTGCAGAGTAAAGGGAAGAGAGAAGTTAGGTGTATGGAGGAGTGGCTCCCCACAGAGAGCCTGTTTTACCTTCTCAAACACCAACTGGCACTGCTTCGTCCACTGGACCGGATCTGAGGCACCTTTCCGGGTCAGGTCGGTCAAGGGGCTGGTCAGCTCCGCAAAATCCGGGATGAAACACCTGTAGTAACCCGCCAGCCCCAGAAACCGCCTCACCTCTTTTTTAGTCTTGGGCCGTGGGCAAGCTGCGATGGCGGCGGTCTTGTCCACCTGGGGGCGCACCTGCCCGCCGCCCAAGTGGTATCCCAGATACTGTACCTCCCTCCGTCCAACTGCACACTTCCCCGGGTTGGCTGTGAGCCCAGCCTGCCTCAGGGACTCCAGTACCGCGCCCACCTGCTGCACATGCTCCACCCAGGTGGTGCTGTGGCTGATTACATCTAAGTAGGCGGCAGCATATGCAGCGTACGGATGCAGCACCCGGTCCATGAGGTGTTGAAAAGTGGTTGGGGCACCGAACAACCCGAAGGGAAGTGTGGTGAATTGGTATAACCCATACGGAATGGAGAAGGCGGTCTTTTCCTTGGACTCTGGCGACAGAGGAATCTGCCAGTAGCCCTTGGTCAAATCCAGTAAAAAAACGTGCAGTGCCCAGTCGGTCCAGGAGTTCGTCATTGGCTACGCATCGAAACGCGCCTCAGGCCCCAGCTCCTCTTTCTCGGATACCGCGGACACCAGAGAAACAGACTCCGCCTCTCTCCATGCTTTTAGGAGGTTGAGGTGGTAGATCTGTAGAGCTCCGCCCCTGTCAGAACGCACCACCTCATAGTCGACGTCCATTACTTGCCATATGACCACAAAGGGCCCTTGCCACTTGGTGAGTAGTTTACAGCTGGAAGTAGGAAGCAATACAAGTACCTTTTCTCCCGGTGTGAATTGTCTCAGCCTGGCTCCTCTGTTGTACAGCCGTTGTTGACGCTCCTGGGCCTGGAGCAAATTCTCCCGTGACATCTGAGCCAGTGTGTGGAGTTTTACTCTCAGGTCCAGGACGTATGGATCTAATTTTTACCGGTGCTTGGACCTTCCTCCCAGTTTTCCTTAATCAGGTCGAGCACCCCCTGTGGTGTCCTGCCGGACAGCAGTTCAAAGGGAGAAAATCCTGTGGAGGCCTGGGTGACCTCCCGCACTGCAAACAACAGAGAATCAAGCCATTTATCCCAATTACGTTCATCTTCACTAATAAATTCACGGATCATGGACTTCAAAGTCTTATTCAGACGCTCCACCAGACCGTCGGTCTGTGGGTGGTACACACTGGTCCGAATAGACTTGATGCCCAGCAACCCGTAAAGTTCTCTCAGTGTTCGTGACATGAACGAGGTGCCCTGGTCAGTCAGAATCTCTTTCGGGATCCCGACTCGGGAGATGACCTGAAACAGAGCCTGCGCGACACTCTTTGCAGAAATGCTGCGCAACGGCACTGCCTCTGGATATCGTGTTGCGTAATCCACCAGGACTAAAACAAAACAATATGCGCTTGCGCTCCGGTGAAATGGCCCGATGAGGTCCATGGCGATCCGCTCGAACGGCACCTCCATTAACGGCAGAGGACGCAACGGTGCCCTCCGGATGGCCGGGTGGTTTACCAACTGGCACTCCGGGCAGGACGCGCACCAACGGCACACATCTGCCCGGATGCCCGGCCAATAAAATCGGGCCATTATCCAGTCTAGCGTTTTCTCATATGCCATGTGACCAGCCATCGGGTTATAGTGAGCCGCCTGGAAAATCATTTCCCGGCGGCTTTTCGGCACCAACAACTGGGTGTTCTCCTGCCCTGTCTGCGTGTCACGGCTCACTCGGTACAGCCTGTCCCTGATCAATGAGAAGTGCGGGTATGACTGCCCTGCGTCATGGCGCACCAGCTGACCATCAATCTTTATCAATTGGTCAAAGGCCGAGCGCAGAGTATCATCCCGAGACTGCTCGAGTGGAAAATCTTCCATGGAGTGGAGCTCGGGAGCCGGTGGAGTCGCCACGGGAGGCTCCGCCGGTTCCCCCTCCCCGTCTGCAGCGTCGGAAGACCTCGCGTCGCCGCTGAGCACAGCGCACATCCCGCATGACCCTGTCTGCCATGAACGCACCCCCGCAGCCTGCCCCATTAACCTGTCAAACCCCGGCCAATCTGTTCCCAAGATCAGGGGGTGTGTAAGGCGGGAGCTAACCGCGACCTTTACCCTATGCTTTTTCCCCATATATCTAATCTCCACTGACACTATGGGATACTCGTGAACATCCCCATGCACACACCGAATTTCCCCCCACAATGCCTCCACCAATGCCCCGGGCCGAATCAGGGTCTGGTGGATCATAGACTGCGTACAGCCGAATCCACCATCGCCTGATGAGTACTCACCTGGATTCTTACCGGAACGTGGTACGTCGCTCCTGGACCTGGGGAGGGTGTTGGAGAGCCGGCAACCCGGATCACCTGGCCCACCTCCATCAGAGGACACTCTCTCCGAAAGTGTCCGGGCTGCCCGCACCTCCAACACTCCTGCTCTGGTGCCTGAGGAACCCCCTGTGGACTGGGAAGGGTGCCGGTGCTAGCCGGGGTCAGAAAATCGGGGAGCCGGGGTCGGGGTGCCGACCGCGGGGCCGTGATGGGCTGCGCCAGGAGCTGCGGCGGGAGCCTCTTCTGCTGGGCGGGCGTCGGCCGGGATGGAGCCGGCGGCCGACCGCTGTCCCCCTGACTGCCGGGATGCACCGCCACGTGGTCCTCTGACAGGGTGACGGCAGTTTCCAGCGATGTGGGCCGGTGGCAGCGGACCCACGCCGATGTTCTGGCCAGCAGCCCCCCCACGAACTGCTCCAGGACAATCTTCTCGACCACCTCCCGAGCCCCTCCTGAGCTCCCGGGCTGCAGCCATCGGGTTGCGGTGTCCCTCAGCCGCTGCGCGTACACGAAGGGCCGGTCCCCCGGCCCCAGTGTGGCCTCACGGAACCTCTGCCGGTGGTCCTCCGGGGTCAGGCCCAGCCAATCTGTGACGGCTTTCCGTAGGTCCTGGTACGTCTGCCGGGCAGCAGGGGACAGCCCCAGGGCCGCCGTCTGCGCCTCCCCGGTGAGGAGAGGCAGGAGACGGATCGCCTATTCAGCCGCCGGCCAGCCGCACGCCTCTGCCATCGCCTCGAATGTCTCGAGGAAGGATTGTACGTCGTCTGCCTCTGTCATCTTGTGCAGGGTTACCCCTGCCAAGGGGGAGGGGTTCGGCGCCGACGGGGTTGCATCTGCGCGGGCGGCGAGTCGTTCGAGGGCATAGGCCTGCCTCTCTGCCTGGGCCTGCAGCGTCCCCAGGAACTGCCGGTTCACCTCGGCTTGGTCCCGCTATCTCCCAATGCATTTGCCCCAGCACGATGATCGGCTGGGCCGGCAGATCTTGGGGTTGCTCGTCTCCTTGCATGTTCTACTAAGGAGGCCCCACGTTGGGCTCCAGTGTAACACGATGAGTGTTACCCCGTGCGTTTCCCCCCCAGCACAGAAGACGCTTTGCAGCTTTGGTCAGGTGTCAACAACTTTTATTGCGTTAGCTCTCGGTGCTCCCTCGGACATTCGCGGCTCTCGCAGATTGTCCTCTGCTCCCTCTCCTTCCTTATTAGGATTCATATAAGGGAGAAAGCACAATCAGGCCAACCCAGACCAGCTGAGGCTAATTAAGCCACCTCCGGCCCCGTTCCCTGAGCCACTACTCCGTCGTCCCCCCACTCCACAGCTGAGCGAAACCACGCCCCGCCACCACAGGAGCATTTTCCGAAAAAGACATGCGTGTTATTATTCAGGTTTTAGGAGCATTCTTTAGACACGTATAAAGCACATTTGAAATATGCCTCTCAATTTGTTTTTTAAACCAGTTTCCGACACAGCCTCTTTCCTGTTCATATTAGCCATGTACATTTCCAAATAAGGTCAAAAACCAAATAGTTTGTGTATGTAAACAAAGTCAGTGAATGAATGTTAAGGCTGCATTGTGACACTAAGAAAGGCCATGGCTGCAATCTTTGCGACACAGAAAAGTATCTCCTCATATCTGGAAAACAGTCATTTTATCATGATAATAATATAATAGAATGAATAGCTCGAGAACAATGGTTGAGAAAGCTTTTGTTTATCTGAGATAACAAGCCAATTATTACATTATCAAACGAAAACAAACCTTGTCAACCTAAGATAACTTGATAATTAACTTCTGATCTCAAGATAATGTGGTACAAACAAGGCTTTTCAAACTTACATTAATTACTACAAAACTTCACCCACAACCTTTTTGTTTTAAAACATATTTTTGAAAAGGTGCAATTAGCTGCTAGCCACCAGCTCAGCTGTCAACATGTTGAGAGGGAATAGAGAAGCTCTCAATCTTGTAGAGAACACCTTTTACAGCACCACTTTGCTGATCCTCACCACTAGAGAGTGGCACCGGATATAAGGCTATGTTGGTAATTCTGATGGTTTCCTAAAAATGTTTTGTTTACTCAAAAGGGTTTATTCCCTGCACAGCCTCACATGGCTCAGCTGTGCCTTGAATTAAATGCTAGCTATAGCATGCCAACACTGTCATGGTGCAGTTAGGTGAACCCAAAAGCATGAACAGAGGTAAGTGAAGGTAACAAGGGTTATTTATGGAACCAAGGTGGGCGGTGGAGTGCAGACAAGGCTGCTGTCTCAGCCAATCAGAAGAATTTATTTAATTTATTTAAAAAAACAAAAATCATTTTTAAAGCATGTATCTTAATATATTAATAATTAATTGCTATAACTTATCACAATGGTTTAAATGTCAACGTTTTAAAAGTTTTTTTTTATTTAATTGGAGGGAAATAAATGATTTAATGCAGGCATTCATTTTTAAAGCATGTATCTTGTGTCAGGGAGCTTAATACACATAATAAGGATTTTAGTCTTATAAACGTTGACGTGAATTGGAGGAGAGAGAGCGATAATTTAATGCAGGCATTCATTTTTAAAACACCTCTATCGGGCCAATCAGTGTGATTTTTTTTTTTTTTTTTTAAAGGCCAAAATACAAAGACAAAAAAACACACTATTCTTCCAGGTTTCATCTTCAGTTTCATCTGTTACATGATGCATTCAAATGTTGCCCTTTAAATATTCCGTAGCTCTTTCATCAGTGCAACTTTTTTCAATTTTGGACGCAGAAAATGCCCGCCAACTCCCATCTAAATCAGTGGTGTGTGAGGTATTACCTGCAGTATCACTTCTGACAGGACAGGTGACAGACAAACTCAGCATGCAGTTTGATGAAACCCTGACATCCATCAGAAAGACAGGGAAAGTAGCCAGCCAAGGAATAAAAAAATGAAGGAAAAATGCATGATGACAGTTAAGGAATTTCATGAATTATAAAATGTGCATCTAAAGTTGTGGTGGGAGCTAAGCTGAAAACTCCTGAAAACAGGTTTGTGACCAGGATAATAGAAAACACAGAACTATATTCTTAAACCCATGCTAACATCCGGCTTTTGTCCACTATTTATTCACACGACAAATGACCCTTCAACAGTCACAGGTAATTATCAGCACCAGCTCTGGTTGCGGTTTGCAGTGACGACCATATGAAACCCGAGCTCAGCAGGGTTGTCCTTCGATAGTCGGCGGATCCATCCCCGGCTTCGCTAGTCCATGTCGATGTGTCCTTGTGCAAAACTCTCCCCAAATTGCTCCCACGAGCTGTGCCTTTAGTGTATGAATGGTAATGATTGGTTAATTACAGTCCTGAGGGGCAGGTGGCACCTTGCATGGTAGCTCCTGCCATTAGTGTATGAATGTTTATTAATTTATAATTCATAAATATCAAAAGGGATTTGGAATTTTTTCATAATTTATGTATAAAAAATACAATTACTAGTTCTCCTCAAAGCCCCCAGACTCCAGTCAGACATTTCTACTCACTGATCCTCTGAACACACTTCAATTGAACTAGACCGAGACCAAATAAAACTCATCAAAACCATCGGTTAGTCTTTACACTGTTCAAACAATCACCAACTCTGGTATGAGAGTATACAACAGAGACTGAATGATGCCCTAATTTAAGTGGAATAAGGGTATTCTACACACATTATACTCTTGCATGGTAATTAATGTAAGAGAAAATAGTATATGTAAAAAGGTAGGTTAGCGTGTATAAGGAAGGGTAACAGTGTGTGTGAAACAGAAGTCTATTATATGAAACAAAGTTTGTGTGAGTTTGATTGAATCGGAAGTATTACTAATTTCTTAGTTCCTGATCTTTACCATGGAGAAGAGGGATTGAACAGACAATGCCCGATTATGATTTAAGTAAACTTTATGTACGGAGCTTGAGCTGGAGGCAATTTGTCCATCGTAGCAAACAGACAAGGAACAGCTAGCCTATTGGTTCCCTCCAAAATGAAAAGAAATGTCCACCAGCACATCCAAAGCTCTCTTATTCACTATATGTTTCTCTTTTGTTCAGTCATGCATCTTTTTCTGAACAGACAAGTCTGCCAAGTACTTCTGCACAACAGTAGCCAGATATGTCTGGTGAACACAGGTTTGGTATTTGGTCTCTGTTTTGGCACCAATATCTCAAGTGTGGCAACCTCACCGTCACAACAAGAAGCAAGACTTCCTGGCTGGTGTTCACCAAGAAATAGTCAAAGCCCAGAAACCCTCAAAAGCAAATGTTTTCTGTCTGTGTAGAGATCATACAAAGCGGATACAACATGGCTGTTTCACCCAGCTTCCAGTCTTTATGCTAAGCTAATTACCTCCTGGTACTCTCTGTAACTCTCTGTAAGCCAATAAGCATATTTCCCTGCAAAGTTTCTTAAACAAAACACAGAGAGTAGTAATCATCTGCCACCCTGTTCGTATTGCTATTGACCATTTTTTCCCATTTTATCTTTGAGGAAAAGTTTATATTTGTAAGTCACCTGTTGCCTCACCCAACCACACACAGAATGCGTGCTCAATGAACATGCAGTGTCGTCACTTAGCATGTGAAGGGGGCACAGTCAATGCTGGGGTCCGGCCGCTCCGTTTTTAATCCAGCTTGCTGTGCTGCTGCTGCCTGGCCTGAAAAGCCTAAACCTCTACTTCTCATTTCCTCAGCTGTTGAATCGGTCTCATAAAAATACACTTTGACCCCAGCAGCATGTTACAGAACGTCAACTAAAGAGTGTAACCTCTAGTAAGCCCTCTTGGCTTTTGGAAATGGGTTCTCTACTCCCAGCAGCATGACGGATGTCCTCTATCTTCCCTTAGGTGGAGCTCAGAAAACTCTCCCTGTGGTTCATCTGCTGAAGTAAAAAAACATCAATAGATGGTGGAACAAAAATGTTTGCTGTTACACCCTACAGTCTTACTGTCACGGGAATGCGGGACAGGACCCAATAGCAATGACAAGACAGGAGGATTAGTATAATAACAGGCTTTATTCGTGGAAACAATACAATGTGTGGTACCCTAGGACCGACACAAGGTGGCAGGCTGGATCGACGTTGTGGTTCTCCGTGGATCGACCACCGGACAGCAGATAACTCGACTGTGTGGATCCCGTGGTCCTACACAGGAGGGCAGGCAGAATCACGGTGTGGTTCTCCGTGGACCGACAACCGGAGAGCAGGAGTCGACAGGCTAGATGACTCTACGGACTGACAACCAAGATCTGCAAGAGCTGCAAGGAGGTGATGGCGTGATTACGACCTGGTGTGTCAGCCTTCCGAATGATGAGCAGAATTGTCCGCAGCTGTGCCTCCAACAAGGGCGTGGACAGAGGAGGTGTCTGGAGGCGGGCAGAGGAAAAGAAACACAGAGCACATGGCAGACAATAACAAACAGGGGAATGACTCACACAAATGACGAGAGGAGATTAGGGGAAACAAAAGGTAAACAATGGTTCAGACAGGGATCCTGACAGTACCCCCACCCTCAATGGGAGCCTCCAAGCGATCAACCAGATTTGTCAGGATGCAGTCGGTGAAAATCCCGAATAAGTACGGCGCAAAGGACCCTAGAACGGGGAACCTCCGGGCCATATCCTTCCCAATTCATGAGGTATTGGAGGCCCCGACCCCGACGGAAACAATCCAGAAGTCGGTTAACCAAAAAGGCTGGAGATCCGTCGACGAGTAGGGCGGGTGGTGGGGGTCTGGCCGGAGGGCTAAGGGCACTGGTGATACAGGTTTGATCCGAGATACATGAAATGTAGGGTGAATTCTCATGGACGAGGGAAGCCTTAGACGGACCGTGGAAGGGTTGATAATGGCCTGGATCTCAAATGGGCCGATGAACCGGGGAGACAGCTTCCGAGATTCAGTCCTTAAAGGGATGTCTTTGGTGGAGAGCCAGACCCTTTGACCAACCTTGTAATCCTGAGCAGGGGTGAGGTGTCGGTCCGCCAGATGTTTATTCTGTTCCGTCGTTCGGAGAAGAGTGGCCCGGACCTCTTTCCACATCATCCTACAGCGGCGGAGGTGAAGCTGGACAGAGGGCACGGCTATCTCCGCCTCTTGGGTAGGGAACAGCGGTGGCTGGTACCCCAGGGAGGCCTCGAATGGAGTGTGTCCGGTAGCAGATGAGGTGTGGGAGTTGTGGGCGTACTCCACCCAAGACAGGTGAGCACTCCAGGTGGAGGGGTTCGATGCTGCCATGCAGCGGAGGAAGGCCTCCAGCTCCTGGTTGAGTCTCTCAGTCTGCCCCCGGCCATTCTGTCACCGCTTTGACCTTTTCCAGATCTGTCCTAACTTGACCCCTCTCGATGATGAACCCCAGAAACTGACCGAGGATACATGGAACTCACACTTTTCGGTCTTGACGAACAACTTGTTTTTCAGTAGGCGCTGGAGAACCATCCGGACATGACTATGATGCTCCTGAAGGTCCGCTGAATAGATGAGGATGTCATCTAGATAGACAAACACAAAACGGTTCAAAAAGTCTCGGAGCACGTCATTGACCAATGTCTTGAATACTGCGGGGGCATTGGTGAGTCCAAAGGGCATGACTAAATACTCGAAGTGGCCGAGGGGGGTGTTAAACGCTGTCTTCCACTCATCCCCTGCTCTGACCCGCACCAGGTGGTATGCGTTGCGTAAGTCCAGCTTAGTGAAGATCGTGGCCTCGGAGAGGGGTTCAAAAGCCGAATTGATGTTAAGTGACGGAAACATGTAAAACTGCAGTCTCTCTCTGTGATTACTGGACAAGATGAGCTGGAGCGGCAGGGTCCGGTGGGTGATCTGGGCCAGGAAGCTGCCATCTAGGGCGTTGACCACAAGGGGGCATTCTAGCGTCTCTAGGGGGATCTGGGCTCTGGCCACTAGTTCCGTGTCCACAAAGCTTTGCTCTGCTCCAGAGTCCACCAAAGCCCTCAGAGAAAGAGAGCGGGAGTGCAGCGAGACATAAAAATAAGAAAATTAGCATTGAGTGTAGTCCAGGGTTTGTCCGCTCCAGATACAGCAATCCTCACATTGCCTTAACCTTAGAAGCCATGTTCTCCCTGGCCTTCTTTGGTTCCTCAGATGCTCCGAGTTCACTGCCTAATCCCTCATATTCGACCCACGCCGCCACGCCTGCATATCTGACTTATCTTATTTCTCAGAAGACGTCATGACATTGATTAGTTTTGGTTAGCTCTAAGTACAATCAGGCCAAGCCTCGCCATCCATTCATGTCTCACAAATAAATTGTTAAACACATTCCGTTGATGTTGTGGTCCTGGCTAATGAAACAAGATATATTGTGTTAATTAGTGATTTTCACAGGTGCTGGTATGCTCTCTGCTAGTTACCTTTGGACATAGCCAGGCTAGCTATTTGCCCCCCATTTCTAGTCTTAATGTTAAGCTAAGCTAGCTGGCTGCTGGTGCTAGCTTTATATTTAGAGATATAAAGATGGGATACATTTTTGCATTTAACTCTTGGCAAGAAAGGCAATATGTGTATTTTGTGTGCCTTTTAGTTTTTATCTGTTCTATTCCAATGTTTGGCACATTGGCTAATGATCACATATTCAAACCTGTTTTCTATTTCTAAATAGGATATAATTTAGATGTAATAATTACATGTATTTCATAATCCTTCATTCCTATTGATGGTCACAATATTTTCATGTACTATATGTCTATATCCATATACGTGTATATATAATCTTAGGGGTAGTATAGGATTATTTTTTTCATACTTTGTTTTAAGAATGCAGTGAAATACAGCAGCAGTACTAGAGTGTACAATCAAACTGTTTCTTCATCTCCACTTATCTTCACATCTTTATGGTTCAACCAGTCAGGCTGGAGGCCTACAGTACCATTAACAGTCAGCCTTTCCAATGTTATCCCCCCCCCCCCCTTTCCTTTTGTCCCTGTCTCCCATCTCTGTCCTTTGCTGAGCTGGTCATTTTGTAAGCGTAAAATCCCCGATAAAGACAGCAGTAAAAAGCCTCACTTGCTTCTGGTGTGAGCAGTAGAAAATATGCTTGCGCTGCTGGGTTAGGGCTAAATCTATTTAGCTCCTCTGAGCTTCCTCTATTGGCTATTATATTGCAGTGCATTTGATGATCTAGCTCTATTTAAACAGGATATGTACTTTGTCAGATTATTTGACCCTGTCACTTAGGCTGCTTTGCTAACTCATTTGACTACTTTGATAACAAAACTGGTAAACTAATGTGGCTGATTTCCCCTCTGAAGTTTTTTTTATACATTCAGTGCAAGACTCATTCCACCAAGATCCACCACAGAGAGCGACAGGAAGTCGCCTCTGGCCATCAAAATTTTCAACTTGCGGACACTCTAAGTCAATAGATTGGCCCTCGAACTTATTTCACCTCATCATTTCTGATTACTGTAATGTGCAATAATGATTAAATGTACAATAAGTTGTGCAAAACTGTATTTTAAGATACATTCTCACTTAATTCTTATTCTTCTTATTTTTATACCCTTCGTGCATTTATATTTAACACTGATACCATTCTCAGCATTTTGTATTCCCTTGTTTACGCCGTGGTATGTTGTGGGTGTTTGATGTAAATATTTGCACATATTTCTTGATATTTACTTGTATTTTTTGCATATATTGTCTTTTATATTGCAGCATCATGTACATAATTTACATTTTATTTTACATAGTGCTTTATGTACATTTTGCATAATCCTTTGTTTGAATGTTTTCTTAGATTTCTTCATGCTTACATATAAGAGCAAGTGTAACTCAAGATTTCCCTCCTGGGGATCAATTAACTATTTCTGATTCTGATATGTTTGGTGTCTATTGTGACGTAATTCATGGTGTTTTTTACATCCTCAGCCTCTCCTTCCTCCATCCGCCTTCTTCTTTATTAACTGACATCATTGTCTGTTCTGTGTCATTCCAGACCAACCTACCAGTTAATCAGACCTTTTTGCCTCTTAAACTCAAACTCTCAGACCATTGTCAATGTGTCACAATGCTCCATGCTTGCCTCCCCTTCCTGATTCATTGACCCACCCCTCTTTTAACATTGGCTTCAGTCCCATTGAACCTATTCATATTAATATGGCTCTCTTCCACCCAAGGTTCCCTAACCCAACAGTCCTATCAAATCACGTGTCCTACTTTTCTTTTCTCCCGTTGCAGTTGAAAAGAATGCTTGTTTTCTTGACTGAAAAAGGTGGATGCACGAAATTACTGAGCAACAGATGGGACATGTTTTTGTTTATGTCTGTGTCCTTGTTTGTATATGTGCATACTGGTTTGGTTGTTGAAGCAAAAGACTTTTATTCCTGTTATTTCCTCTTCCTCCGTCTCCTGCCTCAACAGCTCATTGAACGCTCCCAAAACAGAATTGCGTTCGTGGGAAGGCGAAGCTGTTCCTTGAAAGACACAAGTAGTGAATACATCAGATGTCTCTCCCACACTCAGAGGCCTTTCATATATTTGACTAGACATGACCTTTATTTACTTCTGTTCTGTGAATAAGACCTACCTATCTTGCCCTCTGGTGTTTTGCTCACTATTGCTTTATTTATGCAGAAAAGCAACAGTAAAACTGTCATTTAAGGTCTAAGAAATCAGTTGGTCCAAGGCTTTAGTTCACAGCAAAAATAGCACGACCAAAAGGCTACAATCTAACTAACGTGCACAAGAGGCTTTAGAGGGAAAATTATTGCACACTACTCTTCTTTGAAATTTTTATGATCATTTTTATCAATATTAATCATATTGTACCAAGCAAATGAATTGCTGAGATGTGGGGAGACAGCATAAAAAGAAGTCCATTCAGAACAACAAATACAGGGATTCAGATATGTTTTTTAACCTCCAGGTGCGTCAAATGTACTAGAAAGAGAAAACAAAGGCAAACATTGAAATGATCACCCAAACTAACTGAAACACACAGACATCATATCCAGTTTTACCTCCAAATAAAGTAGTTTAGATAATCTATGAAAATTTACTTTTTTTGTAGTTTTTACACAAATGCATAAAATGTCACATCAACAAGGTTTTTCTGGAACACTGACACTCTCGTGTGTACACATTCATCATGTGCTGAAAAACCTGTGGATATACAGGCTATTTTCAAAAATCTTTTTTACTTTTTTCATGAAATGATCTACTTTGGGTTCTCAATGAGCTTTTCTCTAGTGTCATCTTATGGTCAAAATGACAACTTTGCACATGTGATCTCACCATCTAATTAGAAGATTTCCAGAGCATATTCATGTTTCCAAGGAGATGACATCTTTTAATTTTACACACCTCAATATCTTCCTTCTGACCTCAGGACACATTTAACAGTCCTAGCGCTACTACCAGCTAAACTACCAGTGCGTTTTGAATGATGGAGACAATGAACATTATCTTATTGGAGCCATCTCATGGGGATTAAACAGTTATCAGTGTGTACCTCGTATATATTATTCACAGTATGCTATTCAGACCGTGGTATGTCAGAGGGTACTGGAGATAATACAGAGAGAAAGGTGAATATTCAGCATAATGCAGAAAAGTTACAATGCGATACACCACTTGCCTGATGGGATTTTAGCGTGGCTTATTTGGCAATGCAAAGTGTTTTTATTGACTCATCAAAGACGTATCCCAGGCTCTGTGAGAAAGCTATTAGGCTGGTCAACAATGGCAGCCTGTACTGAAAGCTGAGGCCTGAATAAGAATGAGAGCTGGGGCTGTCTGAATGCCAGCTGAACAGCTCAGGCGCTGCGACCTCATTTGGAGCGTGAACCCTCAAACGGCCCATTCCTGTCAGTATTCAGCGCTTGTGTGAAGCGGCGTCTACGAGCCCATCGCTACCACCAGCCCCTCGACCTCAGAGGCAGGGACCCAGTTCCAACAGAAATGATGACTTTGGCCCTCGAGCAAACACACACCCCTCTGGACACTCAAAGCAATACACTAACCCGAGAGAAGAGCTGTGGAGAGGCTGGAACGTGATGGAGAGGAATGGAGAGGGAATGGCAGAAGGAGCAAGGCAGGGGATTACATAAACAGAAAAAAAACAAGGAGTATAGACATTGGTGTGGTCAAACTAAACTAAAGCAAAAAAGCCTTTCAAACCTTTGCCAAAATCAGGCAGAAATAACAAAAGTAACATCCCTAAAGTGAAATTAGAATCAGCAACAGAGGTGGTTCGTGTTGGCTATTGCTAGGAGCAATTAACTGTAAAACAAACTGAAACAGTTTAAACTGTGCGTCTCATGCGACTCTGGTACAGAAGGATGACATCTTTGTTCTCAATCCTGCCTACAGAGCTCTGATTGGCTCACTTGTTTCTCCAACTGGGCAAACAGACTCAGATGTTTTTGAATCAGTGACTACGTTCACATGCACACAATATTCTGCCTTTTGCCCTTATTCCGAAAAAGACAACATTCCTACGAAGCTGTTTACATGGCTAATGAAATGAATATTCCACGAACATTCCCATTAACATGCAGCCGTACATACTCGTCCACGACACACATTGTGCCGCTACGCAAACTAAATCATGTAAATGTCTGTTCTTTTTAAAGCAGAGTCATGTTGCCCCCGTGGTGTTCCCTCGCTGTCACCGTTCTGCAAGTTTTGCAAAACTGTGTTCTTCAAGCTATTTTTTTCCAGACTATACACAGCAACAGACACCAATACCGTAAACAGGAAAGAGGCTGTGCGTCGCAAATTGCTATAAGATCCCATATTGAGACCGAATTCCGAATGCGCTGTATACATGTCCAGTGAATGCTCCTAAAACTACAATATCAGGATTTCCCACGTCTTAATTGGAAAATGATTGGGAATATCCACACGGAATATGCTGATAATATATATCCGAATCAAATTTGGAATATTGTCATATTTTCAATAATAGTGGACTATTAGAGTGCATGTTAACCTAGTCACTGAACAATTTGGGGGCAGCAATTGAGAGGTCTGTGCTGAGGCTAGTAAAAACCAAAGTACGAGAAGGAAGCTGGGAGCAAGAAAGAAAAAAAAAAGAAAGAAACAAGATTTTCAATACCTAATGATGGCGCTAGATCAACTTATGATTCAAGTTAAAAGACTCCAAATAAGAGAAGACAGTTGAAGAAGAAGAGAGAGGAGGCGTCCCTGCAGTGTGCTCTGCTTCGCTGTGATTGACTCAGTGCTGTTGAAGGACACATAGAAGTCGGCATCCAGGTTCCTTACTGCATTTCACCTCCCACTCGCTTTCCTGATGGGACTTAAGAAGTCATTTCAGTGCGCAATGCATGTTTGATGACTTTATTGATTTTTCCTTTCCTTTCCCCTCTCCTCTCTGCCTCTATCTCCTTCCCTCCCTTGTCATCTCCCTCGCCTCCTTTTCCACTCTCAACTCTGCCACTCCGGTTTGACTCAAGTGCACCTCCAGTTGCACACTCCCTCTCTCCTCCTGCCATCCCCTCCGACCCTTCCCCTTCTGCTTGTGGCCACTGGCTGGCGTTTTCCAAATCTGCAAATAAAAGCGTTGAGAACTAGGGACCTTTTCTTTTCATCACCATTCATCACAACATTGTTGATTCGTATAACACAAGCTCGGCTGGCTTTAAATGTGCCTCCACAATGTAGAGGGCAAGGTTATAGTGCTGCTGTGCCTCCTTTTAGTTGAAGTCATTGGATCAGTTGGTCTTCTTTTTCTTCCTGCAGCTGATGTTTTTCAGTCTGAGAGGTCTGTGGTACGTGACATTGTATGACCCACAATAAACTGTCTGCTCCATCTTTGTGAGCATTCTCAAGCCTTTCTCCATCTGAAGGTCAATTCAATTAATGAACATGTGTGTAATTATTTTGTATTTAGCGTCCCTTCCCTGTCCTTTTAATCTGCTCCCTCTCAGCTCCAACTCTCTCTTCTCTCTTTCAACTGTATGTCTAGTTTTTCTTGCCACACGCACTCCACACACTGAATGAACGTTGTGTTACTTCTTACATACAAGCAACGATCATATATCAGGTCAAAACTCCACAGCTCTGACTGACTGTATCTGCCTTTTTCGCTTTGATTTACACATTTCATTTTGCCGTTTAAACACTTTCCTGGCCCTCGGGGGCCAATCAGCTGGACAGGCCATTGGGAATGATGACGCATGATGTTAAAGCTAAGTGACAAGCCCGCAGAGAAATCTCACCAACTATGCAGTTCCCATCAGCTCTAAGTGGCACCGCGTCTTTTAGCTTGTTGTTTTGGTTTTACAGCCCACAAATGTACCGTTTGGTTCCCTCTCATTAACCTCATTTCAAGCAGCAGTAGGTGGTAGTCACTCTAAATGCCCCACTGTACACTACCTGCCCACCCTCAACCAACAGACTGACACAGTAAGAGAATATATGTTGCCTGGAGCAGCTAAAGAGACAGAAGTTGGTGGAAACCCGAGCAGGAGAGTAAATATTGGACCTGACGTTATATTCATGAAAACGTTGAACACTTTTTAGACTGCATCCCAAATGCATAACATATAAAAAATGTCACATTTCATGGAAAGTTTATGTTAACAAGGGACATGTTTGGCAGCATATCATAACTTTATTACCTATTTATTAAAAAGATAATCATGAATTGCAACCATAAAAGTGGATGTAGTCACCCTGATGGTTTGTGGACTAGGGTTTGAAGACTCGGGTTCAATATTTTGGCTGGCACCATCTTGTTTTTTTGCAACCATAAGTGACAAGAGACGGGGGAGCTAATATAACCAAACTCCAAACAAGACATTCTTAGGTCACCAACATGTTCCAATTCACTTTCATGAAGTGAAAACACTGTGAAAGTGTTAAAGTTGGAAGACAAAAACATGGACAACTACCAGACCAGACAACACCGTGGCAGCTACCTGTCAATCACAAGATAGCCCCGCCCTAAAGCATACCCTGCTACAAGAGCTTCATGATGATAAACACAAGTCCAGTCGGAGCTCTGAGGAAATTACAGCGAAACAAACACTCCAAACATGTGGATATTTATTCCTTACAGTACACGTGGTATGTTGTGAATGTGTTGCGGTTGGCCTGTGACGATGTTAGAAATATTGATTATAGCATCTTGAAGCCCAGAAAGTTTGGCTTTGGATGCCAGTGGTTGCCAAGCATATAGCTAGTAGTGCTTAAAATATTCTTGAGGTGCATATAATCTGAATTATATCAGGTTTGTTGAGGCTGGGATTTTATTTCAACCATATCTTATAATAGTGATTAGGAACATTTTATATGTTATGCAGCAAATTGTAGCTATTTGCAACATTAGCAATCATTCCTCCAGTTCCACCGTTTTTTGTGGAAATTCTGGAGAAAATGTACTTCATGAAATAGCTGGAGAAGCAGTAGTAGTTGGTAGCCTGAATTGTTGACATAACGTTAACAAAGACATTTCCTTGTTAATTGAACCAGAGGTAAGAATATACTGTCTATAACTTTTACAATATAAAATACAAAATACTGTAATTGACGAGCACATGTCTACTATGCAAAACTACTGTAGCTCCTGTGGAAGGATGTGCACTCTTTGTCCCGAGGTGTACTGAGCCTCACGGTTAACGAGCTTCTCTGAATGTAATTGCAGTGTGACATGCTGTTCGAAAATTCCTCTAACAAATAATCTATTTGCATTTGAATAGAGGATGCTGGAAGCCTTGCGTGCCAAAGGTAAGTGTCTGTGTGAGTGTTTTTTTTGAGAGGGACAGAAAAAGCTAGCACTGATGACAGTGAATGTTTTAGTGTGAGTCACACCACCCACTGCTGGTTGAAGATGAAGAGACAAAGGAGCAGACAAGTGCCCTGACCCTGGGAAGCCATCAAAACACTGAAATACACTGAGCGCGCTCCGTCTGAATTGAAGTCAAGGACGTTTTGAACCACAGCTTGGGGCCACAGTTACACACTGGACCAGGGATAAGATAAGGGCTGATGGAGAAAGAGCTCTTTTTTGGTACATAGGGTTACAGTAAGTAGGTGTAAACAGACAGCAAATTGTGCAAAGGACACATGTATGGTGTTGAAGAAAACTGTGCTCGAGGGAAACGGCAACGATGTCATGGTTTTTATCAGAATAAGAGAAAACAATTCAATACACTTTTATACTGGTGAATAAATGTTAAGTCATTTATATATTTATTTAATGAAATGCAGGTCTCAAAGATCATACACCACATTATTGAACACATGCTTTATCATCCTCTTTGGTGGTCTTACTAGATGCCTGGTTACACAAGCCTTTAAAACAAAAAATGTTCAGCAAATTCAATTCACTGGAAAAATTGCAGGTCAAAGTTCACAACGTTAAACTCAACACAGATATACTTTGCCGCTGCAATTGGTAGATCCACTCGCTGGGGCAAAGTAAATCTGTGTTGAGGTTAACGTTGTGAACTTTGACCTGCAATTTTTCGCCGTGGACCAAAAGCCAGGCGCCTTGACCATAGAGGGGACGTAGAGCTGAAGAGTCCAAAATGGTGAAGGTACTGCACCATCCAGTTGTATTGAACGTCGACTGTCAGAATACAAACGGCTCAACAAAACAGACATGGTTTGCAAACAGTTAGGACTCAACTGTGTGAAGTTAGTGTGCAGTTAGTTACTGAACTAAGCTAACTTCTGTGTACACATGGATCTGTTGACTGGTCAGTCATTTGGTGGTGCATTTCCCACCAAAGCATTGTGTCATTATTATTATTACGAGGTAGAACAGTTTAGCCAGAGTTCTGGATTTTTTCTGGAGTTCATATTTTTAAATGTATGTACTGTATAACACGACGAGGAGTCAGATTACGTGACTGCATTTTTCATGCGTTTTCCTACAAAGTCCAGCAACACGTGTCAATTCCCGCTTGTTACATGCATGCAGTCTATCCAAAGATAAACTTCCTTCTTCACAGGGAACAACTTAAGTTAACTTTAGGAAAACATCGTGAATTACTTTTTTGGGTTTAGGCAACAAAAATACTTAGTTAGGTTTAGGAAAAGATCGTCGTTTGGGTTCAAATAACTGCGGAAGTGTTGTTACTTTAGTATGGAAGTTATGTGACAAATAAACCAGTGTAGACTTGTTTCACACGGCACAAACAATGTTCTCCTGGGTGAAAGAAAGTACGTGTTTGACCCGTTCACATACCCTCCTGCCAGATATGTGTTTGGTCTTCATACTTCCTGGTTCGTGATTATGTGGATGACATACTGTATAAATAGATTTTGTGGGTGTAACACTTCTCTGTTACCACCGTGGGTCTCTCGCAGCACAATGAAGGCAGCACACTCGAATAGTGTTTCTCTGTGCTTTTATTATTATGCGTACTGAACAGGCTGCCTGGCCGTGCGCTCTCCTGCAGTGCGTGTCTCCCGACTGCTTTCTGCTCCGGCCTCTCTGCCACTCTGACAGACTGTGAACCCTGCTCTCCATCTCCATCTGTTCCTCCGTCGCTACTAATGTTTATATCGGAGAAAGACACAATCAAAGAGTCGTTACAGCTGAGGCTGATTACACCTCTTCCCGGCACCGTTCCCTGAACCACTCCCCCGCTCAGTCTCCTCTGCAGCTCAGCCCAGCCCCGCCACGCCACCACAGTGGGATATTTACGAATTACAGCACATTCATTTTTATTTGTTATAGCTACAAACGTTGTATGAGGACAACCTGAATCAAGTAGTTTTTGTTGCGTTTTGTGTCAATTCACAATGTTAACCACATGTTTAAAACTAATCCGGAAGAAAAGATTGTAATACCTCCAAACTTTATGGAGAATGCGATGTAGTTGTATGGGATCTTAAGGAGACGGGGTTGATGGTTTGGCAGGCACTATATATCCAGTGCAAAGACTGAGAACACATTCCCGCTTGCATGAATTATGTGGTATGCATCTAAACCACCAGAATTCCAGGATACACAATTGCTCACTCACCTCAACAGAGTAGTTTGTGTTGCCTAAAGATAACCATACAAACGTTAACATGTCATGCTTTAGTCAACGGAAGCAGATGTTGGAGGGATACAAATGAAATATGTTTTCAGAGAATGTTTTGCAAGATTCAAGATGGGCATTTTCTGACAATGTTGATAAAATAAAATGCAATCCACGATAAACTACGTTGTCCACAAACACAATTTTGGGGACCACCACTGCCTGCGGAAAAGGGCTGCAAGACCGAGTGGATTGGTCAGCTATACATTCAATGGGCTTATATTTAAACCAGGCGCTGCCAGAATAAGGCCGGGAGGAACTGGCAGGAATACATTTCACTGGAATTGTACCATATATTATTACAGCTGACAAATAAATTAATTTATTGAGTTGCTGCTGCAACAAAACAGCACTATTGCACAAATAAATACATAAAATATGTATTCCAAACTTGTCAAATGTCAAAAAAGGATTGTAAGAGTTAGATAGCAAACACGGACAAATGCAACATACTCAAACAGTAAAGACAAGATATATACGTTAAGCTCCTGTATAACGTGCTTGACTACACTGCTATCCAACATAATTGTACAGAGAGATATAGGCTCTGGAGAGCTGTTTCAATATAAAGCTGCAGTTTTATCTGTAAAATAAGGCAACTTAGTGTGGGTAGTGGACCAAAAAATGCCACAAAGATGAAAACAGAAAAATGTGTTCATCCATTACTCGAAATATGAATAGGTGACTAGTATTGCGTGTCAAAGCCTGATATTTCTTCTTCCTCTGTGCCATAGAGCTCCATTATTGTTAAAAACACATCACTAAGCCTCACTGTTGCACTGGGTGACATCAGGTGGCAACCTCCGGTTCTGAAAAGTCTCCATTTTTCAATACAGCATGATGTTCATTTAGTAAATTATGGTCCATTTAGAGTCAAACAGACCATGAAGCGGAGTATGCTTTAGGGCGGGGCCACAAAGTGATTGACAGATCGGAAGGAAATTACTGATCCCCTTTCTAAAAAAATTCAATTCATGACCTGAGATATAGAATGTTGCCAAGCTAATCCTTTAAGCAAATGCATCATTATCTCTTTGGGGGGGGGGTTGTAAGAATGCAGCTCTCACGGCCTTTTGTGAGTCTCGAGTCTGCGGAAATACCTAGATTGTTTTATGACATGAAAGAAAAATAGGTTTTCACAGTGGCAGAAGTGGAGGAGTAGTAAACACACTGTCCCATTGCCACTCTCTAATGGAGCTCACAAGCTCTCCTACTGTCTTGTTTTAATGTAGTAAGAGCACACAGTGTGTAATGGCACCACAAGCCTCGGTATATTCTTCAAACTAAGAACTAAAAGTAAATGGAAGTTGTGTAAACGCTTTGCTTGAGTTTATTTTAAAAGATCAGACACAGTAGCAAACAATACAGTACAGCCGTTTCCTCACCGCTGTGGGAGTGTAAAGGTTTAACTTTCAGCATCTCACGTCTCATCTTCTTTTCTCTCTGCCTCTGTGTTCATGTTCTCTGATAAGTGCTCTTTGTTCCGTCAGCTCACAGAAATAAACAGGCTGTCGTGGAGTTGAATCGTCAGCTCTAATACATATGATCAAAGCAGTGTGTGTGCTGCAGGGAGCCCAGTCAGAGCTTTGAGCAGACAGACAGGTGTGTCACACACACACACACACACACACACACACACACACACACACACACACACACACACACACACACACACACACACACACCGTGGAGTGATGTCATCGTGAGGGAGAGAAGAGCTCACATTATGCTGACACTGTCTGCTGCATGCAACACACACACACACACACACTCTCTAAAAACACCCACTTTTACATAAACTTTGCAGTAAGTGTGTAAAGCAAAATACATATAGTGTATATAAGTTTTTCATATTGAACAAATAAGAATGTTTTGTATTTGTTGCCACTGTCTTAACATTGTGTTTTCTTTTTTTTTTTTTTATTGGAAAGACACATTGCTGTTGAGTTTTTAGCCATGCTAGCACAGCATCACTCTACAACTATTGGATGGACTGGCATTACATTTTGTGCAGACATGCATGGTCCCCAGAGGATGAACCGTAATAACCTGTGTCCTCTGACCTCTCTTCTAGCACCATCGTCAGGTCAAAATGTCAGTACATTGGTTTATGTCCAAATAACTGCACAACTACTGACGTCAGCCTCAGCTGTGATTGGTGCTTATTACAAAAGGCGTGGGAAAGTACACAGAGTTCACGGTTCGGTATGCACCTCTGTTTTGGGGCTAACAGTTCGGCACATTTTTGGTACAGCAGGAAGGAATACTCTTTTTTAAAATTTATTTTAAGAGTGGTTTCGTTTGCCATAATTCTAACTGTAACAGTTAAGGCAATAAAATACTGTCATATTGTCAATAAGAAAAGCAAATACAAAAATAAATATTATAGATAATTCCTGAACTGCAGCTGGTGCTTGTTTAAACAACAGACTAAAATACATATTGGCTCCAGCTCCAGCACTTTGACCATGTGCTTATATTCTGTATTGTCTACCGTGGAATGTGGTCACATATATCCAACTTAAAACACTCTGCAGCAGCAGGTATTGCTTAGACACGGTCTGTCTCTGCAGCGGGATGCTGCCTGAACGCCGTCGAGAGAAGGACTCGCCCTCCAGTTTGTTTTGGTCTCGTTATGCTAATCGACACATTCGGTGTGATGCCGTCGAAATCAAATGTGTGAAGTGTATCCACGGATATACCTGACTTCTGTTAAACAATGTTGGCACGCATGGCAACACAACAACTGTTGTCCATTGACCTCGACTAACCGGGCTAAGCCAACCAGCATGCTGCTGACTGGTGTGAGTAGAAGACGTAAATGGACTATTTTTGACAGTTTGTGTCACAGGGCGTACCAAACAGAAGACACACACTGAACCCAACGTCTGGTTTCTTTCTACCTCTATACATTATCAGTTAGAATATGTTGGCATGGTAAACATTAAACCTGCTTGGCATTAGCATGTTAGCATTGTCATCGTGAGCATGTCAGGATGCTGATTGGAGCATCTAGCTCAGAGCACCAGTGTGCCTCAGTACAGCCTCACAGAGCTGCATGGCTGTAGACTCCCACACCTCTACTGAATTAGAGGCACAGAGGTGGCCTCAGCTAATTCATTTGATTTGGCTGAACTGGTCCTTAAATGCGTCTAAAAAGACAGATATTTGGGGTATAGCTCCCTCAACCAGTGAGGGACTTTGTCGATGCTTCGCTTACATGTTTACAATAATATTACATTTACCAAATGTTAGAGCTTGAACTTCGAATGTCCACGTAAATGGTATTTACAAGTGAAGAATTCAAATTAACTGGGTAACCTCGACATGATGTAAGAAGACATTCGTAGTAAAAGTATTCTTGTAATTGATTTAAATGTAGGGCACGTTAAAGAAACAGACACTGTTACAAGGTTCCTGTTTGTTTGTTTTTTGCACTCGTAACATGCTTTAATCTTGAGTCACCTTGAACTGAGGCTGGATTAGTGGCCCTCAGAGGCCCCTGGACACTGAAGCTCACAGCCCCTTTTGAAAGTCATGTAAATCAAAATATGGCAATAATGGAGACCAATGGAAAAACAACCCTCGTTGAAAATGTAAAATAAGCTGATAACTTAAACATTTTGGAGACCATGTGTCGAAGCATAATCCAACTTTTTGAGAGCTTTATTACTCAGAACTTTCTAATTTTTATTATCAAAAATACATAATCTTTCCAGTGGTCAACAGTCTTTCAACAGCTGTTTAATGTCATGTTACATCTAACATATGTATTCTAATTTTCATTACTTATGATCCACACAGTCACATTATTCTCCTTGAACCCACGATGACAAAGTTATTAGGACAATGATGTCACAAACACAGCTAAGGAGGGTTCATCTGTTCAGAGTCTGCTCACTGCTGGTCTACAACATGGTGGCATCAGTTCACTTGGCCCTGACGATGGATTTGTCTTGTTTTGACTGTTAGTGTTATTTGTTGGCATTTCTTTGTATTTTATGTTCAATATGTGCTCGACTTTATTTTCTTCATTGGGAGCTTATATGATCTGTGTTTGATGGCGTGGGTCTCTGTGGTAAAATCCTTAATGAGTTATTAAACCATTGAACCACATCGGCTTCATGGAACAGCTTGACTGTGGTTCACTTTGTTTGGCTTTCTGGCTTTTCTACTTTTCTTTCTGAATCACCCCTCTGACTGTGTAATGGACAAAGCCGAATCCAATAGGCTTGATTTTTCTGGTCTCGCTCCAGTGGTGAAATACGAGTGTATTGTTTTCAGGTAAAACAAGCCCAGAGCCGTGTCACTGCAGTCAGACCTACATACAGAACCGCTGTACAGGTGGGACAACGTCACGGATTTACATGTTCCAAACATATTCACGTTCCAAGTTCTGTTTGCAAGTCCAATCGTAATTTATAGACTTGATGTAATGTCATTTCAAAGTAATATCTGATGAAGTAATATCTGATGAACTTGGATGTGTTGTTGTTATTGTGATTGTTCAACATCATGTAAATCTGGTTTCAAGTCAGACTTTATATGGGTGTTTTTTTCATGAAACCTGTTGATTAATCACATTTTTATTGGGGGTAAGTTGTTCAACCTTGGTAGCAGTAGTTTGACTACTCAAGGTCCACTTACTAAAATGTTTGCATGAACTCCATCCACACTTGGTCTTCTTCTGGAGATGTATGTGTTTGAACTCAAACACTGAGGAAGACAATGAGTATTGGTTAAAAGCTCCAGATCAAGCTAGTAAGTGGAGCTTGGGTTTAGACTATTTACAAACTACATAGTTATTTTTGGAAATGACGAATGCTACAAACCAGTATAATTCTACACTAGTGGTATGTTATTGAAGCAGCCGCCATACACCACAACATCGTCATTTGTCTCCAATATTTTGCAAAAAAATACATCTAAATAAGGTCCTTCCATGCAGGAGCAATTTAAATATATGTACATGCTGTGGCATTAAAGAAGAAATCCTGTGCCAGCACAAATTAATATCTCGCTTTGATCAAAAACCCTGACATAACCCCATGGTTATTTAAACAGTGAAAAAAACTGAACATTAGATTTATACTCTGAGTCATGTGATTAATACCAGCACAGCGTCCCTGTGGAGCTCTGTGTTGAGAAAAAAAGCCCAGTGTGATGTCTGCAGAATGAAAAGAGCTCACTTCCCAAAGCGTTCTGGAAAACAGTGAACCAATTTTCCAGTCATGGAAAACCATAGACTGTAGATAAGAAGTGGGCATAGAAATCGTGATGTCACCCATTGGTTTGTGGACTGCCGTGATGAAGCCTGAAGTTCAATGATTTCGCCGTCGCCATCTTGGATTCTGGCTGTTTGCATGTTGTTTTTGTCTCAACCAATGAACAGAAGTTAGTATATTTGGAATGCTGTCAATCACAGTAAGCCCGCCATAAAGCATACTCTGCTTTATGGTCTATTTGACTCTAAAAAGGGACCATAATTAATAAATCAGATGAGAAGTAGGATCATTTTCTCAGACTTCCATACGCGCAAACTCCTTTTTGCAACTTAGAGGAGTCTCCCCCTGTTGGTCAGCAAAGACAATGAAAGTTTTTAGACAGTTCCGCATTGGCTTCACTCGGTAGAACCAGAGGTTGCCGCCTGTGGAAAACAAATGTGAAATTTGAGAAAAAGTCAAATGTCTTGGAAATTTATTTCCTTATTCGCCTACTATCCTTAAATGAGAATAAACTATAACGGTACCTCTTAGATCTCCTCAAAACTGATAATGTCACCACCTGAAAGGGCTAAATTACATGATATGCAGGTCGGATAATATTACAAATTAAGGGTCCGAGACTCTGAATAATGTCAGTTATTACCTTTCAAATGTAAATATTAGTCACGGTAACTTTGTTTTTATCGCTATAATTATGATATTATTAATCTGTCATAATTTCGAGGAATTGATTTCATAGAAAAGTTATTGCAATAGACTACACGTCTTTTAACTCTTTTACAGAGAGGAACATATTAGTGTGTGGTGTGATCCCTGTCTGTCATACCAGTTTTTTATCACTGAACTTGTCCTGGATGAGAGTGGGAACCCTGACAGTGATCTCCCTCGATGTAGTAGCAGCTCACTGGCAACAGGTGGCAGTCATGTGCTTCTGGAGCTGCATGAGCAGGCTGTCATAGGATATCCAACATCCCAACCTCCTCCTGCAGCTCCACACACATACATGCACAAACAGTTGAGCAACCCACGCTCACACACTCAAACACAGATTCATGCATGCATACACATGCATGCAGAAATGCACGCAAACCCACGCACACTAACACAACGAGTAGGAGTGTGATTGTTTTTTTTTTTTTATCCCAACCTTCTCTGGTGTGATTCTTTGCCAAAGCCTAGGCCTCTCCAGCTGGCTGTCTCCAAGCAGCCGTGACACTGCAGAGATTTAGAGGATTGTGGGCAAAGAGACGGACACAAGGCTCATTGAAGGAGAGAGATTGGTTCCATTTGGGAGGAGGCGGTCGGGGGACTATGCTCCCTAACCCCCTGTATTCCGGCTTCACCCTGCAAACACTTAAGGGACTGTGTATGGGGAGGATCGCCATGCAACAATAAAGCCGCCCTGAACAAGGTGTTTTTATATCCACTCCGCTCCCACGCAGAGAGGACAGTTTTATGTCTCACAGCACAGCCGCAAATACTGGAATGTCAATATGTGGGATAATGAACAAGTGCAGAGCAGAGGCACCTTTTCAGAAAGTTTACCACCTATTTATACTAAAATCTTTAGTGCCTCTTATATCAAGGTCTATCTAACAGGTGCTGCCCCTGAAATCCAATCGTCCTTTAAATCTCTTAGTTGCACTGATAGCCACTGTTCTACTCCCAGTTTGTGTCTTGAGGCAGCTAAGTGGGCAGCGTGTTTTCTTTCTCACTGTGAATTTACTTTTTGAAAATTCTATTTAAATTTGCATGAGCAAATACTTTAATGTCCCTCAAGACACAAATTTTTAATTTGTAATGAGGATCATGAACTTTGACATCCTCATATCGGGTTAAGACCTTTGTTCCAACGTCGATCTTTCTTCCCCCACATTTCCTATCATTTCTCTACTTTCACTTATAAAAATAAAAAAGGGAGGCCAATACAGTGGAAATGCGCTCTCCCTGCAGCATTTTAGAGAGAGAGAGAGAGAGAGAGCGAGAGAGAGAGAGAGAGAGAAAGAGAGAGGCCAGGCTAACAGCAGCATGAAGGGAATTATAGTAATCAAGTCGGGGTCAAGATGGAGGAACACTTTCAAAATCACTAGATGATAAAAACGACTTGACCTTAGGTAAAACTACATTTTATCACTGCATTTATCTGCTTGTCCAATTGAAAATCACTGTCTATTATCACACCCTGATTTTTGACAGTAGATGAACTGGGATGACGCGGCGAGTTCAAGTGGATAAGAGTAAACATTTAGGACTTTTAAGTAGCATAGCACTGATTGCAAAATAACATGTTCTATCATTATTAAGCATTAGACTCGGTGACTCATTTAAACAGTATCCACCCGCAAATAAATTCTTTATTTAAAAAAGAAAAAAAAGTGTTGCGAAAAGGTTGAGAAACCCCCTTTATGGAACATATTAGTAATCGGTTATAAACGGCATGTGTCAAGCGTGTTCCTGTAAAAGCTTTTTTGAGTATACTGAGTGGTAATTCACGCTACCACTACCCTTCAGTACAAAAGATGATGAAGGAGAAATGTTAACTACATTACCCATGGTGCATTTCAGTAAAAGGATTGTTTTTAGCCATTGTTGGACGACATGTCGTACAAATTAGTTTGTTTTGAGCAAACTGAACCCTTTTAATTTCACAGTTTGCAATCGGTTAAAAGGTGCAATATACAGGATTCAGAGCATTAATATAGCTGCAAATGTAGGGCGCCCCACTGGCTAGATCACTTATTCCAGCTATGCTAGCTTATTCCAACGCTCAGCAGCCAGTTGCTCAGTGGTAGTGCTGATCGTGCTGTTCCATCTGTGAATGTGTGAAACAAAGTGTTGCTGTGTAAGGGCATTTACACCTAAAGCCGAGCCCCACTGGACATCTACTTTTGAGACATCTCGCTGCGGTTGGCTGGAGTGCTCGTCCTCAGTTGTCACACTTCGCCATCACCCGCCACATGCTTTCACTCCACAATCATCAGCACTTTTGCAGTCGTAAAGCTGTTGTGTTTTTACACTGAAATCTAAATTTCCGACCCTGCCTAAGGCAGATGAAATCATTGGCAGAATTCACTTGGGGGGAGTTGTGTTTGTATTATTGACGAAAGTCAGTGAGCCGCAAAAGAGCTGAAGGACTCAGCTGGCCGGATGCCAGTGTCCATATTTCACTTACATCCCAACTCATATCTATGTCTCTTCAGTAAGATGGGACACAGTTTCCAGAGGATTCTTTTGCAGAGATGATAGAATGACATGAAAGCATTATATTACACTTTTGTTAGTGTCTGGCCCTGATATATTGACTTTGCCTAGGTAGGTGTAGTTACCGGTTTCTTACAGTCCAACAAATAAAGATACATAAATCATACAAATAAAAAATACATAGTTTGTCCATGCCACTATCATAATTTTAGTTAAGATGTTAAAAACTGACAGTGAAGAAAGATTCTGGGCCAGACACAAACCAGGGACGTTGCAGTACATGTTCGGGTCTGGCACCAGTGTGCCCCAAAATGGAAATAATTAACATATTAACATGGCATACTGGTGTGTGATAGATATTGATAATATTTCGCAATAAATGAATAAATAAAAAAAATGTATTCAAGGTCCACTTAATGACTCCTAACGTTGGCATTTATTCTTTTATTTAGTCTTCGACCAGCTTTACCTTTAATGCGCCATTTTCAGCAGCTTTATGTTCATTATGAAGGTGTTCCACTCACAGTTAAATAGTAGTTAAATAGCACACACACACACACGCACGCACACACACACACACACACACACACACACACACACACACACACACACAGCATTGCTTTCCTAGCAGGTTAGTTATCAGTACATCCCTCTCACCAGTGAGCATTTGTCTATTCAGATAGAATAACTAACAAGAAGTGGGTGTTGCCCGATTATTGGATCCCACCCTCTCACTGTGTTAGTGGATAAGCTTAGTGAAAGAGCCATCAAAAACTTTTGTATATTATGAATTTAAATCACTGTTATGTATCTTTCTACTGATGCAATAATCATGAACTCTTCTAAAGCACAGGAGCCAACACCAAATTTGGTTCAGACATTCATGTTCCCCTGAGGTTGAATTATAATAACTTCCAGAGATCCTTTTACTTGTCTTCTAGAGCCATGTTTAGGTCCGAATTTTAATTTGTGCAATACTTTGGTTTATGACCAAATACCTGCAAACTGATAACATTCCCATCAGCCTTAGTACCGCTGAGGTTTTCTGTTTTGTGCGAGCATATGTTAGCATGAATAGCCGGATGATGAACATGGTAAACATTATCATACCAGCTAAACATCATTACAGATCTGCTAGTGTGGTTATATACTCTCAATCTAGTAAATAGATTTACTTACTCAAAGTTCACAGAAATACGTGAAATGAACATGACCTCTTAATAGCACAGTGGTGGTGGCACGGAATGGGTTAAATGTACATGTTGCCAGCATGAAAACATTTAGGTTTAGGAAAGAAAACATCATGGTTTGGATTAAAAGAACTACGTTTGTTATGTAACTTCTTACATAGCCTACCTAATTTAAGATAACTCATTGTTTACTTTCAGTTTGACACTGGACACAAACACTGGCCTCCTGAGTGAAAGTCCTGTGTTTGACCACCTTGACAAGAGGACCCCAGTAGCCTTTCCTGTGACACTGTTTCCATGATGCTTTGGATACACACAATACCTGTCAGATACATTCATTGCTGGTTGTGGACTTTTCATTGGATTTGTTGACTAGAAGAGAAGTATAGAATGTCAACGGACTATTCTTTTCGTCCTCACTGATTTGGAAACAATATTTTGTTTTTCTGTTTCTAACACAAAACAATTCTATATGCAGCATATTCTTTATTATCCAGTATCCATGTGGTTTTGGTGTATTGGACAATGTCAGCATGAAGCAAAATTAGGTTTGCTGAGGTCTGAGGGAGACTGCATACTGTACATCATCCTCAAACTCCTTACCTCTGTACAAATACTCTGTCCCCCTCTGGCCCTAAATCCTATTAAGTGGGAAGAGGAGTCAAATATGTAAAAAGTTGGGAGGGAGTGGCTGTGTGCTTTCCTCTTCATGAAGACTTGGAGGACAGACGGAGACAGACAGAGAGACAAAGAGAAAGACAGAAAGAGTCAGACAATGGAGGGAGGGGAGAAGGTTGCAGCAGTGGGAGCCGATTAGCATACTGCTGTCGTTCCACTTCACAAAGAGCATGTATGCTTTTTTATTCATGAGTTTGGTTCAGGGAAACACACTTTAATGTGGAGTTTAAAAAAGATAAATATCAGCAATGTATGGTCATGTAAATGTGCTCCAGGTTATGTTTTGTATATGAGAACAGGCCAGAGCCCACAGTTTGAAGCAGTTTAGCGAACACAAACTCCAGTACAGATTTTTACTGATGAAAATCAATATCTCTTGCTGGTTTTGTATAGCTGAATAAATTAAACACAATGAGGGTAATAGCACAACTGTGAATTAAATACAGATTTTAACAAAGACAAGATTGGCAGTGTTGGAAACATGTTTTTGTATTGGAGCAACATATTCACATGAACCCACATAAACCCATATTTGAGTTGCACTATGAATATACAATTTGTGGACTTGCGAGGGACATATTGAGAAAAAAATGGCCAATATCAAAGCAAGAGACGGAAATATGTCCTGACTTTTATGTTTATGATATGTGTCAACCTCCACAAGCACTGGATCCTACATTTCCCATAATGCAACAAACACCATATTTTTGTTCCTGTCTTTGTCTGAAAATTAGAAACTTTGTGGACAGTGTCAGACTTTAGAAAGTCTCACAAAATAAAAAAAAAATCATGAAACTACAAAAAAGTTAATTGCATAATTCTGCCTTGTTTTTCTAAATACAGATCCGATTGATGACTGATTTGATGATATTGATTGACACAACCTCCGAGATCCAAGGACAGCTCTCTGTATCAGTGTTCTATCCCTCTATTTATATACCCGATCTCATGGAAGGGCAAAGGTATAAATAGCAGTGTCATGTGAACACATTTTTTGCGCGTCATTTTATGCCACGTCGTTACCGTGTGAAGCTATGTAACATAAGTACGGAAAACAATGAACTTAAAATGAACTCAACTCTTTGGGAGAGGAACATCGTTCTGGAACAAGGGTCTCCTGGTTGAAAGTCCTGTGTTTGTTTGACCTATCCACCATAAGTAGTCTGTTATCCTATCCACCTATCCACCATAAGTAGACTTTTTATATTACATCGCTTGTTTTGAGCAAAGCATATTCACACGGTTGTGTTACATGTCGTAAATTAAAATGATTGATGCCAGAATGGCGTTGTTATTGCATCCAATGACATTTGGTGAGACCGGGCTGGATATATAAATATGAGATTACATTACATTCAGTTTACATTACCTTTGACAAACTGCATTGTTACACGTCAGGATAGTGGTCATAATCCAGCCATGAATTTAGAAATTTCTCGTCAATATCAGTTTTGTGTGGCCCATTTGCCATCACAGCTATTAAAGTTGATGAATATGAAACACCGTTTAAATATCCAGTGTGTAGCATTTAGAAGGACCTATTGTCAGAAATGAAATATAATGTTAATACGTGTATAATCACCTGAAAAAAAAAGTGTTGTGTTTTCATTACCTAACACAAACCATTTATATCTACATATCTAGCGGGTCCTCTTCACGGAGCAGGCCGCCATGTTTCTACCGTAGCCCAGAACAGGCAAACCAAACCCTGGTTCTAGAGAGAGACACTCGCGTCATTGCGTTCTCTTACACGCTTGTCACACGGTAGGGTTTAATGCCAGGAAACGGAATTCCCAGGGATTATAACAGAAAAACAGGGAAAAACAGTTACGTTCTATCAAAAAGGCTCATACATACACAGCCACATAACATAATTTATTGCAGCTGCGCCCGGTGGAATGCAGGTCAGCACAAACAGCCTCTAAGCGGAATATTGAATCCGTCTCAGCTTAATAGAACGACTTTAAAAACACCAAATACAAATGCTGTTTGCTTATAGAATGGAAAATGGTCAAACATCACTTGAGGCTGTATCATTAAAACTAAACGTGTATCAATAATGGTGGGCGGGTTGTTCTTCAATCAGAAGATCGGCGGTTCGATCCCCGGCTCCTCCATGTAGATGTGTTCTTGGGCAAGACACATAACCCCAAACTGCTCTTGAAAGCTGTGCCATCGGTGTGTTACTGGTAAATAACTGATGGATAGTGGAATCTTGCACCAGTGTATGAATGGGTGTGAATGGACATGTAGTGTAAAAGTGCTTTGACTGGTTGGAAGGCTAGAAAGGTGCTAGACAAGTACAGTCCATTTACCGCCTGGATTATGTTCCCTGGAGTTTTGGCAATCCAAGAACGTGCATAGTGTGCGATATTGCGCTAATGATAATACAGCGCAAACACACGTTTTGCCCCTGAGTGCCATTATCTATCACTACGTGTGAGGAGTGAGAGTCGGCCTGATCCAGAAGCCCGACAGGATTTGCTAAATCGTTTCAGTTTTTTTTTTTTTTCATACACCAGACTGAGGTGGGACTCTCTTTAAATTTCCCTCCTTTTATTGTGTCCATATACGCCTCAGAACACATTTGCGGATGGTTGAAATAATACATCATTAATGAGGAAAATATGAATTACATTATCTTATTTTCAGAGTTTTTTTTTTTTAGACCCCCTCCCCCTCCCCTCGCAGCAGAAACAACTATTCCCTGTTAACAGAGACGCTGTGCACATTTACGCACGAGGCACTGCAGCGCAACTTCATTTAAATTTCATGTATTTTAAAAACTTGCACGTAGGGGAGCTTTAGTCATTTATTTTTCATGACACAACTGTCACTGCATCTACAGAGGGACCAAATGCCAGTAGATTGGCTGTGGAGTGCTACTTCACGAATGCAGGTATAAAATAAATGGCTCAAGGACATACCATGAGACCAAAAAAGAGAACGGTTAGACTTGTATTTAGCTTTGTGATCAATGTTTCATACCCCCAAAAAATACCAAAGCACACTGATTTGCAGAACTTAAAAAGCCTTTAGTAAATGGGCTTAGCATCCACACATTTCAACCCACAGTCTTCATCAGGGCCTGTGAGAACAGCTCACTTCTAAACCAAAGCTGATGTCAGCTGCCAGGCCACTGTACCGAGGGTAGCAGTGGATTATTTAACACAGGTGCAGCCAATCAGGTAGGTGTGTACATAATTAGGCCAATTCTAACAAGGCATCAATATCTTTAAGCTAAGCAAATAATCAGTAACATTGGACATTCACAGACATTCATATAGCAAAATAATTACATACTCAACACTCAATGCTCAATTTTAAAATATGTATTGTGGCAATTTCTTTAGTTTATTTTCACCCCTTTTCTATGGCCCTATCGCTTTGAGTGAGTCTGAGTAATATCAACGATGTTGCATTGCGTCCTGTCACTGCATCTGAAAATAAGTGAGTTTGAGTGGACACCCCTGATAAATACGCTTCAGTTCTCTCCAACTCTCTGAAGACGCTAATATTTTCGCTGTTACTGCATGTGGCTATTAGCGCTGAGCTTTTGGAATTTGACTGATTTTGCAATTAGGCTCATTTGCATTCAGGGGGACAGTTTTGGGCCAAATGTCTGCATATTACCTCATTTGAATACATGCAAATAGAGCGGGAGCATCAAGATACTATTTGCTTGGCAGCTCAGTTAGGGGTGAGTTTCTGTGGTTGCTCTGAGAATAACACCGTTTATTTTTGTTTTATTTGTGCAGGACTAGCGGCCACAAACATCACACTATCCTTTTGGGATTTCGCCCCTCAGTCTCTATTGACTACAATAGAACAATATAATAAACTTACTGTTTGACATATGTTTATCATGTTCACAATCTTAGTTTAGTGAATTAATATGCTAACATGTGCTATAAAATTTTGACCTGACTATGGCCAGGCCATTCTCACCCCCACCTGCCAGTTATGTGATGTAACTTAACTCTGTAATAAATGTACTTATTTCAACCCAAACCACAATCTTCTTTTGAACCTAACCACTTGTGTTTTCTAAACCTAACCAAGTTGTTTTCTGTGACTACAGAAGTTGATTGTGAAAATACAGTGGAGGCATGTAACAAGTGGAAACTGACACGTCCAAAACCATAGTTGGCAGTGAGAACGTGTTGGGATGGCGCCAGATGAAAAGTTAATGAACAATGAATGTGTGTGCCAAACTCCACTGCGATACATTCAATAGTTGTCAAGTTATTCCAACAGAAACCAAAAATGTCCCTATCACGGTAGCGCTAGAGGAAAAGTCAGATGATCACCATTGTTGTTAGAATTGTCCTCTAGGGGCTAGAACATCTTTAAAATCAGTTTGTGAAATAGTCTCTCGGAACCACAGTACAAAACTAAATTTAGGTTTAGGCCACGCAACCACTTTGGTTTAGAAAAAACATCATGGTTGTTAGGTTGAAGAAAGAAAACCACAAAAACACTTTGGGACATGCGGTTTTGAACACTGGTCTTGTGGATTAAAGTCCGGGGTTTGGAGGACCCAATCAATCTCCCCTACAGCCCACCATAAGTGGTCTTTATATTCACATCTATGTCACTGGTTCCGATTGTTGCATAGTCACATGGACACGTTTAATTAGTCAGTCCACCATGAAAAAGGCTTCTTTAGTGACTTTCCGTTGCCATTGTTTTTGTCCTGAGCGACACGGAAACAAATGACATTCCATGTGCATGTACAAAAAAACAATTAATTGCATTTGGATCACTCAAGTCAGTGTGCTTTATCTTCTGGGAACCACGAATGCCTGTAAAATATAGATATTTCAGTCTGGACCAAAGTGGTGGACCGACCAACGGACAATTCCATCCCTGGAGCTACGCTACCAGCTTTGCTAAAACTGTAATTATGGAGGCATTATTGTTCCTACAAAACAAATGTGGTGAGGCATATTAGCTGTCTATGAAATCCATTCATATTTAGTGGTTACTTTGTGGTGGATTCCTTATTTTTACTTTACAGAATCTGGACATGGCACATTCATATGAGATTTAAGAAGCAGATTACTTCAGCAGTTACCAAGACAAATCAAAGTTAATCCGGTTTGCTTACGTTCTCCCAGGACATTCTTATCATCAGTCTGTATGTTCATGGCCCCGGGGGGAACTTGTCCACATCTCTTTTCTTGATAAAAAGGCACAGAAACTCAGAGCGGAGGGCTGTTTTTATCATGTTAGAGAGAGTAAACACAGTGGTGACAGACCGAAGCCAGAAATCATTTGTTTATGTTGAGTAATAGAGCGATCACACTTGATTTAATTTCAGCAAAAGCAGATCACATTTGGGTGTGAAAATGGTTATTCCCTGTCGCCTGGTTCTCTGGCATGTTTTTGTCCTCGTCTCGTTGCGAGCGCTCCGCTGAGAGGGAGCCTTTGGAACAACACTGCTACTCCACGAGCCACCAGAGAACGTTTCCCCAGCTCGAGCCAGCGCCGCTTGTTTTTTTTATTGTGTAGAAAAGTGAGTACAAAACAAGTGCAGACAAGTACATGAACACATATCCGACCCAAGCAATCATACAAAATAAGACAGGGACAAAAAGAAAGGGGAAAAAAGCAAACTGAGGAGAATAACAATTTAGACTGAAGAGTACACGAGTGAGAAACGCAGGTCCAGCAAAATGTATATAGATGGACGTGTGTGTGTGTGTGTGTGTGTGTGTGTGTGTGTGTGTGTGTGTGTGTGTCAGGGGCAGCGGGGCAGGAACGCTCTATCACGTCTTTTGTCCGCACATGACCGACCGCGTGTGTCAATACTTGCCGTGAAAGCAGTCATGAGTTTCATTGTTTCTACGATGACATTTTGATGGACTGATGTTATTTGCTTTCCTCTTTTTTTTATTCACTCGTCATTTTCTCATAACAACATTGATTTTTCCACCCCACTGGTCAACTCTCCGAGGTACCATAAGGTCAAGGGTCATAGGGAAATTCCACTATTCCATTTTATTCACATGCGCTGTAAAAAAACACCTCTTTCATTTAAATGGTGCTGCTACACAAACACAAAAACCTGAGATTCACATTTACCTGCAGAAACCTGAAAAAACACAGTATCTTTTATATATTTTTGGTTTGTGAATAGAATTAATGAAACACTGCAGATTGCTTTACCGCTTCCCCCAGCTCCTCTGTTCTAATCCAGCCACAGGTCTTCCCTGGCTGTCAAGGTCCTCACGGGGATTGGCAGTTTAATTAACTTCATATCTCCGTGTGCTGCTGGTGCAGCTACTTCGCTCTGCACAGGGGGATGTATGCGTGGGAGCTGTGATTTGTGCCTCTGTTACATGAAGACTTGCTGAAGCTGCGTTGGTTTAATCTACCAACACACAGCCGCATTGAGATGGAGGAGATGGAGAGTTCTGGGGACAGATGGTCACCAAACTTCAGCATTGGGAGTTTGTTTAATGTCCTTGCAGTTGATGAAAGAGCCCTGAAATAAAAACCACACAACTTACACAACTCAGGTTTGACATAGGGATTTATTTTCCCGTCTTTAAGCGGTAGCTGGACAGATGATTTTTTTTTTTTAAGCTGCATTAATCAATATTTTAATATAAAAATGGATGAAATGACTACGTGTCATGTGCAAAGGGTTGCTTGTAGTGACTAACTCACAGATCACTACCACCCAACGCTGCAGTCCCCTCAGCCTTTTAGCTCTTTTAGCTAATTGTTTTAGGTTTTCTGCCCCAAATCTCCGCTCTCATCAACTTTGTTTCCAGCAACAGCTGGCAGCTGTTTTCTGAAGCTCTAAAGACCCAGTGTACACTACCGGCTCAGCAGCAAACATCAGACTAGCTGGTGAACATAGTGGAGCATTTAGCAGCTAAAGAAACAGATATAGACCAAACCAGAGCTAAAAGGAGAGAATATTGGATACTGCCATTTGTTTATTTGTATTAAGAGGCCTACCCATACTGTCGCAATAAGTATGCCATCTTTTTTTGTGACTCTGGAAGATCTTTCTTCTTCCAGCATTTTCTGCCCAACAAGATGTTGGGCAGAAAATCTGAGTATAAACCTACTTGGGTATGAACTTTCAAATACGTTGGCTTTCACCAGACAGGTAGGGTCTAATATAAAATGCTAATGAGTTGCATTATTTATTTTTACATGTTGCGCAATTTAGTAGATGTGTAATACTCTCTGCTTTACATAGGTCAGCTGAACAGGAACAGGACTCCAGCTGAATGTAATGGTGCTTTGTGGTGACACTTGTCAGGCCTGTGCGCTCCGAGGTTCTTGTTCACTTTGGGATCCAATCAGAAAGACCACATGCCGGGGTGGCCTGGTTTGCATTGTGAGGGGATCACAGTGAGGTGCTCCTGACAATTTATCAAATGTAGGTCTCCATCATCCCCCCACACACAAGGGAGCTCCTCTCCCAAGGAGATAAAACAGGTCTGGAGCCCAGCTGAGACCTGCTGTCTAAGTCCTGTTACAATACTGCTGATCAAAACCCAACATTTGCTGATTTTGATGCTTCAAAATAAAAGTTTTAGATAACCAAATAACAGGGGACTCTTATTGTAAAGAAGTTATAGGAAAATGTGTTTATCGCCGATTTTAGCGGAGCTTTGTTATATCAATAAAAATTATTCTACTAAAAAGGCAGGACGGAAAAGCAAAAATAGCGTGAAAGTTTTATCGTGAAGAATTTATGAGGAATAAACCAGATTTTCAACTCAAATTGCTTTAGTTAAACGGCGATATGGAAACTCTGCTTTCTTGCGGCAGGATGCCGTTCATTCGTGGTTCACAAAATCGACATGCATTGTGGGATATGTAGTTTATGGTCACAGTACATTGTAAAACAGCATAGACTTTAATTTTAAGACAATCATATTCCTCTCAAGCTCTCGCGGGCCACATAAAATGACGTGGCAGGCCGAATCATGTGATGACATGATGTCATCACGATCCTGCCTTAGATTATATCAAAATCCAATGGACAGACACCATTACATTTACTGAGAACATGCATACACCCCAGAAGAAGAACGTTTTCAGTCATCATCACTTCATGTCTTTTTTTCTTCTTCTTTGCATCACCTTCATCTTTCTAAAATCAAAAGTAGTAGCTGGTTTTCCATTACATCTGTTGTGAATCTTATTGTTTGTGAGATGTTGAGTCCTGATGGGTTTGGTGACCCCCTGACATTTTGCACCCTATGAGGCACAACATGTTACATTAGCACTAGATACCTTATAATCTATTGACCAGATAGCCGCTACCTTCTCTGAGCACATTCATGCCCCCAGGGAAATAAACATGACTGGTTTAATTAATATTCCTACCACCAAATTTTATATTTTCAGCCACACCGTAAATGTTGTTTTAAACCGTAATAGGCAGCGGTGACAACAGTGATCTCTGCTCTCAAGTCTATGACTCTGGCCAAGATCAATATCTTTCAGCAACATCATGTAATTACCATCGATAGCTGCATGGACTCATTAACAAACAGTCGGATGGCCTCAGGAAACCAGTGTTCCGTTACTCAGCTGGTTATTGGCTTTTCTGGTAGCTTGTAGTATACCGGCTTTGTGCTGTGGCATTACAGAAATACAAATAAATACAAATAATGTTTGAATTTCACTACATTTCAGAAATTCTAATATTGTTTAAGTTAGTTTGTTTGTTTTTTATAAAGTGCTTGATTCACACTGGACAAACTCTGCCTGATGTTTTTTTTTTTTTCCAAAGTCCAAGCAATTCCTGATATGCCAAATTTTTTTAGATTAACAGTTTTCACCAAGCAGTGGTCAGAGATCTGAGGAAGAAAGAAGCAATGGCAGCCCTCTGTATCAGCACCGAGCTGTGAAGACATGAGGTCAACATTCATTGAAAATAGATTCCCTCATTTCAACAGATGAGCCTTTTCTGGCCCGGAATACTCGCAACCCCTACGTTATTAGGAATGAGAGAGAGAAAGAGAGTGAAAAGGGAAGGAGGAAAAGAAAAATCTCTACAATTAGACTGCACCGGCTCTTAATTAAATATTGTGTGGTTTAATTAGGAAAATTATCACTGAAGCTCAATCCATCTTCACAGATGTTATATCTGAGGCTTTGTGGAGGGCAGTGGTGGAAGGAGAGCAGGTGGGACTGCTGGTGGCGGGGGCTAAAGAGCCGGTCAGCCATTGCTCAAATGTAATTTGCTCCCATTGTCCACAATAGCCATTTTCATTAGGGGGAATTGAAAGTATGAGGCAATTAGTGGACGAGTTGATCTTCAGCTGAGGGTCTGACAAAAGGTGAGTGACTGAAGGAGAGATGGCAGATAGAAAAGAGGACCGGGGATGATTCAAAATCAATTAGGATCACCACTATCAAACTGCAGGTGGAGAAACCCAACATGAGGCGAGGTCATGATGGTGTATAGTGAGAAAAGCAGACTGAATGCTCACACTAGGTCTCGGGGCTTGAGGAGGATGAGGTGTTGTTAGTGCAATTGACACTTTGGTCCAGAATAAGACGTCACACGTGGCCAGATAACCATGAAATTTGCAATGATTATTAATGTTGCCATTTCATTATTTCTAATGATTTTGGTGACCCTCTGATTTGCTCTCAATGCTATCATGAGAGCAAATCTTTTTTACTTTGGACACCCTTCGGTGAACTTTATACTATTTTTATAGACACTGTATGATGATCAAAAGACAGCAGGTAATACATATGGGATATACTCAATCCTATCATCAGTCTTGCAATATTGTTTAGTATAAATTACACCATTTATTAATGGACAGTCTTTTAAATTGCTCTTTTTTGCAATATCTTTTGGAGTGAAGACTTTGTGTTCGGGAAATATCACCTTTTAAAGTTGATAGAGCAAACTTGTGAGCAAACCGTTGCTTGTTTACCCATCCAGCAGTCAGAGGGCATTGCTATCATTAATCTGGAGTCCTGTTTCTGGGCATCTGATGAATGTCATGGTGTGTCCACGCCTTTCGTTAATCATGCAAGTTTTACTGCAGGATCATTTGTGTTTATGAGCATCACTCCCACGAGATGCGCTTTAGGGGAGGAGTTCACCTCCATGTAGACACCCAAATGTCATCAACCATGGCCTAGATAACCACTATTGCCGCTTTGTACATGTTATGGAATTCTCAGATACGTTGGGAAACCAAACGCCATCCTGTCTGGGTTGATAACATCATCTGACGGCTGAAGTCACTGTGTCTAGAAAGCCAAACGTCGGCTACATTACCGCAGTGATTGCCGGAATAACTACATAATGATGAGGATTTGTAAAAAGCCTGAATTCATGCTTTGTTAGTTAGTTCTGTCCGTAAAACGACAAGCAAAGGACTTTTAAAATGCTTGTTTTCTCAGTGGAGTTCGGCCCAATCGGTGGCAGGCTATGCTAACATTGTAGCTCCATCAACACTCAAAATAACGTCATCTTGGCGTAAATACGGCAGCAACGTTATTGTTTAAACCATAAACAGTTTATGGTTATACATCGACATATATACACAGGGTTTTGGTCCGGTCTCTGTACAGATGTGAGGTACTATCGTAGAGGCTATAAAAAAAAAAGGTTTTCTCAATTTCTGTTTCTACAACGTCAGTGACCACAGGAGGTCAATGCTCATAGCCTTTCATGACACAATGTCATATGACTTTTTTTTTTGTGGCTCAAGGTGGGACCAGGCCCCATGGTCCTCTATTGGCCAGCCGCCACTGATTTAAGGTGAGGGTTTAACATTGACCTTTGTTGCATGTCATACTTCTTCTCTCTGTCCACATATTACCTGTCATCGCTCAACTGTCAGCTCACTTATAAAGGCTCAAACTGCCCAATAGGAGAGACAGAAGAAAGGGCCGATCCAGGTGTGATCAAGGTGCCAGAGAATTCCATCAACCTGCAATGATACTTGTCAAGACACGGGCAGTATTCGGGCTAACAGGAAAAAATGGGTGCAGGTGCTTTGACACAGCCACACGCTGCTGGTGTGTGTTGCCCTTTACTTTCCAGCTTGCCACAGAAACACATTTCTTCCTATTCTGGCACTCAGCTTCAAATTTAGACCTTTACATTTCCCACTATCGTACTTAAACTTTAAAGCTCATCACCTGCTCCTGCAGTATTTCTTCTTCTCACACTTGCTGTCTTGAGGGCGCTTTCACACACTTTCAGGAAGTGGGCTCCACGTCGGAAAAATGTCCAATCACTTAACCCACTCTTCATGCACACTTAACAAAATGTTGAAGTGGTATTGAGAGCTAGGTGTATCCCACAATTCACCACGCTATGCCAGAGCCAGAGAGGGATAATAATTCTGGCCAGTATTCTAAAGTCAGATCAGGCTGAAAACAATGACAGTAACTGGAGCCACTTCCACACGACAGAAAAGGGTAAACAGATCTTTATTTTCAATATGATTTCCATCCATAAACATCTCCTGCTTTCCTATGGCATGTAATGTATTACGTTTTCTAAAATAGAGAATAATCTCTGGAAGATAGTTGTGATATTTGGACGTGCTGAGGGCAACCCTGCTATCACGTATTGGTTTTAAACATTAACCATTTCCTTCGCTTGTGAACACATCTGTAATTTTTCAGCATTTAACGTTCATTTTCTACCAGGGCAATTCCCTGTTTTATGGACTCCATCTTTTCTTTTGCTCACCATTTCTCTTTAACCTGCACTGTCCAGTTTCTTTCTCTACAGCTTTTATTTACACATTTTCACTTTGCATTTTTAACGCTGGACACTCAGGGCCAATCAGTTGGCCAGGCAACCAGGAATACTCCCAGTACACCTCATGGACCAGCGGTTTGCACAGCGTCAGTCCGTTTGTTGGCAGTGATGTATTTGAACGAACTGAGCCATGTATCCGTATTTCTGAGATTAACAGGATGGCCTCAATTACCAAGCGTGTCCCAGTGAGATCTGACAAACCGCCACATGCTGCATTCTAAACGAGCTCCTGTGTAGGCCTGGGTTGAGTCAGTATATGCTTGTTGTTATCAATTGAGAGGATGTAATTGTGTATCACCATATCTCAATATACGATTTCATCCCGATATCTTTCCATTGAAAGATGTAAAATTATCCCGAGCCTTACACTTTTCCACATTGTTTTAGTTGAGTCCTCAAATCTTCCCAATTGTAGTTTATTTCAGTGTCAACCTCTCTGCCCTTCATGTTGCAAAACAGCTTTTATTTTCTTCAACAGTTCTGTCAAGATGTCCTGGAGTCTCCACAGGGGTTTCATTCTGCCTGACCACCAAATAATAACAACACCTGCTGCACTCTTATATGGGAAAGATAAAATGACGACTTCTAATGATTTCATGTCTCTTTTTAGAAGAGACAGTACAAAACGTATCCTGGCAACCCCAAACCCTTTGCAACAAAAAGATCAATTTGGACACACAGGAATGACTCACCCCCATACACGGTAAATACATCATCCCCGCCATATTCCGCAGAGTTATAAGCTTCAGTAGAAATGTATAATTTCGAACATATATATGTTCAGCTGCACTAGCAATAGTTGCTCGCCAATTGTTATATTTTTCTATTAACACACGTGCTGACAAGTCAGAGAGCTGATGCAGCAGTCTGTGGGCTCTCTGCTCCCTTACAGCAGCTTGCTCACAGACCTGGAGAAGTAAATGTCTATAATCCCTGGCCTTAGTCCTTGGTATAAGAATTAAAATAGCACAAATACAATTCTGTAGATTATGATGTGCACAATAAAGGCGTTAAAAAAACTAACCGTGGGAACGTCAGTCGAATGAAAATCAATGTGAATTACAGCTTGACTTCTACAACTAATTCCCGATAGGAATGTGCCACTCCATCTCCATCCTCGAGTAGTAATATTACAGATAAGCGCATGTTTTTGCTATCCAAGAAAATTAAACAAAAAACATATATATGGTCAGCAAATACGGAGTAAATTACTTTTTGATTGTACTTGACAAATCCTCCGGCAAATAAAATCCTTTTTTTATGCTTCCAAAATTTTTATAGCATTTTGTTGAAGTATCTAATTTAAATTCTGATTGGGTGAAGGTCTGCTGCCCATCCTGCACAAGACGAGCCGAGAGAAGCAAATTGCAACGGATTCAATCCGTCTATTTTCATAGGCCGTAAATTAATGCAAATCAGATAATTATAGTCCAAAAGTCAAGTTTCTGTAAAATGCTGCGAAATCTCTGAACAGTCTGATTAAGTATGCAGACACACCTGAATCAATGTAACAAACAATAAAAAAAGTTGTGTTTTCCTCCCCCAAAGAAAAAAAATCAGCACACGGTGCGTAACAGCATTATATAAATTTCATTACAGAGAGACCTCTGAAAACTCATTTCAGCCTGGAACTGCCAGTCCCTTTCGTTGTATTTATGAGGTGAAACATGTCTTGTTAAATAAAATGCTATATATAATTTCCTTCCCCTCCTGACTTGGATATGCTGGCTTGCGTTTGCTCTCACCTCCTTCCTTTCATGTGGGCCACCTGGCGTGCAACCGCAGCTATGCTTATCATTTTCACCGATGGGCGAGACACTGAGCTGTCCATCGTCAGCCTTGTGAGTGTGTCACTGTTTGTCTTTTCTTCTCTTGGGGCGGCGCTGCTTTACTCTACTGAAATCCCAATAGGTTACCTCTGACAAGCTGATCCAGCATGAATTTTCCTCTATCCCCTGATGGTAGCTTAAAAGCCTCTGTTTTTCCTCCTCGCCATCAAAGATGAACCAGAGGGGGGAGAGGACAAAAGCTACGGCCAGCCTAACCTCCAGCCTAACCTCCTTTTCTCTCCCACAAAGAAGAGTCAAACCTTGTCGAATTGGCGATTCGTTTTCCCAATGACTGGCATGACTCCTCGTCTTTCTCAAACTGAGCGTGTTGGCTTTCGGTGAAGTCAAAGGAGGGAAACAACAGCACTGCGTCTGCACATTTACATCTGTATAATCACTTTTCATGAGAGATTAGACTTCATTGAAACAAAAATATGGTCGCAGCAGCACATATGCCAAATAATTAGTGGAATCATCGAAAAGAGAAATTTGACAGAAAACAGCTCAAATACAGAAATGAGCAGCATTCAAGTGGATCAGTACTTAATCCACATGACAAATACTCCATGAAGCTGACCAGCTTCAACACCTTGACTTGTGACTTTAATCGGTATACTTTCTACTCGTCATATCTTATGTGGTGAACCAGGAACAACTTCAGACTGATGTCTACAATTAACATTTCTTTCAAACTGAAAATAACGCTGCTAAAAAGAAGACCACACGGAGAAGAGCTGAGAACGGCACTGAAAGGAAAAACATTTTTTTTTTCTCCCGAATTGCTTTGGCTGTTTGACACATGTCACAGTTCAGCTTAATAATAATAATTATAATAAATTTAATTTATAACGCACTCTTCATTCATAAGAATCTCAGAGTGCACAGAGCCAGTACATAGTACATAGTTAAAACATAATTAAAACAGACTATATTTAAAAACATAGTTAAAACAGACTATAGTTAAAAACATAGTTAAAACAGACTCTAATAAAGAAAGAAATAGCTGACAGATTTAACACAGAGTAAAAAACGCCTTCCTGAATAAAAAGGTTTTTAGGTCTTAAGAGTCCAGTGTCTGTGTTGCCCTTATGTGTTCAGGGAGACTGTTCCATAAGCGCAGTGCTGCCGAGCAAAAGGCCCGGTCCCCCATGGTGTGGAGCTTGGTGTTGGGGACCCGAAGGAGCGATCTGTTTGTGGACCTGAGGGTGCGGGTGGAGGTTTGGGGAGTGATGAGTTCCTGTAGGTAGGGAGGTGCATGTCCGTTTATGCATTTATGGGTGAGTAGTAGGACTTTGTAGTCAATCTGGAATAAGACAGGGAGCCAGTGTAGTGAGTGTAGGATGGGTGTTATGTGCTCATGTTTACGGACTTTCATCAGGATCCTGGCAGCACTGTTTTGAATGTATTGTAGTTTTTTGATGTTCTTGGCAGTGACCCCGGTGAAAATTGAGTTACAGTAGTCCAGTCTTGAGGAGATAAAGGCGTGGACGAGCTTCTCTGCATCTGACAGGGTTAAAGTTGGGCGGAGTTTGGAGATGTTTTTAAGATGATAAAAGGAGGTTTTGCATAGGTATTTTATGTGGTCATTAAAGGTCAGATGAGGGTCAAACCTAACTCCCAGATTGGTAACTGTGGAGGAGAGGGGTATGACCTGACTGTCAAAGGTGAGATGAGTTATGGAGGATGACTGAACCTGGTGTGGAGTGCCAACAAGGAGGGCTTCGGTTTTGTTACTGTTTAACTGTAGAAAGTTGTTGCTCATCCACGCCTTTATCTCCCCAAGACAGGCGCTGAGACATGACATGGCTGCAGAGGGGCTTGGGCAGTTTTTATGTAGAGCTGTGTGTCATCAGCATAACAGTGGAAGGGCATCCTATGTCTGCTGATGACACGACCGAGGGGTAGCATAGAAATAATGAAGAGGATGGGGCCGAGGACCGACCCTTGCGGAACACCACAGGAGACAGGAAGTAGTCTGGACTTGCATCTTCCCAGTGAGACATATTCAGTTCTGCCAGAAAGGTAGGACTGAAACCTCTTGAGTGCAGAGTCTGATAGTCCGATGGTGGTGTGGAGGCGCTCTAGGAGGATAGTGTGATCCACTGTGTCAAATGCAGCAGTCAGGTCCAGGAGGATGAGGAGTGAGGGTGATCCTGCATCGGCTGTCATCAGCAGGTCATTCGTAACCCTGAGCAAAGCTGTTTCAGTCCTGTGGGCTGAACGAAATCCTAATTGGAAGGTTTCAAATAAGTTGTTGTGTTTGAGGTGGTCCTGAAGTTGAGAAGCAACTACCTTCTCTAACACCTTGGACAGGAAGGCAAGGTTGGAGATAGGCCTGTAGTTGGCTAAAACCTCCGGGTCCAGGGTGGGCTTCTTGAGAAGGGGGCGGATGACAGCAACCTTGAGAGCAGCTGGTCCACAGCCCGACTGAAGGGAAAGGTTAACAACTTTAGTGATGAAAGGACTCAGAGTGGGGATATGTGATTTGAGCAGAGCAGTGGGAATGGGGTCCAGGGTACAGGTACAGGATTTCATTTTTCTGAGGATTTCCTCAACATGGCTCTCCTGAACCTCAGCGAGATGAAGAGGAGACAGCACACTCGCAGATAAGGTGATGGTTTCAGAGGGAAGCAGAGATGGAGAGCTGGACATCAGGGAGCGAATGTTGTTGACTTTGGATTTGAAGAAGTCAATGAAGCTGTTGCATTGCTCCTCTGTAGCCTCAGGTGAAGAGGATGGTTGTGGCTTCAGGAGATGGTTTATGGTCGAAAAAAGCTGTTTAGAGTTGCCTGGGTTTTTATTGATTAAGCTGGAATAGAACTGTGAGCGAGCATCTTTAAGGGAATTGGAGTAGGCCCTTTGATGCTCACGGAAAGCCAGTTTATGGACAGTGAGCCCAGAGTGTCTGCAGCGTCGTTCCAGGACACGCCCAGCTGTTTTTATTTTCCGCAGCTCATCTGTGAACCAGGGAGCGGAGCGTGAGAAATTTACCTCACGTGACTTGACAGGGGCATGGAGATCAAAAACACTGCTCAGGGATGTATTATTGAGTTCCACTAATTCATCCATTGATGCAGAGGCTGGGCAGGTGATGAGCTGGAGATCCATGGTCATAGTGGCTGAGTCAATGCTTTTCCAGTTCCGGAAAGACATTTGATGCTTAGGTCTAGTAGTAGGCAGCATTAAAGTCAAGGCCATTGAGACCACCTTGTGGTCGGACACACCAAGATCATAAACCTGTAGGTTACTGATGGCAGCAGAGTCGGTGATAACCAGATCCAGAGTGTGCCCCTTGGTGTGAGTAGGAACCTCAACATGCTGCTGCAGGCCAAGACACTCAAGCACACTCAGGAAATCTGCTGCAAACTGACAGGAGGGGTTGTCCACATGGATATTTAAATCACCAACAATGACAATGTTAGTTGACATAGTTTAATTTCCTCTCCTGCCACTCTGTCTCTCTCCCACTAATCAGTTCATTCAGTGCACCTGTCTGTCACACCCACCTCATCAGCTCACTCAGTTCACCTCTAAGTCACACCCACCTCGTCAGCTCTATCACACTCACCTGCCCACTCTACTGCACTCACTCCCTTCAGTATAAGCCTCTGCGTCAGTCTGAGACACGGCCAGATCGTTCTCCTTTCCATGCCAGACCTTACAGCACTACCTCTCGGACTGCGTTCCCGTTGCCGACCCTGCCTGCTTGGACTTCCCTGTCTTGCCTCTGCCCCGGTAATCGACCCTGTTCTTCTGTCCCCAACCACGAGAGTAGTCTCAGCTCCCGCTTGTCTCTGTCTGCCGATTCCCCTGACGTCTTGTTGCATATTCTGCTTTGAAATAAAGCCTTCTTCGACGACGCTGCTGCTCCCCCCCACCCCCCCCATTACAAAATATGGTTCATCCAATCAAAATTCAGTGAAGAGTTTAACAATACAAAAACACTTCTTGTAGCATAACTTCTTGTAGAGCGATAGAGAGAACGATAGTTGTGTTTGCGAGTCGCATTCATCAACTTCATAGTGTACACCAAGCATAATCAGCTGGAAAGAGGACAAGTAAGGAGAGATGCGTAAACAGACGTAAGATGCATATTTTGCTGTCCAGAAATATATAATAATGAAACAGCGCAGAGTAAAATCACCTAACTGTAAGTGTCAAAAAGTTGTCATTATTGTATATTATGGCACTTTTGGAATTATTAAACGCACAGAGGGGGAAATTATCGTACAAATATGATAATTATCGTTCAACTGGCCCAGCTGAGCGTGAGACAGCTTTGTTTGAATTCACAACGTTGACCACATGTTTACTGTGACCGTGCGCTGGGATGGCCAGTGCGACAGAAAGAGACGCCAAGGGGTTTGACAAAGCGCCCGTATTTGTGACGCGTGGGAATGAGAACGTGTCGGGTCACTCCTCACGTGGAGAGGAGGCAACATGTCCCATTGGATAAGGATTCTGAAGTAAGAGCCTTCTGGCCCACCTACACTCAAACACAGTCACTGAGTCCAGTGTTGTTTTGTGTGTGTTTGATACAGATTTAGATATACTGTGGAGGTGATATGTGACCTAATAAACTCTTACGATCAGTGTAGTTAAAGGCTCAAGACAGAAACCAAGACGTCCCGATATCAAACTTCAAAAGTTGTTTATTGGCTTTGTGGCCATTTTACCATCAATGCACTTTCATAGTGGGAATCATGTTAGTTCATAATGCAAGTGTTTAACCTTTGTAAAATGCCCTATACTTAATATAACCTAACCTTTAAGAGTTATTTCAGCACCAGCTTTCCACCCTTGCAAGTTTCCTCTGCACTCGCTATGACATTTCCAAGGAATAATAACAGTAATAATATTCTCTTGTATCTATTTCAAACTTGCACCTCCGACTCAACACATTTCTCATCTTAGTTTGGGAGTCCACAGTTCATATTGTGCTTTCTCTGAATGTATTACTTTAAAATGAGTTGTGATTGCCAACGGGGAAATGCTCCAGTCCCTGTGAGCTGCTTTCTGCATCGAGATCTAATTATTTCAGCTGGTTGTTTTTCGGACGTGATGTAGAGGCGTGATACCACACCAGGGTCATTTAAGGACTTCAAAAGACATTTGGGGGGGGGATTCTACAGGTAATAAAGTTTTCTTCACCTATGTTTTACATAATACAGACTATTAGATTAGCCTACACAACCCTCTATTGATGTATAATATTTCCTTCTTACTGAATGTCACAGGGGTAATGGGTAGGATCAAAAATGACGGTGCCACTACAAATACCAGTACCCTTAACGTCATACTGATACAGATGGAGTACTTCATTACATACTCATCATGTGAATGGAAGCAGTGAGTAAAGCTTTGTTTATACTCGCCGTAGTGAAGCCAGCGCGAGGCGCACGCCAGAAAATCTTTCTTTGTACAACTCTGAATATTTTTTACTTGGTTCGTGCGATCACGTGACTCTCACAAATAGTTTACTGATAAAAACACTATTTACATGTTTAGGCCAATTCATTTTTTAGATGCTTTCGAAACAAGTGGTTTTAAAAAATATAAATCTGACTAAATATTTTGCAGTCAAATCAAATTGTTTACAGGATATTCAACCTTCTTTTCTTTATAATGCGTGTACTACTTGACTTGTTTCTTTACAGGGTTTGTATAAAGGCAATAATGTAGTCCATGAATACGAAATATGAGCTTTCGGATAATTACAATCCCTCCTTGGCATTGTGGAGGTTGGTTTATGGCATTTTGCCGGTTACACCTACAGTTTATGTTCATATGTCTGAGTTACATGTGTTGTCTTTTGGATTCTTCACAGTTCATTTTGTTTGTATGCTCTGGCAAATAGTCATACCTTAACGTTATAGAGTAGCAATACACACCACCATTTTGAGACAGCTAGCTGGTCTTTGGACTGCCATTTTGAGACCTTAAATTCAACATTCAGCAATAGTCTTCTCAAGGAATTGAACATCTCTTAAAAAGTATTAGTGAATAATTTTTAAACCATATGAATGTGTAGGGAGTCAGCGGGGAGCCACTCAGCTCAGCTAGAGAAGGACCCTGATGTGCATGCTCCATTTTCCACGAACCGCGGCAGCCAGAGGAAGCCTGGAAAAAACGTTTTAAAATCAACTTTAAGAAATTAATTACTTCAAAGGAATTCATTTTCTTGACTTCGGTTGCTCATGTTTTCAGAAATGAACTCTAAGATTCCACAAGATGCAAGTAATCACATGAACAGTGGAGGTAGTATACCAAGATGAGCAGTTAGGTAATCTGCATATTCACAACATTAACAACATATTAACCTGTTTTGGTTTGCCATTCTTATATGTTCATGTCATGCAAAAATAAAATAAAGTTATGGCTGATCGGCCCTGATCTGCCCTTGAGTGGATATACTTTTAACCCTCCAGAGACACAAACAACATTGATAAATATGTAAACAATGCCACTTGAGTTGCAGGTATGTATCCCTAAAAAACAAGTATATCACAAGGATAATTTTTTTGTACAGGTTTTCTTTTGTTATGACCAAATAGTTTGTTCCCAAGACCTGCAGTTCTACATCAATGTTGCCGCAGGAAGTCCTCTGACTTCAGAAAGGTTAGTGACAAGTTCCCAGAGGGTGACAGCATCAAAGAGCAGTTGTTCCCTGTTGTTTTCCCCCCTAGGATTTTTTTGCTACGCCTGTGCATAACCCCTGCAGGGAAAGGCTGTCTGCACAATGACATGCCCGCCCCTCCAATGCCTGTGTGGATGATTGCTATTGCAAGTATTTCTTTTTTAAACAATGTACTCCACTTGTGACTGATTCGAAATAGAGAATGTTTTAGAAATGTGCCAATGTTAGTGGCTCGAGAGGGGTAATGTTGGTCTGGTGGTCCATGACTTTGGTCCAGACTGAAATATTGGATGGCTTGTCCTACAATTTGGTACACACATTCATGGTCTTCGATGAAGTCTACTGCTTTTGGTAAATCCATGTTTTTTTCATCACTGCCTGGAGGTCACATTTTTGGTTTATCCAGTGAAACATCTACTAGATGGATTGATAAAAAAACTTTTATAAAAATTCATGCTTCCCAGAAGATAAATCCTAATGATCATGAGGTAACACTGACTTCTTTGCTGATCCAAATACCTAATACCTGCTAATGCTACGTTAATTTCCATCAGCTTCAGCTTTAGGCCTACTTAATATAGAGTCCCACTTCCCAAACTAATGTGAACATATTTCTACTCCCCAAACAAAGGGTCATGCACATGCATATGTATGCAGTTATGCACACACCAAGGGCGTTTTTCATCTGGATGGCAGACAGTTAAAAAAAACTATTTAGTATTTTAGCTTATCTGAAAGGCTTAGCTTAGCATTTTCAGTGTGGAATCAGACAAGTGGTGTATTGTGTATTGTTTATGTTTTTATGTAGGATTAGGTGTTACTGAACATGATAAACGTCTATGTAGGAGCGAAAAGTATTACATAGTAAATATTATTATTTGGTAGTGACACCCAGCTTGAATCCTGGACAAACCAGGATGTCTGGTCCCAATATGCTAGACATTAGCATGCCAGCAAGCTGATGTTAGCATTTAGCTCAAAGCAACACTGCACCAATAACTACAGCCTCAGAGTGGCTAGCTGCGGTCGACTGTTGGTCTTGTTAGAGAAATGGCACATAAAACACTGTTCTTCTCTGTTAGCAGCGCTAGCTGATTGGTTAACATTCCGTACAGCCAGTCAGGTAATGAGTTCTGCTCTTTAGCCATCACCCTGTGAACCTACCTGAAAGCTATGTTCAAGTTGCACCTCAGGTCTTTTCCACAATATATTTTGAATTCAAAGTCTCAGACAAATTAATGTGTCTAGACACTACAATATCACAGTTTACCTTCCAAACACCCTTGCTTTGACCTATCTGACTATCTGCTGCTGTTATTCTTCACACGTTCATAGAGGGCTCACAGAAATATGGTTTCCTAATTTCCTCTATACATCCTAACAGCTCATGTAAGAAAAAAAAACACCATATGGTGAGTCAACACTTGTGATTAGGCCACCGACTTAGTGCTGGGTGGCTCAGTGCTGCAGCCTCTACAACAATGAGCTCATTAAATTTCTGCTCATGCAATGTGACTATATTTTGTGCAGCCCTTTACAGCACTGAAAAGAAGTTAATTCTTTTATGCTCATGAATACAATTAGTTTAATTAGTTCACCCACATTTAAGATTGCAGAACATCTCACTATGGAAATCCCATTACAACTCTTGAATGTGCCACTCTCTCTTAAGATTCCCTTTGGATGACTCACTCTGATCATCACTATGTGATAAAGAGGCCACTGGGTGCAAAGAATAATTCATATACATAAACGACACAAAAGTTAAGTTTTTCAGATAGGTGGATTAGAGTGCCACTTTGACTCATTTCACAGAGACTAATCAAGTTTGGACTCGCAGACCTTCGCCGACAATTGAGTTGTCACAAATACAGTTGATAAGAAATCCGTTGACAGTGTTCGACGTTTGACAAATGAAGCAATGATGGGATGTTCATCTTCAACATTTATTATCAGAATCACTGGCTAAATCAAAGCATCTGGAAGATAAGTTCTAGCAGCCTTTCAGTTCTCTTTCATATTAAACAGGAAGTTCTCAAAAGAAAATAAAGGCAGTCTGAGACTGCGAGGACAGAGTTACATGGAATACATTGAGAACCACGCCTTAAGAGTTGAAGTGAATTCTCGCTTTGTGTTACTTGCGCCAGTTTAACCACGCGGTTCCATTCATTTGCGTCAGTCAAGCTGGACGCGGCAGAAAGTAGGAGGGGCTTATCTCCATGTAGATACCAACATCGTTTCATCAACGATGGCGCAAATAACCACTATTGCCGCTTTTATTTTTTTCTCCACATGTTCACACCGCTTTAGCAAGTCACACATCAGCCAAATTATTCTGGTTTGCTACAGTGGTATGAACTCAAGATATACAGATTTTGCTGGGATTTGATTGCAATAAACGAATCAAAAGGATGCCCAAATAACTACACTGACGATTTGTAAGAAGTCTGACGTGCTCATCAGGTCTGTCCGGAAGACGACAAGTTTTCAAAATGGCTGTTTTCTGAATGGAGTTCTGATCTATCAGTGCCAGGCCAATCTTACATTGTAGCTGCTCCATCAACATTCTAACGTCATCTAGGCATGACTACGGCAGCTACGTTACCGTTTATACCCTAGACAGTCTGTGGTTTATACACATTTATACACCGTATTTTGTTTGGCTTCTGTACAAATGTGAGGCACTGTCGTAGAGCTCCGGGTGCTCCTCCATTTCTGATTCAACAACGCCAGGACGTCAGTGACGACAAGAGGAGAATCACAACCAGTGTGTGCTGCTACCAGAGGAAAGGTCAAGGGTTGACCAAATTTGTCTGGAAACAAGATGCCGATGGTCTCTGTGCACAACTTCAACTGCAGTCCACAAACCAATGGATGACATAATTGTTACTACGTCCACTATACTTACATAACATCTACGGGTACATACTGTATATCTTGCCAAAGCTGTTATAGTCATGTGCTATAAAAAACTGATATTCTGTAGTTTTACTGTGAAGTCAAGACCAATTCAACCTTGAAGTCATCATGATGAATTAGTGAAATCAGATAAATGCTTTGTTTTCTGTTGTCAGGGACAATGTTCCACCTTGCAGCAACATTGTCAAAGTCAGGATTAGGAATACGTGCTGTGTGGAGCCCGGGCACAGTCTGGCACACTTAAAAAGAAGGTGAACGTTTTTACAAATAGCTCTTCATTGCTGTTCTTTGGCAATCCGTGTGGCTACATCCGACTCTCCTTGACTCATGCAGATGCTCCTCCCAACCTTTTAATCTGTGGTAATTAGTCAGGCAGAGGGGCTACATGAGTGGCTGCAAAGAAACCTTGATATTATCCAATCCTTTGTTAAAATGTAATGTGTAGAAAAGGCAAGAGGACACAGGTTAAAACTCTTCATTTTAAATAAATTTTCTTTTGACCACGATATATTTTGTAATACTTCTTAGGTTTAATTGTATAGTATAAATATTATTTTCTTAAATACCCATATATCCAATAATTATTCAGAGATCGCGACATCACTTTCTCATCATCATATAAGACTCATGATCGTCAGAAAATTGTCTGTCAAAAAAGTTTTCCGATAAATACAGAATTATTTTGTCTTCAAAAGAAAACAAACATGATCATTTGAAAATTATAAAACGGTTCATTCATAACCAGAAAAAAAACTGAAGATTAAAAGCAGAAAGGTAAGAGGACTTTCTTTTTTAAAAAGTGCTTCGAACACAAAGTTAGTCTAAGTAACATGTTGTCTTTAAGAGACAACATGTTAAGCACCTTTTGACAAGCAATGTATAAAGCTTCTCAAATCAACAATTTCCTATGAACAATGCATCAAATGTAATATGAACTGGAATGAACCCACAATTATCACCTGCAAAGTGTTTGACCTTCTTCAGCTGATTGTTTTGGTATTACAGCCCACAGCTTACTTTTAGAGCAGTTCAGCTCTTCCTCTACTTTTGATTACTCTGCTGTTTATTTGTTGAGTAATCCCTTCATCACTTATTATTGAACAATTATGTAAAAAATGTTAAAATAAAAAAAGTTCATCACAATTTTACAGAACCCACGATGACATCTTTAGATTGCTAGCTTTGGCTTTCCAACAGTTCAAAACTCAAAGATATTTATCTTCCAATGATGTGAAACAGAAGGAAAAAAGAGAAGGAAAAAAAAACAGGGAGCTGGTTTTGCTTTAACAATGACTGATATGATTGATCGATTATGAAAATAGTTGGTGATTAATTTCATTTGGCATTTGACTAATTGATCATAGTTTGTGATACATTTCTTGACACTTGGCTAATAACTTAATCACAGCTGGGGATTGATCTCTTGTTACTGCAATATTCGATTCATAGTAGTTGGTGATTCATCTCTTGTCGTTTGAATTGTTTGAGTTAAAACAATTAATTTCAAAGGGAAGCTCCTATCCAAACTGGCAAGATATTCTTGACAAAGTGCACGATATTGTACAACAGTCCATTGTATAGATAAATAGCACTCCATGTAAATAAAGATATTGCATTTAGGTTGAACTATATTCTCACAGGTCAGCAGACATTAAAAGACGACAGTGATGTGAGCAGCGTTGTTTAAAACTTGAAACCCATGTTGAAAATATTAAATATTGCTCATTGCTCCTTAAGCTATTAGCCAGCTGAGACGTCCACTAATGCTCAACATCTCAAAGCTGCAGAACCCTTTTATTAAAAGCTTGTGACAAACATCATGAACTGTAACATTCTCTTTAGTTTTCAGATCTTTACTGTAACACAGTCAATTTCATTACCCTCAGTGTCTTACATAAAAAACAAAAGTCATCCTCATCACTGATGCCACACACGTTTTGTTTAGTTCACATGAATCCAGTCATCTTAAAGTTTAATTGGAAATTTTATGTCACCTGCAGGTGACAGGAGGCGTATTATTCCCGCTGCAACACCTGTCGTCCACCAAGGTCATCCTCAATAAGGCCCTGCACACGGAACAAGAGGGCTATTTGATTTGCATGCATAATACAGCATTTCTATGTTAAATGTCTTGTAAAACGGGGAGACTTTCTTCAGGAAAAAACAATGTGCTCCAGTTTCAACGGCACATATACTGTAGGACTAGTTTTCACAGAGCGACACCTCCTGGTTTAGGTTTTTACTGTGGCAGGGGCAGTGGCAACCTTTTCCATTGCAGTGAGGAATGGCTATATCTGGAGTTTGAATATTAATGAAGTGCTAAACTTTGAACAATGTACTTGTGATATTAAAAGCCCACTGTTCTAAGCATTACACTGAAAGAGTTGGTTGCTCCGGGCAGCGTTTTTTTCAGAAGGGAAATTAAGTTTGGTCACCGCGGTGGAGTAGTTCAGAGAATGAAATGCCATTTTATCCCATTGAATGTGACATTTTTTCACCTATCTACCTCCCTGCACCTCTCAGAGAGGAAGTTGGAGGCATGACCTTTTCTAGTTTCCTTGAGGCTTTGCTCGAGCCAAATGCCCTTCGATATTTTGCTGCGCATCTGAGCTAATTGAATTTAAAAGATTGCGTGTGAACCCAGGCCTGTGGTAATGAGAGCCGAGCTGCCTGCGCACAAAAGGTCTGTCAATTGATAGAAAAGGTGGGCGATCCCTTTGACAATTTGCTTCAGACAGAGCCTCCAAAGGGCAATCTCCCACCCGGCCTGATCCTCTGCGGGAGCCAAAAGGGCACCGAGGGACGAGTGTTGAGTTATGGCCTCCAACCCACCGATCCCAGCCGTCTGCTTTATCAGTCAGACATCATCCTGGTACTCGATAAGTCACAAGCGGTGGGGATATACCCACAACAAAACTGAAGGAATTAAGGAATGTCCTCCAGTGTCAAAAGATAGGTTGACATTTGTTCTCAAGTTCAACAGTTTTTACCAGCCACGACAGCAGCACCGGTATTGTTTTTGCCTTGTGAGTCCTGTGCAGCACAGCAGTTTTGAGTACTTGCTTTAAGTACTGGCCTGACCGGCTGGAGTGATTTCATCGCAAGATAGTTTCCTTGCTGTAATAATTTCCTCCTGTTCATAAAAGCATATGGGTAAATATTCATATGGGCACTTGAACCGAACCTTTCAATTCAATTTGGCACCTGATTTCTTTTGGTGTTAGTTTTTTGATGAAAAGGTATACATGGTTAAGCGTATCGTAACTAGTTGAATATGCAGCCTGACCCGAAATCCACGAGGAATGTGATGTACAAGCACTGAATCCTGTAGAACTTGAACCACGCTGGTTCTATTGCCGTGGTGGGATCCAGATGGAGTTTTAGGGGGCATGTTGGAGAGGGAGAGGCTACGAATGACCGGAGATCAGGCCCAAACTCCTTTTGGGCCTGATCTCCGGTCATTCAGAGGCTGAAACAGCACTGTGGGGAAAGAAAGGAGCCGGGACCCTTGCAGGAATCCAAGGAAAACGGCTACCAGTACCAATACCAGTATTCTCAAATTGATACTGATACAAATAGCAGACTTCATTGGATACCTATCATGTGAATGGAGGCTTTGTGTGTGTCCCACTGGCTAACTTATCGCCGCCGCACTACACCGCGCTTATACAGCGGTTGCCACTGAAAATATGGTCCCTCAATGCCAGGATCGACCGTGGGTTGTGTGAGCATAACGCCCACCCTCCAGCTCCCCCCAGCTCTGGCAGTACTGTTGGCGTTGATGCACGGTTAGCATCGTTAGCTGCTAGGCGATGGCTCAGACATCACTGTGTTCAGAGCCGTGTTCAGGCTGCATGGGTTGCTAAGCAAACGTCTCATTAAATCAAAGAGTGCTTGATACCCAACCGTAATATCAATAGTTCCAATACAGTATAGCAACCTGTAAAACAGACCTCAATGCACAGGCCTGCCACCACTTACCATAAACCAGCACTAGTGATGCTCTCCCTTTAACATGACAAACAGTTTTACACAGAAAGTACAACTACTTACCCCAAACTGTTTTTATTGTCAGAAAAGACAAGGTTAGGATACAGTACGGCAGAACATCCGTCCCTCTGGTGCAGTAGATGAGTAATAATGAACTGACTTTAGAGAAACACAGCCCACTCCTGAATAAAGACATAAAAATCATATTAACAGCAGACTGCACTCACATACAGTAAAGCTTGTAATCAGGTAGAGGATCATTGACCTCCAGCTGACCTCCGTCTACCCGACAAAACCCCCTTATCCCTCTGCAGGGCATTGGATGCTGATACATCAGACATTACTGCACACACTCGCAAGTGAAATATCTTGCTATGATAATGAAGATTTAAGAAATAGGACACAAGAGAGAGAGTTTTACGTTGATATATTGCCACTGCACCAGCACCCCACATAACATTATGGAGCAACGAATGTAACGTTCCATTTCCAGCTGGTTTTAACACGTGATCTGGATAGGTTATCTGGATAAAAGCATGCCCGTAAGCATGGACATAAAATTAGAGCGAGATAACGGTTTCCAAGACAGCAGTCACTCACTTGAATGTAAATAGCTCACCCAGAGAATAGGCCAAAGGATGTGTCTGTTCTTGATTTGTTTCTGTATTGTTAGGCCCACTACTTATGCATCCAAGTGTCTTGCTCCATGGACCTGCCGGTTTTCAGTCCCACTCAGCCCACACACTTCACACTAGGATGACATCACAAACACTGTCATGGCTCTGGGAAAGTGTTATACAATCTTTACAGTTAAAAAGTTAATAATTCATTTTACAGATATCTTCCTCATGAATGGGGGTAAATGCTTTTTCAGCCACAGGATTTTTTGTTGCAGTACCACTGCAATGGACAGGAGGCTGAGGGGCAGCAATGTATCCAGCTCTCTCAGTACATGCATGATCCTAGGCCAAAGGAAGCGTTGCTGTTGTATGGACTCTTCTTAGTTTTCTGTGTCAGATGAACGTCTCGCGGAGTCAAACTGAATTTTGAATTCTCACTTTTTGTGTAAACTAATATAATAATACGAATATTTTCCTTATTCTTTTTAAATACGACAAAACAGTCTTTGGACATATTTGTGGAAATATATCCATTTGCATTGTGTTCATTTCACATGGCAACAGTAAACAAAATGCTTCCAAGGCAATTCTCACTTTCAATCTGTCAAATAGCGACGCTTGGTCAGTAGCCCTGCGTTTCAAACTATGAGGCTCTAGGTTACAACATAGAGCCAGTTTGGGGTGTGTCAGTTTCCACTTGTTACTTGCATTATATCTTTTTTCAACTTCTGATGTAGGTTTACTTGTAGGCAACACAACTACTTGGTTAGGTGAAGGCAACACAACTACTTGGTAAGATGAAGGCAACAAAACTACTTGGTAAGGTGAAGGCAACAAACCTACTAGGTTAGGTTGAGGCAAAAAAACTACTTGGTTAGCTTTAAGCAACAAAACTACTTGGTGCTGAGGAAAACATTGTGGTTTGGGTTAAAATAAGTATATTTATTATTTAAAATAACTATTTGCTATGCAACTGGCGTTTGTAAAGTACAGAAGTTACGTAACAAATCTAAGGTTGAATAGGTCAACATTGACTTGGTTTCACATGAGACATTTTCTCTTGGGTGAAAGTCTGTGTTTCTTTGAACCATCCAACCTCCCGTGAACTGACTTTCTCGCTCTTTAAACTGCTCTTTAAAGTGCTTCGGGTAGAATAATGACATGGATGGGTTTACATTGGAGTTCTTTGAAAGCCACGTGCATTGTTATGGATGCTAAAGGAAGCCTTGTGCCTCGGCATCAGAGGCCAAGGGGCACTGAACAAGCTGAAGTATTTGATGAGTTGGGAGTGAGAATGGGTTTTCTATGGGGCACTTTGTGGACGCAAGGCATTTTTCCTGTTTTAATCACTAGTGTTAGCTATCAACCATTTTAAATTACAGCAGTTTGTCCTTTCATCCCAGTCATTTATTCAGAACTTAAAGAGATCCATATCCTGTTGTTAAGTTTGTATTCCACTTGGAAAGTGGAAGCTAGTTAGCTTAGCTTGCTATTGATATTGCTGATTTCCGCCCAATGTTGCTCTTCATTAATATTATTTCATTCAGTCATCGGCAACCCCTGCACACTGTGGGCATCCTGCCTATAGTATAAAGGACGTCTAGCTCACATTACCTGACCAGTTGTGGTAATGGCAGTCTGTATAAACCCACAGTGATATCGACAGCGTCACAGATCACAGATGGAGCTAAGCATCGAATAATTGCAAGGAGCATTTACGCCTGCATTAACATTCTAGATATGGTTGAACATTAATACTTAACCTAAATATATATACTCTACTTCTACAGTTTAAATGTGTTCTTATTTCTATCAATTCTAATGAAGTTCTTCTAAAGTCATTCTCAAAGTAATTTATACAACAGTTTTTTGCATGTTTCATGCATTTATTACATCTTATCACACCTACTGACAGCCTTTTACAAAGTTAATTTCACCTAGAAAAGCATGGCAGGCTATAAAAAATGTCTGGCAGTGTGGTAAATGGGTTAAGACATGCAAAACCTTCACAATGATCCTGTAATCCTTGTCTCTCAAATGCAAACTGTCTGAAACAAGAAGAGAAGTTCTTCACCTCACCCACCCACATGCAGCCATACACCCAGGAACAATAAAAGCAAACTGCTGTGGTCCTGCTGATGTCTGGACCATCCCAGAGAAAGACATTTCAGAGCTGCCTGGCGCTCGTAACGGGCAGCTCTGTGAGCAGGCAGCAGTGATTAAAATGACATCAGCACCATGGAAACTGAGCATCGTGTCATTCCCTCAAGGAAAATCACAGGCCTATTTACAGCCGTATTTCACTCCAGATAATTCAATATGAATTTTAGTGCCACAATTAGGACCTGCAATGTGTTCCACTGAAGAGCAAAGGAGGGCAGGCCAAAGTTGCCCAGCCTTTGTGGAAAAATATATTACAAGATCGAAGAAAGTGACCATAGGTAGAAATTCACAACAGAAAAAAGATCTGCTATTACTTTTGATTTGCTGTGATCATCACAATCAGTACCTACCACCATGACTGAACAGAAAAGAAGCACGTAAGGAAAAATATGTTGTAGTTCCGACCAAACTATTAGACGAGTCCTCTCTGGATGTGCAATTGCATTTTTAGAAACACACCTCCAGCCTTAGCCATGTTCATATTCATATATTTATGTGTATTTTGAAGTATTGAATTTGAAAAGGTTTTTACGCCTGTTTCAGGTGGTTATGGCCTTTGTCGATTTCGAGATGATGCGCTAATTCGACCTTTGCAGAATATATTCTGACATAGCGAACATTTCTTCTCTGTTTGGTGGCAGAATACAGCCATTTGTAGTTCATAGCGCCAACTTCAGAACCAAACCTGCCACCAGGGTAACTGATTATGATTGCTTCTATTCAGCCAGCGTTCGTGAGGTCCAACACTGAAGTTGTGTGATAAGGCCGGCACCATATGCATGCACAATACCAGCACATAAAAAAACCAATACAATTAATTGGAATTCAGATGTGATTCATATGTAGGTTGGGGCATTAATACTTCTCGTAATTAGAACTGAGGGACCTGGTGCATAACTTGTAGCCAGTTTTCTTTGGCAGTAATTAGGTAACTATTTTGAGAACATCTTAATCGCAGACTTATCACCTTACAGCATGTTTGATGATCATATAAACAAAAAGAAGTCTGAACAAATGGTGTATCAAAGTACTCACACAATTTGGACAATTGATGAATCGTTTACTAGCAATTGAGGAAATACCTATTTTTTTGTTGGGTTAGTACACGTTCAAACATGTACATTTCCTATGACGTCTGAGCTGAAGCCAAACTAAATGTGACTGAATTCAATCGTATGGCATTTCATCTCAGTTGCAGTGCAGCATATCATAACAAATTGATCTATATTATTTTGTATCATGGTGCAGGCTGTGTATTTGGAATACAAATGAATTTTCTGAAGTTGTGTTCAGACCAAAGCAAGTATTTTCACAAACAAACAGCAAATGTACCAGTTATGAAGATGTTAGCTATGGCTAGCTAGCGCCAGACACACAGCCGTGTCTGTGTGCGCGATTCAAACACATTTTTTACTGTGACCACACTCAGAACGAGGAACTGCAGTTCTATATATTATTTTAAACCCATACAGACATATCTTTGTGACCCACAGCATATTTTTTGTTTGTTGTGTTGATTTATCTTATTTCAATGCTAAATTAACTTGTTCTACTCGGACCAGAGCAGTAGCGAAACATCTTCAACATGGGTTTTGCCTTTTCTCAGGAACTGCTAGTTTTCTCATTTTGTCAAGAGACCCGACTGACAACAACAAACTCTTCTCTCATCGTTTCTCCTGCTTAACAGGACATCATGTCTCCTCGCGCGCCACCGGTGATTTGCACCTCTACTGCAAGCAATGAAGGGACTTGCCATTAAGAAGAATCTCTCCATCAGCTCACAGCTAGTGAAGCTTTTGAAATTGCCCTCCTTATATGAACTGGTGCTCCCTAGCTTCCCCAGTTGCATTGTACCGGTACCATACTTAGTGGGGACACCTGGTTGCCATAGCTCAAACGCTCCGCCAGCCTCAACCTCCCAGATCACAGGCATTTCCCACCGCTCCACGTCCACATCTCATTTTGTTTCGCCGAGTGCAAATTCACATCAACTCCCCTCTTTCCTTTTACAATTATACACCATCCAACATTTGCTTCGCTATCTGAACACACTTTGAGAGGGCTGGAAAGTTGAATCATTAAATGAGGGTGTGCAGTTAAGATTTATTTTCATTTTATTTCAATTATGTTACTGCATCATGCTCATCAACCCAGCTGACCTGTGTTGTTAGTAACATTAGTTCTCCTCAGATTTATAGAGCAGCCTAGTCTCTAGAACACGGAACTTCGTTGTCAATTCCGTTTCGAGGTATACATAATTTTTTCCTGATTACATTTGTTTTTAAGGTCTCACAAATATGTTTTTAATCAATGTCTGCCAACAAATAAACAGGACTTTCACTCAAAGGACCGGTGTCTGTGCCTAAACATAATGAAGATGTTTTGTTTTAATCGATGATTTAAAACACATTTTTAAAACTAACAGTAATCCAGGTGAAAAAACGTTTCCACGAATCATAATTGAGAATGCAGTTTAGTTGTGTGGAGGTTATTATTGCAGAGAGCATCTTGTCCCTGCTGTTGTCTGATTTATAAATTGCATACAGCATTGTGACTGTTCCGAGCTCATTGCTATTAACATCCTAAAGCAATTATAGAGAATATGTCCGGGGATTATGGCCCGTATATTGATACAGTGTAACTCATTGAACCCTCTCTCTTTGTGCAGCCGTGGCTGTGATTTTATCTTTCCTCCGAGGCCCACGGCGATGTGGCCACATAGACTGAGCAGACTTATTACTTCACTTTACAGCCTGTCACAACACTGACGGCCTCGGGGAACACACCTGACGAGTACAGAAAGGGAAGCAGGTAAGTAGTTTCTTAAAAACTAGATCATATCGGTCTGATTTTGTTTTTGCATGGCAGTATAGTGAAAAATAGCAATCGCGTTCACAGTTTGCATAGCTTATCACACTGCAATTACAAACTCTTCTCTAAAGCCATTTTGTAAATAACACAGTCCAGAAAATCAAGTGCAACAGCAGCTGTAATACTGGTTGGATAGCTTTCTGATCTACCGTGGTTGTGTGGAAAGCACAGTGATTATTTTGGAGGAGAGAGGCATGAAAGTCAGTGAAATACCAATTTGAAGGTCACAACCTTTCGTTGATCTGAGCAGATGGACTGGTTTGTGATCTGAACCTTTCAGATGGAGGGTCGATGTGCGTGAGTGATGCTACGCTGCGTGTCCAAACGAGGGGAATACAAAGACCGAACATGTTCTTCATATGAAAACACTGTAACAAATGAGTTCCATTAGCCCGTTACACAACTGAGTCTCTCGGGAATTCTATTGACTGATGCTGACCACTGCAAACTGCAATGAGACTTTTAAATACAAATAGATGTTGCTTCTGTTTACTAAACCTGATGGACTCCATTGATTGTAACAATTTGTAATGAAGATTAAATGGGTCATGATATATGACCCATGATATGAAAATATATAGTGAAGTAAATACATCAATTATTTAATGAATCAATTGACAAATAAATGATTAAACATGTTAAAATAATAAAAATACGTATTGAATGAAGTACTGCTCCCTAAATATTTGTATATATATATATATATATATATATATACACATACATAGATACATTATATTATATGAATAAATATGAATAAATAGATATGCTTATCTTTTAATATTCATTCCATTTAATTCATTCAGAGTATGTATTTGTATGCTGGCTGCTTTTATTTATGTCATTGCATTTATTTTTTCTCCAGCCAAGGCCCCTTTAATTTAATTCATGTTGCATTTATTTTAGGATGACACTCACTTATGAATCAACCCTCATGACAGGATGCTCTGTCACTCGGCAGAGACTCAGACAAAGGCTGGTCTGATCAGTCACATTCCAAGTTCTAGTACATCAGTTATTGTGCATTGGAATTAAACACACAGTTCATGGTGTAGCCAAATCCAATGTGTTTCGTATAGCTAACATGAAATGTGTTTAACATTTTCCACAGAGTTTAACATAAGTTACAATCCCCCTGAGCTCAATTCCCCATTTGCACGAGCTGTCAGTTTGTGTAGCGATGTTTGCTCTGCCTTGCAAGAACAATTTTACAGCGTTGTCCCTCTGCTTTCATGTTTGGAAATACTCTCAGAAAGATGTGTGGGATCCTAAATGCCTGACTTGTACCATCCACTCCCAATAACACACATTAAAAGCAAAAAAGAAATGTTTTCTGATAAGCTAGCAGTTAGCCTTTTTTTCCCCTTGGAGAACCACCCCACGTTAAATTTGATTGTTTTTTTATCAGTGGTTTGGTTTGTAACATTTTGAAGTAACAAACAAGTTTAATCTCTAGTTTTTCTTCAGAAGACAGACTTTTAAATGTATGCTACAGAAGATACGTCATTCAGGCTGACTGCAATTACTATCTTAAGATAAATACTAACTTCTATCTTCTTTAGGATGGATACTAACTTCTGCCAACTAAATGACCCCATCTCCTCAACACACAGACAGCATGTAGGTGACACAAGTAGAACAAGAATGATTATTTCAACAGTTTAACTATACTAGCTTGGTTTATGTGCCCAGCTTAGTCATCCAGCTGGAGTTAGGCTGCATTCACACCAAATCCGGCGGTCCTCCCGTTCACATGAGTCAGGGTAATACATTTAACCTGCGGAGGTGTGGAATGCTGGGAGTGCATTAATAGCTTTTGTCTAAATCTTTTCCAATGACAAAGCAACCAATCATAATTGTTGATCCCGCCCCCAGAAGATGATTGACAAGCGAGTGCTGTGGGAAACAAATGCACCAGAGATTGAAAGAGATTGAACCAGAATCAATAAACTAATCAATTATGAAAATAGTATCTCTGAATCATATTGATTTGTGTCTGTTCTTCTTATGATCTCAAGGCATTTAAAGATGGCCGCTATGTCTTTTCTTTCTTTTCTTTCTTGTTACCTCACTGTTTAGAGGTAAAGTCACATTCAAGGTTGCAGTAAATAGTGTTGATGTGTTGTGTTGAATTACAGTAAACAGGGCAACAAACTGAAGCCAATAAAATCCCAGACCAGTACCTCTCTACTGATGGAGTCAACCCACTGGATCTCAGTTCAGCCTCCACCATTACGTGCTGTGACAGCCTTGATAAAACTTTTAATTGCATCCCTCTGAGCTTTTCTCTGATGCCTGAGACAAATTGACTTTGGGCTAAAAGTCAGATGGTATCAGACATTTTTACTGCAGGCTGCAGCAAATAATCCTTTGTAAATTTGATCTGTACCCCACTAATACCAAGTGAAACACACAGAGGAGCAGATTTACCCTCCCGTCTGCCCCAAGCTCTTTATTTACACCTATTTATGTTAGTGAGAGAGCTCAACACACTGCAACTGAAAAAACAACAACATACGTCACATCGAGTAAAAGGCTGCAATCGAATAAAACAATAAAGCAAACACAGAAGTGCTGCAAGTCATACACAACGCAAAAAAGGTTGACAGTGGGACACAAATACTGACAAGCTATGAAGTCAAACACTCAGAAAGTTGATTTTATATGAGACGGCATTATTTCAATGATATTGGTGACACTGGCTTCACACCAAAAACCATTAGCCTTGTACTTAATGTTAGAGCACCTACATTGTTTTAGTGGCATGTGATGTGATTTTATTAGAATCTAGATTCATATTGAAAACTAGAATTACCGCCTCGCGGTTGTATGCATGTGCCAACCAGTCATGTTGCAGTTTACATCCATGTCTGTTGAAAAGTCATCACGATTAGTGTGAAATTGTTATAAGTAGCATATGAATTCTTGATTTAAGGCCAACAATGGGTTTTTGTGAGGTCACAGTGAACCTTGACCACCAAACTCTAATCAGTTCCTTCTCGAGTCCAAGTGGACGATTGTGCCAGATGTAATGACGTTTAGGCATAAAATTTAGGGGAATTATTTGTGATTTGCAGACTGGCAAGACTGGGCTTCACCTAACTACAAATATTTTATATGTACATATATTTATTTAGTAGGCACCTTTGTCCAAAGTGAAGTACAAATGAGGTCCAATCCAAGCTACAGTAGATCATGGAGAAGACTCCTGGAAAGGAACACATGAGTGCATAGCAAATTACATTTTTTGTTTGTTTGTTTTGAGAGCGAGAGATACAGAGATATAGATAAAGGAAGGAGAGTGAGGGACAGAAAAGAGCATGAATATTTCAGAAGAAGTAGGTCTTCAAGCCAATAGTGAGGACGAGGAAGGATTCTGCTGGCATTATTGAGTAAGGTATGTCGTTCAACCACAGATGGAGCACTGGGAGTAGGTTGGATTGAGATTTCCTTCCTCTGTGAAAGAAGTTGTAGCCGTCTACGTGGTAGTGTATGTTTGCTTATCTTTGTTCAGCTTTGTTCTCTTTAACTTTGGCTTCATGTCTGTTTGTCTTCCTGTGCATTGATACATTGAGAGCCACTAGAAACCAGAGTCAGATTCCTTGAGTGCGTACACATACTTGGCCAGTAATTGATGGGCTAATACAAGGTTTAAAACAACCCCTTGACTGAGTTGACTTAAACATTTCTCTTCTTGTGGAGTGCAAATCATGAACAATTATTTTTCATTATCTTTTTCCACAAATAAGGACTATGTGGTGTACTTACAGATCAGAAAGAAAGTCACATTATTTTACAAGCGGGCTGAGGATTTAGGACTTCCTGAGGTTCCTGATGAGTAGGCGAAGAATCTGGATACCTCAGGACAACTTGAACAAATAAATACATGTTCATCCTCAGCCCGGGTGAGATGCCGTCCAATCATCGACAGACCTGTTGTAGTGAGACATAAGCTTCAAACAAGGGGCTGCATTTTGTGGCTGCTGTGGGCAGATCAGAATTGTGGAAGTGACAGCTATCTCAACTCATAATTGTTATGTACTGTAGTCCTCTTTGTCAGTAAAGCTTTGCATAGTAACGGAAAGGCTGTACGAGTGCAGGGCGTACTCAGAGGATGTGTGAGGACTGAGTGGAAGTAGAGCAACTTCTAAAGCTGTCCTTTCAGAGTTGGGAGAGTTGAACATAATATGTATATATTAGGACAGGAATAATATAACTTTGGTTGAGCATTAATACAAATCTTGTTTAATCTCTTTGCCACATTTCCAGCTGTCTCAGCATATTGATACAAATAAGTAAAGTGTATCGCAAGGTCGGGGAAATACAAACCTGTATTAGTGTTTCCTGACTTATTCTTTATACACCCACGAAACAGAGATTTAAATGTTGCACAAGTTCATAAATAAATCATCTTTGGTGAGGTAGTTGACTACCTCGGCTACCCAGGTACCCATGGAGCAGTTGGTAATGTGAATGGACAGTGGTGTTCTACATAGCTGTCATCAAGAAAGTATGTCGCTTTATTAGAGTGAAAGACAATTAAACTGTCAATGCAATGTAATTTTGAAATATTTACAATCAAATCTTTGGTCTCTTTTACCACTTATCCCACCTCTTTGGGTGTACTTGCATTCAATTTTTTTTCATTTGAACGTGGACACACCGGTTTTATCTTTTGGTTTCGAAATATGTAATTTGCAAATATGTAATACATAGAATATATGGTAAAACTGTACATGATCAAAATTATAGGTTGTCAATAATGTGACCGTAACCCGGTTTATCAGTATTTTCACGAGTTCCCTTCCATAACCAATGTCAAAAACCCTTAAAAAAAAAAATTCCAGACTGAACGCCTTTGACTCTGTGACTGCCCATTGATCCAACGACTCATCATTCCGAAACCTCAATAGTCCGATAAGGGTCCCATTGGACAGAAAACCTATTTGTATGTCCGCCCTTTATCCCAAAAACAAAAGGCCCATTTATTCCTAAGGCCCATTGTTTCAAAAATACACTCTTTGCAACAAACAGAAGCACGTGGCCAACCATTCTACAGAATGACGACCTTCACGAGGCAAGACACACCACTCTGCCTCTTATTACTCAGAATATCAAGGTAAGCCAATCACAGGCAGATAGGGAAGGTCATGACTTCACCATTGATAGGAAAACATATAAAGTCCAGTTGCTCTGCATGATTATTGGCCATGTGCTTCTGTTCTTTGTTTGTTTTTTCGGAGCAATGGCCGTTGGGATAACGGGCTGTCAGACAAATTGTTGAAGTGATCAGACAATTTAAGATTTTACTTCATATCAATTTTCTATTTCAATTTTTCTACATCCCAAACAACAAAATAACTCTTCAATAAAAAGGTGCACCACTACAACACTGGATTTCCATGAAACTCACAGAAGATGTTCATGGTGTGATGCTGAGTTTGTTCACCTGCTGTGTGATATAACACTGTGGAACCCCTTTTGTGTGCGTGCGTGCGCGCGTGCGTGCGTGCGTGCGCGCGTGCGTGCGCGTGTGCGTGCGTGCGTGCGTGCGTGCGTGCGAACCAAAGTAGAAGTGCACTAAGTGGTGTAATGGATTCTTTTTAGCCATCTAGCAGGATTTAATTGCAGGGACATGGTTTAAAAGGCTTACAACCCTTGCCACTGTGACATCCAAATTCAAGTATCGCTGGAGGAAAACAACACTTCCACACCCCTCCAACTGACAACACACACATTTGAGATATGTCAAAAGTTTAATTAAAGATTTTGTGCTCTAAATTAGATTTAGATCCTTTGTCTTTTCTTTTTGAGCAATGCTAATATCTGAAAGTTTTTTTATGATCTAAGATTACAAAGAAATATAAGAAGCACTGGAATGAAAGGTAGAGCAGTGAATATACATTTTCAATTAAAGTGAATGGCTTATATTGTTCCTGGGAACGTCCTCCCACTATCCCGTTAAAAATAGTGATGTTCTCATTAGGCAGAGTCTGGCAAGCTGTTGTGACAGTCTATGTCAAATTATGCTCTCAAATTACAATGTACCATTGAACAAAGCTGTTCAATTAATCACTGAGACGACTGACTGGCATTAAACTGCCCCCTAAATACAGGGGTGTTGCTGTTTCTTTTTGCATCTACATATGAATATAAAATCTGACAGCTTCACAGTTGAAACATTACTTAGCTGTGAAGCCAATAATAGATTTATTTTTTTACATTCGGAGAAGCACAACAAGCTAACCCACATTACACAGATTAACATATCACTTATGAGATTGCTTGTTTGAAGGTGTGAAACAGGTCAAACTGTTGCTTATTTACACACCCAGATGGCAAGGAATGACATCAGCATTCATTCATTCTGGTGAAGTGATTAATCTAAGTCCAATACTCACTTTCCTTTCAGCTCTGTTTTTGGTCTCCGCCTACCTCCGGAGGAAAAATATCTCTGTAGCTGCTTAAAGGTCCTCTGTGTTTACTAGCTAGTTGCTAGTTGCTAACTGTGTGTGTCTGCTGATTGATGGGTAAGTAGGTGAACAGTGGCTTTATCAGAGCTGTTAAAAAAGTTACCTGCTTCTGGACACCAGGTTAATGTGAACTAAAACAAAACGCCCTAAAAAGACCCTAAAAAGACCCTAAAAAGCTCTGTAGAGCTAAGGGGAACTGCTTGATGGAGATCATTTTCTGTGGGTTTATACATTACACACAGTCACTTAATGCCATGTTGATATAAACATATTATAACACTAATGTTGACAGAGCAGCTTTCAGCAAGATTTTTGGGCCCTTGTGCGCACCAAGTTGTAGGTAAGTTTGTCCCACTTCTAAAAAATGTTAACATGTAATTGTAACCTATACATAACACACAGTTATCGTAATACTGCTATAAAGTGACGTACAAATACAAAGTGTATCCCACAGTTCATCATGGTCTAGTTCAGCTGTTTACAGTAATGGACCTTAACGACAGACAATAATGAGCAAATAATAATTAATTTAAGTTATTTAAATGCACATATATACATGTCAATAGAAAAATATTATTATTTAAATGTTTCAGAATGTTTGATTGTTAAATATGTCTTGGATTGTATACCAGTTAGCAGTAAAATATTTCTAATACTAGGCTACAGACACAGTAAATAAGAGAAGAGAATTGAATTGAATTATAACACATTGAACAACTATTATTGATATATTTCACACATACAAAACAGGTTTTCCTGTTTACCCAGTAGAGTACAATATATTACATTCATGTGAGGCATTGTTAAAAGACCACTGACGGACAACTGAGAAAGTAATACGTACGTCTTATTGGTAATAAGGAAACATATTGCGGTCATTTTCTGGTAATGATAATGTTTCCATATAAGGTTGTTGGAGCTCCAACCAAATGAAATGATGATACTGTGTATGTATTCATCTAAACCTTTGTTTAAGAGAAAGTGATGAGATTTAAATCAAACAACTCTGTTACATCATTTCTGTCTTCTTTCAATGATTGAATTATTCTCTTCTGATTGACTTATTTATATTCCTTCATGTCTCTCCCCCTTTTTTTTCGTGAAGTTTAAAATGGAGTTTAGTGGGTTTCATTTCATTTTTGTAAATTAATAAAAGGAAAGATGTTTCCCTTTTTATGCCACTGCGCCGGCGACAGCCATGGCCAGAGGCATTGTGTGTGAGTTGTGTGTCCAATTCTTGGGAACAGAATATCTCAGGAACACCTTGAGGGAATTTCTTAGAATTTGGCACAAACAACCACCTGGACTTAATGATGAACAGATTGTTGGTGGTCAAAGGTCACTGTGACCTCACAAAACGCATTTTTGTCCATAATTCAAGAATTCATAAGCTAATTATGACATTCCACAAAAATGTCTAAGAGGATAAATGATGAAGTGATGACATTTTGAAGAGTAAACTGCACCTTGACTGTTTGGCTGATGATATTTGAGTTAGTATTTCCAGTGGAATTAGTCTGTATCCTCATAGAAATGTTATATGTATCAGGAGAAGCACGTTTTTGACATGTGAAATGTTTTCATCAGTACATATTACAAGTGAAAAATACCAGAAAATGCAGTACATCAATTGTGTTGTGTTTGTACGTTTTTTCTCTCTCTCTCTGATGACATAATGCTACTGGAGTGAGGAGGTTCCGAAAAAGAAACTGGATCCAGCTGAGACGGTAAGGAGGGGGAGGTGGAGGAGGAGAAGGAGGGGGAGGCCACAGGTGACAGAGAGAACTGAGGCTGGAATGAGGAGATTGCACAGAGGCGGAGGTGGCATTGTTAAGAACAATGGAAGAGAAGTGATGGAACTGATGAACCTTGCAGGGACGCATCAGTGGAAGTAACGTCCAGTGAAGAGCCCTCGAGAAAATTAGACATATGCTGTCTCCCTTTGCTATGTTAATGCCAGCAGGTATTCAACGGGGGAAGGGGGCAGGGGGGGGGGGGGTGGACCTCATGTGTCCTGAGACGCACAGGAGGGACACCTGGGGTTATACTGTTCCACTACCAATACACGCAATGCTAATGAGTTAGTATCTTGCCTCTATTTTTCTAATATTTTACAGGATAGAAAAAGGGCTTTTCAAAGCTGCTTTCGCAAATCAGATGACGCACCATACGAAATAAAGTTTCCACGGTGAACAAGCATGCTTGAATACAGTCGGAGCTCTCCGTAAATGCATCTATTAATTATAAAGTCCTGCCTGTAATTTACAAAGCATTACATGGCCTTGCACTTCAAGACATCAATGATTCATTGGTTGCATAAAAACACACACACACACACAACCGACAAGGAGGAGGAATTCTAGATTTAGAAGACTCTGCTTCCTGCCAGTGGAAATCACACATGGGGATGTAATTCAACGAACACAGAGTTCCGTGGACTATTGAGAGATGAAATCTATGTGTTAAAATGTCGTTCCCCACCAGGACAAGGTGGACGTGATTAGGACACTGAAAAACCATTCAATATGTTTTTTTTTTTATTGTTGTTAACTTGAATCAACTATGCTGAAGTCCAATTGAAATCTTCTGTTTGAAGACATTAGATAGTTGGTCAAGTTTTACTCCACACCAAAAGTGAGCTTGGAGGGGATTTGGAGACACTTTCCAGTACATTACATTGATTTAGCTGACACTTTTATGCAAACATTAAGTGCATTCAACCATGTTGGTACAAGCCCAAAAGTGCATAAACCATACAAGTACATCAACTTCATCAAATATGCTGATCTACCTCGAGCACTACATTTAGAAACAATGAGAGATAGAGAAAGAGGTTTTTTTATGGGCAAAGAAGCAGTCTGAACAGATGAGTTTTCAGTCCGCGACCGAAGATGAGTCTCTGCTGTCCTGATGTCAATAGCTGTGTTTCCAATCATATTTTATGTTCATTTTGAAAACTGCTCAATTCGATGAAACTTTCTCAATTGTGAAAGAAAGTTTTTACGCTTGCTTGAGGTGGTTTTTGGCTTTGTCGAAAGAGAGTTGATACACTAAATGAAATATGGAAAAGCCTTTGCAGAATAAATTCAGAAGTAGTGAACAATGACCTCACATGACTGATCAGCTGTGTCTTCTGTCGGCGTCTTCCCGTAAATTCCCATAACACACAAATGCTTGTCTTTGTTTCAGTTAGACAAGTTATAAGTGTTCTTTCATATCAGCTAGTACTGATCAAGTTTCATGTTGTCAGAAGACAAATTCTTGAAGACCTCTCTCCACTCCACGGGAGATTGTTTCCACCTGCTATATTTTAGTCGATCAATCCTAGGTTCTTAGTTTCCTGACAGGCGAGATAGAAAATTGTTTTTGCTGTGCATTAAATGTGCAATCTGGGTTGAAATCAGCATCTTCTCTATGTGCTTCATAATCACAAAAAAAAAGGTGGAGACAGGTGCTCTTCTTGTCTGTGTTCCCCGAGAACACAAATTGTTTCCTCGCATCATCACAATTCCCCCCAAAAAAGATTGTTTGCCACAGCAGCTCTATGATCAGTGGCCATTTCATGTCTAGGCCTCGGCACCGACCCATTCTACCTGATCCAAACCACTCACAGGGCACAAGTAAACACTTGCAAATCTGTGGCTGCTTGCATTTTCAGTCCAGGGTGTTTCTGTGGAGAGGACTTGAGCAATGCAAACAGACTGTCGGAGGGGTTTGACTTTTAAAGATGCAACAAACTGTCACGCATGTGTGATTCATCGTAGTCGCTATCCCAAGCAGAGATGCTTCGCTTTGTACTGCACATACTGTCAATGTATTATTCAGCAGTTCACGGTGAGTGGTTGCTCTCTGAATGGCACCGAGAGGTCAATGGCTCGTGGTGCACTATTAGCATCTCAACCCAGGGCTGACTGTTTGTGCATATGTGTGAAAGGGAGAGAGAGAGAGAGAGAGAGAGAGAGAGAGAGAGAGAGAGAGACCTCTGCAACAGTCAAATGTAAACATTTTTCAGGTTTTTTCAAGGGGAGATTTATTCCATTTCTTCGATTCCACCTTTATCCCCACAGGGGCCATTCTCCTTCCCTTATGTGCAAACAAACGCAAGATGAAATGAGTATTTTCTGGTGAACACAACTAAAACCAAGGGTCTGAAACCACAGCGGCACTCAAGGCTGCATTGTGAAAGTGTGAAAGTGACAATTTTGTTGAAATATTCAAGGGCTTTTTCTTGAGGGAGGTGCTTTGGGAAAAGGCAGTGGGGTGATACAAATTAAACGGGTTTCATCATGAATGTGCTCAACAAACTGTCTGTTGCACAATAAAAAAAAATTGCAAACAAAGCGGACATTTTAAACCTCAGGGTTCCTCCGAGTGTGAAAGTGATCACTAAATTTCATGCTGATAACATTTAATCTTAAATGTATGAAAGGATTTACCAAAATTGGGACAATAACTGTCTATAAACTGTATGAATATGCAGATATATTTTGCGTTTTAGCTTTTAATATCTTGCTGTGATAGTGTGTGTTAGCAAGCTTACTTTGGGGCTTACCTCCGGCTTTCTGGTTTTGTAATTCACACTTACTTTTAACCTGGGTAAAACACCATGATGAGATTTGCTGCACAGCTAAGCATCTAAGCAGGTTTAGTTCAGAGGATTGGAACAATATGCATAAGCAGACTGTTACTCACTGGATACTGTCCTGGACAAAAACACTGCATGGACAACAAAGTACCATATAGGATGTAGGGGAGAAGGAAGGAGAAGGGCAGAGGGGGTCGTGGAAAGAAGGTTGGAGGGGTGCAATGAGAGACTGCTGGTGTCCGGTGGATGGTGGGAATGGAGACTTGTGAGTGGGGGCCGTCTCTTCAGAAGATCTGGTGGTGCAGAGTCCCCCGTTGTTAGAGAGAGAGAGAGAGAGAGAGAGAGAGAGAGAGAGAGATCCATGTTTTTGGACCCAGCAGCACCTGATCCGAATGGTCCGCATACGTTACGCGTTCAATGTAGCCTGGACTTTAGGCCAAAATTTCCACTTATATGCACATCAAAGTAAAAATTGTAAATGGGATTTTTAGAACGCCTTTACATGTTAGACCCTCCATTAGCCCTCCTCGGGACAAAAGGTTTTGCAAGCAAGATGTCTCATAATCAAGAACGCAAGCTTCGGCGATATTTGCTGAACACATTCATGCTCCCCAGGGGATGAACCATTTGGGCTTTAATGACCCCATGGCATTTTCTCTGGCACTATTCAGGATTTATATTTTAAGCCTTCCTAATAGTAAGGCCTGAAGAAGATCAGACTCATCAGTATGATGTTTGCACACTTTTATATGGTGTCATGATAAAAATGTAGCCTCAGACTGTTGTCGGACCAGAAAGGCCGGACACGTTTTGTCAACAAAAAAAAAAGATTATGCAGCTTAAAAAGGCTGAGGATTTGGTGAGGAGGATGTGAGAGGAGATTTATACAACTGCACACTGGAGCGACATTGCAGATATACACCCGACACTGGATCTAATGGATGTTCATCATCTCATCACCGTCACCCAGCAACAAACTGCAGTTTCACAGCCATGGGGAATGACAACTGAGAAGCTTCTCAGTGGCTACACAGCTACCCTGTCACTGACTGAATCCCATCAGCCAGTTACTGCTACACACACACACGCACACACACGCACACGCACACACACACACACACGCAAACGCACACACACACACACACACACACACACACACACACACAGACACACACACATAAACAGCCTGTGGGGGGAAACTGCAAGACTGTCTCCTCTACCAACCACCCACATCAGTACTGACCTCTACAGAGTCCCTGGGGGAGGGTACTGCCACGGTTGTCATTGATCTTCACACACACACACACACACACACACACACACACACACACACACAATGGGTTTGATTGCAGGTTAGGGGAGGGAATTTACAATCAATACAGTACAGTTATCTGCAGCACACTGATATCAGAGGCAATAGTGTGTTGGGAATCATCGATGTTAAGTTATAATTGGTTCAATGTCTGGAAATTTTGACATTTCTTTCCACTGATAATAAAGCATTTTGGTCTGGTGTTTTTGCTCTAATCAAGGTAAACAAAATGATTGTCAGAATCTTTAACATGTCTATGGGCCACCAACTGTATGAGCCTACAGTGTTCTCAAAGTAACAGAACAGAGCAAATCTAGTTAATAATCATTATTGTAGTCACATTTTGCAGTGGAAAGATACCAGCTGTTAAACAGGTATCTTTTGCTCCATTTTTATTTGTTTATAACATAACAAAAAACACTATTCCATCTCGTCAAACAAAAGATGAATTATTTATTTCCAGTGAGACTATCAAATTGTATAATATCATACTATTACTTTCATTTGATAGTAATGATTTTATATTTACAGCATTACTGTCTGTGTAGAGTAGTGTGTCACTGTCACCAAAGTAGACATTATAAAATTAAAGCGGGATATCAAAGCAAGAAGCTCAAGTTCACGGCAGTTCCTGACAAACCCAGTGGTGGGTGAAAATATTTAGCCTAAGCTGAGGGTTTGTGTCCATATGAAGTGTTTTTCTGGCAGAAGAGTGTTGGCAGGTCTTCATCCCAATATTACGTGTGGGTTTTTGTTTCCCAGACAACAATATCTTGACAACATATCACCACCCCCGCATCGCCCCTGTGCTTTTTTTTTTTAATCTATGGTCTAACATATTTGTCCATTCATGCGTTCACATGCAGTGTTACAACTCTGATTTTTTTTCTTCATGTGGCACAAGTTGAAGCAATGTGGATGAATGAAAAAAATGTTGGGTTGTAACTCTTTACATAGTAAATTTTATTATATTTTGGAAATTCTATTAGTTACATTTTATATTACTTAAATACTGCTAATACATTTCAATAATACATTTCCCCAACCACCGTTTATTTCATGTTCTATGGTTTTCTGACTAACTACATACATTGTGTTTACACAGGCATGTAACATGTACCCTCAGGCTGCATTCACACCAACTCAGGCGTTGTAGCGAAGGCACTGAACTCCTTAATGCACCGGTGGAACTGTTCAGTGAGCAGAAGACTGTGGTTTAATAAGCTCCCAGTGAGAATGAGAAGGACTGTATGTAAAGCAAAGTGTGTGACTGTAACTTTAATACATTATACATTAATAAAAAGCACAGCTAGTGCTGCAGTATGGTACTGTTAATCTTGCCATGGCAGTGCCACCAACCAAAATTCATAATAAGCAGCTACATTTATTATAGGAATGCAACATCTATTAATTTACAGCTTAAAACCTATGTTGCTGTGTACACAATACACACGCACACACACACACACACACACACACACACACACACACACACACACACACACACACACACACACACGCACGCACACACACACCTCCATTAAGACTAATGATGGTCCAAGCAGCAATCATGTGTAACCTCTATAGCAGGTTGCCTGCAATTAAGATTTATGGCACGCTGCAGGAGTTAATAGACATTAAATATCTAATACGTGTGACTTTAATGTGTTACGCCTCAGTTTAGACCATATTACCCAGAATCAGAATATGGTATCTGTCATATTTCTTGTAAATAAATAAAAGCAATTAAAAAAGACGAGGTGTCTTATGGTGATTAATTTTCATCAGCTCTGGGAACTATATGTTGTGGGGAAAAGAACTTCCATAACCTGCAGAGACACTTCTACTCATAAGAAGAAAGAAAGAGAAAGCATACAGTGGCAACATCGTTCAAGTAGGCGATTCATTTTTATGTCTGCTTTGTAGATTTAATCACCAACATTTTAAAGTTGGTTTGGTGTCTCTTAACAAATTACATCTTCTTTACATCAATAAAGTCTAACGTAGTAGTGTCTGCTCAAAATGAAATGATTTACCAGAGATTCAATTTACAACATATTCTAATATTCCGAAGAGATGAAATCGTGAGAGAGACGAGGAGAAACTCTTTACATACAAGGTTGAACATAATAAAAAAAATCTGGATATGCAGAAAAGCACATTCAGTTTATTAATCAGCAAAATAAATAATGTCCAAACAAAGCAAACAAACAAAAACCTACCAACAGAAGACTTATGGCCCAGCAGAAATAAACACTAAGAAGGGAAGACACCCAGACCAACCCACAAAGGGTCGTAGGATCTGGGCTCTTCTAAACAAAAAACAATATTAAACTAAACCTAACAGATAAAGCCTCAAAAACATCACTACCGGACTCATCAAAAACTCAAGAACCTAACAGAAAGAAACCAAAAATCTAGAACATACCAATCATTCCTGCCCCCTCTTTATTGGCTTCCCTCAATCAGCCCTTCAGGTACACCTGAGAGGTAAAGAAGAGTTAAAACAAAGACACATCACAGCCAGCAGAGGGGAGCGTGGAACAACCCAACCCTAAGTTACTGATCAATGTTTGCTTGAAGAGAAAGACAAAGTTAACAAGGAAATTCATCGTCTTGTCAGCATACACTGTTGAAGAAATATCTCTTTAAAAAGGTGCAATGATGAGTCAGCCAGAACATTATCACTGACATGGATATGTTTGATATCCATATTGAAGGACAAACCCCAAACTCCAACTCATCAAAGGGCTGTTCTTGGATCGCATTCTAGGTAAAAAAAAAAAACGAGAGGATTAGAATTCATATAAATAACTACAGGAGCACTAGATGAGCCAATATGAAATTTAATGCAATGACAAGCGGAAATGTTTCTTTTTCAATAGTTGAGTACCATTTCTGATCGCAATCAAGATTTTGATATTCAGAAAAAAATCTGAAACTGGGTGCTCTATCCCGTCAGAGCCTTCCTGCAAAAAAACTGCACCCATGCCGGTGTTGCTCGTATGCACAGCTAACTTAAAAGGCTGATTGAGCCGGGTGCTGCAAGGAAAGGTGCGTTTAACAGGAGGCTTTTTGTCTGTTCAATTGCAGATGGGCAGGTATCAGACCACATAAACCTCACCTTTGGACCGGTCAGTTAAGGCTGAGGCTACGATGGAGATATTTTTACAGAAGCCCCTGTAATCACCAACCATGGCTAAATATCGGCGAAGCTCAGTTGGAGTGGTTGGAACAGGGAAAGCCACAATACACACCACCTTCTGCTGAACGGAACGAACCTGACCTCCCCCCACCACCTTCTCAAGATGAATTACTGTCGCCTTACCAAACTCACATTTGTCAGACCTGCCTCCTTCAAACAACAAAACACTGCACTCAAATGCTTCATAAATTCAACCCACCACTCAGAACACACAACCAGATGATCAAGATACTTTACTATTAGCTTCATCAGCAAGCTAACAACGGGAGCTCCATGCACTACAACTGAACTCAGCAATATCATGTTGTACTATATTGCTCCACCTGCTTCTAAAGACGGCAACTGTTATACATTAATATTGTGCTTCAACAAGGGTGAGAGGGAACATAAGCAAGCAACGTTATATTATATCCTACTGCTGTAAAGGCTCTGACTGAGTTCTTTTTCCATGTTTGGCTTGCCAAAAGCTGTAAAAACAGACCAGTGTTCAAACTTTGTCACATGTGTTTGCTCAAGTGTTGAGGCAGTTAACATTAAACACTATTCTAGCACTTGAGCTTGAGCGTTTTAACCAGACATTAAAAACTATGTTGTGCACTTATTACCAGGAGTTTGAGAAAGACGAGGGTTGAGGTACTTCACATGCCAATCTTTGCTATCGGGGAGGTGATCCAGGATTCTCTGGGGTTTAGTCAGTCAGAACTGGTATTTGCCTATATACAGTATGTGGACCCCTGAAGCTTTTGAGGGAAACATGGCTCTTTGAAAGGACGGAACAAAACAAGCGAGTAACTACAGGTTCAAACTCCGCCATGCTTGTGGGATAGCGAAGGATAATCGTGAGCAGCAGCGTGGGCTAGAATAAAGGAAGGAGAGTATTCAAGATTGGCACACTGATGAACTACTATCATTTGATTAGATAATAATTCATATTGCGTTACTACTATCATTTGATCAACAAATAAATCATTTATACTGCATTACAACAGCGAACAGATTCACAGGCTTAGTCCTGCTTTACAAACTATTTAACTTACAATTGCAGATACATGTGCAGCACCTTGTCTCCTACAAAATTATGTTCCCACAAGACTAAGCTGCAAACTGTGATGGATTATGGTCGCAGTTTTAGACACAAGGGTAACATTTTAAATAACAAAACAAAAACATCAAAACTATCACGTTATGTTTGGTAAAATACCATGGTTTGGCCAAACCAAAGTATGTTTGTAATGTTGTTGAATTTACGGACGTAAATTTAAATAAGTCAATGTTAACTTGGTTTGACACGGGACACAAACGTTGGTATCCTGGGTGAAAGTCCAGTGTTTGTTTGACACAACAATCCACCCCAATTCATCCTTATGTAGACTTCCGGACTATGATTAGAAATGTATTTGTGATAAGTCAAATACAAATGTAATTAGGGAAAAAATGTGTTTCTCTCAAAACGATATTGACAACCCATTTTTGTTATATGGGTATGTCATTTTTTAGGAGACCAGGCTGGCAGTAACAGATTTCAATAGGATGGGTACCAGCTCATCAAAAAAATTCTCTATAGTCCAAATAGTAGTCACAAATTAGGTGTTTAATATACTAAATAATATTACTGTTTTATGTGATAGAAATAGTGTGGTCGAATAATGTAGTTGAATTTCCAGTCGTCTAGAATTCAGGTTTACTAAAGATTTCTAAGGATTCACAAAGATTTACTGCATTTTCTTTATGCATTGACTTCTGATTAATGACACAATAAATTTCTCTGGACAGAAGTGTCTACCAGATAAATATAAAATGTATATTTACAGTACACTGCAGACATCCTCACAATTTTTGGTTGTTTGTTTGCCACAGCACAGTGTGGAGTACACTGGTCAGACATTAACCACTGGAGCTCAGAAAAAACAAAATGTCCAATCGCTTTGAAGTTACTCTTTAATGAAATGAAAACAATAGCAAGCACCACATTAAGAGACAACTTTACCGACATGATGATGAGATGCTGGAACGCGATGAAAAGTTAAATAAGCATTTTTTTCTTTTGATGGAATTGAAAACACACATTAATACATGATAGCAAATATCATACAATATGTGAACAAGTGAAGCCTAACTTCTGCGGTTAACCCATCCTGCCAGGAAAACAACAAAGGTCTGTCTTTGCATTTCTAAAGACCCATTTCTGAACTGACAAACTATTTGTCAGTATCTTTCAAAACCATCAAAGTGACTATTACACTATGATACCAGTGCTTTCTGAACTGCCACCACTGTGGTTAAACTACAATTAGGCTGAGGCAGTGCAGTCTATGGTAAACCAAAACCAATGTTGACTGTTTCTATGAATTGGGACAGTCACATGCTTGCCAGTCAACCTGGTAGACTTTTTATTGTAGCCAATAATAATCCGCCTTTGTTCCTGAACATTAAAAAAAGAAAAAATATAGATTTTTCAGGACACAGTTAAACGACTGGGGTCATGGCTGAGGAAGAATCTGTTTTTATGTGTTCCCCATGTTAGCAGGTCTTTGTTCTAGCTTCCTTCCACAGCCCACAAGCAAGCCGCTCTTGTGAACTGACAACTCTGCATTTGTGAGTGGGAAGGTATTTACATAGTTGTTAACCTTTTGATAGACCAGGACCTGCTTTCTTTGGCCTTCACCCAGTGCATGCTGAGATTGGCTTCAGCCCCCTTTGCATCCTGAATGGGAAAAGGAAAATGGATGTACAGAGAATAGAATTGACATTGTGTCAAAATCACATATTACTGCATCGAGAATGTGAGTTCACCCGTCGATCTTCACCAGATTTGCCTGTCTGGTCAATGTATCAGACAACAGGCTGGCATCCAGACAGGAAATTATACTTTTTTCATAGATGAGATAGATGAAACTGGGAGATGAAAAGCATCTTAAAAGCAGTGTTCTATAATACACTGAGCATCTGTAGAAGCAATAAAGGCGGAGTGAAGAGGAGAGTTCCATATGGACAGATATACATCCACACTGATGTTTCAGTCCCCGCCCAGTGTGAACTCAGATAAATGCTCATTGAAGCTACTATTCGTCATGTTTCCCAAGTCGCATGTTATCAGTTTATCTGTCTATATGGTGGAGTGTCTGACACACAGTAGCTGACGCTAATCCTCCACACTCCATCAAAAGTAACACGATGGAAGTTTCTATTATGCTGGTATTGCACTTTACCATACCACTATCTTTTTGCACTACTTTTCTTCCTACTACATTTCTCTAAATATATACTGTATGAATGAATTAGTGTACATACTAAGTAACTATATATTGATTGAAATTTTGCGAAACATTTGTGTATTTGTTCTATGTGTGTGAAGGGGCTAAAACTGTTATTTCATCGTGCAACCCCATGTTGTAGCCACTGTCAATTGCTTTAAAAAAAAAAAAAAGGCAGCAAGCAGATTTAGGGGCCCCGAGAGATTGGTTACAGAAGATAAAGTTTCAGTTCTGCCGACGACCTGATTTTATTTGTCCACTTGTCTAGTATCCATCATATTTTTTCACTCACCCCCCCAAAAAGTTTTCCTTATAACCAATTAGCCAATAACCTTTCAGATTATCTAGCTCAGTATTTTAATTCTTGGGCATTGCTATCGCTAGATCCAATACGCTCGCTACGGGAACAAAACCTTACGGCACTGACGGCAAGAGTCAAATCTGATCTATAGAGGTGGAGCCATATACAGCTTTCTTGAGCGAGAAAGCCACAATCTATAAAAATGAACGTTTTAATTCTTTAGACAAAATCACAAAAACATCTAATTGTTTCACATTAATTTGTCATCGTGTTTCTTTTACTGTGTTTGTGATTACTTAATTTAATTCCACCTTTAACCTGCTGAATCCATTTGTACAACACTTTCTAAATCTCAATTTTTTTTTATTCTGTAGGCTCATTATTTTTTGGGCTCAGAGGAGCCCTGGTTTTCGGGAATATGGGTCTAGGATGACACTATTGTGAAATATGTTAAATACCTGTCATTTTATAATGTTACTGTCGTATTATATCTTGTGACAATAATACAATGACTATAAAACAAACATTAGAAATACATTGTGGTTTTACAGGCAGTTACCAGAAGTTTTACCCGACATGCTGCACAGATGTATTGGTAAACTGTTGTTCATCAACTCCAACACATAATTCCTGGAATCACAAACTCTTGTATTATTCATCTATTTATTCATTTAAATTGTAAAATAAACAGTTTTTGAGTTGTTCAATGGCTCCTTTTTTGTTCACTGTGGAAGGATTCAAGCTGCATTCCCCTACTTCCAGTCTTCATGCTAAGCTAGGCTAATCACATCCTAATTCTTTCTCCATACAAAACGCAGACATACACTATTTTCATCTGACCTTTGACTGGAGGTATATACAGTAAGTGCATTTCCCAAATTGTTGAGTAAGTAGGTAATAAGACAGTCATAATAATCCTTAATAGAAGGTGATAAAATAATGTATCTAGATTTTTTTAAAACATGATTAACTATGGGAGCACTTGTCTTCATCCGTTTGAGACTTCCGCCTGAGAGGAGCACAGAGCATTGGGAATAGCCGAAGGTCATTTGGCTCTCATTATGGGGAAGAGTCATCTTCGCTCAGCCAGCACAGAAGCCCCGAGACTCATATCATTTCTGTGACTTATAATCAGCATTATTATTATGAAAGCTTTTCTGGCATAGCTCATTCTCCAAAGCTGAACCCTCCTTTGTGGTGAACACGCACATCTGTATCGACGGCAACATGCCTTGCATTGGAGCAGTGGACAGGTAATTAGTGAAAGGGTTTACCTCTTGCTTTTAAAGTGCGCCACTTGAACGTTAATCCTTCGGCCTCAAAAAAAAAAATCAACGACCCAAAAGTGAGTTTATATGATATTAAAATTAATCTTTGATCACATCACTTGCAAACCCATTTATGGAGGGTAAGAAAAATAATCATGGCTTGGAGTGCTTCTTGAGACTGATAGTCTAGTGTGGTTAGAATGCCAGCAGTTTATTGTAATTTCCTCAACATGCCCTGCGAAAGAGGAATGCTCATTTTTCAGGATTGTGACATGCTTTTTTTATGCCGGGTAAACTTTTTTATTTCTCTACAGCCATTGCGTCTCGATTGAAAAGGCAACTGATGGCTGAGCTATTATGACTGTAGAGCTAAGCACTATTGTTGATTTATTTTTAATGAGTTTTCCAATTATGCAAGCAATAATACCCATTAGAAGTTATCCATGAGAGCTGGCTGTGGAGCAGGCTTGTGCTGTACAACTCCTTCTTTCAGCTGCCGCATAGTGAGACTCTTGGGCCATACTTTGAGACGAGGAGTCCACACTCAAAAAATATATATAAATGGATTCAGGTGTGGATGAAAGCACATTCTTTTCTGCTATTAGCATACCATTATTTGGTTTTATTGAGAGAAAAGTTCAGTTTTGCTCCCGGGAGTGGCCAGCTTTTTTAACATTTTAAAGAAAAACTGTGTGTGTGTGTGTGTGTGGGTTCCTGACAGGAACATTAATCATTGACTGTGGGCAGACACAGATCAACGAGGAAAGGTTTGCGTCCAGCCCCTGCTGGCAACATTTCTCAGTCAGAGTGCCGGAGTGACAGGCTGTAAATCAGGGTTTGTTTGTCGGGCGGGGGGGAAATACCCAAAACACACAATTATTCTTCCAGCTGCCTGCCACTGGTGTTGTGGTTTTTAGAGCTTTACACTGCTCTTTAGGCTATGGTAAGTACATCATGTAACTTTAGTGAGGAAATAAACGCCTGTGACAAAAACATTGTCCATCACAATAAACTATGTTTGAGCACCAAACGTCATTGATGTAAACAGAGTCCACCTCCGCTCGTTCCACTGGAGCCTCGTGATGGAGCCAGGTCTCGGTAAAGAGATGGGCTCAACAGTCACCCAGCTCCCGTTGCTGGGTTAGTGGGAGTTTTCCTGAGACCAGTCATTAGCCAGGCTGGTGGAATAGACTCAGGTCCTAGCTGGGATAGCTTGGCTTCCGTTTCGGCTCTCTTCCCTCTGGAATCCTCTTTCAGTGGCGTTTGGTCCCATGCTTTCTTCACTGATGTTGAAAAATGTATTCTATCATATGCCATTAGTGCTCCAGGTGTTAGAGACTGCTATTTGTGTCCATTGATTTATTTTGTCACGTGTGTCATTTGTGTCCTGTGTGTATGTGAGTCGTTAGTCAGTCAAGTTAACGTCAACCACAAGCTTTTTTTTTTCAAGTTTATTTTGAAAAGAGGCTATGCATGTAATGAGCGTATGGACAAGTCTAAAACTGACCTTAGATGGGAACCTAGGGTCACAGTTAGAAGCTTAAGGCCTGTTAGGTTGTAATAAAATAAAATGACTTACACTGTAAATAAGGAATGTCTATGTATAAATTACGATACTTGAAAAGGATAATTAATAAGGAATAGTGAGCTTTATGGGAAAGAGTATGCGTGACATAGAAGGAGGCCACATTGAGTTTTCTAACTTAGACTTTCAGGAATGCATGAGATAAGAAGCCGAGAGGGGGATGGAAACTCCGAGAGACAAAGAGCAATAAAAACGACTTCATAAAGAGGGGGGATTGTTTTGCTAAAACTGTGTGAGGGGGAGTGATGACATCAGGAGCCATGGACCGGAGCGACCAATCGGAATGCTGATTATAGCCATGTGAAACTTTAGCCGCACCACATGTTGTAGAACTGAGCCAATGAGAGGCGAAGTTGCACATTTTCATTGAACTATATAACCCCATGTACTACACCCATTCTGTGAGTCTTAGGTCAATGAACATAGACAGCTAACTCTCCAGGGGGACTGTGGACTGCTCTTGGCCTATGATCCCTCAGCTGAGAATTATGCACTGTATTACTAACTTTTATTAAATTGATTTTTATTATAACCAACTGAATCCAGAAATTCTCTTCCAAGTCCGCCCAAGGATTTGAATATATCATAGCAGGCCACTGACCAAGCTGTGAGAGTGAGTCCCTATGTGTCAGCCCTGTGGTAGACTGTCGTCCTGTCCAGTGTGAACCCCGCCTCTCGCCCATTGCCAGCTGGGACCGGTTTAAACATTTTTATTAGTGTACCATTAATACACTTTGTATTAATAACATTTGTTTCAATGTTTTTACAGTCACATTTTTTTGTTACTCTCTATCTTGCATGCAACCATGATTTAAGTATAATTCAGTACAATATAAAAAAAAAACTGAACACTAAAGTCACGCATATGCATTGTTTTTTATTAAGCTATGTGAAATTGTGTGCATGTCCACCAGCCTTATTTCCCCAGAAGTGGAAAAATAACTAACTTTCAACTTCCAGTCCACACTGGAATCTGATATTGGCTACATTTAAATAATGTGAACAGCCAAACAAAAAAAACAACCTAAAAAACTAAGTAAAGCTATTTTGGAAGTTTATTTTGAAAAGACACTATGCATGTAACGGGCGGTCACTGACACGCCGTCCCTGATACGTCCAACACTAGAGCGTCATAGTTTGAAGTGTAGGGCCACTGACTAAGCATCGCTATTTGACAAGTTGGGAATGAGAATCTGTTATGTGTATTGCATGGCTTTGTCAATCAATTTGTTTCCAATGAGTTAATAGTATTGTTTTCTGTCTTAATTCATGCTTATTATATATTTATCATTTGAGCAGAAAGGCACTGATTACCTCACGTGCGCTGTCTGTTTCCCTTTAACACAATAGGCAAATTCACTTTCTTTCCCAAGATAATATAATAATCTGTTTGTTTATTCTTCAGATGATATTAGTAGCATAACTTAAAATATTTTGAAAAGAAATAAGTTAACATTTTGCTATGATGGTTGTTACTTAGACGTTTATTATTGTGGATCAGAGTACCTCCACACGTAGACATGCCAATACAACAGTTCATTGTTGGAAACACACACTGCTTCCATGAGATCACTGGCAGTAGTCCATGTGTTCTTTCCACGTGTTTGACCTGGGTCACGTAACAGATACATAGACAATCCAGATGCTGATGTGCTTTAATAACGGCTCATGGACTGATATACAGCTCGACCCGGGGCAACCCTCTCCGTCTACTTGTTGTTTTTCCCTCTTCCTTATTTCCTCCGTTTGAATCCAGATGATGGTAGAGGTTCGTCAGCGGGATCCTATCGGCATAGACAGAAGCTGTTCTTTTCAGCTGTATCTTATTGATTCTGTTTGATGAACTCCCATGTAGGTCCTGGATAGGACTATGCCTGGGGACAAATGCACACGCAGAGCTATACGGGGAGAAACAGAGCGAGAGATGAGAGCGTATATGTCCGTTAATGCACAATCAGACTAATAGCATGGCAGAAACACACTGAGCCTTTATTTCCATGTAATTGGATACAGGCCTCTCCTGCAGATTAGATTTACAGTAATTAGTCTCATCATGCGGAGAGAACACAGCCAGTGTCTCCACATTGCATTATTAAGCTTCCCACTTATTAACACTGGTAAAACAATAAGGAGAACTACAACAAACACGTCAGCATACTGCAAAACTGCTCTGCATTAGCAGGACAAATATGTAGTTTCCTCCTCATGGTGTGTTTGGGGATTAAAATGGCTGGTGTTGAAGAAATAAAAGGACGACAATGGGAGCAGGTCTGCTCCTGGTTCGAACTGTTCCCTGTCATTGGAACCGTTGTTGCAGAGATAAGCTCATGGCTATTATAGGATAGGACTGCATCCAGCCTGTCTGACGGGCCTTATCTCCTCCTGCTATAATAAGCCAGCCACTCCGTCAGCCTGGACATGGATAAGGGTGTCAGTGTACAAGTGTGTGAGTTAGGGTTCGAACCAATATGGGACTGAAACTGCAGATAGCTCATATTTGGATTATTTTTTCCATTGTCTGCAAATTTGATACTTTAATGCCAAATTCATTTAGACTGTCATGGCAGAAAATATAGACATTTGTAGCATCTATGGCATCTTACATAGATTTTGATGCCTGGGTTTAGGTTTACTGCTTTCTGTCCATTACAGGAGTCAAAAAAGCTCAAATGTGTTTCAGAGGGAGCCAGGATTGGGCTCCCTATTGACATAGGGGTTAGGTCACTGACCATGAACAGCTATACCCCCAGTTCATGTCTGGCTTGGTATATTGTTCCCTCATATATGGGGACCTTGGATGATGTGGGACAAACAAGTGGTGACCCATATAGCCAGACATAAGTCTGAGTATCAATTATTAGTCCAAGTATGGAGTATTATTCTAAAAACGAAATCTGTTCTATGACAACATTTTTGGTTGGTTTAAATTTTGCTTCAACGTCATCCGGCACACATTCCTGGTAGAGTGTTTATAGTGCCTACCTTGCAATCATTGTGATTAAAGATAAAATAGTAAATGTAAAATATAAGTGTGAATCAATGTTTATTGTCAACACATGTACAAAGCACAGAACACAAAATCGAGCCCCTGCATTTAACCCATCCTAGTGTTCGGCGCAGTGGGCAGCTACTATACTACCTGGGGAGCAGTCAGTTCAGCACATCAGCAGTGCCTAAGATGCAAACTGGCACCTCTCCAGCTAGCAGTCAAAGCTCCATACTTGGTCATTGCGGGAACTAGCTAGTTGCCGCCGTTTATCTTTTCAGAGTTGCACTGCTTTGACGCGGGGCTGTTTTTGGAATCTGGCGTCTACAGCCATGCCAGCGGCTCTGTGATGTTGTGCAGCGGTGACCTAGATGCTAAAATCAACATACTTACGTGCCAATGATAACATGCTGATCTTAGTATAGCATGTTACCAATGCTAATATTTGCTTATTAGTACAAAATGTTAAGTACAGCTGAGGCTGATGGTAATACAGCTTCGCTGGTATTTGGTCATAAACCGAGGTATTGGACAAAAGGAAATCCTGACCTGAAGATTGTGCAAGATAAAAAGTCAGAGGATCACTAAAGTGATTACAATTCATCAGATATTTCACTGAAAACCACAAATGTCAACCTCATATTGGTGCAAGAGAAGTCTGGGGTTCACCAAAGTCATAAGAATTCATCTTCTGGTACCCATGAATGCTTCTGCCAAATTACATGGAAATCCATACATTTTGTGCAGAAATATTTCACAGGGTAAGTGAACACTTTGACCTGCTGGTGGCATTAGAGGAAGTGAGAGGAATATTTGTACAAAACCTCATATTTCCAATATTACAGTCTGGACCAAAATGGTGCAACAACCAACTGACTGACAGAAATTGCTCTCCAAGTGGCCGCTAGTGTGGCTTGACTTTTTAGTGATAGAAATAAATAAATTATTACAATTTCAGGTGCATCAAGATTAGATTTTTACCCCTTTTTTTGCCAAAAGGTATAACAGGGTGCCTCCCCAAGGACAAGTTGCATAAAAAAAGTGATGTGAGGCTCTAATTAAGGCTATATTATCTAGGGAGCAATAGTTGGGCCTAAACTTTTAGTTTTTCAATTTATAGTAACAGGCCAACATATGCCAGCATGTGTCTGTTGTGTTCGTGCAAAGTTTTCCCTCAGTTGAGTTTCCATCAGAAGTCACGTCTAATCAGTTTGCAGCTGGAGTCTCTTATAACTGCCCAACATGGGACTCATAAAATGGAAGATGCAAAAACAGATGTCCTCATGAATTAGTGAGGCACCCATGAAAAATTAACAGATGACCTAGGACATGAAGCCAGGGGGCTTATGCTCATTTAATTATTCCTTCAACATGCAATATGCTGCCTCCAGTCATTGTTTTCACTGCCTGTCCCCGTCCAGCTGCAGCAAGCCTGCTTTTAGATCTGGCAAATTAGGAGTGACAGAAATGAGTTTGACGAATAAATAACAACATGGGTGCTGGGATAACTGACTCCATCGGGATTACTGCTAAATGGATGAAAAGTGGTTCTGGATGTTTTTTTTGGATGAAAAAAAAAAAAAAAAAAAAAAACACCTCTGTAAAATTACAGGCCACTGTGAGCGCCAGAAATGTAACAAGAGGTTATCTAGAGGGGGGACGATGGGATGATTCTTTGTGATGAGATGAGGTGCCTCAAGAACACCCCATCTTTGAGGAAAATTCCTGAAATCCCAAGCAGCACGATCTTCACTCCAACTGTAAACTAAACAGACAATCAATTGTACTCCTTATATTTTGCTGTAAGGTAACTAAATGTCTATTTAGCTGAAAACGTAAAGTGATGAGCTATTTTTATAGGGGTGTCACTTAGAGGGAAATTATTGCCGGGAAGGTAAAGGCCAGCAATAACCCTAACTGTTGTCAGCCCCGTGTCCTAAGAATCACGTACGTAACTGACAATTCCGCATCTCAAGATTTGCATGCAATGCCAACATTCAGTACCAAGGCTGAACATAGTGTACCCTTTATGTAGTGAGGCTTAAAGTAAAGGCGGTGGATGGGCGTGGAGCAAGAGACTGGAGGTCACATCCTGTCCCAATTAACCTGAAACATACCGTTACTGCCTTGCACAAATATTGTAAAAGACAATATATTTTTTTAACTTTGTCATGAAACATAATCCAAGGTTTTTTCAGACTTGTCCAATCGGCAAGAGGGAGGATTGCAGTTTAGTTAAAGCAGTACATCCGCAGCAGCTTTAGTCCTTTATCAGTGTCAGTTTATAGTCAATGTAGTCACACGCTGGAAATGTTACATGCTGTAGCATAGAAATACATGTGTAGAACAATACAACTAAAAATACGTTTATTTGTATCGCACCTTTTAAAACAAATTACAAAGTGCTTTGCATCAGCAAAATATCCCATGAAATAAAAGCATCATAAAATTAACAAGAATATACTGAAATCAGTTATACGGTGAGATATTAAAATATAATTGGTTATTGAACACAATGAGGTACAATTAAGTAAAATGACATTTTAAAGTGATCGGAAACATCTTTTCAAAAAAAAAAAAAAAAAAAAAAAAAAAAGTCCGATTTTTTAAAGAGACGTGGCATGCCATTCCAGAGCGACAGGGCCCTGATGCAAAAGGCCTTGTGGCCCCTGGTTCTCCCACCAAAGGGTCTCAGGCTACACTTAAGCTCATAGGAGATTAAACATTCATTCATATACTAAGGGGCCAGTGGCATCCAGGCTGTAATAGTGATCATTTTTAAATTGATTCTAAAAAACAGTTTCCCAGTGTCTACTCTTTTGTTAGAATTAGCGAGGAGTCTGGCAGCAAGATTTTAATTTGTTGATTTTGATTGATTTATTTTTATTATGGAAAGGCTGTTTTTGCTTATGCTTGAGTAAAATGAATTTCAGCAGTCTAGACACATTTCAATTTCCACATCCAGATCCTAGAGATTCTGCAAGATTCTACAAGATTGGTGAGTAATAATGTAAGCAACGTGGGAGTATGATCAGGAATAAATCAGTCCAGCACGTTTTGGGTTTTCCTCATAACTTTAGTTAAGTTCCAACCGCAACACTCCAACCGCACAGTCAAGTCCACGTTCTCTCTCCTCGAACTCTTCTTCTCTTCCTCACTTTACCCTCTCACCTCCAGACGCCCGAACAGCGCCGACTAGTGTTCATAACTTTTATCCGATCATCAACTCAACATAACTAAATATGTGAATACAAGATGACACCATTTCACTCATACATTAATTTTAACATGCCGATTGAAATTTAGATTAAAATAAAAAATGACCCCAAAATATATGCAAAAAGTGGTGATACTGGTATTTGTATCACCATGCATGGGGGAAACAAAGAGAGAGACCTGCATGTCAAAATAAATACCTAAACAAAACCTCATCCAGGGTTGCAAAGTGTGACGTTGGGTTTGAATCACAACACGGCTGCTTCACTGGACAAGACCCACGGAGCCTCCTGGGAGTCCCTGTGACACGGCCATGACGTAAATAAACACAGGATCCTGTGTAGCATAACTGTTGTGCTTGTGGTTATAAAATAGTGTTGTCCCACACCGCTGGGCTTTGCTTGTGTTTAGTTTAGTCACCATGGGTAACGTCGGTAAACTGTCGCAGCTGCCCAAGTCGAGATTGCAAGTTGGGCTCCTGTGTTATAAAGTTAGTTACTGTACCTTTCCGCGGCAGTAAAAAAAAAACAAAAAAAAAAAAACACCCTTTGCTTTGCATTTTTTTTTAATCATTACTAACTGACATATACACAAGCAATTATAATGACTAGGTGTTGAAGTTCAATAGAAAGTAAAATGACAAGCAAGAACCCCATAGGCCAGAAGCTGAAGCTCCTCAGGAGTCAGACAACCCAGCCATGCATAATGCGAGTCTCCAACCAGGTCTCCCCGAGAGCCCCCTGAGCAGGGGGAAAGAGGGGTACACCTTGGTAAATTTTGGGGTATCCCCTGGGAGAGAAGACACCAATCAAGAACGAATATAATAATGTTGCATATGAGATTAACAAGCAAAGCCCAGGCTACAAGATCATGTAAGCCATTTGTACATGCTCCAAACAAGAGCAACCGAATGCATAACCAAATATTCATATCTCGCCAGCGACTGGACTCGCTCACCATATGTCGACCTACCGCGAGTTAGCGTTATGCTACATAGGCTTGCGACCACGCAAACAAGACAGGGATTCTGCACATACCGCTCAAATCCCTATAGACCACAGCCTCAGCGATCTGTGAGCCAACTAACACCAGCCGCAGACAAATATGAAACCAGCAAAATATGAAAAAAAGTGTACACTTACTGAGCGTAGCTTCGTTTCCTGTTACGATCCCAGTAGTGTTACACTGAAAAAGGCCCGTACGAAACACTCTGCTTTAAAACAAATCGTTCCGGGGCTTTGTATACCCAGATTTCACCCGTGGGGGATGGTAGAACTCTGGCCAATGGCAGCAATCAAATTAGCATAAGCTTGGCCTGACTGACTCTTATTAGCTAACAGTGCTGTCAAGGTCAGGCTTGGCGTAGCAACGAAGGCAGGACCCAAATGCTGACTCGGGAGACAGGGTAGTTGAGTGCAAAAAGGTATTCCAGTGACGCAGGATCAGAAAATCAGACACGGGAACCAGGAACAGGAACACAGCCAAACACGGGAAACACTAGCAATGAAAACAGGCAACGAAAACAGACAAACGGACAAGGAGGCACAAGACAAATGGGGCTTAAATACACAGGGGATGTGCAGGTGATCAGACACAAGAGGATTCAATTGTACAATCACAAGGACAGGAAGTGAAGGGACTCAGGGAAACAAGACAGGGAACTTTTCAAAATAAGACAGGAAGTCACACACCTAAAACCCCAAACCGTGACAGTAGTAACCCCCCCCTCCCTCAAGGGATAATCCCAGACGTCCCTTCAATTCGCGGTCCTAGGGTGGGCGGAGGGGAGAAGGGACCGAGGGCAGGACGGAACACGCTCCGTGGGCCGGGTGGAGGGGAGCCGGGGGAGGGACCGAGGGCAGGACGGAACACGCTCTGGGGGCCGGGCGGAGGGGAGCCGGAGGAGGGACCGAGGGCAGGACGGAACACACTCCGGGGGCCGGGCCGGAGGACGACCACCAGACGGGCAGACGCGGGACCTTGGAGAGCGGGAGTGGGACCGGGACTGGGACACTGGGAGCGAGACACTAGAAAGGGGGACTGGGGCCAGGACTCTGGCGAGCGAGAGCGGGACAGAGGCTCCGTAGAGCGAGGCAGGGACAGAGGCTCCGTTGTCGGCCTGGACGCCGACGGGAAACGGGGCTCCGCTGTCGGCCGGGACGCCGACAGGGAACGGGAGTCCGGTGTCGGCCGGGACGCCGACGGGAAACTGGAGTCCGGAGCCAAGGAACAGGAGTCAGGAGTTGGCCGCAGCGCCGGCTGGGAACCGGCGTCTGGAGTCGGCCGCTGAACCGGCTGGGAACCGGTGTCGGCAGCGACTCGGAGGCATAGTTTGATCAGGTGCCGGAACGTGTGGCTCCCGGGGGAAAAAGGCGGGGTGGGTAGCAGGCAAAGAAGGAGCAGGTGGAACAGCAGGGGCTTCTGGAGCCGAAGAGGATAGCCGTGAGCAAACCTGGCCGAGCTGCTGTCCAAGCCGACCCACGTCAGCAGAAAGGGATCTGAGGGACTCCATAACGGTCTGGAGGTGTTGGTCATGTTGGCCCACGAGAGTGCCTTGTGAGGCCAGAGTCTGACGGAGATAACCGGAGTCTGCTGGGTCCACGTTGTGGTCCGTTCATACTGTCAGGCTTGGAGTAGCGATGAAGGAAGGACCCAAATGCTGACTCGGGAGACAGGGTAGTTGAGTGCAAAAAGGCATTTTAATGATTCCAGTGACACAGGACACAGGACCAGAAAATCAGACACTGGCACACAGGGGAAACACTAGCAACGAAAACAGGCAACACAAACAGACGAACGGACAAGGAGGTACAAGACAAACAGGGCTTAAATACACAGGGGATGTGCAGGTGCAGGTGATCAGACACAGGAGGATTCAATTGTACAATCACAAGAACAGGAAGTGAAGGTACCTGGGGAAACAGAAGACAGGGAACTTTTCAAAATAAGACAGGAAGTCACACCTAAAACCCCAAACTGTGACAGTCAATCTCATTTTGGCCGGTTTCCCTACATTCTATAGGCTAAGACGGTTAAAAGGAGGTCCCACTCAGCTCTGTGAGACGTTTACATGCAAATTCTCAGACTCTGGAACTTCCAGAACTCAGATTTTGAGAACTAAAATATGCATTTTATGGAGATTTCAGAGCAAAAAACATTATTTTGGTTTGGCATTGTGTATGTTACTGCTGTATATGGATGTATTGAACATCATTAGTGAAAAGAGAAGTGAAATATATAGTTTGGTACATTGAAATAAAAATTGAAATTATTCAATAAATCCTAATTTTCAGAGACCTCGCCTTAAATGTCTGTACTAAAAACTCTTTCATTTTTTTCTGCTTCACTTTATCAAAGTCAAACTGTGCAGAGAGAGTGTTCACATATTGTAATATGATATGAAATAGGTTTAAACCTGCAACTGCATTATTCTAAAGTGATGATCATCCTGAAAGTGCTTTTTTTTTTTAGAACCTGAAATAATTTCATTTCTTCTGTGTTCCAGCTTCATTGTCGTTTAACCAGTGACATATATACTGATATTCACACATCTAGACAAATATCACAGTTATTACCTTTACAATAACACCAAGATTATTCAAATAGACCTTGTGGTTGCAAAGTTGTACTCTTTTTAGTATGGGCATGCTTTATTCATGCGGAGGCTTCAAAAATAGGTTCGTTTTTTAATTTAATGTCTCCTTAGTGGAAAGAGATAATTGTTGGCTACAATGCAAATTCCTGCCATGGTGAACTAGAAGAGTAAGTGGCCTATATCAATTATCTGACCAGGGAGCCACAACTCACCATCCCGCACGTGCCTGGTGAAATATTTATCTTAAGCGCGGTCTTGTCAATCTGCCTTATGCCTCGTGCACCCTTAGTGCCTTTGGTATCACACAAAGGAAGCCAGTACCCAAAAGGGATAATTACAGGTGCCTTAAAGCAGCATACTTCAGCGACGTAACGTCACAGGTCTGGAGGAGGAACAGGCTTTCAAGTCCCTGTTCCTACATAACCTTCACAAGAGCGTGCCTTACAACATCAACATGCATTGCAGAACAAGTAACCTCACCATGCATGGGAGACTCGTGTGTGCTCTGCCAAAAGATACTGAGACGATTTCCAAAATCCTGGGGATCCAGGCTTGGGAAAACACTGATCTGAAGGCAATCAAAGGCCTTACACTAAAGTAAATCCCAAACCACCCAAGCGGCGTCGACTACCTCACCAGTCAGATGGACAACAGAGCCAGGGGGAGAATGAGAGACAAACCCACATTCAGAATCAGGTTAGGCCATGGCAACGGAGCGCGTTTCAACCAAAATGTTGAATAGAACCCCAGGCAAGAAGTAAAGTATAATGGGACGGCTCCAAGCCTAATCTAAAGTAGTCTAATCCGGAAATGCCTGACAAAGACGGTAAAACAGTTTAAGGCGTCCTAACACCAACCAACGCTATCAAACTCCACAAACAAACCCGACACCAATTTCGCGTCAAACTGACTAGGCCAGATGACCTTACCTCCCACTGCCAAATGTTTACTTTGTAGTGTGGGGAAAGGAACTGAGGACATTTCCCGAAACAGCTATTTCTAACCTCAAGCACAGCCTTTTGTTTACATTCTTGGGCAATCTTGTTTGCAAGAGCAATGGCCGCCGCAATTACAATACAGTGGCGGTAGGGGGTTGTGTCAGCACCCTTGACCTGCTCAATTACGGTTCATAAATAAGCCTAATGTCTTTCATTCACAGACGTTTCCAGAACAATGTTCTCCCTCAGCAAGCCATTGCAAATTGAGACCAGCAAAATGAGTATTATCAGCTACAGGCAGGATAAGTTACACATCACTAACACGACTGGATTTTCATGCATCCCATTTACATCTATATCCTGGATACTGAACCCTTGCTCATCGGTCAAAGGCCAATGGTGTCACAACAAGGTTGAATACGTGGGTCTAACAGTAGGTGCTGACGATATCACATTCCAGGCTGGGAGGGGTCGAGTCATCCGAGACATTAAAGCGCCGACAGGATTGTTGGAAGTCAGGAGCTGGGTGTCTGTAACTATTCACAGAGATAGTCAGACCCCTCACAGAGCTCCTTCTCACAGACAACTCCAAGAGCAGTTCTTCTGCCAAATGAAGGAGAAATTTTGCTCTGCAAAAGACAAAAGGTTTCACCTTGAAGCTTAATTAAAGAGTTAAATTAATGTGTTTCTCTTTGGACAATGTATTACCTTACTGTGAATGTTAATTATTTTTTTCAATCACAATTTTTTTTTTTAAATCCCCTATGCTGTGTTTAATAGGATATATTAGAATTGAATTTAATATTTTACAGGCAAGAAGCGAAGTCAATGTGGAAGTACCTTAAACTTGCATTCTTTCTAACCATCCATCAGGGGGCAACCCTTCTGGTTGCAAAAAGAGGTCTGATGGTATTGAAGTACAAAATGAACAGTAGAAAATTACCCTTTTTCTCACTTAATCAATTACATTGTAAAAATATTGTGTTTAGTTTAGAGTCTCAATCGCTAGTTTCACATCTTCAATACAGCATGATGTTTACTTAGTAAATAATGTTTCCATTTAGAGTGAAATAGACCATAAAGCAGGGTATGCTTTTTGTCCATACTTTAGTCTTAGAACTTTGAAGCTTTCACAGTGAGTTTTCAGATTTTGGTCACCTAAAAATGTCTTATCCAGCTTTCGGTTGTAGTTAACTTCACACTCTTATGTCACTCCTGGTTCCAAAAACCAAGATGGCAAATGCCAAGAAGCAAAGTCGAGGCTTTAAAATGTCGGTCAACAAAACAATGGGTGAAGTCACGTTGACTACGTTCACTCCCTATGTACAGTCCATGATGGTTTCTGACATGCAATAAATCTCCATTTTAAACCATTCAAAAGGAGGACATGCTGTGAGCGAGCAAGGGAGCAAGTGGTGTCACAACACATTCCAGCTCTAAAGGCTAAAAGCATAAGTCTCAAGCCAAAACAACAGAGCAGCGTTAGTGTGTGTGTGTGTGTGTGTGTGTGCGTGCGTGTGTGTCTCAGTGGTAGTTTGGATGCATCCGCACACTTTTCAGGCCAGATTTAGAGACTTTAATGTCTCCATAATTAAAACTAGAGTACACAAGTATATGCATTCTGGGTTTGCATATTTGGGTTTGGGTTTTTTATTTAGTGTGTTTGTTTTATTTTGAATTACCTTGCCTTTTTTGTCCTGTGTTCACTTCACTTCCTGCCGTCGTATGCTTTCCCACCTGTGTGATTGTCTGCCCCGCCCCTAATTGAATCATCCTATGTCTAATCACCTGCTCCTCCCCAGTGTATTTAAACCCTGTGCGTCTCCTGTCTCAGTGTCGGTTTGTCAGTTATGTTACCTGCTCCGATTATTGGTATGTTCCCTGGTTTGAGCCATGTCCTGCTCTGCTTCCCTATATGTATCCCTTGTGCCGTTCTTTCTGGATCACCTGTATACTGTATTGTTTTTTTTGTTACTTTTTTGGACTCCCCTGCTCTGTTAGTTTTGAACATCTTCAAAATTTCACTTTGCATCGTCCCTCTCTTCCCCCTCGTCTCTCTGCGTTTGGGCCCCTCCCCTGCAACCCCCCCGCCCCCCCACGTGTTCCCCCTGACAGATCCACAGAAAAAAGGAACAAGGGTCTTTATTTTATTGTTCAAAGTCTGGTTCAAGGGTATGCAGCTATATCAGTCGAGATGAAGTTTGGTAACTTGGACTAAATGGACACCTGTACAGTCCAACCATATGTGATAGCTGAACATCCTGGCAGGGACCTTAATAATGCATCACTTTAAGCCTTCATATAATTCAAACGAGTGAGTAATATATAAAGGTTCACATTTCATAAATGTCATGACTGGGAATATTGGCCAAAACCTTTTTTTGTATCTGGCTGTAAACATGTTTATTTCTGTTGTAAAGTTGGACATTTTAACATGGAGGTCTATAAGGGTTACCTCGCTTTTTGAGCATTCAAGTGACCATTTGTTGGAACTCAGGAGCCTTGACCAAACCAGGAAACAGCCACAGACCTAAAGTCCACTGTCCGGACTTTTGGCCATGTAGTGTACAGTATAATGCAAGCATTAATATCAATAACCCCTGAAACCTAGCAGGGCTAATGTTGATGGCCATCCAGAAGAGAGAACTCCTGAGAAGAATCATCTGTTCTGAGTAACTATTTACTGATTTAAGTTGCAAATTGTGAGTGAACATGTTTTTGGGATTGTGAGGACCAAACAACCAAGATGACTCAGGTGTCTATTATTTTCACTTAACAGATGTGGTCAGAACCCTACATTTTAATAATGTTCCCCTTGAAACTAGTAAGGTTAGACACCTCAGTCTGTAACCACATGTTCACTTCCCAAACAGTTTGTCCCTTTTCGCTGTACTAGAAGTGTTCGTCTGCCTCAGTGTGACAGTTGACCGTCGGTGTAATTGCAGTTTAGCGGACGCAAAGTGATGCTTTGGATGGAAAGCAGAATTTTGGTCCTATTTTTAAAAGGAATAAACACTAACAGATGCTAGTAAGTGACTCACTGCTGTGCACGTTGCAAAATCTCCTTTGAAGATCCCCTCCAGCTGAGACCTAAATAATTTGACAAATTAAAATCAGTTTCTTGAATTAAACTTTGCCTACCAATCCTATGTTTCTTTAGTAGACATCTGGCATGTGCAACTAAAGGTAAAACAGAAAACTAGGCAGTTGACTTATTTTATTTTTCAAAAGGAGAGTCTCATGCCCATATCGTCACCTTCCTAAAATAATGGCCTAAGTCATTTTTTGACAAGATTTTGTTGCCAAAATCATCTCATCATGATGCTTGCCACCTCTGGTAAAATCGCCTTCATCCTCAGTTAAGCAGATCATGCAATTCTACCCCTATAGTATAATGCCCTATGTCAAGAGTGTGACTTAAGACGTTTTATTGTTTTTTTTCTGAAAAACCAAAAAAATTTACTTCGGCCATTATTTTAGGAAGGTGACGATATGTACATTGAAACGGTGTCTGGTTGCTACAATCCTAAATCTTATCCACACTGATCATGAAGCGTTCCATTCACACAGTGTTCCAATGTTAATGACGGGGGACACAATACTTTTACAGTTGAGTTAAAGCCACTACATAGGGCTCAACTGTCTGAGTTAACCAATGACCGTCCATGAATGTAGACCTGTTTGAGGAACTATAGTTGTAGAGGTTGATAAAGTCACAGAGTACATTGTGTTTCTTCTGAGAAGCTATTTGGCATTTGGATGGGAGCAGCCATTGTGTTATTCGGACGGGGGACTGCTGTTGGCGCCGACCTTTTATTTATATATTCATGACTGCTGCTGGTCATCAGCATCCTGCTCTTCCTCTTCCAGCAGCCGCAGAAACACGGCAGCTAACTGAAGAGATCAGCGACGAGTGTCAGGAAATGTCATCAGAGTGCCAGTCCATTAATGGCCATTGTCAGGCCTGTGTAGGACAAGGCACAAGTAGAGGCTAATGCCTGTTGATGGTCTAATTAACGACATGAGGTTAATGTGTCTGGATGGATACTAACGATGTTACAGGGCACTTTTTCCTCACATTACATCACCACAATACTGAAGGGCGCAGAGGCCGAAAATGAGTCTCTAAACTGAGGAAAATCAAGTGAAGTCGTCGCAGTTCATACAGTTATTACACCATGAGTCAAGAGTTCATTAGTTGGAAGAGAACATGTGGGTGTGTTTGACACGGCTGTCATGACAGGCGTCACTGTTCCAAACAAAGTGCTGTGAAATCGACAAAGGTCAAACTGCCTTCATTTCCAGTAGAGTCAGACGTGAATAGCTGGTGAGAAGATGATGACAATGTGTGCCAAATAAAAAGGATATCTTTGGTCTCCAACAGCTACTTTCATGTAATAGTTTTCCGTGACATTTTTTTGAAAACTGCATTAACACTTCTTTCCACAGTCTTTTTAAAAACAGTGTCTTAATGCGTAATATACCTGTGGTGTAATACATTACTGGTAGTTCTACATGAATGAGGGACTTAAGTGTGGCTGTCTCGCACTGCAGGTGAGTAGGAAACCAGATGTTAGAATTGAAGAATGGTTTAGGAGACAAACCGGCTATGGTTCTACAAAACAAAAATCACAATGAAACAAAGAGGAATGAAAATACCCCAAAAAATTAACAAGCAAACAAGCTGAGATAATTGAACCAACACAGTCTAACAGCAAGCTGCTGCCAGCAACAGCTCCCCCACAGTCATTGCAAAGTGGCTTTTTATCCAGGCCCCACCCTAATTGGACTAAACCACTGCACGGGGGTTAGATAATTGGACTAAACCACTACACGGGGGTTAGATAATTGTTCTAAACCACTGCATGGGGGTTAGATAACTGGACTGAATCACTGAAATCTGAACCTAACCAGAACATAGCAAGCATTTGAATGTCAACAATATTTAAAGGTAGGAAAACATTAAGCCAACAGTTTCACACAAAAGAAGAGAAAGACACTTCTAGGACCTCCCCTTCCTCTTCAGCTCAGATTGCCAGCAGCAACAATGCAACTAAGAAAAAGGGCAATTCAGAATCAGAATCGTTTATTTGCCAAGTACGTTGCACTTACAAGGAATTTGACTCGGTGAAGACAATTAGAAAACATCACCAAAGTTAATACACATTACAAGCACATAAACCTGGTTAAGGAAAACTTATTTTGTTTCCTATCTTAATGATTAACTTAGAAATAAATCAACTAATGGTTGCCTGATGACAGTGATTGCCATAGAAATGTGTTTCTTTCTGATTTATGCCAAAACATGATCTGGCACTGTTAGAGTAAATACATTGTACACACACATTGACACAGTGGCATCACCCATTGTTTGTGCACTAAAGTTTTGAATTCTGGATTTTGACATTTTGGCCGTGGCCATCTTGGTTTTTGGAGCAGGAAGGGACACGGCGGGGTGGAGCTAAGGACAGCCAAACATTTTTAGGTCACCAAAATGTTATTAACTTTCATTAACTGAAAACACCTTGTGAAAGCAAGCTCTTTTAGCAAATCTGCATTTTCTGCGACTTCATCAAACTCGTGGAATGCTCTGCCATCACACATATGCACAAAAAATACGTACAGAACATTCAAACATAGTCTTAAGGAATGGCTTGTTGCCAATCAGGTGTGCAAGCATTAATGTACTGTCTGTCCTGCCTGCTTGTTTTTCCTATATATATTATAATATATCATATATAATATATAATATAATATCATGCCTGCTTGTTTCTCCTATATGTACATTTGTCTTGTTCAGTGTTGATGTATGTTATGTGCCTCAGTTTTATATATGTGCTTATTCTGTAGGTACACTTTTCTTTTGCTTATTTGTGAATTGGTTTTGTCTATACATTACTGTCTGTTTATTGATGAATCTTAGTTTCATTATGTTATTTGAAATTTTGTAATTTTAGGCTGCCATCAAAAAATCTAGCCGGGGACAGCAGATGAAAATTAGCCTCTCTGGCTAACTCTGGCTCACTTACAGTATTACTGTTGATTAGTGTGCGTTGTCCCTGCAAAATAAACAGCAAATAAAAATCAAATAAATAAAAGGGTTCAATTTGTTTACGGAAACACAGACAACTCCCAGACTGGACAACGTCATGGCAGCGACCTGTCAATCACCTTATAGCCCCGCCTTAAAGCATCCCCCGTCTTTATGGTCTGTTTGACTCTAAATGGACCATAATTTACTAAATGAACATCATGCTGTATTAGAGAAGACTTGAAACTAGAGATTGAGACCATAAACTCATGTTTACAATGTTTACTGAGGTAATAAATCAAAAGAGAAGTAGAGTCATTTTCTCATAGACTTCTGTACAAGCAGACATATTTTTGGAACCAGAGGACTCTCCAGTAGGAAAAATGCTAGTTAAAGGCTCACTTCTGAAAACCTGAAGGTCATGGAAAAGAGTTGGCAACAGTGGGACTGGGCATTTTTTAAATCTGACAAGCTCTTGCTGGTTCATCCAATGTTACCTACCCTTGTCTGGCAATGGTGGTGTACGAAGTATGGCACAGGGACACAGCTTGTATTTAGTGCTCTACTAGCAAACACACAAGGGCGCGAAACTCCAATTTCCCTTTCAATGTATCCACATTTATATTGTTGTGTTAAAGTAACCACGGAGCAACATGATAAAACATTTCTTCTTAAGAGACATTGTAGTTATTACAGTAAATCTATTTTAGTTTGAATTAATTATAATTTACTCTTAAGATCCCCAACTCAATCATCAAACTACCACATATTGTAATTGGTAAACAGCTGCTTGCTGTCCAGACCCAGAGTGACCAAATCTCAGTCAATCAATGTATTCCCTTCAGGGACAGTGTGATTCCATCACAAGATGGGCTTTAGTTGATCGCTGTACCCCCTCTACTAATAATAAAGCTGTCATATGATTTAGTTTTTAATATTTCTGTCAATTAAAGGACTGACTGTCTGAGTGAGTTATTTATCATTAGAATACATCTCTGTGGAGAACTGAATGTGTATTCACAGTTTGCATTGGCTGTGTTCTACTTCTTGTTTGACAAAACAATCTAAGCACAACAACTAAAACAAGGTTGATTCCACGTAGATGATGTGCCCAAGGTAAGTCACTCAATTTATGCTTGTCTAGTGTTGCTGATGTAAAGTATGCAGCAAACTTGATCGGTGATGTATTATTTAAATATGGCATGCATTGGCTAAGCAACAAGTTATAGCTGCTTAAATCTGTATTAGCCGTCTCCCACCATCTTGTTGTCCGGATTGGTTTTCAGTTGACAGATGTAAGTAATTATATAGACACTTCCATACACCCATTTCTTATGAGAGAGAGAGAGAGAGAGAGAGACCCAATGTCATTTGTTAGTAGTACAATTTATGACTATGACGGTAACACAATTACTGATGTAAAGTGATAATTTGTTATTTATCGACTAGCTTTTGACTCATTGTAAATTGTTTGTACGATGGCTTTCTAATTTGGCCATTTTAGTAATGCATTGTTCTTTTCATTGGACCAGCTTTCGGAGCTGGAGCCAAGAGACAATTAGCTTAGCATAGAATAAGGCTGAGAAACGGGCAGAAACCAACCCGTTCTCACTCCACAACTCGTCAGTTACTGACGCTTGGTCAGCGCCCCTCAGCATCTTATACTGACGCGTAATTGTACTTATCTAACTTATCTATCCATCTTTTCCTAAACCTAACCAAGTATTTTTTTTGCCTAACGTAAACCTAAAAACTAAACCTTTGGGCAATTATTTTGAAAAGACACCCTATGCATGTAACGAGTGGAAACTGATAATTTCCTGTGAACACCGAATTTTTATTTGAAAAGGGCCTATGATTGTAATGAGGTGAAACTGACAAACCTTCCCAGAAACATCCAGAACTTAAGCTAGAGAGGAACCTAGAGCGTCATAGTTTGAAGCTTAGGGCCGCTGACCAAGCTGCCATATTTGACGAGTTGAGAGTGAGAATGTGTTGCAACCCAGAAATAGCCAGCCTACTTCTCCATAATAGCAGTACCTACTACAAGAAGTGAGGAGATAAATAGATCCGGCACATAATTCTCCCTAAAACCAGTACTTTTCATTTCTTTACTGAAAAAAGAAGGGACACAAGGTGTTAATTAGTCAATTTAAGGTGTTGGTTGGTGTATTTTTGGAAGTTCGGACAGAGCACTCCACTCTTAGAAAGCTGCAGCTGATTCAGAACGCTGCAGCTCGAGTCCTCACTAAGACCAAGAAAGTGGATCACATCACTCCAGTTCTGAGGTCTTTGCACTGGCTTCCTGTCCAACAAACAATTGACTTTAAAATCCTGCTGTTGGTTTATAAAGCACAGAATGGTTTAGGGCCTAAATAAATTTCTAATCTGCTGCTACCTCATGAACCATCCCGACCCCTTAGGTCGTCTGGGACGGGTCTACTTTCTGTTCCAAGAGTCAGAACTAAACATGGAGAAGCAGCGTTCAGTTTTTCTGCTCCACATATCTGGAACAAAGTCCCTGAAAGCTGCAGGTCTTCTGAGACCCTAAACTCCTTTAAATCCAGATTGAAGACTCTTCTGTTTGCTGTTGCCTTTAATTGAACCAGATTTAAGGATCTTAATCAATTTCTGCATTTCACTACTGTATTTTCTTTCTTAAACTGCACTGCAACTTTTATTCTATTTTTTTTTTAGCTTTTTAATGTTTTACTGACTGTTTTTAATGTTTAAATGTATGTTCTTAATTGTTTTTAAATCTTCTTTTCTTTTGCATTATGTTTTGATGCTTTTAAAGGTTTCATGTGAAGCACTTTGAATTGCCTTGTTGTTGAAATGTGCTCTACAAATAAACTTGCCTTGCCTTAAGGGAAGGTAAGGTTATCAGCTGCTGGCTCTGGGGGAGCACATCTATGTTTGGCACCTAAATATCCTCTTTATATGACTCACTAAGTAGAACATTCAAGGGGTTTTATAATCTCAGCAATGTCCGTCCATTGTGTAATTCTTGTTTCCCTGGGTCGATATGTTGAATATGTTGCAGCTTCCAGCCTACTAATGTTTTACTCCTTGAAGTTTTCTTGACTTTAAACATTGATATTGCCACAGTGGCTGAGCATATTTTACATTACATTACACTGTATCAGAAACGGCAACTTCCCTTAATTCCTTTGCAATCTGAGCTGCAAAGCAGCGGGTAGGGCGGGTAAGAGGGGAGGTTAGTTGGGTCAAACAAAGGACTTTCATTCAGGCTGTGCTTGTCCCATATGCAACTAAAAGTGGATGCTACATATTCAGTCATAAGTCATTCGTTAAACACGTCAATCACAATTCACTGGACATGTTATTCTAGTCACATAAGTCAGTCGTCACTTGTCACATTGACATGCGAGTCGTTTGTCACTCATTAGTCATGTGAGTCGTTGGACACTTCTGAGACAAGCGAGTCGTTGTTCAACGTGTGACATATTACTCACGTGACGAACAACTCATATGAGTAATTTGACACACATTAGTCACGTAAGTTGTGAGGCACGTCTTAGACATGTGAGTCGTTAGGGACTTCAGAGACACGTAAATCTTTTGTCACTCGTTGTCACGTGAGTTTGTCAAGTTGACGCCGACCGCGCTCCTTTCCTATACTAATAAAGTGTTTTTATTGCCTAAACTTACTTCTTGTGAAGATGTAAGTTTACCTTGAAAAGATCAGTGCATCATAGTTTGAAGCTTACGGACACGGACTAATGTGATATTTGTGAGTTGGACTAGTATCTCCTTGAGGCTAATGTAAGTACGTACTGCTGTGTAACTGAAATGACTGAGTCAGTTGCTGCGTTTCTATAACGCCGCATGTATCATGATGAATCGCATGTTCCTCTGTCATTAAATGTGAGTAAACAAGAGGACTCCTGTTCTTTTATTATATAGATATGCTTTTATTAGAAATAAGACACATTCATTTTGTGCTCTGAAAACTGTACATTAACAAAGAGGCGACCCCAGTAAATTAAAAAGGGGAGTGAGGGGAAGTGGGAGGGGTGTGTTTGTGTGTGGCGGGGTGGGGCGCAGATCAGTGGGTCATAGGTCGGAGGTCAGGGTTTCAACAAATACAGATTTGAGGGAGTGACTGGCGGTAATATCAAAACACACACTGTTACATTGCGATACAGAACACTCGTATAGTCCAGTACCCTGAAAGGACAAGGAGAGAATGGGAGGATCGGTATCAGAATAATCATGTTCATATTTATAATAATGATAACAACTATCCCCAAGCACAGTAAGAAAGATATTTATAGGCTAAAATCCATTCTGTAGAACTCTGTTGAAATAATTACAATGCTGTACATCAGGACTCCAAATGAGCCTTGTGCTTTCTCTGTGTGCAACCACCGTCCCTCTGATGAACTCGGCCTGGTCTCCATCATCACCTTTAATCATCATAACCATATATATTTATATATTTATTCATTTACTCGTCTTCCATTACCCAACACACATACTTTGCATTTACTGTACCAAGACTACTTGTACATGGAGAAACTGACTCAAACAGCATGTGTTTGTTGAACGTGGTCTCCTTCTGGAGGCACCGACGCCGTGCACACGTTGTCCCCCTGCATTGAGGTTGAGGGCCGATTAGAGCGCAAAGCCCGCCGGCCCGCTCTCTGGCGTCTTTTGAGGTGTCCGTCGATGAGAAGGCCATTTTGGCTCAGGGAAACGGCTTCGATTTTTTTCCGTACCCGGTCCGTTCCCTTCACCTGTCACTGCAGGGCCGACCTTGCCCCGTCGGGATCACGGGGGATAAAGCAGTGGAGCCAAAAGAATTGGGGTGCGTTGTAGGGGAGGGGGGCACTGCATTGAGGGCCACATGGGTGTATGCTTGGCAGTCTGCCCCGCTCCTTCCTTTTCTCTTTCGAGATTGATGTTGGAGAAAAAAAAAGTCCAGAGGCATCTCGAGCGTCCATCATGAGAAAGAGAGAGCGGAAAAGTGACAAAAGGATACTCTCAACAGTGGAAAAAAAGAGACATAATCATGATTATTACATTGTATTCATTTAATACAGGGGTAAACATTGCATGATTACCTATGCTTTGTGGCTTATTACATGGCTATATGATGCACATAGAGTAGCTGAATCTGCTACCATGGCAATCTGTCTACCATGTGAGCCATTGTGGTGTCTGAGATCATATACAAGAAGATGACCAGTATTTAGCAGACAGAAACACCGTCCAAACATCAAATGAAACAACATAGAAAGACACGCTATTTTCCCGTTCTCTCTTGAATTGGTTGACTAATTTCCCTCCTTCCCCCCTCACGTTGTCGCAGTGGGCTTGAGTAGATATCCAGAGCAGGGCAGTGTGTGTTGTGTGTCAGCTTGTTCGTCTGAGAGGATTGGAAAAAGAAGGAAGTTGTGGGTGCGATTCCGGGATCTTGGTCACACCTCCGTCTGAAGGTCCATGATCTCCTGGCCCACCAGAGGAATGGTGGCGCTGGTCTTCTCCCACTCCACCGTCTGCAGCTCCAGAGGAGACGCTGCCACTGTTTCCAGGTCCTTCCTCACCCAGGAAGGGGGAGAGTGGGTCTTCCTGATGCCCTCCCACGCCCTCTTACTGGGGGTCTGCTGCTTGTCCTGATGGGAAGAGGACAGAGGGAAAAAAGGCTTGTTTTCTCAGGGATGATACAATATGTGATGTATTTCAGGAGTTATATCGTAAGTTCTTTTGGTGGACCTGCTTTACCCAGCCCTGAATTTTTTGTATCTGTCTGACATCGCAATTTCCAACACTTCTTAGTGGGTATATGCATAAAAAGCTAGCTATGTATAGGCTACTAATAAGGACTGGAATGCAAATATGATTGTGGCTGAGACACATCCACAAATCACATCTTGGAGAAGTTGATCTCTCTGCCTCTTCCACTTGTATCAATTTGATGACACATTCAAATGTTTTGGCTTTTTTGTCTCTGGGAAGAAGCTGACTTTGTGTGATTCTGCAAAGCTATCACAAATGTCTGATTGGGTCCTGAGACTATCTGTGTCAAATAGCTGCACTGTTGATCTGTGAAGTAGGACTTGGCGCTATGCCAGAAAAGACCTGCCTCCAAAGCTGTGAAACAAATGGAGATCAGGGGCTTTTGCAGCAGAGGGAAATATAAATCATCTGCTGCCATGGAACGACAGCAGCTACAAAGCCAACATGGAACCCCCACTTGTTGTTGGTGACATTGTTGAGGGACAAGTTCCCAGCCAATCCACTCCCAACCTAGTTTCCCATTGTTAATAGGGGAAAAAGAAACTCCGTAAGTCATTATTTATCTAGCTAATAGACTCGCCAAGCAAGAAAAAACCAAACCCCCACTTAGATAATAATAATGTCTTGAATACCAAGAGTATAATATTGACTAAAATAAAACGTGCAAAGTTATAGTCCTGATAATTTCTGCAAAGGTAATATTAGTTAATTGGAGCTTTTTGGGCATGAAACTCTCAGTAAGATGAGCAAACGTATTGGAAGAGATATATTCTTTAACTCTCTGATTTGATTGGCTGGCTTCATCTCTGTAGCGATGGTCATTGAGTTTATTGGGTGTGGTAATATAAAAACCGGTTCCAACTCCTAATGCGCCAAGTACCGCCGCTTGGTCAGTGGTCCTCAGTGTCTGATACCGACTCAACAAGGCACCCGTTAGTGTCTTTCAACTAACTCCAATGTTAACCCATCCATGTCATTGTCAGATGTTTAGTGCAACTAACAGGGTATATGGAGCTTGAAAGTCTGCGTAGGGAGGGTGGGTAATGAGGATGGATGGGTTAAATAACACTAGACTTTGACACAGGAGACCGCTGTCAGTGTCCCATGTGAAACCAAGTCAAAGTGGACTTATTTAATATTAGTATTGTTGTGTAACTTCTGGACTTCATTAATGCCATGTTCCATAACAAACATAGCTATTTCATGTAACAATCATACTTATTTTAACTCAAACCACGATCTTCTACGAAACCTTATCCAGCGATCTTGTTGCGTAAGTAAACGTAAAAACTATATAAACCTATGTTGGATGTTTATTTTGAAAAGACTGCACGATAGCAACAATTGGAAATTGACAAGCCGTCCCTGACACATACACAACTGACACTAGAGGGGTACTTAAGGGTCACGGTTATGGTTTGAAATTTAGAGCCACTGACCAACCTGCAGTATTTGTCGAGCTGGGAGCGTTTGATGCTATTCATTATTCCAAAATTAAGTTGAATTAATGTAAACGAATTGCCATGAAATAACCCTGTATAGTTTCATTTTAAACTATTTAACTGTGAAACTTTGATGTCTGATTCTGGGTTTCTGGATTTGGTGGAGCAGCAGATATCCAGGCCAAGACTTCCTATTCAGAGCGCCGGTCATTGATTGTGTTCAAATTAGCAACTTGAGACTACTACCACTAATAATTACGAGATGATATTTACGACTGGATTGTCTCACAAGTAGCCAGTTTATACAAGAGTAAAATTTTAACCTAATAAATATAAAAAATCATTGTCAGACGATAGCTGGTGGGTTCCATCCCACCTCTTCTGCTCTCAACACGTACTGTTTATCTGCATGCAACTAAAGCCCGCTCAAATATTATTGGTCCATTCTAATCGGACTAAAAACTGACAACCAGACACTTCCGATACCAAAACCATGTTGCCTAAAGAATCTGCATTCATTATACAGATATTTGTTTATTTTATTTGGAGTGATAACTATATCCCTTGATGTCCCCACAGCTAATTTCTCCTGGCAGTAACATTTTAAGCAGATGAATAATGCAATCTTTAAAATGGCTGCACTAATAATTAAACAGGAAACTCCACTCGAGTGTGGCGGTTTGTACTAATGATAGAAGGAAAACAGCATTAGATATAGGAGAGGAGGGGGTGGGGGGTGGGGGGCAGAACAGAATAAAGTTAAACTCTTTACACTCATGTTGGTCTTGTCGCTGCTGGCAGAGGACACACTCCATCTTTTGGCAGCTTTGGCATCAACAGGTGGAGATTCTCTATCCTTGTCTGCACTGTGAATCTTCCTGTTCAGGTCCTGAAACATGTCCTGGTGGCGTTTCCGGGTGTGCATAATCTTCTGCACAGGGACATTGCACGTTAACGTACAAGGTAAACAGCACAGGCTACCAGCAATCCTACTTCACCCCCTTTCACATGTGATGTCTCGAATCCCAACACTACAGTCACACCCAAGCTTTGAATAAATCTGATGAATGTATGCAAGCATCTAGAGGTCTGAATAGCTAAGAGACATCAGCTTTTTGGTCTATATCTAAAAAAAGCTCTGTAGGAATCAAAGAGACTAAAATTACCTCAAAGTCAAGCTCTGCATAGCGTGATTTTCGTCTCTGGGGGGGAGATGAGACAGAGAGATTAAAGAAGTGTCTTGATATCGTGTGCCTTGTGAGCACGCAAATGCTCGAGTGTTTCTGAACGGTTTCATTGTGTTTCTCCACGTCGGCCCGTCAACAACGGGTGTTTCTGGGACGCGGAGGAGAGCAGTGAGTCACGAGGGAGGAAACGGGGTTTTGCTGCTGGTCATTCTGACCCTGTTGGCACAAGTTTGCAGTTAACAGATTGTGACCGAATGACCTTTAAGTCCTCCATCACGGATTGGGTGAAGGAAAAGCTGACCTTCAGGCTGCTTGGTTGCCGTGGCAGCTGCCGCCTCGCACGGCATCATGGAAGTGTGTTTTGGCCCCGAAGTGAAAAAGACACCAGCAGGCAGATGTCACTGTGTCGTCTCACCCTGCACTAGGAGCTGAGTGAAAACTAACCTTTTTGAAGATGCTGTCCGTACATGGGGGCTAAAAAAAAAACAACCTGGGGTTCTTGTTGCGCTGCAGTCTTTGTAATTAATCAAAATAAGAGGGCTTGTTGTATTATTTTTAGCATCAGAGAGGGAATGACCTAAGCATGCAAGACATGTAGCACAGTGCTGCCCTGTGGATACCTAATTAATTTAATGCTCCTTTTATTTATTTTCGTGAATTAATATCCAGTTTATTAACATGTGACTCCCTAGCCGATCATCTGTGCTAATCATTTCCCCCAACACAGACAGTGGGCTAAAGCTGTGTTGGTCAAACACAGCCTGTGGAACATTACATGGCAAATGGGAGATTCTAGAGAGAAAAAAAATACAATATCACTTGTAACTTTAGTTCTCTATAAAAATGGCTGCAAAATAATAGATGGTAAAGCAAAGAATAAGCTGGCATGATATATGGCATCATTCACATTGATATATGGATAGGAAGAGAAGCACAGCATTTGAAATGTCCCTCTGTTGAGAGAGTGATCATGAAGAGGACATGAGATGAGAAGAAAGGGATATTCACCATAATCATACAGCCATAATTTCTCAAACAAAAGCTAGTATTCAAATGTTGTAATGGAATTAAAGTTGTAAACATTGAGGGGGGTGGAATTAGTAATTACAGTGGCTCTCATATACATTCAGAAGTGTGTCCACATCACTAATTCAATCAGTATAGCTACCCTTCAAAATAAAGTTTTTATTCACAAATGTATTCCAATCACCTTTATTCTGACGCTTTTTTGATTCTGTCAATGAAACGCACCACTTCCTGCAGATGTTTCACATTAAAGCCTTTAGTGTCTGTCTGTATCCGCATCATTGTTAGACGTTCAGAAATAGTGACTTTGTATAAAGAGTCAGAAAGTCTGTGTTACACGGAGGTCGGCGTGGATGGGTGGGTCAAACACAGGACTCTCACTAAGGAGACCAGTGTTTGTGTCCCGTGTGTTTGTGTCAGTGTTGACTTATTTTACCTTAGTTTTGTCATGTACCTTTTGTACATTACTTACTTAACAGAAGTACTTATTTTAACCAAAACAACAATCTTTTTCTAAACCTAACCAAGTGGTTTTGCTGTGAAAATAACCGTAAAACCTAAGCAAACCTACGTTGGAAGTTTTTTACAACAGACTTTTCTGTAAAAACAAAAGTGTATTCTGAAAAGACACTATGCATGTAAGGAGAGTTAACGTACACACCGTCCCTGACACGTCCAACCTGACACGACAAGGGCACCGAGAGCGTCATAGTTTGAAGCTCAGGGATTCTGACCAAGCTGCCATATTTGACAAGTTGGGAGTGAGAACATGTTGTACACATTTGTCCCCAACCAATCATAGCTTGCCATCTTTCATGACCTACATGATGTCATCGGGAAGGCAGTACAAGCGGCCGATTTCTGGAAACAAGAACGTAAACGAACAATGGCATCATTCCTCTGTTGCTTTGCCGTTTTAAAGCAGAAGAGTTCCTATTGATCGACAACAGCTCGTGGAATTTGTCATTTGACATGTTAGACTAAGGTGTGACCCTGAAAACTTGCCTTTTTACTTATTTGACTGCCAATCTCACAGTCAAATTGTTGAAGTCACGGTAAAATGTGGTTTTGAAATAAAGGATCGTTCCATTATGGCTTCATGGGGGTGCTGAATGTCTGATTTTATATAGAATTGCTTGGTTTTTCCCATTAAATCAAGATACGTAGCCTATGTTGCTATAAATATCAGCCTATTAAAAATACTGTTAATACAGATTTGAAAATGATAAATAAAATGCTTTCATTCAATCTCCTGAATGTGTGTGAATAAATCTCCACATAGACTAAGATGTATGAATGTCCAAATTTGCGGGACCATCACAGTCCCTTCACTTCCCTGTCGTTCCTCTTCAGTCTGTGGATTGTTTCAACTGGGGGAAAATGGAATCACGGCCAAAAGTTATTTTCACAACCACAAAAAGCAAGTAGGCTAAACCCCGTCCCTCGCTCAAAATGTTTATTTATTTTCTTTTACAAATACCTTCATGGAATAAAACCGTCAATTGTTGCGACGTACTTTTTTTGCTCCCGTGCCCCTACGTCGGTCAGATTGAGGTCTTATGAGGCTGATATTGTGTCATCTGCATAACATCTGTGCAGGAAGTGTTAAGTTTGATTGACAGAAGTTTCAAAGTGCAGAATCAGCAGAAGGGTCAGCATGATGTGATGCTGTCGTTCTGATAGGAATGGAGCTTTTTTAGTATCAAGACAACAAGTCAACGAGAGTTGAGTTTGCATGAAAAGCAAAAAGCTAATTAAAACAAGCAGACCCGAGAACACTGAAATGAGAAAAATACACTTAAAACAGGGGAAATTACAAATTAAAGGCTCATCTCTGATATAAACAAGTTTCAAAATAAAGGCCTGGTTGTTGAGAATGTATGGTGAGCAGTAATATCACAACGTTGACATGCATGCCTTTTTTTTTAAGTATGAAGTGTGAGGCTGATAAAAAAGATTATGCTGATCAGTTTGGGTGTCTTACCTCCAGTGAGCTCATGGACAGCGTGGAGACGGTCTCACTCTTGGACATCACACCGGAGTTTCCGGAATCTCCCCCGTCACACATGCTGTTGGCTACCTGGGAGTCTCTGGGCATGTTCTGCAGATTGTGTGCAGGTGAGTCTCTGTCAGAGCACGACACACTGATCTGGTCGGCAGGCAGGCTCTTCAGCCCGAAGCCAGGCACTGGCTCTCCGTTGGCATTGTTAGCCAGGTGAATGAGCCTGGTCTGAGGCAGCTGCTCAATACCGATGTTATACTTGGCCGTCTGCTCCTCTTTGCCCTTGGCCGCCTTCAGGGTGCCGGTGTTGTTGTTTGGTAGGATGACGTAGCCCGGGCCTTTGCCGGTGCCCTCGGAGCTGCTGCCCTCGCCGTTTCCTCGAGGCAGCTCTCCATCCAGCTGCTTGAAGAGCTCGCCATCGCAGATATAGATGGATTTGGCACCAGGCAGCTCCGTGCTGATTCCCTTGGCGGGGCCCTTCTCCCTGCGCAGGGTCAGAGTGTGGCTGGTGTAGTCTGCCACGTTCTGGAGGTGAACCTTTGCCATACTGGCCGGCATGGTGTTAAAGTTCGAACCCTTCTGAAGGGTGAGGGTCCCGGAGGAGGCCTTATCCTCCCCCTGGAGAGAGGAGCGCTTCATAGTGCCTGCAGACAAACGAGAGACACAGTTGGACCGTGGCCGGATTTACCCGCTAGGAGGGACCTGAGGGCCCCTGTGCCCATTATCCATTCATATCACATGCCTGTGGTGTCTTCAAGTAAACACATTACATAGACATGTATTTAATAAAATAAAACTTTAAAACTAGATTTTAATGCAGGGATTCTCAACAAGACAGCGTCTCAAGATAATGACGGGTGGAGAAATTCTCTTAGCTGATACTGTTGTTTACTGGTGCAAATATTCCCACAGTCAACTGGGGATATTTTGGCCCCTGGGATCTGGGGCCCTCCAGCCGCTGCCAGCTTTCCTCAGTCAATAATCCAGCCTTGGTTTGGACTGATACTGAAGCAACCTTCTACTTCGACTCAAACGTGGTTTAACCTGTACTAAGAAAAGACATACTGGATTCTGCTTCTATATCAGCTGGTGAGTCAGAAGGCATTGTAGTTCAGATGTGACAAACAGAATCTGTGACAGCGTCACCATTGCCACTGTCACTTGGTCAGAGAGCACTGACAAGTCAATTTTACAACTGTGACTAAAATAATCAAAAGTGTTTGTCACCCTTCAAACACATCTCAGTCAGACCTGCTCAGTGCTCGGACAAATGAGACAACAGAGAGAAAAAGAACATTCTCGAAAGTTTTTCTTTGTTAAATCATCTCTACGGGGAGAACCACGGCTGCATCCGGCTTGTCTTGACCCCGTGACCCAACCTCATCTCACTATAACAACTGCTTTCTTATGGCAGCATGTGTCTCCCATATACGTCCGGGCTGGCGAAACAACATCAGACAACGCTCTATCCGCAGCACTAAATGTCTCACAATCTCTCGCTGTGCTCCCCCATTCTTACTTGACATATAAAAGGAACAACAAACAATCATCTCTCTCTGTTCTCTTCTGTCTTTTCTCGATCAGGCGTGCCTGCGTCTCAATAGCTTTTCTGCTCCAGATGCTTTTCTTGATATCCTGTCTCGAGAGATAATCAGATTTCCACTCCCAGCGGATATCAGAGCAGAGCCGGTATCTGATGCGGCACTGTCGGGAGGGGACTTAATTATACAGCGGCAGTATAGGAGAGACTCCGACAGCCCTATTTATCTGCATATAACTGCTCAGCACACGTTCACCCCGCTCCCATCAGCCCGCTCTAAACTGCCTTATGCAGCAGTAATGTGCTGTATTTCTTGTCAAATCCGCTCCTTGGCGAAAGGGAGGCTGCTGTGATGTTGATCGTAAGACACAAGTGCAGAACTGAGGGGGGGACACGCCTCGCATCTGTTCCGATAACGTGGAGGAATTATAAGCAGTCAAAATACAAAGAGGAGGCACAGAGAGACATCTGTAGCTTTCAAGCGGCGGTCCCCGAAGTCGAGCCAAACGCACACTCGCAAACGCAAAATCAAACGCGCTCAACCTGGAGCTCACCTGATCTGCAGGCAATATCCACGTCTTTCTCAAAGTCAGTCTGAGGACAGAAAACAATAAATATTGCAGTCAGTGTACACACCGTGTATATATTGAATAATAAATCCTGAGAGTTAAAAATAGCAAATGCATATTCATACCATGAGCTGGGCGTGGCCATTCTGGAAAGATCCTCCTGAATCTCCATTGCCGTCCTCCTGGCGGTCCACCACGCGGCACTTGACCGCCTCCTGAACCTGTAGCAAATCATGAGTGGACAGATCATGATCTTGGTACTAGTATGATGGATCAGTTCACAACATATACTACTGTGAGTGAGTGGACAGCGACTCCAAAAGGCTGCAAAGTTAATTTTATCGTTTTATCGTTATTAGCATCGTGATCATGTTGCTCAAGGGGAAATGTCAGCTGATGGCGAAGTCTAGGACTCACCCAACACATTAATCACCCTCTAATTTCCCTCAGTTCTACTTTGTGGTTCTGTCATTTAGAATTACTTTATACTATAGTTTCAATGAAACTAAATGCAACAATGTTTCACATTAAAAGCCTTCCTGCAGTTCAGGAGCGCAATATTCCTCTTTCCTTGTAGGGCTTTAGTGTGAACCAGCAGCAGGAAGTGTTGAGTTCCACAAACTTAACACTGATCAAAAGAACAACAAAGTAGATGTATTTTCTAAGATGCCGAACAACAATAGGCAAAGGGCCAAACGATGAAAACTAGCCCCCTTCAGCTAATTGTTGTGCATTTGTTTGAATGTTGATTAATGTACATTGTCCCTTTTCCAATAAGTAAATTACAATTTAAAATAATTTAATCAAATAATTTAATTAGGTCAAAGTGTCACTGTGCAGCTGAATGGTGATGATGACATGATTCTGTAATTAGAGCTGTAGAAATATGCTAGAAATGTAGTTCTGCATTAATCAGTAAATATCTGTGCTAGAGGATGGTCTTGATGGTGCAACTACAGGCCGAATGCCTTGGGGATAGTTAGACACCAATAGGGTTCATTCCACTGAGGGCATGAGTGGAAATAATTATCTAGCCATTTGCAGATGATATAAGACTATTGGCATAATGGTTTGGCTGTAGGAAAGGGGTTTACAAAAAAAAAACATGCACTCTCTAAGGACTTAACATTTTAAGATCACAGTGCTCACCACAGTCCATGTACCCTCATGATCATATTGATCAAGGGGTCATTTGGGTTGATGGTGGTTCTAGAGGAAAAGTATGGGGGTCACCAAACTCCTTGAACCTCTTAATTGATTGAATGACCAAACAATTTGCATGGCAACATAGCCATTCATATGCTTAATTCTACATCGGTACACTCTCAGTGGGAGGTGGGAGCTTTAGAGCTTCAAACAAATGAAGAAGCGGGGAGCCTACACATGTAAAGTCTGCGTTGATGTGAGGTACCTCTCTGCGCAGGATGCAGTGCACCATGACGATGACGAAGCCTTCCAACGAATCAAAGACAGCAAAGAGGATCTGGAAGAGCGCAGAGCGCCGGTCTGTGATCGCGAGGACAGCTGACATCCAGGTGAGAGCCAGTAGGGGCAAAACCACACAGGAGCTCCACAGGGATGCCCTGCAGGACGGGAGGGGAACCACAGTCAAGGACAGCACTAGTACTTGTTCTACATGACACAGAAGGCAAGCCTACAATGTTTCTAACAGATATTTCATATTTCTCATTAGCTAAGATGATTACATTTAACATCTAATGCAGGTTTTTTGATATTAAACAATTTCAAGAGATAAACTGGATGTCTGTTCCTTTGTAAAATCAAAAAATAGCACAGCAGAGAATGTAATTCTTAACATAATCTTAAACCAATCTGCTTAATAACCTGATAACTGCCCATGTTGGTAGCAGCCTTCAGCTCTAACCATGCATAAATGCATAACGTCACAACAAATAATTTTGCTACTATCACAAACAAAAACATACATCCATTATCTGCAGATATATGTTCATAGTTCACATATATTACATGCATGTATGTTTAAGACGGTTCAGTCAAACCATAGAGGATCTAGTGCCACAGGAGAGAGAAGGAGGAGGGATGGTGAGCAGTGGGGAAAAACGAGTGTGATGAGGCTGAAACAGAATGCAAAGACAAACAGAGGCAGAGCAGAGGAGGACAGAGAGGCAGAGCGAGAGGAAGAGTCCGTAGTTTTGCTCCCACTTTGCTGTTCTTGTTTTTTCTTTCTCTGAGTCATTCTATGTGTTCTAATGTGCACATCAGGAATGGACACGAACAATAACTACTCACTCAGATCACCTGACCTAACCTATTCAATGGGTGCTAAAATGTATATTTAGTTGGCTAATATTCCAGTAGTGGAAAAAAAAGTACTTTACTCAATTAAAATTCTACGGTACATGCGACAATGGAATAATACTTTTATCATAAGCAAAAGGGATGCATTCACAAGTTTGCTTTAAATTTAGCATATTAAACTTTTCCACAGCATTAATTACAAGGGCCACGTCAGACTAACCAATATGCTGCTCTGGCTTGGTCTTTGGAACACAAATACTCTTCTCAATCACTTTTTCCATTTTTTTATCAGTGTTTAGCTGCTGTCAATTACACCTCATGCAGCAGTTTCACATTAAAAGCCAGGAGAAGAGAGAGGTTTTGGCCCTTCAGCTCCTAGAATGCTTTCTAAAGTTTATGTGTAAAGGACGCGTTGAGTTTCATTGACAGCAGCTCAAAAAAAACAGAAAAGCTGAACTGTCTCAAAGTAATTAATGGATATATAACAAAATAATGTAATTGTTGTAGCTGGTCTAACAGCACATTAAGTCTTTAAAAGGAATAAATAAACAGAAAAGGACACACCACTCTTATGCTGCATTCATGTTACATTAAAATGTCTGAAAACACCATTCTGACATAAACTGTTATACCAAATAGTAACTATGACTAATGTATGAGGCAGGTGAGCACATGTTCCCTGCATGACATTACTAATCAAGCCATGATGATACAATCACTACGAATCAGGCACTAATGGAGATTTAATAGTGCAAAATAACAATTTTCATTATTTACTGTCCATCAAAATAATGCTGCTGATGGGACAGAAAAATACATTTTATCAAAATACAGAGTCATAAAAAGCCATTAAGGCCAACTACTCAAGATTTTCATGGTTTTAAAGCAATTGTCATTAGAATGAAATATCGGCTGTGTCCAACATCATTCACTACTCAGCAACTATAAAGTGGACTATGGAGTACATTCCACATTTTTAAGTGCTGTCCAGATATATAGTGATAATTATTATATCCTATATAAGTATCCCACAATGCATCAGGGGAAAATAGTTGACAACGTCAAGCATTGCGCTGAAGGAAAAAAGGCACACGGATGAGACGAGAGAGAGAGCAACGCGACTGAGACATATCATAAGCAAAAATAATATATTTAATGTGAGTCGAGCAGCTCAACACAAACGGCCACAAAGTACTTTGGATTTAGAAATATGCTCATTGACCCCACAGTGACAATGGCAGCGTATACCGCTTTACTCCTTCTGTTCTTTCCTTTCACAATAAAAGCCCTAGAAATATATACGCTGCATCACTATTTATCAGGGGAACTTAAATTCACTCCGAGCATTTCGATAACCACTTAACAAAAGAGCTCATTATGTAGTTATCACAAAAATGTATGTCTGTATTGGTTATGGATGGTCCACCAGTCGTGGTTGATCTGGCACATTGTAACCTGAATAGTGCCCGACAGTGTTTTTTCACTTTGTAGCTCACGATATCGACATAGAACTCTCTGGATAGTGAGTCAGGATACGTAAATGATGCTGGACACAGCCGTTGTCTATTTTTCAGATTGTCTTGTTCAAATGCAATCTATTAATCACTTTTCCTATAAATCATCCCAGTTTGCAATTCATAAGTAGAAGTAAAATGTAATTTGGACAAATGTATTCATGTAAAAAGTCAAATATGTCCCTCCAAATAGTAGTTAAGTCAAACCTGTTTCAGAAGCTGTTCCACCCTGCCCCCAGTAACACTGGAGGATATACTCAGCCATAGTTTTACTATAAAAGTGTTAAAAAATGCTGAAAATAGGTACAACGTAATAGTACAACCGTAAAAAGGAGCAAATGGCGGAATCCTCCCTAAAGTATATATATATTTAACTGTAGCCATACAAACATTTCCATTTGCAGGGAGTGCTGTTCACCGATACAATCCACCGGACAGGAAACATTAAGTTCAGCCAAAAAGGTGATGACAACACTTGTTCACCAAGTTATGCCCACATGGTTTTAGATATGCTATTAAAATGATTATGTTTGTGGTATTTTCAGTAAATACAAACCATGGCCTCTTTGCAGCAATTTCTGCTGTCACCGCTATCTTTACCTGGCATTACAAACTAGTGAAACATGTTGACACAAGTATGAAACAAGAGTTATTACATGTAGTAGGTAGAACATGTCATATACAGTTAATACTAATTAAATCTTGTTTGTAATATAGAGGCTGACGTGTGGTTGTAAAACTTGTGGCTCATGATGGGACCAGAATAAACATTTTAATTTGAACATTTCAAAATGTTGCCTGTTGTGTTTAGATTGGAGGTGGATTTAGGTGTTGATGGTCATTTGGCATTATGACATGTTCTAGCAAATTAATAAGTAGCAAACATCAGAAACCTGTTTATCCAGCTTTATGCATTAGTAATAAGCAATATGACAACGTGACTGATAATATTATGTATGTTTATGAACGGATTAAATGAGCGCCTAGTGTCCCGCAGGCCGCATGAAGGAGATGGGGGGGGACGAGGTTTGTTTGCTGTGTCTTTTGGAGTGACGAGACCAGATCTGTTCCCACCATGTGTGTATGAAGAGAACGGGGTACAGTGTTGGAGGCGGGGCCACATTAAGGCCAGTGAAAGTTGCTCAGTGGCACATCCAGCAAATGCCGATAAAATTATTAAAATCTTCCAGCAATCTTCCGCATCCATGGGGCCACTGAGCGTTTCCTTTAACCAAACCTCCCAGACGCTCCGTCTCGGGCTCATTCACATGAACGCATGCGACTATTAGTGCATTTAACAAGTTTTAGTTTAATGATTTAAATAAGGGCGATTCAAGTGTTTGTACTGGGACGTGGATTTACCTTAAAAAATATATAATTTTTTCTCTGTAGTCATCATCGGACATAGATAATAAATCTGAGCAGAACAAAATCTGGAAGAGTGGCAAAATCTGGTCTGGACAAAGTCCATAATGTCCAAAACTGTTCCGTATCATACTTAAATCAAAAACACATGATGCATGGATCGAGGAAAGGTTATGAGCTGGCAACAACAAAGGTCATAGAACCACAATTGGGACATAAAAAAACATAATTTGCATGGTTAAAAGCTATACTATTCATTGATTTTGAGTAAAATATAAATAAATATGAATAAATATAAATAAATATATATATTGACCAACTCTAGAGTGACATATCTGCTGCATTGTTAACACGTTTCACTCTTTCCTATTTTGCAGTCGTCACAGCCACTTGCCAGAAAAACCAATATGCGTGTGAAGTGTGTCAGCATGTCAGATTACAGACTATGAAGTGAAATGATGTGTATTAATTGTTCAGTCACAGCTATTTAAAACAAAGGAGAGCTATTTGGAGGCTGTTTTTTTTGGATTGTAGCAGAGAGCAGCACTACCTGCAACAAACAAAAACATAAAAAATAGGCAGATCCACAATGAATTTCTATAATAATGATTCTATTAGCACAAAAGCGAAAAGGCCTGGGTTGATAGTAATGGAAATGAGCCATCTAGGCACTCATAGATCACAGTAACACACACACACACACACACACACACACACACACTGACAAAGTGTCCCGCTGTCCCTCGATGCAAACATGACCATGGCCTCCTCAACATTTGTTCCAATCAGCTTCGTGCCTTTGATGATCAAACACAAACACACGGTCTCATTCAATCGTCCATCACATACGTATTAATTACATATATACAGTGAACACACTGGCACAAAAGCTTCAGGAGCCTTTCATACTGAGTGAGAGCCTGCCTGCCAGGGCGTCAGGGAGAAGAAAAAATGACAGAGGGAGAGAGGAAGAAGAGGAAGAAGAGGAAGAAGAGGAAGTGAGGGAGGTGTACAGTAGAGGAGAGAACAGAGGCAAGGAGAGAGTTAAGGAAAAATAATTAGCGGGACTAACATGGCGTTACTGGTAGCTGTGGTGGAAACGTCAGCCGAAGAGATAACTCCGCACTTGGCACATTTGAGCGTCATATTGTACAGTGGCACTGTCATCTGACTGCAAAGTCAAATTAACACGCTGTAACATAACACAAACAGATACAAATGCACCCTACACACACAGAGTCGCACGGATGCGCCAAACAGTCACGCATACAGTGAGTCACAGTGTTTCCTCGCACAATCTCTCTCTCAGGGCTACAGTCCAACCGGTGATGTGTGTGTGTGTGTGTGTGTGTGTGTGTGTGTGTTTTTTAGGGGGGAGGGGAGGAGTTACCTGTGTGTGACTCTGGGGATAGGGGAGGTGGGGCCGAGACACATGATGTCTGGTTCTCTGATGACCGCTTTGATTGACCTGAGGGAACCGAGAGTCCTCTCTGCGTCCTCTCTGCGTCTCGCCCGCTCAACCATTTATCTGACAGGCTTAATCTGGACGCCTGATTCCGAGCATTCCGCACGCCGGGTGAGGAATTCCACCTCTTCTGCTCTGCTTAAGATGATGTGCCGGATGTGCCTCACCCCATGTCATCTCAATTTGTGCTAACTGCTTTTTACGGGCAATGCCAAGCGCTAAAGCAAAAGGTTTTACGCACGCAGACACATTTCAAACACGCGCTCAAGCAACGGGCTCCGTCAGTCTTTTCAGTCACAATGGAACCATCCTTCCAAAGGTTGTGATGAAAGAGTTAAATAACATCAATGTATTCAGCATATAACATGTGTTCATTTCTGAAAAGCAATTTAGTTACTAATAAACTCTCTGTTTCCACAACCAGCCATTCCCACTGCCATAGAGCTGAGGAAGTTATCACGGAGGGCCGGGTCCTGGAGGTAAAAGTCCTGTTCATTTCACATTTTACTGTATAGACAACTGTAAGTGACGCAAAACAACGTAAAAAGCCAATGTGTATAATAACTATAGTGTTTGTAATCAGCAATTTTAGATTTTGTCCAAAGTAATCTTATAGAAATATGTGAATTTATAACAACCTCTTAGCAGCGCATTATGTGTTGGTGGCACGTAATGTGTAAAATCACAAATGTGTGTGTTTGAGACAGAGAGAGTGAGACAGGCAGAGAGGAAGGGGGAGGGGGTGGGGGGGGGATGACAAGATTTTCTAAACTTCTATTTTCTAAACTACTATTTTATTCTCCACCTTTTTCATTAATGATATTGCACGTTGATATGGTCACCTTTAGTGTTTGATGACGTCACTGCTGTCTCGTCTAAGTCATGGGAAAAAAGAAAAGGTAACTGACTAACATCTTTCATCATAGTTTTTGTTCATGATATTAACATTGTTTGCAACAACTTGTGTCTTACTTTGTAGTCATGGCATTGATTCTATTTGTCATTGTAACATTCTACTCTCGAAAGTAGTTGTTGAGATCTGAAAACATCGCTGAAAATAGTTCCAACAGAGCGAGCAACAGGAATGTTCAGACGGCTGAAAAGTTTACAGATCTTCTTTATTTTCTCCTCCAAATAAGCTGAAACTATTGTTGCTGTTGACATCCTGATTGTCTGAAGGCTCCTGTTGCTGGTCCCGTCTGACCGGTTCTGATCAATGTCGCCAACAGATCTCAGCGATTACTTATCTGAGTGCAATATTAAAATAACAGAAAGAACCAATGGCCAGAGCAACGGAAATAAAACCGAAGTTAAAAAAACTGCAGTTTTTCTTTGAATCTGAAGAGGCGTTTTTTGATCCCAAAAAATGTATCTGCTAACACTGAGGTAAAGATTACACTTCATAGAAACCTCATTCTAATATTCTTATAATAGTCCTTTGGCTTTCGGGTACGTTTTGAATTCGGAAACTATGGTGCAATGTTTTGTTCCCAATCGCGACGACAAAGTATCTTTAATTTTCTCCGACTGATTAGCATTTTCTCTTTGGCGTAAGTGCCGGACACTCTTGGACAAAAATAATGTTTCCAGTCCTTTGTCATCCCAAACTGATGGAAACACATAATTTCTCTGAAACTATGTATAAATGATTAAAAAAGCAATGTCCATACCATAAACCTGTCGTACTACTGAATTATCCAGAAGAAACCTGTGTTTCCAGATACCTTTTGTCACCAAGCATCTCTCTGTCTTTACTCGATTCCTTCTCTATGTCCCCTGGATGTCACTCTGAAGACATTGTGGTGTGCACATTGACACCAAAACTTAATGTTCACTATTGAATTTCTAGATTCAAAAGCCCTTGAGATTCAACAGATCTCCCCAGATTGAATCATAGCTACAGTACTAGAAATATCTCAGTGTGACGACAAGTTTTCTGCCCCTGCCAATTGGAAAAAGTTTATCCAATGATGATCACAGAAAGCTGTTGTTTGGGTACATTTTGCTTTAAAGGAGTTCACTGAAGGACGTGGTAACTTTATATACCTGTTTCCAACAGTATACAACCAATAAAAGAGTAACGGATCACTTCCAGGTATGATCACGGAAAACATTTCCCCTCCAACACCCAAAGCTAGAAAAGCTCCTCAAACCACCAGAATTCCATTTATAACTGTGTATCTCCAGTGTAGTTTCTCAAAAAGACGGACTACAACGCTGGAGATATTGACAAGTAATAACAAACTAATCTGTTACCATATGGCCTCCTGCTAAACAACAATTAAAGCTGAAGATCCAAGGGAATCGATTTTTGTAGCCCCTGGACGCCTGGATTAAAAATCACATAATGGAAGAAATTCAATTTCAAGTAAAAGGGCAATACGGCCGCTAAATGTACGCCGTAGGCAGTGATATTAAAAGGCAATCAAGACTTTTTGAAATACAACACCATTTCCGAGGACTTACGGGGTTGAGAGGCAAAAGTCGGCTGGTTGGTAAGGTGGGTAGAAATGCATCGAGGCAAATATATAAATATCCAATACAGACAAACACAAAACGGATCTGGTGCGATCGAGTCCTCGAGTCGAACGTAAACCTTCTTCGGTGTAATAAACAGGACGCTCCAAAGCTTTGCATCAAATGGAAACTAGGGATTGGAAGTACTTGGTAGTATGTTTTCATCTGAAAGCTTAATGCTCTATTACAACCTGTAAATACACAGGCTTGATGATTGAAACCATTTAAGCATTCGTTAAGGACGAAACAAACTCTCGTGCCGGTTGGAATTAGGCCTCCCTTGTCCGTTTTAATTTTCTCTGACAATGAGCTTCTAATTTTTTGGGGTAAACGAGACTCAGCAGTGCGGGTCGTCTCTGAGGTGTGAGCAGACCTGCCTGGTGCAGATGCTGCTGCGCACTTAATTTGATGCTGCACCAATTAATTAGCTTCTTTAAACATGTTTTGCATTTGAACCTTGAGAACCACCCGCAGGAGAGGCGAGTGGCTGAAAGGTGGTGTGAGGTTACCAAAAAAAAAAAGAAAAAAAAAAGCATTAGAGCCTCTTCATTTCCTTCTTTTGTTTTTAAAATAAATAACTACAAACAGGCTAATCACCACATGGTTGGCACACAAAAATAAAGCGTCATTTCAAACCATTCCGATTACATTCAGATGGCTCAACCAATAACCAACAAGCCTAAGCTGCCTTAACATATCGCATCCGCAATTTCTATTTGCATTCTCAAATCTGACCATGGCGCAAAAGACCGTAATTGCTTACCATGAATAATATGTGGAGGAAAAGATGATGAGATCCAAGATCACTGTGAGTTGTGGATCTCAACAAATTAAATGATTTGAAGTACAAGATTGATGAAAGTACAAATTAATTGATAAATTAGTTATGTTATTTGTTTTGAGATGTCATTTAATCAAAGCAGCCACTATTTAATAAAGATGGACTTTAAGATAAGCCTTTATCGAACCGTAGAAGGGAATCCGGTTGTTGCAGTTATGCAAGGATGGAAATTAAAACGGATTGAGAAAGTCAAAAATATTGTTCATCACAACTGTGCTCACCAACTGAGCCGACAATCAATGTTAACCAAGCCCGAACCATCAGCATCAAGATACTACGCAAAAGGCTGCCCCAGCTTCTTCCCAAAAGAAGTAGGGATTAGAACGCATTGGAGGGGTATGCTACTGCATTTGGAAAATACGTTGTATCAAGCCTTTAGTGTCTCTAGAAGGAGCTGTGTGAAGTCTGAACTGTCTCAAGTGCAGCGTTGGTTCGGGCTCAAGACTACAAGTTTAAAAATGAAAGAAATCTGGGGGTGCAGAGCTACATTAGCACGACTAGCAAAACACACCCCAATCTCTCTCAGGTATGATGGAATGAAAAAGACAATATCTATGGTTCTGCTGCATATATTTTGTTACCTTCTTTTTGAATATGTTGTTATAGGAATTAAACGCCTACCTTTCTCGTTGGGGTGCTCTTTTTACATATATACTGGTATCTTACCTCAATGGCAATACAATGGAACCCTACACCTTTCTGGGAGTAGGGTTTGACCTCATGGGAAAAACCCACATGGAGGTGGCCGCATTTTATTTCTAGCTGATACTGACTGGACACCATTGGAGCAAGCCAAGCCACCACTCATAATATCCCCCCACAGGTCCAGCCCCCATTTCCTAATTCTAGATGCATTTAACTTAAAAATGTACAAAATGTAGCGAAAAAATTCATGTATTTTTTCATATTGCATTCTATTGTAGAAAGAAATTATTGCAAAGTCAGGAGTACGTCTGTAAGTGGCCGTTCTCGCAACAACTTGCATTTAGAAATCCCCAAATGATCGGCAGGCGGAGATCTACCCATTGTTTTGTAACGCGAGACGAAGTCTGAGGCCGAAGAAAGGCTCAAAGTTAAACAACAACCTGACCAGTCCTTATTACCAAGTCTACAACTCCATCAGACGCAGAGCACACACTTGAGATGCAATCATCATGGCCATTCTAACCTTGCACACACACACATGCCCACACCATTTAAGTCAGTAGAAAATATTAATATTATTGCATTGAAACTAGCAAGTGTTATTGTTGAAACAGTCACAGCTTCTCTAATAGCATTCCAGAAATGGTCAGAACCGTAGGCAGGGATGAGTTATGTTCTATCCAGCTAACAGGAAGTAGCGTCAAATGCAAGGTCAATAGTGGAATAGTTAGGTAAATAGGCAGGAAGTAATAGTAAGCCAATCAGAGGTGCTTGCTAGAAGATTCAGCGGATTTGGTGATGGGCAGGGCTGGTAGCCATACTTTTGATAGAGGGGGGTGGGGGGGTGGGCAGGTATTTTTTACCCAATCACTGATGACATGGAAGGGGGCTTCTGAGACTGATGTGTTCCTGATTGGAGAGCCCTGAGTGAGAGAGAGGGGATTCTGTGCAAACTCAAACATGACATATCAGACAGCAAAAACAAGTACAGTTGAACAGAGAGATCATTGAAGAAAGCAAACATTTTCAGAGAGAGAGAGAAAAAAAAACATTTGAATGCACCAACAATGCCAATGGAGACAGAACAGCCTGCGGGGTAAAGTGGAGCAGGGCGCATGTGTGCTCTGTGGTTTGACCAATGGCTTTTTGGAAACTGAGACCAACAGCCCAGTGACATTTTAACACGCCAATTGATGACTGTGTTCATGCTAAAAAAAATGAATGTGTTCTTTCCCTATTTGTGTTTACAAAAACTACTTCAACAATGTGCAAAGATTTTTTTTTGTTGCAAGATTTCTTTTATCCAACATTTAAAAGAGCACTCCAACATTTTGGAAAACTTGCTTGTTTGCTACCAAACAAGTCAGATGCTCTGGGGAGGAGGGGGAGCTTACCTTCATGGATACAACACTTTCATTAACTATGGCCCGAGATTACCACTACTGCTCCTTTGTACATGTTGTGGAAGTCCAGGATACGGCAGAAAATAAAACCGCGTCCTGTCTGAGTTCATAACATCGTCCAGACACGCGCTCAGCTCGGGGAATTTTACTATATTACTTACTCTATCTAGCAAATCCCACATTGACTGAATTAATCTGGTTTACTACAGCGGCATGCAATAAACGGATCAGAAGGATCCCGAAATAACTACATCAGGATGCCACTTTGTAAAGTGTCTGACGTCATGCTTTGTCATGTCTGTCTGCAAAACGACAAGCAATGAGCTTAAAAATGCTTGTTTCCTGAATGGAGGTTGGATGGATGGTGCTAGACTATGCTAACATTGTAGCTGCTCCATCAACACTTTAAATAACGTCATCTAGGCATAAATATGGTCCCGACATTATTGTTTGTATCATAGACAATCTTTGGTTTATAGTTTTGTCCGGTTTCTGTGCAAATATGAGGTATTACTGTAAAGCTCTGGGTGCCCACGGATGGCTACATCATTTATTTTCTCCATTTCAGATTTAACAACGTCTAGTTAAATATTTGAAATATTTAATCTTGCGCATCTATTTGCCTGTACTTACATCTTTAAATCGACTTTGAATGTAAACGTGGCGCATGAAAAGTTTGCTTTGTGTTTGGTGTGAACACACCATGAGCAATATAGTGTTTTTTCCAAAATGTTGGGAGTGTTCTTTTTACAAAAGGCTAACAATAGCCCCACATCTTCAAGTGGTTTGTCAGGTTAACTCTATCCCTTATCTCAACTGAACTTAACAGTTAAATGGAATGGCTGTGACCTACAAAACAGTGGCTTGAAAGCAAGTCTTATTTCCGTTACTCCGTCCATTTGCTGTGTTGGTAATGCCACTGGTGATAATAACATTGTTTTTCCCAAAGTAAGTGCTGAGTCCTCTTGTCAGAACATGCAGAATCTTAACCGAGGCACAACTGGGGCAGCTTTATGCAGACTTTTGGTTCAGTGGAAAAAAAACAACCTCAGCGGTCACTTTGTTGAGTACAATGTTATCCTAACCAACAACACCAATGGCCAAAGCTACGAAAATCAAACTGAAGTTGTGATGAACTGTGTTTTTTTTCTTCTTATTTAGTGTGGCCTTGCTGTTTTAAAGCCCTGCTTCCCTCTACTAGAAATAACCAAACAGGAGAAAAAAGACACGGATGGATCTACAGAACTTTACATCAATAGCAACACCTGCAAACAAAGAGCAGCTGGAGGAAAATGTGACACATTTGAAACTTAAAAGAAAGCAATGAGATGAGTCATCATCTTGCTCAGTCTGTGCAGGACCAATAACCAGACAGCCTTCCCCACATCTCTTATCTCCTTTCTAACATGAGTCTATCCTCCAGAAACATTGATCACAGTCTTAGCCGTATGAGTAAACACATTTTCTTTTGGTCTCTGATCTTATTTTTGATTAGTCACATTTATCAATCTCTTTTTTTTCTTGTGTTCCTCATCCCCCCTGGTGTTAAAAATCAAGCGCCATCTTCAATCAAAATTCTGAAATGACGGCTGAGGATAGTTTCAGGCAAAGAGCCAATAACTGCGCTAGTCCCTCCCCCGAGCTGAGCTACCAGGCTGGTTATAGGTCACTGTGTAAAATGGATGTGTGGTATAAGGCATACCCCGCCCTCTCCTTTAGTTTCATATCTGTAATGCCGTCTTTGGACACCAGTTTGTTAAAAACGAGAATCCCAATAACCATGTTAACCTGCCGAAGAGAAGAGGCACATGATTAAAGCAGAGCAAAGACACTTTTATCACTTCAGAACATGCAGACCTAATCTGATGATGATGATGATGAAGATGAAGATGTTGCATATCATGTTACATATCATTTCAAACGCACACACACACACGCACACACACACACACACACACACACACACACACACACACACACACACACACACACACACACACACACACTATCTGTACTTACTGTAGGCTCTGCACTGTAAATACTAGAATACTGTGAATACATGTTACATGTTAGTGACAAAAACTATCAGCCACCCAATGAAGCATGAGAGTTAAAACATGGTTGAAAGGATGGATCGCTAACATATTAACACATTTCTCAATGTAGACAGTTTTATACATTAAATATAAGCTGTGTGTGAAATTAAAGGTCGGGGGAGAGAATGTATTGGACTGCAGTGACTCCTATAATGTTACTGCTTTGAGGAGTCACAGTCTATAATCTCTCGTCCAAGCCACTGTGAAGGCGCTCAGAGTGGGCCGGGCCTCCAGTTACGGGTGCCAACTGGAGCAGTCGCTCTCTATTGGAGAAGCAGCTTGTGTTAAAAGGACACCCCGAACAAGCTGTTCACTCGTAGGTGGGGGAGAAGCTCTGGGAAGTGAATCAAGGGAACTGAAGCTAATGGATTTGATAAGTGAAACAAGGACACTGTGTTGCTACAGTGAGTATGTTGGTTGAACACCAGGAGGGTTGAGATGATGGTATATATATATAAATTTGTCGCTGTATGATTTTCATGGTTAATGTAGCACTGCCATTGTTCTAATATAAACAGCAGCTGCAAGAAAGGAGAAAATGGAACCCTAACTATGCTGATATTCAATCATGTAGCTGCTATATAGTCCATTATCTTCTATATTGGTTTCGTTATTAATTAATTATTTAATTATTATGAAATAAACCGTGGACATTTACCAAAACCACTATTACATTATAGTTGTACATGTTCTTTTAGCTAAGGAAAAGCCCAAAAACGCAACCTGACACACTAGAAATACTTAATAATAAATCAAAAATAATTAAGTGTTAGGAAAAAGGGAGGTAAATAAAACGGGAGAAAAGGAGGTAGTGAACAAGGAAAGGAGCATGCAGGAAGGAAATGGGGTTGTAAAAAGGAAAGGTGGAGGTGGGGATACAAAGGAAGAAGTAGGGAAGGAAAAGATGAGGTAGTTTAAGTAAGACCTGGGAAAGAAAATGAGGATGATAAAAAGTAAAGGAGGAGGTAGGGAAGTAAAAGAGGAAGTTTACAAGGAAATGAGGGGACAGGGAAGTAAAGGGGGAATTTGATGAGGGAAGGAGGAGTCAAAAGATGCAAGTCAGTAAGGAAAAAGGGGTAAAGGAAGTAAACAAGGATGTTGACAAGGAAATTATAAGGCAGGGAACTAAAGGAGGGGAGGCGACAAGGGAAGGAGGAGGCAGGGAAGTAAAATAAGCTGTTGAAAAGGAAAGGAGGAGGCAGGGAAATAAACAAAGATCACGAGCAGGAGACATGGGCTATTCATTTTGCAATCATCTCATTTGTATACTGTTTCTATTTACAATGACTGCTGTCTGGCTTTAATGTATTTATTTTGCCCATTTTGATATTGTGTTTTCGTTAACATTATTACTGTGATACATCCCTGCAGAGTAAATATATTTTTTTCTTTTTGTTTAAAGTGGCTTAAAACTGTTACATGTTGCATATTGGTCATACATATTGGTCTAAGTTTGAATTAGTGGAGAGGTTTTAAAAGCAAACCGGCAAAGACAGACTGAACAGGAAAGAAGAAATACCAAGACAACAGCTGCAGCGGGTCCAACAAATGCATAGAGAAGACCTCCTTCCAGAGACAGCCAGCAGCTACAAGAGAGGAGCAGGACGAGACAGACGTGGAGAGACATGATTAAAAGAAGGAGAGATGATGGAGGAGTGAGGCAGGGGAGGGGGATGGAAACATTAAACCCCCATTCCATGTGTAATATCCCTGCATAAATAGTGAAAGAGGTGGAGGTATGGAGCCATAGGAATACATGCTTACTAGCTGGGTGTTCCATATCCTTTCGCCTTGGTGAATCCCACTGAGATGGCCACCACTAGTGCAGGGAGACCTGGGAGGAAGATACAGATGCACATTAACACGAGCCGAACGGGAGAGACCAGATGGACGACATGACGAACACCGGACGGAGGGGCCCACCCCAGCCGAGACAGAGGAAACGCTTGCGTATGATGCGGTTCCTGAGGCGACCCGTCACCGCCATGTACGACTGCCACGCCTCCGTCAGAACCCAGCAGAACGAGGACAGGAAGAAGAAATGAAGGAATGCGGCGATCAGGGTGCACAAGACCTGAAAGGACAGGAACATAAGTCGAGAAAAACCAAACGACGAGTGAGACTCTAAATGAAATGAAATACTGTGATGGTTTGTTATCAAGTAAATACTCATACAGATTAACCGGCATGTTGGTCTTAGGACCGGTTCTCACCTTATTCCGTGTCTGAGTCTGTCCGATGAGAATAAGGGCATTGGAGGAGATGATGGAGAGGCAGAAGTTAATGAGGATGACTGAGCGCTCAGACCGAATGTATCTGCAGGAAACCGACAGGAAAGAGATAGAAACAAACATCAACAGTGACTGTGGGTTTCACCAAATTCTTACTCTGGTGGATTCTAACACAACAGACCAATAGATGAGATTGTGACGGTCGCATTCGATGGGAAGAGAGTAGCATTCCCATATGGGAGTGCGTCACTTCCAATCAGCAGCGATATGTATCCGTCCCACGGTGAAACAGGAAGCTGCAGTAGCGGCTGCTCGGAGCAGTTAGGTTACGATTCATCACAACAATCGAAGCGTTTTTCAAGTATTCCAACCACTCACCGCGCTTTAACACTACATGACATCATTCACCCATTCACATCCATTTGTACACTGATGGCAGGGGCTACCATGCAAGGTGCCACCTGCCCATCAGGACTATCTAACCCTTCATACCCATTCATAAACCGCAGTAACTGCCTGCGGGAGAAATTTGGGGTTACGTGTCTTAGAGTAGCCACATCTGTTAACCCACAATGGCAAGCATCAAAGATGCAGCCAGGGTGAAGGATGCATGGAAAACAATGGGTGTTTTGACACTCATCATTTGCCACAGATGTCAATGAGAGATATCCCACACATACTTGAATAGCTGAATAAATAGGACCTATGAGTGGCAGTTCTGAGGTCTGTAACCAGGCGACCAGGCCACATGAATTACCAAAGAATCACCAATTAAGGGCACATTTCTTTTGTCCATATAGTCTTGTACCATCAGAAAGCTCCTAGTTGTCATGCAGCTGGAGTCAGGTGCATAAACATGGTATAAAGCCATTACTGTACGTGTCCCTCCATAAAGAGATGGTGATTTCAAGCGGATTGGTGTTTACTGGTCCATATGCATGAGCCAGCGTAGGAACATTCCCAACTGTCATTAACGTTTTAACCTCTCTTGGTTATGGCATTAAACTGCAGGTTAACTACCTAAACAGCAGCATACTGTGTACTTAACAGGTCATAGTTCCCCCTCTAATATATATATTATTTTGCGGTGAAAACATCTGCTTCAAACAACTGGATTTCTCACCAGAAACAACATTTTACAAGATTACAATTGAACATATCATGATAGCGTTAGGTTATAATACTATAATAACATTTTTACTGAATAGGACTTGAATGCATCATAATGTAACTCAATGCATCCTCCTTTAGCGTTAGCTGTTAGCTCCGTTATTTAGCCAAGCAGGACCGTGCTGCCCACAGCTAATGTTAACCTGCTGCTTTCAGTATGGATTTGTTGTTCACACTGTCACATCGTCAGAGTGCGAGTGGGTGTGTAATACTTGTTTTCAGGAGTGATCTGGCAGGATGAACTGGTAAGAAGGATCGGAAGAACTCTAATTGAAACCTCTTGTCAAAGCACACACGAGCAGAGTGATCTCCGACTTTCTCTCAAAACCAACACAATGTCTCAAAACAAGAAGCTTCCTCTCACCTCCAGACAGACACGTAGATGATGATGAGCAGCAACAATGTCAGCGAAGACACTCCACAGCCCACGATCAGCGTCACGGATGGAAGCTGCGTCTTATCCATGTTCTGAAACATAAAAGGAGGAGAATAACAGAATGTGAAGAAAAAGAGCGCCGTGGTCATGTCTCCAAGCCTTTGATGCAATCATGACTCATCAGCCGATCCCTGCATCTGCATCAACTGCACGATGAATAGAAATACTGTCGTGAAGAAGGCTCGAAAGCACCGCTGCAAACAAAGCGGGAGAGAAACTTCGGCCGAGTCCTGCCGAGCTGTGTGTAAAGACTTTGACAGGAGCTGTCAGCAGATGAATACAAACGCAGAAAAATTCCCCCGGTGACTCGATTTGTTGAGCGCTCACCTCCTAACTGGGTCACCGGCGGTTCAAATGCAGTGGACTGGACTTTCCTTACCATCCCTTCAGTCTCTCTGCTGCGTTTCAGGAGACCAAAGTTCTCAGACGTTGGAGCTCAAGTTGCAAAAACACCGGTTTACGTGTTAATGTCACAGAGAATCTAAACGCCCTCCTGCACTTTAACAAAACTATATCCACACGGAACTTTGTTCACTTCAGGGCTGCGCCCAATATTGACTTCCCCATGCTGAAACGGATTCTAGGTTAATAAGACAAGTTCAATACCCCATTCAAATTTTGTGCTGGCGTGCAATCTGCAATCTAAATATCTTAATTAGATCAGGAAAAACACACGTTTGTGCGGATGTTTTGCAGACAGTTAGACAGTTCCAGGAGGAAAACTTGATTAAAAATCCCAGTGACGTATAATAAGAGTCCCGCTCTGTTACCATTAGACACCAGCTGATCCAGTTCCACTGTTCTAAATCCAGACTGCATCCTTCTGTCTCACCACTGTGTGACAGAGGCACATGTTCTGGTTCAGCCCTTCACTGACTGGCCCAAAATATTTAACTGGTACTCAAAAGTCTCTAAAGGAAAACCTCCAATTAGACGCTGGACTCGCCATCTTTGGCTCATCTCATCCCACCTCGGGCCGCCCTACAGCCATGCAACCGCCCTTGATGCTGGGGATTATTGTCGCCAAAAGACTCATTTTAAGGGAATGGAAATCCCCCTCTCCCCCTCTTTCCAGGGATAACTGGCTGACATGATTTCAGTAATAGAGATGGAAAGACTCAATTTATGAATTCTCAACGGTCAGGGACTCATTTCTTACTTACCTAGGAGATCAGGGGAACTCGCAAATGTATCATGGCCCTTGCTTGAGATCTAAAGAATAGCACTCTGTAAGACTTTTTTTTTTCTACTGCATCTTACTTATTTCTACTGTTTTAATTATTTAAATTGTATTTATTTAATCATTTATTTTATTTACTTACTTTCCCTTCTGGACAGTCTACTTGCATTAAAATAATGTATTGAAAAAAAAATCCCAGATGCAATAATGCTATATAAATCTATATTATAGAAAAATAAATAACTACTAGCATGTCAAAATTATATATTTATAAATATATATATATTTATATTATTTATTTTAGCATAATCCAATATGGGCAACTATGCTTATTATTCCCAGATGTAAACACAAAGGCCCGAAGATCAAGTAACTATCCACATAGCATATCCCGATGTTCATAACAGGTGGAGATGGGTCAGATTATTTATCATTGAAAGGTAGAGGTGGGTCTGCTCATAACGTGTTTTTTTTCCCATGAGTTGTCTTTAAGATGCTCAGTGGCATTAGAGAGTAAATTATGTTGAAAAAAACACAGCGTTTCAGTGCTGTGGCATGGCGCGCACTTCCAAATGAGTTGCCCGTCTGACCTCAGCCAGCCAGCAGCACTGACAGGTGCGCCCTGTTGCGTTGCAGCAGAGATGTCACGGCCTACTGATGCGAGTTACATCACAGCAGCGAGGTGAGAAGTGACACCACGAGTAAGAGCGCCAACAACGTGCTGCGACGTCAGCCGAGGATTTCATGATGTGTGTCTCTGTGGACGACGACACGGGCACTGTAGAAGATGGCCATTTCTCACTATTCAACTCGAAAGACTTATGATTTGACTGGAGACTCACAGATAGATGATTGGAGTCAGGGAGTTTAAGTGGCCGGCCCCAGCTGGCTGGCTGTACGGCCGAGTGTTTACGGTGGTAAGTGGAGTTGTAAAGGTTAGCGGGATGACTTCACACACCAGAGGAAGCCCAGCACGGCCTCAGGGAGCTGTGAACCCAGCAAAAATAATTTCACTGCTATAGCTTTAAGTGAGAGGCTTCGCTACCCTGACGTGAATAAAATTATGTGGGGAATGATGCACGCGCACACGCACGCGCACACGCACGCGCACGCGCACACGCACACGCACACGCACACGCACACACACGCACACACACGCACGCACACGCACACACACGCACGCCAGTGTCTGGGATCCACGGCTGGAGAGGAGTCGGCAGCCTCGGTTGCAGAGCAAGGTGACTTCAAGGTGATTTATGAATAAACCACGCTACCTCTCAAAAACACACACACACTCACACACACACACACACACACACACACACACACACACACACACACACACACACACACACGGTGATGTGTGCCTTCACATAACAAACATGCACATGATATAAGACTGACATTCTTTACTATCCTTAAAACTGACAGCTAAATACCCTGCATGCTACAGCAGACATGGTCTTAGTTGCCATGGCTACGCTGTAACATGGCAGCTTCAGCAGCAGGGTGTGAGGCTGTGTGTTTATGCCTGTGCTGCTTGGGATATTTGAGCTTGCCAATATTGATCTCTAAATATAGGCCCACTAATTAAGATTTTTTTTTCTCTGCTTTTCAACTAACTTTCTTACAATATTTAAAACAACATTCAAAGTTGTAGTTCAATATATTTGTACATCCCTTTATCTCAACACTCTTTTAGAGCATCAGAGGGAGGAGAAGAAAAACTCCAACACTAACTGATTAAAAATCAATAAAGCTTTATAGTATGAAAAAAATACAGAGCACAGGGAAGCAAACCAACGATCAATGTAGACACAGAGAATGGAAGTAACCTTGCCAACATGATCTGGCATCCCTTGCCTTAAAGCCCTTTGATACCAACAGCACTGCATCCTGCCACCATTTTACCTTCAGTATAAAAGAAAAGAGAAACACAGCGTAATGCCGTTTCTTGTAATTGACCCAGTGTTAAGCCCCGATATTTGTGTATCGTGTGCATAGTCTTTATTTACAGCATGCTACAAATATAAAAGCCAAAGACTCTTGATAACAGTGTCACTTCAGTGTGCAGTCGGCATGTGGAGTTTATATAGTTTTAAATGAAGTGTTTGCTTTTGCCAGAGATACATATTTTGTGTATATGTTTTCTGTTTTTGTGTGCACAGAGGGCCCTAGTTTCAGAAATTGTGTTTTAGCAATTGCTAAAAAAAACTGTCCAAAGTCTTTGTCTGGGCACTCCGTTATCCCTTTGGCCAATCAATGACATTCAACCACACATACATGTGTATGTAATACTTTTTTGATGCCAAGCAAATAGGACTCAAAGCAGACATCGAGTGGTTACTCAGATTTCTACTCTTCTTTACTTCAATGATCTACATCAGACGTAACCAAATTTTAGACACATTTTGGATCTTTGACTGCTTTATTTTAATAGAAATGTGACACAAGGAGCTCAAGTTTTAACACTATACTGATACTGGTTAGCTTCACACTATTGAAAACAACAGCAACAAAGGTCTCTGGAGAACTTCGAGGAAATTCTGCTAAAATCAACATTTTTACAGCTACAAGTTTCCAAACAACCAAACAACCAAATATACTATTCTCATCTCAGGTGAGTGCAGCTATTTGTCAAAGTAACTTTCCCCCAGCTCTACTATTAGTCTCTTCCATCTTTATAAAGGAATGACTTCCATCTGCTTGATTTTAAAGTATGTCCTTACTCTTCATTGTTACTAACTTGTATGACACAACCCATAATTCATTACTGCTCTAGAACGAATAAACTGCTCACTTCAGCACATAAACCCCCTGACATGTAGATGTTTAGCAGGTCCAATGTTTACCACTTAGTTAAGCGTGTTAGCATGCTACAGTTAGCTAATTATCCCTAAACACGAAGTACATTGGAAAAATTCTAATTTGAATCTGACAATGGTGCTGGAGGACAGGTCAGAGGATTCATAACATCAAAATAATTTACTGTGGACCATAAATGTGTGTACCAAATTTCACAACAATCAGTCCAATCATTTTTGAGATATGCAATAAAAAAAACTAAATGGAAAAGTCTGGGGATTCCCAAAGTCAGTATGACTCATCATGTCAACAAACTATGGATGGCCACAAAATGTTGTGCCCATCCAGAAGAAGAAGTGAATGTATTGAATACATCCTCTGGGAACCCTGAATATCTGGAGCACATTTCATGACAATCCACCAAATAGCAGTCTGGACATTTCACTGAATCACAAATGTCAACCTCATGGTGGCACTAGAAGACATTTTAGGCATTCACCAAAGTAAGGCAGCTTTATCCTTCGGGGACCATGAATGTTTGAGCACAGTTTTGCAGCAATCCATCAATTAGTTGGTTAGATATTTCAGTCTGGAGCAAATTTGTAGACCGACCGCCCAGTAGACTTTACCATCCCTAGCGCCAATAGAGCAGCTAAAAATGACTCTCGAAAAGAAAGCAAGAAATAATCGAGGCCAACAATACTCAAGCTATTTACAGAGGTAATCATCAAAACACAAGGTGGCTCCATACAACCATCTAAAACCATATTCAACCCCACACACCACCCCTCATCCTGGTGTGTAGCGTAGTGGGCAGTTGTAAAGAGCCAAGGTGAGGTGAGGGGGCAGTTTGATGAAATAAGCATTGTGGTTGGTGGTTGGGGTGGAGGGTTGGGTGAAGATGAAGGGACCAGGACATGTTTCACCCCCTCCCCACTCCGCTTCTCGCAAAAGATAATTGGCTGAGTTTATAGCCTGTCTTGTCTCCAGGTTTGATGTGTGCGCCGGGGCCAAGTTAATTAAATCCCTCTGATTAATCTGCACTGCAGTGAGTTCCTTCTCCAAAAGCAAAAGGGGGAGAAAAAGATTACGAGTGCAGTGGAATGGAAAGGCGTCTGCTGAGACAGACAAACTTTACCTTCCTACTCAGCCAATGACGGGGCTCGGCTGGAAGCCTCACGCAGCGTCCAAACAAGAGCGCTCCCAATCCAAAATAAAGTGACCAGACTGCATTATTCCACATGAGCAGACACAGGGACGCTCCAGCTACCACCACCGAGGAGGTCCACGGGATGTAATTTCCTTCAGCAATCTATCAGATGAAGCTCCTGCCAATATTAGCAGTAAACAAATATGATTGCTTAAACAAGTTGTGCTGGTATCAATTACACACAATTGAAACGTGAATGGAGAAGCTGGATGATAAAACTACTGATGCAAATACTAAAGAAAAGTGATTCATGCGTCTTATTAAGTGGGGCTAGTTGTAAATCTAGTCCGTCAATTAAAATAAGAATGAAGCTAATTAAATAGAAAATACAATACTCAATCTCTATTGTAACCCAAGACAAACAGCTTATTGATAAACTCTGAAGGCTAACTGATATTAGAGCTGAAATAATTAGTCGATTAACTGACCGGTCATCCGACAACTATATTCCACCCATCCATTATTAACCGCTTATCCTGTTCAGGGTCGCGGGGGCACTGGAGCCGATCCCGGCTTACATTGGATGAAGGCAGGGTTCACCTGGACATGTCGCCAACCTATTGCAGGGCACACAGAGACAGGCAACCATTCACACTCACATTCACACCTATGGTCAATTTAGAGTAATCAATTACCTAAGCTGCATGTCTCTGGACTGTGGGAAGAAGCCGGGGGAACCCGATGGAGAACCCATGCTGTCACGGGGAACATGCAAACTCCACACAGAAGGGCCGTCCAGCCAGGGAATTGAACCCTGTGCCCCTCTTGCTGTGAGGTGACAGCAAGAGGGGCACCACCGTGCAGCCCATGACGACTATATTGATTAATTGTAATTTTTTGAGCAATAATACCAAATAAGCACTGCATCCACTCTCTCACACACAGTATGAATATTGCTGCTATGCTGTTAAATGTCAGTGAAAACTGAATATCTTTGGGTTTCAGAGAGAACAAGATGAGCAATTTGCAGACATCCCGTTGGGCACTCAAGAACTGTGATGGGCATTTTATTTTTTTTACTTTTTCATTCACAGAATAAACCATATGCCTAATACCCTTTCAATAATTAATTTTTGTTCTAGTTGTGAATATGTGTATATCTATTCAACAAGCTAAGAAATTAAATAGAATAAACCATATTCAGAGCTGAGACACGAATCATGAAGTAGTTTCTACAAACATCTCACTCATAGTGAACTTATCCACTTGACAACTAAGGGTAATTAATACTTTCTGCACCTGCAGAGCAGGTCAACCTCATGGCTGTGTGTTAAGTATGGAGCTGCAGTCAGGACACGGCTAGCCCAGCTTAGCATAGAGACTGGAAGCAGGAGGAAACTTAAAATGTATCTTGTTTGTTTCATCAGTGGTTTCAGGGGAAGTTACATGCAGGGACTACTTTTTAACGAACAGCAGCTTCCGCAGTCTTGTTGTCATCTTGAGGTTGCCAGGAGACTCCAAGAAGAAATAGTACCGCATCCAACTCCCAATAAAACTACTACTTGTCTTTTTTTTTTGTTTTTGCATGGATTAAACAAAGAAGACTTAATAACCAGTGATCTTTAGAGGTGCTGTTAGGTGGATTTTGGTACTTTTGGACGGAGCTTGGCTAGCTGTTTCCCTATGTTTCGTGTCCTTATGCTAAGCTACATTAAGCGGCTGCTGGCTCCAGCACAGACATCAGAGGGATATCAGTCTTCTCGTCTAACTCTCAGCAAGAAAGCATATGAGCGTATTTCACAAAATGTTAAACTGTTCTTTTAACTTGGCCTTAAATTTGCAACTCTGAACAGAGCGTTCAGGCCACATAACCAATGCTTCTCTTCTATAAAACATGTGCTACACAATTGAAATCGGTATTGTATGTTTACGAGTAAACACTTCAGTTATCTATCTGTGGTGCCCCTCCAACGATTAAACACAGATGCATACATCGTGGGAAGAATTATCACACTCCTGTCGCCCTGCAAACCTCAGGCAGGCCTGTTTACTTACTTGTTCCTCTTAGAATGTGGGCTAATTGGCCCAGGAGGCTTGTCACTATCCTGACAGCACATTCAAACTGAAGAAAAAGGCTTACGCAGGCTTACAACATCCAAAATGATACAAGCACAAGCACGTTCATTCATCCTCTTCCCCCGCAAAACACACACACACACACACACACACACACACACACACACACACACACACACACACACACACACACACACACACACACACATATCTAGCAGTGGCAGTAAACTGGGCTCAGGTTTTTGGGACTTTTGCCTTTGACTGTGTTAAGCAAATGCAGTGCATTATCCCCCCCCCCTCAGTTTTCCCCATTTAAAAGCCTGCAGCGTAGTTGGACTGAGCAAGATGGACACGAGGGGTGGCGGCGAGAGAGTAAATGAAGTACTAAGCAGAGCGGGAGAGCTAACATATAATGCAGCCACTGAGGGTGAAAAATGGTGTGATGAAATGACAGAGGGGGGAGGCATTAGAGGAGAGGGCTAGAAGGGAGAGAGGAGCGAGAGGGGGGAGGCGGAGAGGAGAAAGAGAGGTTGGGGTGTTTATCATGCTGGGGCTGTAGGAGGCTGGGCTGCAGACAGAGCGGCTGGCCCATTCAGAAGCTACTATGTGTTGCAGTAGGAATAATTAGCGTGGCATCCAAGGCTGTTTCACAAAATAACGGGACGTGGGGAAAAGGGACAGCCAAATGAGGAAGGAGAGGAGTCGCCTTCTCCTCCATTTATGGCAAAAGGAGGAGCAGCTTCTCCTCGGGGCTCTGTGAAGCCTGCAGTCTGCAACAGAGCTGGGAACAGGCTGTCGTCTGCACAGGTGGAGGCAGGCGGCAGGGAAGACAGCAAACTGTGGACGCCCCATTATCCACTGATAACTATTAGCTTTTCTTCATATTTCACTGATGTACCTGGATCTGAACAAGACTAAGAGTGTGCAGCCATGCTAGTGGCTCTGTGAAGCTGCACAGCAGTGCTTTAAGCTAAATGCTAGCGCTAGTATGGCGGCATGCTCAAAATGAAAACGCTAATGCTGCTTGCGGAATGTTTCAACACATAGACTGCATATAAGAATTGGACGTAGTCACGGTGATGCCATCTATTGGTTTGTGTACCGCCTTGGCTTGAAGCCTAGAATTCAGCATTTTGGCCATGCCGCCATCATGGCAAAGAATTCAGCTGATAAGATAAATCTTACATGAATGGCAGTGAAACATGCTTAGTAAGAAAGTTAGTTAGTTAGGTAGGGAGGTTTTATTAGCCCCATAAGGAGTACTGACTCAGAAGCAGGGACGGAGCAACCTATTTGGGGCCATGTAGTTTGACTAGAGCTAAAACAGTTAGCATGTTAACCCATTATCTGATTCACAGAAAATTAGTTAGCTATAATTTTACGATTGACTTATAATTAAAGTCATTTTGTGTCAAACATTCACTATGCCCAACTTGTTAAATGTCATAATTAGTCACTATATATATATATATATAGGTGTATATATATATACCTATATCTTTGGGTTTTGAAATGCTGGTTGGAAAAATCAAGGAATTGGAAGTCCAAGTCAAATTGTATTGGACATTGACGAGTATTTTCTCACATTTTATAGACCAAGTAATGGATCGTGGAAATACTGGAAGGCTAATAATTCATTATCATTGATATGAATTGCTTGTTAGAGAGCAAATATTTGAGAAATATTATAATAGACAGATTAATGGAAAATGAAAATAATCCTCAACAGCAGCCAAGGCTTATTTATTTGGGAACAAGCACAACATCTAATGAAGTGATCAGGTCCTACATTATTACATCTCTTGTCTATACGGTATCATTTACATGGTGAAAATGAGTGTTGAACTAATTCATTATGAGCCTTACTTTCTTGAATAATCCATTCATGATTTGGTCAATGAAATGTCAGTAGAATCAAAAATGTTTTGCTCCATTTGCTGGACGCTCTTGCTGCTGTCAGTGATGCTTGTCAAGGTGTGACCTGCTGCCTCCCACTCAGCGGAGCACTGAACTGTACATCAGCTATGGGACTGTAACCAAACTCTGTCCTCATTATTCAACGATGCATTGATTCATTTTACAATAATCGTACTCCATATGTAAACGAAACCATCGGTGAGAAGATTGGCTTTTTCTATATAGTTATATTTGATGTTTGCTATGGTGGAGAGCAGCGCCAACAAACATCCTCCATTAGACATGTAGCAGTGTCCGGAAATCCCTGTGTACTGAACTATGATTTCCGAATGTTAAAATACCAACATGATTTGATGTACATTGAGAAGAAGCGAACCAACTGTAACAATTCTTAGCAATTCCAGTTCAAAGGAAGCCTGATGACAAGACAATACCGATCTCATGGCTGTAGAGTATCTATGAAGCTGAAGCCAGAGACAAAATGTGGTTAGCTTAGCATAAAGACTGGAGGCAGGGAGAAAACAGCTAGTCTGGCTAAAGAGCAAACTCTTTAAAAAACACATTTGAGGTTTGATGGGGATGCTGCATTGTGGAACTATTTCTTGGCTAACAACAGCCGGGCACAGCGTGCAGCTTCAGAGTCATGTTGTCACGGCGACGTTGCCATGTGTGGTATCATCAGGACCCAATAGCAAGATGCTCTGCTCGGCCATCACAATCAAGAGCTGGAGATGTTGCACAGAAGACGGATGGATGAACTGTGTTTTGTCAAGAACTAGTTCCAGCATGTGACTTCACCCAAAACCACAAACAGACATGTTTACATTTCCGTTTGTGTGCACATCAAACAAACAACTGTACCCCTCCCCCCCTGCTTCCAGTCTTTATGCAATGCTAGGCTAACCAGTACTTCTCTCTCCTGCTCAGTCGACCAATTCATCGATGAGCCCCTCATTTCAGCACCGAGAGCACAAAGCACAAACACACCAGTGGAGCCTCCGCCAGCAGAAAGAACACCTTCCCTCACACTCATGGTCGCACGCTTCAGTCAAAACCACAACCGCCTCGAACAAAAAAATAATCAAACGTGCTCGGGCGCGAGGTGGTAAACCCGAGCCGTCTCCTCCTGGCCTAGCAAGCGCACCCCCCACCGACCCCCTGTGTCTTTAAGAAAGCCTCGGTGCCAATGCTGTTACCAGGGCAACTGGTGAACAAACTGCTTCCGAGGCAATTTCCAGTCTAATAATAACTAATCGCGCTGAATGAAAATTCCCCACAAAGACACTGCCCTTTCCCCAAAGAAAGTGGGGCAGGTTTGAGTCACCGGGACACTGTCCATCCTTTCCCTCTCTCTCTCACACACACACACACACACACACACACACACACACACACACACACACACACACACGCACACACACACGCTGAGTCCAGCTGCAGCCGTTCTGCAGCCTACTGTAGCCTCATTGAACTGTGCCTTTTCGTTCAGATGACCGGATTGTCATGCAGCACCTTCTCCATGGGGGCCCGGTAACCATGGAGACGCCATTGACAGTGTAATATGTTAAAAAATGCTAATGTGTTAGTGTTTCAGATGGAATAGGAGGAGTGTAGGGGGAGGGGAGGGGGGGGGGATGCATGCAGGTATGATCACCAGCTCTAACATGATGTTAAATCCCACTCGCCATGTCGGTGCATCTGACAGTGAAGACCACCATCTTAATGCACAGCGCTGCCCTTCCTGTGTGCATCTCCTCTGGAACACAAGCAGTTTATCTCCTTCTAGGTGCAACATGAATAAAGACCCCCCCCCCCCCAACACACACACAACTACACACACACACACACACACACACACACACACACACACAAATCCTCACCGTTGGCAAGGCTATAATAACCTAATAACCTTGCAGCATGGCTTTGGCATGTCGAGACAGAGAAAGGGAAGGGGGGAGAGAGGGAGGGTCTGTTGATATGTAATGACAATGACGCCCTTTGGAGCAAAAAACACCCCAAAAAACAGCTGATGCATTCACATAAAAAGCCACCCATAAAAATAAAAAAAAAACGCGTCTCCAAAACCGTTTAACATCTACCAAGTCAAGGGAGGTTGTCGGACTTACCATTTCGGGATTTAGCCGTGCTAAAATGGCGAAGGTGGACAGTCTGTCACACACGCATTTGGTTCTGAATGAGTCGACTAGCACGGCTTTGCAGCCCCTGGCAGACCAGGATCCCAGCAGAGGGGAGCTGCACGGGAGAGAAAAACACACGTCCGCACGCACGCACACACACACACACACACACACACACACACACACACGCGCGCACACACAGGGAGAGAAGCGATGCGGTGAATAAAGAGACAGTCCCGGCATAAAGAATATACTTGAGCGGCTCAAATCCCACCGCGTTGCATTTGCAGCTATTTAATCCACTTTACATCTCCGCCGGTCGCGGGCGAAGGCGCAGAGAGCGAGGTGAAGGCGGCGATGAGGAGGCTGCGAGGCGGCGTGCTGCAGCTCTCTGCCCGGACACATCAGAGCTACCAACACACTGCCAACAGCCCCGACCATGTATTATTCGTAATATAATTACTGTTATTAGTATTATTATTATTATTATTAGCAGTATTACTATTATTATTAGTGTTATTATTATTAATATTATTATTATTGTTATTATTATTATTATTATTATTATTAATAAATAGTAGTAGTGGTAAGTATTAGTTGGCTAGTAGGCTACTAAAATAATTACTACTCTATATTTATGAATACATTTTACCCATGTTTTTACACCCATAGTATATACATATTTTTTTTACAATACCCCTGCCTTTTAATAATACTACCATTTGTAAACTATAAAAAAAATGAAGGGCATACGACAGTTTATGATGGGTGCTACAAACATGGTCTCCGCAATGATTATCACTTTATTTATTTATTTTGTCAGGTAGAGCAGTTAACAAAGACCGAGCCTGAAAACTTACAAATGCTCCCCATCAGAGCTGTGTTTCCATGGTAACAACCAATTAAACCTGCTGGCCACTGACAATAGATCATATCATAAAAAACAACAACAACACAGGTGTAATTAATAACATTAATAATGGCCAGTTTCAGGCTATAGGCCTACAGTATGATGCATGCTGGTTCACTGACACGTCTTACTGAGACACTCAAATGGAATGGACCCATCTCATTCATTACGCCTGTGCTTTCCCTGCTATATTACAAGGCAACAACAAGGTCTATTAAAGATGAAATTTAATTTCTGATCTGCTCACAATGTTTTGATGCATTTGAGGGAGGAAATGTGTTTTAGAAACCTCAACTTTTTCTGGCGGATGTTTCATAAATAAAAACAAAAAAGGCTGGCTACTGCTACTAGTGTTACATGTGTTCTGATAACTGGGAGCTAATTACTAGCAACACCAAATAGGAATGGTTATGAATAGATTCAAACCGGATTTTGACTTCATCAATGACTTGGTCAAAATAATTTAGAGCTTTGACTTAGCATCTCATCATTCTGAGCTAACAGTATATTTTAGTTTCTTTCATTCCGAATATCTATTTTTTGGTCTGTTCTCCTGGTGGACTGAGCTTCCATATTAGAAATGAGTTTTTTACAAAACTTGTGGATTATTTCCAGTAGAAAATGGTGTCAGTTTATTGTGTCATGAGTATTGCTCCATCACAGTTCTTATCTTGTGGTTAAATGGTAAAAGGACACAGATTTTTCTGTCAGCCCCCAATCAAGCAAAAATGTTGTAAGTCAGTGGTGTAAAGCGTGTTTTCATATGTTTTGTTGGTGAATCAAAGCGGTTTGACACGCTGTGGCTGCAGGGTTTGGTCATTTGCCGCCTCGCAATTAGGCAGAAAACCTCAATTGGACTGGGCTCCTGACACAGACTGGCCTCACACTTCTCCGCTTCAGTGCACAGAGAAATAAAGCAAATAAGTGAAATTGATGAAAAAGCAGCCAAGTGTTATGAATCGCAACGACAGGCAGAAAGACAGATTTCAATTCTCCTCGTGCGAATCAACAGCCACTTGATCGACTTCGATTGAGATCGACTTCATTGAGCAGCAGCGAAGGTTTCGGACTCAAACTTGTACTCCGGCCACTGAATCCTAAATGAGTTGGTCAGGCACTGACAAACAGCCAGCGCTCAGAGTGTCAGCACTCATGATGGTTGAAATCCACAGAGTCATTTTAGACATTCATATACAAATCCAGTTGCTTATTTATGGAAAAGTTGTTTGGGTCAGACTCAGGGAGTTCCATTTCATTCCAACTTTCTTACATCTGGCTTCATAGGAATGTGTCCTATTGTGCAAACAGTTCTTGTTTGCTTTGATTTGATCATATCACGATGATACATCTCTTCTACAGCATTTGCTGGTACGTGATCATCTGTTTCTCTTATTTAGGAAAGTTCACATCCGTCTTCAAAACTTAATTTTGATCTCAACTACACATCTGTAACATGTTTCTGTCACGGTTGTGGTGCTATCGCTGTGACAACATCTGTCCAAAGACATAAACACCTGGCCAGAAATACCCCAAAACCTCTTCTGTGGTAGTTGCCAGGGCCCAGCTGATACACGGTGCAGCCAAATGCAGCGAACATGACGCGGTAGCCTCTCTGGGATATTTGGTTCAAACTCATGATGAAATACAATAAAGTGTAGTTGCATCAGGAGCCTCCAGAACAGCATCAGTCATCGATTCTCCCAGTACGTGGGGCTCAACTGATGATATGAGCGGCATAGTTCACCTCATTTGGTGCTTGGATGACGTCTAATACAAAACCAAATTTCCCACAGGCGTTCATGTTTTTCCTTTCATTTGTCACCTGTCTGTGCACCACCCCAACAACAGCAACAACCAGTGATAACCAAGGATATTTATCACAGCCACAGCCCTCACACATCCACTGGTCTCATAACTTCATAGACAGAGTCTGCCCACTGTGTTTGGTTGTGTGTGTATGTGTGGCGTGTGTGTGTGTGTGTGTGTGTGTGTGTGTGTGTGGGTGTGAGAGAGTTAGCCCCGGGAGGTGACTCAGTGCTGACATTAGCACATCACCTCTAACAGAAATCCAATATATTAGGACTCAGTGCAGTTTCTCTGTGTGGCTGACGTGATTAGGCCTCTCTGTGAGCCTCACAGTGGCCCGCAGACAGTCTTGCCCCACCGTCTAATTGGATAATTACGGTGCCGGTCCAGCAGCCCTGCATGGAAGAATGTCCTCTGCCAAGAACAGGCCACATGGATAAAAAGCAGTCTGCCAGCACAGAGGAAATATAGGAGGCTTATATGTAAAAAGACATGAGGAGGAGGAAGCCTGCTTGATGTCTAGGTTCCGAGATCATGTACAGGGATTATCTGCGATACAACACAAGTTCATATCTGAACTTGAAAAATTTACTTATTTTAAATTAAAAATTTAAATTTTTAGTAGCTTTATTTATTGTCGTGTTGATATGTACCCTGATTATGATTCTTAATACTTATTAAAATGTAACATTTAGAGTGCTGCAGGAATGACGTAATTTTTGGTTTAAAGCGAAAGTTAGTTCCCCCGACAAAAAGCCGATGGAACTTTCCATTAGATGTTGTATTAATGCAGAAAATAAGCTCTGTGGCAAACAAACGTTTATGATGGATACACGTTTTGTTCAGCAAGATATACAGACACAATTTCTTTTGATTTTTTTTAAAGGTTCAATGCAATCAACAGAAGGCTATAAACGACTCACACCATGGTCACATGACTTCACGTCACCACCACGAAGCTAAAGGCGACTAGTGTTCTAGTGATGACGCTTAGCTCGTTTAGCCACTCGTTAGCAACCGCCTTTTTTAAGACACGTAAAAGTTTCTAAATTCCAGAAGGATGTATTTACTGATGCATTTTAAATTGCAGAAGCAAACTTAAAGATCTCTAAAGCTGGTGTTCACCACAGACATTATGTCAGTCAACCACCCAACAACACATTAAAAAAAACATTGACTTCGAGCCGAGAGAACCGGAAGTGCAAAAAATGCTGACTCATTTCCTGGTTTTAGGACTCGTTCCTGCAGCACTCTAAATAATCATCCATTGATTTGACTGATCAGTTGAACAGTCACGGGGTGCTCGACGCGGCCAAAACAAGGTGGATGAAGTCATCAGGGTTATCTCGGCTTGAGCGTGGGAGACTACACATCTATAACAGAAACCATGCACCTTGGGGACATGTCACATTGCATTATGGGAATTGTAGGATCCAGGGTTTTTGAAACTTGACCCATATACCAGGGACTTAAAGTCAGTATTTCTGTGCCTCTGCTGCTTCGATTTGAACTGTTTGTTTTTATTTTATCTTTCTCTTGGAAGTCCCCCAACTTTATTGAAGTGTAATACCAGAATGTTGGAGAAGCCCTATAAATATAGATTTTTACATTTCAACATAAAACATAAAAAAAGAAATGAACATACAGCCCACTGCTTATCATCTTTACTGTAAAAATCTAAATCAATATATTGACTGACTGTTAGAATTTATTTTATTGCTTTCTGAGAAGGTACGTTTAATTTACTGCACACTTATAATAAAATAAGATCAATTGAGAACGTGTGATGTGGACGAATAGTGACAAACCCACAGACAATGATCACCAACCCTGCCTTTCCCCTCAGCTCTATGGAGCATTTCACCATCTTTAAGCTCATTCTGAAGGTTTTCTGGTTTGCAGTAGTTGGTTTTAATCCAGTCTCACCCCCTGTACATTACCTGCAAAGCACCAAACAGCTTGCTATTGATAACACAACCAGCAGCAAAAATGTGTGTGTGGCACAAACTTGGGCTTTACTTAACGTGGCAGCTGCTACCACAGTCGGGGGGGTCAACATACATAATAGACCGCAGAGTTTTGCCTCGGTCACGTTTAGGGACGGGCCAGAGAATTCTGCTGAACCAGACTTTCAAATCCAAGCAGACACACAAGATAATCCTGAGCAGAATACAAGCTGTTTCTCTATCAACATCCTATTCCAAAAATAATTTATGTGATTGTGTGTACAGCAGAAAAAGGAGTTTTGTCTTTAAGATCCTATTTATTCAACCCGTTCTCATCAAAACTCGTCAAATACAAATACTTGGGTGTAAACCCACCCGCGTCACTACTGCTCTGAGCAGCTGATGTAGTAAAAAGAGTGAAGGAGTCAGATCAGGGAGGGCGTGAGGGGAGGATGGATGGGTCAGACAAACACAGGACTTTCACCCAGGACACCTCTGTTCGTGTTCAGTGTGAAACCAAGTCAACGTCGACTTATCTTCCCATAGTTTTGTACATAAATTACGCACTTAACTAACGCCAGTTACTTAATAAACATGTATTGTTTTACACAAACCACGATCTATTCCTGAGCCTAACCAAGTAGTATTGTTTCCTAAAATTAAAAACTAAATAAACCTACATTAGAAGTTTATAAACTATGCATGTAACAAGCGGAAACTGACACTAGAGGAGAACCAAGATTGTCATAGTTTGAATTATGTAGAAAGCTAATATTTTCCACATCACTGTGGTACTAAAACAGCGGTTGTGTCATGGCCTACTGTAGGTGAGCCTTACTCTTTTGTAAACAAGGGGATGCAGCTGGATTGTGACCAGATACGTAGGTAAAACTATCCACAGGCTGAAGTCAGTCAGATGAGAGGGTATTCGTCGATGCCCTGTCTCTCAAACAGCTGGTGAATTGGCTGGCAGAATGGTTCAGCGTGCTTTGAATACAAACAGAAGGATGTGTGCAGTCTGTCACCTGTAATGCAGCCACTTTCTATTCAGGAGTACTTGTAAACAAACATGCCCCCTGCCCAGTGAACTCCACCTCCTCCTCTATAATTGTATTACAGCAATTGATGAAAATTAAAGTCCACAGTCGTCCGCTCCAACATCTTTGATGAATTGAGGCAGTTCCTCAACATCAGCACGGACTCTGTAAATTAACTGAGACAGCAAGATTGATTTGCATGATCAGAAGAGAGGCTAGTGAGTGAGTGCAGTCTGGTAAACAATGTCTGGCCTATGCAGGAATACCTCTCTCTCTCTCTGGTTTGAGCTGCTTTGGAGTCACACAAGTTCGGTTTGATTTTGGTTTTTCATAGAACCAACCATACGTGGATTTACATTTTTTAAAAGTAGTAGTATTTAATATTGCAGGGCTCTTGTCTACAAGCAGCAGTGGGCGGATGTTGAGAAGAAGTGGTAAAACTGGGTAGTAATGTTCCAGTTTACATCCATGTCTGTCCAAAATGTCATTACTTCATAATTTTATCCTCTTAAGACATGTTTGTGAAATTGTCATGAATACCATAGGAATCCTTGAGTTATGTGGAAAAACGTCAGTTCAAACTTGAGTGCAAGTGAACGGTGTTCCTGAGATATCAGGTTCAGAAGAATGGACCGGACAAACCGATGGACGTACGGACAAACGGATGGACAACTTGAAAACATAATGCTTCTGGCCACGGCTGTCGCCGGCATGCAGGCGTGAAAATATTCAGAGCTAATCTCCAACCACAAAATAGAGGGATTAATAGAATTGCATGTGCATGCTGTCCTGCAAAATGTTCCTTTAGTAGACAACAATGCTGGCTCAGCTAGACGAGTGTTACAGGTGATTTAACAATGTTTTCAGCCACAGCAAAGAAGTCTTGCTTGAAAGTAAGTGACTTCACCTGGTATTAATAAGCTTCCCGGTCATCTCAACTGTGCCTGCATCGTGATTGGATCCCAATATAAAAATCTTTAGCTCCTGTATGAGACGCATTGGGCTTTCAACTAGCTCCAATGTAAAGCCATCCGCATCATTATTAGACAGTCAAAAACAACGTGTTGTTTGTCTTTGTGTTCACAACATCAATTTAAATTCTACTTCACAAACCTGGTAATATTAACCCAAGCCATAATTATTCCTCCTAAACGCAACTAAGTGGGTTTGTTGCCAAAATCCAGTCTGCAACCTCCGGTTCTGAGAAGTGAAGCCAATTATTAGGTTATTATTATAATAACTTTTATAATAATTAATTATTAAAAAGATTCAAAAGATTGTATAGAGGTCTATGAGAAAATGATTCTCTATCTCTCTTGATTTATTACCTCAGTAAACATTGTAATGATGTTCATTTCATAAATGATGGTCCATTTAGAGTCAAATAGACCATAAAGCAGGGTATGCTTTAGGGCGGGGCTACCTTGTGATTGACAGGTCGCTATCAGAGCCGTATACGGCGTCTCTACGTCACTCCTCCTAATATGGTGACTTCCGTTGACTGGTTGCAAAAATCCAAGATGGCGACGGCCAAAATGCCCGAGCTTGTGACTTCAATATGTCAGTCCACAAACCAACGGGTGACGTCATGGTGACTACGTCCACTCCTGATATACAGTCTGTGGCGAAACCTAAGCGTAAGTGCTTTAGTTTGAATCCACAGCACGGGGTCCTGACCAAGTGCCAGGATGTGACGAGTGGTGGCGAGAACGGGTTGTGTATTCACGTATTCATAGTGCATCAGGTAAGAAGTCCTGTATATAAACCAAAGTAATAATGTTGCTGTGAGTGAGAGCGACAAAGACAGAAAGACGCTGCAGATGTTCTCCTTATTGATTTCAGGAGATTGAAGTGTGGAGCAAGTGAAGGCCCTGGCTGCCTCACAGCTCTTATCAACATGACAAGGACGCCTCCACAGATTCCAATTTCTCTCCCAAATATTAACTCATTAATCATAGCTGCTGTCCAAGATGGATTTTAATTTTGCATTGAACATGTCTCCCCCCCCCCAACCTCTCACCCAAACACCAGTAGATTACATTCTTTGTCCTTGCTACGTTTCTGCCACTGTCTCTCCTGCTGTGTCGTCTCTTATGCTTGATGGTGGTGACATGACATTGAGGAAGGAGGCGTGTTAGGCTTTATGAGAGTGTCACTAGATGGAAAATATATTTCTCTTCGGCATTTTAGTTGATGAGAAATTAAATTGGGGGGAACAAAAACATATTCATTAGATTTGTAACAAAACTGCAAAGTCACCGAGGATCGTCAGCAGACTACAAAGCTTTATAAACGTCCCTTGTTTATTAACATTATATTTCTCCATTTATTTATTCGATTCATGGTGATATTGTTTGGGAAACGTATGCCCTTCCAATCTTCAGAAATTTTATTTGCTGCAAAAACAATTTGTAAGATTAGCAACTATAATAAGGCCTCTCTTCCTTTGCTCAGGGAACTGAATATTCTCTCAGTATATGCAATACACATTAATCAGACGTGTGCTCATTGCTCATATATAGATATATTTTCTTGCCTTTTTCTCTACCATCAGTGTTAAGCAACTTCTTCAAATTAAATTCCCAAATTCCCTCATATAATACTAGACATGTTGATCATCTTCCTTTTTATCAAACCAAACATGGCCGGTACTCCCTCAGGTATCGTGTTTTTTTTTTTTTTTTGATTATCTGGATTTCATGGCTTATGTGTGTGCAAATAAAATAGAATAAAATAAAATACCAGCGGCAACATTATCATTTAACACGGTTTTCAAATAATAATAGATAGATACGATATATACCATGAATTGATTAGAGCTGGTATACAAATAACGAGACAAGACTTCAATAATATGGCATATAGAAATAAAAAAGGGAGTAATGGCTCACATGGTTCATTATGTATACTGTACATTTCCACAACACTATCTATATAGTGGCCGACAACAACAGTCATGTCACTCTCACCAAGCCACAGCTCTGAATTCCTGTACTACTTTTGTAATCCCTGTTAATCTGCTGTCCATGAATGTCAACACTTCCTGCAGCTACTTAAATATAAAGGCCGACCAGAAAAGGGAGGGACTGTCGTCACTGAGCGACGGCCCTGTGAAGCTTCTAATGAGTACGGCCTGCAGGAAATGACTTTCACTGATGTGAGCTTAACACCAAATGGAAAAAAAGACAGAGTAGAAAGGACTGGAATTAAAGAGAGAAACTCACAGCAGCAGAAGTGCATTTGATCACATGAGCACATTTAACTTTGATATAGGAGCGTATTTAACTTGTTTATTTTAAGTTGAATATTTATCTGTAAATCTGCAGAGCACCTCCTGACTTTTACTGTGATTGAGAATGGGCCTTCATATTGATATAAAGTCAAATTAAATAACATAATACTTAAACATGAAATCTATAATGGCTAAACTCAACTCAAGAATTGAGCAAATATGACAAATGTAATAAAGGCCAAATAAATATATTTAACCATTTAACCATTTCACCATAATATTATTTAACCAAATAAAGGCCTGGTTCTCTCTGAGCGTGTTGTCTCAACCGTCACTTTGAAGCTACATTTATACATATTTATATATCTTATATATTCCATTTCTCAATATTCTGTCCTTTTCCATCCCCAAATCGCCTCCATCCGTGAGTTTCACTCTGTGTCTTGCTCTAGGTCTATATGTGCCAAGCCAAACTTCTTTTAATCCTTAAGCCAAGAATGTTCTGCTTTTCGTCTCTGCAACACAAGTGTGCGCACCCATCTAAATGCAAATGTCCAAACCTGCATTGCAATAAGGCGGCCAAATGTTTGCCTCTTTCTTTCGCCTTCACTATTTCCCCCGCTCGACGCTCACAATCCAACACGCTCACACTATTTTCTTGTCTTAAACAAGTAGGGCACTTTAAGCGCGAGGAGCAAACGAGCAGTGCTTTCAATGTGGCCACAGAAGCAGTAAAACTGTTTAATATTTATTTTGTGTCTCGCTCGCCGCACTCTCTCTTTCCCTCAGTAGACTCCGAACTGCTCTCTGTCGTACATGTTGATGTGTGTGCGTGGGCTGGTAGGGGGAGGAAAGCTGTGAGCGACACTTTTAATTTTCCACATGCTGCATCAGTGTCGTAGCAGGCGCAGCGCGGGGTTAGCGTTTTCCCAGACAAGAGCTGCGGAGCTGTCCAACACACTCAGCACCGCTCACTGGGGAGCAGTGCACTGGCTTTGTCAAGATAAAAGGAAAAAAAAGAAAAACACAGTGACCAGCCATGGAACCTCCAGAGGGAACATGATGGCTCTAAAACATCCACTTGGTGTACCAGGAACTTTGTTTTGTAGACTACATATGTGTATTGAATAATTACAAATGGAATCTGGACCAGCGTCAGCTCAGCTTGCTAGAATCAAACCGTTTGACTTGTTGTCTGCGGGAGAAATGAACCTAATGTGAGATCATTTGAACTCATATTGTTTATTAACCCTAAAAAAAAAGAAAACTGAACACTTGCCATTTTTGGTCATGAAAATGTTCAACGGTTCTTTCTATGACATCTTGAGAAAAGTTACTCTTAATTTGTCATATGTTTTCCGACGAAAAGCAGCAACATGGGCTAATTTCCGTTTGTAACATGCACACGGTCAACCGAGTTAGGTTGGTTAGGTTTAGGAAAAGATCATGAAATACTTAGGTTTAGGCAACAGAACTACAGAGTTAGGTTTAGGAATAGATCTTTGTTTGGGTTTAAATAACTACAGAAGTGCCGTTACTAAAGTACGCAAGTTACGTGACAAATAAGTCAATGTTGACTTCTCATTTCACACGGGGAACGGACAGCGGCCTCCTGGGTCAAAGATCGGTTAATGTTTGATCCATCCTCCTCCTCACCGCTCCTCCAGCCCGCCCTGTGTGGGAGGTCTGGTTCACGTTTACGTGGATCACATGACATTCATTAATTTAGAGGTAAATCTACAACAATTAAAACTTCAAATTTTAAAAAGCAAAGTAACAAAGCATATTGGAAATATGATTTTATGTTTGTTTCATGTTTTAATGTAAGAAATATCAAACCATACAGATATGATGGTTTTGTCTGCTGCAATTTTTGGGCTTTTTAGTGAAGAGGAAGCTCAGTGGATGTTTAAGTTATGTATATATTGATTTATTTACTAATTGCTGAGCCTCAGTCAAATATGTCATATTTCCATTAAAGTTTGTCCACCAAACTCATCACTACAGTCCAACATGTTCTGAGATATTTTGACTTTTTTTCCATCAAATTTTTTTACGCAGGTTTTTCTTAATGCGCATATTGAAAATTAGCATGAAACGGGTAAACGGAACATACATATGTTTGCTTTTCTTGGACTCTTTATTTGTGTCAGGGACCAAATGTTTTTGTGAGTCCTCAAAATCTGAACTAAAAAGGCCACGAGAGTCAAAGAGGTTTGTCTTCTGGGGAGAATAAATGTCGTCAGCAAATTCAACGGTAATCTGACTTTAACATTGGGGAAACCTTTAGTTTGATGGTGGAACTAAAAGGATAATAATCAGGTTACCAAATGTGTTGAGGTTCGTCCTCTGGGGAAGATGAACGTGCATTTCATAACAATCTTGCGATTCGTTTCCTACAGCATCTTGCTTATGACTTTAGTATTGATCAGATGTATGGCAGTTAGTAATTCAACCAAATATTAGTTACTGGCAGCATTAGAGTAATATTTTTAGCAGTAGAGGCTGAAATATCCTGCTGTTGAGTCCCTAGTATGGATATCATACAAACAATAGGATTGCAAACAAAACAGCTTCCAAAGGGTCAATGCAGGTCCACACATGAGCACGTTAGGCTGTAATCATGGTCAGATGACAAATCAACAATATGGTAAATCTCACTTGTCGTTCTCGTCCCAGGTTAAGCAGGTTTGGTTGATGGTGCCCTAATGGACGGGGAGCAGAAGCAAAATCACACATGATCACCATGACAGAGTACCGGCTATACATCAGAATAAAATAATAGCTAAACAACTGAAATTGCTTCAAGACGAAAGTCACTCACGTTGTACAGGTGAGAGAACTCAACTACAACCGGAGCAGAGAGGGAAGGAGGGCTGGGCTTGATGGTCACGGACAAAACCTTGGAGTTGAGGACTGTGCTGTTTCTAAAGGAAGAGAGAGAAAACGTCAGAGGACATAGTCATAGTGCCTCTTTGAGCTCAATGCTAGCATTGGCATCCCAATGATGATGCTAACTTGCTCATATTAAGCAGTTACATTGTTTACCATGTGAGTTAACATACCAGTTATTAGTATATTATCGTGCTAATCATTTCTAATAAGAACGTATGTATATGGGGCTGATATTTGGCCATTAAAAAAAGAAATTGGATAAATAACATTTTTTACCTGATGATGACACTAGATAAAAAGTCAGAGCATCACCAAGTCATTGATGATGGAAGATGTGTTGTCCTAAATAAATATCTGTTCCCAAATGCTGATCATTCCAGAAGACGTTTCACAGAGTAAGCAACTTTTATCTGCTGGGAAGCACCAACAGCAATAGGATACTTTTAGGTACTAAATTTCATGCCAATCAATCACAAAAATGTCAACCTGACAAATCAATAGGATACATAATCTGGGGCCCATAAATGTCGGTACAATTGTTGTGCGAATCCATCTGGTAGATATTTCACATGCTGAAATGTCAGAAAACACCAATGTCATTTGGAGTAATCCTCAGGGTACCCTGAGTATATGAATCAAATTTCAAATTGTTTTGTTAGTTAATTTAATATTATTCTATTTATATATATATATATAGTGCATTTTTTATATTAATATTGCTTTACCTGTATGTACATGTATATATAAATGCTGCTGTAGCGAAAAACTTTCCCCGTTGTGGGATTAATAAAGTAACTATCTATCTATCTATCTATTAACAGGTGGAGGAAGAATTTCACTACAAACGGTGACATCCATAGATGATTCTATAAAAGCAAAAATGGACAGATCCATATTGCATTTAGCAACTTCAGGAGCTGTTCACATGTTCAGCCTTTTATCCAAGTTGTTTGGAGGGTTGCACTCCTGCTATGCCTGCCGTTGCTAAGCAACCAAAACCCGCATGCTGTGATGATGATGATGATGATGATGATGATGATGATGATGAATTTAGCAGTAAGCCTCTATGACTAAACTAAACAATGTCAAAACAAAGATTGTAAAGCTGCGGATAGCGCTGCATTCAGATGATTAACGACTCCATCTATTTACTATAAAACTGACTGCCAGCTGTGATTGGATGTTCCTTGTCACATGACGTGCAAGAGCAACACCATCGCGGTGCACAAACTTTCAAAAGCGCCTAGTTTTCAGGATGTGCCCAGAGATAAAAGTAGTTCAGCTTTTGGAACGCCGTAGCGCATGTCATGTCATGTGACGAGCACCAACCAATCACAGATAGCAGATGTCTTTTTTTTTTGTATCTTCCTTAAATATCAGTCCATGGTAAATATGGAGTTAATAATTTTTAGTGCAAGGCTACCCACAGCTTTACGATCTGTCCCGAGGACTATTTCACGCAAAAAAACGCGTCATTGTGTCCGGTCTGCTTACAAACTAGCATCAATACCACCTCAATTGCTGAATGAAAAAAATTAAATATGGAACAGATTATTGACTCATCTGCTTCGGCTGAGCTCGCCTTAATCGCCGTGCTCAGCTCCAGAGCAGACATGTAATCCTACCTGCCGAGTAAACCCTGAAGAGTTTAAGGATTTCTCTCGCATCTGAAGCGGTCCACATTGTCTTTCAATAGCTTATCTTTCAACATTTTGGGGGCGTTCTATTTTTACATTCCCCCTGCCTGTTTAGTATGCATTGCAATTTCTGCTTTTTAGGTGCTATCAATCATGCGGAAGGAGACAATCGGGGGAAAAGTGATTTGCTACTGGAAGTACTGACACCGAAAGCTTCCAGTCGGCCAAACATGTTCAACAGCCCATGCTCAGTTCTCCGGCTCCTCACATCCTCACTGTATCCTGTACGCACAATCGCCCTCTCACCATTCCAAAACACAATCAGTCAACTAAAATGTTTGTGTCGTCTAGTCTCTTGCCTCAAACTCATCTCCTTTTTTTTCTTGAGGGGCGGGGGTTGGATTCAAATGCAGAAAAAGGATGAAAAGGAAAAGAAAAGAGAGTAAAGTAGAGCTGAGAAATATGGAGAGCAGTAGCAATCCAAAGAGTCGGTGGGAGGACCGGTGAGAGTGAGGGTCTGCTTCATGTCCCTGTTTCCATATGTTACCAGTTCATTAAGTGCTTTAACACATTATCATAATAACCAAAACAACCGCGGTCATAGACAACAAGCTTTTGCACACAGAAGCATGCGTTCAAGTATGCACACACACACACACATACCCAGAATTACTCAGAGCCACACGCACACTGCTGTGTTAAAATGTATGTTAATCATCAGCAGCGACTTCCTCCAAGAAATCCCTTCCCTCATAGAGATTAAAGACATGCACGAGGCCACCCACTGCTAGTGTGCCGCTGTATCTGCATCAAATCCTTGTTTTCATTTCGCTGCAGCACTGATGGAAAATGCTCCCGACGATCCGCAACACTCAGCACAGTCTTGTAGTAGAAGCAGGAATATGGTTTCACAGTATCAGTGACGCTATCACTGTGTGGCTGGTTTATTAAAGGCGGTGCACACTGTTTCACTGTGTGGCTGGTTTATTAAAGGCGGTGCACACTGTTTCATTGTGTGGCTGGCTTATTAAAGGCGGTATTCAATATTAATTGAATCCAATATTGGGTAATCGTTAGTTGTCAAGTACTCTCGTCAAGTGACTTGAATACTTTAAAACCAATTGGATGTGTTTTCATCAAAAATGATCACCAAAGTGGCTCCATTGGATTAGTTGGAGTGATTTTATACTCAAAGAAGTTTCAACTACCATCCTTGACTGTAACAATTCTTGGAAGACAAAGGCCTTGTTCAGACCTGGCATTAACATGCAAATGCCTGATGAAAACACAACATTTTTTTTGATTTTGCTGCTTCAAAATAAAAGCTATTAAATAACAAGATAACGTGGGACATTTATTGTGAAGAATCTAAGTGAAAATGTATGTATCACCGTTTTACCGGTGCTTTGTTGGCGCCTAGTCTTCAATAAAAGGTAGAGTGAGAACAGAACAGGTAGCTCGTCTGCAGCCAATGCTGGCTGGTCTGTGAGGCTGTACTCGGTGAGCTAAATGCTAACGTGCTAATGATGCTAATGATGACAACATGATGATCTTTAGCATGTCTGTGAGCATTTCAATTAGCAGTACGCAGAGGAACTGCTGAGGTTTATGGGGATGTTTCGCAGGTATCTGGTCATAAACCAAAGTATATGTAGAAGTAATTAACGTTAATAAAGTTCATCCTGAGGGGGACGTGCATGTCTGTGCAAAATTTCATGGCAATAATTCCAATTGAGATATTTCCATCTCCGTCATGGTCTGCCAGTTATCGTGTCATTCACCATGAAAACTAAACAAACTGATGTTTTTCTTTTTTTATGTTTTATCAAAGCATTTTTGCAATATTACTTTTAAGTTTTCCTTGGAAACATTTATTGTTCCACTAATGGCCAAATAGCCGAGACCAAAAAATCCAATCCATTCTGTTGCATTCCTGTTAAGTATTCCACGGACCTGAACTAAACTCAAATACATTTTGTTACATTTATTTTCATTCCCTGACTTCCATATCTGAATACACGCCTCTAAATTCCGTTGACAGTAACGTATTTTTCATGACCAGAGGGGAACGTGGTCAACAATCAACAAAGCCTCGATAATCTTCCAGTTGTGGTTGTGAAACAGTCAGCAGTCTTACCTCTGTTGAGCCAGAATGCTGCCCAGGTTTCTGTACAGGACGATGCCGGTTACAAACGTCGAGGACTCAGCTGCATCTGTGTAGGGGAAGAACACACACACACACACACACACACACACACACACACACACACACACACACACACACCCACACACACACACACACACACACACACACACACACACACACACACACGCGCACACACACAGAGCAGGGAGGTCAAAGTCAAAATGAGACAGGAGTGTTTTGGAGGCGTGTTCAGAGAGACTGAATGGTCCGGCCTCTGTTGGTGCGTCGGCCTGCTAAAGAAGAGAATGCAGGTCAGACATGCTGCCTCCACTGCTCCAGCCCCCGAGAGCTCTTTACACTGGAGTTGGCCTACATGACTAGTCAGCTATAAACGCTATCTCCCTCACACACACACAAACAGAATCTCCATAGTGACAGACAGCAGCACAGTCTGACACTTAAAAAAAGAAAAGAAAATCAGACAAAAAAAAAACTAGAATTACCGCCTAGTGGTTGTACGCCTCCGCCAACCAGTCTCAGTCTCAGTTTACACCCACGTCTGTCCAAAATGTCATCATTTTTGTTTCATTTGTATGCTTGAGTTATTGCCAAAAACGTGTGTCCTGAGGTCACAGTGACCTTTGACCACCAACATTTAGTGCAAGTGGAAGTTTGTGAAAAAAACAAACAATAAAACAGTGGTCAGTTTCATCATCTGCCCATGTACGAGAGGTCAGTCCGCGTGCAGCCCAAAATATAGGACTGTGCTGGACATGTGCTTGTGCAGTAAGCGTGGACCATACATGCAGTCAAACATGGGTTAACACTCACTTTCATACAGACACAATGTAGCACAGACAGTAGTAGTAGTAGTATTCTGGAAGCTTAAAACATTATTTCTTGCTTTCACAATGAATTAGATACATATCATAACATCATATGCATCTTCGATCTCTAACTATTTATTTGCAAGCTAATAAGATGTCTTCCTAATTCTTAACTACTCATTTGCTTGTTCTCACTTTTTGTGACATGTTACATTTAATATATTTAATATATTTCCATACCCTTGTAACACACTTTAAATTGTCTTGTCTCTCAATGGTGCTCTGTGAATAAATTACCTCGGGTTGCTTTGCTACTCTGTGAGTATCTCTGGTCTTTTTTTCCTCTATCTTAAAGGGCACTTTGTATAATGCGGGGCTAAAATCACATAAATCAACTGCCAAGGGCACCAAACACAGCCTGAGCAACTACTGTGTCAGAATTACAACAGAAAATCAACCTGAGTATTGGTTTACAGCACAGCCAAACAAACTGTGGCCCCGGAGGATTCTGGCCTCATGTTTGTTTTAATGAAGGCTAAAGAGGGCAGTCAACATGCCACATGGTAGTACTGAAGTCATGATCCAAAAACACCTACAAAACTGTTACAACTGTAAAACGGTACGTGCATGCATCTTTTCCCTTTTAATCCCTCCTGCAAGGCTGCACAATTTAAATCCTTTGTGGAAACGTCACCAGTAGCAACCGAAAAGTACAATGTAGAGAGGCAATTACAGAATGCAAATGCAATGAATGGCTAAATGTCAGCCACTAATAGTACGAGAAGTAGGACGCGATTGAAATAGTTTGACTTTAAACTCTGCTGGACCCACTGGTGTGAGTAGAAGAAAGGTTAGGGCTCACTCTGATGGAAATGTCCCTGAATGAAAGTATCATGATGGGGGTGCTGGACTAAGAGATGGACTGACTGAGTCCAACATCACATCCACAACCCTGCATAAGGGCGGTGAAAAGGATATGAAGTTTCTGATCGGAGCGCGGTGCTTCACCATGGCTACGTGGTCATGAGTTACGTGTCTGTGGCCTGCATTTAGTTCAAGCTGCTACGAGTGTGAGAGTTTTCATTCTGTGTTGAGATTTTTGCAATGTCCCTGTGAACAAAAGCGGTAGTGTTTCTGAGCACCAGGGTCCCTTTAGAAAAACTCTAAATCTACAGCAGCAGGATCTGACAGTCTGCCCCGCTCAGTCCTGGTTGCGGTTCTGCTGTGCCTCCCTTCCCTCCATTGGGCCCAGCAATACGGCCTGGGTCTCCAGCAGCGTGGTGCCGGATTTGGCTCCCAGCGGGGACCGGAGGGGCAGCGAGGAGAAGCTCTGCAAATGTGAAATAAGATAGAGCAATGGGTCGACATCATTTCTGCCCTCACGTCATCCGACGCCATTCGTACTTCCGGTGGGACATCTATCGGCTAATATTGATCTGTGCGTCTCTACAGCTCTCTGTGGGAGAGCGCCCCCTGCTGCCGTCGTGGAGCACCAGAGCGGTGCCAGCAAATGGAAGAAATTTGTCAAAACTCAGACTGCTGGACTACATGAAGGCTGCAGAAAGCCCCGGGGCGACGAGAAGCCTCTCTCTTTCCGGCTGCAGTGTCAAAGGCGAAAAATAACACAACTCCATCTGCCGAGCCATCTGAAGACATCCAGCTCTTCTGCTCCAGCAACACAACATCGACAGCCCGAGAGCACGGAAGCAGTGTGCCAGGCAGCATGCAGAGGCTGTAGCTCCCGGGCAACAGCTGAGCTCCCATGGGCATCAGGGACGAACCGGGTAAGATGAGTGGATGTGTGTGTGTGTGTGTGTGTGTGTGTGTGTGTGTGTGTGTGTGTGTGTGTGTGTGCGGGGGGGTAGGGGGTGGAGTATTATGTGTCCTGCTCATCCACTCTTTGGCTGGCCCATCCAATATGCTCAGCCAGATTGTCTGTGCCCAACAAGAGCAAGCCTGCAGGGACTTCAACCAGCGATTCGATACGCTATGTGTCTGTGAGAGAGACGGTTCAGAGCCAACTATCTGTCTATATACATTTGTTTGAACGGCGCATGTGCCTGTATGTCTGTATGCGTGTGTGGAGTGTGCACATGGACAAGGTTCTTCGCTCACATGGCGTCGCACGTGTAACGGGGGGGTTGTGGGGGGTAGTGGGGGGTTAGGGGAGGGGGTTGGGGGATGAACTGCAAGGCTATAGTTCATGACACAAGCACAAAGTCAGAGACACATGGCGCGGCTCTGGTCTGATTCCCGCTTCAACGCGTTTCGGCTTGCACGGAGGATTCGCCGCGGCGGCGGCGGCTCTTGTCAGCCAGTTAGCGGTGAGAGGAAGTGGACTAGAAAAACTCCATTACCTCCCGACAGCTACGCGCGTGCAGAGAACGGGGCAAACATCATGCAAATTTAACTTGCTTCTTGCCACGCCGTCAGGTATTATTTTGATCACCAGCGTGTGCGGTCTCTTGCCTCTTAATGGAGGCAAGAGGGAAGAGGGAAGTTAAAACAAAAATAATTTCACTTTGTCTCTACATTAATTTGACTTGCGCCATGACATATATTTGCTTTATTATTGCAGGGAAACGGCATCCGAGGAGACGAGGTGTCTGTGGGCCTCCTCGCTGTGTCCTCCGTCTGGTTTAATGAGGAGCCTTCTCTCCTCAACGTGTTTTCTATGAGTGGGTCCCCGTCTTGTTTATCTAATGCACTATTCCCCCGATCAACAGGTGACAGCAACACAAGACGTGCTGCAATGCACCAGCAAAGGTTGTACAGACTGCTAGCTGGTAAACGAGAAAAGACACGTCCTCCACACGTCAGACCTCAAAGATACCCACAATGCATGCGTTGGGGAGTAACGCTGCATGCAAACCTAACTTTGTGATTATTTACATGGAAACTCCACAGGGCCCCTTCATACTGAGAGGCCTCCACTGGTGTGAGTGTGACTCCATGTGGAGAAACACTGGAGGAAAATAACAGACACAATAGAAGGTCTGAGTTTTCTGCTGACGTCTGCACAACGGGTGGGTTACAATAAGGATAAACCCTGACTGCAAAAATGAAAATTGAGTAAATAATGGAGCGGACACATCTTAACACTGGTCTGTTACGGATGAATGTAAAATAAGAAACGAAAGGCTCACCAGGAGCCGCGTTGGTTGAGTCCTGCATGTGGCTTACGGAGCTAAACACATCAGTGGGGTCCTTTCAGTTAAGGTGACGGTTAAATGTTCATTGTTGGGTTACGCTGCACTTTTCTTTCCTTTTGTGCCTCACTGCATGTAAATGTTCACTAGGGGCCGACTAGAAAATTGTAATATGATGTTGATGTGTGTTTTTGTTATCTCATAAAGTCACAATTTGTGTATTTGCACTTTAAAGTCGAGATGAATGAAAAAAAAAAATCCTTTTTAACCCTTTTAGATCACATCCCCGTCATACTGTGCACAAACAAAAATATATGTATCAATAAAAAAAAATAATCTAGTGATTCCTACTTTTATGTAAAAACTCAATGATCTTTTCTTCCTGTCAAACAAAATATGATGTTAACTTACGTAAGCTAGTGATACTAATATCATGACATCCGTCAGTCAATCAATCTGCGACTTTAACCTTCGTCCTCTGTAGCTCCGGAAGGCTCTACATTCTAAGCCCGCCTCCTTTTTACCGCCCCAATCAAAAGCAAAGGATTTGATTTTAAATCCCCGAAAGGCTCCGTTTCACTTTGTAACAGACATCAGAGACACTAAAGCAGTCTGGCTTACGTTTCACCGGGACTTTAAATAAAAATCAAGCTGTAATTAACATATGCAGCTGAACCCGATTAATTCATTTTCTTTCTTTCTCTGAGTTTAATTGAAGGTGATTGTTGTTTGGTTGCACGTTTGCACGCTGCAAAGAGGGGGCAAGTCCTATTTGGCCACTGTTTCATTAAGCTTTCAGAAGCATTAGACAACACACATTTCTCTCCGTTCTCTTGTAACCCACAAACCGGGCATTTCGTTTTTTTTTTGGAGAAAAATGCATACTTCAAAACATTTCTGGAGATATGAGAAGAGGACCAATCAATCAGTGTAAACAAGGCATCAGAGAGACATTTTAATCCAAGGAAGCGGGTCCAAGCTGAATGCATAAAGAGGGCTGGCTGCTGGTGTGACATTGCCACCGTGGAGACACATCTCCCAGCTGGGGGGGAAATTGCCTCTAATTGCTCCTGATTGGCTCCTGTTGACTCCTGATTAGGAGTGACGGCCTCATTAGCATGCTGTGGGTGCAGGGCTGTCTTTAATGGCCGAAAACATCCCGACTGACAAATAACCCAGCGACTGCTACTGAAGAATGTGTATCTAACACCTGCCATGCAGTCAGGAGACTAGCTCTTAATAATGTTCCCAACTCACTACCTGACATGAATATTGATTTTGATATGCTGAAAAAAAGATCCAAATTATATTCAATGACAATGTTTTGGAGTGTGTACCACCGATAGTGTGTAATCATTTGAAGTCCTTATGCCTCATTGGGGACATTTTGGGCTTTTTTATTTTTGTTATTTTTGTTTTTGTTATTTTGGAAGAATAAACTTACAAAATACAGACCCTCAGATTCCTATTTGTGCTATACATGAGATTGGGAGCATTTCTGTTGCCTCTCAATGGCTCTCAACGTGATGACGGCTGAGAGGTGCTAACAGCGCTAACAGCGCTAACCGGAGGTTGGGTGCTACGCCTCCATCACAGGTCAGAACTGCAGTGTAAGCTGTAACCCCTGAAGGAGAACAGTGAAGCGCTAACCAGTGGGGCACGCTCACCAAAGCCCTCGCAGCTGGCCCGGCTATGTCAACATACCAAGCAGTTCTGATTACAACACACACAGAGGGAGAGAGACTTCACTCTCTTTTCAGGTCGACATTACTCTGTTACATCTCCAAATAGCATATAGTTGTCTGCTGCTGTATTGATGCTCTGTATCCAGTATATTACACCTTTAAAGACAAACATGTACCCATTGTAGCTCATTAAAACCACAATGTTTGCTCCCACGGCCATTACAGCATGCAAACACAAGTTCTTTTATGTACGTTTTTCTTATCAAAAACCCTGACATCAAAATCGCAACCTGATTGAGCTATTTTCTCATCCTTATCATTGACATATCCCAGATAAAATTCAACTCCCCTAGCTTTTAGTAAGCAAAAAATATTTCAATTTGTGGAAGTTGCATTATGCAAAGAAATTAACATTTAAAGGGTTGACATTCTGTAAATGAATCCCTGTTTTGTAGTTATGATCAGAAATTAGATAAAATATTCTTTAAATCTAATTTCATGGCCCTGAACTCTTTTTCTCCAGCATTAAATCTAATGGCATTACACGACCATCCTTCAGCCTCCACTCATATATGTGAATGTGACTGGAATTTTGATTTAAGAAACAATTGGGAAAAATAGCTGTCATGAACTAACTAACATATATGCGGATTGGTGTGACGTCAGCTGTAATCCAGGCGCTTGTACCAGAGTGTTGTGATGAAGCCGGAGCGGAACCTGAAGGTAAAGCTCTTGATTTAGCCGTTAGTCTACATTCCTGCCCTCACCTATGGCCACAAGCTCGGGAGAGTGATCGAAATATGGCTTTGGATGCAAGCGGCTGAAATGAGTTTCGTTTTCAGGGCGGCTGGGCTCACCCTGAGACACTCAAGGGCATGCACCCCTCCCTTTGTAGCTGTTCTGGGCACATCCACCTGGGACCCGGAAACCTAAAGCGAGATTACACCGTACATTCCATCTGGCCTGGGGAACGTCTTGGGATTTCTCGAGAAGAGCTGGTGGAATGCAGCTACTACGTTGCCTGACCTGCTGCCACTGCACGTACCTGGATAAACTGCAGCATGCCACGGATTTCATAGGGAAGTTTCCTTTGGTAAGAAGTGGTCCAATGAGTGCCCATGTTAACTGGCTGCTAAGGTTTGCAAAGATGGCATGTCGGTTATTTGAGCTCCAGAAACTAAACTGCATTTCCTTCCATTGTATCGAAATGGTGGAAACAGAGATTGATATCTTAAAACCTTGCCATTAAAGGAAAGCTACGTGGCTACATACAGCTAAACTTAAGTAAAGTATTGTGACGGTGTGAAGGGGAAGTTTTGCAGCGACCACGCACAGGCATATATACTCTCTATAGTATCTGGCCAGTTCAAATAAAGTATGAACCTATTTAAATGTACCATTTTTCTTGAAAAAAAAATCCTTTCAGTATTCTCTATAGTTATTTTATACACATAAGTCACCTGTTTGACCTTTATGAAGCTTATAATGCTCAGCATCTGCGGACGATAGTCAGACGTGTCAATTCAATGATGTTTATTATTGAGGTTACAGTCAGAGGTGCTGCTGTACTGGACAGCATTACGCTAAGAGGTGATTCCAATGCTTTGTCCTTCCCATACACACATATACATACATGCAACCCCTCTCAGTATAATGCAGTCCACTGCAACACCATCACTAACGATGACCTCAGAGCTGAAACATACAATTTGATTAACCTCTACAACAGGGTGAACAAAATCTGAACGTTTCATGCATCATAAAAGTCACCTTTATGACAGAAGCATAAACGTATTGGATGTAATTAGACTGCTTAGGTGTACCTAATAAAGAGGACACTGAAAGGCATATTCACAAAGAGCGGATGAGGGCCGCTGATAGCACTGCAACCGCTACCTGCCCCGTCACAAAGAATTGCGCTGAAGATATTACAGCACAAACACGCACAGAAAGCTTCGCAGCTGAGTGCATTTGCACTACGGAACATTTGCAACAGCGCCACCCAGAGAAGAACGCCTGACCAGAAACAAAATAAGATATTAAAGCTGCAAGCAGCGATGTACGGGTCCTCGCACCTTTGTGCACGTCGGGGGTGCTGGCGGGATGCCGGCTCAACATCGAGCAACATTTCCACTCTGAAGCATTAAAATCATTTCAGGTAACTATATTTATGACTTTAAATGTGTGTGCCAAGTTTAGTTACGTTTCAACCATGTTTAGTCCCTCAAAAGCACCTTCGTTGTTGACGGCGAAGCATGGGTTGCCACGGCAACGGTGTTACACGAAAGCTCAAAAGCTTTGTGAGGTGGCATTATGAACTTCTTACATATGTGTGGTAGTAATTTGATATCGATCTGATTTACCTACTAAGAGAAACAGGCCAAAGTATAGAGGCTTTAACTTCCTGTTACCAGTAGGTGGCGCTATGACTTTGATTAAAAATTGGACTGCACTTGTCTTCAAGCCTGGAGTCTCATCAAACATGTGAAATTTGGAAAGGATCTGATCATGTGGAGTTGAGTGAAATCGGTTTATTCGTTCACGGCGAAGGATCAAAGTTCGCAGAGCCGCAACATCGCCGCCCTTGAAACGAATTCTTACAATCTTCATAATGAAGCATTATCAAAGTCTTAATGCTTTTCTGACAATTTTAGAGGGATCTGGCGAATTTACTAGGAGGAATAGATCAGAGTATAAAACTTGTCATTTTCTTTTGCCAATAGGTGGCGCTCTGATATTGGGAAACTGTTTGCATTGAAATGCGCTCAGGCCTTAACTACCATCATGTACAAGAAATTTTGGGCAAATTGGATAATGTACCTTGGGGTTACAGCAACATCCACTTTTGTGGCGAACCACAAGAAATGGGCGTATACTTGGAGCCCCGCAACGTCAAGGCCGTTCAAAGACAACTCATTATTTTGGTAACTTTTCATCATCAAGGTCTTCAGATCATTCTGACCAAATTTGAAGTTGATTGCATGAATTCTGTAGGAGGAGTTCGTTCACGTACAACTTCTGAAAATGATGAAAAATGGCTTAAAATGCAGAAATTGGGCAATTTACTGCATCGCCCCCTAGTGTTTGAATATAATGAAAATGACAGCGTAAGTTAAAGGAAGCGATGTGGACATATGCTACAAATTTGTTGATGAGAGGCCAAGTGATTTGGATGTTACGTGGATTGAAAACTAAGACACGCCCCTTAGAAGTTGATTGGTCCTTTTTTTCTCAACACAATGAGATATCAACAAGCTTTTGATAACTTGTGATGACATTGAACCAATAATGATCCACAGAAAGGTTTCTAAGAATCGGACCTAGCGTTTAGGAGCATTTTGAAATAATGTGTTTTTCACAAAAATCGAAATGGCGGAAAATCTAAGTAGGCGGAGCTTAATGTTTCTAATTACTTTTTTGTAAGGTAGACTTAACCGGACATGTGTGCCAAATTTCAAGTCAATCGGTGATAGGGGGCGACTGGTGTGGGCTTTCAAAAGAAAAAACAACTCTAGGGGGCGCTAAAGACACATTTCTTGCGACCCAAATGCGATACCCCTAAAATATCAAATATTTCACCAGTCCTGATATGCATGTCAACTTTGGCAACTTTTCAGATACGATAAAGCCCCCAAAAAGGCAATTAGATTGCAGAATAATAATAAACATTCCAGTTTCAATAGGGTCCACTCGGACCCTAATAAGGGGAAACACCAAAACAAACTGTATTCATATTTGTGAATAAATGTTTTTCAGTTGGAATTATGAATACTGCTGGACATAGTGAGCTTTTTAGTGACAATTCCAAGCGATAAATCATCAAAGATATTTCCAGAGACCCTCTGTCGTTTTGCTGGTGAGCTTTTCAAGGAGCTTCAAGTGTCAATTGAGCCCACTGGTTTCCAGAGTGTGATTAAAAAAAATCCTATATATTCAATTTACAATGACATGAATTGGAAGAGAGCAGTACATCCTCATACTTGAACTAACATGTTCAGACACACATTCTTGTCCGTCCCTGCTGTCGGACCACAGCGTCGTATAATTACCTTTGTCTGCGAGCAACACAAGTATGGAAATGCTACTGCTTGCAATTCAGCGGCAGCACATTATTAAGGCAGATGGGCGTTGTATTCACAATTTATGAAACAAACTCTGGCCTCCTGGAAGACAACGTGCCTATTTTTTGTTGTTGTACAGCTGCTGAACAGTGGGTTATGAAAAATGATGTTATTCTCCTGCGTGTTTTATTCTCAACATTAAATACAGCCATCTATGCGTGCGTTTGTCTGAGCGGGGCGCTTTGCTTTGCAGATTTATGTCAGTAAACACTGTTTTATAAATCAATTCCTGTTCACTATTTCAGCTTCTTTTTTTTTCTCACACACACACACACACACACACACACACACACACGCACACACACACGCACGCACGCACACACACACACACACACACATACACACACATATTCTTGAATCCAGAACCAGAAGGCTGGTAGGCCGGCTGTAATCAGTATTCGTGAGAACATGTTTTGCTCTTAAAAGACACATTCATGAATAATCCAAGAGACTCATTATTTTTGGTCAAATGTTACATGAGCGTCCACAGGATAAGCTGTCGTCGCCGTCTCAGTGGGATGAATATGTGAGATGTGTTTCAGAGGCGAGTGACTGCTCTCACCTGGCTTGCCAGTCGACAGGATGTTCTTGGAGATGGTGACTCTGTCCTCAGAGCTGCGGGCCCAGTCTACCATGCCCCTCCAGCCCTTCATGGGGAAGCTGATGTCAGCGTGACCCACCACCGGACGCTTATGGACACTCAAAACTGTAACATAGAAAAAGGGACGACTGAGACTTTCTCTCCATGCACCTTTTAAAATGAACACTTACATCTTCTTGCATTATTGTGCTGCTGCTACTGCTGTCTACACACTGCAGCTACCGCAGGTCTGTCTCATAAGGGATCTTTCATCTATCCTTTACCTACATACTAAAGGCCGTGACCATGTATTTCCTCAATCAGAATCTTACCATAATTCATGGGCCTCACATGAAAACAAAGGGTTCTGCCAAAGTTAGTTATTTCACGTGAGACGTATGTTTTTCTCTGGGTCCTTTTCTTTGGTCTAAAGTGGGCAGAGCACATCTAAAAAAAACATTAAAGAATGTACAAAATGTAAGCACAGAACTGAAATAATGAGGGTCTTAAAACTGGATTTTACTGGTCAGACAGTAAAAAAGGCCCCATCTTAAAGCCCTAATCATATAAGTAGCTATTATGTATAGCAGTTCAGTCTTCAAAACTAATTTCTCACTTAAATCAGCATAAAGCAGCTGTGGGGGTCCACGGGGTTCTAGGGCCCCAGGACAGTTGCCCTGTCACCCGGTTGCTATTCCAGCCTTGAATGTCAGATATTGCTCTCAAAAAATGCTCCATTTGTTTTAGTATTCAGTGATTGTTCTGTCTGTGTAAATAACATGCATGTGAGCAGACAAAGCTGATGATGGATGCTGCCAGTGTGTGCATTAATATAGGTTCTATTCTATAGCCAATAAGTAATTCACCTTCAAAGAGAAAAACACCTGAAAAGACCATTTTATTATTTACTATTATCTATTTGACTTCTTGTAAAAAAAATCAAATAAAAAAAATCTATATGTTTAATTTAAAGAACAGCTAAATAAAAGAAGAAGAGAACTAACTACTTAGTATGAGGAAGTTTGAGTCTGATGAATTCCCTCGTCCTATACAACAGACTACTTTGATAAGTTGGAGGAAGACAATCTGATCTAACTATATGTTCGCAGATGATGTGTGCAGCTTTGCTTATGTTGGAGGTGTGGGAGGGAATGGGAGGTCAGCCGCCCCGGGGGAGGCACGCTGCTGGTGTGGGCGGCTATTTGGCTCCAGACAGCGAGGTGGCACCGCTATAAACAGGACCTCTCATCTGGCCCCAATTCCCACATACTCTCCCTTGACTAAACTTGAGCTCTGCCTCGTTTTTATCTGGAAGTCACAGAGAGCTGCCGAGTCTCTGTGATGACTACACTACATTTTTTCCCCCTATTTGTGAAAAAGTCGAGCGTTTATAGTCACTGGGAAATGGAAGAAGACAGCAGGTAGTTATGAATGTGGATTTGCTAGACCTGCTACCCTGGAGAGAGCTAACATTTACCATGGGTTTGTTCTCTTGGAAGCAGAAATAGAATACTTTAGAGATCGTGCCGTGCCTCGATACAATAATATTAAATTAGTTGAATTCATATCAAAGGATGTTGGGCAAATCCCAACTAGAGGAAGGACCTAAAGTAGGACCCGGTCTGACCAATCCAGGTCCAGACTTTGTCAACCCAGAACCTCCAGTTGCTGAAGATTAGCTTCAGTTTTACTTTCATTTTGGCCACTACTGATATAAAATATCAAAGATTAGAAAAATTAGATAACATTTTTATTTGTTTAGGCAACAAAACCATGTTGTTAGGTTTAGGATTGTAAACATTATGTTTTGGGTTAAAAGAACTGCGTTTTTTTACTTGACTCCGTATGTAGCCTACATAAGTTAAAATGACTCAACGTTGACATCACACAGGACACAAACATCCATCTCCAAGGTGAAAGTCTTATGTTTGGAATTTCTGTAACTTATCAGCTAACATACACACCGATATTGATATATTTGTGACGAGCTAAAACCAGACAATAACATTAATGAGGACATACAGCACTAGCTGGATGCAACGCCGACTTTTGCGGGTAAACTTGAGAGTCATCGTCAGGTCGTCCTACCCTGTGATCTCTTTTATGTGTCGCCATCGGAGATATGAAGATTAATCTTCAGAGAAATACAAAGCTGTGATAAGAGCATTTGTTTTGATAAGCAGAAATAGCTGTGGAGATCTCCTGGATGGAGATAAGGCTGACCTAGGTTATCGGTGACTTCATACATGTCTTGAAAGTCTTTCATCCTCAGGCCAATGACATCCACAAAGTCCTCCAACAGACAGAACAGCTCTTTGATGTTTGGCCCCAGCTGAGAAAACAGAGACACATGAAAGTAGAATGAGCAAAAAGGATTATGGATTTCAGGTGAATATACTACTGTGGGTGTATATATATATATTTATTTTATTTTTTTTATTTTTTACTGAACCGCAAGCCCTTTTATAGAAAATCTTATTTGTGGCAAACATTGCCATACCAGTTCAGTGCCACCATTTCCCCTGTTCTGCACAGCTATGACCATCATTAATATTTAATTTGGTGCATCACAGCCAACTCTTCATTTTGATGCCGACAGTGTATGCAATTAACTCTGTCTCTGTTTTAAAACTCTGGGGATGCACTCTGAAACTCTGAAAGGAGTGAGCAACACATAACGAGCGCTGTGGACCTGAATAATAGGAAGACGTCCTCCATGACAGGATTATACACCTCAAATGTATGAGCTGCGTTCGCAGCGTGAAACAAGTTCAGGTTCAGTTCAGACAACAATTGTTTGCTTTAAAGCCAAACCTTTTCTTGATTGTGAGTATATAAAGATATCATGGGACAAACGATAGTAAATGTCTAGTTTTCAACCAGTTAAATCTGTGTTTAGTTTAGTAGAGAAAACAAATTCCAAATATTGGTTTCTGTACATGGCCTCAGGGCCCACTTGAGATATTACAACCCAAATATAAACATAAGATGCAAATCGTACGTAGGAAATCACATGTAGAGGTATGTAAATATAATATTAACATATAACAAACAGAACAGAAATGATAAATATTGTTTTTTGTCCTAAATAGTAAGATATTTTCCCTAAAATGAATCAACATTTATAATTTAAACCCTGATGTTCAATGTAAATACAGAGCAATATTTATTAGCAATATGCTTAAGACATATTCTAGTTATTTTTAAAAATTCACAGCAGGCAATTTAAAAACAGTCATCAGGCTGCAGTTGGCCCATGGACATTGACACTAAATGATGAGTAAATGTGAAGCTCCGTCACTTTATTACACTATCAAGTAATTCTGATCTTGATGGAAAAAAAGAGTAACATTTTTGACGTGGAAACTTGAGGCGGATCATTAATTATTCATGATAAATTCACAAAATCAGTCTGTAAATGGAAATAAAGGAGTGTATGCTGATTTACATGGGATTCATTGCTGTGGTTTTTAATGTGTATTAATCATTTTGGAATTTCATTGGATTCATATTGACTAGTACATTTCTGATATCGTGACATCTCTAATCTGAACAACACAACTAAAAACAGAGCTCAACTCCTGCTCAACTTCATAAAACACAATCAAAATTGCTTTGAGGGTGTCTTAAAGTTAAAAAGGGTTTTCATTTACTCTTTAAAGGGTTTTCCAGGTAGTTTTTAAATGTATTTATTTATTTATCTCATTTTATAATCTCAATCTCTTGTGTTTTAACATTATTGAATGTGTTGTCCTGACTTCCAGGCTGCTACTGCTTATTTCCATTTAGTAGTCTATAAAAATCAAAATGCACGGAATTAAAATGTGATTAAGATCCAAACCATCCCATTATGTCTGCTTCAAGTTGTCTTATTTTTTGTAATGCTTTATTGATTTTCATTATTAGCACAAAAAGACAATGTAACTCTTACTACATTTTCCATTTGTTCTGTTTCATACGCTTTACAAGATTTACCCTGATATGGGATGGATTACTGACTTTCATCCACTCGCCGTACACTGTGTGTATATCAGCACAATTATAGCTCGTGAAATGGAAAATGATAAGCACAATACAAACTAGGAAAAAAGAATGGTCTTATAAACTATAGAACTACACTCATTTTCAAAATCTATCCATGTTATTCCTATGATATAAAACAGTTAAAGAATATTAGTCACCATGAACAACTCTCCCCATAATCCAAAAACTAGAGTGATAAAACTCAAACTTGTGACGTCACCAAATATAAAGTGAAGATCTGCTCTATCGACAATGAATTGTGAACGATGTTACTGACAACACTGAGAGCAACCAGTGTGTTGAGCATACGGGTCACTACAATAGAATAAAGCTCATTTGGGTATAACAAAGAAAACAAACAAAATCCGTCATTCATTGTCTACGGAACAGCTTGATGACATCACAACTTTGAGACTTCCTTCTCTGGTTTCTGGTTTCTGGCTTTGAGAGTGAGAGTAGCTCATGTGCACAAACATGGATTGATTGAACTTTCCTCGGCCATAAAAATAACTCTTCATTCTTCATTTAGGTGGTTTAAGATGAAATACCCGCTTTAGTTGCGTGAAACCATTCTGAAGCTGACCACAGACTACTGCTATTGCGACCCCCCCCGAGTGGCAGAAGGAAGATTTACCTGGCTGGTAATCCATCTTTGGTCCTCGATAAAGGTCTATGGACTGAGCGCTTGGCTTTTTGATAAAACACCTTGATAAAAGTTACCATTAAAAGCAGACATGGTGCCCACTGGGATACAATTCGCTGTCCCAACTTTAAAGTTACTAATGATTTCACTAAGGATAATAAAATGGAAAACTCTGGCTGCTCAGAAGCTGGGACATGCACATTCAAAAATATAAAATATATTAGTCACGCTGAAAAATGATCAACAATGATCCTATGTATTTTAGTCATGTGACTAAATAAGATAAGCTCTTCCTGGACATACAGAGCTCTTGGCGTGCCACAGTTGATGATGATAATAATAGTATTCTTCGTATAATCATTTCATAGTGGAGGAGCCACTTCTTGTACACAAAGCGTGTTGTTTGCATTTTATGACACCTCCGAGGTTGGTTTGTTTGCTGAAGAAAAGCACGGACAGCTGGACGGCCGAATGGAAGCAAAGATGAGTGCAGCAGATGGATGCGTGGGTGTGCGTCGACTCGGTTACTCATTAGCTATAGATATTTCTGTCTCTCTGCAGCTCTCCTCCTCCTCTACCTCTGTCAGCCTGAAGAGGTAAGGTGGGCTGTTGGTCCACCTGTGTCTTTGTCAAAGTGTTCAACTCGTCAATTCTGCAACTCCATGGTTGTTATTATTACTCTTCGACTAGATATATAATTACAGACGAGGCGACTATGTAAATCCCGTTTTACGGTAGAAAGAGAGGACGATACTAACCTGTTGTGCTTCCTCCCATCTCTCCTTGTTCTCCTCCATTAACAGATTGCTGACTGACTGCACAAAGTTCTGGAAAGACAAAGAACATTTTTTTCACAAGACGTCATACTGGATTTAAGGTATAACAGGATGATAGTCTGTTTTTCTTCTCATCTAAAATCAAATCTCATAAAAAGCCAACGATGAATGTCTCAATTGTGTGTGTCAAAGCCTGATATATCTTCTTCCTCTGAGCCATAGATCTCCATTATTGTTTAAAACATGTGCTTCATGTTCTACATCACGAACGCAGATTAGTAAACAGTGAAAATGTTACAATGTTTTTTTTAAATAATTTTTTACTTATTCAGTCTCTCTTTCAAACTCAAACGGATACGTTTCATTTGGTTTCTGTCGAGGTTGAATGAAGTGTGTTGTCGAATATTTCTGAATGAATCAATGAATCAATGAATCAATGAATCATTCCCCCTGGGGACAAAAGCCAGATGCTAGTGGGTGTTTTTTTTTGTCCAGTTAAGGAGTTGAAGACAACCAAAGACACTATCAAATTGCATTATGGAAAGCGTATTCATGTGTATAATAAAAACAATAGTTGCCATAGAACTTTTTGGGGATTATCTAGTTTGATAGACTTTACATTTGAAATTGTTGCCAAATTGCTGACATTATGCTAGCTCTGGCCGAAGTTACACTCTCCCCTCGCCTGATTGGCACTGAGCATGTGCAACGCTCAACAGAGATGAGAAAGAAGCGAGATGGCAGACGTAAGGATCGCATAGCGACCGACACGTGTTGATGTTGTTCCTTCGGAGCGTAGCTGAGCTGATGAATGATATGAGAACGTGACATCGCACCGGTGCATGGACTTACGCGCTCACCGATAACCCGTCCTAGGCTTTAACCGCCCCAAACGGCATTACAGACAGCAGCACACGACCAGTACACCAATCTATCAATTCACCCTCATGTCGGCACTGCTGGGACTGTAGTAGGCCCTCCTGAAGATCTCTGTCATGTTCTTCAGCACGTCGACGATGGCCAGCAGATCCCCGCTGTAGCTGGTACCGTCGCTGGACGTCACCTTCAGCTTGGTCATCACCTCTGAAACGCCGTCTCCCACAAGGCCACGCTGCGCTTTGGACAAGTGTTCCCGGGTCTAGTGGAGAAAACGGGTTCTGTTAGTTTTCACAGTGCGTGATCAACACCTTAGACACAACATCCTGGAATAATATATTCAATGAAAATCTGTTGAAATGTCACACCTTTGTGTCCCGACAGGTACATTTGAAAATACATAATTAATGTGTTTGTATGGTTATTTTGATACCAGGAGTGTAAAAAGAAAAAAAACCCTCTTAATGCTCACCAAAGTTTGTATACTGCGATAGTCGTTGGAAATGCACTTCATATAGGTGGGATTCTCCCAGTAGGCGATGCCCTCTTCGTCCAGGCTGCAGCGGCGCAGGATAAGCCCTGTGTGAGGACACAAAGGATCCATATCACCAAAGAGCGGCTCCCATACAACTCCTAAAACTACCAGTGGGCGTTCCCGTCTTACGGGCGCTGAGGTGTGAGCTCACCCATGGCGTTGGGAGGACAGCGTACTGCTGCTGTATCCCCAGCTGGAGTCATCTTCCAAACGACATTGGAGAAGTTGTCCTCGCCACATATTTCATGAGGTTCTGTTGACAGAAGGAGAGTGACTGAGTGTGGTGTACTGGGTGATCATGTACAATTTGTTACAGTAGGGGTCAAACATGTCTAAGTGGCTCCATCTCTGATGAAAATCCTGCTGACAAAGCAAACTATGTTCCCATCCACTGACCTGGGCATCTCTTTTCATTACAGCCCCGGACCTCTTCTTGCTCTCCAGGACAGGCCTGCCCTCCAAAAAAGGGCCCATAACAAATCCTGTTTCTCTGCTGGCTCCCCCCTCCGCAGGTTTTAGAGCAGCCCGACCACAAAGACCACGGCTGCCACTTGCCATCCACTGACAGAATGCACAGTAATAGAGTGTTAGACGGGACTTCATCAGGCACAATGAGACTCACACCAGTGATACATGCAGACCATATCAGTGTTTCTACATGTGCTCGTTCAGCGTATCCCAAACTTGTTTTCTGGTTTCCCACTTTTTAAAAATGGCAAACCGTGGCAACCCACTTCACAACGCGCCTCATCTACAACTCGTGAGAAGAGCAAATTTGTGTGAAAATGAACATCCCTGACCATTTTTTTGATTTCCATAATTTCCACATCACCGTAAATGATCTTGAAGAAGTGCACCAAAGATTTAGAAGAGATAAACGTTTGATGAATCACAACTTCCTTTCATGCATGTGTTATTGAAAACATATACGTGTTATATACTTTGTTTAGGAGGAATTCAGATCTCGTTCTTTTCATTTCCTCTCAACAGTTAAACAACCTGAATGTCCGCTTGCCTTTCTTATTAGATTCAATGTCGCAATTAGCTACAATTATCAGATCAATACGAACATTCAGGCTCTCCCATGTGGCTCGAAGGTAAACTGCAGATAATAATTTAAAAAAGATGATTGGAAGAAATTCAGCAAATGTATTTGCTGACCCTAATAAAATCCCAGTCTTTGGAAATTACTGAACTAGAGAATTACAATTAACAAGCACATACTTGAAACTTGCTTAATTCAATTCAGTAGTCATTATAAAACTAATTTCAAGCAAACTTTAGAAATGACGCATGAAAATAAAGGCAAATAAGGCACGTTTCTATCAACTGGTTCGGAGGGATTAAACTCCTCAGTGTAGTTTGGTCAGAAGTTAGTGCTCCAGGCTACACGTGGTTCTAATCCGCCAGCAAACAAAGTGGAAGAAGTAGAGGTCACGAACCAGAAACAACAACAAGTCACATTGGCCATCTAAACATCTACGAGAGAAAAAATGAGAGAGGTCGAGAGTTTTATGGAATTTTGCCTTTTCCTTCAGGCTTTACTAATGCAATATTTAAAAATGTGTGTCAAAGAAATGCTGGAACACACATTAATCATTTTAAACGACAATGAAACACTAGTAAGAAAGATACTAGTAATGTGAAGTCTATGTGATTTGTAGTAAATGTGGACTTTCTTGGAAAACAACTGTACAATGGCTATATATATATATATATATATATATATATACATACACACATACAGTCTATTTCAGCTTTCTTTACTTAACAGTTGCCACTCTTTGTGCTTTGGACATATATGGTCTATAACATAAAAGTATTGATTGATTGTTAGATAAACATTGACACTGAGTAGTTAATAAGCTTTGCAATACTGTATATCACTTTTTTCATGTTAAGAAGACATCTGACATATGTGGGAGTTTCCATACTCCCATTTCCATTTCCATAATATCTGCATTGTTTTTTATATATTTGAATCATTTAAATGTAAATCTGTGGTCTAAATGTCATCCTGCAGCTGAATAAATGACCCTGCTTTGCTTTGTTGTATTGTGTTATGCTTTTGTGACCGGCCGCATCATACAATAGAAGCGGAAAGTTACTGTTGCTGTAAGTTACAATGAAATCCTAAAAAAGTGTCTGTATGATTAAATACCTAGTTTATATAAAATAGTTTTACGTAACCCTGCAATACTTGCAATGCAATACATTCATGGACCAGAGTAAAAGTTTGTGATCTGGCCTCTTTCATACCCGGACACTCCCCAAGGAAGCAGTCGACCGTCTCCAGCCATTCCCCCCTGCACTCGGAGCCTCCGTACGAGGGGCCGTTACACTCCCTGGTTCTCTGCGCGGTCCCATTAGAGCAGGAGGCGGAGCAGGAGCTCCAGCTGGACCACTCGTTCCACACTCCGTCCACTGAGAGAGGCCAGGGCCACCAACCACAGGCAAGCAGAATAGACAGTACACGTGGTGCATTACGTACTAATTCAAAGACATTTTCATGAACACTTCTCCACGTCCACATGGTGCTCACTGCTGAATATTTCTACTTGGACACATCAAATAGTCTAGCCTTATTAATGTGTAATACAGAGAAATGCATGTTCATGAGATGCTGCGGTGTTTTGTTTCGGTGGAATGTCGTAGTAACATGTACGGACCAGCTTTGTGGGTTCAGAGAGCTTTTGGATTGCACAACAGCGAGGACACAGGGAGATTCACCTCATGTGCACCCTTGCTGCCACATGGAAATTTTAAATACATTTTTAAGCTTCACCTTTTTGACTGATTCTTTTTCTTTCTTTTTTTTTTTTAAATAGTTTTTAAAATAAGTAATAAATGTGTTCCTTACCTGGACAGACAGCTATGTTGCAGAATTTGGTCTGTTTCTCTGGGCCTGCGCAGGGATCTCCCCCAAACTGTGGGGGGGCACAGGTTCGCGTTCGGGACCTGTAACCTCGGCCACAGGTCGAGGAGCACAAACTCCACGGTGACCACTCGTCCCAAGCGCCGTTCACTGCAATCAGAGCAGCTAGGGTATGATTTAAAGACGGACAGCGTTAATACACCAAAACATAACTGAGACTCTGAACTGGACCGACTGGTACAAATAAGTGGGTTCATCTATGCCGATCCATTGCCTTGGGATAGTATTGCTTTGGAAGTTGAGGAGTCTCCCTGCCTGTCTGCATGTAGGAGAGCCTGAGAACACCGTGGAATCTCTTATGATAGTGGGAGTCATTTGCAGGCAAAAGTGAGGGTGGAAATCAACGTGGGGGCTCACGGGTTTGCTAGGTGCCTGAGGAGGGGAGTCAGGTGGGTCTTATATGGGTGAGGCAGGGTCCAGGAGAGGGCTGGGCGAGCGCAGGAAGGTGGCAGTGGGGGTGGAGGGAAGGGGGCTAGGGCGGGGGGGCGGGGCTTACCTGGACAAACGGCAGAGTTGTTGCAAGGTCTCTGCTCGCGCAGTGGCCCACTACACTGGGTGCTGTAGGAGGAGGACACACAGAAACGAGTGCGACTCTGCCAGCCCTCCCCACACGTGGCAGAACACACACTCCACGGTGACCACTCCTCCCCTGAAGCTGAGTCTACTGAGGAGGGTAGGGTGGGTAAAGCACAGGAGGATAGGAGGGAGAAAAAAGAGGGAGAAGGGAAAAGGAGAGGGCCATAACTAATTATCATGCAGGATGCAGCCTCTGTGGCCAAACGAGGAAGGGTCGTGGTGTGATAAAGGGTAGATTCTAGCGGTGCCACATTTTAGGGGCCGTCTCCTCTGAAATTGCCAATCAGGTGGATGAGGCTGTCCCATTCCACAGGTTCCAAATGTGGCTGATAAATGAGACGGTCGTAGCTGGTGGTCCTTGATGGGCCTCAGTATTCCAAACTACTGCACGCTGCTCAGTTAAATAACAATGATAGGATTTTGCCAGGAGGCCTTAATCCTCTGCAGAGCATCTGATTTGGAACAGAGCTGCAGGTCCAGCCCATCTAATGATCTGTTCAACTTCATACACTGCGTCCTTCAAAAGGAGGCGGCCCCTGAAACGGACCCCCGCTACTGTTCTGCTTGTCCTTCTTCATCTGTGAGGGGCTCTGATGTCATATCCTTTGCATTCAGTTCCAGGGGAAGTGAATGCCACTGGCTTAGGATATGTCAGTCATCTCTTCAATGGCCATGACTGCCGATTTAATGGGTCACTTGACCCATAATAAGGGAAAATTGGGCAGTCACAGCCGGGGGGGAAGCAGGGAGAAGAGAACTAAACAGGAGGTGGGGAATCGATTAGCAAATTAAAGTGATGCTTCACACAAAAACGTTCTCTTTGTATCAGAGCTGCACACGCTGTAGGCTTGAAAGGTTGGTACTTGACTTCTCTCCAAAGAGCACTGGGTGTGGTCAGCTTCGATTCACATCAGTCACAATGGATTCGATAAGTTCTTGTGGTGGACGAAAGTCAAAATATCAGGACCAGCGGTCCACAATCCCTCGGCCAATCCATTTGCACATTATGTTAAAAATGGCTAAATACTGACACCGATCCATGCTGATCACAGCCTCTTGTCTCTGTGAAGAAGCTACCTCATACAGCCACCTTATACCGTAATAGTTCAACATTTTGGGTAATTTGCAGATTTGCGCTTTTTCCCTGAGTTAATTGAAAAGATTGATACCGCTGTCTTGTCTGTGCATAAGTACGAAACTGGGGCTGGCACACAATTAGCTGAGCTATGTGTCAGGAAACACAGGCTTGACTTAAACATTGCTTTCCTAACTTTGTTAAACGAAATGGAACAAATAAACACATGTATAAATATTACTGAGTTGTTATTTCCAATACCCGATGGAGCTGTCTGATACCAGTACAGGTATCGGTGGATGTACAGCTGCAAAGGTCTAAGTTTAGTAAACTTTAAGGGATTCGTTAGTATGAAAACCAAAATAAGGAAAAAACCTTGAACACTTAAGAGAACATAGAAGAAAACCTTAATAAGAAGACTTAAGGGTGTTTTGAGCAAATCATTGTATGTTAAGGAAACCTTGAATCAAACTTTAAGAACAACCTTAAATTGAGGTGTTCTGTGCAACCGGCCCCTGATTTTAGCTCCATATTTACCACAGAGACATAAAACTAGCATTGAACTGTTGGAGAGATAAAGTAGCGTATAAGCATATGTCCCAATGTGTTGAACTACGTCTTTCAGCTTACAGATGATTGACTGCTTGCTACTCCTGATTTTGGGTGGAGTATCACTTTAACAGAGAGGGAGGACTCCATTTGTCTTGGTGTTTTGCAGACAGGGCACAGGGGTCTGTTATGACCTCACATAAAAAATACACCTTCACTATGTTCAGTCAGGGTCCATGTTGGAATTAGTCCGTTGTGGACGAGGCACTACTTTGGGAGATTTTGATAGATGTGTGCATTAAAAAAATAAAAATGAGTGCGACTGTCTTGTTTGCTGTTGTCATCGTGTTTGTGTCGTGGTGGTCACCCAAGCTGCCACAGTGACTGATGCATGGGATCCCTCTGCGTCCCGTTGTCTTACCTGTCTGGGGGCTCTGCTGTCCGCCGCGGGGCTTGTCTACGTCGTCACGCTTGCGGCTGTCCACTGAGCGAAGCGATTGGCTGCGGGAGAGATGGCGACCTTTGCCTAAAGGGGGTGAGTCAAGGCCGGGTGGGGGGGTTAGCAACCAGAGGTCCTTCATGAACGGCTCATGTTTGGGACACAACCGTGACGTGATTGGTCACCCAGAACAGCATCAGCCAAACTTGGGACTTTTGTAGTGCTGTCGGTATTAATGTGCTGTGAATGTGTGGAGTGCTCGTTTCATGTGTTCAGCTGGAGTATAATAATGTTTTATTTGATGTTAATCATGCCCTCTGATGGCATGACTAACGGACAAAAAACACAAACACATTATGACAATCAGTTTGAGTTATTTGTCGGACAGAAACATACTACTAGTTCTGTACAAATGAAGAAAGCTTTGAGTGGGAGAGCATTCAGCTTCTTTGTAAGTAACTTCTACATAATAGTGCTTAGATGTTAATTTCCTGTGTCCTTTTCATTATTATTTCTCATCGATCAAAGTCTCCTTTCCAACATGCACTCCTTAAGTCAAAACACTGACTTATAGAGGATGGATACACAAGTGGATGAAAAACATGTAAAAAGGAAAATACAAAAAAATAGCTGGAAACAAACACTTTGCACACACCTGATGCTCATATTTAACCACAAAGCGTAAAAGGGAACTCGCTGACAGACATGGATGTGTAGAAACATAAATACAAGACAACACACGGAGAATGGGGAGCTCACCGGTGCTGCAGGGCTGTGAGTTGCAGGGCCGGCCCTCCTCCAACACACCCTCACACAGGTACAACTCCTCCGGAGGCGACTGACACGTCCGGGTCCGGGTTTGAATCCCGCCTCCGCACTCGCTGCTGCACTGTGCCCACTGACCCCACGCACTCCAGCCTCCTAGAGACAAACACAAACGGGATGTGGTCATTTATGAAGCAGTGTTAATTATTATTGTCAACTGTTGATCAGAGAGAGCGTCGTTTTCACAGAGTGTCTCAACAGGTCAAAGAGGTTCACAATGTCATAGGAGGTGAAATAATTCTGTGTGGACAAAAGTATTGTTTGTCTTTCTTTTTCCTCTAAACATCTTTTGACCCAGGGACCACTTGTCACAAAACACTGATATGTATATTTACGTGATATTTCTAGTTCCAATATTTTGCATTTAGTGACAAATGGGGTAAAAACATAAACTGGCCAAGAGTCTGTGGACTGCTGTTTTGAAGCCTTGAGTTCTGCATTTTGGCTGTCGCCATCTTGTTTTTGGAACCAGAAGTGACATGAGAGGGTGGAGCTAAGTACAATCGCTGAATAAAACATTTTTAGGTCACCAAAATGTTACATTTAACATTTTTTATGAACAGAAAAGACAATGTAAAAAGGTTTAAGTTGTAAGATGAAAAAATATCAACTCCCAGACAGGACAACACCGTGGTAGCGACCTGTCAATCACCTTGTAGCCCCGCCCTAAAGCATACCCTGCTTTATGGTCTGTTTGACTCTAAATGGACCATAATTTACTAAATGAACATGAAGAAGACTTGAAACTAGAGATTGAGACATAAACTCATGTTTACAATGTTTACTGAGGGAATAAATCAAGAGAGAATTAGAGTCATTTTCTCATAGACTTCTACACAACCAGAGGAGTCGCCCCCTGATGGCCAGTAGAAGAAATGCAGATTTAAGTCCTTTTTTTTCCCACTACCTGGACCATCTCCCATTGCATGGACACTCTCCTTTTTTTTTTTTAAATGCATCATACAGATACTTTAAACCAAATTAATTTTCTGTGTGTAGTTATATACAGTGTGTTTTAGAATTTACTTATAGATTAACATACCTGGTCAATACATAGTCTACATTAGTTAATACTTTCAATAACTGTGCCACTGGCTGCACGGTGGTGTAGTGGCTAGCACTGTCACCTCACAGCAAGAGGGGCCCAGGCAGTCCTTCTGTGTGGGTGGGTGGGGGGGGGGGTGTCCTTTAAAATAGAGGTGTGAAGAATCCCATTGCCTTTGTGTTTAGCCATTCTGATTTACTGCGCTCCATTAAGATGTGTGCTGATATGAGAAGGAGCAGGTAGAGAGCCACTCTGAATGGCTCTCTTTCTCATCGTCCTGCACACTCATGAATGTTTAACGGCAAAGACAGATGCCTTTCAGCCCCCACAGGCAACGACAAATATATATTAATCTGCATGAATAGAACATGAAGTTGGCCAACATCCAGACACACACGTTTTTTAATTACTCCCAAGTCATTTTAATTTGGGGTCCAGGGCACTTGGTTCAGTCAAGAGTCAGATTTGCACGCAGGCACTCACACACATTCACCATTCCTCTACAGCTGTGTGTAATCTCACCATGTCTGTGTGACTGAGGCCCAAGTGTTTGCTTGATGCTGTGAAATGTCATTTTTCTCATGTGTCTGTGACCACGCTGAAATGGACAACATTACCCACTGGACACAAGCAACAGTTGGATTGCCGACCAGCAGCACAAACATGACGCCGCTATCAGTTATCGAGACCTATCAATAACTCAACATATCAATATCTCTACTCCCAATGACCACAACGAGCTGCCGTGCGTTGTGGTCATCTCTCTTTTGCATGTTGTTATGGAGAACCAAGCAACATGTACACATTAAGTTGGGTTATGTCCAGGTCGACTTATATGGGGGCAGATTACTGCTGTTAATACTGTTGTTGCATTTGCTAATAATTGCCCTCTGCACTTAGGTCCATTTTAGGTGTTGACCCCAATTGAGTAAGAAGAGTCAGTGACGTGGTTTGAAATGTTGTTTGTTGTTGTAGTTAAGCACATTACAGCATATTGACAGAAGAAGTACAATGCTATTTTAGGCCTGGATTAAGACTTTTCCCAGATCATATCTTTACTTAGGGCTGAATGCTTGATAAAAAAATGTTTGACTTGCCAATTCGTCCTTGGTTAAGTTGGTTGGTCTGTCCATCCAAAACCACAACTACTAGCTAGATAAACATTGACTTGGTAATAAAATTGCTCCCCCGATGATGCAATACAAAACAAAAAAGGCTATTGGTCTGACTATGGACGAGCCTCTGGAGGAAAGTGGCTATAGTTCTGGGGTTCAGGTGTAAACAGCAGATTTGTTGTGCACTGCACATTGTTTGTTTAGCAACTTGAGATGTGAGACTGGAGTTGGATTTGAGAAACTACGTGTACGACCGGGTTGTTTCACAAGTAGCCAGTTTACGAGCACATTTTAAACCAATCAAAAACTAAATCATCGTGGTTCTGAGATTGCATTTTGGCTAATGTGTTTCACTTCTTTTTCTCCCCACCCGGACTGTTTACCTGCATATAAACACAGAATCATTTTATAGAGACTACCATGGAACTAACTGAGCATATTCTAATTCAAACCTCAGGGCGGGCGGCAACGAACATCAGTGTATCTGACTGTTCTAATGCATTGGACTTTAAGTATAAGGTAATGCTAATTCAGCTAATTCTGGTTCAGGGTCCCACTCTGTAAGCACAAACATATAATTATCCTTCCATCAGTTACATTTGGAAACTGCTTTTAAACAATTTTGAGCTTATTTGAGTTATTTGTAATTTTGATGTTTTAGGTACAGTGGGTAGGTTTTTGTTTGCAACTGTGCATTTATTTGTTGACGTGTTTGTTGTTTCATGCAGCAATTTTTCGTAACCAAGATCATTTTCTCATATGGAGGACATTAAAAGTAACCTTGACCTTGATGTCTCACATTCCAATAGACAGATTGCCATAAAATGTCTTGAGCACATTCATGCCCCCAGTGGGATAAACCATTCCAATTGTAATAACCTCCAATGCTTCCTTCAGGACAAACTTTACATAATTGGTAATAGTGAGGCTCTAGGGATAGCTAAATAATTGGTACTTGATTGGCGATTCTTGATAGTTATGTGGAACACTTCCATATGGTGAAATGTAATAAACTTTAGATCTGGACCAAAGTGTGGTTCAATGGGTGATTTATTACATATTTTCTTGTGTAATCATGTCTAAAGAAGGTGACTCGCATTTCAGACTGCAAGACCACATAGAGGTGCCTTTGTTCGCATTCATGACAGTCCAGTCACCAGAAGCATAATGCCATTACCATGGCAACGAGTCGTCACCGTCATTCAGTGACGTGCAGACTTTATTGCTAATGCCGAAAGAAATGTCATTTTTAAAGTTAATGAAGAGAGCAGGGAGCAAAAAGAGCACCAAGAGATACAGTCCACCTGACTCAACATGTGAGCTCACGCTACCATTGATTGGTGAGTCCTGTGATATTCTGTGGTTTTGTAATTGACTACAAATCTCATTATCAGACCAAAATGATCAATGGACCCCTAAAAACAAGTATTGCGTGCGTATCCAATGGCAATGACATCTTATTCATCTGTGTCACAGCGCTCCATTGGTGTTCAAAAACTATTTAAAAAAAACATTATACTGTTACACTGGGTGAAATGTTCCTTCATGACCATGAAACAGTAGTGTTAATGCACAGTCCTGCCGGCTCAAGTTTGACTAGAGCTCCAACTGTGGATTGATCGGCGGCTGAAAATAGTCAACAAATGCACTATTTCTTCCTGTTTGACTGACATTTGATTAAAAAAAAAATTGGATCTTCTTTAGGAAATAACAGACCCTTTTAAAAAACTTTGAATGTATTTCCATGTTTCCTGATGTGGTGTTTGCAGAGCTTCTCATCGGAATGTGTCCAGCCCCAACAAGCTCTATCAATCGGAGTGTAAGGACATCCTGAGAGGCCAGAATTAGGAAAGATTTTCTGATAATTACAGTTGCCAGCAGTTTTAGGAAATCACTGAGCTGTCTTTTTTTTTGTGAAACTCCATATTTATGAGCTGGGTACGCAGACAGGGCAGGGAATCCAGGAAGTATGAAGAAGCATTGTTGATTTTGGTCTTTAAATGGTATTGGTTGACAATAAGTAAACATTTAGAAAAATACCCATCATAACCTTAAATTGTATGAGGGGCTGCTGAATATATAGTTTATGGACAACTTATTGACCTTCATTCATGTCTTTGCATTGAGCCCACATTGTTTCAGACCTCTGCCCTTACGTATAATTCAGATATGGACCTTTGATGAAATACAACTTTTGAGTGGCCCTCCTTAAGCACAATTAAATTCTTCTGAATTGTGTGGTTCTTGATTGTTCTCTGACCCTGCTGACCAGTACTAGATTTCTCTAAATAAGTCCACTGTTAAAATCATTATTATTTAATATCATGTCATGTACATTTGTTAGTGTAAACCCAATTTGGTACCCGGAATTGTATTAATTGCGGTAATGTGCACAATAAACTGTTTTGTGAAACACGTGCATCTTCATCTTTTTACTGCAATTCCAGTGTTTCTGTGACTAAAGTGAGCCTGATGCTGCCGAATAACCTTCAGCTTCTCTCTCCGGGATGATTCTGGGTTTATTGTGAACAAATATGCTTTATGAATATAGAGGGGGATTAACTGCAGTTTGGAGCAAAGAACAGACACTCCTTCTGTCAAATGAAGGCTTTGGCAAGGCAAGAGAAAAAGAGGGGCGGGGTCCATTTACAGATAAGATTCATTCTTCTAGAGGAAAAAAAAAAGACAAAATGACAGGACTATGAACTTTTTTTTCTGTCCTGCCCAATGATCAGACTCAGCGAGGAGGGGCGGGGGGAGAATAACGCAGTGTTGTCTTTCTCTCTCTGCAAGGGCATTACATTATGTTCTCAATAATTCAAAGATGGTCTTTAGTCAGATCACCGCTGGTAGCACCCCGGGTCCACCCAGTTACCTCCATAATCCTTAAACTCATCATTCCTGCTTCACCTGCCAAAATACCTGCTTTACTTTGACCTTCAGCTTTCTCTAAAACATACACACACACACACACACACATTTCCCTTCAATTACTCTGTGTGTGCGTTGCATGACTTCACAGTTTACTGAGTGCATGCATGTATATCTTGTAAATTGCGTGTGTGTGTGTGTGTGTTTGTGTGTGTGTGTGTGTGTGTGTGTGTGTGTGCGTGTGTGTGTGTGTGTGTGTGTGTGCGTAATGAACTTCCTGAAAGTCACCTTCACTTGGAGCGCTGGGTAGAGTGGATGGGCATCTCCTGTTACAGCTCCAGTTTCTGCAGCTTTGAAATCATCAATAACTGCCACTATCACCCCCCCCGCCCCCCCTCTGAATCCAACACACACAGTTGTGTTTCCATCACTTTAGAGTGTTTCCATCACTTTAGAGGACATTGCATTGACTTCATTAATTTCCTTGAGACTTACGCTAACCCTAACTATAACTGTCACCAGCCTAATCTTAATCCTTACACTAACTTCAACCTTTAAACCTAAACTTCAACCTAAATTTTAACCTTAACCTAACCTTAACTTTAACCTAAATCTAACCTTAAACCAAATCCTAAAATGTAATGACTGACGTTATAGGGACTCACATTTTGTCCCAAAAAGAAGGGTTGGACCCCACAATGTCACTGTGTAAAAACATTCATGTCCCCACAACATGAGTAATACATAAATACACACACACACACGCAGACACACTTCAATCAATCAATAAATCTGCAGTAACCCTATATAGAAGAGCTTAGAGTGTGTGTGTGTGAGTGTGAGTGTGTGTGTGTGAGAGAGAGAGAGAGAGAGAGATAGAGAGAGAGAGAGAGAGAGAGAGAGAGAGAGCTGTGATGGGAAGAAAGGATGGGTGAAATATGATGTTGGAGTTGACAACCATTGTGGAACCGCTCAGGCAGCTGGGGAGGGAGCAGAGGAGGGCGAGGGAAATGTAATAAAGACGGAGACAAGAGCACTGAAAAAAATAATCATGAAAACATGAAATGCAGGCAGAAATGGGGTGATTAGTCCGCACAAAGCTGTACGGCTGAATGAAGGATAAGGCGAGTGCTGACACCCAGAGGACAGAAGCAGTCAACTGCATGGTGGAGATAACAGGCGGTGAAAGGAGAGAGCGGGGGGGAGGACAGAGAGAGATGAAGGGAGACAGGAACAGAAAGAGGGAAGAAATGTTAGGACAGATAAGAGGAAGGGGAAATGAAAAGGGGAGGGGGGGACGGGGGGGACAGTAGGCTTATTCCAAAGTGAACAGAGTGTTAGAATTCTACATCAATCACAATGTAATGTCCTCATTCAATAGAGAATATTTATTTAATTCTATTTCCAGCAGTGAAAAATTAATTTGGGATATTGGGGGACATGATTGAGACCACTGCCTGATTGGCTGTAGTGAGACATGCAATTTTAATTCATGAATTAAAACACACAAACCTGTTGATATACCCGTTAATATTAATCATATAAAAAAAAATACTAGTTGCATTTTTATTGCATGCCAACTGTGTCTAATGCGCTCAATGCAGTGTCTTCTCTGTATTCCAGGTAAATAAATAAATAGACAAATAGAAAGAGACGGCATCGATCAGTCTCTCCCCGTGGAGCGGGGGAGCTTAACCTGAGGGTGAACCCGCCACCGAACAGCCAGCACCCGATCCGCTCCCCCGCCGGGCCATCGGTGACATTCAGCCAGCAGTCACCAACACATCACGCCACCATTCTGCTTCTGGATGTAACCTGTTTCTTTTATTTTTTTTAAACCAGTACATCTATTTTATTTTTTTAAGCTTTCAGATCTTTTATGTTAATAAATTGCAGTTCCCAAAATAATTGCAGCGGTGTGGGAAACAAACTAAACCACTTTATCTTGAGGTCGAACCTAACGTGAACACAACTGAAATATGGAGAATAGTTGATCATTGCAGAGACTAAAAAGGAAGTGAAATTCCACAATCCTCAATACCCTAGTCGATATCGTGGTAAACAAAAACAAAACAATAAATCCCATGTACTTCATTTTACTTTATGACTGTTTTCAGACTGGATTTTGCTTCTTTTTTTTTTTTTTACTACACACATGAACACATGATAACGTTATAATTTACCATTGCCCAATACTCTTTTTAACTGAATATAGCTTGAATGTCAGTTATTATAACTCAATGCAACCTCCGTAAGTGAGCTGACATCTGATATCATCGGATGCTAACGAGCTCTCCTCTTGCCGATTTCAACACTGATTTTTTTTCCACAATTAAGCACGATCAGAGACATGTTCTGTAGTCCCCGGGACAACGAGACACCATTTGTCTCAAGACCTGATCCCTGGTATCATCTGTTCCTGCGGTACAGTAGAAAAATGAGTCTTCTAAAAGTTGACATCGACTCGGTACCAAAGTCAAAGGTCAAAGTTGAGCTCATTCTCTCTGGACTTCAGAAACATGTTATTGATCCCAGCGGGATTTCCGCTTCATTTATGCTTCATTTCAGAATAGAAGTAAATATAAATATTGTAGTACAGAAATATATAAAATAAGTATAGTACAATATATAAAAACAGTGTGAATAATAATAATATAATAATAATAATAATAATAATAATAAAAGGTTAAAGCAAGAATAGAATAGAATCATGTTGCAGTGTCCCCTTCCCTGTTTGACTTATTTTAAGTGAGCAAAATGTTATTGCCAATAGAAACGATGGCCAGATTTATGAATATAAGAAAATAAAACGCTGTATCCTTGGTTCAAATCAAAGACGACGAAACATAAAAAGATGGGAAGTTCTTATCCTGTTTCCTCCTCTATTGTATTATTGTCAGTGAGAAAGATATTTTGAAGCAAATCTAGAGCATCATTGGACACTGAATCCTTCCATTGCAAACTGAAATTCTTTTAGGCGGGTTAACAGTTCCTTCAGGCGGGACGAGGCAGCTTTCTTTGCAGGTTTTACACAACGTCCACCGACCACACAGGAAACACTTCCCCGGTCAGACATATTCAATTAATATCAAACACAGTGAGGAGCTGAAATCAGGGAGGAACAATAACTGAATATCAACACCTACAGAATACCGAAAGGTGTTGGCTTCGTCAAGCTGTACAACTAATGGCTTTTGGAGCCACAAGCGTTGCACAATATTTGGCACCTGGTACACAGAAGGACTGATGCCACCGCGATGAGTTGGAAGGCAAAGGATGGACCCCCTTAACTCATGTCATGTAGCACATTAGATGGAATGTAGAATTCTGCTGAACATATTATAAAAAATCAATGAGTCTGTGTGGTATTTCTATGGTTTTACATGCTTTATGTAAAGCTTGACAAAGTAGTATGAATGTGGTACAGCCAGGCTCAGGCTCTGGGCATATCCACTTCCATGATGACATCATTTGCTAAGATCTGCTTTCAGAGGCTACTGATGTTTGCCTCGGATAGAACCGATACCGTGGTACAAAGTCGATGCCAAAATACTGAAAATGTGACGTAGATAGAAAATATCCCTGATAATGCTCGATTGTGAACAACTAATAGGTGTTGAAATTGGCAGGAAGAAAGCCTTTAGTGTTTAGCCAATGTATGGAGGTTGCATTGATTTACATTATGTTGCTTTTAAGTTCTATCCATTAAAAAAATTGTATTTGGGAAAGGTAAATAATAATGTGTCATGGTGTGTTCGAATGTAATCTTGTAAAATGTCGTTTTTGACGAGAAACTTCAGGCGGATCATCTGGAGTTAAGAAAAAAAAATCCCCCAAAAACCCATGGAACAACATTCAGCCAAACATATTTCAGGAGTATATGTTGAAGTAGATTTATTGTTTTGTTTTGTTACCGTGGTATTGTTAGTATTCATAATCTTTGGGCGGACTTGGAAGAGAATATCTGGATTCAGGAAGTTATAATAAAAATTAATTTAATAAAAGTTGGTAATACAGTGCATAATTCTCAGCTGAGTGAGCAATTCTCAGCTGAGGGTTCATAAGCCAACCGCGGTCCACAGACACTCAACCGAAGCCTGAAGAGAGTTACTGTCTGCACGTATTGACCTAAGAGAGCCCCGAACTGACCAGTACATTTGATTATATAGTCCAATGAAAATGTGCATTGTCGCCTCTCATTGGCTCAGTTTTCCAACATATATCCGGCTAAAGTTTCACATGGCTAGAATCAGCATTCGGATTGGTCACGTCGGTGCATCGCCTCTCCCAGGTTTACCGGCTCTTGATGTCATCTCTCCACCCTCTCGTAAAGTTGAGCTGAACAACCCCCCTCGAGTGGAGTTGTTTTATTGCCCTTTGTGTTCATCTCGGAGACTTCAGTATCCATCCCCCTCTCTCTATCTCATTCCATGCATACCTGAACTAAGTCTAAGTAAGAAACTCAATGTGGCTGTCTTCTACGTCACGCATACTCCTTCTCATAAGGCTCACTATTCCTTATTAATTATCCTTTTTAAGTATCATAATTTATACATAGACATTCCTTATTTACAAGTGTAAGTCATATTATTTTATTACAACCTAACAGTATCAAATTGAGTATTGGTATTGGTATTGACTACTAAATTTCATCCCTATATGACGGCGTTCAATTCAAAGTTGAGTGGTGTTAAAAGTGTTGTGAGGCCTGGTCCGATTGCTGTTTGTTCATTTTTTTACAGAAACGTAGGAGCTTTTTTACAACCCATGGATCAAATGATTGTGGTAAAAATACAAACTATTAATCCCACACGCTCAGCAGATTGTTGAATCAGCGTAAATCTGTGTCATCTCTTCAGCCCGATCAGCCGAGGAGACACAAACCATTACACCCCTCACCTTCCACAGCGCCACCGTCTCTGCAACGCTCAGCCCAAAACCCCATTGTCTATAAATACATATCATGGGGCCGCTCTTTGGTTTCAGGTGCAGGTCAGCCAACCAGACATTTCAATTCCGAAGATGAATGCCCCATTTCAGAGGGAGCGATAAGAAAAGGCTCAAAAGGTCTCTCACCGCGGGGATCAGATGCTTTTCTTTCTTTTTCTCCAGTTTGACTGACAGCTCACAGAAATAAGGCGTCTTACTGTTTTTTTGTCCCTCTCAACACACATCCATCTTTGGCGGAGACGACTGCTGATAAAGCCTCCGTGCTCTGACTGCAATTTGGCGCGCAGCCGCTCAACTCCACGTGCTTTTCGTTTGTCAAACAACTCAAGTGCGATTATTTGGGGAGCGTCTGTCAGCCGGGCAGCAAAGTTTTTTGAGTCTATGTTGAAGAACTTTGTCTGCAGCTTGATGGTGTTTGCTCCCAGTAACCCTGATGCACTGGGCATCAGTGTTCCTATGGGAACTGCCAGAACCTCCGTGTCTATTTCCTCCATGGACTTGAGTGGATTTCCCACCCCCTCACCACCTCCCCCCCCCACAAGGCTATTAAGACTGAAAATCGCCCCCGCTGTGCTCTGGTGTGTCCTTAACTCTCTCCAGCTTTTTTTTCATTCACTCCACAGTTGATGAATGCGTCATTGTTTTTTCTTCTTCTCAGTGTTTCTCCAAGTTACTTTGGGAAAGGCAGTTAACTGCTCCATTTAAAACCCATACGGCATGCTACGGTATGTGAAATATATTCAGAGGCGTCCAGGGATCGCTAACCTGTAAGCCTCGCATCCGCTAGCACACACACACACAGACACACAGACACACACACACAGACACACACACACACACACAGATCTCTGAGCAATGCGGTTTACCCTTCCCACGCTTTAGAACACTCTCATACATCAGAAGCCCTCGTCTCCCCACACAGTGTGGGATGCGACTGCATTGTGACTCAGAGACAGAGGCAGCGACTGAGCGAAACAGAGAGAGGGATAGATGAGGAGGTGGCAGGGGGGTTGCTGGGGGTTCATCCTGGTGGGCTACGGAGGAACAGCCTCGCAGGTGGGTGATGGACATACAGCCGGAGAGGTGTTGATGGAAGTTCTCAGTATCCACCTCCACACTTTGGTGGGCATATCTGAACTATACCCTCTGGACAACATTAGTTTCATGTAGTTCCACGTGTGCTTAACACATTCCAGTATACATATAGCCAAATGTATACAACCCGCCTGTCCACATGGGTGCTTTTTTTATGGTTTGGGTTCTAGATCTCTAAGTTCCAAAGCAGTGAACTCCTAAACCTCTCTTTATTTTCCATTAGGTCCCACGTGTTGGATTCACCTTCAACTCTCTTCACTATACTAACTTGTATATTGTCCATTTCAACCTGATTTATGTCACCTGATCAAGATTAGATGCATGATCATTAGCAGTGTTGAGCATCCGGAATTTCTACATGCAGCTGCCGGTTCTGCTCCATTTGTGGCGCAATTAAAAAAAATGAAAAACTGAGAAAAGAGTAAAAATAAAATAAATTGATACTGTGAAATTATGTCCAGCATACAAAAAAACCCGATTTGGCAGTATCAGTAGTGGTGGTACAGTGGGAGACCCAAACAAATGACATGAGCGAAATAAAGAAAATCTAAAAAAAAAATCTTGCGAAAGAAAAAACGTCCATGAATGATTTACTGGACAGCAACTTGCACAGTCAGTTGTTGGGATGTGAGTTCCCTTGTATCATGTTTGGGTTGTTTTCTTCTGGTTGATCTTGGTTACAATCAAAATTAAGGTTTTGCAATTTTTACATGACTCATATCCAGACGGCAACAATCGGTTCTGAAAAGTGAAGCCAATGAGGAAGTGCATTAAACCAGCATTCTTTCTAATGTCCATCGGGGGGCGACACTTCTGGTTGTATAGAAGTCTATGAGAAAATGACTCTAGTTTCAAGTCTTCTTCAATACAGCATGATGTTCATTTAGTAAATTATGGTCCATTTAGAGTCAAATAGACCATAAATAGGTTATGCTTTAGGGCGGGGCTACAAGGTGATTGATCGTCTTAGAACATTAACCTTTTGACAGTGTGTTTTCAACTTATGAAAGTTACTTCCAACATCTAAAAATCGCCAAAAAACGTATTATTCAGCATTTGGTTGTACTTAGCTCCGCCTTCTCATTTTACTTCTGGTGGCAAAAAAAAAAAATATATATATATATATATATAGACAGTATATGCTTGTACTACAATTCTGAACCACTTTGTTCATACCTAAGAATTTTTTTTTTAATATGACATGTTCTCTAACAGGACACCAGCTGTTCATGAACAATGCATTTGCTTTTTTAGAAACCTTCATGTACTGCATGGGGCACATTAATACTTCAGATCATCGCGTGCTTCCACTTTTGTGGAAACGGTTTGTGTTTGTCCCTTTCCTGTTTCACCATGACAATGCCTCCATGCACAGAGCCAGCTCATAACGGAATGGTGTTCCCAGTTTGGTGTGCAACAACATGACTGGTCTGCACAGAGCCAACACCTTTAGGGTGAACTGGAACGTTGACTGTGAGCGAGACCAGATCCCCCAACATCAGTGGGACCTCACTAATGCTTTTGTGGCTGAAATGGGAAATGTCTGGTAGGAAGCCTGAGACCAGCTGAGTGGAGGCTGTAGCAGCACTTTAATGCTCAACATCTAATGGTATTAGATGTTAAACGATCATAAATTCCTCTACTGCTCATCATCCTGGTGCCATAAATATTGACCAGCAGCTGATTATAGTCCTCAACAAATGCACTATTACCTCCTGCTTGAGTAACATTGAGTACAGTGCTGAGCTGTTTTATGAAATTACTAAACGTTAAAGAAATAAAACATGTGAAACATTTGCACCTTCTTCAGGTGAGACTAGGCTTTTTTAAAGATTTCATCAGTGTTCAATAAAAAATAGCATAAAATAGCAGCCTGCTATACCCCAGAGTGGCAACAAAAAGCTTAGAACACTCCAACTATATTTATGTGCATCTTTTTTGTTGTAAATGGAGGCTGGCGTGTGAAAAAATGTGTCCGTCTTCACACTTCAGAGTCTGAAAACCAATGCAAAGCTTTGTATCCTCTGTATGGGGAAACATTTCCTTTAATTGGTGAGGGATTTTAATATCTGCGACAAGTCTCCTGCCAGAGTGTGCCACTGTGATGGCGCAGAGCATAAGCCTTTGAAATGTATGAAATGAGCGGCCTATTAGAGGAGTCTGTCAGGAACGCAGCGGATTCTTTATGCTGATTGACCCGTTTTGTGTCTGGAGACGTTTTGCTTGTATGTAGAAGCACCTGGATGAACCCCTCCTGTCTCTGTGTTGCAGTCTGTCATTAAGTATAATTCTGCTAGCAGCAGCAGGACCAGCCAGGCCTTTGCCTGCTATTAAAGAGCATTTAAAAACAGATGAAGTGCTACGCTGCCTTCTGGTACTTGACGCTCTAGTGCCACATAGGGACCCACCACAGTGGCTGGGTATTCAGTTCTACTTTTAGCAGGCTGAAAGCTGAAAAAAGCAGGGCGTCTGCATTTAAGTTTGTATTTTGGAGGCAAACAGTGCTCTGCAACGATAACATTTCTGCATGAAGAGTGATTATACAGTAATAATAGATAACTAAAACAAATACATTGCAGTGTAATCGCTCAGAAGACTGAGCACATCCTGCATGGCCCTTTGAGTGTTTGTATTCAATTTCAGTTTTCATTCTTCAAATAGAGCATTATCTTTTTTTCAAGGGCTGAAATAAAATGCTACCCAAAAGGAAATGAAAAGCAAGCACGGAATCATCTCTAGATGTTTGGCATCAGACGGTGAAAGTCAACAGAACCGTCTGCACTTACTCTTGTGACAATGGGTCTTGAAAACCCATGAAGGGAATCGGAAACACCAAAATAAGATTTTGTCTGCTGGGAAATGTTGAAAATTTGTATTCAAGTGTGATGATAATTAAAAAAAAACATCCCTTAACTAACTGTACTATGACTGCATTGTCTGATTGGCAAAGTATCTTTTCCCTGCTGCAGGGGTCCCAGACCCTCGGGACCAATAAACGCACAAGGCCATCTGTGTGACAATACGTTTTTGTAATTTGATTGATTGTAAATGTGTTTGGTGATATTCTATGAACAGCTAAAACACAAGACAAACTGGAATTCAAGGAGACTTGAATTACCAAACCCTGATGCCCCTGCTTGTCAGAGAGCACTGAGTCCGTGAGAGTAATGGCAGTTCTGAAAAGGGGGGGGAGGACTTGACCCCCTAACTGTGGTGATAGGTGTGATAAAATCTGTTATCAGAGACGTGACGGTTGTCAAGGCTTCAAAAAATACTTAACGTGGGAATTGGCTGATAGAGTTCCCCCACCTGCCAAATCCCACTTTAACAACTGACATATGTTTATTGAATAATTTATGCTCTCCTCAAACTATAACAGATTTGTACTTTTTACAGTAAGATGCGTCATGTGTTCAGCTCATAATTCCCTCTCCTTGAACAGGGAACAGATGACGGAATTTGGCTGATGTCAGCAACCGCAGAGTCCAAGGATAGGTTTTAACCTTCAACAATCAAACTATCACGCCATTAGAAGCAAATTTATCTCCTAGATTGAAAGCAGAAGCATTAGCACAACACGGCAGTGCTAACACCTCAGACAAAGATCATCCATCAGGGATCGTTCTGCCACAGTACTCTGAGAGAAGAGAGACGAGTTCAAATCTGGAGCGGAGGGAGAATTAGATTTAGCTGAAACAGACTGAAAAAGATTCAGCATCAGTGGAGCCTCTGGGCGTCTGAGCGGCAATAACAGACTGTGTTCTTTGGAATAGCTGAAAATAATGAATTGTAATTTTCATTTGAGATTAGATTGCACAATATAATCTTTAGCGGATATAAAAAGCAATGATAAGATACGAAGTCTATCAAGCACATAAATGAGAAACTGTGAAAAGGCACAACCTAATCATGTTGTGATGCTTTGACGATAAATAAATGAGAGTAAATAAATCAATCCAAACTAAGACGGAGAAAAAGAGGAGCAGCTCCTGGAGGTTGATTATGAACTCACTGCATTGCAAAGATAGAGAGTTGAGATGCAGGCATAACATTTCTAATGTCGTTCTCATGTTATGTGTGATGAAGTTTGACTGGTGTGACTGAGGCATGGATCGGTTTTATGTAGAAATAATGATTATGAATGTCCAATGGCCTTGACAAATACACGTTGCGAAAACGCTAAATACCCCGTGACGAACCTTTTTTGTATAGAGCTTTTATTGTGAAAGGTAAGAGCAGTAGGAGTGGATCTGGCGAAGCTGTCTTCGTCAAGGTTGAAAGGAGAAATTATGTTTTGGATCCTCCTTTTTGTTGTTCTATAACTATAAGCAGAAGTAAACTTGCTCTGCACAACGTTATTGGTTGATGCCTTTATTCACGCTGCAAAGAAGTATCAATCTTGATCCGAAAAAGTATTTTGCCTTTTTTCTGCATAATATTCACGATCGGTTCCAAAAAAATACATAAGATAAAAAGGCCTTATTTCATGTAGATCTGAGTAGTGAGTGGGCTCAGGCTACGAGTGAAGTTGGTGCATGGTTGGGGTTGGGGTCAAGAGACTTTTCAGTTTTCAGTATAGGAGTGGAACTATCAAAATTAACCTTACTAAAAAATAGCTTGAACAGGATCTACAGTTTTTGTACATTTATGTGTTCAATGACCAATTTATATTTAAACTGAATGACATATCTTTGACATTAGTTCATCATTTCATCTCAAACTACATTTAGGATTGGTTCTGTAGGGTACTTTATTATGATTAAGTGTTTGTACCTTTTTATAATCCCACCAACAGATCATAATGATATCTTAATAACCTGCATGTTCTCAGGGTTAGTTCTCGAATCGTAATTACATCAACATTCTTTCATCCTAAAGCAAAGAGAGCCACTTGTGTCTGATCATGACTTTATGCATGGGGTTCACCCTAAAACCTCTCTGTCGTGATCCAGCTAACTGCAAATAAATTTGGGTTTAAGGACTTGTTGTTCAATTTCAAACCAGCTTCGATGAACCAGAAAATACAGCCATAAGTTAAATCGTCAACATTCTAGTCTGGATAACTTGGTTATCCACGTAAGAAGAACAGGGCCCTGGTGAGTTTTGAACCACAGACACACTGGACACACGGTCGCAGGAAGGTTAGCTCCCTATCGTACACATAGGCGTCAGGTTTGGTGGCATCTGTCCCCCGCAATAAGAACACAACAGTAGCAGAGCACTTTTATTTTGAAGAACTGCTAGAATGCAACTCATGAATGCAACAATGTCTCCGGTAAAGTAGGGCAAGTGTGCAACCTCAAAAGCAATTGTTTCCATTAAATGTAAAGAAGAAGAAGCGATGTTCCTCTTGGACAGATTGGAGTAGCAGCATGGAGTACGGAGCTCTGAGTGAGCTGCTCTGATACTCGAGAGAGAATACGTTCCCAAAAAGGAGGTATTGGTGCTACTGTAAATAATCTGAGATTGTGAGAATGAAATCACAACATAATAAGAGCGAGAGTTAAATGCCCATGCTTCAGCGTCTCCTCCTGCAGTCTCCAGTTAGTTTGACTTTCCTCTGGCCGCCTACAGACACCTCCGCTCTTTTAGATTCCAGCTGGCTTTCACATCATCAGGACTGAGCCGGGGTCTCAGCTGTCTGGACAAAACCAGGTCCCTACTGGACTCCAGCTGCTGCCTCATCCTAGAGAACGGTTTCATTTTTCTCTCATAACAGGAATATTCTCGTCAAACTGTGGCATCTCATCTTGGATTATCACTCACGTTTTTGGCCCAAAAAATATTATGACATCATTTTAATTATATGGCTTCTGTGTGGGAAATGTTTTAAATGTGCACAAAGTTTTAAACATGAGCAGAGATCCTCCTGAAACACATATGAGCTGTTTCAGTCCAGGTGTTGATGAAATAATCAAAATTAATTATTGTATCATCGATATGAACAGGTGCCACATGCACATCCCCAAAACAACAGACACAAAATAATAGGGAAGAGAAAATCATGAGTAAACATATCTGTGTCAGCAGAGACAAGTTGATCCACAGGAGAATAAATACAATAACAATATATGTTATAACTTCTCTATGTTTTTATATATTTGTGTATTATGAAATGGGAAAAAACCTGAGATCTTTACTCCATTATATTCCATCATGAACTGAATCGTTGGCGCCTGCATTTGGTGAATAAGGACATTTCCTCCATGAATTGATGCCGAGGAATTCACCAGAATGCATCAAATGGAAGTGGAGTATACAGCCAACTTCTGCACTGGTTGTTTGGAGCCAGTGGTAAAAAATCTGCACCGCTTTGCTCCAATCCGTTCGGTCTGAACACACATTAGGAGGTGGGCCTCGCAAGAAGCTCCAGTTTACAGGGACCGGCTCTGCAAACCGACGTCTGCTGAGGCTTTAGACAGAAGCAATTATCTGTGGTCGGACAATTATCACAAAAAAGCAAGACGCGACCCCCTACAGTTCATTTAGAGAATGACAGTTCATGAGGACGGGTCTGATGGGTGCGTCGGACTGTGTCTGTGTGTTTTCTGTGTGTGTGTGTGTGTGTGTGTGTGTGTGTGTGTGTGTGTGTGTGTGTCTTGTTACAAGAGCGCTTGGAACATGTCTGCAATAATGAGTTCTTTTCTTGGACCTGGCAGGGTTTTGGCCAAGATCTGCTCAGCTTATTGTGTGTGTGTGTGTGTGTGTGAGTGTGTGTGTCCTGCGTCTTGAGTGGGTGTGTGTTTCTGACAGTGTGTCACCTCTGGGTGTCATTCCAGGTGATACCGCCAAGGAGAGCAGCCTTTACAGCCGTCCCGCAGAGCTACCGCCTGCTCTTAACAAGGACACAGAGGCCCGCCAATGCAACAACACACACACGCACACACACATGCACACACGTATATATAGACAGTTTTTCCCCCCATCCAGCTCTGATGCACAGCAGCAATAACCTCGTACATTCCAGCGCTTGAAGTAATTCATCTTCATTGTCCAAGTCATCAAATCTGAAGAACGACAGTGAAACAGTCACTCAAGGAGACTGTCACCATAAACACACACTGTTGTCTCACACACACACACACACACACACACACACACACCTTCACCCTTCTGAGACACAACGCATTCTTTCATAATAGAGCACTTTTCTGGGAGGGGGAAAAAGGGATTCGATTCTCCTAGGCTCTTCTCGATTTCTCAAAAAGAAGAAAAAAAGTGTGTGATGAAGTGTAAAATGGAGAAAGAGAGAAAGAATAGCGGCGGTGACGGGCCGCCTGTCAGAAGACACACGGGGATCTTTATCGTGCCGTAACATCATCCGCCGACCATTCTCCTGCAGTCACACATGACTGATGAGGGAGGTAAAAAAAGTTCAACTTGTCTTTTCTCTAATCCTCACACTTTTCTTTATGGCAGGAAATTAATGGCCTCTCGCGTAGGACACTTTCTCTCACACACACACACACACACACACACACACACACACACACTTGTCTACTCGCCGTGCTCAACCCGGAGCGGTGCTTTTTATCATCCGCCGTAAGTAGCGGCGGTAAAATTGCTTAATTAAAGCATGAATGTTTAATAAACCCTCAGGCGGCGTGGCGAGGGACCTGAGACAAGGCCGTCCATTGACAAGGCAGCATCGGGGGAAGGAGACGGACAATTCCTCGATTCCTTCGCACTGACTCTGAAGTTCAAGTGAGTCCTTTGACAGAGAACAGGTGGAGCTGGTAAAGGCCAGAGACTTCATGAGGGGCCGACTGTTTTCAAATGTTAACTTCTTCTCTTCTGTAGTGGCTGGGAGTGTCAGCTCCTGAGCTGAGGCAGTAACCTTAACCCCAGGCTGCTTTCTACTTGATTGCTTTTATATACAGACTCGGTCACTAAATGTCTTATAGGCACTAGGGTTGGATGATATGTTACATTTTTTCCAACCAGCCTATGTCAGCCAAACAACCAGTGATTGCGAATATATTTGCACAGGTGTGTGTGTGCGGCGCAGCAAAATGTCAAGAAAGGAAAGCTTCTTAAACCTGTTGGCCTTATTGTGCAGGAAGAAATACAATCGCACGCCTTCTGAAATCAAGTTCCTTTCTTTCATGGAACGACGAGCAATCCAGCTTCCAATAATAACCAACTCTGGTTTGGTCAAAATTAATTCAATGTAGTAGACGTGACGCCGGCTCGACACACTCTCTTTTCTCTCTCTCTCTTTTCCCGCTGAGCAGCGGCTGATCGGCTCTCGTGACAAAAAGCTGTACTTCCCCAAAAACAACCAGCCATCATCGTCGACAGACGATGAATTCGTCCACTCGCCTAACCTAGGTACACCATATACTGTCATGTAGGCTACTTAAAAATGCCATCATTGACCTGCGGATGTTTGATGGTATAATGTTCAGGTTTTTGCCAGATGATTATGATGATAGCCCTAGGTGAAAAGCTAAGGGCTAATTAAAGTTAATAGAATTCATCCTGAGGTGAACGTCCCAACACCAGATTAAATGACAATCCATCCAATAGAGAAGACATGCAGATCATAACTACAAACGTCAACGTCATGTTAGCGCTGAAGAAAAGGCCACCAAAATCATTAGGATTCAGTGTCTGGAAACCACAAATGTCTGTACAAAATTACATGGAAATCTATCGAGTAGATGTTGAGATATTTCACTGGATAGGTTCACTGGATATTTCACTTTGACCTGATGGTGGCACTAGAGAGAAAGTCAGTCAAATTCCACTCATCCTAGTGAGATATTTGAGTCCATCAGGACCAAGAGGTGGACTGCCCGACCACCCAGCATTGCCATCTCTGCAACGCTAACAGTTCAAACACATTTTTAAGTTGGTTCGTTTTTTTGCCTCTTCCCATCCAATCCGATTGGATCAATTTGGGGTTAAATGTAACTAATTGCAGGACGACCCGCTCTAGCTCTGAGCTACGCTCATCAAAAAAAAAATGGACCATCATTTACTAAATGAACATCATGCTGTATTGAAGAAGACTTGGAACTAGAGATTGAGACCATAAACTCATGTTTATGAAATAAATCAAGAGAAAAGTAGAGTCATTTTCTCATAGACTACAATCAGACTTTTTCATGGATTTGGTCACTCCCATTGATTCTCTTTCTTTCTATTTGGTATTATGTGAGACAGACCTTTGCTGCAGCCAGGAGGTGAGAAGGCTTGCGTACTGACTGCCACCATGACTATGTAAGAAATAACTCATTGAGAAATCTGATTGGCCAGGTGTCGAGAGAATCATACCAAACTGTGAGAAAGAACTCGAAACGTGCCAAATAGTTTAATTTGACAATGATGAACTGATTCAAGGTGGAATTCTGATTTAAACATTTACACCTGAAACATTTATCATTAACAGATATCAGATATACTGCCGTCACTATTTCTGTCTGTGTGTTCTGGTTTGATTCGCTCTGACAAGCAGAGAATGTATGCTGCAAAATGCATCAATAATACACAAATAGCAAAGTGAGAACATATCTTAAAACTCTGGATAGATTTGAAGTGGTCATACCACAAGGAAAAATAATGTGCAATATTCTGCGGTGTATATTAACGTCAACATTCCGCTACAGAGCTGATTTATGTTCTTGTCTTATCAGCCTAAGCAGCCCCGTGAAAAACACTCTGTTAGCTGTTATGTTACCGTAGCTATAGTGCTACTTTCAAGTGGTGCTTGGAACAGAGTTACAGCTGTAGCTAAATCCTCGTATTATCATAAAACATAATTAATCACTTTCCAATACAGCACGTTGCTGAATGTACAGTGAAACTCTACGTATGTCTTCAGTGTTCCCGTAGAAGAGATGAAGGTGGCAGCTCAGCTCAGGAATAAATACACAGAGATTGGTCCTCATAGTAATAAGACTCTAAAAAAAACGTTCAGTTTATGAGAGAAATGAAAAGGAAAAAAAGCCATTTGAATTTCTTTCTGCAGTCTTATCTGTGCTTCTATCGTGATGAAAGAAAGAGAAGTTAATGTCCAACTTCATCTTGTCTGAGCATTTCACAAGCAGTTGATTGGCTCGAGGGTTAGGAACTGGCTACTTTCGCATACAACAGCTTACAGGGCGTAAGCTGTTGTATGCTGGAGCCAACAATCAGCAGCAAAACAGTAAAGCAGCATTTAAAAACACATGTTCTGTGTCACGCAGAAGAACAATCTAAATGAAAGTAGAACAAATCGTATGAGCTGTGACCAAAGTCTACAGGCTACTCCTGAGCGTTGTGTCATTGGAGTTGCTCTGCAGCAGCCAAAAACAATGTGCGTAATATTACAGACCCGCGTAAAGGCCCCTGTGTGCAGGTTGAAAACAAGAGGCGCACCTTTTATTTTGTTGTTGTTGAAGACACCCAATCACTCGGACAGAGTGTGTTTGTTGCAGCGTGTTTGTTGCAGTGTGCTGCGTCTTTGTCTCGTGTGTGTTTCTAGGCAACCACCGAATGAGAGCTAATGTTGGTTTGACACAAACCATGAACACCGTGAACCGTACGCTACCTAATGGTTAATAGTACGATGTTAAATCAATGAAAGCAACACAAAGTCTCCACTTTGCCCTCCTACGGTTTTCCGCTCAGATCATGGTAACTACGGTTGGTGAAGTCGTACAGCTCCGGGTATCAAGCAACGGTTCCAATAATGAGAAGGAGAAAAAAAAACAAAAAAACGCTAATGACGTTGGCAGAGATTGTTCAACTCAAGGCGCTCCTGGAAAAAAACGCGAGGCACTCATCAACGCAAGGGCAGCGAGCAAAACGCTTCACAGAGACAAAAAAAGCCGCCCCGGGCCGCTAGAAAGCATTCTGTCTGATAAGGACTTCTGAATGTATAGAGGCGGTGATGTCTTTGGGCCTAACAGTAACTACTGCGGATGCCTGACCCCAGATCTGTGGCTACAGGCTGGATGCCGGCCCTATCCATGCTTACAACCGGCATTTTCTCTCTCTATAACAACAACAGCAACAGTATATTCTAATCAAGCAGCTCCTTTAACAGGACGCACAGCAGTAAAGCGGTAATGATGCTGAATGCTCGGCACAGCTCCATCCTTTTAAAAGTTTACCCATGGTGCATTGCTGGACTCGGTATATTGTCAAAATCCTTCTCCCACGACACTGACTCAAATACATCAATGACATTTGTCGTATTGACTTGACTTGGGGAGAAATCACTTTGATGCTTGTAATCACAGCCACCGATCTCTAACGATCACCCTGATGGTCATCGGCGGGGTGGACACGCCGTCGCCACAAAGATCACCGCACACGTTTGATAATTGTTTTCCCTGCCTCCGTTCCAAAAGAACAAGCTCCGTATGAAAACTTCTCAAACCGGCTGCGGGGCTCCCCGGTGCTCTCCCACGACACGTTCCTGTGCCGTCTCTCTGCGGCTCACTCCTGCCCACACGGCGCCCCCTGTGGCGAGCACCGCGCCTCGCTCCCTCCACATGCTCACAAAATCAGCTTCATTCTCTCCCTCGGTCAGCCACCCACACTCGGTCACGAGGGACCAGTGCGTGGTTGGTTGCACCGGTGAGTGTGTGCTGCTTTCTACTGGGACATGTCTCCGTGTGTGTGTGTGTGTGTGTGTGTGTGTGTGTGTGTGTGTGTGTGTGTGTGTGTGTGTGTGTGCCGGTGCTGTGCACAGTGTGTATGTGTGTGGAGAGGAGCTAATGCATTCAACCTGCTTTAGGATTCCTCAGCGCTCCCTTATGGAGGCGGGTTGGAAATCCCTGAGTTTAGCACCAATGTGGTCCGGTCGGCGCTCACATTCATCTTCCTCAGCCGCAGCCGGCTGCCAGCAAACTGGAGGAAAAAGTGCAAGTCAGGGGGGTTCATGAGCATTTCCTCCTCCTTCCTTCTATACGCCGTCAACTCTTGTTGGACCGTCTGGTCTTTTGTTATTGCTTCACCCCTCCATCACAAGCAGTGTGTCAGGCAGCTCTGAGTAGGCTGTGATCAAAGTTGTGAAATGATGCATCGCAGCGCTGTTCTGGCATTTACAGAACTGACTGGACCAGTGGAGGCAGCGCAGTCCAAGCTCAAAAGGAAAACATACAGTAGTTCAAGTCCTATTTCCCTTGCTGTCAGTTTATTACACACACACACACGCACACCCACACGCACACACACACACACACACACACACACACACACACACACACACACACACACACACACACACACACACACACACACACACACACACACCATCTATCATTGGTCTACTGCCATCAGGACTATTAACAAAATGGTTGTCCAGCTGCTCTGAGGCCAGCTGCGTGTGCAGTTTTATAAATATGTTTGGAAAAAGACAAAGGCCGTTATCACCACTTTTGTTGAGCGCCCCTTAATCTGTTAAATGTCACCCTCAAAAATCCCTCATGTTCATATATATTAAACCTGTGAGGAGGATCCTACAGTGTGCAATTTCATTTCAAGAATGGGAAGATACGTGGTTGGATTACTTGGATTTTATTCGTGGGACAGTGTCAAATTGGTAAGTAAGCTAATGTAACTTCATGATTACTTTTCCTCCCTATCTGTTCGTCTTGGAATGTGAACGAAGAGTTGAAAGTGTTGCATTACATATTCGAAAGATCACTTTTGTGGGTAGAAATAAACTGACAACAGGTCGGATATGACATGACAACTACTCTTCTGCTTGCCACAAAATCAGCTGTTTCGCCTGTATTTAAATTTCCTATCTGCGGCAATTAATCGGTAGATGTATGTATGTGTTTATATATATATATATATATACATATATATATATATATATATATATATATATATATATGTATATATATATATATATGTATATATATATATATATATATATGCTGTCCCACTCTACATGTTAGTTAACAGCTGATTGGGTCAGTGCTGAAAACACAATCAAAACACACACATACATACTAGTTGTTATCAGTGCTTCTCGCCTAGAACTGACCCACATCACCTCATGACAGAGACCTTTACAACATGCACACACACAGCAACTAGTCATAGCTTGTTGACAGCTGTGTCACTGTCACTGCTACGAGTGCCACACTGCAGTTTCAGCCAGGAAGCAGGATTTGAGAAAACTGGAAGCAAAAGAAAGAAAGCTCTGAGTAAAAAAAAAAAGGAAAAGAATATTCGGTGTGTCATGTGAGGATATGTTCCCCAGGGTCCAACACAATGACAACAAAAAGACATATCTATACTGTGTGGGGAGTTGGCAGTTCTTGTCAAAGGACCGGATACGATCATCTTTGTTTGTTCAAGCATCAGTAACAATGGCAAACGACAAACCGGCAAAACAGACAGACAGCAGAGACAGTTCTCTCCAACCCTCCATTTTCTATAGCCACTTCTCCTGGATCCTGTCCCAGCATGCCTTGGGTCAGCGTCACCAAGTTGGCAACCTCCGGGTCTGAAAACTGAAGCCAATGTCGAAGTGCCTTGAACTTGCATTCTCTCTCCTGACCACCAGGGGGCGACTCCTCTGGTTGTATAGAAGTCTATAGAAAATGACTCTACTTCTCTCTTGATTTATTCCCTCAGTAAACATTGTAAACATGAGTTTATGTCTCAATCTCTAGTTTCAAGTCTTCTTCAATACAGCATGATGTTCATTTAGGAAATTATGGTCCATTTAGAGTCAAACAGACCATAAATAGGGTATGCTTTAGGGCGGGGCTAAAATGTGATTGACAGGTCTCTACCAGAGCGTTGTCCTGTCTGGGAGTTGTCCGTGTTTTCATCTTACAACTTTAACCCTTTCTCGTGTGTTTTTACTTGAAAGTTAATTGTAACATTTTGGCCATCTAAACATGTCTTATCCTGCATTCAGTTGTACTTAGCTCCGCCCTCTCGAGTCACTTCTGGTTGCAAAAAAACAAGATGCGAAGCGTAGTCCACAAACCAAAGGGTGCCGTCACATCCACACCGTATATACAATCTATGGGTACACCCCGTACATTCGATCACAGGACTAGTGCGCTTAAACAAACACATAAGCCATGTGTAAATTAAAAGCATGCACCTCATGATGGTGGGTCCATTTAGAGGATCTTAAAGCTTCAAAGACTGCATTTGTACTTTCTTGCCAAAGGAGAAAATGCAAGTGACCTTTATAAAACTTTATGACCAAAATGCTGACAAAGTATAATTATATATTTGGTGAATGTTTCATGGTACATTTCATTAATTCATGCCTCACGATCACTGGCTCAGTATGTAGGTGACTGTAGCTGACTGGCAACATCCAATCATGTTCATTCAGGTGTACAGGGTCGCCTTCATAAGTACGCTTCTGGCTGCTTATGAATGCCGTTTGCTGCTGCACCTTGACCTGCACCTTCAGGCCGCCTCCCAATGCACATTCAGAGTGCCAAATAACTAAGCTGGAGAGTGTTTATCGCTGCGTATATGTGTCCACACTACATTTAACTGCCATAACTGTTACAGTGTGAATTATGGCCGATGAGCCAGCTTTAAATGTATACATTTTTTATATCAATGAAAAATGAAACATACTGTTGCTGCAAGCACAAGAGCAGTGCCTTTTTTCCACCAAGTCTAAATGTATAATAGTTTGCTATCAATGGTCATCTCCTTTATGTAAGTACCTCTGACTAAAAGTCACGTTTTTACCTGAACACATGATGAACAACTGGACCAGTATACAAGTTCAGGCCAAAGGAAGCTGTGTTTCTTGACCCCGTTTGGAGGACACTTTGAAAGATTCAGCCACTTCATTGGGATAAAGTATGTTACATGCACCTTCACATCTACTCCTAATTTAAGGTTTTCAAATGTCCCACACAAATTTGTAAAGAACATGTAAATTCCACACTTGGAACTGAGCCTTCTCTCTGTGTGCAGAGTGCTTTGAGACTGTGACACTGTGTCCTTGTGTGGTGATTTTCCAAGCTTTATTAAATATTTCACACTTGACACTGGCTGCAAAGCCAGACGTGAGAGTGCATGTTGCGCAACCAAGGTCACCCACCCAGGTGGTCCCGCGGCTTTGTGGGTAAGTTGTGTCTGTCCCCCTTCACCTTCACTTCACTGTGCTGGTCATCTCATCTATGCTTTCTCAAAGCTATCACAAACGTGTCTCTTTTGTTCAGATTGAGTCATGTGCTCTCTCATCCCCCCGCATCGCTCTCATCCATCCTTTAATCACTCACTGCCTCCCCTGCTGTCCACCGACGGCTAACAAATGAGTCCTTTCCTGCACCGTGCCACACCACATTTCGTGACACAAATCACACCCGTCCACACACATGCACGAGCCCACATCGGAGATCTACCGAAATGGATTTCCACAGCCAATATCTCTGGACTGAAGCTACCGACAGCCAATATTTTTTTTCCCCCCAAAACCTTTAACTTTGACCATTTGAATGTCAGAACATTCCAAAAATAGCCCTGAAATCACCAGTCCTCTTCAACTTAAAGGTTAAAGATTTCTCACTGTGTTCACATAGTGAGCCATGGACGTATAAAACACAGACTCCTGCTCAACTGTAATCACCATATTAGGGCAGACTTATTTATATTTTTTTTTAATGACATTTCAGTGAAGCTTTTCTTTGCAAATCTTTTGTGATAAAAAATTATTTTCTATGAATTTGCTTTTATTTCCTCCTTGTTATTCAGGGACACTGAGACTCTTGATTGAAACCAGAGTGGTATTGATAGAAACAGCAACAAAACACTTGATGTATCCATTCATCCCATTAAATTTGTTCAAAAGGTCACGTAGAATCAGTGTAGGTTAAGCGCGTCCTATTGATCATCCCATTGACGCAGGGGAACAGATAATCAAGCTGTACCATATCTGTCATACCAGAGGTCAACCCCGCTTACCGGGCAGCATCGGATTTTGTATTACTAATAGAAGGGTAACACTGAGCGCATCAATCTGAATGTCAATACAATAATCTAACCGTTCACCCCATATGCATAGAGGGCCTGTCCTTGTGGAGGTGGAATTTATGATTAAATTAATGCTGCCATTGCATCTCCGTACATTGTTGGTTCATCATTTTTTCAACAATAAACTTTTTAACAGTGATTAAAGGATTATTGAATAATCAGCACCGTGCCTACTAGGAACTGAATAGAACAGAAATAAACAAAGAAAATTACTATTTCTTTGATCATCATGAAAAAACGTTAAATGTTCCATAACGACAGAAAATGACTTCAGTGAGGCGGATACATCATTACTGATTGGTTAGGATGAAAAGAAACACTCAAAACGATATCCCATAACGATAATAATGCCAGATAAGAACGGCGACATTGGACAATTCTGCAAAACCCTGAATTATGTTACAAAGCGTGGAGATATTCTGTTGGAGGCACCTCCCCACGAGGTGTCACGTAATCCTACACACTGCTCATTTAAAGTGAAGGGGTTAGCCCCGAAGCTAGCAAGAACAATGGCCCAGGATCACTTGAGACGGGCTGACCTTTAAGTCGGACCAACTGTCCTCCTTTAAGTGACAAGACGCTCCTCTGAGTTTTGCTCATCTTTTTGTTTTTCTGTTTAACTCACAGCATTTATCGGTTAAAAGTATTATTGTCGTTTAACTGGTCATTATTAACATCCCTGCAGCAAACTATGCTCCGTTTGTATCAGGAAAATATAAAGTTAAATGTTAATTTGTCAGCAACATCATCGTGTTGTATATTTAATTTGTTACAGTCAGATAAAAAAAAAATAAAACATTCAAAATCACTGTTAACCCTGTAATGGTATTATTTAGTTCTCATATGGGTCCTTGGTATCGAGAAGTACTCAAGCGTTAGTATGTGTACTTGTACTTGTGTTAACTTGGAATCCCTTTCTTTGTCAAATGATGTGTATGGTATGGTTAAGGATATTATGGTTGATATGAATACAATGTTAATTGGAGGTCTGTGACGGGATCCGGTCCGGGATCTTTTCAGTAATAAACGTCCATTCACGTCAGACTTCAACAGTCTCAACCATCCATCTCGCCGCATAAAGAGCACGATACTTCCTGCAGTGCCACTGAACATTGGCACTGAATGTACATTTTGATGAGTGGATCGTCCAATACAGACTTATGACTTGGAATGCTGGGCCGGGAAATTGGCTAAAATGATGTCTGGCTGCATAAAACAAAGTGCCAATTCACTCTGATTATCGAGCTACTTCTGAGGAGCACCAGAGAAAAGCTTTCAGATTCTGCACATAGTGGTTTTGATATAAAGTTCCTATTTAAAACTTTTCTCTGCCCTTTCAGTGAGAAAATTGCTCTTTTTTTAAGTTGCATTTCCATTAACTTTTTATGCTCGTGGTACACAGGACCGTGAGGTTGAGCACAGGGACGAGCTCCGACACTGGCTATAAGGAGGCACAGTCCACGTACACCCCCCGACAGCTGGACACGACCAGAGCTAGAGTCCTGACAGCAGGTCTCGCCCCTCCGTCTGCTACTGGGCGGGATGCTCACTTACTCTGCATAGAGGGAGTGTAGGACAGACTGTAACCTATGAACTCCCCGGTCACTGAAGGTGCTGAGACCAAGCGGGTGCAGCTGTGCATTCCCTGACCCAAGCAACAACTATCTGTCCTCATCAAACCCGGTGCACCCGAGACAACTCCCCCTCTTCGGTCTCCTTTAATCTACTCCCCCACTCTGTCTCCCTCCTCTCTGTACTGTTTTCCCTCCACTCATCACTCACAACCATCACCCTTCTTTTCCTCTCATCACCGCACAGCGGGCCATAACTCCTAGGCACCCCGACCTATTTCCACAGAGGATCCATTCCGTCTCCCCATCCTCTTTTTTTATCTTCATCCACCAATTCAATCCACTAACCACCCATCCAGCCATATATTCACTGGCTGCTTGCCTCTTCCTTTTGAGCTCATTACAGGGTTGCTCGCTCACTCTGAAACCAGGATTATCATCTGAGAGATGCTTCGCCCGTGTGGGTTGAGGCACACGGAGGGAGAATAAAAGCTATAATGCCCTTCTCTTTCCATCTCTACACAAGCCAACAGTAGATGGTATATTCCTTCTTTTTTTTTTCGCACCTTAAGGCATAAACAGCCCACACCCCGCTGTTGAGCACCGTAAGTGGGATTACATAAGCGGCGTAACTGGCGGAGAGGAGGCTGGGACAGCGAGGGGATATTAGCCGCTCTGGAGACTGGAGGAGGATAAGGCAGGAGATACCCACCGCAACATCTCCTCTGCTTAGTTGGCTTCCCACGACTGGCTCAGTGTCAGCCCACTATCAGCATGGGGAGGGAAAGATGGGGAGGCAGCGATGGTGGCTCGGAAGAGGAGCACTACTGAGAGAATGAAACCACAGGCTGATCGGGGAAGCGACTGAGAGAGGCAGAGGAAGGAGGGAGAGTTAGATGGTGGAAAGGTTAGGGGGAGGAAAATGGAGCCGAGAAATGTTCCACCCCCTTTGGCCATAGTCCTGACGAAGCCAGGATAGAGATGTCAGGCCACATCCTGTCTGCCGAGAAGAGGGGAGGGGAGCCGGGGATCAAGCAGCAGACAATTAGACCTCAAGTCACAGGCCCCACTTTCATTGCATTTCTGCCTCTTGCAGTCTCCATTCCTGTTTTGTCTCTCTTTACATCCCCCCAACCCCCCTCCTGCTCTGAACATCCCCAGAGCTATCTGATATCAGCACTCGATTCTCCTCCATTTCCACAGGCTTCCCGGAGGCCGATCGAGTGTCCCTCCCTGGACCGTAGAGGGATGGAAGACGGTGCCGACCTCGCAAGGTCACAGAGCTCGCTTCCATCAGATGAAACCCTAAACCTTCCATTTGCCTTCCTCCGCCCCCCCTTCTCTCCCCTACTTCAGCCAAATCACTCCACTTGCTTTCGAGTCAATGTCACAATTATCCTCACTTTTCACAAATCGTACACATTTTCACCAGCTTGATTGTTAATAAAGATGCCATTTCTTCTGTCATCTTGCTGAGAGCATGCTAAACGCCAAGGGTGACCTTCTGAGGTTAGACAAAACAAAAAATATTCTATTTTTCCCATCGTGTCTTGAAAGCAAAGCTTTCTTTCCTTATTGTTGTACAGAGAAGTAGAGATAATTGTCAATCTCAGCACTTGAATGCTTTTGGAAGCAGTGCAGTTTATGTACGTTATCGCATATCATATTTTACAGGTCAACTTTTTTCATAGTTAATTGTCGGTAAAAGCTTTCCTACTCACCATTTATTTCAGCGTTTTTTCCACTCTCTTTCATGCCGGGTAAACAGTTTTCCAGATAAACTCCATTGTGATAACAGCTATCTCCCTCGCTGAGCTGCGGTGGCGGCTCCCAGCACAAACATGGAGTCTGCATGATGCCACAGGGCCTGTTGGACGTGCTGGAGGCCAGACAATCCTCCAGCCACTGGCACAGCATCTGACAGGCCGCCATGCTGGGGTTGCGCTTCCCGACCACCAGGTACTCAGTTTTGAAATCCCCGTCGCCATTCGAGATGACCTTTCCCACCCGAGAAGGTCCCTTCCTCATTTGGAGGAACTGCTTCCCGGCCTCCAGGAAGGCCACGGGGGCAGAGGTGTCGCATAGCCTCACCACCTCATCGAAGCTCTCCATGCCCAGGTAGGTGCGCGTGGTCTCCAGGAAGGAGTCATACTGGAAGGTGCGGAGCTGTGACGGCACGCAGTCCTCTGTGGGTTTTGTGACCTTGATGAAGATGGTGTAGCGCCGCGGATCGGGGTTCTGCAGGGTCCAGGAGCAAGGCATGGTGGGGAACACCGATGATGACAGGAAGAAGCCGAAAAAGCGGCTCTGGACTAAGGTAGAGCAGGAGTCAGACTCTGGGCCCGAGGGGGCTGCGTGGCAACAGCCCTCCATTAGGAGCAGAGAGGCAAAATACAAGAGCAGCACTGGGAGGGGCCACCGTGACTGGCCAGGATTCAAAGGAACAACGCTTGTCATGGTGCGCAGATGAAGGGAAGGAGAAGGTATCATAGGTCGATGGCTGGTTTCTGGCTTTGGAGGACTCAACTTCCAGCAGTGTGGGGCAAAGGAAGAGGAGAGGGAGGAGTAAGGGGATGAGGATAAGGACGTGGTGGAAAAGGAGGGGGAGGAAGTTTGCTCTCAAAGATCCAGCGATCGGCCCATGGCTGCATCAGTCGACCCCGAGATTCACAAGAACCTGTGGAATAGAGATAAGATATGAATTAGTTCATATCGCATCAGACAACGGAATGGAATTAAACAGATTCTCTTAATCGCTGCAATGAGAAATCAATCTATCGGCTGTTATTGTTTGCTTTGTAAACTGAGAGTGACTCAGGCCCTGGAGAACAACAAATCGGACAGAAGCAGATGGAGGGAGGGAGCCAGTGGTTTAGTTCAGTCTTTCTTCATTGCGCAAGTTCAAACTGGTCTTTTCCTGGGAGACAACAGCGTTCCTCACATGTCTGCTCCCATATTTCATCTGTCAGCTCATTAATTTATCCAATTATAAGACTATTAATTACAAAAGGTAACACCTGCAGCCATTCATTACTCCCCTTTATCAGGGATGAGACCCAGACAGCAAAGCCATGTTCAATAGTCCTTTTAGTTTTGGCTTATCAAAAATATTAGCTTATGTAAATATAAGACGTTAGCAGTATATTTCTCTTTTATGCACATTTCTTCTATTACACATCTCGTTTACGTTACATGTAGGGCTGCTTCCCCTTGAGTGGCTGTGCTGTTTTAAGTTGTTTTTATCAATGTGTCTTTGTTGGAAAGCTATGACGTGGAAAGTAGTTTTAAAATGGTAAACACTATCATTCAAATACACGCTCCCAGTTGGCTCCTGTCGTGAAAATTGTTCCGTTTTCAGCCGAGTGAGCTGATTGATTTGAAAGGAGTGCTTTTAGGGACATTGTCGTGGTTTGTTGAAGTTCTTGTTGAAAAACAAAAGGTAATCACGTCTGTCAGCAGAATGTTTAGTGCAGGTTTAGAAAGAAAAGGAACAGAATATTATGAATACACTTTTGGAATTGATACAAATGAGTTTTTATTTTATTCAAATCTGCATTGATCAATCAATAACTCCAAATGAAAGAGGTCACTCATGAGGCTGAATCCACAGAGGCCTAAACAATTATATCGTCCCTGCAGTCAAATATGAGGGCTCATATAGTGGCAGAGTGGTGGCCCCGTCTACCCAATACATCACACAAGGTAGCCAACAATTATTCAGAATGCATGCAATTGTTCATTTACCAATTAACAAAACTAATCATCAAATTGTATTTCAAATAGCAGACAAAGCTACAAAAAATTCCCCAATGATGTAAGATGTACATTTCGTGAAGACCTTGGTCTTTAAGCATGTTCTCAAGGTTGAAACAACCCCGAAGATTAGTTCCACCTGACCTCAAATTAAAATGACAACAAAGAAAATGTGGCAGAACCTTTGACAACAGACACCAGTGGATGCCCGTCTAATTCCTTGATATAGATTCCAGATGGAGTGAGCATGATGGCCTCAGTGTGCATCGTCGCCAAGGACACCCGCAAAGTGAAGCCTCCCACTGATCAATCACAATGATGTGTAGGCCTGACAGAAACAGTATGTTTCTGTGGGGATAGGATAGAGTTCAAGATAATTCATCACAAACAGTGAAACACCATCTAACAGGAAATCCTCCTGAAGCAGGCCTTTTGGGGGGCAGTGCACTGTATCGCCTCTACAGAATGAAGTTTCATTTCCAAACAAAGTAAAATCTTTTTTTTTCTTTATTGATATTAAGTTTATTCAGAATGTGAATTTAAACAGCTCAATAACTTTTAAAATATCAAATCAGAACAGAAAAAGCTGTTTTTATTTGGGAAACAATGAAAGCCTGTAAGCTTTTAGGTTTTTATTCTGTTATTTGTGTCGTATCCCCCAGACTGTCGGTGCATACAGTCTGCATTGTCCCAAAAATCTGCTGCATGTGAATAACCCATGCGGACTCTCATGGACATTGGAAGATTACATCACGTGAACCTTCACAGATATGTCTCGGCCATGGGACAGGTATAATTTGGGCTAAGAAAACGTGTTGTCACAATCAAAGACTGTATATGGACACAAGGGGTCACCGTGTCATCAACCATTAGTTTGTGGACTACAGTTTTGAAGTCTGGAGTCCTACATTTTGGTCGTCGCCATCTTTTTTTCTGGAACTAGAAGAGACTGAGAAGAGGACGGAGCTAAGAACCAAACGCTGAATCGTTTTTAGGATCAAGGATTTTAGGTGATCAAAATGTTACAATTAACTTTCATGAAGTAGAAGCACACTGTGAAAGGGTTAAAGTCCTAAGATGAAAACACTGACAACTCCCAGACTTGACAACCTGTCAATCACCTGTCAGGTAGCCCCGCCCTAAAGCATCCCCTGCTTTATGGTCTATTTGACTCTAAATGGACCATAATTTACTAAAGGAACATCATGCTGTATTGAAGGAGACTTGAAACTAGAGATTGAGACCATAAACCCATGTTTACAATGTTTACTGAGGGAATAAATCAAGAGAGAAGTAGAGTAATTTTCTATAGACTTCTATACAACCAGAGGAGTCGCCCCCTGCTGGCCATTAGAAATAATACAAGTTCAAGGTACTTCCTCATTGATTTCACTTTTCAGACTGGGAGGTTGGGCACAATGCCCACAATCTGTACACATTTCGAAAAAACTTCAGTAAGTCAGTTCAGAATAGTTGCAAAAATAATAAAAAAATGTAGCAAGACCGTGATGTATGTCTGCTATTGGACTGATATGGCTGAACATACTTCTGATTGGAGCTAACCAGTCTCCAGAGTGCATCCTGCTCTGCAGTCTTCTCTCAGAATGCGGTAAAAATGTTGGGAACACCTCCTTTGTGAGGCTGAAATAACCCCTGGTTTAATTCAGAGGTGTGAATTCTCAAAAGCCCAAGCTATGGCAAAGAACCTGTATCCAATATCACTCACGACCAAAGGGCTTCTCTTCAGGTACAGTTATTCAGTCTCATTGTATCTCAGTCCGCCTCATATCTCATTCTGCCTCGTCCTGTTTCACCCTCGCTCGTCCTGGCAGGTCTCTTCACTTCACCCCGCACCAAAAAAGTGTCAAGGGAAAACTACCTCGGCCTCTTTCAGCAGACAGGCCCGACAGTAATGAAATGTATAGAGCTTTAACAGAGGATAAAGAGCCGCTCTTTATTGACAGCTCTGCCTCATTTATCTCCAGACACGCCACACCCTCACCTCCTCCCCCTCCTCACCTGCCGAGAGGGAGTCTGATCACCCAACATGCAGCACTCTATTGGAGCTTCCTGTTCGTGTCAAGCCTCCCCCTCATTACTAACACCGAGCACTGCCCCCCACCTCCAACCATGTCTCACACACACACACACACACACACACACACACACACACACACACACACACACACACACACACACACCCCCACAGTCCATCATCGATCTATCATATTTCAGATGCTAACAGATGGAGAGCAGCTATTACCACTCTTTGGTACTCTGCAGCAGAGGAGAATAGGATATGGCAGTGAAAGAAGAGATTTGAGCGAGAGCTGCACAGTGGCAGTCTCCTGCGTGAAATCCGACCTGAAGATTCAACTCGATGTTCCCGGTCAATTAATCAATCCAACTCTTTGAATCTCTGCTGTTACGTCTTGGATGATGGTTTTTGAAAGGCTGTCAGGAGCCGAGGGCTGCAGGAGCTTAGAATCACAGCGGACACTGGTGGTTCCAGGCTTTTCTATATGTAGCACAGATTTCAGCAAGGGTGGCCCACGAGCATTGCATTCATGAATCCATGTTCTTCAATACATCCCTATGTATTTAAATCCCTACTATTGGATCCTAGACTTCCCATACTTATAGCATATATTCGACCCTCCCTGTCTGATAAACACCCACTACTTTAAAACTCCACATTTCAGTTTGTAATACAGGCTTTCTGTTGCAGTCACCAGGCTGATGACATCATGAGGGTTATTTACTCAAATTTGACAGAGAAGACAAGCTGAATCGTCCTGCCAATGAGGAGTAAAATGATGTCACGGTGCTCAAATCTGTCATCTGTCTCTTTAAACAATGCTTAGAAACAAGTCTATATGGTCTGTATCTGTGCTGGTGTATATATATATATAATACATACTGAAAGAAGCAATTGCAGAATAGAAATGCCAAAGGTGGCATGGGAAGGAAAGGAAATCTGGAAACAGCGACGCCATTCCACCAGAGAGCACTGGAGAGCAGATTTTACTATAAAACTATAAAACTTTCCACTCTGTAACTGTATCGGTTGCAATTTGCAATAACCAAAACTAACAAAGTATTAATCAATATTGTATCAAACTATAAAGACTATAAATCCAGAGAACCGTCCATCCCAACTACTTCACACTTGACGGGTGTATTGGGTGTAAGGGAGTGCAATGTCAAAGTCGGTGCAATATGGACATGTGACACTGCCAAAATTAATAAAGTTTGAATAAAAAACTATACGGCTCTCTGTGCAGCAGAGGGGGCGGGGCTTCAGGCCTTTGCAGACTGTCTTCTTCACTTCTCTGGAGTCAACGAGCAGTTCTCTATAACTTAGCACTTCCAGGGGCCAAGCAATCAGCCAGTTCCGAATAACCACACGCTTCGAATTGCACAAAGTGCCCATCACAAAGTTAGCATCTACTGCTGGTGTCAGATAGTTTCTCAGGGGTTGGTGGAGACCTGAACAGAGCTAAAAGAAGATTGAATATTGGACCTTCAGTCACCTCAATTAGCAAGTGGCCAGAAAAAACTCCAATTCAGTGCAAATGTGTTTCTGTGTGTGCTGTATGTCTATCTAGGCAACTGCTTGGTACGGTGTTAGCCATAACAACATAAGATGATATTATGCCAGATGCGTCCAAGTGGAAATAAAATGAATACAGCTTTAAGGGATCTCCGATGCTCTTTGAAGATTTTTTTGTCATCAGACTGTTACTCCAACCAAATCTGACCAATCAACTCATTTAATTCAGTTCTCTTTAGAGATGTACAAACATTACTGTGTATATAATGAATTGATAAACTGTACAGGTAGTTTTTATATACCTGTATATGGAGCTGCTGCACATAGTGGGCCTGTGCACATTCACATTTTAGAGTAAGGCACTTCTTCACTTGGTGGAAATTTTAGTATTCTGTAGCTTTGGCATTATTCATTCCTTTTAGCCCGTGGCGGGAACAGCAAGCAATTAAAAGAACAAAGGTGTTGCATTTGCCAGCGGCCTAGAAGCATGGATCCATGTAAACACGGCCAACAGGCTGGCTCTATGAGCGAGTCAGAACAATGGCCCAATCACGGAGAAGCAACAGGCCCTCAGACAGAGATGTAGAGGGAACGAGAGATAGAGATGGAGACAAAGAACGCACTGATGAGAAAATGATAGAGTCACACGGAGCATCACTTCTCACATCGGCAGCACAGGGATTACAGGCTGATTAGCAGAGTAACACAGGGGCCCGCTGCCACACTCTGCCGTATTAAACTACAAGGCACAAAGCCACGGGGCTGTGCGAGACGCAGACGGATTCCCTCTTCTCTGAAGTACAAATTGCGTAAAATTACCCCTCTGCGTCATCAAAATTCTTTCACAGGGAAAAACATTTGGCAGAGACATCAGGTAGAGCAGTTTGCGGTGATGAATGTGGAGGCTAGTCGGTCCGTGCATATGATGCTCAGATGAGCATTCTGAAACACAGGAGGAGGAACGGGAAAGACGGGAGTAGTGGAAGTGGACTTTTTGTTTAAATTCAGATATGTTCCAGTAAATCACAAGTATCCCTTATTATTTTCTGCAAGATGTTCAAACACTAACCGTAGAATGTGGCAGAATACACACAACCAAATGAAATATAAGACTGTTGACAAAATGAACGTTCGTCAGCGGAAATACTGCAGTGTCACCAGTCTGAGAAAATACACAAGGAAAAGATTAATTACATGATTACATCATCTCTTTCTACCTTTGTGAGGGCGAGGCCCCTCGTCATTTCTGGTCATTATTATGGTAAATTTGTGCATACTGTAAACTTTGTTAATTTAGCCGTGTGCAGAGGATTTCATTACGTTAAGTATTTTACAGCAAGAGGATCTTATTCAAGGTTAAAGATATTGATTCATAATGTGATATGTCCTTTCTTGTTTTCAAATTCTGAAGATCATAGTCATTGGCTTTTGAAGGTTACGTCCTGTTTGGTCACATTCTTACTAAAGACACAGCGACTGAATGAATGGACATTTAGAGACAAAGGAGGAGGTCAGGTGACGCAGTATAAAGAGCGACAAAGCAGGACCGCTGCTCGTGAAACAAATGGTCAACGTGGAGTTATTTTAAAGTTACTGTGAGGAACTTTGAAATGTTCATGAAACAGTCTCAATGTAATACCAATGCCTCTGTATGACCTACATAGGTAAACAAGCCCATCAGCGAGGAGATTGACTGTATTATTCTTAATATTTGTCATCGGTGCCAAGAGGTAGGAGGATTCTGACAAAATTGGACAAAATCCTGCAGGTTTACCAGAAAGTCCTTCGGCTCAGACCCCAGCGGGGCCTCCGGCAGTGAGCTGCCACCTTCGACCTGCAGTCGGAGCTCTAGCGGGAGGTGGAGCGCTCCGCTCCCAGCAGCGGTGTCTCCACCTCCGGCCAGACTGTCAGGAAAATGAGTTGTTCTAAAGGGAATCTGGTGCTCTGAAACACTACCGCTTATGTCCACAAGGTGCGCACTAAATAAACTAATTAATAATTCCTTGTAGTAAGTTGTTACGTACGTTTACTTAACGTACATACATACCGTATGGTAATTTATGTATGTAAGCCAAGTTACATAACAAACCTAAACCATGACCTTTTCCTAAGTAGTTTTGTTGACTAAACCGAATCAAACTGCGACAGATTCAAAGTTAATCACTTGATTTAAACTGCGTGTTGAAGTACTGCCACCAGCAGTGGTGCTGATATAGGAAACGCTCCTGTGGGTTGTATTAGAGGATAGGAACATACTACCGGAATGAACTGCAGCGGCTGGGTCCCTTTCAACCCACTGCTGAATTATCTGCTTTTGGCAACCTTGCCAATTAAAAACAAGACATTCATCCCGTTGGCTATTAAGGAACCTAATTCACTGCTTCACTCACTGGTGAAAACTGGAAAGACTTTACAGGAAGCTGACGTGCGTACATGTCCTATTTCTACATACAAATTGGTACAAATTAGTATGTGGGCGAGGGCTAAAATTAACATGTTCAAACTTTTGTAAAACTACATTATAGTAAAATTATTTATTCAAAGAATAATCTTACAATCCGAGAGGCCAAAGAGCAGGCAGGTGACAGCAGGCAGGTAACGAACTAAACTCCATGTGACAAACCGACAAATGACAAAGGAGCTGAGGTGGTTCATAACACAAACAAAATTAGAACAACGTTGTACAATTCAAGTTATAAGATTCCTGTCCAAAACAGAATCACACAGATGTGTTCACCTTATCCATAACGTACAATCAAATGCTGGGTCCATTGGCGCATTATGAGATATGACATTCTGTATCCCACACAACAGCACGTTAACAAAACAAAGCGCTCTTGAAGTCTTATAGATAAACCGAGGGGGATAAACACTCCCATGAAGGTTTCTTTCTTGTGATCTTCACAGTGACTGTTCAGGCTAATCCTTCAGTTATTCAGTAGCAGTTTATTGTTGCACTCATTATAATATTGCATGCACAATATTAAGTATTTGTTAATGATTACAAAAATATTTGTGAACCTTTAGGACAAATCTACAGATATTACATGGATAAATGTTACACTTTGTCAATGGGTAATAATTGGTTTGTAAACTGTCTATGCACATTAGTTAGATGGCTATTATACAGTTGTAAACGATCATTATAATACTTTGTCAAATGATTAATACATAATTTGTAAAGCATCGGTAAAGATTGTTTAGTCAATTGGTTTCTGGTCCATCTATCTGTGTAATGTTTATATATGTTTTACAAACAATTAAAAGTTCACAAATGATTTGCTAATTATTAGCAACTACTTATTATAGTATATCAAATCTTACAATGGGTGCAACAATAAACTATTATTAGATCGTTTTCTAATGTCATCAGAATGTAATTGTTATAGTCTCTTATTGGCTATGACATAGTTTACGAATATGTATGTCATATTACACAAACTAATGAAAAAATAACATTATAGCAGTACTGATAACAAGTCAACATAATTAATTAACGTTGTGTTCATTGTTAACAGCAAAATAACTATTAACTTAAGTTTAATTAATGGTAAATTGATCATTAATGATGGTTATTATGAAGCGTTATTCCTCTCGCATGACAATTGTCTTCCACCCATTTCCCTGCTCTTCCAGAATACAGGAGTGGAATGGTGGACTGACCTGAGCGAGGAGGGTTAATGGAGGAGCGATCTGGAGGGAACACAGCGGGGTCTCCTCTCCACAAACTGCTGCTGTGTCTCTACAGCTGCACCCCGATGGCTGCAACAACAAAACCCGCGACGTCTTGAAAGGCTCCAAAATTAAACAGATAATCATCTGTCTCTGCTGATGAATGTGTTTACCGCGGTAAATGTCAAAGCCTCTCTAATAGGCAGAGGGAAGACAAAACACACACACACACACACACACACACACACACACACACACACACACACACACACACACGCTCACCAGTTTTCGGATACAAGTTTCATTACACGTCCCACAGAGCTCAATGGGAAGTCTTCGAGTGAAAGTGGGGAATGTTTAATTGATGAGAACCGACTCAGAATACAGTAATAAACAGTAAAGGACTGTAAAAAGAATGAAGCCATGCACAATTCTGCAATGCACATTCTGTTTAATGCCAAAGCTTATTCTGTGGAAACAGAGCCCATAGGGTTTACATAGTGTTCCAAGAGAGAATTCATACCAGCAATGTGTGGGAGGAATTACCATCACAGCGCAAAATTCTGCAATGCAACATGTCTTGAAGGAGGCAATAAGCCACCATAAACAACATCCAAATGGCCTCCAACCATCCAGTGATGGTTAACATGCTGTTTCACAGGCTTTCCCACCGTTACAGCAATGCAGCTTTAGAAGAGAACTCTGGTAGATTTTTTAAAAATGAAACCAAGTTAATTTACAGCAATCGCATTGAACATCAGCACAGAATACAGCTTATCGGCAGACAGAGTGTTAAAAGCGCCTCCAAAGATGCCACGTTTATTATTTCCTATGATGACTGAGTAGAAGAGACAAACATATCCTGGAGGGGTTTTTGACCAGTGCTGACACGACAGAGCAACATTTTTCTTGACGCGATGCACATTCCTACCAACTGCAAAGGATGGTAGAGCCAATGTGTGGTGCATGCAAACAGTGACACATGAAATAAGAGAAGAAGACGACCAGCCGAAACAAGATGCAGAGGAGGAATATATCAACTGCAAAAGTCTGGCCATGTCTATATAGATATAAAGGAAGGGGGATTTTAACGACATTAAAGAGTCCTCTATATCAATGATGGAACAATGGTAGAAGTGCGTGAAGGGGGACATAATGTGACAAATAGCCCACTGTGGTAATAATTCATCTGGATATTAACAATGATGTATTTTAGACCTCCTTTCATTGGATCAAAACATGACAGAAGTGAAACAAATCGGTGCTGGAGGGATTGTAAACAGGTTGGTGATCACACACACACACATTTTTTTGGGGGGATTGGCCCAAATTGAAGCCATACTGGGAAAGGATTCATACAGAAATACCTGCCATGTTGAACATTGATTTATTACCAGGCCTGATGTATTATATTACAGGAGACATGACTGATGGCGCTATAGAAAAGAGAACAGCTTACTGGCTGCATACAATGATAACTTTATCTTGGCTCAAACTACTGCCACCCACACTACATCAATGGTAAGACATGGGATGATACTCTGTGGACACAATTACAGCAAAACATGTAAAGCCAGATATATTTTTAAACCAATGGGCTCCTGTGACATTTTTATTTTAGATTACCTAAGTGATAAGGTGCTGGGCTCATTTAGTTGTAAATTTGGACAAAACTAACATCTGTGTCTTTAAAGGTATTTATTTTTTAGATACCACTCTATGTGAATACACTTGATTTATATATTTTTTACGTTTGTTTGCGGAACTGTAAATAGTTTTTTTTCTTTTTCCTAACAAAGCATCTGTGTTTAATTCAAAGAAACATGAGTATGAATAAACATTTTGTTTAGTCCCTTATAAAATCCTTCAGGAATGAGTCCTAAAATCTGCAGATGACTATGAAGAATCAGTAAATATCCCATTTGTGAATTTAGAAGCTTTCACATGTCTTAAAGAAGCCATTTGCTAACAAGTGGCTAAATGAGTGTTGGTGTTCTCACTAGAACACTAGCTTTGCCTTAGTTCAGGTCACTATGGAATTATCCGCTCACATCCTTATGGTCCACTGATTCTGTGGATTCCTTTAAAGTCAGATAAACACATCCCTGTTTAATGTATTTGATTGTATATTGTGTTGTTTTTTTGTATCACTATATATTGTGCTTTGTCTTGGTCACTTCATCTTCCCTGATTTCTTCTCTGTGTGTTGTAAGCACTTAACCTTTTCCTTTATGGCTGTGAAAAGCAGTTTATGAATATGTTTAACGTGTGTGAAGTCATGTGACTGTGGTGTAGTTTCTTTATGGCCTAACATCGGCTTTTTACTTCTGCTGAGTATGTTCACGCTTCAAAATCATAAAAGCGGGGTTCATTTATGAAGATTATCACATTAAACAAAACGTGTAACTACCTTAAATGTTTGTTTACTAAAGAGCTTATTATCTACCGTTATATAACATCCAATACAAATGTTATGTTGCATTCAATTTGTCGAGGTAACCAATCCCTGCAGGACTTCATTGCCTATGAAGCATTTCCCCATAGACTGCCATTACAAAATAATATTTTTAGTATTTTATTCTAAAACTGTTACTCGGATAATAGGGAGTGGAGGAGGCCTATGTCGAATGGAATAGGCTACATGACGCCCCTCAGTTTAGTGCTGTTCCACTTATGGTGATATTACATCAAGAAATACGACTCTATACCACTAAAAGCCAGATGAGAGGACTGCTAGTCTCGGCAAACATGGAACAAAGCAGGTTTCAATACACTGATTTGTAATTAATGAAGCCAGAGAAAGTGCCATCGGGTCTGGGACTAGGAATGTGCTCAGCAGATTCATTAAAACTCTCCATTAGGTTGACATTTGGTCCTGAAGATGGAGTCAAAATAGAAAGGATTCATCCTCTTCCGAGCAAAACATTTGTTCAATAAATGTCACGGCACATGCCCAATAGATTGAAATTAGTCTCGTGTTGGCCCAATGAAGGTGCAACTCAAACCAAGCGGGTCCCCAGAGACATCGCTCCACGAATGAAATCAGGAACCCGTGATCCGGTAAGTCGTCTGCCGTCCCGTCGCCTCGCCTCAGACTGAAGTGTTGGACGGACAGAGACACTGACGGACTGACACTCTCCTGCTCACGCCAGTGGAGCTGAAGCAGCGCTCTGCTGCTGGTGTGTGTCAGTCAAAGCCCGCAGTGAGGAGCGCAGACAGCAAACACACGTCGGCGTTGTTTACAGCGCCGCAACACTCGAGCCACTAAAGCACCATGAGTGTAATTGAACATGTCTATTATTAGGTTTACTGTACAGACTGTGTGTATGCTCCAGCTGCACGCTGCTCGGCCCTCCAGTGTCACACAGAGACACAGGAAGCTACTATTTAGGGCTGCAACCAACCACTATTTTAATAGTTGAATTATCTGTTGATTATTACATCAACTAATTGATTATTAATCGGATAAAATGTTTGTCTTTTTATTATCTATTTGCCCTCATTGAAATGTGTTGCTTTATTTTCGTCAAGCACTTTGAGTTATGAAAAGTGCTCTATAAAGACAGTTTATCATTACTATTTGCATTATTATATTTGATCAGATTGAAAGGATACACTTCAGACTGTCTCTGCCTGATGGCATGAAATATTCCAGAAAAAATCCAAAATGTTACGTTACAGGCCTTTTCTACAGAATTGCATTTCTAGGCAAAAGCTAGGCTCCATGTTTACTTCCTGTCAGCTTCCTGACATACACTGCAGCTGGGACATATTTGGAATGTTAAGTTTACAGTTGTGAAATGTTGTATTACTCCAGTGTCTCTCTGAACGTATTTCTTAGATCTGCTGTCTCCAGCCGATTTGTGTCTGTTTTGACCGACAAATGCAAGAATAAAGATTCATTTGAAACCAAAACGTAACTGACAGAAGTGCCACCGTCTGTTTTCTCTCCACTTTGTGATGGATCAGCGTACCCGCGCGTTTGGCTTTATTCAACGTTAGCTTTAGAATAACTTCTTCAGGGTCCCGGCTCCGTTGATCCATCACAAAACGGAAAGAAAACAGACGGCAGGTTTTTCCGTCTGTTAAGTTTGTGAATAAGTTAGAACCTGTAATCATGCGTTTGCATTTCCTCCGCTGTATCGTTAGTCTGGCCTGCGACACTTTTCCAATGCTCACTCCAGAGCATAGACTGTATCAAAGACGTGAAACTAGAGATTGAGACCATAAACTCATGTTCGCAATGTTTAATAATAAAATAAATAAATCAAGAGAGAAGTAGTGTCATTTTCCCATAGACTTCTATACAACCAGAGGATGGACATTTGAAAGAACGCAAGTTGAAGGCACTTCAGCATCGGCTTCACTTCTCAGAACCGGAGGTCACTGCCTGATCCAGAGCGAAGGAGACGGCGTCACTTCCTGTAATTCATCACATGAGTTACAAAAGGTGCATCATTGGCTGGCTCGCTGTCCTCATGGAGACGTTGTCATGGCGCATGTCTTGCATCATAACGTAGACCCAACTAATCGATGATCAAATTCTCTTCCAACTGCTTTTTATAATCGATTTGAATCAATTAGTCCTTGCAGCCCAACGAGTATTCTACACACAACAGGCGACAGCTGTGTTTAAGTGGATCCAGAGTTTAATACGGCCTTAATTGGCTTTCACCGAGATGAGAGTTTATGATTATGTGTGATTTCTGATTACACTCTTGCCACATATGGAGCAAACAGCACAAGTGGTTTTACAAACACATTAATGGGCTGATGATGACAAACTCTCGCTTCTAAGTCTCATGGCTGCGGTCACAGTGGTGCTCAGCCCACAGCCAGAAGAAAGAGCAAAGCAAGATTAGAGTCATGATGCATGCGTGTGTGCGTGTGTGCGTGTGCGTGTGCGTGTGCGTGTGTGCGTGTGTTATCTCTCCCTCCTAATACCCATATCTCTCTGTAGGGATGTTACTGATGGCAATGTGATGGTCCTGTTTTTTCCCCCACTAGCGCCATAAGTCTCTGTATAATGGCCACTTTGTTCTAAGACGTAATCTTATTAATATGAAAGGCAATTGCTCTGGATAGCAAATCAAATCAAGTCAGATCCCATTCAGATGAAAATGAGCTAATCAGAAAAGCTATGTGTTTGCACAAAGGGAAGGGGATTAAAACTGAAAGACGACATCATACGCAACTGGCTGCTTTCAAATGTCATTCCAGCTCGGTTCCCAGTCCGACTGTACAAATACATTTCACGCACACCTCTGACAGTCTACAAAACGTGCATTCAGTGTGCTTGCATCAGACGGTTTTCTTTATTCCTTCGTCCAATTCTAAACATATGCATCCGCAAGGGAGGCCCGGATTGTTTTTGAAGAATGTCTTACGATTGATTTGCATTAGAGCTCTGCACAGATCTCTTTTTTCTAACCAGACTGCTCCCAGTTCCCATAATCCTTCATATTCAGCCTGCCACAGCACACAATTTACATCTGGTGCCAGTTCTCATCAAGGATGTATTAGTCTTGATCAGAATCATCGATGAATTATGTTCCATACAACTGCATGGGGATACATACGTACAGGCAGAAGATTCCGGGCAAAAATGAGTGTTTGCAGGTGACAGGGTTCACTCCCCGAATGCTTTGATGAGTATGAAAACGATGTGACTCATACGCTGTAGTCCAGATCCCCATCATCTCAACACTAAATATGGGAATATATTTCAGAAGAATGCCATTTATCCCTTTTGGAGAGTTTCACCAATGGGAGACTCTCTAATCTGTCCCCTTAGAATTCTTTGTCCGGCTCAAGGTTAAGCAGAGCAGGGAAGACGAGACAAGTGATGACAATTGTTTAATTTGACTGAAGAAAGAGAGAGAAAAGGAGCTAAGGACAGGAAGAGGACTCAAACAGCTGGCTGCTACGGGTCAAAGATAGGCTTGCAGACGGATCATGTCTATGGATCTACTGTTGACTTCTGCAAAGAGAGGCCAAGGGTTCCTGCCCACAGAGGATCATCTATTCTTCTTCATCGACAACTACTTATTGCAACAGCAAAAACAACTTAAGGAAATCATACTGCCTACTGGATTTTTTTTTGCAGCGTGCGCTAAGTCTGGGGCCAGAGGTCTGAATTGTTGCCTACAACTCCATTTTTTTTGCGATTCAGTGATTCTATACAGCCCATGTGCGACTCTCAACAGAGAGGAGAGGGGAGAGAGGAGGCTCACTCCTCAGCAAATTCAATCATCAGTTCTGGAAAAAAGATACAATATGTTCAATTCTTTTTGGAGAACTGAGTCGCTAGCTTTACGAGCCCGACGTGGCATTTTACTTGCCCTTGGCCATCAGCATGTCGGGCACATTATTGTTCAGTCCTGATGTCTCTATTATAATTTGTCCAAAAAAAGATTACTCTTGCACATCTGCAGTGTAACATATAGATGTAACTTTTAGGCAGGGGGGTGGAATCTGCACATCTCTTTGATTGAGAAAAAACAGATCAACCACTTCTGAAACTGAAAGTGACAACAGTGGAATGATTACGGTACGTCACTGACTATTGATTGGTCAGGACAAAACTGACATTTAATTCAGGAGGGGAGGAGGTTAGATGAACATAAAGTCAATATGTCCAGTCAATCTGACTTCCACCTGAGAACACCTTAATAAAATACATTGCTTTCTTTGTTTTATTTGTCTCCCATCTGCACGTGATGGAAAACACTGCACCAGAGTGGACCCTAATTGATTTATAATCCAAACTTGAGTTTAAATTAAATTAAAAAAAATTCTGACATGGTTCCTCATTGTTTGCATGGATGATTCAATCAGGAGAATTTCATGTTCGTCAAATAGTTGGAAATGCTCCAATGGGCAGTCACCCAAAATGATAAATGGGTCACTCTTTGATTTCTAATTTCTACTTTTAATTCTATTTAGATATTTTTGCTACATTCGCTGTATTTATTCATGTTATGTGAAAGCCATTCAGTTTCACAACCAACTGGTATGTTGCCATAGGTGATGTGTCTCTGCCACGTCAATAGAGCTGATTCCTGGTAAGCTGAAGGTTAAGTGTTGTCGAGTGGCGAAGCATGAAAAGGATTCTATCCATTACACCGACAATAACGACGTATGGGAGTAAAAGTACAAGACGAACTGTTTGTGCCAAATGCACGTTGTTAATTGCTTCCCGATGCAGACTTACACACACACACGCACACACACGCACACACACACGCGCACGCGCACACGCAGATGCATTCATAAACAGTGTGTGAGTGAGTGCAAAGCGATACATATTTATTTGTCCAAAGCCATGCTGTGTGTGGGTGTGACACACATGCACACACACAAAGGGCAACGATGACTCAGCGGAGCAGACATTTGTGAAAGCGACCTTAGAGGATGACGCGGCGACTCTTCATCCGCACATGACCTCACAGTCCGATGAAGACTCGCACAGACGCCCGTGTAGTCCTGAACGCCTCCGCTCTGCGCGGCTGTATGCAACTCATGCTTTTATAGCATTTTAATTATACTTTTATCGTCATTAGTCCGCTCATTTTAAACTGTGTTTCCTCTCAGTTATTATGTGTTGATTAATCCATTAGTCATTCCTTTGCGTCATCAAGCAAACATGTCAAACAGTCTCTGGTGCCTCACAGTTATTTATTATAGCTTTAGAGATATCTTTTAATCATAATAATAATAGAAAATATAAAAACTATGATAATAATAATAATAAATAGATAAACAAATGAATGAATGAATAAATACATATTATATTTACATTCCCATAGGAACATGAGGATGAAACACAAAAATAAATGTTGTGCTTTACAGTTTAAAGAGTATGTGTCACATTTTAAGATATGATGTCACCATTTACGGTATGAAATACAGTAGAATTATGACTGAAGTAGCACATTTTGCATATTGATTTCTTTTAAGTGATGCTGTTGTCCTCATGCTTCATTGTGATTGGCTCAGCTGTTTCAGAGAGAGATGAGAGTGTATTTATTGGTCAACAGTCTGTATTTGTATTCATCGTCACACAGCCATTATGCTCTTTGTGCTGTTGCACAAATCAGAACAGCAGGTGTGCTGGGCGACGCCCACACAGTCCCTGCACCCAAGACCTTTGCAACATTGTGAAGAAAAGTGCTAAATAAATACAGTGTATTATTCTCATCATTATCTTATTAAGACAGGCGACTGCACAATTATGAGAGGGCCAATCGTCGTGTTAAACCATAATTATAATCTAGATCTGTAATCACAGTTTCCTAGCATTAAGCACAGTTTTCTGAAGTAAGTCCTTTTCAACCATTGGCACTGGACACCGGCGTGTCTTTTAATAAATAATCTCCACTGTTAGAAAGTCAGTTGACAGGAGCAGTCGAGGTAAAGTGGGTATATTGACAAAGTATATAAGACTTCAGCACTGACCACATAACTCGTGTGATCCCAACCCAATGAACTCTAACAGTCGATACAAATACAAACCACTTCAAGTCCTGCAGTTAAAGGAATATGCCGAATAAGAAAATGAGTGAATGAAATAAAAATGTTTCTGTTGCATAGGTTCCATTTTTTTTTTGTTTTAAGTGGTCAATATTATATATATTAAACTGTGTGAATATTGTTTCAAGTCTTTTTAGTGCTCATAGCAGAATCACCAAGTCGTGTGAAGACTGAATATGTGCAGCAGTAGTCTTTGAAATTATACAATTTGGACACATTTTGAATGAATGTAAAACCTTTGAAATATCAGCCTGTCATTCCAGGAGCGAGTGGCGTTCAAAGGCTCATTCAGCATACGTCTCTGCTCAGGAACAGTAGAAGGAGAAGCCGGTGAGAGTTAGAGAAGAAACTAATAGTCGAATCAGCAGACTGAGTGAGAGTGTGGGATTTGCACCGTTACGCTCATAGCAGGATGAAAGAGCTCGTGAGAACAAAACTGTGTGTTGAGCGAGCAGACACTCTGGCTAAATTCCTCCTCAGACTATTTCCAGCGCTGAAATCTGATTTCACAGGTTGTGTTCCTGTGTTCCTTTTTTTTTTTTTTAAACGCTCTTTCTATTTTGGGTCGGGGGGATGAATCACTGTAATTCACTGGTAGACGATGGAGGAAGCCTGTCACACACTTGTAAAACGGGCACACGCACACGCACACACACACACACACACACACACAATTTAACATCACATCTGTAATTATATAATATAACTGTTCCAGAGAAACCTCCTGGCTACTGACAATTCTCCATGTTTCCCATAGAATCAGGCAGACGCTTACATGCTTTCACGACTGCATTTCAAGGATGCTACGTCATCGAATCCCGCCGACTGTTCCGATGTTGAGGATCCTTCGTATTCTACTGGGGAATCAGAACTAAGTTCAGAGAATTTATGAGGATGCATGTATGTATCCTCCGCACTAAAACGCCCTCGTCCTTTTGCGCGTGATGCATTTCCTGTCCCCCGGTTTCTGGAAAACGGAAAACATGCTAATAAACTTTTTTGTTCATTGCTCCGACTTTCGCCGCGAGGCAAGCTATTAATAGCGCTGAGGCCGACAGAGAGAGACACCAGGGGAGAGACAGCGTTTTTCACATCTGACTTTCACATTCAATTCACATCGAATTAAGGCTTTATTTCAAATACGCCAGAGTGGGTGACTGTTGGAAGTGGAAAGACTGAACTTACCAGGACGGTTTGGTGAACTTTATTTTTGCCTTTGTCAAGTTTGAAGTGACGCAAACCAGCATGCTTTTCTGGCTATTCTGACCCACAATCCTTTGCGCAGTAGATCTACGTGAGCAAGAGGGTCAAAGTTCTGTAATGCAAACTGCATGCAGGAGTATGTACTTAAAGTAAACAGAAACAAAGTGTGTGATTTGGAAGCTGCTTATCTTCTCCCAGAACCAGTGTTCAAGATGCTCCGGCAGCCTTATCTTGATGTTATGGTCCCATCTTTTTTTTTTGTTGCAAAAGTGGGCAAACATTTTTTTCAGTTACTCCTTGTGTTCCATTAGACATCAAGTCAAGACTGTAACATACGCATTCAGTGTCCCATGGCTTTCTGTAAATGATGGCCAAATACATGTAAACAAAATGTTGCTGTTCATAACAGTCATACCAGTTTGACAAGCTCATTACGATCTATATCAGTGCAGTGTCTACAGTGAATGCAGTGAAGCGTCTGTGCGTGTGAGTTCAGTGAGCAGCAGCGTCAACCAGCTCTGCTGGAGCACAGCGATAAGGACACTGAATGCAAGCTATTACTGTAAGACCAAACACAGAAAGCCCAACAAACAAGGAGCCGGTGTAGTGCTGCTTCAGAAAAAAGAGCTCCATTGATCATCGATGATGTGGCGGGGAGACTCGTAGCGCGCTGACGTAGCCTGCTGTTCAAAGCGGGCTCTTGTACCAAAAAACCTAACAAACATTCAGTATGAAAAAACGCAAAACTTCACATGAGCAACATTGTGAAAAAGGAAACTGGAAAAAGGTTCAATAGTTAATGAGCTAAAGGAACGTTTCGCTTTTTTCTTGGTGGGAGATGAATCAGCAACATTATGAGCAGCTGTCTTGAAAACAAGGACTCTGCTGCAGAAAGCACTGAGAAAATGCCTTCATGTCTGTTTACGCGCTGCCAGCTACAGTATGTTCACCCTCTGCCTGCAAATCCTCGTCATAGTGGAGGAGACAAGATAACTGCTCCAGGTCTCAGGGATCCTCCTGTACCTACAACATGTTGCTCTTGATCGCTGGAGAAATAAAGACCTCACGGTGTTTTTGGTAAACCTGACTCTTAATATACTTGCTTTGTATAGATGACATGTGTAGCATTGCTTCACATGCATGCCTGCATATGCAGGATTAAAACACATATCTACTATCAGGACAGAATCCAGGATATCGTCCTTTAAAACCTGTGGTTCTGCTCGAAGTAAACATAACTCAACCTGTTGAAAAGAATGCAGCACATTGAGACGTCGAGCAGCGGTGGGAAGAAAAAAGCTGTCTCTGCAAATCACTTTCTCTGGTTTTTCTGAAGGCGTTCCTTTACGAGAAAAAGTCAGCGGTGAAACAACAAATTCTAGTGTAAGGACATGGTTCCTTTTCAGACGGTGAATAGAACGGGCTTTGAAGACATGATCAAGGCACCGGATCCATGATGAGTGGTTAACACTTTAGTGTTTTGTTTTTTTACCACCCCATTTTTATTGTATGTTCCATGTTTTTAATGTATAGCTCTTTTATGATGATGATTTTTGTAAAGTGATTAATGATTTTTGTAAATGATTTTTGTAAAGTGCCTTTGAGAATTTTGAAAAGCACTATATAAATAAAATGTATTATTATTATTAGTAGTATTAGTAAAGTGGTCCGTCAGGAAGTGGAGAAAAGAACGCAGTGAAATTGAACATAATGCATCTACCACTGACTTGTGGTCAAGTCGTACTATGGAGCCATTGATTAGTAAATGGACTACTTGTACAGCGCTTTTCTATTCTTCCGACCACTCAAAGTGCTTTAACACCACATGACATCATTCACCCATTCATACCCATTTATACACTGATGACAGAGGCTACCATGCAAGGTCCTGCCCATCAGGAGTAACTAACATTCATACAACATTCACGCACAGCTACGGGAGCAATTTGGGGTGAAGTGTCTTGCAAAAGGACCCGTCGACATGAGCTAGCGGAGCCGGGGATCAAACCGCCGATCCTCTGATTGAACGACGACTCTGCTCTACCACTGACCCACAGTCGCCCATCAGTCTGACCGTCCACTTTGTCAACCGCCAGTGGGACTTCATCTATCCCTGATTACCTCACTGGAGGATGATAGCCCGATGCTCGAGGGCACGCTGGAAGAAAAGTCCAGTCGTACGTATGCATAACCACAGACGATGGCGCCAACACTGTCAAAGCAGTGGCCCTCAACGACTCAACAAGACCACTGTGATTCGGCCAAAGGCTTCACCTCGCCGTCAATAGGTCAAAATCGGCCAGGTGAAACATTATTGTATAGTGTCTGTTTTTGATGTGTTTACACAACCAGTTTGAGTAATAGTTAAGAAATACTAACCCTGCTAGACATGGCCTACCTCCTAGATCCAGGCAGAGCACATCCATAGAGGAGTCGCCACAACTGAAAAGAGAAGCTGCAGAAGGAGGAACTGCAGAAGAAGCTGCAAAGACGGTGGCACCAAAGGAAGCAAAGCAAAGTCTGGGTAGCTTTTTCAGAAAGACAAATGTTGAAGAACGTGGCCCAGTTGCCCTCTCCGACCAAGATGCAACTGAAGTGTTGGTCAAGAGCTACCTGCTGGCACTGGAGGTTGATAAAAAAGTGAGTGAGTGAGTGGTGGAGATCGCAGCAAGCTAATTTCCAATGAGTGGCACGCTTGCCAAGGAAGTACCTTCGTGTTCGTGCCTCCAGGGGCCCTTCAGAGGAGGCCTTCGGCTACAGTGGCCACATTGTGACCTGCCACAGATCTGCTGTGAAGGCAGTTGACAGACTCGTTTTCTTGGCTTATAAATAAGTAGTAGCTGCCATAAGTCAACCAACACAAACAGTAATGTTGACATTATTCATAGAGTTATGGCAGTTGCACGTTTGTACTTTGAGTGTAATGTTTTTGCACTATGCCAAATCCTGAAATGCTGCAAGACTGAAGAGCAGCTACTTATTTTGTAATTTTCAGATTTTAATGTTTTATTATGTATATCGGTTTGGAAATAAAGGTCTCCTCCTGCTGTTATTGAATTTACTTTTCAATGCAATGTATTGGCTGGCAGATTGTGTTATATTTACCAGTACAAGCAAGGAGGCCAAGTAAACATGCACACTGAGATGCTGCCGCCGTACGGTATTTTGGTCTTTGCACAAGCAATCACGCCAAGTCCTGCAATACTTTAACAGAAGAGTAATCACTTTGAACTAATTAGCATTTTTTAGAGTTGCATCGTGTTTGAGTTGGTTGGGGTACATAAACCTCCTGTCCGACTGAACTTGAAGTCCCTTTTTATTTTTGCTTTGTTCAGCTTGGTTTTATCCTATTTCTTTTATTTTTCAGAGATAGAAGTTACTTGAGAAAAGGTTTTACATTCTTTTATATTCATTCCTGCAGTTTTGCACAGTAAACTTTCTAAAATATCTCTATTAATAATAATAATATGTGAAATATGTCCAAGTAATACAGTTAAGAGTACAGTAATAGCCATAAATTATTAATATGATGTCTATATACTGTATGATAAGATAAAATATGATCACGGTAATGTTCATCACCTTGATCATAATTACCATCATATTCCACGTTAAGTCGATAATATAACAGGCCTAGGTGTGTTTAAAGTTCCTAACCATTTGAGGATATGAGTGTATGGGACGTTGTGTGTGTGTGTGAGCTGTACATTTCATTTTAAACTGTAGCACTGAACTTTGTTTGTAAAGACACTCATAGACAGATAAGTAGTCCATTTGTTTTACTTCCACAGCAAAACCTCAACCACTCAGAAATGACATTAGAATGAAAGTAATATGCAGTAAACTAAGTGCACTTTTACTCTCATGAAGAATAACAATTGCATGCTGTATAAAATGTGTATGAGAACAAGAAAGGATCTTACGAATGGAGAAAAAGGCTGCTGTCCAACTTTATTTAAATCAACCATTAATAAGATACTGTGTTACTGACAGATGTATTGGTATTGCCATATATATTTTTTCGAAATGCTGCGTGGGTGCAGTCACATATGAAGCACCTTGGTGGTGACCATGAACTGCAATGTCTCTGGTTGCACACCATTTGTTGCACACTGGGTCCAAACAAACATTATAATGTGAAAAACACTTTTGCATACATTTTGCACAGGAACAATGAGATATCAGCACAACATTTTACATGTATTCATGTTCTATTTGATTTTGTCTTTTCATGCAACTGGTGTGCAGTGTGTTTGAGGTCGGACCGTAATGCATCTACTTGTTAACAGGGCCACTAAATCTTTGATGTATGTCCTGTTCCTGTAATAAACCTTTGTCATACAGCTTATATGGTTACATTGACCTCAGCCTGGTGACTCAGATGGTTCACAAAATAAGATGTTAAATAGGTTGAGAAACAATGTCAAGCTTGAGCTATTGCCCCATTTGCATTAGCAATCAAGTAATGCAATTTAACGGACACAAATTTTCACGACTCAAAAGCTCATTTCTGACGATGAGCTCGACTCCATTTCTTTTCTTCACAAACACAAGGATTTACTACCTGCTTGGTTCAGGGTGTCATGCTTGATTTTATTAACCACCTCATCACTTGTGCAGCTTGGAGGATGCGTTCAATACGTGCGCAGTAGATCACGACGCTAATGCTTGCAGGTCAACACACATTGGATTGACATCCAATGGACCCTCGTGGACCGACCGAAAGTATAACTTTGGCTTTAGAAATGACAGATGCATTGAAACTGAGTTGTGAATCTGGTTGTAGAGGGTTCGATGAGGAGCTGCGGTGGAGTCTGAGTGTGGGAAATAAAGGCAGAGGCCAGCGATGCAGCACAGACCTGCACTGTCCTGTGTGTGTGGAGGGTTCCCAGGGTTGAAGGGCTCCATTGAGACGGGCTCTCCTCTTTTCCTCTCATTGCCATGCAAAAGGGGACCAGCTGCCCACACTCGGCCGTGACGGCTGAAATATTTACCACTCTGTTTACCGGGGACGTCCTGACCGACAGTCCTACCCCCTCCCCCGCCCACCACCACCAGAGCTCCTCCTTCTCTTTACCTAAAACTCCATCCCTCCCGTTCTCCGTCTCCCATCGTTTCTCGGCCCAAACCAGCGCCGGCTCCGAGCGCCTTACACTGGTTTTGTCGATAATAGACTCTTTGATTGACAGATTTTAATCCTGTCCCATTCTAATGATATTTGCACTTCCCTCAGTGTGTCACCCGCTATCAAAATGTCACAGGGAGATTTACAAGTGCATAAGCTGCCAAACAAAGCTTATTTTAGTCCGGGGCTGTAGGGCGGGGAGCAAAAATCCATATATACTACAAATCAATGGGTGGAATTTACGGCTGGCACCTGTGGACTCAAGATTGTGGACAGCCCGCATACACACAAAAGAATATAATGATATATGTGTGTGTCTATGTGTTTTCCAGTCTATTGTAGCAGTTTGCCATACGCATCACAATGAACTTCTTACATAAAGAAAGCTCTATTCCCGGTTGTTGATGCAGTGTTTTTATTCCTGTTTTAATTTGTTTCATTTCCTTGGACTGCCACCAGCGGACTTGCAGCAATGATCGCGAAGGTTTAGAGTTTGTGAATGCAATTTATTTGCACAGTGCCTGTTTTTTGTTTTTTTTGTTGTTCACGTATTTCGATGACACGGTTTATGTCATTACTGTCAACAAATGTACAGAACACCATGGAGAATGAATGTATACAAACATGTATTGTGTGTGTGTATCACAGCCTGATATATATTTTTCCTCTCTCCACATACACGGTCCTGCTGACATACTCACTATAGAACCAAGTGTAGATTAATCCGCTGCTGAAAATAATTCCAAACAAATGCCTTATTTCCTTCTATCTGATAGAAACAACAGGAACCAGCTGTTTTATAGAAAATAACTGCAGCTTTTTTTTAATGACACAATATATTTATATTTCTTAAAAAGGCAGACTTCAGAGCTCAAACACCCACACATGTCCCACTTCTAATGGCCACTAGGGGGTTGAATGAACACACTCAGTTGGCTCCTCGAGTCTCCCTGTAAACAGTAAACCTGACATGACACAAGATTCTCTTTTCTATCTGTGTCATCTCCTTTTCTCTGTCCTATCTATCTCCCTCAGTTTCCATCTACGCCACGCTCATTTTAAATGCCTCTGGGGTGTTGGTGTGATTCCTCAGTGCAGAAGTAAAAAAAAAAAAAAAAAAAAAAACACACACATGATATGCCTTTAGGGCACAATTACCCAATGCCAGCCACTATTACTGTGGTTCCTCTACAATCGTTCCCTGAGGGAAGTGGCCATGGAGCCAACACAGCACCTCCCATCTCCCCTGAGTAATGGATTTATGATATCCCCCTCTCCATATGGAGCCATCGGCCAAATATACATACACAACCTGAGAGCGTTTCTCTTCACTGCACCCATATGTTCATAACTCCTTCTGACTTATTCAACCAAAGCTGTCCTAAAGCATATATGCATTTCCTACGGGGCCATGCACACAGTTTTTTACAGCTCGGCGTATAAGGATTAAGACTGACAGCGAGAGAAAGACAATCATCTATAAAATGGCTTGAAAAGAAAAATTCCACCTTCGGGTCTTTATACTGCTGTACATCAGTGTGTGAGGTTTAGAGAGAGTGTGTTGTAATTTACTCACCTGGCCCTTTTGACTCATTATATTTCTAAGCACTAAAGTCCAATTTTGATCGTAAAAAAAAAAAAAAGGTTGACTTACTAGCTTTTCCAGAATAGAAGAGTTTGTGAAACGAGAAGTCAACGTTCTCTTATTTTAGTTCACGTTCGTTAACTTAAATAATTGTCATTGTTAGAACAACTGATGGAAAATAAAGAGCAAGAATGGACGGGTCAAACAAACAAACACAGGACTTTCACCCAGGAGACAGCTGACAATGTCCCGTGTGAAACCAAGTCAACGTTAACTTATTTTTGTTTTGTTACGTAACTTATGTACTTCACTCACGCCAGTTACTTAACAAACATAGTTATTTATTATTTATTTGTTTCAATTTAACCACGTCATCAAAACTGTGAACGTAATACATGAGCAAAGAGGTTTCACTTCAAACGTAATGGAGAATGTCGTTTTGTTGTACAGGAATGTTATTTTTAGGAGAAAAGTTTCAACAATGACGTCCTTTTATCCATATTTCCTAGGAATTTGTACATCGTGGCAGACTGCCGGGCGTTACATTCTAAAATGTTATGGTTATTTTATGAGCTTCAGTATTTTTAGACACAATATAAATTTGATTTATTTTCGGCCAAAAAAAACAAATAATTGTATTCCTGATAGTTTGAAGAAACCTTTGAAACAGCATTTATATCTCACATGGTAATATGACAACTTTCCAAAAATATGTAAAAATGAACAGATAACGAAGTAAATAAATTCGCCTTCTATGGTCAATGTGTTCCGAGAGTTTGGTAGTTGGGACTAGGACCACGGTATTTCTAAACCTCTGACTATGAACGTGGTCCTACTGTGAGTGTTTAGGTTGATGACAGTGTGTGTCTAATCATTTTACAATACACAGTCATGATGCAGGAAACACTTGGCAAACGCTGAATATGTTAAATTCATAGTTGGATATTGTGTGAGAAAGGACGGGGCTTTTGTGTGTGAGTGCCGTGTTACAGTGAGAGACAGAGTGTGTCCCTGGCGGCGGGCCACAGTGTACATGGCTGATTACACACATTGACAGGCCTGCTTCATCACTGTGGACAAGCCTATGACCAAGTCCCCCGCCCCCCCCCCTTCCCCTCCTTTAGTCACTATACATTCTGTCGCTTTACAAACTTTCTGCTCTTTTTCAAAAACAGATATTTTGATCCACATGTTATTTCCACTGTGTAACCCTACATTAAAGTAATGGGCTGTGGCGTTTTCCATTTCCATTAATGCCTGTTATTCCTGCTCTCACACTGATGGAAGCAAAAGTTTTGCTAGTTCATGAAAGTTTGAACATTTCGTGTTCAGAAAACAGCCACTGTGAAGTCTTTACCAAGAAAAATCATCGGGTGCACAGCCAGCGAAGCGTGATGTGTTTCCCCATTTCTTTGGCAGAAAAAAAAAACTTGGATAGTTAGCATAAGCAGTGCAGAGCAGACAATGAAAACAGTGCCAGCTGTGGAAACTCAAACTTCATCAACAAAGAATCTAATCTGTTCTTCCAGCTACAGGCAGAGATGAAAGCTTTGAGAGGTTCCAGAAAGGGCAGATGGTGGGGAGAGAGAATTAAAGGCCAACAGCCACGATCGCTTCCAACACGTTTAGCTTCTTCATTAGACAACAGGGCGGGGGAGGTGGGACAAGTGACACTTGATTTGGTATTTGCCTGTTGTCAGTTTGTGTCTACTGCTCTCTCTTTGACCCCGAGCCAGAGCAAAACAATGGCTCCATCTCAAACAGGCTCCCCGATCGGCAGCCTGTTATTCTGCTGTGCAGAAAGTCAGAGCATCGAAACGTGTGTTTCTCCGCTGCCCGGAGGAGCTACAAGACCCGATGTCAGTCCAGGTTAAACAGCAGGCCGGCACTGTGTCAACTTAAAGTTCTAAACCTTTACCGTATCAATAACAGGACTTCTTTCAACAAGACCCATTGGCACTTTTCAACCGCGAAATGTCACAGCTGCCATCAGTCAGCATGCTAATAACAAGATTGGCTAGTATATGTGTTGATGGAATTCAGAAAAAAAAACTGTGATAAGCGTTGCAATAGGCGTAGCTTATGCTGGCACTCATGGCATTTTCTCTGGAGTTCTTCCCAGCTCTACCGAGATGGGAAAGGTGGGTTGGGTGGTCAAAAACGTTGACCCAGGAGTCCGCTGTTTGTGTCCCGTGTGAAACCAAATGTCAACGTTGACTTATTTTATCACGTCCGTTGGTCACGCGAGTCGTTAGTCAGTCGAGTTATTGTCAATCACGATCTTTTCCTAAACTAAGTAGTTTTGTTAACTTACCTTCCTGGGAAGACAGACGTTTATTTTGAAAAGACACGATGCCCCACACACCCTGGAGGCTGACACACATGAAAACATCTGGCCTCCCCACAGCTAGAGGCGAGATGCTGGGGCAAAGTCAATGTGATCTTTTCACTCCATTACAGACAGTGATTATTGGACTACTTTGGAATTGCTCACATGCTGTAGCTTACCACTGGGTTATAAAACACTGCCTCACTGAGTTTAGGGTTGGGGTTGCCGTGGCAGAAAGTATGGCCAAAAACTGAAACTGGCTCAACTTTTGCAGCACAGAAAAAGCGTGCACCACCTCACCCGCTGGCAAATCCAATCTGAAGACCACTTTGTAACGTCATTCCATCCAACTTTCTTTCTTTCTTTTTTTTTCATCCTCCTCTTCTCCTGCAACGGTTTAAATAATGTCAGCCGACAGGAGATTTAGCACCACCAGCTGTTTAACTCGATAAACGGACTCCTTATATGCACGTGACAGTAGTGGAAGGAAAAGCACATTCATTAGCATTTTTATCAGCCAAATAAAGCTGTTGGCCTCACAATCAAGGGTGCATTATCAAACTAGTCTACATTTATAGCGCCTGAATTCAAAGACCTTTGCCAGGTCTTTCTCCCATTTGCACGCACACTTACACACTGAGGCAGCAAGTTACCACAGCCCACCACCGGAGTAATTAGGGGTTCACTTTAAACCGTTAATTACCCTAATTCACCCGTTATGATATGTAAATGAGTAGGTATGGGTTTAAATAAAGGCAACATTGTTACGGTACTGTGTTTTGATTCCATGAGAAACTTGATGACGGATCAAAAGGGAACCTGTGTGTTGTGCAGTCAAAGTGCTCCCTGCAGCAGATGTCTGAGCTCAGCCAAAGATGTGTTGTGAGAGACAGAGCTCCACTCTGTAACGCCACGGTAAAACTGAGTGCTTCTCTAGTTCCAACATATCCAACAGACTAGTACAGAGTAGTACCAACAAGTAGTCTTTAATTTATGTCATATTAATGATTTTAGAACCAGGTTAAGATAAGCATGAGGTCAGAATTGGCAGATACACATTAATGAAGGACTCGGATTAAGATGAGGGCAAAACAGACTTGATCTGGGGTAGTTATACTCTAATATTCGCCTACTAGTATGGTCCATTTCGAGTTAAACAGACCATAAAGCAGAGTATGCTTTAGGGCGGGGCTAGTTTGTGATTGACAGGTCGCTACCACAGCGTTGTCCTGTCTAGGATTGTCTGTGTATTCATCTTACGACTTAAACCCTTTCACAGTGCGTCACTTCATGAAAGTTAACTGCAACTGTTTTGGCCTAAATCTCTTACTCAACCTTCGGTTGTACTTAGCTCCACCCTCTCGTGTCACTTCCGGTTCCAAAAGAACAAGATGGCGACGGCCCTCAATGCTGAACTAGAGGCTTCAAAACTGTAGTCCACAAACCAATGGGTAACAGCCACGGTGACTACGTCTACTTCTTATATGCAGTCTACAGTAATAATGCAAAAACAATAACGTAGGCACTGGGGAAATATTTTAATTGCAGATGAAAACACCTTTGTACCCTTTTCATTGAAATGAGCAAATCTACATACATTTCCAGTTTAGGTTAAACAGAATTTAGGGATATGAAGCATTTGAAACCACCCCAAGAAATAACAATGGATGTATGGCCTTAGTATCTTTAATAAAGCACTTAGATCTATGCAGTGTACACATTATTGAAAGTTGCATAAATTCCCAGATTAATCCTAAACATTTTGTTATTAATACCTTTTGCAGCTTTTGGCTTCTACTGGGTTCATGGTTTTATGTTAGCGGTTGTGAGAAAAACAGAATCATCTGAGGAAAATGTTGGTAAAATTTTTTGAAACAAGCTGCTTTTAAGACCCCATATCGGCTGGGATGTCTCCGTCAGTACCGGGTCTCCTGTTGCTTCAGGACAGGAGTTAGCCAGAAGCAAAAAAAAAACGCTTCACCCGCTCCTGCAGACTCGAGTCAATGACATGAGTAGACTGCTGATATAGCTGGGGAGGGGCACAGAGATAACGCTAACAGCCACAGACTCTGAACAGTGACAGAGGCTATCACTGTCAGAGGCTGCACACTGACCCACACCATCCATCACATCCAGGAAAGGAGATGAGAGGAGAGGAGAGGATGAAAGGGCAGCAGAGGACGGGAGAGTGGAGTTAAAACGTTGGAACCGGGAAGAAAAAAAGAGCACAGGAGACGGAATTTGAGAACAGATCACATGAGAGGATGAGGGGGTGAGGTGACGAAAGAGGGAGAGAGAGGGAGAGAGAGCTGGATGGAACTGAGAGGAAAACTGGAATGAGATGGAATGGAGGAGAAGAGAGAGCAAGTGAGACAAAGGACAGCAGAGATTTAAGAGGACAGGCGAAGGGGAGGAGCGAGGAAGGAGGATGAGCTATGAGGACGCTAAAGAGCAGGAGTTGATGGAGGAGAAAAGAAGAGGAGAAAGTAGAATACATGGAAGTAAATTAAAAAAATAAGAAACAAGAGTGGTCAGGTATTTGGTCTCTAAATTGCATTCTCTTGTTTTTTTTATTTATTAGTCCACCATTAGCTCCACATGAAAGAGCATAACGGCAAATTAACAAGTGCTCAAGTAGACAAAATATGCCGAGCTCAGTATCCAGCTGCAATGTCATCTAAGTGGAGGAAAACAACATTGCAGATGTAATGAGGTGGAACGTGGTGGGGTCACAAATAGATGCCTCACTTCAGCAGAGCCGTTGTACAACACAGCTGACAACGGCGGATTGAAAAGTCAGCACTTTGGGGCCACATGTTTTCCTTTTTGGGGAGACAAAAAGTTTACCGAGGTTTTTATCTTGCGTAAGACAAATTACGACCAGATGTGTTCTGGATCTACGGACCTCCTTCAGGAGAAATCCCAAGCCTTTTTCCCGTGACAGTGACAGCTAAGCCGGCGCAAACATCTGTTTGGGGAGAAACTAACTGCAGGAGAAGCATAATGAGCATGGCCTACATTAGATATTACTGTAGATCAGCACAACTGATCAACATTCTGAGCGTCAAAAACTGGAAGCTCTATCATGTTGAGCTGTGGATCGTCTCTTAACAGATGGCACCTAGTTATAGCCTCACAATGGACACAATGGAGTTTTCTTTCGTCTCGATCGGAGCCGTGGACCTGAGACTTGGATTTGAGATTTGTCTTTGACTCATCTGGGTCTTGACTAATATGACACCTAATAGACTTGAGGATTGACTTGGAATTTCATGTACAGCTGCTTTAAGGAAAGGTTGAGTGTGGGTTGGGATTGCCTCCACATGGCTCTCACCAGTTTGATTGACAGTCAGAGTCCAGATTCAAGATGTTTATCGGCGTAACGTTGATGCGAGTACATTTGCGTGAAATGCTTTCGCTGGAAGGCTCCATAAAAGACATACAAATATATAGTAAACATAAAAAGACTATAAAAATATAGTAAAGAAATAAAACAATAAAGAAGTTGCAATCGCTAGCAAAGCTCACAGTGCTAACAACGCCAACAGTGCTAACAACAACAACAGTGCTAACAACAACAACAGTGCTGACAGAGCTAACAGTAGTAATGGGGGGTTAGCCCCCGGTCACCAGGGCGATCTGACAACTATCCCAACCCACGGTGGCGGGTATCAGCGGTAACCACCGTGTGAGCACCGCTGTCCTGCGCACGCCGACTATCCAGCAAGTAGGACGGGACCACAAAGGAAGGGAGGGAGGTGAGGAGGGAGGGGAAGAAACGGGGAGTGACCAATGGGTTAAGGGGAAGGGACTCGCATGCACTAACGAGCACACTCAGCCAGCCAGGCTACCAACACAAAGAACAAAGGTTACGTTATTGTAACTCAGGTCCTAAAAGCACAGGCGGAGCCCTCAGTGACGGAATACATGTTTGTGATTGGATGAGAGTATTACCAATAAACTCCAGTAGAGGGCGGAGCCTGTGTTAGTTAGAAGAGAGAAGAACAAATAACAACACACACAGGGGGAGAGCGTATTCATTCTATGCTGACGTAGACATCACTCCACGATATCTTTACAAAGACAATAGTTGTTCTCTGCTATATTAATGCTCTGAATGCTGTATAGAGAACCTTTAAGTTCCTGAGACTTGACATGAATGTTGCTCCGACTTGAGACTTGACTTGAGACATGGGACATCCTCTGGCGTGACACTTGAGACTTGACTTAAACTTGCCATGACAGCTTGAGACTTTCATTTGACTTGCCTTTAAGGTCTGGAACTCAACTTGAGTTGTACTTTGACAGACTGGACTTGGACTGGGCTGATCTACAGTGAATGAAGTTACCTTTTGCATTTGGTGTGTCCAGCTTCAGTCTGTCTAATTACAAATACCTCACATTAATCGACGGAAACACTTGAGAACTAAAAAGGAGTAATCATCAAAGGCCAGGCCCATTGATAGGTATGTAAACATGTAAAAGTGTAAATGTATTTGTAAATGAATTCTTGTAACTTCCAGCCCTCCAGGAAAGAAAATAAGTCAGATGGCAGCAGCTTGTTCTTTACTTATTTTGTCTTTGCTTTAAAAGGAGGGTTAGCAGCTCCTAAAGGCCAAAAGTGAAATCACACTGAATTCTCTCTTCAAACATCTGTTGAAAAAAAAAAAGAGATACAAATGTTTCCAAATTGTGCTAAAAATGTTCCACCTTTGTGCTAAATGAAATTCTGGTCTCAGGCCGATGTATCAGCAAACAGAAATATATCAAACCTGTACAATACAAACATGAAGAACAAGAGCAGCGGTGGAGCCGACCCCACATCTGGAGAAGTGTGGCGTTCGGTGGGGAGAGTGGTAATAACCCTGATTAGTTCCAGTGTTGATGTAGCTTCCAGGGGAGAGTTGAATAGAGATGGAAATCAGGGCTCAGCTACGGATGATTATCCAGCCACTCCAGATCAAAGATTTCCCTCTGTCTCATCACGGAGGATAAAGAAAAGATAATTTCACCCCGCGCTATGAAACTACCTGTGTCTGTTATACTGAGATGTTCTGAAAAGAGTTGCGGGGAGGTCTGCACTTCAACAAACCGCCATCAAACAGAGGCAGCATGCATATGTGCAGATCGATGCACATTCATATTTATCATTTTATACGAGGCAACACAAACTAAACCGCTGAGATGATTTATAAAACCAAAGTCTTCTGAAAATGGTTATTTGGCTATGCATGGAGCTATGACTATTTAATGAATTAATCAATAAAGTGTCATGAGTTCATGAGAAAATGCAAGAAATTACAGATTAATGTGCGAACAAGAACTCATATTTTCAGCCAGAAAGAGGGTCACGACACCAATGAGAAAGCCGTGGAGGAGAAGCAGAGTGAACCATCTGTGATTTCTGAAGCAAGGTGTCCATGCAGCTACAGTCGGTGCGTGGGGGGGGCAATGCCGTGAACATGCCTACATGCATGTGACTAATATCTGTGGCATTTCTTCAACTCGGCGAGTGCAAGAGCTGGCGTGGTTGTGAAGAGAAATTGGCTGTCATTTAAGAATTTCGTCAACAGTGTACACTGATGAGGAAGCCTTTGAACATAATATACCTCTCCCCTTCAAGGTACAGTTGGTATTTTAAATAAAGAATACCTTGTTGTTATATTTGCTCAAACGTTCACCCTACCCCGACAGGAGTACACTGCCTCCTTTTAATTCCCCTAATGGCATTTACAAGATTCCCCCTCGCCTGAAGAAAATCCACCAATCAGAGCCGAGGAGCCTCTAGTGCAACACTTATCCACAGCTTGTGAAAATCGTAAAATCCAATCAAAGAAGATGGTTTCAGAAAGGTATTTTAGTTTCTGTTTAACTGTAAAATGAGAACGTTTTCTCCGGTCGGTGGGTTGCTTGGTTTTGGCTCCATCGTTTTCAACATGGCTGCCGGGTCACAAACTTCCTAATTTTACAGCTAAACGACAACAACATTTCTGCATCGCCCAGTGATTGACGCGCGTTAAGCTGCGTTAAACAGCTTCCTGCCTCTGATTGTGTGTTTTTCTTTGGGCGCAGAGGAATCTTCCAAATGCCAATAGGAGAACTAAAAGGAGGCAGATTATCAGTCTCATGTCCTGGTTTCAGGATATCGTGACCGTTTGAGCAATTGACATTTTTTGTATCAAAGTCACCAACTGTAGCTTTGAGGGTAATTCCTTTAGCTCTTAAACATCAGCAGTTTTTCAGATTATACATTTCAAAAGGATTTTACAAGAAACTACAAATAGCCAGAGGAAAACAGAACAAGAGGGACTGGCATTTAAAACATCTAAAATTTAGATTTACCAATACCCAGGGTCTGTCATTATTTGACAATCACAAGCAGTGGAGATATTTTAATCTGTGCGATATGCCACAGCACAAGCTCTGAAAAACACTGCCTCTCCCGTAGCTCGTGACTGGAGTGATGATGAAGATGAAGCAGGCGGTTGGTATCATTTGATCCCACTGTCTTTCACAACGCCTCACTGCCAACTGTGAGTATAGTCCAACTCCTCCTTCAGGTGCGACCAGTGCAAAGGCTGTTAAATGTATTTTCAACCAAACTAGTGGTAAGTAAAGTTTATTTAAGCAATAAGGTACTTGAGGCAGTACTGTATCGTCAATAATGTACAGTTCAAGGGTTTGCCGGCCCTCCGCTACGCGTCTGGCATAACAACACCCTTGAACAGTACATTATTGACGATACAGTACTGCCTCGAGTACCTTATTGCTTTTATAATACGGTTGCCTGCGACATTATAAATAGTAAGTAAATAGTAAGCTGCCTTTCAGCACAAAATAGTTGTAGCCACCAAACGTTGTGTATCGCATTTCAGTAGCCTAGAGAAAATAGTCCCCGTATGTGTGGCTGTTGCTATGCAACAGACAAACAGCATTGGGAACATCACATTTGTTAGCCTAGCTAGATCTCGCACCATCTCATTCATTCACATTGCTCATTTTATAAAAGTTGTCATTAAAATAACAAAAATGACAATGGGACACTTTCAATAAAATAATATTTAATTTAAACATTAGGCCTAAACATTCTAAATCAATCATGAATGCTAAAAGAAAACTAAAGTTACGAGTGACTTGGGACTCGATAGACTAACATTAGGCTGTTGTTAACGTTTGTTTATGTTGATTTAGAATTTAGATATTTCCATTAATTGTGCATCCGTGGAAAACGTTTCTCATGTCCCCTTCGTCTCTGATGATATCGCTTCCAACCACTCTGCTCTCTTTGCCGGTGGCTCGGTGTTGGAAGTGCCTTCTCCAGCAAGGATATTACTCCAACGCTGTCTTTCATTGAGATTTGGTGCCCAGTAGCTTTGAAGGGAGCTTTCGGATTCATAGCATGACGTCCACCTGAATTATCCTCTTCGGCTAACAACTCATCAAAAGTCATTCCCCCGAAAATATCAAAGTTTACACGAAACATGTTTGGTAACTGTCAAGCTTGAAATGACAACTAACGGTCGCGCAAATTCTACCAGTTATTTCGAGTGCGCACTGATATGGAACACTCAGGCAAATGTAAACAGGTGTACAGTACATTATGGCTCAATACAGTACACCCCGTGACTCACTCTCAACCTATACTATGTGTACATAAGCATATACAGACAGGCAGCTCACACATTAATCCGTTGGCTGCTGGGTCTTTCTTTTGTCATGAGAGGTTTCCAGAGGAACAGACTGAGGTGTGAGGGTGTTTCCTCTCTTCTCTCACACACTCGCTACCGTGAAGATAAAAATAGCAAACCGAGAAGAGAACCCCGCTAATTGAAGACCTTCACTCACAGCGGTGCAGCTCGGATGCTAACATGGTGAAACTGCTACTACACAAGGGTTCCACCAGCATCGGGGTTGTAGGAAAATATCGAATCCACTTGAGTATTGCGATATTAAGTTGTGTGATACTGTATCGATTCTCAAAAACACTGTTTTGATTTTTTGTATCTATAGCAATCAATGCAAATTTGTAGCAGACTGGGGCTCATATTGCACAGAAATTAGTGCTTTGAGGTTGGTTGTTACAGCGACTGTGATGAATCTAAATGCAGATCTCACTGTTCTGATTGCATAAACAAAGAAACTATTTTTATGCATATGGTGTGTTCTTTACAGGTTTTCTAACTTTAGATTTTATAAAAATTTCAACATATCCACTTACAGTATCGCGATGTATCGCAATATTTAGAATTGTAACCACTGTATCATGATGCGTAGCATATCATAAGCCCAAACCAATATAAAGCCAGACACCTTTACTGATATTTTTGATCAGAAATATTTCATGCATTTAACTACACAATGTAAGATATTTATATTACATTTAAAAGCAGTCAAGGGACATCAAATCCATTATGTCAGACATAAAACTGACCCAAACTAATAAAAGTCTGACTCTTCTACCACACTAAAACTAAATTCTTTCTACACTTGTGAAAAGAATTAACCTTTTTTTTCCAAAAGGGCTCCAGTATTCATGACCAGCATGTATTTTGGGCCAGACACCGACTGTCACCTGAAGGCTCCACCTTTGTCTGAGAGAAAATTTATTTTCAGAACTAGTTAAATGTTAAAGGGAGTACGGCGAGACCTGCACAAGACATCGGTTCATTGTGTAAAAGCACGACGTTACGGAATGAACCGTTCCCTGCAATACACAGCATCACACAAACATTGAATAGCAGTAAAATAAGAAAGGGCCATTATAGCCAGAGTGTTGCAGTCAAATAGTCTTTCTGTATGTTATTCCATGCAACAGCATACCTGCACACCTTTTACCCTTTGCAGTTTAAATCTCAGTTCAGACAGAGGGAGACAATGTTTTTTTCACCTTAAAGCACTGATGCCTACAGACTAGAGCCATAAAAGACTCATGAGTAAGTTGGCGACAACCACAGGATGAACTTATAAATAAATGTCAGGCGGTGAACTGATCTCTGCATATAAAGAGATGACCATCCAACCACAGCATACAAATCCCTGTTACGTGTTGTAAATAGAGTTGAAGCTCAGGGCAATGTGCGAAAAAACATTTCTGTAGACAACGAGGAGGGAACTACCCATATTCAGTATGAAATATGTATGATAATTGTGAATCTGTATGGATGATTGTTACTCAAAGTTCTCAAGTGTAGAACAAAGGAGGCCACCTTCGTTTGCCTTGAGATGTTACAATCTGCCTGTGATACAGGAGTCTGTTCCTGTTCCCTGAGAACAGCATTTACTTCCTGTTGTCGGGGTTCAACTACAGCTTAACAGCTGAAACTGGACCTTTTTAACATCGAACTGCTGCTTTAAACTTGTGGAGGTAACATTGGAAAAACCAGCAACAGTACGTCGGATTTAAAAAATGATCCAACCTAAAAACCCAATTCAATGTGTTGGGACTTCACTATGTGGATGAACAAAGGGAGTTGGGCCTACATGGCCGTTTAATATCCTGATTTGAGTTTAACCAAACCAAACCAAGAGTGCACTAGATTTTTTAAAAATTCCAAATTCCAAACCCCAGAGTTGCAAACATTTTTCCAATGAAAGTAGCTAGCAGCACTCGCTCTAAAAGTCGCTACATCTAGAGATAAAGTAGCCAAGAGGTCAACACTGACAGCCTGTCCCTTCAGGTCTCCTTTCAAAGCCACTCCCCCAAAAGGATCATTATGAACGTAAACAATGAACATGGTTATTGTTATTATTGTTATTGTTAAGCCAGCAGCTTGTTGAAGACGCACAATATTTGCGTGCGAGTGCACGCTGACAGGAGCATTGCTGTCGGGATGTAAAGAGAATTTCAACTAATACAACAAAATATGTTTTTGAACAAGATTACCAACCCTAGCTTTAATAACATGCAGCCACCACGGAAACAATTTAACAGTTTAGGCAACAAAAGGTCATTCTTATTCATCATAACATCAAATAATGAAACTTTGACTTTTGGTTTCCCACAGGACATGAACACCGGTCTCCTGGGTGAAAGTCCTACGTTTCACCAGATTGATCTAAACCTAGTTCCACAACGAAGGATCCGAATTGACTTTCCATTGGAATTCTTTCTGTGATTTTAATCAGGCCGACCATTTGTCCTGCTAATTCTGCATTTGCTCTCGGCAGGCAAGAGTTAACATTTACACAGCCGCTACAGGCGTAACTAAATACAACATATGTTGTGTTAAGACATTTCAACAAATGGCTCATGGAGGGAGGACAGTGCCACTTCAGAATGAAGGTCACGAGAAAAAAAAAATAGAAACTGACATTGCCAACTTGTTTGGTGACTATGGTATAATGTCAGTAAAGTTTGAATTGTATCAAATCACTCGGAGTCAAGGGCTGAGGTGTGAATGTAGCCATTAAGCTTTGTGTCTGTTACACGCTTGTCAGCCAAAGTTCCCGTCTCACTCCGCACATTGGCCAAGCCTCATTAAGCACCCTTCCCAAGCTCCTTGTTTGGCCCCTAATTAGGGGAGCCAATGGTGTTGCAGGATCTGGACAACCTCAAGATCTTCTCCCCACAGTACTGTCGACAAGCCATTAGGAACTTTGAGGACACGGGTTATTGGCATGTTTCACCTTCAAAGTGCCTACGTTGTGTGTGTGTGTGTGTGTGTGTGTGTGTGTGTGTGTGTGTGTGTGTGTGAGAAAGTGAGTGATTGCTGTGTATTTCTGGTGTCACACACAAAGCGGTGTGTGGAGCTCAGAGGCAGCAGGATAGCACTGTCTATCTATGTCACACAGCCCTGTGTCTACAGTCCCTCTCTATCTCGCCTCTAATCCATCTTCTATCATCCTGCCGACCGTCTCCTCGCCGCCCATCTATTCATCAGCCCCTCTTTCAATGACTCCCTCTGTCCCCCCCCACCCCTCACTGTCTCCTCTTCCTCCCTCTGATGTCACAAATCCAGATATGAGGTCCTCTGATAGCACACAGCCTCGGACACTGCGGCCTTGTTTGGAGAGGAGCGATCAGAGGGATGAGAGGGAGGGCGGAGGGGAAGGCGAGGGGCGATGGGTATTTTCCGAAAGCAGCGGGAGGATGTAAGACGCAGAAACAAAGGAGGACATCTAGGTTAAAAAAACATGCATGAATGCCTCTGAAAAGGCCTGTGTGTTGTGTTGCCGGCTTGTCTCATCCCTGTGACTCGGAGCCAGCCGTGCCTGTCAGGGCACTACTGTTGAGTCTATTTATGTTCTCCGCTCTCTTTCTTAGCGGATAAAACATTTGACTGCTAATATTCATACCTGGGGCGGGGAGGGGGCACGTTCTCAGACCCTGAACCTGGCGCCGTCCCAGAAATTCGTGCGCTGTCACGAGAGCAGACAAGTCCTGTACGCTTGACTCTCCTCAGAGTCTCGTGGCAGGTCTTGCATGGATTGCAAGTGGCACTGTGACAAAAAAAATGCCCTTTTTTCTGTTTTTGTCGGAACAAAAACATCACTGAAAACACCATGAATCTCCCTTGGTAGGGTGAGGGGCTGTTTCCTTGGTGGTTTCATGTGTTTAGGTTGATGTGGGACTAACGTCTGCGTGGCCTTAATTCAAATTTTAAATATGAATGAGAGGTCAAAAATAGGTTCAAACCACTGGACCGCAAACATGGTACTTTGGGGAATAGCAAAAAAATGTTTGCAGGCATCAGAAGCTGCAGTAACAAGGGTCCTCCTGCAGGAGATGGAGTTTTTAAATACACCCCTAAGTGGATGATGCATCAGTTAAAGGGAGACACACTAGATAGCAGCACATTATACAGAGTGACACCTTTAGGACATTTTTTTATATAATTTGACCTAAAATACATAAAGTACCCCTCAGTCTGAATATATATGCACATCTGGACTGCTTTAAAGAGCTGCTAACCCAAATTATTTCCATTAATCTCAGTTGAAGTAGTTTAAGAGGCTTTTGATGGTCTGTAAATATTGGCATCAGCCATTAAAATGACTCACAGTCAACTCTGACATCTCAAGTTTGCTTTTTCCTACATTAAAACAAAAGCGTGCATCCAAACAGCAACGATACCCCCCCCCCCAAAAAAAAAAAGCTGAATTAGCTGGTTAATGTATTTTTTTTGTGCCTGTCTTTTAAAAGCCACGTCCTCACCTGTTGAAACACAACCTTTTTCATGAGAACGTGCCGTAAGACTCTGCACTCTCAGCTCTGTCCCTTTACAAGAAAAGCCACATTATGCTGCTATAAATCAGCAGCGGTCAGTTCAGCACATGAGCTAATGGGAATTGAACCTGTCTTATCCATAAGGACGGGCTTACACGTTTTTACAGCGCCCCCAATAGTAGGATCTGGTAACTTGAACTCCATCATTACCAGGATGAAGAAAAACACAACAACAACAACAACAACAACAACAACATTGTGGTGAAAGTTTCTCAAACAAGCAACCTACCCTGCCTGACTCATCTCCATCATTGTCCGGGTGCACGTGCAGCACTGCCAATAATTGGACATTGGTGAGTCTTGCAGCAGGAGGGGAGCTGAGGGAGGCTCCTTGCACCAGAAGGGGACAGTGAATGACAAGCCCATTCTGTGGCCAATGAGAGTGCGGGCCCTCAGTGGGTGATACCAGGCTGACTGAAAGTGCGCCACAGCAATAGGCTCAGAGCATTCATCTGCCTACTCCACTGCAAAGAAATCAGCTGCGTGCCTCTGGTCTCTCCCAGAAGCACCACCCTGCCTCCTCGCCATGCATCACCAAGGCGTTGCTTTGCATCTCAGCAGGTCCATCATTAGAACCATTACATCCAGCTTTAAAGTTGTGAATCAAAAGGGGAATGCAATACAGGAGGATACAAAGGTGTTTTTTTTTTTTTCTCTTTCTGTTTTACTCCAGCTCTGTTCCAACTCACCGCTCAGCCTGTGAGGACAATAGTGAAAGGTTTAAGAATAATATCTAGTCCATTCACATGTGACAAACTCCGACACGTCATGCATTTCTCTTGATTGGACAACCCAAAAGTCAAACCCAATTTAAAAAAATAAACCTTGGATTGGAATGCAGCCGTGCTTACTGGCAAACCCGCGCACTGCTTTGAAAAGGGCATCCTGCGAGTTGCGTACCAGCTGGTATTTTACCCAAAGAACCCCGTCACGTTTGGGCTGATATGAAAACTTCAGAAACGGGTCTGAGGAACCAATTTTAAAAAGTTTAAATATATGTGTTTACTGAAATGAATTCAGCTGGGTGTGTTCCATGTGTGCCGATTTTATGAGTTGCGCTTCTTCATTCAAAAAGACGAAAGAAATGTCTGAAATTGCGCCCAAGCGCGTGAGCAGAGATTTATTAAATCACATGTTTTTGGAACGAAGTTGGGCGACACTGTGTCCCCCGGATGAACACGCCGTCCTCGCGGGCTGAGCCGTGAAGCCCCAGACAGCGACGGTCCACCAGCACCGCGACTCCCGGAGAACGGACCGGTTGGGTGTGAGTGTGTAACCCAGTGCTACACCTCACCCGGACTAAACGCAGAGCACATTATGAAAGGGGGTTTAGGGGGTGGGGGGGGCAACATAACAGAATACATCTCCGGAAAATGGAGCCTACTAACTTGATCTCGGTCTCTCTGGTTTTGTTTTCCCCTCAAAAAAACGCCCAGGAACAGTGACCAAAGCAGCACGGAGCTCTCCAAAACAAAGCGCAGAGGCACCGGAGACCGAGCTGTGCTGATGGCGTGTGGGGACAGTGAACCAGAGGCTGAGCGCCGGTGTCAGCGAGAGGTCAATAAGAGACAATATGATTCATTCAAATATAAATAAAAATAGAGAATTTACCTTGAGTAAGTTACCAGTCCCTTTGATGCATACTGTCCGTGGCCAAAGCTCGGCGCGTTCACGGGGCATTCACCAATCCCAAAAGCCTGTGGGTAACTCCGAGGATAAGTCCACGCAACGCCTTATTATAAACAATATTTGGGTTTTACACTGAGCAAAACGGACGCAACGTTTTTGGGATAAAGAAGAAAACTCAGAGAGGAGTTCTGAGGTCCGTTAGATCCCAGTGCGTAAAATGGTTTGAGAAAATCCCCAACGTATTCACCGACAGCTATTTGCTTACATTGTTCCAAAGCGACACGTCCTCCGCTCCTCTTTTCATCTCTTAAAAAGGGAAACTCCTTTTTTTTTTTCTTCCTTCTTCTTCGCAATAAATGCTGTGTTTGTTATTCCAGAAATTCTAAGATTCGTCTTTTTTTTTAAAAAACAAAAAAGTTATTCTCCAAATCTTCGTCTTCCAGGTGACGCGGTCTTCCAGGTGAATGCGAAGGTTTAACAGAGCGGCTAAATCGGAGAGTGCTCGCGCGTCTCGGGAACCGCCGTCCCCAGCTCGCGGCTCTGGAGCGTCCTTGTCTGTCTGTGTGTGTGTGTGTGTGTCCGCGCGCAGCAACAGCCGGATTCCTTATTTGGAAGCCCGGGGCTCGCGCTGCTGTCAAGAGAGTCGAGTTGTAGCAAAATGACTTCCAGCTAAATCTTTCAAAATAAAAAAAAAAAAATGAAAAAAACAAATTGGAGGGGAAAGCGCTGCAACGCTGTTCTGGAGAAGCTCTTGATTAAAAGCGGCACTAATGCACGAGGAGAACAATATGAACGTTAAATTAACCATAAATCACGTTTATTCAAAAATCATATTTAAGAAAAATACTTTAAACAAAAGATACATTCCCATATATATTTTCTTTCATATATATGAAAACATATATTTGCTTTTCAATTTCTTTTTCAATTTTTTTTCAAAAGCCTGTCAAACAAAATGAAAAAAAAAGAGTAGATGTGTGCAAGTGAAGATACGTGATAAATAAAAATAATTCATTCATAACCAGCATATACTGGGATCGACACACTGAAGCCAGCTCATCTACTGAGCAAGGGTGGCTTGGAGTTAAAAATAATTTCTGTTTGTGTTTTATTCACTTGTGCAGTCCAGCCTTTATTTCTTTTGTACATGACAGCAGTTCTGAAAAAAACATTAATGAAACCACGTTCAATAAACAGAGGCGCTGCCCCCCCCCCCCCCTCCCCCCTGGGACTGCTTTTATTTTGAAGGCAAAATCGCCCACGTTTCCTGCCACAGTCTACCTTTGCTGTGGCCAAATCTGAGGGGCTTCCTCTCTTCACCCATCAGCCCCCTCTTCTGGAGTCAAACAGCGTCAATTGGATGTCGTGTCGGGTCCGTGGCACCACCTACGTTCACCACACAAAGAGGACACGTTAAGAACAAATAGCCCCAACGCAGGGTTTGTTTTTTCATTCTGGAGAACAACATTCAGGGAATGTAGCTAAGTCAGTGATGCACCAGTCTCTGTGAAGAAAACATCAGCCAATGTCTCCAACTTGTCGAACTCATACCTCAACCAGGAGAAGAGTCGGGGTGTACCTGCGGGGCCACGGCTAAAGGCCCCTGAGGTCACGTCCTCAGTGTGGTGTCTGTGAATTCAGGGTTATAACAACCCACAAAGTACATGCAAACTACACGTTGTGGGTTTTGAAGACTGCTTGTTATATCTTTAGATTTAAGTAATATATATAGATATATATATATATATCTATATATAAATCACTAAAATCCTGTATGCGGCACTGGCTAAGGGCCCCTGGGCCACTATGAGGCTCCCCGTTTTCTAGTTGCCTTTAAGCATCCAGAGCACACAGCAGACACATTGTTTGCCGAGAGACCCAGAACTCAACCCATACTGGAATGTGAACTGGCCCCAGGTTTGCTGTGTCTCAGTTTGTTTCAGATTCTTTTAGAAATATGCATTGTATCATCGAAGCAGAAATATAGATATAATATCATCATGTAAAACATGTATAAAGACTTGATTTTGACACGGGGCCCCACCATAAGACGGGGTCTCATGAGTGGATACACCGCCTTAAGGTTCTTAATAATTCACATTGTAATATCTTTATAAAATGTTATTTTAAATCATAAAGGGCTTCACACACCGGGGGCTTTTTTTTATGCAGTTAATTCGATATGATCCTACCAGTTGGTCCTCTGCCTGCACAAATATATTAAAATTTTTCATCAAACAAGTGTTGCAACTGTCGCAGATTGGCATCGCTGCCGGTACGAATCGTTTTTTTTTGCAAAATATTAGCACTATTTAGCATTTTTCGTGTTGTTTATTTCTCACGTCCCCGATGTAAAACCCATAAAGCTTCAAAAGTTGCTTTATTGGTTTTAGGGCGCTGCTGCGCCTGCCTCCAGGACCTCTTGCCCGGGGCAGCGGTCCACTTTGCCCAGTTGGTATTCACGTTGGTACGGCTCTTGTAGCAACAGCGACCTGTCAATCACCTTGTAGCCCCGCCTTAAAGCATACCCTGCTTTATGGTCTGTTTGACTCTAAATGGACCATAATTTACTAAATGCACATCATGCTGTGTTGAAGAAGACTTGAAACTAGAGATTGAGACATAAACTCATGTTTACAATGTTTACTGAGGGAATAAATCAAGAGAGAAGTAGAGTCATTTTCTATAGACTTCTATACAACCAGAGGAGTCGCCCCCTGGTGGACCCTAGAGAGAATGAAGGTTTAATACACGTCCACATTGGCTTCACTCAGCTGAACCGGACGTTGCCGCCTGGTAGTAACAGGTTGACAGGCAACAGGAAACTGCAATGCAACAATGACGATCTGACAAGTAAACAAAGGAGGTTGCCAGGTTTGTGTAGTGAGCTGCTGATGAGGGAAGTGAGAACAGGCGTGCAGGTGAATAAGGAAGTCTGGTGACAAGCCTATATGGAAAGAAATGTAGTATGAACTAGGAAGAAGAATTTGTTGAATAAAAAAGCTAATGTCGCTCCTCATGCTGCATCAAAGTTGATCCTTTTTTTAGGAACAAACGTGTCGTCTGACTGATGCTTTTTGGCTTGTGGGTCAGCGCCCTTTCTCTCTTTCTTCTCTGGCCTCGGGCATATGCTAATGAAGCAGCTGCTCAGGGCCTGCCAGTTCCACAACCACTACTGGCCTGAATAAACATAGTAGACTTGGAAAAACCTTTTTTTTTCTTCCAGAATTAACATATTTCTAAACATATTTCTAAACTCCTTTTTGAGTCTTTTTGGGGTCTTTTACATTTTGTGAAGTTTAAATGTCTTTCTTTCAGTGATTTCAATTGCAGTCCAAAACACTCTGTGGTAATCATTTGCAGTTTGCTCCTCAGTTAATACATGAGTGACTTATTGTTGTCAATGTACATTCCAAGATTCATTGTGTGTATACGCCGTCTCTACGTCACTCCTCCGCATTCCAAATATGGTAACGTCTGTTCATTGGTTTAGAAAAAGCCAAGAAGGCGACGGTCATGTCGTCAAACTCGAGGCTTCAAAACATCAGTCCACGAACCAATGGGGGACGTCACGATGACCACGCCCACTTATTATATACAGTCTGTGGTTACTACTCTCTGATTTGAACTCATTTGGCCTGTTATTGAAATATAGGCCTGATATTTTCTGTAACGTTTGAAGTTTTTAGTTGAAATATTGGCTTGATTTGTGTAGTTATATTGGATTAATTACTCCATAAACGATCTATTAAGGTTATAAAACAGTTTGGATAGACATGGAGACTTTTCCTACTTGTTAAAATGGGATAAATGTGTAAATGAAATGTTAAAATGAAAGACGACTTGCTTCTTTCACTTGGACCAACCAGCTGATGCCCACGAGTGCGTATCTTCCCCTCTAGTGTCCAGCAGAGGTTTATATATCTGGTTAGTGTAATTTGGACCACATGCCGAAGCCATTATGCCACATTGTAATAGATGAAGTGTAAATAATGTGCAGTGATTTGAATCTCACCTTGAACAGAAGTGCGGTGACCGTCGTAAGAGAGTCATCAGTATTACATCATGCGCTGCCCTGTGGCCCAGAGGTGTAAATGGAAAATACCACATCACTGTGTTTTGCTCTCCTGTAGGAAGATTCCTGTTCGCCGTACACTGAAGGCAGGATGGTTATGCTCGGCACTCAGACGGTTCAGACAGAGTCTCATGAAGAAACAAATGTCATTAAAAAATGTCAATTCCTTTTTTTAACTGTCCTTTATTATTCTGTTTTCATCATTTTGATGATTTTATGAAATTTGTCGGGTTTTTATGGAATAGAAACCACTCACACTGGTCCCAGATTGTCTCCTCTACCTGACCTTTGTCGCAGCAGACATGTTGACCCATCGAAATATGAAAAGACACAGGTGGAACTACGAACATTAGTGTGCCAGGAAGTCTGTCCGCTGAGCCAGCATGTACAACAACACACTTTCATTAAAGGGTAACGTCAGTAGTTTTTCAACCTGGACTCTATGTTCCCATGTTTTTGTGTCTAAGTGACGAATGGGCACAACAATTTCTAAAACTGGTCCAGTATTAAGAGAAAACGCTGGAGACGGCAACCGCTCACGGGCTGCAATGTGATCCTGCAATTTTTTACGTCCACTAAAATTGCACGTTGTTGCCACTGACATGGTCTGATTGTTATCATAAGTGGCTGACAACATTATGGGAAGAGTCTCACTCAGAGAGACGTCTCGTTCTGAAATCCCACTAGTTGACGTGTTGCCGGAAGACGGCGGTGAAAACGTGAGTCTGCTGTGTCGGAGTACACAAAGCGTAGCTTCGAGTTATCTAAAAGATTTTCAATGTCACGGCTGAGTATTTTGATGAATCCGACGATGTAGATTAGGTGCTTGACTCCATAGCTGCTCATATTTACTAGAGCCAGAGTTTACGGATGGAGAGCTCTTACAAATTCAAGAGTTGATGAGGAGAGAGAGCGAGAAAGAGAGGCAGAGAAAGAGCAAGAGGGAGAGAGAGAGAGAGAGGCAACAGGCAGAGGAGGGTGAACCAGCCGCTGCAAGACTGCAAAGCTCAGGAGACTGGTGGTGTTCCTGTGGAGGCTGTGACCCTTTGAGGCACCACAGAGAAGGAATACTGCAGCTTGTGGGACCCGTTGATGCTTTAGCTATTGCCCTCGCAGCTCGTTTTGTGGCTTCCGGTTACAGCGTTCTCCCTCATTACTGGACAGATTCCAAAAACTGTTGGTCCCCATTCGTCACGTAGACACAAAACCATGGGAAAATAGGGTCCGGGTTGAAAAATACCAAAGTTGCTGTTTGATGGTATTAATTACATCTGAGCTTTTCAAGCTTTGAAAATGTTTATTTGAATGGTTGGAGACTTTCCACTTCAGTCTTCACAGACTTGCATGATTGAACTGCATGGTTCAGTCCTAAATGTTGAATTATGTATCGTGAAATAACTTTAAACCATGTCTAAAAGCTTACGGTAAGGGATTAGATTGAGTTACTTTCCATGCTCCCACATTTTCAGCTCATTTCACAAGCTTATGAAAATGAACTGGAGGGCCCGGCTGCAGTCAGAGGCATGAAACTGCAGACCTCTATTAAGGCAGACTATTTTGCAAAACCCAAGACTGATATCACAGACAATAAGTGAAGTTCTTGATGGCAAGTGATTGGCTGGAATGTCCCACTGATGGCAACCATCCCACTGGTGTGGACAGGAGGGAGCAGCTCCATAGACGCTAACGACCACAGGATCAGGACCATGGACAGCTACACTGTGTTCACTTCCTCCACAGAAGTCTTATTTTTTTAATTTTTTGGGGGGTTAGGGGGGCGGGGTCTTTTTACCAGAACGTTATATCGATATAAATTTGATACAGTGCAATACTGATATAAATAAATAAGTTGACCCAAGAAGAAATGATTAAATTTGCTATTATGTAAAAGAGAAATACTGAAAAAAAGATAAATAAAAATATCTACCAATTTTTATTTACTTTATCTATTGTTATTAATTAATTTATTTTCAGCCCCACTTTTTAAATGTTGCAAAAATAATACACCGCAGGAGGCTCTACGTTCTCAGTCAAGTTTGACAGCTCAAATTGTGCACTGGACTAAGCTTCAAAGTTAATTTTTGAACTTGGAAACTGTAGTCTGACAAAACAGTTTCTTCAGAGATTTTAACCATATCCTATTTTTCTTCCTCAGCAGGTAAGATTTTGTTTTGTTGTCACTGTCTTTTGTCAAACTACTATTTCCAAGGTTAAGAATAAACTCTGATGCATTTAAGCCAACGAGAGCGCAGCAGAGATGATACTACTCTCTGCTGTGAGAAACAGTTTTGTTTTTACTGAACATTTCTTTGTGTTCAAACGGTTGGAAGATTTACCACTCTGGAGAAAGAGGCTTTGTAATGTCTTCCTCTTAAGAGGATAATCTTAAGGCCCTACACACCCACGGTCCACCCAGAGGTGTTTTCACTTATGTTGTCTGATTAGACCTGTTCTCAGGACTGACTTGCTGTGGGCGAGAGAACTAACACCTCTAGCATTATTATTGAAACTCACTTACGCCTTCTGCCCAACTTGAACCAGAGTGAGGTCTGATCAGACAGAATACATTTAATTGAAATCATCTGTGTGGGTGTTCAGGGTCTTTAATTTTCAATGTCCCATTTTTTAATCAGTTTCAGATTATTTCCTAAATGCTTTCTGGTGGGCAACACTGACTCCTGTGTTGAGGATAAAACAACTTTGAATAGTTATGTGATAATAAAATAAAGTGTCAAGGCTCTGCAAGTTCTTATTCACAACATTTTTTAAAAATAAACCAAATCCAGTGGCAGCCTGAACGTTGTGAAATCAATAGCCTAATGGAAATATTATCACGTAACCAGGTGGTGTAATGCCAACAGTATGGTTGATCCTCTGGGGAAAACAAACGTCATGTTGTTGAATGTTGCGCTCAGTTTTAGCCACGTTAGTGTTGGGGCTATAGGGAAGGCAATGGTGGCATGTCAGTAGGCTAGTTGTTTGTCATTTTCTCTTGACATTCATAATCGCCAGAGGATGTATTCTTATTACTTTGGTGATCCCCTGACTGTTCATCCAGCACCACCAGCAGGTTGACATTTTAGGCTCATGCTGAAACGTCTTGACAACTATTGGATGGATTTTCATGATATTTGGCGCAGGCATTCATGTTCCCGACAAGATGAATTGTCTTAATGTTGGTAACCAAATGCCAGGAAAACTTCTGAAAACCCAAGTCTCAGCCCAGCTGTACTTTGTATTTGGTGCTAATTATTAAACGTTAGCATGTTTTCATTATAAACTAAAATGCTAAACATTACCATGTTAGCATTATCATTGTGAACATGTTAGCATGCCAAAGTATGTCTGTCGCCTCTCAGTCTCATTGATATAAAGTAGCCAATGGACAAAAGTGTTTCTAGGAGAACATGTGACCTGATGAAGGCACTAGACTAAAGGTTGTTGAGTCGCATTCAGAAACATTCTCTTAAATTTCTGCCATATTTTCTCTGAATTTTCATGTCAACTCCAGATGCACCAAAAATTATTAACCATCCAAATGTGCTATTCCCCTAAACACTATATAAGGGTTGTGTTGTTGTGCCGTGTGAAAATACTCTAGCACATACCCAACACTTGAAGAGATGCCACCAAAAAAAGGCTGTGAGAAGGAGAACTCCAGCTGCAGTGAAACTGAGTTACTGTAATATAAACTGAAACAAACTAACATGTGATTGTTCAGAGTCAGAACTGTCATTACAGGAAAACCCCAAAACATCGAAAGGTAGTATGTAAGCCATTCAGAAGCTGAACGCACCAATATCATCCAAGGGTCTTACAGTCTTAATTGGGATCAATGGACCAATTGTATTTTTTTTTAACAATCCCATTATTATAATTACTCTAAAACATATAGTAATCTGAATTTGATTCTGTGATATGAATGCATTTTTTATGTTCCACAAATTTAGAATTTGTTAGAATTTGATGATTTTTCTTATCTTGAAACAAATGTTCTTAACCACTTGTAAAAACATTCTTAGCTATAAGGAGAGCTAAAATAAAAAATAAATAAAAGAATTGGTGAATCCCAGAAGTCAAAGGTTACAAGAATAAAATATAGACAAAAATAAAAGGAAATTCGTTCTTATATCACTTCCTTTATGAGGCCCAATGGGTTACGAAAATTATTACAAATTATCTTTTGGGGACCAAGACTATCGAAATCAGATTGTATGGCTCACTGATCTCACTATCCAAAGACAAAGCCGAACCAAAGCGGCGGAGAATCTTCGAATTGCTCACAGTGAGCAGAGTTTTAGCTGTGTGGTGATGCGTTCAGCTCTGGCTGTCGGTCGGAGTATCTCATGTCAGGAGTTAGTGTAGTGTAGCAGCAGTTAGTGCCCACTGCAGCACCCTGAATCCTCCTGGACCAACCGCAGCTATACTTTGCATCTATCTCCTCAGTCTCTCTTCACGGAGAAGATGATGTATTCAGGCATTGCCCTTCCTCCAGTGTCCACACACAGACATATAAAGACACTTTTAGCTTTGCCACTGGGCACGGCCACACAGCTGGGAAACCCTTCTGATGTGCAACCCAGAGAGATCTGAGAGGCTTCTAGAGGCTACACAACAAACAAATACGTCTTCCCTCCTTGACTGTCATTGTCTCCACTTCAATCAAATACAAGCAGGCATGTACAAGTGCACACAAGGACGCGTACACACAAAAATCCATCTTGAGGCCACTTAGCAAACAGTGTTGTCAGGGGGTACGTATGAGCAAGCTGTTTCACATCTGAATATTTCATGTTGGGGTTGAAGCGTTGATGCCTCCAAACCTTTTCTTTCGAAACGCGATGTCTTATCATGTTTGCAAACATATTTCCTTTTCAAGCTGCGGAATACACCACGCCGTTTCCTGAAAAGCTTGCCAACATCCCCTCTCTTTTCATGAAGCAATCAAATTCCTGGCACAATCAAAGTCTTAAGCAGCCTCATCATGAGTTGCGTTTACAGGAGGCTGAGGGTGCATTTTCTCAGGCTCTTTGTGTTGGAATTATGTGGAGCTCGAGTCCAAGAGCGCAGGGAGAGCATGGGGATGAGCATGAGGGGAAAGCAGCTGTGTTAGCAGCTGAACTAATACAAGAGCATTTAAACAGAAACACCCCGTCTCCTAATGCCTCACAGAGACGCGGAGGAATTAACGATCGCTGCGTTTTCAGGAATTCATTAATGCTCGGCATGAATGAGTATTGCTATTCAACATCATTTAAGGTAGTATAAGAGCTGGGCTGTAAATCATGCCTGTCTTTCTATTTTTGCAGAGAAAATAAGGTTGTAATTTTGGGTATATTGACATTAATTGCCAACATGCCTCATGTTGTGACATGATTTTATGACCTCATTGTGGTGACGCATTAATGTTTTGCTTCTGTGGATGGATGTGGTCCCATATTTCATAGGCTGTGTCAGCATATTGGTTTTATTTTCTTTTGTGTTTTTTGAATTCCCATCAGGCAGCAACCTCCGGTTCTGAAAAGTGAAGCCAGATTGTATAGAAGTCTATGATAAAATGACCCTACTTCTCACTTGATTTAGTTTATGGTCTCAATCTCTAGTTTCAAGTTTTCTTCAATACAGCATGTTGTTCATTTAGTAAGTTATGGTCCATTTAGAGTCAAATAGACCATAACTCAGGGTAAGCTTTAGGGCGGGGCTACAAGGTGATTGACAGGTTGCTACTCCTAGCAGTGCTGGATACAGCCTCTCTATGTCAAGCCGCCGCAGTTCAAACATGGTCACTTCTGTTTACTGGTTGCCAAAATCCAAGATGGCGACGGCCAAAACGCCAAACTTGAGCCTTCAAAATGGCAGCCCACAAACGGGTGACGTCACGGCGACGCTACATTTATTTTTAGGGTTTTAGACTCCTAAAGTGCAATATCAATGGAGATCAAACATAACAAACAAAACAAAAGGTGCATGTTTCGGGGGAGGGTTAATAGAGGCAAAATTACTTTACCCAAATCTTTATCCACTCGGGTTCTACTCCCTCTTTCTACCCACTTCTACTCCGTTTGCTCGTTCGCGTGGATGGTCCCCCAAATTAAGTGCCATCCCAAACCAAATAGCTGGGAGTGGAAGTGGGTTATAAAACCCTACAACAGCCAGTCTACATCAATGCTAACTTCATCACTACTTTTATTTACTGGCCAGGAGTGTTCTTCATGGAACGCACTTCTTTTTCTTGTACTGTATATATAACACAATTACTGTGGGAAACACCTTTAAATGTTTATTCTGTTTAAACTTAAAAATAAGTAATTTGTATTCATCCAAGCATGTTAATATCAGTATGGTTAGATTAAGGGAAATATTGTGGTTATGACAAATAAACTATAAGGTATGGTATAAGTTAAGCTACCTAAAACACTGTAAGTGGCTAAATAGACTTGTACTTGTAAAGTAGTGGAATTAAATAAAAAAAACATATTCCATAGTTAGTCAGACAGTTTGCAAAAATAAAGTTTTCATAGGAGGAATATGAATAAGAATGACTCGCCCTACTCTGCCTCTGATTGGCTAACACCTATAGCCTTCGTTAGTTAGGTTGGTGAGGTTTAGGCATGACGAGTGAGATTGGTTTGGGTTAGGTTAAGGATATCAGGGTAAGCCAATCAGAGACAGCGTGAGTCGGGTCATGCCCTGTGCATTCTGGGGAAAAATGATCAGTTAGGCTAGCTAGCTAAGGTTGCTAGGTAATGTTAACTTGTGATGATTATAACGAGGAAGAACACCGACCTCAGAGCTGCTGTTTTCCTACAGTGCGTTCACATTTTAACCAACACATGTCTCTGGTGAGCTACCAACGGAGCCCCCCCCCCACTGTAACTAGTTTCAAAACATCTTCAATATAATTCCCTCATGCTTAGGTGTGATGCGGATTAACTTAGGCCCTAACTTAGGAGACTAGCTGTTGACCACAGTTATCAGCTGAAGAGACAACAAGCAGGAATTGACACGTGTTTCTGAATTTTTGTAGGAAAAAGGCACAAAGAAACTAATAAGAAACCTTTTTTTAGATATCACACGAACCATTGAGGATATGTTGCAATGTTATGTTCTCAAAAAAAAAAACATGTTTAAAATGGTTAAAGCTGTATTTAAAATGTTTTGTTAAGGTGATTACGCATGTTGCCATTAGCTACATTAAACGCTACGCTGTAGCTGATGGAGAAACCATGTGGGGACCAAAAAGCAAGAATTGTTTTTTCTCTTTCAGTTTTCTGATGCTGGTGGAGATTGTTAAGACCTCATTAAGCAAGTTGTAATGCACATCTAGTGAAGCTGTCTTTACTGCAACCGGCACCTTCCTTCCAAGAACGTAAGGATCGCATGGCAACAGTCCTCCATTCAGTCATGAGTCATGGCTAACATTCCCATTGTCTATATTCATCGCAAAGAAGATGGCATTATGCAGACACCATTAACCATTGTCCAAGATACAATTTCCCTATGATTAATCAATTAATTGATTATTTTGCCTAATGATGTACAATACAGAGAACACCAACATGTACACAGTTTAGGTATCTGTGCTAGGACTAAACCTCAGTCATGGACTCAAGTCTGCAGCATGAAAGGTGAAAGTGTGATTGTAGCCACATTAAAAACCACCATCTTAACCTCCACAATTTCCACTTCTCTCCATCAAAGACACTGTAGGCCCCACAGTGACACCAAATATTGCAATTGTACCTAAACTGTGTACTGCAGAATCAGACTAATATGAATGAAATGTAAAAGGAGAATCGGCTGCATATTATGAGGCTGCCAGGTTAGAAAACTCTTTAATGGATTGGTGACTCCTTCTTGTTAACGATATATTAACATTACCATACAATAGGCACATTGGGCCTCGTGCAAGACACACTTGTACGAACAGAGTGCTCCAGACCTGTCGTAGGATGTTGTAACACACAACAATATCAATATGAACATCTGAAATGATTTGACCCCCTCCCGTCATCAATGGCCTTTCTGTGGCGAGACATTTTCGGTATGGAACCATTTCTTCTTTATTTCATTGACTGTACAATGCTCAGGTGATGCGGCATTACCGGCACTCGTTGATTTTCCCCATTCCTTGTTTTTAGAAGGTCCCTTAATTCTGCTGCTGACGCCTATTAAAAACTATAGACTATTTTTATTTATAGATCTCTGAAAGCAGGACTTCAAAATAGAACATATGGGGCAGGACGCTTAGCCTTTATTTAGTATTATCAGGGCGTTACTTATACTTATTTACAATTCTCAAGAACATGCGTTCATTTATGCACATCCATCACGTTTAGACTGCTCATCTACACATCTGTCTGAAGTCGGGAGCGTTTGCTGAATCGGACGTGGCTCACTCGTACGAGCCCACCATACAAACAAAAAGTAAGAGAAAGGTAAAATAAGAACACCAAAATGTTCTTTCATGAGGCCGATTATTAGCTTCTGACCGAGCCAGACTAGCAGATCTCCCTGCCTCAAGCTATTGTGCTAGGCTCCAACGGGCTAAACACATCCTGGAGCTATCTCTGCACACACAGATGGAATTGATATTGATTTTCTGTTGTCACCAGGTATTACGGCAAACCAGCACATTTCCTTCAAATGTGGCTGGAATCGTGCTTCAAGCTTTCATGTTCCATCCTGGTCTTTTTAAAATTATTATTAAAAAAAAAAAAACGAACACATTGAACTTCTCTTTTCTATTTGGTAATGTGGACAAGCAGGTTGCGCTGTGGGGCTCTGGAGACTGCAGAGGCCTGTCATCTGCACTGCACACCATTATCAGACATGACTAATTCAGCACGTGGCCAAAATACTCTAAATGTGTAATTAAATATTTATCACCTCTCTCTGGCCATTTCTGTGTAGCGTTTTTGTAGAAAAGCAGTGGAAGCTCGGGGCTTCGACTGTACCTGAACACATTGTAGCTCTCACGGCTCACTCTTGTCATCTTTGAGATTTTCCCCCTGGTCACGTGTCCTGTGGGATTTAACAAATGCATGTACACTTAACACAGAGACATGCCACAATGTGAATCATGCTGGCTCATCATCCTCTGTGTACACATGTAATCGTCCTGGTTTGTCTGTTTGGCCTCAATTGTTTGTTTTTGTGTGAATTCTTGTCGTTATCTAATCTGTGGATGCAGCCCCATGTCATTTGAATTTGTACAGCTCATGCTGGATAACACTGTCAGGGAAGTTAAACCCCAATTTGAGTGTGACCTTTTTAGCTGCTTTTATCTAAAGGACTCAGGGAGAAGGTGGCCTCTCTCATTGTGGGGATTTCTTCATGAGTCTGCTCAGTAGCTATTCATAAATTAGCTTTTGTCCCTGCCTAATATATGCCAAATTGTCCAAACCGTACACTTACACAACCCTAATAACCTTTTACATTTGGATGCAGCTACATTCCCTGTGTCTTTAATCACACATTAGACAGCGCTATTTTTAAAAGGCCGCTTTTTGTACAAGGCTTATTTAAAGTGATGCATTGATCCTCGGTGCCCGGATACATTCGGGCCCTTGTCGAGCCCAGTGTGCTGAGCTGGGATCTGGCCCCGGTCCACTTCCACTGTGACTGGGGTGTTAACTGTGCGGGGGAGGCTGGGACCATCCAAGCCAGAGAAATCATCACCGCTCACATCTCATCCCCCAGCCATGTTTCTGCTGAGAGAGGAAGAAACGGGCGCCAGAGATGTGAATATGTGTCTGCTTATGGAGCATACACTGAATAATGTGATGGTACCAGTGTGTGTGTGTGCGAAAAGACTGCGTCGCCATGTCGCTGCACTCATGCACTGAATGAGGGCAGGCCTATACATAGATACAACTGCAAGAATGTGTTGGCCGCCGCCTCTTGGTCCTACCATTCTTATAAAGGTTAATAATTCCATCAACATGATAACATCAACTGAGATGAAAGCAGAGGATATTTGCAATATTGTCACTTAAAGTTTCTGTGTGACATGGGAAAAAATGGGCTGCTTCCCTCTACATTATCTTGTCTGATATTTAGGTTTCCAGGCAGTGTTAGTGCCAGACTTATACACTTAATGTTCATGGCAGACAATGCAGCTCTGAATATGTTACAAACGTGAAAGTCTAATGTCCAAGAGGTCACTATAGATGTCGCGATTTTAATTTTATCCAAAATTGAAGCAGTATGTTAATATTTTGAGAGCTTTACAAGTAGGGAAACTGGATATATGAAGTGTCCATAGGATGGTACAAGAGAAAGATAATTTTTAGTTACGATGAGGGACTTTTAAAGTCTCAATTTAATACTTATGCCTGATATGACCAACAAAAGTAAGAGGAAACTCTTTTTATAGTTATTATTAATGCCTGACATTGGGGTCACTGGGTCAGATTTCCCGGCAAATCAGTCAGAACAATAGAAGTTCATCAAAATCAACACCTACACCACGCTGCTGGAGACCCAGGCCATATTGCTGGGCCTGCTCGAGGGAAGGGAGGCACGACAGAATCAGAATTGAGTGGGGCAGACTGTCAGACCCTGCTGCAGTAAAATTATATTTTTTTAAATAAAGAGAGTCTGGTGGAAACACTACCGCTTTTGTTCAGGGGCCAACAAAATCAACACAAAAGGAAAGTTTCTGGTTTCTCAAAATTTCACCTTTTGGAGCATTAACGGGCTCCACGCCTCACATTAAAACTGTTTGTTATAGTCAGTTATGAGATATGATATATCCTGTGTACGTTAACATTGTGTTCATCCTCAGGGGATCCTAAATTCTTTGAGCAAATTTAAGGCAGTATGTTCATAAACTTTTGATGATATTTGTGTTCAAGTAAAGATTTTGGCTTGACTTTGGCAAAGAAGGAAGGGCATTAAGATCAATACTCCACTTAGCATACATATTGAAAGCAAATTCCAAGCAAATCTAGCATTCGACATACATGTAGATATGCACAATATTGTCCAGGTGGAGCCAAAAATAAAGCCCCAAATTAGCTGCAGGGTTCCTCATCACTCCCACTCTCTGTGCAATGTGGAATATCACATGGCCCCAGGTCTGCCCTGTGGTAATGGACGTTTTAATGTTAATTAGGAACTAGAATAATAGCTTGAGCTGGTACTGAAACCGTGACATTGGCCGGTTCATGCACTCTGCTCTACACCACCATGCATGCTGGGTCACATTAGGTGGGCAGTTTATGTCCTTGAGTGCTCTTTTGATTATTACCGCTACATTTTTTTTTCATCAGTGTCTGCTTGAAGTCTGGATACTGCAACACAACTTTTGAATAAATGATAATTTTCCAAGGTGCTTTGAAGGTCTCCTGGAGTGGAAGGTAATTCGCTTTCATTTCAAGGTGCCTGCTCTCTGCCACAAGACCCTAGATTATATGCATGGTCCTGCTTGTGCATGCCTCTGAGTCACTTCTGTGTATTAAATTGTGCACACACTGTGCTTGTTACAGAACGTTCTCTACACATAGGGGCTGACACATTAAAGATATGTCGACATCCTCCAATTAACCTTTGATTTAAGATCTGGAATGGTTCAGAGAGTGTTGTCCACAACTTTGAGATCACTATTTTCCCCCATGGTTCTGTCAAATACTTTAATTTGTAAGCCATACACGCATTTGTTAAACTTAGGCTGAGTTCCAACCTGTGTAAACTTTTCAAGGCTCCCCCAATGGATGGATGGATGTTTGAGTGATTGGCAATGGGGATTCCAATGGATTGTTCCTGGCCTTGATTCATTATATTGAAATGTTTTTGTGACGTCTCAGGTGGTTTTACTAATTTTAAATGTTACTTTTGCTTGCAAAGTAACACAGGTGTTTTTAACTCTCCTGCTCCTGCCATCATGTGCAGTATGTCACAAGCAGTATGATACACTTGGTTTGATGCAATACATCTTTCAGCTCAGGGCCGTAAATATAGACTTTTCAGGCAGTGCAATTGCACTGGAGGCGTTGGGGTGGAGGGGCCTGTTGAGAGAGCAGGCCCTCCAACAATGTGTTTAGTAAAAGATGGGCCCCCTTTTCCTGTCTGGAATGTGTTTTGCCTCGGTTAGCACCAAGAGCAGAGGTGGCAAACGTGTAGCCTAGCTTAATAACTAAAAAAAGACATTCCTTACATCAGGTCCTTAAACACAATATATTTTAAGGTACTTTAGCAAACCGCCCAGCACTAACAAGATTTACAACATGTTTCTACAAACTTTGTCAGTAAATAAATAGCTCCAAGGCATGAATATGTTTTTAAAACCAGTGTCTCATTTTCTTTCCAGCTTGTGTTAAATAAGCAGGAAACAGTTGCTGGCAGGCACAAGTCCCATTTGCCAGTGCTAGGTTAGATATTTCCTCCTGGATCTAGTCTGTGTGCAAAGTGAGTGCTCCCAGACCTGTCACAGTTCAGGTAAACAGGCTATGGACCCAAATCAGACACTGACTTTGCAGAGACTTGGCAGGAAGTTAACTGTGGTCAAATACAGACTCACAGACAGCTACATAGGGGCAGTGCAAACAGACAAACAGAACCGGAAAAGTGGGCAGGATACCAAAACACGGACGTAGATACCAACCAGAAATGGACAGGGACAATCAGCAACACTGACAATCCGGCAAAGGATTAATGGAGGCTGGTTACTTTTTAAACAGGGGTTAATTTGCAGTGGAACACTTGAGACTGAAAAGCTAACTGAGAAGATTGGTGACAGTTAAATTATGTATGGCATGGTCTGGGTAGTGGATTATCAATACAGACACCATGGGGATTAATAAAGTCCTTATTATCCTATCATCCCCTAAAGGTGAAACTGGTATCCAGACAACAAAAGCATAACTAACTGCTGCATACGATGAGTGAATGAAGTGTAAAGGACATTGTATCAACATTGTTCATTACCAAGCCTAACTGCAGGTACAAAAGACGTTCAGACCCTATAGATGGAGCATTTTGGCAATAGGAGCCGGTCGTCCCATGACAGAACTCTCCTAAGCTTCCTTCTGGTTCTCTGATTTGTGACGGCTTCCAGAGAATCTGGAGTCAGGCCAACGATAGCTCCTACCCTCTTGATCAATGTATTGATACTGTCCCTGTCCACAGCTGTAATGCTGCCACCCCAGCAGACAACAGCATATGTAAAGAAAACACCTGTAAAAGAGGCCTGCTGAGTTGAAATGACTTGATCTTTCTAAGAAAAAGATAGTGGTATACCAGAAGCACTGCCAGAGAGAGAAGAGGAGAGATATTAAAGCAATCAGACTAAACAGTACAATGATGTCAATAACAGAGAGCTGCTAAAGTGCAAGCCAACTGTTCAGCTAATCTCGTGATCATTTGGGAGACTCTCACACATCCACTTAGCTTGTAGACAGAGCTGCCTCCTCAGGCTCGCCTGCACCTGCTCTCTGTGTCTGCCGTATCAGCTCACAGCCTCTCCCTTCCCCTGCTGGACCTTGATCCCGGTGTATCACACTCTCCAGTGATCTTCATCATCGCATAGTGTACCTTTACGACTCACTGGTGAAATAGTTCTTGATGGAGGCTCTTCTCTGCCTTTTCTCTCTAGGCTTTTGGATCTCCACTTCACCCTCACAGATATTAGGTATCAAGAACAGGTACTTAGCAATTCATTATAGTAAATTGCATTATATTTTGGTCTCGGCCATCTAATATAAGGCTTTTTGTATCATCTAAAACAAACTATTTTGGAGAAGGTGATTGATTATTTTACATTTGTTTTTACAAAAACCTAGTTCTATTTTGTTTGCAACTTCAATAAATTGCAAACAAATCCAATTGGCTGCTGTGGTGTGGCAGCAACCTGGCTGTCTGTACTGCTGCTCGGCCACAGAAACACGTCACATGACCCCTTAACAAACCACTGTTGTGCAGTCCTTGCTTCCTGAGTGTCACAACCAAGGATTAACACTTTTTACACTCCTGCTGGGCTTATGGCTTTTCCCCCTAACAATAACAGCAATGTAAGATGGGTCACCAACATTGCCAATACGACCCATTCTAGTGGGACTATTTGATTTACATGTTAGCAATGAGTGAGGGGTGTGTGTCCATATACTGGTGGATATATAGTGTAACCATACCAGTTTGACTTTTACTACCCTGTATATCTGACCAGAAGGACTTACAGCAACATTGATGGGTCTCTGCAGACATTATACACCCAGAGCTGAAGTAGTCTCATCCAATCCAAGTGTATGTCTTGCTTGAAGATTCCAGCTGAGTGGAGTATTAGGTTTTTGGCTGGTGATCAGTGAGCACATTTGGAAACTAATCATTCCATCCTACCCAGATTAAGTAAATACTCCTGACTATCAGACTGACTTTGCTGTACCATAATTGTTCGAAGGTTCTAATCAGAGAAAGCATTAACCTGGTTCACTCTGTGTGGTCCTGGGTCAGAACAATCACCATACACATACAGCACAGACATTAAAAGCAGGTAAAGAGTGTCTCTCACTGATGTGTTCTGTTATGTAGAGTAAAAAATATTAATGGTTTTGCACAGCACAGTTGATCAACATATTTACTTGGCAGCTTGCCAAGCTTACCACAAAGTTTGATTCCATTATAAACATGGTTACATATCATGATCATAAAATATATATATATATATATATATATATATATATATATATATATATATATATACTGTAATCACATCAAACTGTTCTCAAATTAACAGAAATGTTGCCTTAAAGCTGTTAGTATTGATTGGTATTGCAATAATGTAAACATTTCTAATTTATTGAGTGAGAGATAAGTTGTCATAAACAAGGAAGTAGAGCCCAGAAAAGTCATGGTGTGCAGAAAATGTTACCATTGTTACCAATGTCACCATTGTTCAATCTGTTGTCATCCTTCCTCCTTGCAGTTTGTTAGATGCAATGCCAGCAAGTTATTATGTATATCTCTCGTTCCATGTTTTGCGTATGTAATTAAGCAGGATGATGATTATAATGAGACTATACAAATGCTGCATGTATCCAAACTAAACTCTCACCTCCATTAGTAGAATCCACATAATTGTGTTCTGATGATGATGGATTCTAAATGTACACTTACCTTTGAGATTCCTATGCTAAAGTATTTTAGGCTTTTTGCGTGCCATTTAATGCCAACTTATTACGTGAAAAGAACGCGGTTATTTAAAGGTTACAAAGCTACGGCGTCGGCTGCAGTTAGGTTTAGGCGACAAAACCACTTAGTTAGGTTTAGGAAAAAAACATGGTTGTGCTTAAAATAAATACGTAAACTGAGTAAAATATGTTCAGAAACAACATAACAGGAAAACACATCATAAACCACCACCATTTCCAACAAAACACCCTGGGACACCAGTCTCAAACACTGGTCTCCTGTTTGCAAGTCCAGTGTTCATATGACCTCCCCCCCCTGCTCACCACAAGCACTTCCTCTCACATTTTATAGTACGTCACTTATCCCTCCCAGAGAGTTCCACACACTGACAGAATATAAGACAAGGGCCACTGAAGCTGCTGCGGACACTCAGTCATCGACGTGCTTAGGTTTGGACCCAGTGAGATTTACTGTGAGCTAAATCAGCGTCCTTTGGGTTTCAACCACTTTTTTCGCACTGTGAAGTGTGTGATTTTACATCTAGTGATGCAACCTATCAAACTGAAGCTGTTGCAAAGTGAGCTAATCAGAACGCTTGTTAGCAACCAGACCTGTTAAAAAATGTGTATGTTTTTGATAAAACATAAACACTAAACCGGTAGAAACTGTATAAATGACTCGCAGTGAACAGCACCAACAATGTAAGTAGTTGCACTGTTCATTGACAAACAATTAATTGATAATCAGTAAAGATGTTGAATTATGTTGAATAATTGTTTCAGCTATGAAATCGAAAATAAAATCTTTACTATTAGAGCATTTTGGTTCAAATGTTCTTCCTGGTCAGTTGCATTACTTGTCACTTTTTTGAACAGCTTCTAATACAGCTTTTGTGCATGTGTGTATGTGGTGTGTGTGTGTGTGTGTGTGTGTACAGTTACCGTCCTGTCTAACAGTTGTGAAATTTGTGATCCATCTGTAGGCTGTTATGTTACTGCTGTACTTGATGTCTTTCTAGCTGCAATGATTACAGAAGCCATCTGAAGGAGGAGGCTTGCGGGATCCTTGTGTCACTGGGGTCTGATCACTCGCACAAACACAAAGCTGTTTAAATGCAGACGGTGCCTTTGCGAGATCTTTGTGACTGCATTAAACATTATGTAATCAATACTTTTTAATAGGTCCTGATGCTGAATGAGTAGAGTATTGAGTTGTGTATCGAGGTATGGATTACTGCAGTATTGATCTGGGCAGCTACCTCACAGGAGGCACTGGTCTAACAGCAGGAAACCTCTCCTCTCTCGGGTCTACAGTGGCTTTTTTCTTCTTTTTTTTCCTGATCCGGCAGGTTCTGAAGTGTTTTTCTTCCTTCTTCTGTTCCCATTCATCTTCCTTAATTTTGATGCACTCCCACTAATCTGCAGGATTAACTTATTCTGCATCTACCTGTATTCTTTGGTTATCGCTGAAAAGCCTGAGCGCTGGAAACTGGCTGGGATTATCTCCCAGTGGAGTGTTTGATGTTCCCCTCTTAATGAGGCTTGCAGCAGAAAGCTGCCACGCTTAAAACATTGCCTTTTATGTTGATATAATGTTGCAACCATATTAAAAGCAGTTATTACAGACCCATCGCATTCACTCAGGCATGTCCAGTTCTGCATCAATTTAGGGTCACACCTGGGTCAAGTGGTGTTTATGCTTAGCCGCATCACAAATAGTTTTGATAGCTTAAGGCAGTGCTGGAAATCAGACACCTTCAAACATCACGTCAATGCAACATGATGTATCCGCACACATACTGCCACCGTATCCACATAGTGCATGGTAGTTTATTGACGGAATGTGCATGTGTGTGGTGTCCTTCTAAAAGACTTGCATCATTTTAAGGGACCCAAATTGTGCAGCTTGCATTCATTTGTTTTTCTGTTGAGATGTGAAAAATAAATCCTGTTTGAACTAACAGTAGAATCATGAAGCCGCTATGAAACCTGCCTTTCAGTCTGTATATTTTTAAGTAGCTTGAATTGGGTTTTAAAATTCTCGAAAAGACACATTTAGGACATTTAAAAAATGGAACAGGATTATTAAATTAAGTTACATTAAATTACTGGAAAAGTGAAAATGTCAAAGTTTGTCTTTGTCTTGAAATAAAAACAAATAACCTCCAATATCTCTTTTTTTTCTCAGGAGCTGGTGGACAACAGGTAATAAGAGAGATTAATGAATATTTGACTGTCACTCATCAGGTGACAAGAAACGTGATTAAATACTGTTACTAATGTTACTTTTCTATTTAATTTCTGGATATATAAACTTTACAAGGTGTTAACAGGTCAGATTTTCTTTTGCATGGTCTCACTCCCTGGGCATCAAATACAAACGGCAACTTCTAGTATTGAAAAGTGAAACAAATAGTCTCCGATAGTGTAACTATTGAAATGGCCCAAGAAGAACACTGATTTAGAAGACAGTGAGGATTCCTGTCATGAAGCTACTGAGCTTCATGATCGAGGGAAACAGTTTGAGCACAACTTGGTATTCTTTTTTTAAAGATGCAAACAATTCTTATTTAGTCTTGAAATGCGATACTGGAGTATTCTCAAATTTTTACAGGTATGCATTGAGCTCAACCGCATAGTGGGCAAGAACCTCAAGCAGGATATCTACGAAAACACTGATGGCACAGTCGTCGTCTTATCGAGATATTTCAATCCAAAGAAGGGACGTTGGGCAGCTGTTGACAAAGCTTTTCACAACAGATCACGGTTGGTACATGTCCATTATGCATTTGCATTGTTTTTCACAGCTGATGTAATGACATGTCACAGAAAGTGCTACTGTAGTAGTTGTTCAATACAATCAAAGTTGTGTTTGGTTTGTTCAGCTTTCTTATAGACCATTCAGTTCATGTCATTGTAGCTGTGTCACTTGTGTTGTAACTTTTATCCCCAAAAGACTACCGAGCCAACTGATATTGGGACACCTGTGCTCAGAGGGCTTTCTGTTATCCTTGGTGACAATCCCACAGACGTCTGGAAGGAACCTCTTACTTTCTCAAAGAATATATAAAAGCACGAAGACGGTATAATTTAGAACTGTCACCATTATTTGATGAACCCTGTGAGCGTAGTTTTATCCACTTATAGAATATCACTTTGTTAAAGCACTAGTACAATCTGTCCATTCAGTCAGTTTCTGTGTGATTTGGTGGGGTTTCCAGTACACCACGATCGCCCTGTCTCTCAGCACCCTGATACAGGTGATGTTCTTTTGTGGAGCTCAAACCATGAAAGAACTACACGAGGAAACCTTGCTAGCTAGCGACAGCTCTTTCTAACCGCTGTGGGTGATCTGGTTGTTTAATCTCCTCCAGCAGTCGTAACCAGTTCACACCGTCCCTCGTGTGTCTGATTCTTCTGTAACTAGGCTACATTGCTTAACATTATTAATAATATTTATTGAGAAATGTCATAATTGTGTTCTTATTTTGTTATTATTTGAGGACTCGGATGATGATGACTCATTCCGCCACATTGACATTGGGATCCTCCTCGTTGAGAATGAAGGTGCTGTGCTCTCATCTTCCCTACATCTCTAGGTCTTATATGAAGAATCACCTCAGCCTTGGGGTCTGCTAGCTCGTGGATATTATTGAAACACAAATGCTCACCAGTGACATCATCATTCTCAGCCCTGTGGTGTTATCTATCCGCATATGCATGATGACATGGCACCATCTCACTGGTCTACACTGAGGCAGGGAACATTATTGTTATGGCGGCATCAGTCGATCACTACAACCTTGAGCCTCTGTACTCATCATATTGTTGTTGCCCCCATTTGAGCCTACGCCCCTCCAATACCTTAACAAGTGATACAATACACCACAAAAGCCTCACATGGTTTCATTCCCCTTTGTCCTAAGGACATGTTTAACAGGAACTTGTAATTTTTAATTATGTCAGAAGTGACTTATGTAAAATGAGGAGCAGGAATGTTCCACCACTTCTACAGTGCAAGATGTTGTATTGTATGCTCAGGACTGCATATTAGTATTCAGTCGACTTGGTATGGTAAACCCAGTTTCTCTGTTCCTTACCAGTCAAGTTAAACATTTTAGATACTGTCTGTATGTGACCAGTCGTTCACAAGGTGCAGATACTGTGTAATTCTGTATGTTCATATTCCTTCTCGAGACAAGTAGGAATTTTTACCAAGCAGTTTTAATACCTGTTTTTACTTGTATTTTGGTTGACAAGGTTTTCTTTTATTGCTGCAGTAAAACATTTGAAGTGTTACGATGCAATGTTTTGAAACAATAATTGACAAACACATTGGAACTTTAAAATATATTGTGAATATTTTTGAAACAATGCATTCAATCTCAAAATCAAATAGTAGAATTGATTTAATTAAAAGTAAAGACATTACTTAAATAAACTAATCATCTTAAGTATCAATAAATAATGTTATATTTGTGATTTGTTATATATGCTTAAGTATGTTGAATTTAAAATAGTTATTTCATTAAACTTAATAAATAATAATAAATAATTCAAGTTAACTAATGATTTTGAGATTACTAATGTGGACTTAAATATGTCTACTGCATCCATTTAAGGTTCTATGTTAACAACTTGATCTGTTTAGTTCCTCCATGTGTAAAAACTTAAATGGTTCGAGGCAACAGGTTTCCACGCAATGTTCTAGTAAAGTCAACTAAAGTAAAGCAGAGTATGGTTTAGGGTGTGGGTCAAACAAACAGGGTTTTTAAGAAATTTGTCAATTAAAGTTGGTAAACATTTGTCGATCTAAGCTTGTCCAGAGAGACAGTGTCAATGAATGAATGCGTTTGTAAAGTGTAAAGACAAAACTATGATTTTACGTTCTAAAATCAAATCCTGAATGTAATGTTCCCCCCAGCTCTCCAAACAAGTGCACAATATTTTGCACAACGGTGAGCTGAGACATTTACATCGCGAGATGAGAGGAACTCAACTCAGGGAGGCAATCATCAAAGGCGGTGATTTGCTAATACACCATTCACATTATACGTAGTCAAAACGTTCCATTCCACTCATCTTAATTTCACCATTGTGACTCATGTTGTCGTTTTTTGCTCTGGGGTCATGGCTTTATGAGGGTTGTTGAATGGGGGTGTTGGGGAATAGTTACAGGGTCTGGCACTCAAAATGTAAATGATCTGCTATTAGCATTATTACATACGTTTCAAAATGCTGAAAACTAACAGCTCCAGAGCTTCAGAGAGCCTGATGGCTTCCTCCACCTTGAAAGCAATCCAATCCAATCCAAGCCAGCCCAGCTGCTCTGTTCGGACCAATAAGTCACGGTTCACTAGCTGACCCTCCAAAGGACCAGTCATGCAAGCCTGAGTGTGTGAACAGCATGAAACAAGTTAGCTGGAAGAATACTGAACGTGCGAGCAGAGATCATTCGCACGTTCTCGTCCCTCACAGTTTCCGCTTCATTTCCCCCTCTTCTCTTTACAAAAATGTGAATTAAATCTGGAATACAAAATGTTGTTTTATGACGAAGAAAATGAAAAATTGATCTGACGGAACCGGACTGATGCAGGGCAGCACTTTTTTTTTTCTGAAACTTTAATGCGTTTCTATAAACGCTTCTCTCATCAGATTCGAATGCCAAGTCGAGCAGCCATCAAATCAGCAAGTTATTCCACTTTGATTACCTAAATGGGAATAAATTACGGCGGCAAGATTCTTCTGGTCGATTCATATGTCTGGGCTTACTACAGCCCACCCCCCCAAAACTCAAAACAAAACAAAATAAGCTTTGGAAGGGAGAGTTCCCCCTCAAGGACTGGGTCTTGTTTTGGGGCAGTGATCGATTCTGTCATGTCCGAGTTGACGCCGATAAAAGTGTCTGCTAATTTATCACCTTTTGCGATGCCGAGAATCAAAACACATGTTGTGAGAAAAAGAGTGGCTCAGCCCTCTTCATAAAGCCCAGGAGTGACAGGAAATCCATTTCTGTCGCATGCAATTACCAGCATGCTGATTCGGGGAAAACACTCCTGCTTTATATTTCATCAAGGCCATAGAGGAGCTGAGGTGGCGCTCAATACTGGCCTCCAGAGCAGCAAACACACACATACACACACATAGTACAGATAACTATTAAAGTATGGACATGCGTAGAATATGCTGTGAAATGCTTAAAAATTAAATGTACATTGAAGAGAAGTCCAGTCAATTTAGTTTATATAGAGAAGAGACGAAAGAGATGAGAAGAAAACAAAACTGCCATTTACAGGACAGGACAAAAAAAAAAAAAAAACAGGATCAGATCATTACATGTCCAATATATACAGTATCCATCTAAACATGAGTACCCAGAGTACCCGACCACCCCACTCACACACACACTCACACACACACACTACACAGATAGTGTAACAACTCCTAATTGAGAATTGATTAACACTTCGACCACCGGCATTCTAACACTCCCTCTAGCCGTCGACATTGGTCTCTGTTTAATGAAGTTACTAGACATGATGGGAGATAAACTAAATATCATAGATCATACGGCAGGATCAGCAATTTTTTCCGACGTCCAATGCCATTTCACAATGTCTAGATATGTTTTTTAATGTCCACATATTTATTCTTTGTTCCTGCATGTAAACAGACCAATTTGCCTTACAATGATAAAATACAACTAATATATAACTTGTTGCCTACTGTATTGAAGGCTTCAGGTCCAAGCATGTTGTATACAGCATACTTAATATCTCTGAGGTGCTACATGCGAGAGACATTACTTTTAGTCAAACATTTAACCATAGTGCCGTTTTCATGAGGGCTCCCTAATATACCTTTCAGAAGCTTTGTAATCAAGCGACCCGTGTTGAAAAGCCATCCACCAGCCCATGAGTCCAGCATCCCATGATGCCTTGGGTTGAGTCTGTCGACCAATCAAAAGATTGCTTTCCTAACTTTGGGCCAGCTGTGATCTCAAACACATTGTTGAATAGAATAACATGAGATTAAACAATATACCGTATATGGTAATAATGTATAGTATGGTAATAATGTATAGTATGGTAACTGTGGTCGATATGACCGTGGTGGTGGTCAGTGGAATAAAGGCTCAGAAATCTTGCGTCTTTTATTTTAGCACCTTCTAGGCTTCAGACAATATCAAAAACACATTGAGGAAAAGTCGTGGGCTGAAAGGCTTATAGTTCTCTATTAAACAGAGTTATTTGCATTATGAAACCCAAACGGTCCTTCAGATTGTTGGTGTTAAAACCTTTTTTCTGCCTGTGTATTTTGGACCAAAGGGTAACAAAGGAACCCAAAGGTATTCTACTAAACCCTGCAAAATCACAACCCCACACAACTAAACTGAATCCACATGTTTTGAGGGAAACATATTTTCTACTGGATTATAATGGCCGTTAACATTGTTAATTGAAACAAATCGAAAATGCAGCAAGACTACTCGGTTGGCTTTAGTAAAAACATTATGGTGTGGCTTAGAATAAGTATGTTTGTAACATTATTTAATTTGTAGGATTAAGGATAAATCAACATGGACTTTCGGTTTCAGGCAGGACACAGAGGTCTCCTGGGTGAAAGTCCTGTGTTGACCTACGTACTGACCTCCGAGGCGGACTTGAATGAACCAGGGTCTAAGCCTCTAAACGGCCATCGCCCCGTGTACAATCCTCCACTGTAGGTCAGCCACCCTTTTCTCAACGGGTTTGCTTGCACAGGCCCAGCCACAGTCTTCTCGGAGAAAGGTCTGGTCCAAAACCATCAGTCCACCTAGACTCTCACATCTCAAATGGACGTCGGGTGCTCATGTTGACGTCAGAGGCTGCCAGGCCTGAATACCAGACTGATAGAAAGCTGTGAGTCAAGCCAGGTCTGCCTCCTGCAAATACATGAAAAGGGAAGAAAAGAGAAGAAACAAAAAGGCTAATTCAGTTTATCTTTTATCTTTGAGTTGTGATATGTGAATACTTGAGGTCTCACAGTCTCTGTATTTGAGGCTACTTGTTGCCTTCTGTCTTCGGCTTGGATGATATTTCATCTTAATAGGCTCTGTCAACTTCACGGCTTTGTGTTTTTATGCTCTTCCTCTAAGTGTTATTACCTCATCATGGATATGACAGTATATTTTGTATGTTCCTGTCTCATCTGCTTGCCCAGGAGACTTTTGCTGTAGATGTGTCTATGAGTTATCTATGAACAATTGATAATTGCTTGGTTGTGTCTTATCGAGATATATATGAGTTTTTTTTTAAGTAGCGGTATTAGTAGGAGTTTTTTATATGTTGTTTCAATGTCAGCACTGGGAAATACTTTGATATTTCATTTTCTAAAAAATATAGCTGGATGTTTAATTTAGTATTTTCAGAAGTGTTTTCAGCGGCCCATTCCATATGGCCCCATCATGGACTGGCGTCGTGCCACACTAATGGTAACATTTTCAAACTGCTTCACTGTGTGAACATGAACTCCTCGTACAAGCTGCTTTATCCGGACGGTGAGTCAGTCACTATGCTATTTGATAAAAACGGTTTAATAGTACAAGTAGTAATAATATCAGTGGTGGAAGAAGTACTCAAGATATTTTACTGATGTAAAAATAGTAAAACCACAGTGTAGACATACTCTGTTAAAACTTAAAAGTTCTGCATTAAACATTTTACATTTTAGAATCAAAATATTCTTAAAGTAACCAAAGTAAATCATATTCTTCCTCACTGTATGGCCCAGGTATTGGGTTTTACTAAACATCCAAGACTTAATACTGATAATACAGAGATAAGTAGTTAGCATGTATTTTCTTAAAATAACCATGTCCCTTACCTGTGAACACGTCTGTAATTTTGTAACATTTAGTGTCACTTTCCTCCAGGGCTTTTCCCTGTTTAATGCGCTCCACCTTATATTTTCTTGTCTTTCACCTGTGCTGTCCAGTTTTACTACAAATTGTAGACACACTGACTGACTGTAGCTGCCTCTTGTTTTCACTTTGATTTACCCATTTCTTTTTCACTTTTTTAACACTTGCCTGACACTCGGGGCCAATCAGCTGGCCAGGAGACCAGGAAATCACCCAGTTCTCTGGATGACCAGTCTGGACCTGAATTAGCAGCATAATCTACAACTCCCCTCTGCTTTATGGCGAGTTTCAGCAACAGCAGGCAGCTGTTTTGAGTGAAAAAAGCCCTAAAAACCTATATGCTTTGCACCCAACTCTGTTTTCTACAAAAGTCCTTATCATAAAACTAAACTGCATTCTCAACTACGTTTTGAGGCAAACATATTTTCTCCCAGATTGTGGTCTCACTTTTAGGTACCAGGTTAACAGTGTAACTTGAAATTTACCAAAAATGCAATAAAACAATTTGTTACGGTCTAGTTGACTACATTTGTTACATTATTTAGGTTTAGAATGGAACTTAGAATAAGTCAACGTTGACTTTTGGTTCAACACTGGACTCAGCAGCCTCCTGGGTGAAAGGCCTGTGTTAGTGACCAACCCATCCCATAGGACTCTGGTTAAAATATGGTAGAAAATGTTTCCCTCAAAATGTAAAAAATGTAATGTAACGCCGTGGCACCAAACAGTCAAAGTTAGAAACTAGAATATAGTGATTTTGCAGCTAAAAGGACAGGCATTTCCCTCAGGAGTTGGTAGAGACCAAAAGCAGAGCTAAAATAGAGAAAATATTAACATAACATTCATCAGGTCGACACAGATATGACTCCAAATGGATGATCACTATGCTACATAACTGCTGGATGTGTAACTAAGCAACTGTCTGCTAACAAGTTCATTACGTCAACTTAAAAGTTGACAGTATGTCAGTGTGTTCACAACGTGTTTCCACTGTTCCTAAGAGACCAAAAAAAAGAAGATTGAAAGCAGGTTTACGTTCTTTACAACTATTTGACATGCAGTGAACTCGGCATACTTGGTGGTACTAGAGAGCACATCAAGCCAATGTATCATATCACTCACATAATGTTCAAAAATAGTATTTACCATGTTGCAAGCTGTTTAGATGCAATATTTCGATAATCTTAGGCAAATTTTTTATTTCAATTAAATATATAAGCTGCAATCAACAAGTTTGTTCAGCTTCATCTGATGTAAATATATATCAATACAATATGACTCCATTAAACTTTAATGAAGATGTTACAGTGTATGTTTAGAAATGCATGATTACCCTGTCAGGATTTACTATAGTTTCGTATGGAATTTTAATAGTGAAGACTCATGTTGCTTGCCTGAGGCCACTCCAATGAATCTTTTTAAGTGTTGAAATCTCCTCCAAGCTCTCCAGCGAGTGTTTCATGTGCACCCTGTACAGCTTTGTCTAACCTGCTAATATATTGTCCGATACTGTTAGAGCTCACCGCATGAACCAGGTTGACAGTTATTTGGAGGGTGAGACATTTTCCAAAATCCATTTTTTAACCCCCGTCAACAGTGCTGTTAGGAAATGACTCCCACTGGGTGACGTGGCTGCATTCATTAGCACTGCTGTAACTGCAGCTTGTGTAGTTTGGCTCCACGCTACGATGATGCATCTATTTGTCATCTTTAAGATCTTTTTGACATTTTATTGTCACACATTTTATCTACAGGTGAAAAGTAGCATTGCGGAGCTACTCTTCTTCCATTCCGCCATTCTCTCACATGTCACATTGGTTTCCACAATCATGTGACGCGGGACAGCTAATTATGTAAACATTATATAAAAGTAGGGTGTTATGGAAATTAACCTTTTAAATATCCTTTCGAGAAAACAAATGCGATGTGAAACACTTAAATGTCTTTAAGCATTTATTGAACAGACACTTGGAATATTTCAATTGAATGGACAGAGCTCTTTCACCACAGATGGTTTGGAGGTCTGACAGAGGAAAAAAGTAAATACAGAGTCTTATACACATCAGTTCATGTCCCCCTCATTTCTCACAGACATTCCTTCTCCTCCTCATGCACCGGGGCAAAGCTCCTGGCCTTGTTGCCTGTCTGGGAGGTAATTTCGTCTACCGGCTCTGTGGGAAAAAGCGAGAACGGGAAAACAATACAGCACATTGGACATGAAACAATAATAAGAGATAAACTAGTTGTTTTACCCTGTCTAACACAGTCCAAGTTGTTTAAGTCAGGACGAGCTGTCTCTATGCTCAGGGTTCAGAAATACAAGTTACATCTAAGAGAACAATATGATACATTTTCCACCACATAGGGAAAACGTTTGGAAGTGATGCAGTCCAAACAATACCAATTGAGAAGCCTTTAACCCTCTGGGGTCCTTTAAAGGCATTTGCATATGAGACACACCCATGTGTCATATATGATAATTTGCAGAACAATCTCAGCTATCTATATAATGAGGCACCAATTGTCCTAAGGCACTGTATAAAGAGATAATTCGGCCCTAAGGCTGAAAAATTGAAGTCCGATTGTTGAAATTCTTCAAATCTCTTGTGAAAACAGAACTTTACTCATGTGGACGAACTGTTTTGGTCCTTGAAATTGATTTACCAAAGTCTTAGGTTCACAAAAGTGGAGGACTATATGGATAAAATAGTAGATAAATGTATAATACATGTCTAGAACCACATTTTCTAATATCGTTTTTTGAGTAGCATTGATGTCTGTCACTCTACTTCCACCAACTGTTAGAGGGACTGAGATCAAATGAGAATGAGTAATTACTTCATACTACAGATCAAGTTTCGTGGGATGTGTGCAAATGAAAAAATAACATTATAATTTTCAAACTAAATATTTGCTATATCGCAGGGGACGCAGTGCCTACCGCAAGCGAAGGAGTTCAAGTATCTCGGGGTCTTGTTCACGAGTGAGGGTAAGATGGAGCGGGAGATCGACCGACGGATCGGTGCGGCTGCAGCAGTGAAACAGGTGCTGCACCGGACCGTCTTGGTGAAGAGGGAGCTGAGCCGGAAGGTAAAGCTCTCAATTTATCTGGGCGGTCTACGTTCCGGCCCTCACCTATGAGGCGCTACTCCTTCGTATCGAAAGGAGTCAGCTGAGGTGGTTCGGGCATCAGCTAATCAGGATGCCTCCTGGATGCCTCCCGTTAGAGGTTTTCCAGGCACGCCCAACTGGTAGGAGGCCCCGGGGAAAACCCAGGACACGCTGGAGGGATTATATCTCCCAGCTGGCCTGGGAACGCCTCGGGATCCCCCAGAACGAGCTGGAACGTGTTGCGGGTGAGTCGGCCTGCTAGGCCTGCTGCCACCGCGACCCGACCCCGGATAAGCGGATGAAAATGGATGGATGGATGGATGGATCCATACGAGCTAACTATGTAGGCTGATTGTCCTGCAATACATTGTACAGACAGAAAAATGGAGCAGTCATGCAAGATGAAATTCCAAATCGGAAACATGGGCAAGATTTATCAGATCGAGTTTGCTGACGTAAACGCACCTGACTTCACAGCAACATGGTGGAGCACACAGTGAAATACCTTTATCGTTTTTTACTTTATGCAGTGTTTAATTTAGTATTTCTAAAGTGAAACCTTGTGACGTGAAACCTTCTGACACAACGCTGTCGCTACCATTTCCCGACAGTTGATTTGTGCTTCTGTGTTCCAGCGGATTCTTGAAATGGTTGTTAATCTAAAGAGTTATTTCATACGGCTTGTCTCTTCGTTACTGTTATAACTGACGAAGGTCCTCTGTAGATGCTTGTGAAGCTCAGAGACTTGAATACAAACAGCAGTGTGTGACAGGCGTCCTCGTTTTCCCAAGCAGATGCACTGAGACGCATTTACTCTAGAGTTTTCGACTTCGGAAATGGATGTCAATCAAGCACAGGTGGTACATGCCCATAATCTGACAACAAAAGTGAAAACACCTGTGTGTGTTTCTCGGGGATTTAATCCTGTGCACAAAGCTCTGATTTGAAGATTGTTTCTCCAGCTGTAAAGAAAATAGCCAACAGTGAGCACAACACCTCACCTGGGGGTAACAATTCAGAGGTCTGGAACCATCAGGGTAATTAATGACCTGCAATGTAATTTGAGGACAGCGCAGTTTTCTGATGTTTTTATCTTCAAATTTTCTTTTCCAATATTTTTTTTTATGTGCACATTGTAAATGTGCATGGTGCCAAATGCATCTTAAAGGTTTCCTGTGAAAAGCTCTATTGAGGCAGAACCCTGTAATTTAACTGTATCGGGTGCAGCCGTGTTAATTTTAATTTGTTTATGACATCCCCATCAACCTCAGCTGTACTTTGTGTTGAGTGCTAATTAGCAAATATTAGCATACTAACAGACGATAAAAAAACAATGTCAGCTGGTAGTCCTGGGGAGGAGAGTGAAAGGATTGTGCAGGTCTGATTTACAGACTCCTGAGCCGAGCCGACTCTACTGCATCTCTAACACGGTCTCAGCTCCACACTCCCCAGCAAAGACAATACCGATACAATCGGTAAAAATACTTTATGTTTGTTTAATGTATTAATTTGAGGAAGGTCATCACAAAGTCATCGCATCACACAGACCTAATTTTTTCATCTGCTGTAATTTATCATCAGTGGAGCGGAGGCTTCAGTGATGTTTAAGTCCCATGATTCATGTTCTTCAGGGTTAATGTGCTGAGTCTGTTTCTGTTGCACTTTGTCGCTTTTCACACTTTGTCGACTTCAGGTCCATCGGTTCCATAAAAACGCACTTATTAGGAGCATGTCAGAATGATTACATCAGCATTTTGCCTAAAAACCATGGATGTATTCTAGAACCGGATAAAGCGCTGCCGTTCACCATTGCCTCCATTTTCTTTTTTTCAGTGGCCACTCGTGGTATTGCAACATAAACTCCCCTGTGGCCCAAAAGCGTTTTACCCATAGACCACCATTGTTCAAGAGAAGTCTGAAAAACTCTTGACAGGGCATTCCAGCTTTAATCATTGTCAATTACTCTTTGCATTGTTTATTTTTAAGCCATGGGGGTTTAATCTTTGTGTAACTCCACAAAGCCCAGAAAAGTCATATGCATTTTTGTATTTGCATTCATGCTGTGTCTGAAGATGCTTACCAGATTAAAGCAAAAGCTCTACGGATGGGAAAGAATGAAAGGGAATAATGAATAAATGACACAATGGCGAGCTGTATTTGTCCCACCTCCATGGCCAAGGGCTCGTTTTTAGTCTCTTAATCAAAGGTGTGTTTTGGGCGTAACATAAATCAATCCAATAACAGTATTAGCTCCTATTCCCTTTTAAAAGCCAGGTGTGACTGCACCTATCGTATTGCAGTTTAAATGGTCATATTTAATTTTAATTTATTAAAGCTGAATATTTTGTTCGATTAAAAACATTTGGACTTTACAATGCTCTGGAGCTATTGAAAATGTAATAATCATAAAATTAAAAAGACAAATCAAAACAATCCTACGCAGCCAGTAATTCTACAAATGTTATATCACTATTAATACTAGAAAATGCATTTTCTTAAGAAAATGTGTGGAATGCTGGCAGCTGAAATGGATTGCAAAGTATTGCAGAAAATGCAGAAATCGTACAGTGCAAATCCATTGCTCTGCACTCCTGAAAAACTGAAGGGTTGAAAGCTGACTACCTGAAGAAGCTAAGAGCTAAAATACATCACGAGAAAAGCTGGGAGCTAAACTGTAACACTACAACCTTTAAAACTATAAATACTCGGACAGAAAGTAGTATTTGGGTGGAACAAACCTATAAAACTACAATTGCTAAACAGACCGTTACCATTTGGGTGGAGAAGAAGCCTCATCCTAAATTACCTGTTAAGATGGAGTTACTCGATGTGACTTTTATTTTGAAAACAAAAACAGCCTTGCCCGAGTTCACTGTGAAGAAACAGTTTCCTTCTGGGGTGTTTAATTCCAAACACTAGGTACATCCCTAGTTTCCTGTTGACATACAATGAGAGTTGTGGGCTTTTATTTTGGAAAACAAGTCTCATCCTGAGCTCCCTGTTAAGAAACAGTTACAGAGACAGAATTACTGTCTGATAGGGGTTATTCAATAAGAAGGGGTATGATAGCAAAAGTTCCTTTGTGGCCTGCTGACTTCTTTTTTTCACTTTTGGGACAGAAAGGTGCCCAGTTCCCATTTACAATTTAAAATCTAATCTGACATGGATAGGTAACCAATGAAGAGAAGCTAAAACTAATAATGTTCACAGCAGCAATTTTGAAATGTCAACGCAGGGTCAACACGGATGTAATTAATTGAATATAGTTTTTTGCTGACAGTAAGAATACGTAGAGAAAAGTCCTGCCTCTGTGTGTGTGTGTGTGTGTGTGTGTGTGTGTGTGTGTGTGTGTGTGTGTATTAATCTCTTTGTGTGTCAAATTGCACTAATTAGTTAATTTCATTTACCTGTGTCTGTCCAGCAGCAATTAACGGTTACCCTGGTGATGGTAACTGCTCAGTGACTCCTCGGTCAGACAGGGCAGTGCATATAATTTTAGCTGAGACGCACATATACCTGCTTCAAATTCAAAAACAGTAACTCATATATTTGTTTTACGTGAGGATCTAGGACTGTCTGATAAAGAGCATGGGACTGTGTTCAAAACTGTGAAATCTATCGAAAATCTTTTAAGCCCATTTAAGATTTAAATGAAGTCTGTAGCTGGAAGTATGCGGAGGCAGAATCATTTCAAAGTGGAGTAGGCTCATTAGCGTTTAAAATATTCTCCCATTGTGAAAAAAAGGGGATTTATTATTTTATTTTAACAAATATGAGGTAGAAGCAAGACAATATAGCATCAATGTCTTTAAAATATTTGAATGGTTTCTGTAGCTGAAAGTATGCAAAAGTAGTTCAAGTTGATCATATTTTTTTATTTTAAGTTGTAGACAAAAGATTTGGATTGCAATATGCTGCTGAATCAGCATTCACACAATACGTTTAGCCTGGTATTTATCTGCAACTGTGCAATTCCATAGTGATCAACAACAAAATGTTGACTTGAACACAAAATAGTGCTTCCCTGTGTGTGTAACAAGCAGATTGTACGAGTGTCGTGAACACGCCTATAGACGCCTCTTACTATCTCAATAATGTGCTCTTTACATAGCAGTAAAATACTGTGTCATTAACTAAAGACCAGGTTTTTGTTGGTCAATGGCACAATCCCTTTCTGTTGCCTCAAGATAGCAGTTTGCCAAAAATGGGCACAAGTATTTACACAAAGTGGATGCTGGGTGTGAAAATAACGTTCCTTTACTGCGCTGTTTTCAGCTGTGTTGCGCTGTATTGCGCTGTGTTGCGCTGTGTTGTGCTGTGTTGTGCTGTGTTTCAGATAGGGCCCTTTGGCTTGTTTAATATTTAGTGCAACTTAAACCTGGTTTAAGATAAGAAAACATTGTCCTTATTGTTGAATATTTTTTAAAAGCCACTCTCAATTTCTCATTGAGACAAGGATCACCTACAACAAAGTAAAACTATGGTATCCACCAACCTCTACAACTTTACTTTACGCAAACCTTAATGCTACTTCGTGCACTGGCACTGAACATTGGTTGGTGGACATAAATTGTGTCTGGCAGAATGTTCCGACTGGGCTAGTACTTTGTAATTTCTCTTGCATTAAAGAATGCTGACACCATTAAGAAACTGGACAGGAGGAAATAAGATGACATTAATTAAAAAAAAGGTTTTCTTTTTTTCTTTTTTAATGTAAAGGTTTTAGTCTGCAGTGGTATGGGTGCCAGCTGTGTGATTTACCTGATCGTACAGCTGAAGGGATCAGTGTGTGTGTGTGTGTGAGTGTGTGTGGGTGTGTGTGTGTGGGGGAAATGACCAACACTTGGGGGTCTGGCTGGCCATCCTGTAGAGATAGCTTGGAGCAGACAGAGCCAGAATTAGAACACTACTGACTGTGTTCCTGTAGGTGTGTGAAAATGGATGAGATCCAGGGAAAAGCTGTAATGTGTGTGCGCGTGTGTGTGTGTGTGCACATGTGAGTAAAATGTGCTTGAGGGAGATGTACTAGTGGAGAAGGTGAACGTGTGCACGCATGGGTGTTTAAGTGCTCTTGTCTGTGTGCTGTAATGCGGAGGTGCTGGCTCTCTGAATTGTTTTAAATAGGAAACTCTGTCTTAATCAATAATTAACGAGCTCTTTGTTTTCCAGCTTTTGTCAAATGTAATAAAATGAAAACTTCATGAGGGTTTCACGCATGAGAAGCTTGCTAATAATAAATAAGTTAAATGCAAACGTCATATTGCCTGCTGTTCTACCTCCGTCTGAGAGAAGTCACTTCTGAGTTCGACAAAGAGAGCAAAGTGAAGCTGACTGTTGTCATGTCGAGTCTTTTCTCTTCCTCGACTGTCTTTAAGAAGTGATGACTCCAGGATTTTTCACTTGAGTTTTGATTTTTCCGTCAGCCCAAAACTAGATTTTTGATAAAGATGGATAAAGTCCTCACCATCTCCCAAAAGCTGCATTCATATTTTCACATCGACGATGGTTAAACTCACTGTAGGCCAAAAAGGGGTTGCTTATAATGAACTCAAAGTACGCTGCCTACATATTAACAATTACCACACAGACAAAGTTAGCATCTAGCTGGTGAACACAGTGGAACTCTTCGCAACTAAAGCCAGATATTTCCCTCAGGAGTTGATAATCAATCAAGAGCTAGACGGAGTTTTAATATTAGACAGGCAGACACTAACTGAACTGAATGCTAAAATTACTTGATATCAATGTTGCTATGAGTCTTCTGGATAGGTTCAAAGGCAACTCTTTGCTACAATGTAAAAAACACAAGTACTCCTAAGTGGCCAAAAATTTTTTAGCAATTTTGCAAAAAATAGAAATAATTACAGTTTATATTCCCCAGAATGTAATTTTCTTTGGGCCTTTTGGGCTACTAATATATTTTCAATTTCTTCTAACATTTACTTGTCACTTGATTATACCGTTCTAGGGATTATCCCTGACTATCCAGGGCTCTTATTTTGGTCAGACTCTTGAAAAAGGAGGTTCCTTTGCAGTGGTTGGCGACACTGGTGGAGAAAATGTTATTGATATATTTTCAATGTATCAGTATCTAACACACCCGTTGATTTGAATGATTAATTGGTTCAAAAAAACGTACAATCAAAGTGGAAAAAAACCCTAAAAAATGGGGTTTGGTGTGATTTCAGAGAGGTTCATGGCGTTCCTTCACCAAATAACTTGCCAGGAGGACGTGTGAAACTTATTCTTGGCACAAAGATTGTAATGTGCCACTGGATTGGCTTTGTCTCTCCTCCCGCTAGGGGCGCACGGCGGGGAAGTCACCAAGGATGTGCTTACACTTGTCTCTTATTGTAACTTTTGTCATCTGTTCATGGCAGGGCGCATTCACTTTTAAGTCCGTACACTACGGGACCGGTTCTTGCTCGCATTGGGATCCGATCAGCCAGACCATATGCCAAGGTGGCCCGGCTCACATTGAGTTTGGATCTCTGGGAATTGTGGACAACATGTGGACACAATCCAGACAATACATCCAACGTAGGGCTCCATCATCTTCCCCCACATGGGCGTTCCTCTTCTGAGGAGAGCAAAAGGAATCAACTGCTAATGGAAACCCAACATGTCCTGATTTTGCTGCTCTGAAATATAAGCTTTAAAATAACTAAATAATGGGGGGCTTTTATTGTGAAGAATTTACAGGAAAACATGTTTATCGAAGAGATAGCAGAGCTTTTTTAGCTTACTTAAGTCTACTAATACTGCAGGGAGGAAGAGCAAGCAGCAACAATAACACAGGGCTTTTATTGTGAAGAATTTAAAGTAAATTAAATGTGTTTATCCATTGTTTTACAGCCACTCCTTTGACCACGAGATATATCTGATCACTATCTGATCAGGCATGTTGCATTGAAGCGTCAAGTGTGGACACACATATGTGGAGTTCTGATCTGGCGCATCTGATCACAAATGGAGTGACCAGGACATCGGCAACAATCTCACTATTCTGGTGACTGCCTCTGCATGCACGCTGCCATTACTGTTCATCACTTGTATCAAAGCTTGACGTTGATCAGCCAATGAGAGCCAGGAGAGACCAAGATGGAGGCGCATGTTAGCCGACCTCACAAGGAACGATACAGGAGATCATTCCTGCCCTCTGCAATAAGAGTGTACAATAAATCACCTCTGGCCAAATAAACCACCCAACCATAGCACTTTCGTTTGTTGTTGGTTGGTTACATCTTGCACGACTGTTTTCTTTTGTTAGTTCATTTAATTTAAGTTAATATTATTATTCTATTCTATTTGTTGTATATATTGTGCATTTTTCTTCTTTTTCTTCTTCTTCTTCTTCTTCTTCTTCTATTCTATTTTTGTATATATTGTTCTTTCTTATGTAAAAATTGTTCTTTCCTTATGTAAAAATGCTGCTGTACCAAAAGAATTTCCCCATGCGGGATTAATAAAGTATTTATCTATCTATCTATCTATCTATCTATTGTCATTTACTATATTTAAATGCACAAAGTATTCTGTTTTTCTCCATTATTCCCAAATACAAAATATTCCTGGCAAGCTGTTAACATGGTTATTAAAAATAGTCCAATAATATTACTGTTTTCATGTCGTGCATACTCTGTTTAACGTAAAATGCCACCCATAACGTACATACTACGGCTACGTCCTTCATTTATCTTAAATTGAACTCATTTTCCAACTGCAGTCATATTACTCCTGTGATGAACCATCGTTGTCATCATTCTGCATGTTTTGGGTGTCTTAATCAGAAAATGCTACATTCCCAATAAAGTCTGATACGGAATATGCAAATGAAATGGCATGTCATGTAAACAGCTTTTTAAGAATGGTCTTTTTTTGAAAAAAGGACAAAAAACAAAACACGTTGTGCATTTAAATGTGTCAGTGTGGCATTTGTGTGGCGTGGAACTGGATGTTACAGCACTTATTCTTTAAGGCTTCTCCTTGATCTGCTGTTGCTCGGATTGGACCTCATTTGTACGTCAGTTTGGACAAACCCATCTACCAAATAAATAAATGTTCATGTAAATGCAAATAAACAAGTGTGAAAAGGAATGAATGTAAACATAAATGTAGAAATAAACATTTCAAGAGGGAATTGAATACACAAGTAGAAATAAACAAATCAGAAATATGATTCATACATAAATACATATATGAATAAAAAGAATAAGGAAAAATAAACATCATACCCAATATTTGTTGACGTATGTATTTATCATGCTATTATATTTATTTCTATGTTTCTGTGTCGCTTGTGTTTCCTTATATTCCGGACAGAGATTTACAACACCGAGCAAAGCAGCCACCTGAGTCATCACACATTTTCTAAACATTTAATCATATAACAGTGGAGCTAGAAAATCCTGTTAAAGTGGGTCTCGTTGTCAGGATGTTTGGTCTCATCTCTTGTGTTGCTGCGCTGTTGGACGTCTGTGAAGTTGTGGCTACTGGCTCTCCAGCTGTTGTCATAGGGACGTTGTACAGAGCTACTAAAAACAGCCATCATTTCCCAGCCTGATTTTGAAAGTGAATACCAGTAAAGCAGGTTTCCTGATGTAAGTGCTTCATCAGTCCAGCGTTGCAGGTTGACCTCAAGGCTCTCATGACTTTACAACGGACATCCAGGACTCTACCAGCTGAAGCTTCTCTCGCACTCTTCTCCTCCTGTTTTAAAGGCCACTTTGAAAATGCTTCACAGGATGACTTAAAAATCCATTTCCCACTTCACGTCCTTGTTTGCGGTCCATTCGTCTTGCCAGGATTCTTGTGTTTTGTGTATTGATTTGCTGCCGGCTGGTATGCTTTCGGACCAGAGGAGACCTTGAGAGGAGGGGAGGCCAGTAATGGAGTCGTCTCTCCCTTGTTAACCCCATTGTCTGAGCGGGACAGGAAGCAGCTGCGACTCCCATCTGACCTTCACCTCCTCCCCAAAAACCAGAGTCGACAGGCCGTCCTTTCAGCATACCATATGAACTGTACGGTGAGGGGCGTGTACTTAGACCAGAGTTCAGAGGGTTAATGAAAAAATAGATTTGGATACCATAACTAATCACCGGGTAAAAAAGTGTAGTCAGTGACATAATCCTCTTACCGCAATATGTAAGTAGCGTACCTTCATTATTTTCCATTACTAATGGATTACCTCTATACCAAATATGCAAATAAAGACAAGAGAAAATAAATAGCAATACGATTGCTTTTATTCAAAGTTTAGTGTCCTGAGAGTGAGGAGCAAAATAAAAAGTAGAGGCTGTTGTTACCTGCCTGACAAAATTGTACCGAGATCAGAGAAAACGTGTAAGTAGACTTTCGAGTGGGAATACATACAGAATGCTGGTTTGGAAGTACAGAAATAAAATTGCTACAGGTGAAACTACGTCTCAGCGCCCGCCTGTGTCTACGTTAAGTATGCTATTCATACTTCACAAGTGTTGTTCCACTTTCCTGCTTTACATATAATTTCCACCCAGAGAATGCATTTCTTTCATAGTAATGCTAGGAAGTAACCATTTTAAAATAGCAATCCTCATTTTTACTGAACGTTATCACTCCAATGCGTCAAATACCGCTGCTTAGCAACCCGTTATCATTCAACTCAGAGAACAGACTCAAATACTGATGCTTTGTCATCTCCCTCGGTAGTATGAAGAGGGAAATAGTCCACACAGGAGGGGGATGAGTCACAGGACTTTCAACCAGGAGATCAGCGTTCATGTCCTTTGGGAAACTGAAAGTAGACGTTGACATTTTGTTCCGTGAGTCGTTGGTGTCGTTAGTCACGTCGTTCCATGTATTCTGTTATTTGCCCAAGCCCGCTGGGGACGACAGTCAATGAATTCGATGACTGTGGACTTGACTTGACAAAATCAAACCTGACTTCAATGTGACGTAGAGCAGCCAATCACACTGCTCGAGCAGGATGGAGCGTTTATCAGACCAGCAGATGATGGGTGATTCACCACTGATTGTCACATTCATTTGTTAAATACTTTGCGTGGTTAACAACAGCAAAAAAAGACAGCAGCATGCAAAATGTTTGGTTATTAATGTGTGTAACTGTATCACATAAAGGACATAATCAGTTCAAATGTTAACTAAAAAGTTATTAATTATAGTAACCGTTGCTCTGTTTATGTGTTCAAGGCATTACACACTGTGAAGTTTTGCATAATGACTTGTTTAAGAAACATGATTGAGCTTGACTTGGAACTTGACACAACACTTCATACCCATTTATCCATTACTTGAGACTTTCAATACAATGACTTCTTCCCGCCTTGGCGATCGAGTTGCATTATAGGAAATCTAGAATTGAATGTTTTTGCAGCGTGATCCGTTCTCTGCTGCTTCAACGTTTATCTCCTGTGTAGAACTAGTTATGGGTAAATGTTAAGATGTTGCTTGAGTGACTGATAGAGAAGCTGTCGCCGTTACGGAAAGGGCAAGTTATTCAACCTCTTTGCTAGTTCATTGTTCATTTATTCTTCAATATATTCAGTCTACTCAGCCTCTATAGTTCCATTGCGCTCCTCAAAGCTTTCAATATTTTTGAGCTCAATGTGTCTCTGCAGTCTCAGCTGTGACGGTCAAACACAGCAGGAAGGTTGTGCACACCTCAGTGGATGCAGAAACTACTTCTGAAGGATCAATCATGAGCATTTTAGCCAGACCCAGCATGCTTCTGTTGGTCACACAACATTGTGTCTGATTTGCGTCACTAAGCATGCTCAGTGGGGGATGCATTAAGTCAGTGATCGATTAAGTAGATGTTACCTTCTTTACATATGCCCAGGTAACACAAGCTTTAACCAGCTTGATCTCACAAGAATACATGAAATGACCATGACCTGTTCACAGCGCATTACAGGGTGGTGGCACAGACTGCGGTAAATGTACGTGCCTGCACCACAGTAACGATGCCAATTGGAAGTCAGTCAGGATCCTTTTCCGTGGAGGACACACAAACTCCCATGTTCAACAGAAATACTTTTAAATCAAAGTCTGCACAGGGAGGTTGCAGTGGTGGATGGCTGGGTCGAACATGGGTCTGTAACCCAGGAGGCTGGTGTTTGTCTCCTGTGTGAAACAACAAGTCAACAATGATTTTTTTTTTAAATAGGTAGGTTACATAAGAAGTTAACAAACAAACTGTGTTCCTTTAATACAAACTGATATTTTTAGGCTATGTAAGAAATTACGTAACAAATGTAGTTATTTCAACCAACACCACAATGTTTTCTTACCTAAACCAAACCAAATAGTGTTGTTGTTTAAAAAAACAAAGTTTTATTGTTTAATTTTGTGTTTGATTTATGGTTTAGATGGATTTAAATGAAAAAGTCTCCAAAAAGTTGCAAGCAGTTCAAGGCTGGTTTACAAAGATTCTGTGTCACGGTTTTGGGTTTGTATTTAGTGTGTTATTTGTTTTATTTTGAATTAAACTGCCTCTTGTGTCCTGTGTTCACTTCACTTCCTGCCTTTGTATGTTTTCCCGCCTTTGTGATTGTCTGCCCCGCCCCTAATTGAGTCTCCTGTCTCAGTGTTGGTTTGTCTGCTTCTATTCCCAGTATGTTCCCTACTGTGTCTACTGCTCTGTTAGTTTTGTTTGTTTTGGACAGCTTAGTTTATTCTGCTCTGTTAGTTTTGTTTGTTTTGGACATCTTAGTTTATTAAAAATTCACCTTGCATCGTCCCTCTGTTTCCCCGTGTCTCTCTGCATTTGGGTCCATCCCCTGCAACCACTTTTGCCCCTCTGTCCCGCCCTGTGACAGAACCAACCAACCTAACAATATGGACCCAACAGAGGGTTCCTTTAAAGAGGAGCTCCATGAATTGAACTACACCCTTCTCTGCTTGAGTGGGGCATGGAGGAAAGCTCCTAGTAGGGAAGTGAAGGAGGCTGCATTAAGGTTGGCACGCAGGGAAGTGTCCTCTGCGCCAAGGCTGAGGAACTCCTTACCAGCCTGGACTAATGAGTTTCTTGGCAGCCCTGACTGTCAGCCTGCCTCTCAACCAGCTAACCTCCAGTTCCCTAGTCATCAGCCTCAGTCCCTAACCCGTTCCTAGGAACTCGCCGGGCCCCGGGGGTCCTAGTTCTATAGCAGAAGTAGTTAACGAAGTCAGTTAACGAGTTAACAATAACTCAAAAGACCACAAAACGAAACAAACTAACTGGTCATGCTACCAACACTAACACACACAGCTTGAGCAGAGATCACCACATCAACACACACACACAGCTTGAACACTGCCACTTGGCCCGCCGGGCTGTCTGTCTGAATCTCCCGTTCTCTTAACCACCCTGGCACTAATCGACGTGAGTCCAGCGCCGTACTCTTACACTCTGCAGCTGCTAGGCAGGGAAAAGGATGACACCTGAATGGACACTGGGGAGAGCGAGAGAGAGAGAGCAGAGAGAGAACACAACACGGCACGCAACGGTCCCATTTAAAGTCAAATAAACCATGAAGCAGGGTATGCTTTGGCTTGTACTTGGTTCTAGCCTCTCTTCGGGTTTGAAAAAACACAACATGGCGACGGCCAAAAGGTCAAACTCAAGGCTAAAAACCAAACCAATGTGTGACATCACTGTGACGACGTCCTCTTCTTATACAGTCAATATTAACGTTTCAAAACAATTTTTGCTCTATTGAAGGTTCTGTAGAGCAAAGTGGCCTCCATAATTCTCAAATGGAAGATGTTTGGAACAACCAGGACTCCTACTGGCTGCCTGGCAAAGGGAAGGGCGTTGGTAAGAGAAGTGGCTGGTCACTCTGACTGAGCTCCAGGGATCATGTGTGAAGATGGGAGTCACAGAAGGACAACTATCACAACTATCACTGCAACGGAGACAGCAATGCTCCACTTTGGTCCAGACGGACTCTACAACTACTGGATGGATTGTCGCGAGAGGGCCGTCTCTATCGCTGCCCTAAAACTGTGGAATTATCTCCCGCCCCCCATCCGATTCATCCCCCACTATTGAGTTCTTTAAGAGCCATCTTAATAAATACTTTCACTCATGAGCTTTTAATGAGCTCAGGTATTTCCCCTGATGTGTCTGGTCGGTGTTTTCACTGTGGGCTCTGTGAGACCATGTGCTTTTACTTTTATTGTCATATGTGTTTATCATCACTCTGATATTTATACTCTGCTATTATTTGTTTTCTTGATGGTGTATGTGCTGTAAAGAACTTTGGATCAACTGTGTTGTGTGTAAAGTGTCATATAAATTATATATATAAAATGATTTGATATCTGGTACACTCTGTCATTGTTGCCAGATGATGATTTTTTGAATTGTCGTCTTCTTCCTTTAGTGCCATCATGAGGTTTTTGTGAAATATGGGAACAATTATTGGATGGATTGCCTTGAAAGTCAATACACACATAAATGTCCACCTCAAGATGAATTGAAACCACTTTCAAGGTTCCTTGACTTTTAATCTTGAGCCATCATGTCAAAACTAATTGCTGTTGTTATTGTTTATGAACAATAAACCAGAAAACGAATAACATTCCAATCAGCCTCAGCTTCATACAACGATTTGTATGACAGTTTAAGAAAAGTTATTGTGTTATTTTCGTGCATTTTCCTATGAATGTCCAGCAACATGAGTGATCAGTGCACCTGTGGAAGCACCTGTGATGTTTCGGCAAAACAACTAGAATCACACGAGGGTTCTTGGTAATAGTAGCTCTGTTCTGATAGGGCTTTATAGGGCATTCATTCTCATAGCCGCGAACAATGTCTCAGAACGGCATGGTTAACATTGTACCTGCCAAACATCACGGAGATAAATGCTTCGTTCTCTGAAGAGTTCCATTCTGACTGCATGAAATGTGAACTGCACATGTTCTCACACATGGACACAGTCATTTTAATGATGGATACAAATTGACTGTGTCTGTATTCATATTAAAATGTGGGCAGCACCAGACAGCTATCATTAAATAGAGTAGAAAATGTGTGAGGTCCATCAAATGACTTTGCTGCGGTTCCATAATCAACACTGTGGAACCTTTTTACTTTATAGCCTTCATTCTGGAGAGTGGGAGGGACGGGGAGCGCACCCTTCATTCGCACAATAATTCGGGTCCTTATTAGGCTGACTGAGTGGTTCACTTAGCGCTTGGTTTACATTTCCTGTCTTCGCTCTTGCTCTGGTTCTCCAGGTGTCTCCAGGATGATTACCGTGTGAGTGATTTCTCCACTCGCTGCCATCTGGGTAGGAGGACCGGCGTGCACAACCATCATGCCGCCCAGCCGTCTGCGGCACGCAGAATCACACAGCAAAGCGTGCGTGAGCTCCTATTACGCAGACAGGGAGAGCAGCTGTGAGCCACAAACCAGAAATAACCACGAGCATGTTAAATACAGAGTGTTTGCATACTATCAGCCTCTATAAGGCACACTTTCAGTCACCTATCCAGTTTGTTTGTTTTTCAAAGCGAGTCGTGTGCAAGGACACTTTCAGCCCAGATTTGATCATATTTCTTTCTCTCACATAGATCAATATTTCATTTTTAAATTACCTTTTTTTAAAACGATCTATCATAACTTAGTTAAACTGTAATATTACAATGGGCTTATACTTATTTTACTCAAAAGAGTGTGTTATGGCATTGATCACATCCTGAAGTGTCCACAGAGGGACTGGGACAAAGAAAATTGGCCCTGGCATTTTGGCCCAGACCCTCCCACTGGAATTGATCATACACCCTCCATTTTTCCCTCCCCTGTATAAAGACCAACCAACAGCACCACTGCCTGAACACATTTAAGCTTTGTAATGAGTAAGAGGGAATCAAAGATGATTAAAGAGAGGAAACATGATGAAAGACTTCCCAAAGTGACAGTTGCAAAATTGTACAGGCTACCCAACTCTGATGAACAGGACTTTCCACAAGGATATGAGTGGCAAGCCAGTGGGAAAAAACAGCCAACTAAGAGGGTCCGGGGTCCGGGGCCATAAAAGCCAAAGTTAGGTCTAATGAAAGTATTTTATAATATACACTAATCTTAATCATTGCATGTACTAATGAATTTGCCTATCCAATTGTTAACGTATGACTTTCAACCAGGAGACCTGTGTTCCAGAACGTTGTTCATCTCCCACTGTGTTACTTTGAAGTTGTGTTTTCTGTACTGTTTCTTTTTACTTATTACTTAGTCTACGTACTTATTTTAAGCCCAACTAGGATGTTTTTTCCGAAACATAACTAACTGGTTTTGATGGCTAAACTGTTTAGTTTTAATTCACAACGTTAAACACGTGATTGCGACCGTCGTGGTGCGTCATAGACCAACGTGCTGTGGGCTACCCAGTACGTTTGAAAGTGTCAGCAAGGGTCCTGATCGAGCGTCAGTATGTGACGAGTTGTCTGTTGGCTGTCTGATGACGGCACTGAGGCCATTGGAAGGGGTTTAAAGATGCGATTTGTTTGGCCCAGTGTCAATTTAGAAAAAAACAAACAAATGGGCCGATCTATGGGTCAGAAAATTAAAAGAAATAGCAGTTGTGTTGCCTCTAAAGGCAAGTTGGTTGGCCGGGAAAGTGTCCAGTCTGCCAGGAGGCTAGTGGAAGTGTCCTTGGACAAGGCTCTGAACCCTAAGTTGCTCTGATGGGTAGGTTGCATAGTAGTGAGAAGTAAGTTTCTAATATTTTATTGGAATACAAATATTTTATTGTAACTTTATATTGTAACGTTTACGGTTAAATATTTTAAAGACTTTTTTCAAATTTACATTTGTGTATGCATTTTGTATTAACTTTTATTAGTTTTGATCTACTTTTCATGTTGATATTATGGCCTCTTGTCAATATATGCATTTTTGAGTGTGCTTTGCTGCTGCAATTTGAGAAAAACCAATATTATACATCCAAACATGTCTTCTAGTATTTATTATATGTCAATGAGGGAGGTTCATCATTCCAGGCACCGAATCAACAACCCTCAAGTCACGAGCCTGCTTCTCTAACGCTGTTGGAAGAAAAAGAAAATGCACAATGCAAGTATCAGTCACAGTCAACTTTAGAATATCTGATTTGTTACAATAGTGGCATAAAAGAGCAATGCGCTTCATGTGGATATTCAGGAATACTGATGCATGCTTCATGTTCGCCCTTAAATCAGCCAATTTCACGAGGATGAACAACACTGCGGTAGAGTGAAGTGAATGGCACAGTTAAACTGAGGGATTGTGTTTGTTATAGACACAGTGGGCTGATGAACTATAGATCAGCGTGAGTAAAGTGAGCTGTATATGTATCTGTGTGTGTGTGTGTGTGTGTGTGGTGACACTGAGGAGGCTTGACAGACTTGTCCTCTGTCAGCAGATGGAGGCATGCATAATTCAATCTGGAGGCAGTTTCATGCTGTTTCTTTTCCTGTCTCATCACTGTTTCCAAAGACAGACAAAGCAGGACTCGGCTACAGAGGGGAAGCATGGGTTACAAGACGTCTTCCCTCAATGGCCCAGCAGTCTGCCTTCCACAAACACTGGCAACCCTCCAATTACAAAACACCAGAACAAGCGTACGGAAGACGCCATCTCCACGGTGCTACAATCAGAATGTTGATCAAACTCAGTTCATCATTCAACACCATGGTCCCAAAATTCAGTGACATGGGCATCAGCACTTCCCTCTGCAACTGGATTCTGTACTTCCTAACCAACAACAAGTTCAAGCAGGAACTTCCAGCTGATGTGAAAGTGTCTTAAAACTTTCTCTTTACTGACCAGCCGGGGGCAACTCCTCCGGTTGCAAAAAGAAGTCTGATTGTACGGAAGGCTACCTCAGATGAAGTCAGACGAAATCGCCTTGTCACAGTTTACCTCCAGCTATGCTGTGGCAACATTTTATTCAAGAAGGAGGCGGGGTGAAGTTATGAGAGTTTGCCGACAGTTTCAGGATCCGATGGAATAGCAAGATTTAGTCACAAGCTCTTTTTATTACTTTTCATTGGTTAATTATTATAATATTTATATCATTGATTTATGAAAAAAAGACGAGATATGGAGATACGAGGTTTCCACCTTCCGGGGACAAAATTCTGCTGGAAAACATTAAATCTTGGGAACTCGTGGAAGCACATTTTTCATGTCAGGTCAGATTCAATAGATATATGAAGTATTTCAATTAACTTAATCTCTCAACTGAAGATGAGAATGTATATTAAAAAAAGAAAACCATAGCGTCATAGACGTGAACCTCTGATTCCAAAAAGTGAAGCCAATGGGGAAGTGCAGTAGAGTGCATTCTCTCAAATGGCCATCAGGGGGAGATTCCTCTGGTTGTATAGAAGTCTATGAGAAAATGACTCTACTTCTCTCTTGATTTATTCCCTCAGTAAACATTGTAAACATGAGTTTATATTCTCAATCTCTAGTTTCAAGTCTTCTTCAACACAGCATGATGTTCATTTAGTAAATTATTGTCCATTTAGAGTCAAACAGACAATAACGCAGGGTATGCTTTAGGGCGGGGCTACAAGATGATTGACATGTTGCTGCCGCTACCAGAACCATATAAGGGGTCACTATGTCACTCCTCCACAGTCCAAATATGGTAACTTCCGCTCATTGGTTGCAAAAAAAAACATGTTCAACGGCCGTATTCCAAGATGGCAACGACAAAATCACCTAACTTGAGGCTTCATAACGGCAGTCCACAAACCGATGGGTGACGTCACGATGACTATGTCCACTTCTTATATACAGTCTATAGTTACGTTAGATGACCACACCTCCTTTTGAACACTAGCATCCCCCAGGGCTTTGTGCTGAGTCCTCTGCTCTACTCCCTCTTCACCTACGACTGCATATCTGTACTCGGTTCCAGTATCATCATCAAGCTGGCAGAAGACTGTTGTATATTAGCAAAATATACTACAAGACACAACAGTGGTGGGCCTCATCAACAACATCGGTAAGTCGGCCTGCAGGGTTCAAGAGGTAGAGCGGCTGGTCAGTTCCTGGTCCCTCCTCCAGAGAGGGTGTCTGGTGTCCTCGAGCAAAAAACTGAACTCCTAACCTCTCCTGCATGAGTAGAATGGCACCTTGCATGGTAGCCTCTGCCATCAGTGTATGAATGTGCATGTGTGATTGGGTGAATGTTTACAAGCATTGTAAAGAAATGCACTAGTGCATGGACAACAACCTGGTCTTTGTCAGCAAGAAGACCAATTTGAAAGACCAAAGGTGGCACACACAACCCTATCCATATCAACGTGACGGAGATTGCACGTTTTGTGGTGTCCACATCTCTGAGGACCTCTTTTGGACCCAAAACACTTCGACCCTGATCAAGAAGACACCGTTTATCCCGAGAAGAAAGTCCATCCTTCTACTCGGATTGTGGTGATATTCTACCGCTGCACCATCGATAGTATCCTCACCAACTGCATCACAGTATGGTTTGGCAACTGCCCTGTATCGGAGCAGAAAGCACTGCGGAGGGTGGTCAAAATTGCTCAATGCACCAACTCTTCTAGATTTCCCACCATAGAGGAAGTCGAGCACAGGCTACTGAACATACACTCACGTATCTATAGATATTATATTTATACTACTGACTATAAAGTATACATCTGAGTAGTAGCAGAAGTAGTATTCAAACATCTACTGCCAGAATTTGAGTTGATGTTTTCCAAAGTAATAGTCTTTTCCGTACACAATCTCGTAACCCTTCGGCTGCCGATCTGATGACAGATAAGCCTCTGGGGGCTAAGGGCTATGTTTCTAGGTTTCTGATGTTGCCAGCAGATATTCGGGCCAATACGTCCTTTACTCTGTGCTGCTCATTGTTTACAGTGATATTTGCAACTTGAGATGCCAGACTAGAGTTGGAGTTGAAAGACCCAAGTAGCCAGTTTCCAAGCTAATTTGAAGCCAATAAAAAGCTAAGTCATTGTTCCACCTGCTTTGCACTGTTTATCTGCATTCAAACAAAAACTGCTTGAATGTGATTGACCAATGCTACTTCAACTTAAACCTTAAACCAGAACACTAACAATACCAACATATTGTTCCATTGCATCCAGATTCTGCATATGAAAGCAGAATATGGTTGTGTGTGGTAGGGTAGGTTTATGCTTTACATTTGGAAGGGATCATTTCATGGCCAGTACTATATTAAGACTTTTTAGACTTAAAAAATAGATATAATAAGAAAACCAAGTAAAAGGCAATTTAGCTAGCTAATTTCATTTGAATAGTTAACTAGTTTTCTGGCATAAACCAAAAGTCTATCTCCCGCCTCCAATGAGTTCAGAATAGGCTAGGCTTCTTACTGGTTTTAACAGACAACATCACATTACTCCAGTCCTGGCCTCACTCCACTGGCTCCCTGTTCGTTTTAGAATTGATTTTAAGATTTTACTCATCACTTTTAAAGCCCGCCTGGGTCTGGCCCCGAGCTACATTGTCGAAATGTTAGCCCCATATGAGCCGGCTCATAGCCTTAGATACTCCGGTGGGGCCCTTCTGGCCGTTCCAAAGTCGAAGCTTGAATCTAAAGGTGACCGTGCTTTTGCCATCAGGGCCCCTCGACTGTGGAACGACCTGTCTGAGGAGATAAGGCTCGCAGAATCAGTGACTTCTTTTAAATCACTTCTTAAAACCCATTTTTATAGAATTGCTGTTACGTGAAGTCGTCCTTTTATGTCCTTTTATGCAGTTCTTTTGTGCCTCTCATTTTGTTTCATTTATTTATTTATTTGTTTTCTATTCCTTTTGCTGTTTTCGTTGTTTGTGGGTGGTTTTGTTGTGTTCATTGCCTTTATGGCATGGTCTCATTTTGCCTTTTGTTTTCTTTATTTCCATTTGTATTGACATTCTGCTCTTGCATTTTGTGTTCTTGTCTTCTTGTTTTGGCTTTGTCTATGCTTTGCTTCTCTGTAGAGCACCTTGTAAACTCCTTTTTGAAAGGTGCTATATAAATAAAGTTATTATTATTATAATTCGGTTCCTCTATTCCTCAGAGGCCTCCCAAAATAAAAAAAAGAAATGAAAAAATTTAATAAATTCAGATAGACCAACTGTTTGTGTAAAACACATCATTTCAGCTCTGCTGAATTTGTACTTGGACAGTTGTTTCCTTCATTCCTCCTTGGAGCTCCTTGGACGCCGTGTTTAGTGTTGAGCTGTGGTAATGTCTGAAGCATCTGTCCAGTTAAATGTCCGTCTGTTGCTGTCTGCGCTGCCACTCCCCAGCGCTGCTCCTTCCTGCTCATGCACTTTGTGTTTGGCATATGGTGCCTTGACTCTCCACACTCTCCTTGCAATGCTGAATATTTTTTTATAATTTTTGTAGGAATTGCTTCTGGATCTATAGAAACACACAGTGTTGTGGCCGCTGCATGAATGCACTCCTAATGACAATCCTGATAAATCAGTGCATCTATAATGCTTTCTCCACATCTTCCTCCATTATTGGTGGGTCAGCAGTTTAAATATTTGTTTTTCGTGGAAAGTAATTCCATTCAAAACTGTTTTCAATGGGTTTTGTTGGTTGTCATGAAAAACATGGACATAGTTTCTGGCAAGAGAGCAGTTTATTTTTAAATAACATTTTTGTACCAACATTTTATTCTTTGCTCTGGTTTAAAAATGTTTCAACCTTTATTATTGAGAACCTTTATCACTGCAGTCCATGATTGTACAAAGAGAAGAAGAAAAAAGAGCAGCCTGGAGGAAAAAAGCCAATTTCCTGGTGAGTTCTGTGATCATGAAGGCCACACTAGCAGGCTTTGCATTCATTTGGAGTTGCCTTTCTGTGAACCTGAAAGTCCAAAATTAACTCTCCAGCTCGGTTTTAGTCTCCACCAACTCATGAGAAAATGATCTAGCTGGAAACAAGATTGATGTGAGCGGAGAGACCTGACCCTCCAGATGGTTTGTGATACAGAACCATCTGAGAAGCTGTCAATGGAAGTTGTTTGTAAAAGGGAAGGCATAACTGATGCCATTGCACCACATACACTAACCTCTTCAGGAGCTACAATTGTAGTTTTTAAAGAAATAGTTGCCTCTCTGTGGCATCTTGCACATACCTAAACTACACCTGTAGCTGTCACTAGGAGTCTTTTAATAAACTCCAATGCAAACCAATCCACGTCAGTATTAGATGCTCAGAACAAGTAACGTATTATAAAGAGCGAGAAATTCCCTTTAGGGAGGAGGTTGTTGTGGATAATTGGATCAAACATACACAGACTTAGGATTCAAAATAATAATACATAATAATAGCTAATTACTGCTTTCCATTGTTCAATTTTCTAACAGACATGAATGCGTAGAAAACACTTATTTTATATAACAAACATACATATTTTCACCCAAACCTTTCCTCAGCCTAACCAAGTCCATTTTGTTGCCGTAATCTAACCAAGTAAACCAAACACCTAATTAAACCTATTTTGGAAGTTTATTTTGAAAAGAGACTCTATGCATGTAACATGTGTAAACTGTACATTTACTGTGAACAGTGAAGTTTATTTTTGAAAAGATGTTATGCATGCAATGAGTGGAAACTGGTCCTGTGAAGACGGAAATTTATTTTGAAAAGACACAATGCATGTTCCGAGTGAAACTAACAAGGTGTCCCTGACACGGCCAACACTAGAGGAGTACCTAGAGCGTCATAGTGTGAGACTTAGGACCGCTGACCAAGTATTTGACAAGTTGGGAATCAGAATGTGTTGATTTGACCCATTGATAATATGAAACATTAGATTGGTTGAAATAATATTTTGCACTTCTCCTTTAATGGACAGTAGACAGTAGACAGTAGAGAGAGGAGAAGAAAGTATTTACCATTTTCACCACATTTCAGCTCAGAAATTAAAAGTCTACATTAAGTTTTCATGACAAGCACTTCTCCAAGGTGCATAAAACTTAAAGGGACCGTACACCGGTGACAAGATGACAGAGCCTCTGTCAAACTTCACAGTCACAGGCCAAAGTGTTTTTAAAGCGGAGCGGGGCAGCTTGTTTCACACACTGACAGCATGAAGATTGAGTAAAGAGAGCCGAATCGTCCATCATCACACACACGTCTAGTAAAACACTGACTGGCTGAGCTCCAAAAGATGTCATTAACAGCTCGATTACTAGATATATCAGGCTCTGTGGACGGGACAGCTGGCCACGGTCTCTACAGTTTTCCTTGCCATATGCACCGTACAGATCAGACAGCGGGAGGTTGTGAAGGTCACTTTGGTGTCAGTGAGGCAGATGTCTCTGTGGACACACTGCCCCTGAAGAAATCCCAGTTTGTGGTTAAAAAAGCTGCAGCAGTCAGAGCAGAGCAGGGTTCAGCTCACAACAACGGGCCGCACGGAGCTGAGGGGAATTTTAATACCAGGGTTAAAGCAGACAGAGGCAAACATGATGCCTCCCCCTAAACATTTAAAAACAAAACCTCCTGTGTTTGAGGAAATGAATACCAAACAGGTTAAACATGAGTTTAAGTCCAAAGACAACATTCTGATTTGTATTCTGATGATTGTTGATGAATTAATTCCATTTTGTATTCTCATGTTTTGGATAGGAGGTATGTTTGCAATCTATCCCCTTATTAGCTCTACATAAACTTATTTTAGGTTCAGAAACTTCCACTTTCAACATATCCCGTGTTTTGCGGAAACATACAACGCCAACAGTTTTTCAGAATACTGGGTTGGACTTTCATAATACAACTATGTGTAACCATACATAATATTTGGTCTACATCATGCAGGACGCTCATATTGACATAGCTTCAAAAGATTCTCTCTAAACTAATATTGGAATTAATTCATCTTTCCTGGAGAAATCTTATTTTATTGGTTTAATTATTGAAATTCAGAATCAGTAAATGTTATATATTCACTAATATTGTCTCGCTTATCTTGAAATTTGACACCTTATGGACTTAAATGGTCAGAGCCACCAGTGCAGTTTATGCTTTACATGATCATTTTAACAATTTATGCTCGTACTCAGTCAAGACTCTGAGTACTTTACACAGTTAAGTAGCTCTCTGCCCTTGTAATAGACAAGTTAAGGTGATGCCGAAGCAAATGGTGGAATGTGTTTCGTCTTAATAGTCCCTTGACTGTAATAAAACAAACAAAAAAAATGGAGAAGGCTGTCCAGTGTATTAGCCACCTCTACTGACAGTGGATTCAGTAACTGAAGCCAATTCAATTAATTTTGTATAGCCCAAAATCACAAATTACAAATTTGCCTCAGAGGGCTTTACAATCTGTACACATACGACATCCTCTGTCCCGGGACCTCTCATCGGTTCAGGAAAAACTCCCCCAAAAAAAACCTTTATCGCCCTTTAAGCCAGGAGTGTGTAATTCATAGCTAATGCTAATTTGCAACTCTTGTCCCTGATTGGGCTTTTACGGATGGGTAACTCCTACTCTCAGCCAGTTGCTCTACATGGCTCATGTAAACCAGGCACGGCAGAAAGGGAGTGGCCAGATCTGGAATGAGAATGGTCAGATTTGGCTCAGACCGGCTGGGTCCAGCTGGGTTCACTGTTAGTCTTAAGCTCCAGCATATGTACCGAGTGGTGTGGTCTTTCTGTTGTCTGCATGTAATAATAAGATAATAATAATTGATGAGATGCTACATGGTCTAGGTGGACGGGGCAAACAACTTAAACTATTAAAATCATGTAAAAGTATATACATAATATTCATTATGTACATCGTTAACCATTTACACACGATGTACGCACAGCACAAGCCCAATACATGATATATGTGCTCTCATGAAATCACTGCCCTTATGTTTAAGATTCTAAATAATGTGGCTTCCCCACTGTTTAGTGCTTTTATAAAGCAGAAAAAGATCAAACAGCTGGGGAACAAGGTGTGCTCCAGAGGAGGCTGTATAATCCCTCCTTTAATCAATCTTACATCTCTGTTCGAGCTCCTCAAATTTGGGATAGCTCACCGACTGAAATACAAAACTGCACCACTTACACATAGAATCTTAAAACCTGGTTTTTAAGTCAGACTCGTAAAGCACAAAATATACTCCTTACTGTTACTCTTACATAGTAATCATTTCCTGCACTTTTCCTGTCTGTTAATGGATAACTAAACCCTCCCAGTAGAGTTTAAAAGGAGGAGTGAGAGAGTAGGAGTTGTGACCTTATAGCGATGTAAGGCACAGCAATTGTATTTATAGAGAACTACTCAGATACAAACCAATCCAAAGTGCCTCCCAGGAGCATGAACATATATCAGTTTTTAAGAATTTTTTTAATTGCATTTAAAAGACAATGAAAACAAAAACACTGTTATGTAGAGTTGTGTGTCATCTGCATAAGTATGGTAGGAGATGGTATAATTTACATAATTTGAGAAAGGGAGAACATGTAGATATTGAACAAAAGAGGCCCGAGAATGGACCCTTGAGGAACTTCACATTAGATTTCTAATCGCTCAAATTTATAATTACTAATTGACACAAAGTAGTCCCCATCTTGATAATTCAAGTTGAGCCAATTTAGCACAGCGCCTGAAAGTCCCAGCCACTTTTCTAGTCTGTCGAGCAGTATCTTATGGTCAACTGCTTCAAAAGCAGCCCTCAGATCAAGTAGCATTAGGACTGACATTTTAAATGCATCACTGCTCAAAAGGATTTTGTTAAAGCTTTTAGCCTCAGTGCTGTGGTGGGCCGGACTGAAAAAGCAACAAGAAAGCTGAAGTTGCTGACACAACTAATCCTTAAAACAGTAGGTTTGATACAATGTGATCTCACACCACTTTGTTCGGATAAGGAAAAACATCATGGTTGGGATTAAAATAAGTATTTTAACTATGTAAAATAAACATAAACATACGTATTACGCATGTATTGCAACAACACTTTGGGACACACCGGTCTCAAGCACTGGTCTCCTGTTTGAAAGGCCTGTGTGTGTTTGACCTCTCACTGTTAATACTCCGTCACTAGCTCTGACAATTGCATATTCAGGTGTATGTGTTCAATTCACATGTCCACCACAGCAACATTTCCAAATTGACTTTCCATTGGCATTGTTTCGGTGATGCCGAAATGTAATTTTAACATATTATGTGCGACCACCACATAATGCGCTGTTAAGAGGTCCTGGTATTTTCACTTATTTCTATGCAATCTGGCAGGTTTGAAGTGGGCCTATAGTCATTTATCACTGAGGCATCCAGATTAGAAGTTTAATAATTGATTTTGTCAAGGAACTAGGGAAAAGGCCCGATTGAAGAGAACTATGGACTATGTGTGGTACATCTGGCACTATGCAGTTAAGAACATCTTTAAAGAGGCTTGTAGGCAGAGTGTCAATGCGGCCAGTAGAAGCCCTGAGGTTTTGAACAATTTCTGTCAAGGTAGCATAATCTGGGGGGTGAAATGTGCCAAATTAAGTGGAGTAGTCTTTTGCAGAGGCACAAGAGTCATGGTCATTTTGCCTCAGATGGAGTTACAGACTTCTTTTCTTATCTGTAGAATTTTATCTTTGAAATAAAAGAAGAAAAAAACATTGCATGACTTGGTGGATAACAGCTCTGGAGTGACTAATGCTGAGAGGTTTTTCAATAGACGCATATTTGAATGGACATTTTTTTAAAATCACATGAGGAAAGCTGAATGGAAACAGAAACATTTAAATGACAATAAATTCTGACGTAGCAAAGATTTTGCTGTTTCTGCTGTCGCCGTCCTCCCTGCTTATCCCATTAAACGTGGATGCTTGTTTCCGCTCCAGACAGTATGAAGCATGACCAACGCTAGCTGACATGAGAGAACGATTAAAACTTGCCTACTTCAAAATAAGTCCTGAAGACCTCTTTCTATTTTTCTCTCGTGGATGGTTCGATGACTATGCCAACTTGTTTTCTTTCCGGTTTGCCAACCCGACTCCTTCTACTCTGTTTAATGGCAAATTACAGCCATGCATAGCCACAGAGCCAACTTCTGACCAAACTGCCCTGTAGCCAACTTTATTTGCTCCAAACCAGTTGTTTGAAATGTGCCTTATTCACATTTCTTTTTTTGCAACAGATTTCAGAAGTTTGCTTGAAATTTGTTTGATAATTTTATGGAAACATGGAAAATGACAGTAAACAAGGTGTAAATATTATGATGATATCAAAGATATTAAGATATCCTAATGAACCTGGACCGTCTCTTTTGTGAACTTTTCTTTTCCAAGTGTGGCATTCCTCCATGCCAACAACGTTGACCTTCATGGGTGTTAATGTAATCAACATTCAGAGCATAAGAATTAAAGTTGTTCACAAAATAATTTATAGAAACAGGAGGAAAAGCTGGCGTGGGAGTAAAAGCTTTGGAAATAATGTACAAAGGTTTTCGTTGATGTAGCACTTTCTGATCACCTCTGTTTTAATTCTGGTGTCAGTGGAGATGGTCATTTTAGAGAAAACACAGTAATGATCTGAAAGGGCAATATCAGTCACTGCGACCTCAGAAATATGTAGACATTAAAAATAATGAGATCTAAAATATGTCCCTCATTATGTGCTGAATCTATTACGTGCTGGGAAAGTCCAAAGTTGTCGAGGATGTACTTCTTCTTTAGCACTACCGTCTCTGTATTCAAATTGAAAAATCAACCACTATAACAATAACACAGCAGACAGATGTTTAGCAGAAGCCTTAACCTAAATTCATGTGAAGATGGAAGTTTATTTTGAAAAAACACTGCATGTTATGAGCAAATATGGACACACCATCCCTGACACGTCTAAAACTGATGCGAGATGGGTACTACGCATTGTGTCTTTAAGATTAATAGAGTGCGACAGAGATGTTGTATTTTTGTAGGCCAACCAGGAAGTTACCATCGCACTGGCTCCCTCTGCAAAAAGCCAATGTTTTTTTTCCATTGGATGTTAGATTATTGTAAAAAAATAAGCTCTGTGGTAAATAAACGTTCATGATACTTACATGTTTTGTTCAGCAAGATAAATCTCACAAATGAACACCACTTTTGTCATTTTTCTTCGGTGTGAATACAATCAGCAGAAGTGAAAAAAATAACATTAGGCTACAAAAGAACTAAGCTAAGGGAGGACTAGTGTTGAGCCACTTAACAACCTCATTATAACACGTGACAGCTTCAAAATTATGAGTGGGGTATTTACTGACGTATTTTATATTGATGAACACAATGTTAAACTCTATTAAAAGCTTGCGTTCACCTCAGACCTTTTTTTCAGGCAGCTAGCCAAAGAGCCATTCAAAAAACCCATTGACTTCTGGACTGCAGCGCATACCATTTATTAACAGTTTGCTCTATTAATGCTGCCCTACATAGCTATTGTTTGTTAAATGTGGTTATAAACAGTATTGTTTCATATTTATTTGCATGGCTACATAAACTAAACCATTGATGTTATTATGTCATTGGATTAGTGCTCCTCAGTGTGGCTCTTCATAGTGAACTCTCTGCAGCAGAGAATGTTGATCTTGCTGTTCTTGTTTTTTTTATGGCATCTTATTGTCTCTTAACTATTGATCTTTTTTACTTGTCACTTCAGAGCATCCTATGCTGAAGGTCTACAGCTGAACATAAGCCAGCTGGTTCACACTGGCACGTTTACAGGAGTGTTGATCAATGCTCATTGTCTTCTAAGGTCCCGAAATGATCATGATTAATATTGCTGTTGGATCAAAAGGTCTTTGTCATTTGGATATTGTGCTATGGGGAATTATCATTATTCGTCATCAGCATTCATATTACATTGTCATCCTATCAAGTGTATATATACAAAAAAAATATATATATCAAGGTGAAGAAATAAATTGACATTTTAGTACGTTTCTTCTGGCCCTCATGTTACTATTTACTGCACTATTAAAATAATCATACAATTTACAGCCCCCAGACACCATATCTAAAATACAATTTCATGGCCAATTTATATCTTGTCATTGCTCCACTTGTTCAAATACATTAAATGAAATTGTATCAAAATATCTTGAAATATTCATCAATGATCTAAGCTCTAAGCTAAGTGAATTCACACCTTGCACTTATAATTTCAGTTATGCTTTTTAACCACCACACAGGATCGTATTTAGCATGAAATCTCATCCTTGCCATCCCCTCAACTACAAATCCCAGAGATCCTTGCCGGGGACTAATCTGGTCATATGACCAGGCAGCATGAGCAGGTGGTCTGGTCACATGATGTTGTTAGCCGAGGCTGAGGAGCAGCAACATCTGAGCTGAATCAAAGCCCACATCTCTCCCTACATTGAAAGGTAAAAGCTGGAGGAATCCCTCCTTTTCTCCCTGTGTTTTTCTGCCTTTTGTGACGGATGCTGCAGCCTCACACAGAGACATGGGAGGAAGAAGGAGAGGAGGAGGGGAGGGGAAGACATGGGAGGCAGTGGTGAGGGGGATGGGAGGCCATCAGGGATGCCTCTCCGTTGCTTTCTATAGACAACAAGGAAGCACAGATGTTTGTGGTGTGTAAATCTATCTGCTGTAAACACGTTGTGGCCCGAGGTTGTGCGTGAGGACTGTGTGTCTTTGAAAGGAGCCCACATTGTTACATACAGCAATATAAGAGAGAAGGGATGGCTATGTGAGGGTGTTACCACTAGTTCCTCTTTTAACATAAGAGCTGTCTGTTCTTCTTCTGGCAGGAAGCCAAATGGATATGGATGATTCTTGTTTTCTATTTCCTTTCTATTCTCCTTTCCACTCAAGTCTGAGGAAATTGGGTCTATGTCTTTAGAAGCAGTAAGTTCAGTGTCTTTTTGTGATTTCATATGTTTAAAAATCAAGTAGGCCGACTAATTGGTGCAAACATGCCAGTGAAGTGAGGGCAGGGAGGCGACGCAATATAATAACCATAAAATCACATGTTCAGCTCAGACCAATATTCCTTACCTAAGAAGGATATATTATTAAGAAAGCTTCATCACTTTCTGTTACTCGAGTACAACTATGTGCAGCAAATAACCGTAGCTATACCCATTTATAATTAAGTGACACAGGGGAGACTGTCTGATCCCCGCTCAGTGTAGCATGGGCAGTGCAGTAGACCTGCTAGTCAGAGCTAACCATTAGCAGCAACTGTCAAACTCTCTGTGTTTATGCTGGGGAGGGGAGGGGGGAGGAACGGGGGGGGGGGGGTGGTTCTGGGCCCATATCCTGTGCTGTGTCACTAGAAGCACATTTGTGGCCCTTTGCGAGGGGAACTGTGTGGGTACCTGTGTTGTCGTCGTCGGGGCAGGGCTACGTCTTCGTCCTCTCATGTTGGACTGAGGACAGACTGGACGCCGCAGTGACTCACTATCGCCCCTCCAGGTACAAGTGGTATTACAAGACCGGAAAGGCCGGGATTAGCTGGTTAGTATGACATTTCAAGATGGATTAGCTTCACTTTGTGAAGGTCCGTAAGGGAAATACTGAAATGAAATTACCAGAATACAGCAAAGCACAGCAAGACAAAAAAATAACAACAACAACAGAGGAAATAGAATAAATTATCGTTTTCTGAATATGAACTAAGAAGGACCTGTAGTGTGTGTGTAGGTGTACCGTGGAGTTGCAGATATGAATCAGTGTATCACATGTTCTATTTACATATTACATAACTTATAAAAGTTAGAAAAGCGGATGAGTGTTTGCTCAAGTTTATTAATATAATCTGAGCTCTCCATATTTTTTGGCATGTCTGAGATTAATTTTTCCTCTGTGGTGCGTCAGCCAGAGGATATGTAACAGGATGCTGAATGGTGGGTGTTCTCTACATGACTCATTGCTCATCTAGTGGATCTGGACAGCAGATAGCTCTCTTACCACTTTTCTTTCATCTGCCTATTTGTTATTGTAATTACTATTTGATTATCTGGCGTTTGTACACATTTGTACACTAGACCAACCCTGGTTTTGGGGAGTTGGGACTTGGCGTGGGGTCACACTGTAAAGGTTTTTCTGTCCCACAGCGTTTATTTAATACATACATGAGAGACGTCATTTAAAATTCCGTAACATATGTAATCTGTTATAGTGTGCAGGAAGAACTTGTCCCGGCTAATATCGTCCGTCTCCATCCAAGCAGCGCTCGAACAACGTTCCAAATTAGTCGTCACCGAGTTTGACAGAGTTACTGATATTAATGGCCTCCATGCTGCTTTCTACTGTTAACTAACCCTCCGTGCGCTTCAATACCCATACTACCATAATATGTTGTAGCCGGGTAAAACATTTAGAATGTCCCAATACATAGTAGCCTTTGTCAAATGCAGTATGCCAGAAATACCAAGATGTCCTACTGCATCCAGTTGTATTTTGCAGTATGCGAGCCACAATGCTTTACTGGCTGTTCAAAACCTTTAGGCAGCAGATTCATGAGGAAGAGGGTCAAAATTGGTATGTGGAAGTATTTTTTCCCAGTAATTGCATATTGCATGTAACAGCCCGTACTTTATAAGGGCAGCTGCAGTATGTACTAAAAGCAAAAACAACAAAAAAAAAAAAATATGCATTTGGAACGCAGTACCTGTTTTCCAGGACATTTGTGATGTCAAACCAGAAGAAAAAAAAACAGAAAGGAAATTTGGTCTTCTGGAGATGGGAATGAAGCTTATCGCTTATTTTTAGCAGGTATTAGAGTGTTTTTAAAAATCCACATGTAGGCACTAATGTTGGTGGAAAAGGGGTACAACTGACCTGTGCACCCTGGTGGGTGTCACTAATGGACCTTAGTATCATGTCATACAATTTTAAGTACAAACCTGGAAGAAACCATAACCTCAAAAGCAGGCAGTATAGTCATGTTTGTCAACCGTCTATGACCTCTGACCTCTTTTTAGGGTCCCCAATTCCTCCGGGACACAGTTATTATGGAAGCATTTATTAGTGACGCATCAGTTTGAGTGCAGAACATTTGAGCCGACAGTTGGTACAGTTGGTTTGGTTTAAAGTGTGTAGTATTGTGATCTCTGCAGAGACACTCGGCTGTGTCAGCATGACACGAGACCCACAGCCTCCATCACATTTGTGAATAATGTTTACGTATGGCTCCCATTCAGAACCGCCATCTGCTGTGCTGTTTGTACAAATGCATGCTCATCCTTTGGCACACAGTCACACTGTGTTGATAGTTTGCTTGAGCTTGGTATTGTGTGATTATTCTAGCAGCCATAACACTAAGAACAACTCTACTATCCTCCAGCCAGCACACAGGCAACAGTAAACATTCTCTCACTGTAGATGTATATTTCGCTACAATATGTACGTATATCTAAGGCAAAACTCATTATAATGAACATGTCACATTGCTCTGGTCTGTAACTGGCATTACTTAAAGTGTTGTGTGAATATCTAAAACACTGTTTGTTAAACGTTTTTTCATTCAAAATGAACTAAATAAATGGAGTTGTTTTAAGCACTGGGAACTATAATGAAAACAAATTCTCATCTGCAATATTAACTCAAGAGACACTTACTATTTTATGTCAGGGAATGGCACGTCAATATAAGTTACTTACATGCGTATTGTCTTTTTAAAATAAACGTCTGTTTAAGTGTGAGGAAAAGAGCGTGGTTGACGTTAACTTGACTGACAACAACGTGACTATCGAGGGCTTAACGAGTCAGGTGACTAGCGGCTGGTGTGCCAAAATAAGTCAATGTGGACTTTTAGTTTTACTCGGGACATGGACAGTGGTCACCTGAGTAAACGTCCTATGTTTGTTTGGCCCTTCCACCACCAGTTCAACCTTTCCAATGCTAACTTCCTCTCTCTTTATACTACATAATTTACTCTGGCTGTATAATTATGACACAGCTGTGTTTACATTTGAGTGAGTTGAAAGCCTGGTGCATCTCATAAAGACACCAAAGAGTGCATCTGTGCCTCGGTGTCAGACCCTCAGGGTCAATGACCTAGCTTCGGAGTTGGGAGTGAGAACTGGCTGTTCTGCACACAGACAAACATGGAAGTGGGGTCATTCGGAGAAGTTGCTGTTTCCTTTTTACCTCTCGGTTGTATAATGTAGAACTTGTTTGTGACATCATGATCATTTTATTGAATCTGCCTCCTGCTGATGTATCAACCTGTTTGTGACTATACTGACAATACTGTTTGTATTTGAACAATCTGTCCCATTGACACTTGATACAGTTTTTCAACATAATAGGAGGATTATTAGCATATTTCAGTGCAGTGCAGGTTGTACTCATTCACTGTTCATATTTATACCTACAGATATTAATACACTTTAACTGGTGAATAACCCATGTCATCGTGAGCCAGGACATTCAGGGCTGCCTCAAAGGAAGTCAGCTGACGTAATATAAAAAGAGTGACAAAGTCGTGTAGTGAGGAGGTCGTGGTGGGTGGGTGGTTCAAACAAACAAGGGACTTTCACCCAGGAGACCACTTTTTTTATTTTGTGTGAAATCAAAATCCACGTTGACTTACTTTTGTTCTGTAACGTATGTATTTAATAATGCCACGTTCTTATTTTACATAATAAAAACACTGCACTGATTGCTTGTGTTCCTCGATCTTCATAGAACGCACGAAAAAAAAAGATATCACACAACCGTTGTATGAGGAAACCTAATTCAGTTACCTTCAACAAGAAATGCAAACAAATAATCAAATAGAAAGAAAAAATGTATCCATAAAGGGTCGATGGGAACGCCTGGATGAAGATGGGAATAGCATAAACTGAGTTTGAGTGTGTGGGAGATTATATTTTTGATATTTTTACACAGGGAACATCAAAATTGAATGAATTGTCATGATTTATGAACTTGAATTTACGAAGCACAGTTCATGCTTACTGGAGCATAGACCTATTTGGGACACTCCATGAGCGTTCTCCTAAGTCCAAAATGTCTACATTGCACACAATATATCAAAGAAAGATTGCCACGGAAATCCAAAAGCAAATTCATGTTAGCTTTAAGATAAACCCTTCTCCCATGGCTTTGCCTGTAGCACCAGCATACTGGTTGTTATGTACTACACTAATGTCGTTGGGTTTAATAAACATTGTAGCCTCTAGCAGGGCTTTACACCTTTATTCTTGCGAGGACACAAAAAAGGGTAATGCACTTTCACTCAAGGTTTTCTTCCTGCCTATCAGAAAATGAACATTGTAGCTCACCTAATAGCTTAAGTAGGTGACTTGAATGCTGGATGACAACTGAGACCCTTTAGCGAGGACATTTTTCTGGATTTAATTTGTGGATTCGGGGAGACAAGAGGCTTTGCAGTTCGAGATAACAAGGCCAGGCTCTGTGATATGTGAATAATGGCCGGACAGAGGTTTAGACATCATTAGAATAATCAGTCCTGATGTGACCGGAGATGCACGGCAATACAGAGGAGGCCTTCTGATGGTTGATAGTACACTAATTAAGATGCTGTTGGTGCACTTTTCTTTTTTGACAACGCAGACATGCTCTGATCCAACCACTGTTGGGCGCTTTGTTTCAATACGCGCCTGCTCCTTGTTTCCCAAAATCTAAAATGCCCATTAGCTTTCATTCATCTTTAGTTTTTTATTAATTCGACTTCCATGTTTTCCTGCGTGGATTGTGCTCTGCTCTGTTAGACAGTTCTGCTTGAGAAACTTTGTTTGAAAAAGACAGATTTTTCTTGTTCGGTTTCTCCTTTCAGCTGATGTAAAACAGTTGAGCTTTTGGGAACTATTTGGCTGCAGCTCATTGTTGCTGGAGAGCATTCAGCATGTTTGTGGTTTTATCGTATTCCGCTACTCATCTTGCTGTCCGCCAGATTGGAAACCCCATTGATCATATCAGATTGGTTAAGTAATTGATTGTTACTGGTTATTAACCTCCCAGAACTCTGGACCTGTTTGCCAGCCACTGAGAACAGCCTGTAATCAGTCACAAATGGCAGCCGCTAATGAAATTAGTTCCTGGTTCTGCCTCACAACTTTGTTTGTTCCACAAAGTATTGGCAAGGGCATAGAGATGCCATGGTTTAGTCTCCCCAGAGAATGGAGTGATAGAACATCAGAATGCAGATAATGAGCTACTGGGCCTGTGTTGTCTCTTTGTAATTACTCATGTGTCTGACCAAAATATAAAGATGAGGACAAGAAAACTTCTGCTTGCCACAGTTTGTGTTGTCCACCAATATTGGTGAGCTATTTGACACATTCTATGTTCTGATCCAATATTATTTTTCTCACCAAATTAGCATTTCAAAAGCTGTCTTCAAGCATATGTGACATTATGTAACATCTATTTGTGTGCTGTCTTACCCATAGCCAGATTAACCTGCTTCTTTGTGAACAAAATTGCTGTTTGGCTCTGCTCGCACATATTTAGAAATATGCAGCATCCAAGCAAAATATAAACTAAAATAATGAAGGTCTTGATGGCTGCCTTGCTGAACTGTTGCATCTCTTAGTTGTGTGGTGTCCACAAAGAAACTCATTGGGTATCCCAGTGCACATAGACCAGTAAACATATTGTTAACGGTGTGAATTCGGACAGAAACACTTAGAAACAACATCAAGGTTTGGCTTAAAATAAGCGAAATATGTCAACCCATCACAAATGTAACACTTCACAATAACTCAACAACACTTTGGGACAGGAACACCGGTTTTCTGGTTGAAAGTCCTGTGTTTGTTTGACCCATCCATCATAAGTCTTTCTCACTGTTCATACTTTGTCACTAGCTCTGAGCATCGCATATTCACATGCTTATGTTTAAATTGTGTGTCGACCACGACAACGGATCCTAATTGACTTTCTGTTGGCATTGTTTCAGTGGTACTGACATGTCACTTTAACACATTACGTCCCACCCCCATGTAATACACTTTTAGGAGGTTGGGGTCATTTCCCATTTTTTTGTGAGATCATGCTGCTCCCTGCAAAAGAGGAACCTTGAGTGGCATAAGTGTACCATGATTGGTCAAACACATGAGCCAATGCAACACTGGCAAATGTTTTTGGTCAACTGTCTTCATCATTCTGAAACCAGAAAACAGCAACTGTTGAGGATGAATCATTTTCAGTCCTTTTTTCTAATGTTACATGACATAGGTAGGGTAGGAATTTTGCATAACAGCAACCTAGCATTACTAATCTTGAAACCTATTCTTGTTATGTTGGAGTAGAGTTCACAGAATGAATGTGTAGCTGACAAATCTGCTACATTTGAATCAAGATGTTTAAATAATCAGGACGGCAAATCAAGATTCCCCAACAATGCCAAGTAAATCTGTTCTTCAATACTGTGAATTGGATTTCAGGCCACCAGAAGAACGCTCCGTCAAATGATGTCATTCTGCCGATACGGTCGTCAGATCAGAAACACATTTTCACAAACTGCTTGACTGTTCCTTTAAAGCTTACAGATACTGCTAATTAGCGTAAAACTCAATACAACCGGACTGTATAGCTGCCTTTGTCAATGTGATTTCATTTCTTCAAAGTTCTCTTTCATGCATGCTTTCCACCATTTCGTCCATCTGCATGTGTACCTCATCTACCACGCTCTGCGGAGTCAATGTGATTGCAACATAATCAATCGTGTTTCCACAGATTAGCCTGAGTTTATCAGTCAGCCAAAGCAGCCCGATTGTTTCCCAAAGCATGACCAGATGACAGCTCACCACTGGCTTTGGAAATGCCTCTGATTATCTTGCCATAACCAGGGAGTGGAATCCATCCACTCAAGAGTAAGCTTTTGTTGAGGCTTGACTGAGACACATCTTATTGTCAAGTACCAACGATTGGGCTTCATGATATGTGAACTCTGAATATTAAGGAATATGAGAGAAAGTGATGCTCCAGCATTACCAGTATGAGTTAGGCTGATACAATGATATCCAACAGTGGCTTTGGAGGGCCTCGCATGTGGTGACTTAGGGCTTCAAAAAGGTTTCAATACTGTTGTGTGTGTGTGTGTGTGTGTGTGTGTGCACGCTGAGGTCTGTTCCCCACAACTGGGATTGTGTAGCCATGGTGACGTCTGTGAGGGACTCCAATCTCCAGGAAGTCATAGCCGCGGGATGAAGCATATGTGGCATGAGGATGGCACCAGAAGGCTGCGTCGTGGATGTCCATTTGGCCATCTGTTGTGGTCCTGCAGCCAGGTCCAGGAAGCCCCCCCACTCCCCAGAAACCACACAGAAAGGACGGCATTTTCAAATGCCAGGGCCCGGGACAGCGCTTGTCTCCCCAAGGAGGTTCCTCGGCATATCCCAGACACTGAGCTTCAGACGCTCTCGGCGGGACTTCCAGAAAACATCCCCGACTGGAGCGATGACTCCGTGCGGTGCATTTGTTGGTGTGCAGCGTGGGACTGCTAGAGTGGAAGCGGCCGCAGCATGGCTCACTCATCGGCCAAAGATCATTACTCTTCCTTATCTCGGGCCAAGTCCTCGGGCTGCTCCACTCCGCTCCAAACAGAGAGCCCATTACCAGCCTGCTCACTGGAGGCCTGTCCACACGGCCTGAGGAGACCTATTGGCATTCCACCGCTGGTTTGGGAAAACATCTGTACTGCCGTTAGCCATACTATACCATAAATCATATAAAATGCTCCGATTTCTTGTGACTGAAGTAGTGACATGTCAGAGGTTGGGTTTCAGTTTGGGGGGACGAGTATGAATGAAAAAACTATTCCTGCATACCTTTGGGACAATAGTTTTGAGTGGTTATTTTTTCTTTTCCTGTAAATGGTCGTTTCACATGGTTTCACATGACAGCACAGCCTCTCATGCGACAAGACGTTGTGGTTATGCATGACTGAAATGAAACATTTGTACCAAGGAATTTAAATATGATATTTATTCACCGAAATGTGTTAATCTTAAAAGGTTTTGTGTAGTAGTTTTAAGGTTATACACATTTAGTCATATATAACTTTCTTGTTAAGGGGCTCTACACCAAATTTGCATCATGGCGAGAACTAAGGTTATAAAAACTGCATATAATGTTGATATTTCTGCCACTTTGAAATAACTTTGTAATGTAACTTGGTTGTGAAGGCTGTACTTGAGGCAGGTGCTGCTTTGCTGATGACATCATCAACGTGTAAATATTTGGACTGAGAAACACATTTGCCCAAATCTTTAAAGGTTCTCTATTTAACATTCAGAGCATTAATATGGCAGCAAACAACTATTGTGTGATCACAGAATGAAGTCCCTCTCCCTCTATGTTTTACGTTATCAGAGCTTCTCCTTGCTTTATTGACATGACAAGGCTTGCCGCTATGTGCCCTTTAGTGCATGTTAGTGCATGTGAGCATGCTCCACTGGTTAGCACACGGTAACCACTCTGCCCTGCTCTCATACGTCGGTTACAGCTGATAATGCCGTCCCCACCGATGGAGTCCCTGTGGTAGCGTAGCACCCACCCACCGGTTCCCCCTCAGGTAAACACTGTTTTCTCTGTCAGCACTGTTTCTGTTGCCTGCGCTGTTAGCCCCGTTAGCTGCTAGCCGCTGGCTATATTGAGAGCGGTGTGGAGGCAATAGATATGCTCAGAACTTTGCATTAAGCACCTTTAAAAAAGATTACTTGTATTCATTCAATGGACAATCAATATTCGCTCGATGCTTTTATTTATTTTTTTAAGTTGTACTGGCACGAGTCTGAAAACGTTCCGTTTAAGGGGTGAGCAGACTTGTCCGGCAGCAGTTCAATCAGGACAGACTTCATTCAAGAGTGAAATACTTTTAGGGGGTAGACATGATTAGTACAGGGATATCCACTGATACACTCGTGGTGGTGACGGAAAATCCTGAACATCTGGATGGATGTGATGGGGAGCAGGGACTCTGATGATGGAAGGAATCCTGGACACTGGATGTGACGAGAATTATTTTTTGCCTGCAATGATATAATTGGCTCTGGAATATCGTGAAGGAACTTCAAATGAAGCTACATTTGTTGAAACATGCCTTCACATCTTGTGTCTGATGTCTTTGTGCTTTTGTCGAGCCGAAAATATGACATATGGTTGTGTTATTATGCTTCAGCCTGAACCTTAATCCAACATGTGCCTTCTGGTTATTTTGTTATTTGCTTTTCCTCTTTCAAGGGCCGCCTTTCTAAAAATACAATCAGCTGAGGTAGCTGTTGAATACCCAGACTTGAGATATGACTGTAGGTATGTGGGTGCGTGTTACACAACCCTGAGGAAACATAATGGCTACTCAAAGGTCAGATGAAAAAAAGGCCAGATATATCTGCAGCACGCTCCGCTGTCCTTTAAAGAAAGGCCACAAACCAGATTGAGAGCGAGAGAGGCTGAGGAAAGAGAGAGCGGAGCAGTTCTTATGCACAGATTAGTGAGAGGAGTTTGTGGAATAATGAACAGTCTCCCCTTAGGACCATCACCTGCTCCACGTCGCATTCGTATGCATGCGAGGCAGCGGCGCGCGGCAGAAAACACATCCTGCCATTGACAATCCAATCAAATAAGTGCAGAGAGGACAACCTTTTCGGTCCTTTCAAACAAATGAAAAGCAGCGTATGTAACACTTTAGCTTGTCGACTCAAGGTCACCTTTCACTAGAGCGTTCCTGTCTCACTGTGGGACATGTAGGCTCGCCGTCTGTATCAACGTTATTGATAATGGTCTGGCGGACCTGCATGTGTTGTGCCCGGACACCTGCCTCTCGAATAAAGATACAGCTAGTTCCTTTCAGACGCAACAACAGCTTCTGGATCTTTCCAATGACCTGACCTAACACTGAGGATCTTTTCTACCCCCCCCCCCAAATAGTGATATGGTAGTCACCAAGTTAATTGCTGCGATCTGTGAGCATGACAGCGTTGCTAAGAAGAAGTCTGGCAGTGTGAGCGTTTTGCTCCAGCCATCCATACGGGTTAGCAAGCTTGAAACATTGAATTGATAAGTTGATTGCAGTTCTAACAGCGGACACAAGTTCTACAGAATTTGTGCAAGATCACAATTGTCTCAGAGCAACATGTGTTTCAGCTTAAGGAGTGACTGTGATCACTATCCGATGATTTTCGACTGAATGCGTCCGTGGTTGCTCGTAGTAACCGACGTAAATGGTTGGCATAGATAATAAACACAGAAGATAATGAATCTAAAATGGATTGAAGGCTTTTAGGAGGACACCTACGTGTTCTGTTGGTGGTCTTAACGGCTGCCGTCACTATGGGCAACCGTGATGAATGAATAATGATGCATCATATTTTAATTGTTATTTTAATTTGTTAGTCAAATCTCAATCTGCTGCATAACCAGTAACATTTCTCTGTCAGATACATGTATTACTACAATGTTTTCCTTTGAAGTAGAAGTACACGATAAGTAGTATAGTTGAGGTTTCTACATGACTGGTTTGTAATGTTGTTATGTGATGTGATGTTATTTCAAGGTACAATGGTTTAGAATAATAAAAAAATCTATAGTAATATAGTAATAAATCTATAGCTGTTTGAGGCCCTTGTAGTCGGGGGCCCCAGGCCCAAGGGGCCTACCTTATGGTAACGTCTGCCCCTGGTGTTTTTTCCCATGAACCAGAGTGTAGTTCACCATTGTTTCTGACTGCGAGTAGTAGCGGCCTTTTACTGTGACACATCTGTGTCATAGCACTGCACTAGTCTTCGATTTATTTTGTTAAAGCCATCTTTGGTTTGAGGCACTTATTGCTGTTGTATTGCCCTCCCAGATCCCAGTGATCAGATTGAATAACAAACTACGAGCAACGTGATATGGGTCTGACATGATTGCCCTCCCGGCCCCATACAGTCATGCTATGCAGACATTGGCCTTTAACGTCTGCCCCTGGTGTTTTTTCCCATGAACCAGAGTGTAGTTCACCATTGTTTCTGACTGCGAGTAGTAGCGGCCTTTTACTGTGACACATCTGTGTCATAGCACTGCACTAGTCTTCGATTTATTTTGTTAAAGCCATCTTTGGTTTGAGGCACTTATTGCTGTTGTATTGCCCTCCCAGATCCCAGTGATCAGATTGAATAACAAACTACGAGCAACGTGATATGGGTCTGACATGATTGCCCTCCCGGCCCCATACAGTCATGCTATGCAGACATTGGCCTTTATCTCTGCACCCATTTGTCCCAGAGTTTGGTTTTATTTCATTACCTCTGTAGATACTGTGAAAGTTCCAGACCTCTTCCTTCCATACACAATGAAGGAGACTGTTTTCTTATATAAGTTGATGCATTTTGACTCTTGAATTCTTTCAATTATTATTTCTTTAATCTCTGACTGCTTCGACCATTTCTGTGCCTCAAGTGCCTCATAGGACCGTCAGACAGATTGAATAATTACTTTTTTTTTTCCATCATCACCTTTCGAGATTTCTTCTTTTATTAAAATAAAAACTGTTTTGGTTCTTGGAGAGCCACAGTGAAGGCAATTTTTTGGAGATCTTTTATTTTTATCGTGTTCCAGCTGATGCAGCTGGTTTGGATTCTGTCTGGTACTGGGTTCAATCATATGGCAACCAGCAGGCTGAGAGATAGGTGATGCACTTCTGTGGACGTGGCGTTGATCTTTTTTTTCTTTTTTTCTGTGTAGAGACTTCAGTTATTCTTTTAAGAGTGTTTGCCTGTGGAGTTTTAGTTCTCCAAACATTTAGTGAAAGCAAAGCTGCCATTGAAATAGAAATAATTTTGATGGCTGAGTGCAAAAGAGGGTGAAGGCAAAGAGCAGCTTGCTATATAATTTAGATTTCCAAACAAAGAGTGTAGAAAAACATCCTTTGCAGGTTTGTGAAGGGATATTTTGAAGCCTGGAGTTTAGATTTGTAGCTCACCGCTGTCTTTGTCAGTTATTGTAGCCGCAAAATTCCAATGTGGTCAAAGAGGGAGGAATCCAGAGGAGGGATAAGGACCACGGCCGATTCCGCCAGTCATCTGTCAATCAAAGCATATCCCCATTTGATGTCACATATTTTCTTTCTACATTCTTAATACTGCTAGCATGAGATAACCTTATCAAAAACAGCCCACTATACCAGAAATGTGTTTTAACAAATTACATGGATAGAAGGTGTTCTGGAAGGACGAAGAGTAGATTTCCCGCAATTACAAGATCTTTGCAGTGATCATGCTCTGAATGATGACTTTCAATTTATTTATTTATTTTAGTTATAGGGGTACCAATGATTTAAAAACATTTATTATTTAATTTTCCTTTTTTACATTTCAGGGTATATATTTTAGCTAAGGTGTTTCTTAATTCATTTTAAACTTGCAAACCTGGACTCCACATTCCAGGTTGCTTGATACCATAAAATAAATACGTTTAAAGATGTGACCAACCATCACTTGAAGCTGCACGTAAATGGGCCCTGAATTAATAATAATAATAATAATAATAATAATCCATCTGTCAACAGTACAAGCTGTCTGTTTTAAACTCCTGTACTGATATATCTTGCTCGCTGTCACTTTTTTAAACGTGTGTTATTCCCCAGCTGAAGCGCAGGAATGTGTGTGCGTGGGTCGATGCGACACTTTCTAGCCGGCGATACGTCTCAGTCACTGCAAAGCCAAGGCCACTTCACTCAGCCTCATCTCCTCTGTTGAAGGTGTCTCTTTCAGCTTATCAGCTCCCAGGCGAAGCGGCCGTCTCCATGGTTTCCAAACCCAATTAAAGAGGCTGTTCCAATTAGAGAGCGGAGCAAGCTCGGGTGTGATAGGTAAGAGCATGAAGACCCTGGCCTCTGCCGGTCGACTGGCAACCCCCTTCCTGTCCCTAAACTGTCAGAGTGCTGTACTTTCGTCTCTTAAATCATCGCAGTCTAGACAGTCATTTAAACAGCAGAGGCTGCTGGATGAGCTCAACATTGGTCTGCCCACATGTTGGCGATACCGGCTGCGTCAGCTTATGTGATGAATGGTTTTATGGGTGTTTTATTGTGGCGGTGATGGCATCATAATGTACATGGATTCATTCACTAACACCCGGGCTGAAATCCATATGCAATCAAACAACAAATCCTCGCAGAATCTCCCATCAACATGTGTGAGCTAATGAAAGCAGAGCCGTGTGTTCCACCTCTCTCCTCACTCAGCGTTACGTATCGAGGCAGACCGCTGCCAGTGTTTGCCTTCCTGAGGCCAAAGCTGTGACAGAGAACAAACACAGATAACACATCCTCTGTGTTCCGTCAAAAAAAACAACCCAATCTAACGGTTGACTTTGCCCCTGCCAATCCACACACACGCTACCGAAGAAGAGAAAGGCCCGTCGTACTGTAGATCGCACCATCTTGTTTGTGCGATGACACAAAGTGCTCTGCAGGGCGAGGAAGATAAAGATAAAGTGTCAGGCTGCTAACTGCTCCACATTATTACTGTGTGTTGCCATTAGCTAGCTTGCTTTGGAGCAGAGCGGTGGTGTCGCATTTATAATCACTAGAATAACATATTGGTGTGCTCTGGCATCTCAGAGGCATTAAGCACTGACACAACATTAGCCGCACATTTGTCAATAGCGGCGATGAATGATAGCAGCGATCTGATGTCAGAGTCTGACTTGGCTTTCATAAGGGAGCCGAACAATGTAACGTCCTCAGCTGTACATTTCCCTTTACCATGAAATGCATGTAATGGATGTCAGCGACTTTAAACAGTAAATAAAATGTATTTAAATAAAATATTATCATCATTATTTCCCCAGCTGGTGGCTCCCTACGTGACTGCCTTGCTCTCATATGCCCTAAAAACGTCCCTGCTGTCCAATCTCCAGGGTACTAAGGTGCTAACGGATACAAAGCTGGCTTTTAGCTGTGTAGTCTAGGCCTGCGTTTCCAAGTCGTGCAGCCGCTTCAAAAATGTCTCGAGTCGGCCAAAACAGCTGATGAGCAACCAGGCGATCCAATGTAAAAAACGTTGAAAAATGGATTAAATGCAGATCTCAAGCTCTTGCTGTTGCTTTGCTGGAGGAGGGGAAAATGATATATTTCATCATAGTAAAAAAACGTTAATATCAACCTTTTGTTTGCCTTTGTCTGTCCTTACCACATCTACAGGCATCAAAACAGGAAGTCAGTGGTAAAGTAGTACCACTGCCTGCCCCTTGCTAGATTTCATTGGCAGCCTGGACCAAGCATGACAGTGACAAGCGGTGCGACTCCGCACCTGGCACTAAAAAGTTTATAATAATTAAATGTTTTATGCTCTTCTAAAAACTGAAAGAAAACCACACCGCTTGGTGCAATGGAAGAGCGGAGGCCAGGCGCGCTGTAACATTACAACAGTACTACTTTATTACCACAACATCTGAAAATGGGGGGGACAAAAAGTCTCATTGGTCCCCTATTCGGGCACAAATAGTTGTGGCCATGAACAGGTCTTTGACAGGACATGACCAACTACACACCCATCTACCACCCTGACATCCACTCCCTTACTCTCAGTCCCGCTACATAATTGACACACACTACTTCCTGCATGTGCAATGAACGTTGGCAAAATATTCCAAAATGGACATGGTTCCAAGGATACTGTACTTGTACCATTGACTTTGAAGTCATTGCACTAATTGGCTTTTTGAGTTTTTCGGTCAGTGAAAGGTTAACTCAAATTAAGGGTGAAATTTGTATCCATTTCCTGATAGGTTAAGATGATTTGCAATCAGATTACAAAAGCCTCAGCTTCATTAATGTGCCGCATTTAGACTTATTTAAAGTTTCCTGTAAACTTCTGATGTGTTGCCACTGATTTTGGTTGTCTCCTGTACAACTTGCATTATGTCTGTATCGGTTTGTGTTTTCTGCATTTGGATGAGTTTTCTGCACACAACGTTTTTTTTTTTTTTATACTGTAACTGTGTCTGTGTTGTGAAACTGATGAAGCTGTTATCTTCATTTGCTTTTGTTTTGCAATGCATTGAGCTGTAAAGGCTGCCATAAATATTGCTGTGAGGGGAAACAACACTATTAGAGCCCACAGAGGTATGTTCATGTCAGTTTAAGAACGTGGGAGTGAACACAATTTCATAACGACTAATGATTTTTTTTATCTGACAATCTTATTAACATATTCAGCCTTTCGTCCATGAAAAAAATATATGTAATGAGCATCTTGGGAACATAACATTCAAACACAATCGTGTTTCTTTTATAATTTTATGTGCATTTTAAAGTATCACACTAGAAAAGTCGTATGGAAACAAAAAAATGTATCAAACATACGTTTTTACACTCGCTTGAGGATTTTTATTGGCTTCGTTGAAAACAGTTGATGCACTAAATAGAATATGGAAACACATAGCGAACATGTAACTTCATTTTCTGAATACCGCTCTCCATTTCTCTATTGTATATGGGTTAGATGGCCAAGCCAACTTGTTTTATTCTCCGGTTCGAAAGCTCTACTTCTTTGCCCCGTTTTACCAGGGAATTAAAGCCGAGTGTACCTTTATAACACATACTTCTGACCAAACTATGCCTTAGTTGAGTTAATTTGCTCCTTTATCTGAGCCTTATTCACATTTTCCTATGGTAAGGGGTGAAGCTTGAACCCAGGTGCACCACTCAAAAACCGACTGGTTGAGAGGTTGAGATCAAAGTTCACTTTTATATGAATCAAAAGGCAGGCAGGAGTTAAAACCAGGTTGTCTTTCAAAAAAGGCAAACTTTTCCCGTCCAAATTGGGGTTAGGCATGGAATCATCAATCCGTGGATCAGGGCATGGCTAGAAACCAAGGACGGATCCAAAGTAGGGCAGGGAATGAGTGGAGATGGGCCAGTGTATCTATCACTAGCCTGATTAAGGAATTAGGAAGCAGGTGAGTAAGTGGGTGGGGAAGGTCCGGCAATGGAAAAAAGTGTGAAAGTGGTACTGCAGGGCAGGAGGGAGTGGCTGGCTCTGCAACGACAGGTAGAGTTAGCGTACGGCAGAGTAAACAGAGCAGAGCACAGACTGAATGTTAGGAGTTGGCTTGTGTCGTGACACAAGCATTTTTATATTTCACTGTGTCACTGTTTTAGCTTTTGGCCTTACCTGTTTCGATGAAAATGTCGCCGCGTGGATCACACTGCCAGACCAAAGCTAACGGAGGCACTACTGGACCCTCCGAGCAGACAGAGCTCCAGTCTGCAGAGCACATGCGATACCTCAGCCTGGATGGCAGGTGCCATGGGATGGCAGAGTTTAGTTATGGAATAGAATGGGGTGATTTATCTCAATAATGACTCCTTTTTTGTGTGACAAGGCAATTTCACTGCCCGGAGGTGTTTTTTTTTTTCTCTCTCTCACTCTCTCTCTCTCTCTCTCCTCCGCGGGCTGAAGGTTGTTTTCAAAGGGAAGCAGTGCTGATGGAATGGGCTGAGATCAGACCGGGGGACGGGGGAGGAGGCTTTCGTAAACACACACATGAGCAATCCTTAAGTTTGGCTGTGTCAGCTGAAGAGGTGGCAATAAAGAGAGGGGATGAAGCCGAGCCGCTGGAGAGAGAGACACTGGTTTTGAGTTCATCTTTCTTTGCTTTCCTGAAGAGGTTGCCGTCGAGGGTTGAGCCTCAAAACAGGCTACCTTTTGATTCTCTCCCTTCCCTTTGATCCCGTCACACAAATCTGCCATGTGGCTGTGTATCTGTATCTGTTGTACGCACATCAAAAAGCTTTCAATCAAACCGGTAGTAACTTGGTCCTCTTTGTAGTATCTGCAAAACATCCTTTCACTTTAATGTCAAATTACAAGCAGGCATGTGGCGTATATATAACATGGCTTTAGAATCAATGTCAAAGAGAAATGCTGAGAGGTGTTTCAGGCAGAATCTGCCACATCTGTAAGATGCTGCTGTTATTTATATGTACATGGCACATGCTACTTTTGGAGTACACTTAAGAAAATGTTGTATTGCAGACTGAGAAACGAGCAATGAAAGGACAACAAAATGCAAATAATTGCCGTTGGTTAGTTGAATAACAGCAGTAGACGTGAGCAAACATGAGTAACACAATGTGAAGCTGAATGTTGAAAATAAATAATTGTAGGGAGTATTTTCACACTGAATTTACCAGAAAACACCAACAATTAAGAATAGGTGCTAGACATAGTTAAGATTTCATCCACTTGTTTTATGCACAAATTGAAAATGCACATGAAAAGGAGTGGAAATTATGAAAATCCCAGAGAAATCTCTTTTTACGCTTGACTCTACTGACGAAATCAGGTTCTGTGTGAAGCGATTGAGAGACTGTAAACATTAATCCATGAACCAAACATAAATGCCGTCATTCCCAACATGCTCTGCTTCAACTTGTTTTTTACCAGTTGAAGCTTGACTGGCAATTATTTAATTATGACATCTTGTTGCACCAGTTTCTTCTGCCATGGTTTTAACAGCATCTGGACGAACCAACTACTAAAAATCGCATTTCCCTCTGCTAATTTTCTCTAAATTCCCCTTAGATTTGTGCCACTACAGGATGGAAACATGGCTAATGTTTGAGAATGTATTCAATGTTTACCTATAGTGAGGGAAAATATGTGTCAGCATTGATTTATACATTCAATCAAAATCTTGCAACCAAATTCAACCAAAGCATAATTTGTAAAAGGTTTGTCATTTGAAGCAATTACTTTTTCAATAGTTAATAAACCATGTACTTACATTTTATAGATCAGTTGGAAACCATACACAAGTTTTGGGTTTACGTGTTGGGAAAATCCATTTGGTTGGTGTTAATCTTTTCAATTTGGTAATAATTTGTTATAAATGTTGGTAACTCATTAATAAATTATCCTAGGTTTCACACTTTTTAATAAGCCACAAACTCTGCAGTTATGTTAGTAAGTCACCACAGGCTCAGGACGTTTTCACTTTTTCTAAGAAGCCATCATATCCACATTTATATCCTCCATGTGAGTTAGGTCCTTAATGAAGGGCTGTACAATACCTGTCAAGCCTGCAGTTGTAAATGTTAACAAGGGGTCAACGAATGGATTTCGGTCCACAATTTCTGGGGCATTGGTCAAGTAGGTAAGTGGCCTAATGGTCTACTAGTCTATCTGATGAGTAAAAGCAGCCATCTGAAGTCATTGTGACGCTGAAGGAGGATAAAAACCAGCCCGAGGGATTTTTCGTGAAGTTATTACAATTGAATGTCCGAAACACACTTCATGGCAATCCATCCAAAAACTGTCAAGAAATTTCACCCTGAACTACACATGTGACTCTCACTGAGGCCCAAAGTCATTACTTCATCTTCTAGGAACCGTGAATGCCCGTACATATGTTGTGCCGATCCAACCCTTAATAGTTTATAACTAATATGTAAATCATTAGTAAATAGTGCATTAACCATTTATTAACTCAATTAAGTTTAACTTAATGTCCCCTTTATAAATATGCCCCTAAGTTTCTGAATGATATTTTCTGTCCAACTATTTTTCTGACTGAATATTTTGTGTTTTATTACAGCTGATTTCTCAATACAAATGTTTGTGCTATCAGACAAGTGCATGAATATAAAAAGTAATTGTGGGTTTTTAAGTGCAGCCCTGTCAGTTCTCCGGGTTTATTCAGCTTGTTTGAAGAGTTGTGGCAGCGATGCTTTCTACTGATTGGCAGTTTCTGCTATATTGACATAATATGAGAACTTCTAGGCTATTTCTGTTTCTCCACAGCACTATTACAGAGTTGTCCGACCGGCCCCGAGGCTACAGATTCACATTAGGTTTAAATGAGAACCATTACGGCACACTGTGGAATATAGAATAATTCCAACAGACATTCGTCTGGCTTGGTAAATGAATCATATCTAACACATTTATATATCCATTAACCTGATCGAGTCAGTCAATTGAATTGTGCGTGTGTGTGTGTGTGTGTGTGCGTGAGATAATTAAGCAGGGAGCTTCCATCAGATTCAGGACTTCTTGGATATCAGAATGAGGAGATTGGTCAAAAGGAGCTTAGCTGATTAGTGTCAGTCCTGTCTTAAAGAAACGTTGCAGCGTAAATGGTCATGCCTCACTGACTTCGGGTCATCCTTGTTTTTAAAATGTCATTATATATGAGCAGTCAGTGTAGGTAAGCACTCGTGCTTTAGGCGTGTGCGGACATGCATTGATACATGTTATACACACATTAGGGATACACTGATATGAGTCTGCCATGTCTTTTTATTAAATGTCACATATTGTCCATCAGTGTCCACTCTCATTTAAAGGCAGCAATATATCCCAGGCTCCCCCGTGCTATGGAAACGTGTATGGTGCTTTACTCTGTTTTATTTAAAGGACCCAACTGGTAATCTGCCTGTTCAGGTTGATTTTCTACCTTCCAAGAAGCTATTAGTTTAAGTTCATTTGAATATGCTTTGTAATGTGGCTTGGCAATAAATATAGATGTGGAGTAAACATTGGATGGAGAATACCACTAAAATGAATTTGCAGGTAGGGGCATAGGTGCAGATGAGCAGCTCTATCAAGTGTGTAAAATTCTCAGCTGGTCACGCCTTACCTTCAGTCTACGCACATATACAGAGAAAGATAAATGTAAGCACTGTTGGAAAATAGCTGCGGCTTTGAGATGACACAACCAATTACACCATAGAAATCAAATTTGAGAGAAATATAATACTGCCACAATTACATTTTTTATCAGCATAATGAGGAAACTTTATAATGAATGTATCTCCAAAGTTGTTCAGACTGAATGGATCGGAAAAAAAAAAAAAATTCACTGGCAACATCTTTTGTTTGTGACCCAACAATATTTGCTAGTCATACATCATACATCATGTGTTTTTCATACATCATGTGATTTTTTTTTACTTCTGATAAGATCCGCAGAGTAAAGGGTTAATTTGGCCATAAAGCTGAAAAATTGAAGTCAGATGTTTTTAATTCTTCAAATCTCTTGTGAAAACGTATCTTTACTCATGTGGACGAACTGTTTTGGTGCTTTAAATTGGTTTACCAAAATCTTAGGTTCACTACAGTGGTGGAATCTATGGATGAAATAGTAGATAAATGTATAATAAATGTCAAGAACCAAATTTTGTAATATTGTTTTTTGAGTAGAATTGATGTCTGTCACTCTACTTCCACCAGCTGTTAGAGGGACTGAGATCAAATGGGACTGAGTCATTACTTGATAATACAGATCAAGCTTCATGGGATGTGTGCAAATGTGTAATTAATATTACAACAGTTTTTGTTGTCAAACTAAATATTTAACTATATTGCTGAAAGTACGTCGCTAACTGTAAACTTTCTCTCTTCTCCACTTTCTCTCTTCTCCACTTTCTCTCTTCTCTCTTCTCTCTCGCATGCCGACTGAAATGAAAACTGCAGTGTTTCTGTAGCTTAAGGTGGTGGGTAGGTCCTTAGTGATTTACTGAGTGTCCATTGGTTAGTTTCATACAAAATGTTGACGGACACATAAGTCCACAAATGACGGTGAGAGGCGGAGCTCGACACACACGTATCACTCGACACGTCCAAGCTCCTGGCGTGCTGTGTGAGTCACGTACGATCACACGGAAGTGGAGAGTATACGGTTCCAAAAACATCGTAATCATATTTCTGTGCCGTATTATCGCGGAGCAATTAATGTAAACAGTAAGTAAACACCGCGAGAACGCGCTGGCGCGTGCGTCGACTCCAGAGGCCAAGCAACTGCGCAAGGAGTTACGTCTTCTGTTCCTTCATGGCTGGGTTGCACTGCTCTGGATTGCCGGTTACGGGATTGGCCGCCGCAGCATGACTTCAGGTTGCAATTCTAAAAACAGTTATTTGTGTTTTAACCTTTTGCCAAAGGCTGCTCCGTATTTTGCTTCTTTTTTTTTGTTTTCGCCGTCCCCTGCAGGTTAAGTGCTCTACCTACATTTAAATGAATGGGAGGAAGTAGTGAGTGGTTTCTGTCTTCGAACTTTCACAGTGCGTTTTCAGTCCGGAAAGTTAATTGTAACATTTTGGTCGCCTAAAAATGTCTTATTCAGCCTTCAGTTGTACTTGGCTCCACCCTCTCTTGTCACTTCTGGTTCCAATAAAACAAGATGGCAGCAGCCAGGTTGACCAACACAAGGCTTCAAAATGGCAATCCACAAACCAATGGGTGACATCACAGTGACTAAATCCACTTCTTATACACAGCCTATGGTCACCACCATATAACATCTAAAACGTCCCAAATATGAAATTAGATCATGGAAGGCAGACGAATACTGTTCAAATATATAATATTTATCTATCTCCAGCTTCTGCTGAAGATAATGTGTCATGATCAAAAGCTTGAAAACGGCTACTAAATGGATCTTGTGGTTTGATTGTTTATTCAGCAATAGTTTCAAATGTTAGGGATATCTAATGCTCTTGTATGTTTAGAATTTACTTATTTTGATAATTGCAAGAGATGTGAAACAGAGCACATAGTTTATTTTTACACTGTTCAGAGGTCCACTGCAAAAATGGAGACTCTTATGTACTGGTGTATTCAAATAGATCTAATACAATTCATCATTACTGTGGCGAGTGACAATTGTGTCATGGAATTAATGGATTTCACATCACCCCGCTCTATTTTAAATTCTGACTTGAAGCACAATGACATTTCCTTGAAATTGGTAATCCATCACACTGAACATTTACACGTTTGCATTTATTATTGTAGCAGTTATGTGTTTTGAGAAGACACTGTTTTGACAACTTTGTATGAATCTGCAATTTTAGCTGGTACTGGCTGCATAGCACTACTTTGCTGGTCCATAATTGTGTACTCATCATATAAAAAAATGACAGGGAAAGGATTCGAAGAAAAAAACACTTCAGATAATATAAAAAAGTGGAAGAGGTCGTTAGTGAAGTACATAAAAAGCAGTTAATTCCTAAAATCTTTCACCTGAGAGAATTGCAAAAGTATGAACTCCTAATTGGATAAACCTGACACAACAATGACCTCATCCATTTTGTATATGGAAGTATAATTTCAAGGATTTCATTACAACTCAAATAAATCAGAGGTAGTTATCAACTGTGCCAACTGTTCTTTTTTTTCCACTGTAATTACAACATAACGTCTCAGACCTCTGCGGGAACCCCCCAAAAAAGAAATAAAAATGTTTTCAAGATATTTCCTGTCTTGGAATTTATCAGGACACTGTTGCACCTGCAAGTAGATTTTCATAATGTAATGAAATGCATCGAACCCAACGGCTTCCAGTAAGGATGCTAATAATCTAAATCGTACAGTATGCTTGAGAGAATTGGCGTCAATAATGTAAAGCATTATGCAATTAATAAGTAAAGAAAACATGCAGTATACCTAAAGGTTGAGCATACAAACAAATAATATTATAACTGTATTACAATCAATGTATGATAACATTATGGAACAGAAATGCCCCGTGATTCTGATGATGCTCATTCAGATGTGGTCAGTTATTTATATGCTTGTGTACTGTTTACCTGTCATACCTGACCTGCTGGGGTGGTTTCCTCACAGTTTCTTGATCGTTTTCATGTATCAATGTGTTATTGCCATGCCAATCAAAGAGTGGAGTTCTTTGTATTGACCAATGACATTGCCATTACTTAAAGGTGACTTATTATGCAAAATACAAATTTCCCCCGATTTGCGTGTGTCCGTGGTGAACTAAGTGGCATTATATTCTGTTTGTGTTCTTTATTCCTTCAATCATGCAAATGTTTATCTCATGAGTGGGTAAGGGACCAGCGTGTCCAGCTAATCTCGCATCCTGCTGTAGCAAACTGCATAATATTTTGAGTGCCCAGTTATGGCTGCAAGCTCAAGGTGGTTGTGTGACTGTATATTGTCTGTTTTATACTGCTATTGACTGCCTGCTGACTCCTCACTCACTACACTTAACCAGCCCCCGGCTGGTAGGGGGCCACTAGTGGTAACACAACTGAGTGTATATATAGATATATATCTATAGATATATATATCTCTGAATCCCCTTGTGCTATTCTGCGCTCACAGTGGGGTGTGTGTGGGGGTGGGGGTGGGGGGGGTCTTTGCCCCACCTGGATTTGTTCCACCTGTATGAAATCACCCTGCTCCAGTCCCCTCTGTATTCAGCAAAGACTCTATATAAGAAGTTGACATAGTCATTGTGACGCCACCCATTAGTTTGTGGATAGCGGTTTTGAAGCTTCGGGTTCAGTATTTTTGTCTGTCGCCATCTTGTGTATTTGGCAACTAGTGAAGGGAAGTGACCATATTTGGACTGCGGATGAATGACGTAGAGACACCATATATAGCTCTGGTAGTGACCTGTCGATAACAAGGTAGCCACGCCCTAAAGTATACCCTGGTTTATCATCTATTTTACTCTAAATGGGACCATAATTCACGAAATAAACATCATGCTGTATCGCCTCCTTATGGCCATCAGAAAGAATGCTTCACTTTTCAGATTGGAGGTTGCCAACTGGAAATCTAGTGAATGAGCTTCCTCTGTTTCAATCTCCTAGTGTGAAGAAGGCCAGCCTGTTTCCTGTTAGTCCCCCAGTGTTTTAGTGTTCCTGGTTTGCTCTTGGATTTGCCTCCGTAGCTTGCCTATTTTTGGACTGCATTCTGTAAGTTTATTTTTCGTCATTAAATCATTGAACAGCACCTGCTGCCTCCTCATCAGTGTTTTCTACCTTTGGGTCCAAACTTGCTCTTCCAGAGTTTTGACACCTGGTGTGTCTAAAGACCCCCAAAGTGTGAGAGAAGACCATCCTCCCTCTTTTTCTCCTGCTCCATGTATCAGAAAATGTCACAGCGAGATAGTCACACATGCAGCTCCACTTGATGTCCTCTGTGGTTTGCTGTGCCATAGAATCACCTCCAAAATGAGCTGCTTCACAATAACAGGTCCAGAAGATTGACAAAAACAAACTACATGATCTGTTGATGGCTGCGAGAACCAACAGAAAAGTCTTCATATACTCCCATCATCTGATGGTGTGAAGCACTGGATTAACTGTATTTTGGACTGGAAATGTTTGCTAAAATGATAATTGAAAAGACACATCTCGTGAGAATCGGTAGTTAAGTTATTAAGCTAGGATTACCAAGTGGAATACAAACTCGACTGCACTAAAGTTCCGACTGGCGAATGTTTTAAAGAGACAATCAGCTTATGTATTTGAATGACATTCTTTAACACGGAAGTTGACCAGGCATGTTGTCTCTCAACCGATTGAACCCAGTGTTTCTGCTAACGTTCTGCCGTGGCCGGAGAAATGCTCATTCCTGGTTGTACGTTCTATGAGTACAAGAACTGCTAGGAGAGGAAGAGGTATGCTGCCGAAAGATTGGACCTCTGACCAGAATATCATAGTTTATGAAAAATGCAGCGCAGCGAAGATACCGACATTTCATACAGCAGACTTATACATCACAGATCTGCTGATGCCCATTCATATGACTCAGCCATTGTGTTTGTCGCCGTTAGTAGAGAATCCTACCCTTCACAGACAAACCACAGAACTGTACAGTGACATTAAGCTTCATGATTAAATACACTTTTTGTCTCACGTCTACACTCCAGTCCATAGAGCTGTTTTAAAAGCTTTCCCACATAATCAAGACCAATTTTAAAAGCTTTCCCACATAATCAACACCAATGGAAACCGCTCATATTTGGATTTGTTTTGACGAGAACATGGTTGTTGGGGTCTGGCAGGAGCGTGTTTGGTTATCAGCAAGTATGAAAACTAAACTATTGACATTAATAACATTATTAATATCAATACGATTATTAACATATATTAATAATAACGGGGCACCACCCTGAGATCAGGGACCAATAACCAAACTATAAATTAAGTCTCAAAATGGTTGTTCAGTCTGAATGTGGAATAGTACTTTGACTATTGACATTCTGAGTGAACAGTGAAGGTTTGAATTTGAACACTGGCCACGATATCCAGCTATTATCACAATACACATGTGCAAAGTAATCACAGAAAACTGCTCTTTAAAGTATAACATAGTTTATTTACTTCAAACAATACTGATTCTATATACCAAATCTCCCACGTAGGTGAGTCTGATGGGGGGTTTTGGTGTGGTTTAGTTCAAATCCGGCCGTTGAAACGCCCGGTTGGCCCCATTCCTTTGTTTGAGCCACACGGTGAAGTCCCAACATGGTTGGATGTAAAAGTAGTGAATAACGGCAACAGAAACGGTTCCTTCTTTCTAGAAATATTGAAGTCAACCTTCAAAAAAAATACAAATCAGTCCAACACACACACACACACACAGCCACAGCCACAGGTGGGCCCTTGCTTGTTTGTGATAAATGCTGCATTTGTGTCCAGGGTGTGGGCTTATTTCTGCTCAGTTGCCTGCTCTGGCTAAGCTAAGCCTTGTGTTGCTGATAATGGCAGCTGTGAAAAGAGTGGGGGACTGAATGAAAACCCGTGGGGGTGGGGAGTAGCTGTGGATCCAGTCCCTCTGCCCTGCCAGGCCTGTATGCACTATCATTTTGTGTCCTGCAGTGTCACACAGGGGTGCACACCACTCTGCCTCACTTCTGTTCTGTGTGCCAGCACAAGGGGCTTTTTTTTGTCTCTACATGCGAGTGCGGTCTCCGTCCTACAGTGGCATTTCATGTGCTGGAAAAATCTTTCACCTCCATGTTTATTTTGTGTGTGCTGTAAAATTGCTTTAACAGACATATATTTAAGGGGAGGAGAGGAGTTACCAGGTGAACTGCAGGATTCTTATATTTCAGAGTTGAAATAACGGCCTTTAACTCCTCTGAATCTACTATTTTCAGTATGGAGCCACTTTGGTTTGTATTGGTATTATAAATATTAGGAGTGTTATACAGGTGATGCTTTTGTTATTTAGGCAGTGTAAAATGGGAACGTTTTGAACATTTCTGGAACGTCATCTCTTGGGAAAACAAGGCTAGTCGCAAATGTCCTGAGGGTTCTATGACGCGAGATGTAACGAAAACTAGGAAGCCATAATACACCTCAAGCGTCTTTAGTGGTTTGTTAAAGCACTATGTAAGTACTTAGCATTGACAAAGTAGGTTTTACATCTACCTTTCAAGATGGCAACACTTCTAGCTGCTCTCCTACCTGATAATAATTGCATGAAAATCAGCATTTGGCCCAAAAAAAACTTCACAGAATATATTCACTTTAAATATGAGTGAAATTAATTTAATTGAATCTAAATTTGTAGTGTCATCTTATGGCTCATTAATAATGGATAATTCTAAAAATACATAAAAAAACAACAAATACCAGTTTCTCATGCACAAAGAAAGTTAAAGTTTGCTTTGCTTTCGACAGAAGACACATCGGTCTTCGTTTCTATGCCTATTGATTTTGTAAGAGTGTTTACATCATTCAATACAAATGAAATTACTTCCATGACAGTTTTCACACAAATTGATCGTTTTTTAATTCCAATCTGCCAGAATTTACTACTCCTCAAAAAAGCTTGTAGCAAGTAAAAGTATTCACGAAGAAACTCAGCTCAATGCGCCTCCAAAGGGAGTAACCAAGCTGAAGCCGTTCATTTTGCAATGGTTACTTTCCCTTCTGTGGCAGTGAATGCAACTCAACGACCCGCGGCCAACTGTGCTACTGTGAATTCAGCCTCACTAACTTTAGATGTTGAAGGCTGATGAACAGTAAAATAAATTCAACCACTATGAAAGGCAAGGCTTCCACTAAGCATCTGACTCACCCAAACACACCTGGGGAGCCATCCGTTACAAGTGTGGGGACGACGCTTCGACAGAGGGCTGGGATTCGGGGGACAGGGTTCTGATGACATCACCAGGGATGATGCCATCGAATGCATGAGTAATGGGACAGCAGCATACCTATTTATTTCTTTTTTTTTTTTAAATCACCCCTAATAACCCCGACTTTCACTTTCACAACCAGGGGGATTTATAATTCTACACAGAAGTGAAGGGCAAGTGTGTGTGTGTGTGTGTGTGTGTGTGTATGTGTGTGCATCCATGTGTGTGCATCTTGTAAGCAGATAGAGGCGGTGCGTGTCCACACTTCAGAGGCACAGTCACTAGGCTTGAATTTAAGCAGAGTGAAGATTGTTTATGGACTGCCAAAAGTAATTAATCTCCCTTCTCTCTAAAAATTAATCGGATTAAACATTCTCGTGGCCCAGTGAGTCCGTCTCCCTGTAATGGGCAGCCGCTGAATCTCTGGCCGCTCCTCGGTCCCGCTTCGTGCCCATAATGCCGTCCTATAGGCCGGATTCACTGGCTCCACCAGACAATTGGCTGCACAAAGACTCTGGAGTGTAATCACATTCTCCTGCTTGTCTGAATGCTTGTCTTTCACGGTGGGGGGAGAGCATTGGCCGCTTGACCAGTATCATATTCTGACCTTTGATAGAGATGCTGAAGCGCTGAGAGGGGTTTGTTGATTAGAGCTTCATCTGTGTGTCTGTGGCCGCGGGTGAAACACATGTTCACATGATGATTTGACCTTTCCAGCAGTATTCAGATGAGTATTCTGTATCCTCCTCGCCTCCCCTCTTCTCTCCTCGTCTCGTGTAAGTTGGTTAACATCCTAAAGAGGCTGACAACAAAATATTCACTGGTTACTTGAGCTCCTCTACTGTATGTGCTTGATGCCTCCAACGGTTTCATTCCCTTTCTTCTGACAGACCCACACACACATGTTTGATTGTGATATTATAACTAAAACAGTATATTAACCATGTCTAATTCTAAACTAGTCATGTTCAACCCTAAATTGAAGCCTATGTAGTAGGGCTGGGCGGTATGGCCAAAAATTCAAATTAAAAATATCACGGTATTTTGTAAGATTCTGGCGGTTTCACGGTATATCACGGTATTTTTCTTACGAGTAAACACATTCATTCATTGACGCCGAAAAGGACCGCCGGTCAACTGAACAGCTGTTCACCGCTCGTTCTTCACCGCTCGTTCTTCACCGCTCGTTCTTCACCGCTCGCGTGGCTGTCTTCCGTTCTGTCTCTTCCTGTTTTGTTTTTTTTGTTCGAATCTGAGGACCGTAATCGCATACACTCTTCGTATTCCAAAACATGCTTTCTGCTGAGGTGATAGAGTAAATTGCTAGTGTTGCCACCAGAGGCAATAACAGCGGCTCGACAAACTTTACAATAAATCGTTTTCTGATCTACGTCGGATTTGTCAAAACCAAAAATCTCCAAACAGCAGACACAGCTCCTCTTGGCCTCAAGTTGTATTGGTGCATCACTGGTCTCTCGTTGTTCCTCCTGCATTGCTCTTTTCTGTTTATTAATGTAGCGAGGGAGTTTCTTCTTGTTGTGATAGTGGGTGAGCTGTACCCGACATGCAGTTCGGCGGTGTCATTTTATAAATGTACAATTATTAGTGTTACAAATTGTTTATGTGTCACTAACTGTTGTGTCGTGGTGTTTTCCCCTGTTAAAGAGCGTTAGTTGTGGGTTATTAATTGTTGTTATAAAGTTATAACCATGACTCCATCGCAATACCCGTAAGACAAGTAGCTCCGACCGCTGCGCCCTCAGCGGTGAACAATATATTTTGCTGCCTGCCGAAGAGCGATAACAGTTGTTACGGCTATGCCACCGGTATGACGGTATATGAAAAACTCATACCGTATGGAAATTTGAAACTGGTATACCGTTTGAACCGGTATACCGCACAGCCCTACTCTGTAGCCACAGTTACATCACGTCTACAACATCGACTGTATATAAGAAGTGGATGTAGTCACAGAGACGTCACCCATTGGAAGGGACTACAGATTTGAAGACATTTTGTCTGTCGTCATTTTGGTTTTTGGCCATCGCCATCTTAGTTTTGGGCCTTAACCATCTTTTTTTTAACCAGAAGTGACGAGAGGGTGGAGCTACTTACAACCCAACACTGAATAAGACTAAAGTTCATGAACTGAAAAAACAAACTAAGAAAGGGTTAAAGTTCTACGATGATCAATCACCTTGTAGCCCCGCCCTAAAGCATACCCTGCTTTATGATCTATTTGACTCTAAATGGACCATAGTTTACTAAATAACCATCACACTGTATTGAAGAAAACTTGAGATCGAGACCATAAACTACAATCAGACTTATTTGACCAACCAGAGGAGTCGCCCCCTGATGGACATTAGAGAAAATGCAGGTTTAAGGCACTTCAGCATTGCCTTCACTTTTCATAACCAGAGGTTGCACCCCGATCAACACAGGATGCTTAGCATGAGCAGCATGTTAGCATGTTAGCAGAGCACCTCCATCTGTGTCAAAGATGATGGATTCAGGCACACCGTTTAAAGTCTTCTTATTTTGCCTTTATTTCAAAATAAGAGCACACTGTGTCATCCAGGGTTAACAAATGAAATCCTCAAACTGCTTTCAGTACATTACAACATGAAATACATGTATTATTTAGCTCAAGTGTTAGAGACATTGTTAGATAGAGATAGAGGATTTATTTTTTATTTTGGGGCCATGATGCAGTCGAAACAGTTAATTTTTCAGTCTATGACGGAAGATGTGTAAAGTTTCTCTTGTCCTGATGTCAATGGAGAGTCCTGCGTTGCACCATTGTGGAGCATGGACAGCAAACAGCCATGACTTTGTAGAGCGGGAGCTGAGCCCCCCTTCATACTGAGGGAGTAGCAAGTCAATTGGCAGTATCAGAGGTATTGATGAGGTGGGTGAGAAAAGACTGAAGTAGGTGAGAGGGGATAGGGTCTAGAGGGCAGGTAGTAGGGCGGTGGGAGGTCAGCAGGTGGCCGACTGTCCGGTCCATTCTCCTGAACACTATCTCAGGGAAAGCCTTGACAGAATTTTTTAGATTTGGCACAAACATCCACCTTGACTGACGGATGAACTGATTAGATTTTGGAGCTCCTAGTTCAGTGTTTGTGACCTCACAGTCCTACCATTATTGTGATATCTTGGGAATACGCATTGAGTGGATTTCTTCAAAAATGGAACAAACATCCACTTGCACTCAAGGTTGAACTGATTAGAATTCGGTGGTCAAAGATCACTGTGACCGTATGCTTATTATGACAATTTCACAAAAACGTCTAATAGGATAAAAGGTGATGAAGCGATGACATTTTGGACAGACATGGATGTGCATGATGACTGATTGGCAGAGGAACACAACTGCGAGGCGGTCAAATTCCTTTTTACTGTACATGTTTTTCTGTGACTGCACACAGACAGCTGTCGCTGATGGAACATAATTCCTATAATATTGGAGATTATGTTAATATTTTTGGAGTGAGCATAATTGTGGTGCAGCTGCAGAATGTAGTTGTAAAGTGAGTTTTTCAAATAGGCTAAAGTCTTAATGTGTTTTAACAGCATTTCATTGACTGCTGAAATAAAGCCACTGAATGCTGTTGAGTCAAGATCCATAATCTATAATTCCACCACTTTATCAGCCATTGAAAAAAAATGAGTATGGTAAATGATGAATTTATTGACAACACTGAATAAAACTTTGTGTTAACGTATTGACACTTTCCCCTTCTCTGACTCATGGTGTCGCAGTTTCACCGATGGTGGCTCTTTTTACTCCCCGTGCACGAGCTGTTGATTGAGCTGACACTGATCAGCTGTTCTGGAAACAAAGAGTTTCTCATCTTCCCATCAGGCTCAGAGTTTGTTAAACTGGCTCTCTGAAACAGGACCCGGGGCCTTCAATGCTAATGTGCTAGCAAACAATGACGTACTTGCAGACCCAGCAAACACTGAGCAACATTAGGAGCAACATTTGGAATTATGTATGTGTCCACCTCACAAGTGTTCACTTATTCTTCTTTTAGCTATTTTATGGTCTCCACCAACTCCTGAAGAAAAAAATAGGCCTCTTTAGCTGAAAGATCTTCCACGTTGTTCACCAGCTACCCACTTATTTTCTCTACCTGCTCTTCAGTGCAAACAGGAGGCCAATTTTAGTCTTGGGGCCCCAAAGTTTTGTTGAGTTGTTGTGAAGTTGCTTTCATGACGCGTGTAAGAGCCAAATTCAATTTGCAGTACAATATTTAGTTGCATTTACATGTTGAACTTTAATCAGATGTGTGTTTAACTTGAATGTTACAAAGATGTCATTATCATTTGTTATTGTACTAAATACATGCAAGTTACGGACTGACGTCACACGGACGACAGATATTTGCGGCGTTGGTAGTATCTGGAGCAGAGTGGAGCCGGACAGTTTTCCAACCATGTTATGTGGATTATTTTATGGAACTAATTGTGGATTAACCTGTGGACCTTTGAGTGTGTCGAGACAAACGGCGATACTTTTAGGAAGAAGGGAAGTTGTTGTCACCAACTTGTACGAAGAACATTGTATTAATAAAGCACGTTTCGCTTTGACTTACGAACGGAGTCAGTGTGAGCTATGTGCATAGGACCAGAAACACGTGTCAACTTAATGTTTACGCTCTGCTACGACCTTCGGACGCTACAACGTGTATACATATTTTACATATTTTACTTTGTTTGATTACTGGTTTTAAGCCCAAATAGATGTTTTTCCTAAACCTAACCTTATTGTTTTCCTGGTAGTGGCCCGTCGTTTTACACGTTACGTATCACAACCACGTAACGCCCTGCGTGGACCTCCATTACCAGTCCCTCTCTAGTAATGTCTCAAAAGACATTATACAAACATTGTGCAAAGTGGAAATAAAATGTGTTTTGTTGTTGAATTGAGTTATGTTTCCTTCCCTAGGTGCCTGTAGCTGACCACCAACCATCAGGCAGAATGTCGTATGGGTCCATTGATGGAGGCTCCTTTGGCAGTCGCAACCCATTTGGAGGTCCTACAAGACAGGGCTACCAGCCAGTAGGTAAGGACACATATGGAATGTCTTTATGCCCTTTACAATGTCCTACATGCAGCATTTAACAACAATACAAGGTTATCACTTTACATTTAAGACACAGGCATAATAACCTGAAACAAAAAAGACACCAAGATGATTTTCCTTTCCAACAGAATGCACTGTATCAGGTGGTAGAGTCCAATGTGTCCATGAGGGAGACTTATGTCATGGCAGTTTGGGGGCTTTGATTATTTCTGAAATTGCTCTCCTTCTGTGACAGAATGATTGGGATATGTTCTTTTTCACAAAACAAAACAAATCACCTTGGTTTATTTTGATACATTTGTTTTGAGTCTATGACGGAAGGAGCTACGGGCCAAAAATATAAATACAACAACTTATAAATATCGGGGGTATAAAAAGTTTAAAAAAGTAACAACTTCACAAGAAGACCTCTTAACTTCCTATCAGTGATTACTGTTACCGTTGGTAACCGTTCCTGTATAGAGTGTGCTAGTTTGACTACTTGCATTAGAATGAGACACAAACATCACACTGGGAAGTCCAAAGAGCTCAATGCAGATCTGAGAAGATGCATAATTTAGACAAGTAAGACATATATCAATGTAATGTCAGGTCCCAAGATCACAAGTGCACGCACTGTTTTGTCAGCACAGTGCACTGGGAACAGTGGTTTCTTTCACATGTGATCTCTTTTCAAAATAAACTTTTAACATAGATTTACTTAGTTTTTAGATTTACTTGGTCAGGTTTAGGAATAGATCGTGGTTTGGGTTAAAATAGCTGCGTTTGTAACATTGTGTTCCTTGAGTACGGATGTTACATAAAAAAACAGCTACGGTAAAAAAAATAATAACGTTGACTTGGTTTCACACGGAACATGAACAGCGATCTCCTGGGTAAAAGTCCCGTCTTTGTTTGAACCAACAACCTCCCCTCCACCCAGCCCTGTAAGGACTTTGTCGTTCCTTTACCTGCTCTGAGTGTCATAAGGACGTGGGCGTGGTTACATGGCCGGTAGTTTGAAGCCCGGTGCGCCCCATGAAGATTTTACGTGTTGGGAGTTAGAACGGGTTGCACTATGAGACACCTCTCACATCGGTCTTGACCCATTGTCATATACACATAAAACTGACTGACATGAGTAGGAATATGTTGACATTTTCTGAACCATAAAAACATTATTAATGCTTTTGTTGCTGGGAGCATATTGTAGGAAAACAAATCAGAGGCTGAGAGTAAATATGTTCTAGATACTTCATGTATTATTTTGGTGAATTGTATCAATTAATTGTGATCATTTTTTGGAGGCATCTCACAGGGCTGCAGTGACAGTATGTGCATTGAATCTATTTGCACTGTGTGGCATGCATATTTCACATTGATGAAGTATGGTTAAGCTAGAGATATAAAGCAAGATGGAGGGACAGTGAAGGTAAGACAAATTCGAAGATCAGTTAAGGAATAAAAGACGAAATGTTAGAGGAAACAAAACCGTCTCTATTGATCTTTTGCATGAGCTTCAGGTCATTAGGTGAGCGAGTGAATGCCAGCAGCATTCAAGTATATGTAATATCAGTCGCATGTCAACACTGTGTTTTTATTAAAGCTTGCATGATTTTCAGAAGTCACCCACTTACCTACGTACAAGCAAACAAAAATCAGAGTTAGGTGTCCCAGTCATCATAACACATCCATTATTCATAAAGAAATGAAAAAATCATGCAATCAACACTGTACATGAGTATAAATATACAAAATACACAGACTACGTGGAAAGAAAAGTACATACGTGCTGTGCAAAGCACTGTGACAGTTTTCTGTTTGTTCCTTGTCATGTTTATGAACTCTGCTTCTTACCATTCTATATAATTAGCCACAGTATGTGACTATGTGTGAGTTTGCTCTCGAGCAGAGGTCACAGGTTTTCATGAGGGTTAAACAGTGTGAAAAGCATTGAATTTGATCCTTAGAACTGCTTTCATTAGCCTAGTAATGGGGTATAAGCAAGACAGAGCCCCTGAGGCAAAACCTGTTCCCAGCCAGAGTGTGTGTGTGTGTGTGTGCGTGTGTGTGTGCGTGTGTGTGTGTGTGTGTGTGTGTGTGTGTGTGAGAGAGAGAGAGATTGACAGATGGGGAGAGACGCGTGCACATGAAGTTCGAGATGAATAGATGGCAAGGACAATGAACGAATGTTTCATGTTGTGGGCTGGACAAAGAGCCATTTGGACAACTCAAGAATATCAATGTGCATCAATGAGAAACAGGAATTCTGCCGTATCCTTGCATTCAAAAAGCCGTGACGTCATTAGCTGAGATGACACCCGCGGACCACCTCACTTCCAATCACTCAAAGGAATTCACCAAATGCATTCAAAACCATGTCTACTGATCAAATAGTCCAGTATTTCATCCATTTTAGAGCCAATTATTCAAAGCAAAAGAATGGGAGCGACATATCCTACCGTCCCTACATACATATAGAACAGGCCTATGCAAGTATCCTCCCTGAAATCCTCAGATGCTTTGTTCCCTTTTGTTCCCATGTCCAGATTCTTAGCCAGAGGTGATGGAGCCTTTGCAGTCAGATCTCCTCGACTCAGGAATGACCTGTCTGAGGAGATCAGAGCTGAGGACTCTGTTTGGTCTTTTGAATCACTTTTAAAAATGTCACAACCGGGCAAGATGCAGTCAGGAAACTTTACAGGTGTGTAGTTGAGATCAAACTGAAGGCCAAGTTTAAGGATTGGTGCGGTCTGAGCAAGGGCACCGAAAATAGGGGAGTAGGAAGTGGGGAAGCGGCCATGCACCCAGTTCATGAAAGGAGCAGAGGGAGTATATCTTGAGATGGTACATAAATGATTGTGCTCTGTGTAAAATAAACTGGTGAAGGCCGATCCCTTTGTGATCTGTTCTTTTAATTACATTTCCGTAACTGACAGGGATCAGACTTTGTGCAGAGAGAGTTGATCTGTGAGTTCTAGCCGACAGCTTTAGTGATTAGTGGTATTTACTATTAACTATTCATTACTTTTGAGTGGTCCATAAAAAGAAACTGCAGCTCTGAACTTTGTTTGGACGACCGCTGGTTCTAAGCTAATTTAGTCTCATGTCTGGTCACGTTGACAAGCCTTCACACTCCCCGGTGGAGAGACGCTGTCCGACATGATGAAGGGATTCATTCAGGGCTGACTCACGTCAACTACTCAGTCCAAACCACACGGTGACCTCTCTGGACTGACACAGGTACCGAGGTACCGAATGTCAGTCAGTTGGTCGGTCCACCACTTTGTTTCAGACTTGTTTCAGACAATATCTGCGGGATGGGTTGTCATGAAATTTCAGCTGAACTTGGTGATCGCCCCACTTCACCTCTGGCGGCGCCACGAGGTCGGCGTCTTTCAGCCTGTTCTCGTTCTCTTGCCCTGAGCGTCAAATACAGACACTTTGTCAGCCTCTGTCTGATACCGACGCACCGCAGGCCTTTAAGGAACTACAATGTAAACCCAGAACAAACGCTCTGGGAGTGTGATGTGTTATCTAGAGTCAGTACAACCCACCCAGGGCGGGCGGGTCAAACAAACACAGGACTTTCAACCAGCAGACCGGTGTTCAGGTGTGTTGTTTGTGTCTAAAGCTAAGCAAGTGATGTTTGAATTGAAAGCGTTAACCGTGTGTACTGCGACCGTGCGCTGGAAGACCCAGTGGGTTAGAAAGTGACGCCGAGGCGTCTGACAAACCGTCAGGTTGTGACAAGTTAGTGTGAGAATGTGTTGAATAATGGATGTATGGTCTAGAATGGGTATTCAACTCAAATTCAGCGAGGTCCAGTTAGAGAGAATTTCCTCATGCAAAGGTCTGGTAAATGACAATAATCTCTAATTTGCGCTATATGATTTTGTGCCATATTTATTGAAGTAACCAACAGTTGTATTAACGTCTCTATGAAGTCAACAACTGACTGTCAAATTAAATAAAGAAAGTTCAATTGAATAATATCTGAACAATATTTATTATTACAGTTCCAATTGAACTGGATTAATTATGAATAATACATACTCTAATAATAAATAAACAATCTCTCATTTCAAGTAAAATAAAGGCTGAATAAAAAAAAAATACATAACAGAAAGCTTTTGAGAAATGTGACTCTTAAAATAAAGTACTTAATTTTGAATTGTCCTGCAGCTTTAAGTTCAATTTATTCAGGCATCAAGCGATGGCAATCAAAAGAGCCAATATATTATATTCTTGTCATCTAAAAAGAGAAATGTGTGTGCAGATACTTTATCTCTGGTTATTGAACCACCTGTTTCAGCTCTATTCTCTCCGTTAACATCATAGTTGCAGTGAATTAATGTGTCAGGTTTCTGATCATATTGGGCTCTTTATTTGGGCGTTTATTTTTCTGTGCCTTAATTTCTGATGAGTCGGTACGTTTACTCAAAGATCTGCTTTGTCTCGTAGTGGCGCTTCACATCGCTGCTTTTAATAATCGTCACGGCCTCTGAACATATGAGACATGCTGGTTATGAACAGGTTGTGGGAATAATAAACATATAAGAGTCTGTCCACTCTTGGTTGAAGGCTCTGGTTAAGCTGTCCACATTTCTCTCTTCAGAGCGCAAAGTGAAATAACTTCAGACTCACAGACTTATTCCAACTGTCGGGTCTCTCTCCTCCGGTCTCTCTCCTCCGGTCTCTCTCTCTCCTCCAGTCTCTCTCTCTCCTCCGGTCTCTCTCCTCCGGTCTCTCTCCTCCGGTCTCTCTCTCTCCTCCAGTCTCTCTCTCTCCTCCAGTCTCTCTCTCTCCTCCGGTCTCTCTCCTCCGGTCTCTCTCCTCCAGTCTCTCTCTCTCCTCCGGTCTCTCTCCTCCAGTCTCTCTCTCTCCTCCAGTCTCTCTCTCTCTTCCAGTCTCTCTCCTCCGGTCTCTCTCCTCCGGTCTCTCTCCTCCAGTCTCTCTCTCTCCTCCAGTCTCTCTCTCTCCTCCAGTCTCATCTCCTCCGGTCTCTCTCCTCCAGTCTCTCTCTCTCCTCCAGTCTCTCTCCTCCGGTCTCTCTCCCCACCTCACTCTCCCTCCGGTCCTCTCCTTCAGTCTCTCTCTCCCACCCAGTCTCTCCTCCAGTCTACCTCTCTCCTCCATCTCTCTCCTCAGGCTCTTTCCTCCAGTCTCTCTCTCTCCTCCAGTCTCTCCCTCCAGCCCCTCTCCTCCAGTCTCTCTCTCTCCTCCAGTCTCTCTCCCTCCAGCTCTCTCTCTCCTCCATCTCTCCTCCAGTCACCCCCATCCAGTCCTCTCTCCTCCAGTCTCTCTCCCTCCTCCAGTATCTCTCCTCCAGTCTCTCTCCTCCAGTCTCTCTCTCTCCTCCAGTCTCTCCTCCAGTCTCTCCCTCCAAAGTCTCTCTCCACTCCAGTCTCTCCTCATACGGTCTCTCTCCTCCGGACTCTCTCCTCCAGCAATCTCCTCCAGTCTCTCTCTCTCCTCCAGTCACCTCCACCACTCAATCTCTCCTCCAGTCTCTCTCTCTCCTCCAGTCTCTCTCCTCCGGTCTCTCTCCTCCAGTCTCTCTCTCTCCTCCAGTCTCTCCTCCAGTCTCTCTCTCTCCTCCAGTCTCTCTCTCCTCCAGTCTCTCTCTCTCCTCCAGTCTCTCTCTCTCCTCCAGTCTCTCTCTCCTACGGTCTCTCTCCTCTGGTCTCTCTCCTCCAGTCTCTCTCTCTCCTCCAGTCTCTCTCCTCCGGTCTCTCTCCTCCGGACTCTCTCCTCCAGTCTCTCTCCTCCAGTCTCTCTCTCTCCTCCAGTCTCTCTCTCCTCCGGTCTCTCTCCTCCAGTCTCTCTCTCTCCTCCAGTCTCTCTCCTCCGGTCTCTCTCCTCCAGTCTCTCTCTCTCCTCCAGTCTCTCCTCCAGTCTCTCTCTCTCCTCCAGTCTCTCTCCTCCGGTCTCTCTCCTCCAGTCTCTCTCCTCCGGTCTCTCTCCTCCGGTCTCTCTCCTCCCGTCTCTCTCTCTCCTCTAGTCACTCCAGAGAGTCTCTCTCTCCAGTCTCTCTCTCTCCCTCCATCTCTCCTCCGGTCTCTCTCCTGCAGTCTCTCTGCTCCTCTCCAGTCTCTCCTCCAGTTTCTCTCTCTCCTCCAGTCTCTCTGCCCTCTCCCAGTCTCTCCACTCCGTCTCTCTCTCCAATCTCTCTCTGCTTCAGTCTCTCCTCCGGTCTCTCTCCTCCGGTCTCTCTCCTCCAGTCTCTCTCTCTCCTCCAGTCTCTCCTCCAGTCTCTCTCTCCTCCGGTCTCTCTCCTCCAGTCTCTCTCCTCCAGCTCTCTCTCTCTCCTCCAGTCTCTCTCTCTCCTCCAGCTCTCTCTCCTCCGGTCTCTCTCCTCCAGTCTCTCTCTCTCCTCCAGTCTCTCTCCTCCAGTCTCTCTCCTCCAGTCTCTCTTTCTCCTCCAGTCTCTCTCTCCTCCGGTCTCTCTCCTCCAGTCTCCCTCTCTCCTCCAGTCTCTCTCCTCCAGTCTCTCTCCTCCAGTCTCTCTCTCTCCTCCAGTCTCTCCCCCAGTCTCTCTCTCTCCTCCAGTCTGTCTCCTCCGGTCTCTCTCCTCCGGTCTCTCTCCTCCCGTCTCTCTCTCTCCTCTAGTCTCTCTCCTCCGGTCTCTCTCCTCCAGTCTCTCTCTCTCCTCCAGTCTCTCCTCCAGTCTCTCTCTCTCCTCCAGTCTCTCTCTCCTCCGGTCTCTCTCCTCCGGTCTCTCTCCTCCAGTCTCTCTCTCTCCTCCAGTCTCTCTCCTCCGGTCTCTCTCCTTCACCTCTCTCTCCTCCGGTCTCTCTCCTCCAGTCTCTCTCTCTCCTCCAGTCTCTCTCCTCCGGTCTCTCTCCTCCAGTCTCTCTCTCTCCTCCAGTCTCTCTCCTCCAGTCTCTCTCCTCCAGTCTCTCTCCTCCAGTCTCTCTCCTCCAGTCTCTCTCCCTCCTCCAGTCTCTCCTCCAGTCTCTCTCCTCCAGTCTCTCCCCTCCTCCAGTCTCTCCTCCAGTCTCTCTCCTCCAGTCTCTCTCCTCCAGTCTCTCTCCCTCCTCCAGTCTCTCCTCCAGTCTCTCCTCCAGTCTCTCTCCTCCAGTCTCTCTCCCGTGTGTGAATGTGGCCCTCGAGTCGAGGGCGACGCGTATCGGAATACACTCATGTGATTGGCCGAGTAAGATCACGTGAGAGGATATACAAGGCGTGTGATTGGTCGGTGTGTTTCCTGCACCGCTGAACGAGTGCCGTAAAGGCTGGAAAAGCTGCGCCGGTTAAATAGAAGTGATCCATGAAAATGTAATAATTCTCAATTATCTATTGGTTTTCGGGCCAGGGTCCAGAGACAACGCCGTCTGGGTCCGGACCCGGACCGTGTTCCGCCTGTTAGTGCCTCCTGGTCTAGAGGATCAAATTCAGCCATTCATCTCCCTGTCAGGATGCATGCTGATCACTTTGCTGATCTTGTCACTTTCCATCGAGCATCAGGTCAAATCTCCAACTCACCCAATACTTTGGTTCCTGACTTCATACCTGCAAGACGGACACTCCCATCAGCCTCAGCTGCCCTCTGTGTTTATTTCACATTCGCAGATGTTAGCATGCTAACATGCTAAGTTAAGAAGGCGAACATGACGAACATTAAAGCTGCTGAACATCGTTATGTTAGCATTGTCCTTGTGATCTTGTGCTCAGGGTTAGCTCACAGTGCGAGCCCCACAGAGCTGCTTGTATAGCTGTGATCTTTTAAATGTGTTACAACGGAGGGTCAAGTGTCACATTTTGAAGAGTTCTGACATTGGTGATTGATGCAGATCAGAAAATGTTGCCCTCTCTCACCCTCACACATATTCAGTGTTAACTAACAAGACACCAAACAAAAACACAAAAAACCCAAAAAACAACAACCCAAAAAAAAACCCACAACCCAACCCACCACACCCCAAAAAACCACCACCAAACAAAACCAACACCCCAACCCACAACAACCAACCAAACACAAAAAACAACAAACAAAAAACACACAACCCCACCCACAACACCACCCCCAAAACCCCCCACCACACACCACCCACCCAACCCAACAACAAACCCCACACCAAAACACACAAACCCACAAAAAAACAACCCAACCCCCACACAAACCAAAACAAACCCAAACCAAAACCACAACCCTCCTCCCTCTGCCGGCAAAGAGACTCTGAACCCTCCACTCTGAGAGGCGGTGTGTCACTTCCAGCACAGCCAGAGTGTTTCATTCAGGATGACAGGACGACGCAGCTCTTAACATCAACACATATTGATGCTGTTTTTAATAAATGCTGTACCGAAAATGAAAGGGTGCAAAAAGCTCACTGTTTGTGCTTGACAGTTTACACACGGTTGTCTTATGTGTAGGTTTCGTATATATTCTAAAGAGCTTGAATGCATTTTTGAAGATACTCTCCCTTTTTGTTTTTAGCACCCAATTGTTCAAATCTTAAATTTCCCTCTGAGCTTGTCAAGACGATTTTATTTCTATAGCCCAATTGCACAAATCACACATTTGCCCCGAGGGGGTTCATGGAGCTTGATGTTGATGCTCTGAAACTTAACTGTAAACTGTGCTGGGTTTCTAAACCGAGAGTTGTGAGAATGTATGTTTCTCAAACTTGTAACCTTTGCTCTTGCAATACAGATGTGACATGTGAGAGGCCTACAGGGAACAGCCACCACTATTTGATGCTTTGTCCCCCGTGCTGGACACCCCCACACTCCCTTAACAATCACGCCGGTTTGTGAGTTATTGAGTGAGGCACTTTGTGTAACGAGGTTTGAGACAGAATTCGTAATTACTCGTGCCTTGGTAATGATGTCGCTGTTCATTCTTTCATGGAGAGAATAGAAGGTGATCAGTGAGCAGAGGTGTGTCTCTGTCAGTAGTCTCGCTATTTAACGCACAAAATGCCGCTCTGTAAAAATCTCCCCAAACGCAATGAACTTGCTATCTCCACTTCAGGCAGCCAGTCAGGGACGAGCAGGGATTACAGATCATACGCACCCAGATGTGGTCACCGTTGAGGCTCTCCACACATGGAGCGGAGGAAAAATACAGGCTCGGTAGTGAACGACAATATTCAGCCTTATGCGGTTGAAGCAGACCCTCATTGTGGTTTGTGGGAGTGATGCGGTGAAGCAGACCCTCATTGGGGTTTGTGGGGTTTGTGGGAGTGATGCGGTGAAGCCACGCTGCGTTTTATGTGGTGAGAGCGCTGCGCTAGACGCTGTTTAAAAAAATAGCATTTTAATTGCTGCATTGTTTGTCAGCAACCGTCATCCGGTTACTCAGGAAGCAATTTGGCCTTGTGTGCTCTGATTAATTTGGCGTGCAGTTAACACACCAGTCATAATTTAGTTTGAATGTAAACTCACATTTGCTCCTGGAGTTCTTCACTGATGTAGAGGAAGGAAACAACAAGTAGAGGCCAACCAGCTTTAAAATGTTCTTTTTTTTTTTTAAGTAAGTGCTGCGTGGTGGATTTAGTTCAGGCCGAGGTGAAGAGTGGTTCCTGTGGAAGTTTCGAAAATAACTAATATATATGGGGAAAAGTAATACATAAAAAGAATAAAAACAGAATCTGATGTAGTGTTTTGTTACCTTGTAAGGTTATATTTTTTAGATAGAGAAATTAGTAACCTGCAAAATATAGTCTTAAAAACCAACATGGGAAATAATGAATATGATATGAGGTGTATGGGGAAGAGTTATTGAGCTTGTGGCTATAACTAACAAAACATATTTTATCATCCATTAATCTGCCAATTGTCTTTCTAGATTATTCAATTAATCATCTAGTCTATGACATTTTTCAAAATAGTGAAAAGATGCAAGTCCCAGCTTTGCGGAGCAAAGACCTCAAAGGTCTTGTTTTGTCTGAAGAAAAGTCCAAAGACGTTCAGGGACGACGAAGAGAAGCGGCGATTTGTTTTTTTTTTTACTTCCTTGTGAGCTCATAATGACTTCCCTCTCCTCGCGGTTCAAGGAGACCCACCTGGTTCTCTGCAGCAGACAGCAGAGCGCCGGGTGTCGGACCTGACCCACGGATGTGTCCACATTGTTAGCGGCCCGTGATGAGCGGCCCCGTGATGAGCGCCCCGTGATCAGCGCCCCGTGATGAGCGCCCCGTGGTGAGCTCTCCGGAGACGAAGCCCTGCTTAATAAGCTCGAGCGGAGCATGATGGTGGACTGGGCCTGACAGAGCTGTGATGAGCACTTGCTCCTCCAGCTCCATGCACTGCTGATGGGCAGTAAGTGGCCAAAGTGGGTCATGTGTGAGACGGCCACGCATGGATTAATGGGCCGACTGGGATGCCATTGATCTTGACTCCATCCTTCTGTGACCCTGCATCCTCATATGAGCACTTTTATCGGCCTCACATTGCCCTCCGGACCTCCTCTGTGAAGAGCTCTGGAACTATTGATGCCACTAGATGGCAGCAGACTCTGTTGATCTGCGTTTTCCTTTTGTAATTGTTAAATTGTTATCTGGCAGTAATGAGCTAGCATTCTCAAAGAAGTGTGTATTCCTGGAGATCCATTCATTTGTTTGCAACTTTGACCTGTCTCCGGAGAACACCTGTCTTAGTTTCCTGCAACTAACAGGTTGCGTCCTTTCATTGGATTATGAAGCACACCGCTCTTCTACACAGCCTGTGTCTTGAACTGCTCCGTGCACAAGACATCACACCAAGTCATGGCAGCACAGAGGGATGTGTGATAAAGAATTACAGCAAATCTCAAACTCTGTCCCTTTTTCCAGCAACAGTTTACTGCCTATAGGACGAGAAGCACAACACCACTTGAGTGTGCAGAGACAAGACTTTCATTTCATTTCATTGAATCTATATTTATTGTAGACAGGAAAAAAAAGTTACGCGTGTGCTCATTTGTAAGTAATTATAACAATTCACAATTAATAGACACTGGATTTTCCACACCAGTGTCCTGCAAATATTTCAGAATGAAAGCCTTGTTTTAATAAATGAAGGGATTCTATCCACATAAAGACTCTGCAGGGATTTTTATTTTGAAACGGACACAAGAAGTGTTGAGTTCAAAATAAATATTCACTTTTTTCATGTCTGTGACGTTCTACAGATACAGTAGTCAGTAGTATATGGACATACAGGAGTAATGTTGCTGTGAACTGTGTGGCCCTGGGTGTGACAACAACACTTAAGGAATGTCCTTAAATTCGAGAAAAATGCCTTTTTAACCCTGAGATTCATTTTTTTTTACATTTCCACCAGTAATATCTTGACATCCATCCATCCATCAATCAATTTGCAACTTTTAGCCACACGGTAGGTGTTTGTGGAGCCACAGTCCCCTGCAGCTCTGTAACATGCGCCATGGAGCCCGCACATGTTTCAGCGGCCCAATCAGTTGTAACTGTACGCCGCTCAAATATTCTGTTTAACCAGGGAACACGTCACAGTACAGAAAGCTAAAGACACTCTAACTTCTTCTTCTAACTTTAAGATGGAAGCATTATTGATTCCAGCCAGCCAACATTTTCATTCAAAGCATTTGAATCTATCCTGACACCATCTTGTCACGTTGCCACGACATTTGCTGGAGAGAGTCATGGGCCCAAACTGATTTCTAATCTTTTTGGCAAGCCCCTGGTCTAACCTCTACTGCCACGCTCTGATCAATAACAATAATTTGTAAGCATTTATTTGTTTGTTTTTTTAAGGTCAAACACTTTTGAAGATATATGAAACAGGGACAGGTAATTGGATAAGGCAAATCAATATTGGAACAAAATAAATGAGTGAAAATTGGATAATTAAATTGTAATTTATAATCTAATTTGATGGGTCTTGTTCCATATCATAATCAGCAGTTTAAATTGAATTTCAAATTTGGTCTTCATGTTTCTCTTTAGGTTCTGTCAGCAAGTACGTCTTGAGCTGTGCTCAGCACCAGGAAGGTGAAGGTTCAGCTACGAGCTGAGGGATAAAACACGAGTTGGTACTCACCTATTTCTTGATGATAATGAGTAAAGACCAAAAGATTTAATTTGGAGACATATGAAATGTTGGCAACGTTGCTCTCCTGCTTTTGCCTGCTTGAGCAGTTGACGTAACAGTAAAGAATTCATGATATCAAATGCATTTTTATCCTTTCTCATGAAAGTGCCCATAATAAATTAGACTTACTCGCAGCTAAAATAGTTTTGTGGAAAGGTCATGTTTTGTATCAAATTCTGCACTGGACAATATTTTTAGATGCCTTTTTAGATTGAATTTGCATTATGAACGAGAAAAAAGTTAATATTTATTAAGTTGGAATCACACGATTGACACATTTCTTTTCTAAATGTTTGATCCATTTGACGACTTGTTTGTTTGTTATCGTTGCACATCTTTTCCTCATGCGGTTTGCAAATTGCCCGTCTCCCACTGAGCAGAGGAGCGAGGCAGAAATTACGAAGAAGCTTTCATTGAAGAAACAAAAGTATTCGACCAAATTGCAGCTCATGAACCGCAGAGTGTTGAGTCAGACCAGAACAAAGCTCTCCATGGTTAATGGTTGCCTGCATTTTCGGCATCAAGGGACAATGGCAGGACTCTAAACCCAGCAGAACGCCACAGACAGCTGCATGTGAGCTTGATGCTGTACATAACATGCGTGTTTGGTATGTACGCCTCAAGGTGAATCTTTTATGAATGCATGTGGTCCCTATGTTCTCCAAGCTTGATTCACTCATGTGCTTAAAATAGCCCTGTTTTTCCGTGATGGTGTTCTTTACTGTGGCATCACTCATGTATGCATTTAGAAACTTGATGTACACTCAGACCTGAGTTTGAGCTAAATATATATCTGTAGTTATAGCATATCAGCCGTGTGACAGCCTTTCTATGAGATGTATTGGCGGTGCTGTCCAGTACTTTGGTGGCAATAACCAACAAACCTGCCTGGGCTACTTGAAGGTGCAATGAATAAGATCTGGACAGAAGTGTAGTTTAAAACATGCAAAAAATAAAGAAATATGCATGTTTTAAACTACAATTCTGGCTAGATCAGGTAATAATTAATTCAACCGTGGCCTATCATTTACATTCATTTTGGGTTAAATAAGTATGTTTGTTAAATTCCAGAAGTTCCCTAAAAAGAAAAAAAAAAATCTTGTATGAACAGGACCATTTTATGAGTTAAGAATGGAAATTTAAGAGATAATTTCACACTTGTAGTTCTGCTCATTTGGGGCCTCCTGGTGGCCATGATGCACTGAGAAATTAAAATAAATTCAAAATAAGTTTGAGGCAAGAAAGTTTCCAAACCAATTCACAGACGAAATGTAATTGTGGTACTAAAAAATACACATTAATGGTTAATGCCAGGGGCCGTTCTCTAACTGGCACGGTTTATTAACTTCTGGAATGAAACCAAACGTCCTTCTAACTGTTTCATATGCTGCTAAAACACATTCCTATTGGCATCAGTTTACAGGACATATGTAGGGTCAATGATAATCATGTATGCCTTTTTGAGAAGCCTGCAAGATATTCTGTGTTTTAGCCATACTTTCAGAGCCGAGATCAACGACACCTTGCTATCCGTTTTGTCCTTTTGACAAATGGATGTATGGATGTAAACCAGAAAAAAAAGAAAAATGAAAAGGTTAAAATACTTTAAATAAAATATGTATACAATGTTATCAGTATTCTCTGATCTTCTACAAAGGAGTTACATTTACAGAGGCAGCAGCTTCGATTGGTTTATGATAAAGACTGGGTGTGTGTGTATTGGTCAAATACTACTGAGCATGAAAATCAAACCTCATCAGCTCCATCTGCAGGGCCAGCTGTTGGATTCAGGCCAGCTTCTCATTCCCTCAGTCAGCTGCTCAGTGGCTAAATTGCAGATTTTTGGAAAGAGTAAAATCTGTCCCTCCTCACTGAGGACAGACAGCCACTGACCTCAGGCATAATGAGATGGGAGCTCTTGATTAAGTCCCTCTCGGATTTGAGAGTATAATTGAACATGTTGCAGATAGCACATTTGTGCTATCGACAAGCTACTCCACGAGGGCATGATGGTAATTCATCCCTGGCATGCTGAAGACTCTCACTCATTACAGTTGAAAAAATCAGTGCACTTGGTATTGATTATTCAATGCTTAAAAAGGAGAAGAAGAAAATCAACCCCCACTGCCAAAGTGAACATCATCTATAATCAGCTCGCTTGGGTTCATCATTACCAACTGGGAATATGCAAAGTGAGTTCCTGCCCTCCAGCTTTCTTTCTCCTTAGTTTCCCTCAGAAACTTGGCCTTATTTTGACATGTATGATATTGAGTGTAAAACAAATACTGAAAAGTCTCAATCCCATCCAGGACATACCAAGCAAAGCAAATATTGTCTCTGTGCATTCCCATGCTGATTCAGGTTCTATGTCGAAAAGGAAAGTAAAACAAATAAAAAAAACTGATTTGGTACATCTTTGCATGAGTCTTAAAAGAAAGAAATCATCAAGGGAATTATTTTCTATCAAATATAAACGTCTCTACATAACCAAAACACACTTAATTACCGTAGGCAATTTAAGAAGCCTTATTTCCCTATATTCTCAGGAGTGGAACATATTTCCGTCAAAGGAACCATTTATAACACACATGTAATCAGAGCAAAAACACTGTTACAGTAATATGTCTTAATAAAATGCTTTGTGAATGGTAAAGTTGGTGAAAGTCAAACGCTTCGGCGAGTCCCGAGAGGCATAGCAATATTCAGAGACAATAAACCTCAACATTGTTGAGGCAATCATTTATCCTCTTCCATGCATTTTTGCAACACACCTGTCCATCATCTTGCAGCAAGAAAATGACAAGTATCCTTGGCAGAAAACACTCCTATTCTCTCATTGTTACTGTATCAAATTGTTGATTTAGTTTAGGGACCGGTGTCCCTGGTTTCTGGTCGGCGCCAGTGCTGCCTTTTGGCACTTGATGTAAATGGTAGGAGCGGGAGATAAACCAACCGGCAGCACCTGCAATGATTGCGCTGTGCCTCCAGTGCAGAAACCTCTCTTAGGGCAGTACTGCCAAGTGAAACGGGACCTTTTGTCTTCATTGGCGTGCACCAATCTCCTGGCCTTGTTGATTGCATTACATGACGTAAAGTCAGCATCCTGGACTTGAACCTTAATAGGTATTTGTTTAGCGTCCTCAGCTCCAATACAGGATGGAGACCACTGTGCTTTTTTGCTTTGTTGAATTAGTGGCTTTGGTCTTCCTTCATGCCCAGGAAGATTATCACCCATATGTTACTCACACATTCATACAGTAACGGCAACCAGTCAAGTTGCCACCTGCCCATCAGGACCCTAACCTAACTTGGGGTTCAGTGTCTTGCCCGTGGACACTTGGACATGCGGACTGGAGGAGCCAGGGATCTTGTATGGACATAGCTGGAGTATTTGTAAGCAGGGCTGATATCCTGGGTAGGGAGCTAGGTCACCTCCCGTCAGAAAGTTAAGCGAGCACCTGTTGTAGTCAGGTCAAGCGAGGTGAAGTGCTAAGAGATGGAGTCGGAGGGACTGTGCAGGGTCTTTTGTAGCCCTAAGTGAAGGCGGGGTTTCTCCTGCCTGTCGTTTGGAGAGAAGTTCCTGAGGTTGTTCTCGAGAAGACACAATCCTCATACTGATGTGTTACCGACTGAAATGGAACACAATACCTGCTCAACATCAGCATTTTACTTCAGCATTTAGCTCAAAGTCCTGCAATGCCTACTAAGTATGGGTACTAAGAGCTGCAAAACTCTTATTCTTGTTAACATTTTATCATATGATTTCTATTTCTTACACCCTTCAGAAGCATTTCCAAAATGCCTCTGCAGGGATATAATGTAGGACAAAATCTAAGTTATGACTGTATCAGACACACTGCTCAAACCACAGAGAGACCAAATTTGTCCAAGAGTGATTTTGTAAGGGAGTGCCTATCAGCAGAGCTTTGAAGTGGCATGCTGATATGAGCATGTTAAAGAGTCGACATGTTAAGGGAAAAGTTTCAAGTGTGAAAAGATAAAAAGCTGCAGAAATGATCCAAACCATTTACCAAACACTGGACTGGTTGTGAAATAACCCTCTGTGGATCACTCAACCTTCCAGGGAACACAACGCCTGTGGAGTTTGTGAAATTAGCATGAAATCATAAATGTGGAATTTATGTTGTGGGCCCTAATGCGACAATTATGTTACTCCCCGTAAAAGGATTGTGTGACAATAACATGGACTGGGCACACAGTTTTCACCCATTTGTCATAAGAATAAAATGTGTGCATTAGAGTATTTATGGTCAAAGTTCGATTTAAAGTCAGTAGAATTATTCAAGGAACTGCTGTTGTGTATAACTGATGTATATCCAGCGTAATCTTTTATGAAACAAGCATGCATTTGAGATGCCTAATCTTTAGATAGACTAACTTTATTTTTGAGTGTTGAGTTAAAAATAAATATGAATTATTTTCATGTCTGACGTGTTCTACAGGTATGGACCTCTAAACTGTAGTGATGTTGCTGGTATGATGTCAATATACTGTCAAAAGGAAATGTTTAGTGTATATTTTTTGCTGTAGGCTAGACCTTGACGTTATTCCTTTTGGACACATATAGAAATGTGAAACTGTCTATGATATCTATGAGACCGCAGTGGCGGTCAGAGGTATAAATGCTCAGGAAACTTGTGTGTTTTACTCTTAACACCTTCGAGGCTTCAGACAACATCACAAGGAAAAGACTGTCTTGGCGGTGCTCGTGTGAACTGAAAAATAAAAATCTCTTTTATTTAGGGTACAGTTATGCTTTTATGAGCAAGAAGTCAACCCGGTATGCTGAATTTGAAGGTGCAGTAAATCAATGCATCCACCAACCCAACCGTCACTCCAACCACTTATTTCCATTTAACTGTCTAACTGACCTGTCACCTGTCTCTTGTCATGGAACTCTCTTATTATGCTTTCTTGGTGGGGAAACATATTCCATCTCACTTCTAATGCACACAGCATGCTATATGCATTTCAGACTGTGTGGTCTGTCATAGAATTCATAAGGCTAGGTTGCTTCAGGATGCCAGTTAACCCGCAGCACAGGGCCGATGGTGAAGGCAGTCCCAGTGTAATGCGTTCAATGCATTTTTATTTCTTTCAATTTGTGCTGTGAGTACCTCGGTACTGAACACATGCATAGAAATACATTCTGGTCCTGTGATAGGCCAGGCCAGGCCACCTCCACTGTAGCATGCACACTGGATATCCATCCATCATGCTAAATGAAAGGTGGACAAAGCGTGTGTGTGTGTGTGTGTGTGTGTTGAGATAACATTAAAATTGCACTAAAGGTCTCTCAGTTGAAAAATGACCCATTTCCAAATGTATCACAATCTTGTAATGCTGCTCGACTGACCGCATGCAATCATGTTATTACCTGGATGATTTGTCAGTAGAGCCCAGTGAGTAGAGTTAATGACTAGAGATGTACAGTGGAGATCTCACAGATCTTCCTTCTGGCCACACTATGTCTGTTTTCTTTGTCCTGTTCAGCTTCAGCTTTGTCTGTGCCTTCACAGTTTCTCTTTTCATGCCAATGTTTGATCCACCTCTCCACTTTGGGGCATTTTCAACCTCTACATTTTGTCTGTACTCCTACACTTTTGAACCATGTCAGAAAAAAATGCAGTAATTGCAGTAATGTCAGGGCGCAGTGTTTGACTAAAGGGTGGGTGAGATGGCTTGTTATGCAGGTCGTGATGTTGATCTCAGCCCTCTGTAATGACTCCAGGCCATTAACCCTCCCTGTCATTGGCGATGACATGTGCTTTTTAAAAAAGGTAAAATGGCGCTGCCCACATAACTTACATGGTAGACTCACCATCCTGCTGCTAGCCTGTGGCTTAGTGCCATGCCATTGTCCCCATCCACTCTATCATCATCGCTGCGGTTACATTCTGCATTGGAGGCTGCCGCAGTGTTTGATGTCCATTGAATTTCCATATGTATTCATTATAATAACAATACACAGTAGTTCAATACAATCACTGGAAATATCTTCTTTTTTTTCTCCCATCATTTATTAATGTAACTTTGATGCATTAGTTCTTTGAAATATTTATGTCTTATCAAGAAAACCACCTTTGTCAGCTCGGTCTGACGTGTTTAACATTTTCCAATGTTTGGAAGAAAAAGCGGGCACTCTGGGGCAGCCCAAACGACTGGACCGAGACCGCTTGAAAAGGAGGGTCTCTGTCCGCTTTACGTCTTTGGTGCTGTTTGTTTGTGTTGTAAAAGCAAAAAGACTACCCACAATATATTCTGATACTATATCTGTGATTTTACAATAAATTCAAAAGCTAAACTATTGTAAAATGAATCCATCTGCTGGTTCTAAACGGGCAACAACCTCCGGTTCTGCAGAGTGAAGCCAAGACGGAAGTGTCTTACAACCTGCATTCTCTCTACTGACCATCAGGGGGTGGCGACTCTGGTTGCCAAAAGAAGTCTGGTTGTAGAAGTCTATAGAAAATGACTCTACTTCTCTCGATTTATTCCCTCAGTAAACATTGTAAACATCAGTTTATGGTTCAATCTCTAGTTTCAAGTCTTCTTCAATACAGCATGATGTTCATTTAGTAAATTATGGTCCATTTAAAGTCAAACAGACCATAAAGCAAGGTATGCTTTAGGGCGGGCTTACTGTGATTGACAGGTCGCTGCTGTTATCAGAGCAGCGACCTATACGTCGTCTCTACGTCACTCCTCCATATTTCAAATATAGTAATTTATGTTCATTGGTTTGCGGAAAAAACAAACAAACATGGAAATTACCCTCATCCAAGATGGCGACGATGAAATCGCTGAACTTGAGGTTTAAAAATGGCTGTCTACAAACCAATGGGTGACGCCACGATGACTACGTCCACTTCTTATCTATGGTCATGGTCTATGGTTGTGAACTGTTACATAAGCTGCTGCTGCTGCAAGAGCTTTCTACACAGAGTTTGCCTCTCATAATGGACAGAAAGTGGTATCAGTTATATTAATTTTAGACAGAATAAAAATGAAAAAGTGAGTGCCCATAAATAATAATGCACAAATAAAAGCTGGTATTTGTTCATTTATCGAGCCGTGCAAGTCACTCCATTTTCCACAACACATTCCTGCAAACATTTCAAAATAAAAACCTTCACCTATTGTGACTATTGGTTAAACTTGCAAACTGCAATTTTGTTTTCTGGTATTCCAATGAACATTTTAAGCACTATTTCGTAATGCTTCGATTGACAAAGTTAAAATGCTTACGTTTAGAACATAACATATTTACCATGGTCACCATTTAATGTTAGCCTGCTTATATGTGCTAATCAGAATAAAACACAAAATACAACTGAGATTGATGGGAATGTCATTAGATTATGCAGGTGTGACACAAAAAAGAACAAGAAAATTTAAATTTGAAGTTGATGATGTCGTTCAACAACGACATCTTTGAGATGTTTCAGTCTGGACTCAAGTGGGGGATTCTTGTACCATGTACTATTATAAAAGGGAAAACAAGTCAACAAGTCTGGGAACCACAGTGCAACAGCCCCATGGCAACTATTTAAAATGCCTCAGATTGAGGCAGTGAGAGAGAACCACAGACTGTAGAAGACCATGGACATTGTGTCAGTGACATCATCTCGGATGTGGTTTTATTGTTCAGCGCCATCTCAGTCAGTCATTCATGCCAGAAAATACAAGTTTGGGCAAATAGAGGATATCTATTGTGGAGCTGAAGGGGAGGCGGGGGCTGCAGCAGCCAGTACATCACACCTTTTTCTTTTCTTTTCTTTGTAATGAAGCTGTTATCACACTCTGCCTCTCCTCTCTAACTTTTTGCATCACCTTTTGGCTGTGGCAGTGCCTGCATATAGATAACTAAAATGTTCAGTTGTATCAGCATTCAAATGTACAATGCCTGACTGAGAAGTCCAAACTAACTCTCAGATGTTGTGCTATTATGACTATTTTTTTTATATTTCAAATGTTTTCTAGCTAATGCAGTCCTTTGGAATATCGTTGTAATATTTTGGTACATATATGCAAGAAGCTGTACAATTGAAGGTTCAAATGAGTTTAAAGGGACATTATACATTAATTTAATACTGCATTCATTGGATATTTTTGCCGTCTTGGAGTTTTTTTGCAAGACAACCCAACAACGCACTACAAGACCCCATATGGCTCAGAGAAACTGCGCAGTTGGGTGGAAATTCTCTGTAGGACTGACCCTTTTCACACTACACAAAGTTATTTGATCCATTGGTAATCTAAATATATCAATTGATGCACTTTTACCATATGTAGGAATAATGTAAATCCGCAGTTTTGATAAAAAAAGAAAGTTGAATGTCAGTTGTGCCTACTGTGCCTCTGTGTGATCAGCCCTCTGTCTGCTGCAGTGTCACGCTCCACTGGATTGAGAAGTGTTTGCTGATACCATTTTTTTTTTATCAAAGCCACACAGGTCAGCCCCTCAGAACTGCAAGATGTGTTTCAGGAGACCTCCTCCAATATCTTCCAGATCAACGCCAACGGTAAAAAGACAACTCATCATTAAAATTGAATGAGTGTGTGCTTGCATTTGTCCTTGTGTGTTTACGTCCTGTCAAAAATACTTTGAGACCTTATGACCGAGGACATTTTAGACCCGGTCTTCCTCTCTTCAAATGGGTTAAGATATGGGTTTAGGGATAAAAGAAGTTTAGAGTTGAGGTAGTTTTAGGATAAGGGTTTGGACTTTGGCATATGATTATAAGTAGTACTTGAGGTTTAGGTTACTGGATGGGTTCATGGTTCAGATTATTGGTAATTTAACGTTATGTCTTGGGTTTCAGAAGAGTGTTAGAACTAGATTTACATTTGGTATGACATTTGTCCATCATTTTTACATTGGTTTAGTGTTATTAGTAGAAGTAGTGCTACATTTAAATTTGTGCTAAGTTTAAGATTTGTGGTTGATTTCAGGGTTTGGATCCTTTTAACATAAGTAATGCAGTGTTAGGTTTTCGGGTCAAGTTTGAAAGTAGCAATAACTTTAATGTTGGATATATAAACTACCTCCTGCAACAAACCAAAGCACGTGGCCAATAATTAAGCAAATTAATTTAACAGACCTCAGTCGGAATGTTTAGTTTTTTCCTACTGTGGTGAAATTCCTACTGTACCTCTGGTTGGCTCACCCTGATATTCTTACCCTTAACCGAATCAACCAACCAACAAAGGCGAGGAGTAATAAGAGGCAAAGTGGTGGGTCATGCCTTTGCCAGTATACAAAATACAAATTAGGAAGGTCTGATGAAGTCATTTGCTGCATGGAGAGTTTATATTTTTGGAGCAATGGGCCTTCAGAACAATGGGCCTTTGTTTTTGGGATAATGGGCAGTCGGATAAATGGGCTTTCGGTCCAATAAGAAATTTTTTTCATTCTTGATTTTTGGATTCATATTAGTTCTAGTACTAGGTTTAAATTTGGCATGATAGTAGTTGAAAAGTGGTTGCTTTGGTTGAGGGTTATTTTCAAACGCCGTACAAGGTTTACATCAGGATTATAGACATTTGGTGAGGGAATAGTATATATTCATCAATTATAATCTATATTTTATGTGTGCCATTGTGGTTGTCATTTCTCTTTTTTGCTATTCACTGATTTCACAAAGGATGGAATGCAGCGAGATGTTCTAATAAACGTGGTTATACTAATAAAAGTTATCTTTAATTAATATTTGAGTTTAATGACTTGAATTAGTTTCATGGGAAGGTTACAGAATTAATGGAAGGTTTCCTTTAAGACTTAAGTTTCAGTGTTTGTATTGTTCCTCCAGTTGTCACACTAGAGAAGAATCTCCAGTCACTGGGGACATCTAGAGATACAGAAGAGCTACGACAGAGTCTGTGAGTAACACACACACACACACACACACACACCAGTGATGGTAAGTAAGTACATTTACTTACCATGTACTTGAGTATCATTGAGATGGCTGTACTTTAAGTGAGTACTCTCATATTTCTGCAACATTTCAGAGAAAATTATTACCGTAGATTCTTAGCAGCTAGACAGCAACACGATACGTAACAAATAAAATGTTGACATGTTGACATAACAAGTGAATAACTTTAGAAATGATAATGTGTTCATTGCTAAATATTTTATGATATTAGCTTCACGAATGTGATAATCTGCAACCTTTCCTTGTCTTGAATTATATATAACGAAATCATTTTGATGTTTGAAATTGGACAAAACATTTGAAAGCTCTGGATAACTCTTACATTTTACACACCAAACAATTAGATTAATCAATCAATCAATTAATCAATAAAAATAGTAAAGAAATGCGCTCCTACGTCAAAGTAGCAATTGACCGTTTTTGCTGTTGTTTAGCTTTAAAGACACGACGACTGACAATATTATCTCAAGAAATACATGTATGAACAAATTGACACATTGTTCTATTACACAGACGGTTATGGAAAGTTAGAACTACATCTCCTCTTTCGTACAATTCCCCCACCCCCCTTTTTATAACATCAAATAACTAATTAAAATCAAACTCAGCTTGCACATACATCAGCGGGATAAGACCTTCCTAAAATGACAGAAACCATGTTTGGTGAAAATGCATCTGCAGTGTACTTTGACTTTCCTATTGGCCCCACGTCCCCTCCGCTAACATGTTTGGGTATTTATAACCTGTACCACAGCCAGCCACTAGGGGGAATTAGGGATGTTTTGGCATCACTTTTTGGTCATGTCAAGAATTAAGATTCATTACAGTGGGGAGGAGTTTACTTTAGTGCATCTATTGAAAACAGATAAAAAAATAAATAAAAAGAACACACATGTAAATATCAATCCATCTTTATAAACAATCTATGCTTTGGACAATAGCCAGGCTTCTAGCAGTAGCCTTGTTGCTAATTACATTGTTGGGAGTTGCTAGGCACTTGAAGAAATCAAAAGCGGTGGTGAGACACCAACTACAATACCACTTGGAAACGCATAATGCATAATAATATGATAATTATGATAATAATATGTGTATAAAAGCACATACAGAGTATCACCATGTATGTTATTAGATATGTTGTATAAATTTACATGGGCTTCTTTTGTCCTTCCTCCACCCCTGAGACATACAGACACACCTCCCTGCAACCCCTACACTTGCATTGTACATAGCGAGCGGTCCAGCTCAGTGTACGGGTTATATTTATCTCTGCTCTCAAGAAAAGTGCAATTTTCTCTTTTTCCCATCGCCCTCTCTCATATTGATTATTTTACTTTTTTTTAGCTGAGCTGCCAGCAATTACCAGATTCAAAGCTGATGACAAAGTGGCCAATCTGAGATGATTGCGTCTGTTTAAAATGCATTATATCCCACTGTGTTGGCTGGCATGTCATCAATTCTATTGAACCTTTTTTTTTTTTTTATGATCGCCTTGGAAACTTACTGACAATGCTTGGCTGCTTTTATTTTTAACTGCCCATTTTCCTTCAGCAGTATTGATGCTGGATGCAAACAACACATCCAGTGTCTCCGACTGATGCCAAAGATTGTTCCAGAAACCAGTCAGGAGGCTTCTCTGATTTAAGAATTTATTGGTGACTTTCAGAGTTTATTAACTAAAGGCTTTTGGTTTCAACAGTAGCTTTTCCTTTTGCAACAGTTTGCTATTGTCTTAGGTGACAAAAAGAAGGCACAATGCAGACTGAAAAAAATAACATCAAGGTTTCTTTATGAGGGTCTATTGAATAAATTGATTGAATAAAGCGAGCAACTGTCAGGTGAGAGTGAGTGTATTCATTTTCAGAGAAAATTGGCACAGAATGGTGGGAATATTCTGTAACCTTAGTAACATAATATTGAAGTAGTGAAGTTAGTGGAAATGCTTCTTCTGGACAGCCCAATCGCCAACAATGTTTTGGCATTGTACATTTCTGCAAACCATAGATACGTTTAATTCTAATGTTTCTTTTTCCTTTCTTTTTTGCATTTGGTCAGATATAATTAGGTATAATTACGATTATAAGAAGGGAAGAAGTCCCCTAGGGGCGGTTGGGTCAAACAAACACAGGACTTTCACTCAGGAGGCTGCTGTTCGTATCCTATGCGAAACCAATACTTGTCCCTGATTTTATGGCTGTTATGTAACATTGTTACACATAACACAGAATGTAGCATTAATTGCAGTAAGCTAATTATTTACGGTGCTTACGTTGTTCCGGTTGTAACGCTACAATCTTACATTATCTTTAAACACAAAACATGATGGTTAGCTACTTCCGGGGTTTTTTAATACAAGCATAACCCACCGGGCCTGTTATGAGAACCAATCCCGCAAAAACATGCTTTAGTCAACCATCCAAACCCGACCTGCAACTCTGTGCATTATAGCAGCACAATTGTCAATACAGTGGAGACAATAACAAGGACTTAGAGCCGTAGTGCTCAGAGAGAGAGAGAGAGAGAGAGAGAGAGAGAGAGAGAGAGAGAGAGTGAGTTACTTACAGGAGCCGTGGGACCCTTGGTTGACCCCCTTATCTCTACTATATGTAGTTTCCGTATTTTATTCATACATCAGATTTATGTATGCTGGGTCACTTCTGGGCCGGATGTGGCCCGCGGGCCTCCTATTGAATATGCCGACTGTATATGGTGAAGGAAGAGATTAGGGCCATGGTTGGGGTTAGGGTCTGCCAATTATCTTGACGGAGGCAGGATTTGTACACAGACTCAGACCCACCTCAGGGCAAAACCTTCCCAACCAGGGTTCGCTCATGAGATTTAGACGCGAGCTGATGACAACGCTTGAAGTGAATGCACCTCAGATTAGTATACTAGATATCAATCACGACAGATCATTCTCTCATCACATGCAGCAGTGTTAAGGAGGTGTCTAAATAGGTTTTGAAAACAGAGAATATCCTATCACCCGGTAAAAACCACACGCTTGACCTCCGCTCGTCCACCGACACCACCGACTCTGCTCCCCTCTCCTGTGCCTTGTCCCCTTCGCTGTTAACTGCAGTAACATATGGATTATTAGCTCTATATCTGATCTCCGTCCATAGTAGGCATAGTAGACTAATATCACACACAAACATTTGCAATGTAATTATTCTGGATGAAATAAAAGCATGTCTTGTTTGTGGCCTTGCTTCGAATGGCAACCAACCATCTTCTCGCATGTATAAAGGCAAAAACACATTCTTTGAAAAAAAAAGTCAAATCTCACGGTTAATAGAATTTGACCCGCCCCTGTAATCGTGGAAATGCACACGGCAAAAAAAAGTCTAAGTAGATTAATGGCCGACACCCCCTGAGTGTCATTGTCTTTGTTAGCGCATTAGGCATTCACTGGTGTTCCGGCTGTCACATGCCAGAGGACACGGGGCTGCGTTTGGAGGAGAGCGCCCCCGACTGACTGATGGCCTCTCTGCAGACGCAGCACGTTACAGGAACATCACCGAGCCACATAGACTCTACTGCAACGAGGACATGAACTGAAGTATAACAAGAGGAAGTGAAACACATTATGTGGCCTACAATGTCTTTATTTTCAATTGTTCACATATTACTAGTGCTGAAAAGTTACAAATTGCTGTACCTAAATACATGTTCATTACTCGAGTATTTCCATTCTGCTATACTTTCCCTCGTCTACTCCACCAGGGGAGTCTGGTACTTATTACTCATTTAACCGATTGCTGGAGTTATTTTGTAGATTAGCATTCTCACACTGCACGCAATAATCTTAATCCTACGTCTGTGAAATCTTATTTTACTTAAAAGAAAGTTAAATAATTAGCCATAGTTAGATCATTTCACCCTGTCTCATGAATAAACAATAAATAAATAGTGACAGCAGTCCCTTATTTGGTCTTCTTTTTAGATTGTCACACTAGACTTGAGTCTCGGACTCAATAACGAATAAATCATTACTTAGAAGGATGGCGATGATTTGATCATATCTTATGATGCTTACATGTACTTGATAGATTGCCATGTAATTTAGTTGAGACATGCATGGACAATAATTGATTGCCATACCGCAATTCCCAGGTTTATTCTTTTGTCCAATATGTTGGCGTAGGACCAAGCACATAGGCTACTAATGACATTCCCATCCGTCTCAGCTGTAGTTTGTGTTTACTGCTAATTAGCAAAGGCTAGCATGCTAACAGGCTAAACTAAGATGGTCAGCATGGTAAACAAATGCCAACATGTTAGCGGTGTCCCTGTGGGCATTAGCATGCTGAGGAGAGCATCAAATAGTACGGCCTACGGTTTCAGAAGGCAACAATATTGTCTTGCTGTCAGAGAAAACATTCATATGTGTCATCCTGGAAGGCATTGACAAATACCTATTTTCTCATTAATTAGGTTAACTTGCTGGAATATTCATGACACCCATATCATGGGCCAGAAGGAACACGCACAGCTGCTGGGTCCTAATCAATGTTTTCCACACGTTTACCGGCGCGACACTCGAGGCCTCGGAGTCTCAGAACTGATAATTAACATGGTGTGTAATCACACACCAACTATTTAAGTGTTACCTACAAAGCAGAGGAATCAACAGTCCTCACTGGGCACACGCATCAAACGGGGAGAAATGTCACAGTCATCTTTTTCAGACTCGCATCATCACTGCGTGGAATGCACCTTTCCACCTCGTCCTCCTCCACTCTTACACAACAAGCGGGCCGGCATCACTCTGCCTTCTCAAACCCACGTGAAAGCACCACTTTTCATACAGCCGTTGCGTATGTGTGAACCGACAGTAGGTGTATATTCTGTTGGAGATGCACATTTAAATGTCAGATGGATTTCATAACTGCAGCTGTGTGTGTGCCCATATGGGTATAATTTTACAGTGTTTGTGATCTGGGAACTGAACTTTCCTTCCCCGTTGCTCTGAGTGGATGGCTCTAGATGAGCACCTGAAATGCATCCGTATAAATGTAGATATGAAAATGTCAAGTGTGTTTTGGATCACCGCTTGCATGTGTCGTCAGCATGTCAGACACATTGGGACTTTTTTTTTGTTTCTTTTTTTTTGCATTTAATATCTTTTTATTTGGTAGCCACAGAGGAGAGAGACAGAGCATCTGGGGTAAGAGAGGAAGGACATTACATGCAGCAAATGGTCAAACCGGGTGATCTCTGCTCAGGGCATTTGTGCCCATGTGAGATGCACCGCTCACCAGTTGCCACAAAAGGAAAGTGCTAAATGTTAAAGGTATCCCGTGTTAAATGTTCAGTGTTTCTCACCTGTATCATTGAGGCCTAACTAGGATGCTGAAAGCATTTCCTTCCTCATAAAACCAGCCCTTCCTTGACCCCTGAGATGGTAACAAGACCACAGACAAGACAGGAAGTCAAGGCGCTGTGTTCGTCCGCCTTCACACGCACCTTGTCACAGGTTCGGACACTGTACTGTAAGCATTTAAAGCTGGGATCAGACTCGACAATGTTGTTGTCTTTTTAGATGATCAGAGTTGATATCAAGTACTCTGATCTTGGCATTACCAGTTGTCTGTCTCAGGTGTGTCTGACAGAACAGATGGGCTTGAGTCATTCTCAATATAGCTGCCTACACAGGCAGCATATGGATTGATGCTTCAAACTCGTAAGCACAACCCACAGCTTGTGTTACTCAGCACTCCTCCTTTGAAGTAACCTTTAGGCAAAGCCAAACCTCCATGATCACCTTCCACTTATACCAGCAGCAAGCTGGCAGCTAACAAGATACAGTATCGGAATAATAACTGTGGACTTATATCAGGAGGTGCATTTCTTCTCTTTCGGACAGGCTAAAGCTCTTAGAACTACTTGTAGGGTGGTTGGATTGCCTTGGAAACCCCTTTCAGACGCCTGATTGGCGGAGCTGTGGCCGCCCATTTCTGTAACTCTCCGAAATTTATAACCCAAAAACCCCTCTAAACTGTGACTGGCCAGCTGTATGGAGATGAGGAACCAGGGTTTGAACTCTCCCAGCTCTTTTTTTCAATTCTTTAAACAACTACTTCAGACTCTTTTTGTTGGTAAAAAAAAAGTGAAACACATATCCTTTTAAGGACATGGCTTTTCTGAAAATGTGTGCCATGTCCCCATATTTAACGATCGGCACGTCTCCCTCCTCTATATGACATCTCTCCATGTTCCTGTGCGACCACTCAGCTCTGAACAGCTATAAGCACTTTTGCCTCTCGACAAGGTTGGAAAACACATCATACAAACTAACTATGTCCTAGAATAACCTAGGCCTAACCACCCTCACACCTCCAGCTCTTACGTCAAGCGAAACATTTCAGACCAGTCCACTGAACCTATAGAGATTAAAGCTAAAGTCTCTTTCCCAGTGGACGAACCCCACAAACATCCGGCTTTTGTCTCCAGCGGGAAAGGTTACTATCCGCATTCATTCCCGGGACAAATGACTCTGCAGCAATCATGGGTAATTATGGCCTCCAGCTCCGATCGGCAGTGAAACATAACACCTGGTGGACACGCTCACATCCGCCACTTTTTCAGCGGAATGCCATGTGACACGCGTTGAAGTAAATTGAATAAATACAATCAACAGGGATTTGGACAATTGTCATAATTTATCAACATACGATACAAACTCCTCAAAGCCACAAGACTCCAGTCAGACAACAGTCATTTGATCTTGCTCATGATCAAAACACACTTCTTTCAAACTAGACAGAAAACAAAATAAAATAGAGCCCAGTATAAGTGCTGCTCTATCCTGTAAAGCCCTCAAACTATGATTGCTGTCAGAGAACAGCACCCCCACACCCCCCATCCTTATTCACACCTCCCCCTGCAGCCAGCTGCTCCCAGACTCCTCAGTTCTCCTTCACCAGGGCCAGCCAGACCTCAAAGGAATATGAAACGCTGAGCGGGCAGGAGAAACACACAACAGAGGTGACTGATTGAAATTCACAGTGTGAGCAATTCCAATCTTTTGCATGCTGTTTCTGGCCGCCTGGCTTTCGAGCTTGTTGTGGGGGAAGAGTGTGACTAGCAGATGTATCACCGTACAGCTATACTGCTGAGGTCTTCTTGGGGGTCCTCGGGGGTGGGCGAGCTCTGATTGTTTGGTATCAGCATATCAGTGGCGAGCAGGGCTTCCACTGACTCACGGATGAACCATTAGGGTTCATCAGCACTGAAGCACAGTTCACGTTGTATTTTTAGACTGCGAGTTTGAAAGGACACCCTTTCACTTGCCTCTTCTTCTACCTGTCAAATGAATACAGCTTTCCATCTGTTATAGAAAGTTGCTATTGATTGAGTCAGCTAAAAGTCACTCTAAGAAATCCTTCAAATCTGGTCAGTAGGCAGAATATGACCTCATCATCAGCTGACAGCTGCTCCTTTTTAAAGCAATGATGGTTGGTCCATTGGTCGCAGTAACACTTGTGAACCCTTTCACCTTTGAACTAGCCAGCTCTCCGCTAGTTAGTTCACACTGTGCAACTTTTCTTCCTGTTGACCAAAATATGATCAATTTTACCCAATACTATTATGTCATCCATCCATCGATCAATCTGCAACTTTAGTTACAAGGGAGGTGTGTGTGTGTGTGTGTGTGTGTGTGTGTGTGTGTGTGTGTGTGTGTGTGTATCTGTGTTGAGCCACAGTGCTCTGTAGCTCCATATTGCGCTACATAAAACCGCCCACTTTTAGCTGTCCAATCAAATGCGTAGGGTTATATTTAAAAGACTCTTGTAACTCTACACCGCCAACATAAACTATTTAATTGGTGAATACTCACAATAGAGAATCAAAAGTGCTCTAACTACCATTTCACTGGGACTTGAAAATGAGCCGAACAAAGATGTCACTCGTCTGGCTGAAGCAACCGACTCACTGTAAGTCTACGGAAGTTATCGCTACAACAGTTGCAATGAAAGCCGTATACATAAAAATGTCCGCCACTCCTGCCACAGCGATTTTAATTAGAATGTCCATTCTACTTCTATTCTATTCATATGGTCGCACCTATTCCTTTCGAAAGACAGAAGGCCAATGTGAAAACTCAAGCTCCGACCAATGGTTTAAGGTTCTCCCTCACTTACGCCAACGGTTTGACTTTACAGAGCTGTTCCCTATTTTAAACTTTAGGATCCAGTGTTTTTAGAGTTTGATCCACACTGGGTAGCCAAAGTCAGGGTATCTTGGACCATTCTTACCATCTGAGTGCCACTCAAGGTGTTTGCAACAATCACAGCAAGGCCACATATTCATAACTGATGGGTGAGTGGGATTCTGTTATTGGCGAGGGCAACGATGTCAATGTCATGTGGTAGATTGTTTGATGTATTAAATGTGTTGCTAAAAGGAAACTCGCCATATGTTTCACACTGATCTTTATTTGTCATTCCTCCCGCTCCCTCATGCAGTGCGCCAGCCTCCCAGTGTGTACTCTGCTGTGTAATTTCTGTGGCTAACATGATGGAGCATTAGCTGAGTGCGATTTCAAAATAATCTGTTATGAAGACACGTGATGCGTCACCGTTTAGCTCGGCAGCTAAACGGTGACTCATGTGAGGTTCAGGCTGAGGTTTAGCACTTGTTAATCTTTATGCTGTGTGTGTGTGTGTGTGTGTGTGTGTGTGTGTGTGTGTGTGTGTGTGTGTGTGTGCTCAACCATGTTCTGGCTCAGACTGATGTGTCTGTATCCAGAATTCCTCATCATAAAGCATAAATCTATAGTACTGCATGTAGAGTGCTTAGCCTAAGACATGTAAGTATAATGGAACATTTTTATTTTATCGATTTACTCTGACAATACTCCATTTTGTTGAATATTCAATTTATATTATCATACTAACTAATCTCAAGCATATACTGATTCATTATCTCTTTACGACCGCAATATAAGTCGGCATTCTGGCGGCGTAAAGTCTTAAACCCTGATTAGATTATAAGTGTAAAACTTCCTCACATAGAAGACACTCCGTCTGTCTGTTATGACTTTGGCCGCGGAGAGACACTGGCTGCAGTCCAATTTAATTATTTCTTCACAGTACATTTTTATTTCTAGCAGCAACATTAACTTCTAGCCTGTCTACTTCCCTGACTCGTCAACTCTTTAGTCCTGCTCTGCACAGACATGATGGGAGATGTTGTATCAGGTTTTTTGCCCAGCGTGACACTTTGGCTTTTTTTCACAACAGACACTGAATTATAGTTACATGCCGCTTCTAGCCCCAGTGCACTGTGGTCTGTCTGCTCCTCCGGCCACCAGCTACACGTAGATCAATATTTGAGAAGGCTACGCAGCAGCGGAGGGGTGTTTGTGTAGCTGCCTATCTCTGTGGGGCAGCCCGTTATGGTGTCAAGTCTGGAGGATTGGAGTTGGCCTTTGGGGGGGAAGCGAGGCCACTGAGTGGGAGGAGGGTTGTAAGCAGGATGACCTGCCAGCATAGATATTTAATAACTGTCTTAACCCAGACTTCCAGCGAAGGTGGTGGAGAGTTGTGAATATGGCTGCACCTTCAACCTCTCACCCCGGAGAAGCTTCCCAGTAAAAACACGATGGTACGGAGAGGATTTGGGCTGCGTTACACTGTTCAACTCCATCAGTGGGCTGTTAATGCTCTGTCACTCCGCAGGGCAAATGCAATCTCAACCCCATATACCTGAGAGCTCACAGAGTCCCGCCATGGGTTGTTCCTTTTTGGCTGTTGTTTTTTTCCAGATGAAGTGTGTAAATTGCTTTTTTTTGGCATAGCATCCAGTGCTTTCCTAAGATTCACAAAGATTCACAGAATACCCACTGTTTACACTTAGGGGTGTAAACTCACTATTCTCAATTACAGTTGGTAATCATCTAGCAAGCAAGCTTTAAAGCGACTACCAGTCAGGGTCAAGTTATGCTTGAAAAAAAAAGCTAGGTTTGGAACTAGTTTGATTTGGAAATGTACAATATTGTTTTCCGGTTGGCTTATAAATGGTCTAGTAAAGTGCAGGTCTTGTAGGCGTGTAGATGTGTAGTAGTGGTATAAGGTACAGTGATGCCAAATTTATTTAATGCAAAATTGTCCAATCAGGTCTTTAAATCTTCTCAATTATCCTAAAAGTAGCCTGTTTTATTTCCCCGTCTGTTTTCTTAAAGTAATCTCCTGAAGTGGGACGATGCAAATATGCTCCCTGACCTGATGTACATTTTTCAAACTTTACTATGTTTCTTGTAAGAATATTGTGTCTCCCATTTGTTTAGGCTTTGTTAGAATGTCTCTTTTAATTGAAGCCATTAGTATTCTGTGAAAATATTGTATTGTCGTCATTTTGTACAAATCTTGTAACTTCTACTGATATCCTCCATTTATGCCTTTAGCTACCAATTTTATGCATTGTAGTACCCGACAATTTTGTATTTTTCATTATTTAGATTTTTTTTGTCTATAGCTCCATACAAATGAGAACGAAGGGAAAGAACGACACAGAGAATACAATTATGAAAAAAGTGCAAGAAAGAAAAAATAAAACAAAAACAGTTTCCTGCACCTTGAACAAAACCTTTCAATATTATTATCTTTTAAAAAAACACAATTTTGCAGAGAGTGAACATCTCCCAGCCTTCGTTCTTTATCATCCTACTGTTCACATTTAACCAACATTGCTTAATTCTTCCAAAATGAAATATTAAAATTAGATAAATCTCTTTTTACTCTCTACTTTATCATCCCTAGTATTGTTTTCAATAAAAGGAGAAAAGAAAGGGGAGTTGAAGGGGAGAAATTAGAGAGAAGAGGAAGACATCAAATAGGCTTTTATATTTTAATCAGAGGGAGCTGTCAGGAGAAGAAAGAAAAACATTCCTTTCAAGTCCTCTTTCTTTCTATGTGTATCCTTACGTATCATACAGTTTAGAGGAAAATAAATAATTATATATATATATATATATATATATATATATATGGATATATAAACTTTCTTCCCTCCTGGACCATGCCTACATGCCTAAAGGCATTGAATTGCTGCCATGTGAACGGCTAACCCAGGTTAACATATATACACTGGGTATTGCCATCACTCAGTGATGGGGCTCTCTGTGTGAACAAGCAGCAATGTCTGAAATGACATGTCAGTGCATCGGAACCCCGGAAACAAGAGAGAGAGAGCTCTCTGCTGTTCGGGTCAACGAGAGACTCCGTGTTCTATGATTCTTACCACATCCAGTCAGGAAGAGCTGCTACACACACTTTCAAATAGAATAAGCAATTTCACACCTGTTAGGCTCAAATTACTTCCTGGCAACATACAAAACATGTTCTCAGACAGAGAGGGGGATTATAACCTAAGAGGGCAATCAAATAAATAAATAAATCAAACATTATGTTCGTACCACAAGGAAGGGCTTGGGCATTTCAATTCATATTCATGACATGGTTCAGAAATGAAGTGAAATACATTATTAAGAACATTATTTGTGTGTATATGTGATAAACATTAAGTTAGTTTTACATGTATTATTATTATTATTAAGGACTAGAACCTTATGTGTGTTCAGTTTTGTCTACTCCTTAAGAACATATACTATTTATGTATTTAATTGCTATATTTTGAATTTGCTGTATATGTTTACTGTTCATGTTATTGGATATTCTTGTTTGGTTTTATTAATATTTGTTACATGTAATAAATCTAATTTGAAGTAATTCAGTAAATGCTGTCTCTCTCTCTCTCTCTCTCTCTTTGTTTTCCCTCCGATCTTTTATCCCCAGACACTCCATGCAGCAGCAAACCAACAAAGTCATCACCAGCACAAGCCAACTCATCAAACAGCTCTCTGATATAATCAGTGGCTCTTCACGGGTATCTCATGCTCCCCTTCCTCCCTCGTTCACTGTCATTTTGAAGAATAAACAGTGGATTAAACCACATTAGAGCTAATTAATGCTAATCTTGTTTTGTTGCACAGCAAGACCGTCTGCACCTGACCAGACTAAAGACCGAACTCTCAGAGTCTGTGCAGCGCTATGGGGATCTGCAGAAGGTATCCACATGAATTTGCTTTCACTCAATAAATCCTTATTAACAGGTGGTAAATAGATGTAGCCGTTCCACTGATGGAACGTTGTTCATATGTCAAGTATTTGTTCCACATAGAGGCGGAATAAACACAGTGTGATGTCTTTGATGAGGAAAAAACTAAAGACTCTTCTTGACTCTGTCTCTTCATTTGCTCCTCTTTCAGAAAATTGCAGAGCGTTCAAGGGCTTTGCTCCCTCCAGCACAGAAAGACAAGAAGAAGGTGAGCTGATGAAAAGCTGCCCTTTGTTTCACTGTCATTCATAAAAGAACAGCATGAGGAGATGGCATTTCTCTGCTCGATTGCATCCTCACAAGGGCTCCTTTGAAGCTCGGCCTGGTCTCTTCCACTCTCTTATATTACAGTGGACTCCATTCATCACTTCCAACCCTTGTGCTCTGTTTCCTTTTTATTTTTCATCACAATCTAAATTGGGTACTGTGTAGTCCTGTGAATGCTTATAGACGGACAAGGTATGCACACATGTTTAAGTACAAATTGATTACCTCTAAAAGAAAAACGAACAAACGAAACAGTAATTCCATCACTGCAGCAAAATAAATCGATAAACTAGACAACAGTGTACAATGTTATTGCAAACCACTCACCAGAATTGTACGTGTCTGCAAACCATGGGTACGTTGTAATCTCAATGTTTCTGAACCCCAAATATGTTTCAGGACAATAAACACTTATGTATGTGTAAATCAACGGTTTAGTATTTAAAGCGCTTGTGGTGCTTTTGCTGTTTCGATACTGCATTCTCAATTACGTTTAGCTTGAAGCTACGAGACTACTTGGTTTAGAAAGAGATAAAGTTTTGAGTTGAAGTAAGTGCGATACGTTTGCCTTCCCACAGGATGCGAACACCGCTCTCCCAACACATCCTCACACCAACGGGTCGGATACCACAGCTCGGTCAGCGCTGTTGACCTCCGCACTATGACACTCTATGTAGTGTCTTTTCAAAATAAACTTCCCAGGAAGTTCCGTTTGGGCAACAAAACCACTTAGGTTAAGGAAAAGAGCGTGGTTCACCTGTGGACGAAGCATGGTGGGGCAAATGTCAACCTACTCTAAATCTTCTCTTAACATTAAAACTGTTCTTTGAAGCTACACTCCCTGATTTTGTTCCAGTGCCCAGTGTTCTCCAAATCCCAATAGTTTACTCCCAGTTAACTGTTGCCTTTTTCCATTCGTCTAAAAGAGCCCACTTACATTTGGTCATTTTATGTGTCGGTAGGGTATTTTGGATGCAGTCTCAAAAAAGTTAAGTGGAAATGCATCCAAGAGGCATTTTAGATGGATTGATGGAAATTGGATTAAAATTAGCCACTACTCTCCCAGTGACATTTTAAGCGACGGGGGAAAAAACAAGTCCAGTGATTTCAACAGTGATTATGCAGAAGGCAGAACATTTAGTTTTAGCATTCATCGGAGCCCTGATCCCTTCGGCCACTGAATGATTTGTGTGGGTGAAAGAGCAGCGTGATTGGGAGCCTGCACGGAAATCAACATTTTTGTTTAAATACTTACTTGACTTGACTACCGCTCTCATGTCGGTATTAAGTGTATTTCACAACATTTTGTGAAATACACTTATTCTTATAAGTGTATTTCACAAAATGTCAACCTTTTATGTTATAAATAGTTCCACATGAACCAACTATGATCACCTGTATCACTTAGTAAAGCTCTGAGTTCAGTCCAGCAACAGAACAGGACCTCAGTACCTCAGTGGGGTGGAGGTTTGAACTCGTTTTGATTGAAGGACCCATCTTGTGCACCACCTTACAGCTGAGCTGAATAGAAAAATCATTTACAGCTTCAACTCCTCAACTGGCTGGACAGTAACAATTCTCTGAAGAACCACTTTGCTCACAAAGAACCTCTAAAAATCCATCTTTTTTTTTTTTATTTGATTTTTTTAACAGAGGAGAGAGTTATATGTATTGAGGTTTTATGTCCCTCTGAAGGCATATTATCAAGGCCTCTTATTGCTAGAGGTAAAAGGGTTTGTGGGCAGCGTGCTAGATGTTCCCTAATCAGTGAGTACATTGTGGAAGAACAAATTGGTCAAACTCCCGCTACATCCAGTATGAACAGTGGCAGTAGGAGTCTGTGTTTTCTGCTGTGGGAAAAGAGTGGATGTCTTTTTCTCTACACGGACAACAACTGGTGAGAGGCGTTCAGACGTCCGATGCACGTACACACATATGCACTTTAGACAAACATTTTGCAGATCAATGCAAATGTTATCGAGCAATTTCCACCCACATCACGGAGTCCGCGTCATCGGAGTCGACTGGCATCGACAGCAGGGAACTGGAGAAACTGAACTTTTCATGTGAACTCGTGCAATAAGGTGTCAGCGTGATTGTCTTGAGACTCTCCCACATCTGTGTGATGCACTAATATATTCCAGAGGGCTTGCTGTGCGGTATGCAAGCGGAGGAGTGAGCGCGACGTTGCCGAGTTTGTTGAGGAGCGGTGAGTCAGATCGTGGCCAGCAGACAGGGCGCCGTGACTCAGCCAGCGTTGGTCCTCGTGCGGTGACCCCCACCGACCCCTCTACCATGAATTAAGCTGCGCAGTCAGCCATACAAAGGTGGAACAGATTAGCAATGCAGAAAAAGAAAAAGTCAACCGGGCCTTTTCTTTGCCTATAGGTTTGGACATGTGCACATGTACCGAGTGTACAGATCCTCTTGGATTACCATCCACGGTCTCAGATAACCCCTACTTTTATCTGCACTTGATGAAATATCAGTAACTGGCTAAACTAAATGGACATGAAAATTAAACATTCAACGTTCCAACAGCATTGAAATAGGTGGGATCATGTGTACTCTCTCTCGGTCACTGCGGTGGCGAAGTCTTTAGTGGACAGGAACAGGAACTTCTGAACTTGAAGAACATTAGCCGCGTTTGCACCAAGGAGTTCATGGTCATTTTAGTCCGGGACTACTTTTCATGGAACTAAGAGGTTAAGTCATCACATTGTTGTCAGCTTTCCCAAAGCGGTCTGAAGACCTGGAGGCGGAGGAGGGCGGCTGGAGGTCGCAGGGGTAAACGCACTCGGTTTCATTTAAAACACAAGTTGATAAATATAAATAAATCTGGGTTTTTCTCACTGCGGTATGAACATAAACTGCTTCATGATAGTTTCATTTTTCTCGTCTGCATTTCATTCATTCATCAAGCGTACAACAGTAAATAAGAGAGTCTGTCTCTCACAGTAAACCATCTATTGAATGTTTGATGGTTATTTGGTTTTGCTTGAGAATGTAACCCGAGTCAAACAAGCCAGGAATAACTTTTTATTTGTTTCTCTCGCAGCACCTCACAGCTGCCTCTCTTCTCTACTGCTCGCTTGTGCTGTCTCTCTTATTTAAAATGCTGAAGCTTAGTTTTATCTATGAGAATAAATCAACAATGATTTGTATGCAACATCTTAAACGGCCAAGTACCAAGTAACTACAGGTGGTCAATACACAATATTTACCCTCGAATATTAAACAGCAAAAAATGGAAATACTCAAGCCAAGTAGGTCAAGTTATCCTGTAGCAGTACTACAGTAATAAAGTAAATAAATATCCTTTGGCTGATCATGACTAAGTGTCAAATATGAGTATAGACTGTATATAGATGATCCACATTATATTGAAGTGAAAAGAAAACTGACTCCAAATGAGCAGTCATTTAGCCTCTGGAATTTAATCTACATATACTGTATATTAAAAATATATTTTTTAACAAAATCTAGTCCATTGGTACCAGAGGGCTGAATAAGTGGTTCCCTTTTGAGACCTACCCTGGGACTTTACTTACAGTATGGTCCTGTTGTATTGCTGCAGGTCTCAGACCCCCTCTCAGGCCTTTGCACACAACGTTACTGCTGTAGCTGGCCATGGTTATGCTGACTACCATGTACACGCTTGACGAACGCAAAATTCAAAATACTTGCCTGTGAATATTTTGCATCAAAACCAGCAACGACGCAAACTTGCGACAGCATATCATCTGATTTAATATTTATTTTGTGTTTGTGTGTGTGTGTGTGTGTGTGTGTGTGTGTGCCACAGAGTCCTCTGAGCCCGTTCACTGAGCAGATGGAGGAGGGTCCACTGTTTGGAGAAGCAGTAGGCACAGAGGAGCTGGCTCAGGCTTTCCTGTCTGAGATCAGCGAGGAGGACGTGGAGGTGCTGCGCCAAAGAGAGGAGGCCCTGCTGCAGATCGAAGTAAGAACACCGACATCCGTTTCACGGCATCTTCTCTGTGATTGCACCACACTCCACACAAAGGCCTAAACAGTTGCCACCGTGTTGGACTCAGGTTATGACGATCCTGATGAGGACAATGGGCTCCGAGGCAGAGACACTTAGATGTTAGATGTTCATGCTGGAGATGAAGAAAGGTTGTCTTGCTCTTTCGCAAAAATCACTGTCACAGCAAGTACGTACAAAACAGTGTACACCACCATAGACAAAGTTATAGGAAACCACAAAATGAATCCCGTGATGCAGGTCAAATGTTACAATGTCCCTTCAGCCTCCCTCAGTGACGAGGGGAGAACAAGTGGCAACCTCCGGAGCTGAGAAATGAAGCCAACACGAAAGTGACAAAAACAGCAGTTCATCCAATGACCACTGGCTGTGTGTGGTGTTGTTTTGTGGAGATATTTCTTTTGCAAATATTGGACAAATAATACAGCTCACTGTGCAGCTCGTTGTATGCACGATATAAAAAAGTCACTTTTTCTCTGCGTAATATTTGTGAACTTGAAAAAAACAATAGTTTAATATTTATATATTGACCTGGGACCTTTATTGCAAAAAAAGGGTTTGTTAAAGCCTCAAGTCTGGTCATTTTCTATAATTTTGTCTTATTGTCAATAAACCCCAGAAAACGATAATAGCTGTGAAAGCTCCAATATTGTCCAGAAACTATTAAGAACCCATCAATGAGCCACACTGAACATGGTGACATGTTCCTTCATCACCACAAACACACACATTGTAGTTTATATTGACTCAATCCCACTTACACCACCCTGCTACCTGAAACACTCACTAGAGTATCAACCGTGTATCAATTTGCTGCTGAAAATAGTCCTCAACAAATGGACTTTTTCACAACAACTACAGTGATCAGCTGTTTTAGGAATGGACTGAGTCTTCAGTCAGAACCAATGGGCTTGAGAGCCAGAGACAGGCTTTGGGAGGTCAGAAAGTATGAAGAGATGGATTATCATACTGGTTGGTAAATGGTAAATAGACTATTTAACACTACTTGTCATCATTCACCCATTCACACACTAAAGGGAGGAGCTACCATGCAAGGTGCCACCTGCCCATCAGGAGTAACTAACATTTCCACACCGCAGGCACAACATATGGGAGCATTTTTGGGGTTAAGTGTCTTTCCCAAGGACACATCGACATGGACTAGCGAACTGCCGATCCTCTGATTGAAGGACGACGCTGCTCTACCACTGATCCACAGTCGTGGTTTTGGATGCTGCTCTACCAATGATCCACAGTCGTGGTTTTGGATGCTGCTCTACCACTGATCCACAGTCGTGGTTTTGGATGGTGCTCTACCAATGATCCACAGTCGTGGTTTTGGATGCTGCTCTACCAATGATCCACAGTCGTGGTTTTGGTGTTCTGGTCATTTTTTCCCTACTCCTAAACTCCTCTGTCATATCCAACATTGTTTTCTTTCTGTTTATTTTATAATTTTCTTGCGTGGCACTGACCATAAAATGTTGAACCGCAGCATATATATATTTCACACATGTCCCAGCAGCCAACAAAATGCCACTCACGGTTCACTTTCCCCACTCGTTTATTCCCAGCCAGCCAACGAAATCCAAACCAACAACCTTGTGATTATAAGCCTGTTTACCGACGTTCTCCAGGGGCCCCAAAGCTGCCTGCACCTTGTGTCAGATGAGAAATGAGAGCCTGTGTTTTCTTGTGCATGGCCTACGGTCTTATACACTACAAATAAGAGGCCCCAGCTCTTTACCTTTAAAGCAGGTCAGGTATCCAAGAATGAAAACACCGGAATTTAAAACGCACTCTCCAAAATATAAAGAAGCAACAAAAAAAGAAAAAAGAAAACCTAGGTATTTGTTTTCTTCAAATATTGCCTCCAAGGAGGCCACCACGTGCCAAGTTAGTAACTAGAAACTCAGTCCAGCTCCTTCTTCTTCTCCCACCTCCAAAAGCTTATTAGTATTTTGTCACAGTACCAATGCTGCTGCAGGATATTGAATGCTACCCAATTACTAAGGTGCTTATATAGACTTGTTTGTTCCTTTACCTGGCTAGAGTGTGTATGGAATCATGATGTTTCCACACTTAACTTTTGAAGCCAGCTGTAGGGACCACATCGTTCTGTTAAATACTGTAAAATCATGTTTAAATATATATGGAGGTCAGAGCCTGGATGCCAAACATTAATCCATCCATTATCTATAACCACTTATCCTTAGAAGGATCGTGGGTGGCTGGAGCGGATCCCAGCTGACTGGATGAGGGGCGGGCTACACCCTGGACAGGTCGCCAGTCAATCACAGGGCTGACACACAGAGACAGACAACCATTCACACTCACATTCCAACCTGTGTCTTTGGACCGTGGGAGGACAGTGTAGGACCCGGAGACACCCACACTGACACAGGGCACACAGGTTCCAGAAAGAAGGTTTTTCTGCAAACCACGGGATACGTTGAATGTCAACGTTTTTGGTCCTAAAATACATTCAGCCTCTTATTAGGTTTTAAGAAACGCACAATACCACGTGGTTAACATTGTGAAACGATTGATTAGGTTTCGGCAGCAAAACTACCTGGACAAGGTTTTAAAAAAAGTATTTTTAAACATAACGATGTGTAACAACTGTAGAAATGTAACTTCAACTTTGATTTTTGGTCTCCTGGATGAAAGCCCTGTGTTTGTTTTACCTGACCACCACCATTCCCACCCAGCAACCCGTTTGTTATACACATTATACACGTGGATGATTATACCGCGTAACTTTCTAATACGGTCGCTCAATATAATATCATAATGTAATGTCAATTGTTCTACGGCAATCTGACCAAACGCAAAAATGCCGCTGCCATGCAAACTCCACATAGAAGGGCCTATGATATCAGTTACATTGTTTTTTTCAAGCTGAGCTTCTGTGAAACACCGACGCAGAGGAGAGGAACAGAGTGACCGTAAAAGAAACTAAAAGTTTTTGGCATAGTTTGTATTCTGATGATTAGGCTTAGGTGCTGTGAAAAGTGCTTATAATGGTAGGAATAACCAGAATCTTCCACATAACCTCCCATTGCTTAAAAAAAAATCTCATTAAATTGCACAATTCCATCCATGTTCTCGGCATTTCGAAGGAAGCAGTTGCTCATATACACAACCAGCCGTTACTGAGCAACATTATCATTCATATAGTAGTCGTGTTTGTGTTAATGCGATATTCTTTCTCTTTTGGCTCTGTTTTTGGTCTCTACCAACTCCTGAGAGAAATATCTGTCTCTTTAGCTGCGACATGCTCCACTATGTTCACCAGCTCCTCTCTAACTGTGTCCGTCTGCTTGTTGCTGCTGAAGAGTACAGTGGTGTTTTAAAGCTTTTTCTTTAAGAAACAGCTGCCTGCTGTTGCAGAAAACAAGACTGTGAGAGTGAATCAAATCAGAAGAGTTGTGGGCTGGACAGCTAAACAATGAACTGAAACTAAAGCTCAGGAGAGCTTCAGCCTCAGCTGAGCTTTCTCTGTGGGTTCATCAATACCAGCGACCTTTTTCACATTGTCATTTAATACATTGTTATTGTAAAAAATATATACTTTAAAGCCATGGGCATTAAAATCTAAACTTGCTGGGGTTGTTATATAATCTTTGGTCTGTCACCTGAATGATATTGCTCTTTCACTTATTTTTCTGAATTTTCTCATTTTGTTGTTGATTTTTCTTCCGTTCTCTTCCCTCCCTCACCTCCATTTCCAATCATTATTTTTGCATTGGTCTAGGATCACGGTTATGGTTTGATAGAGAAAAAGTATGCAGTGACTTGAAACACAAGACAGTTTTAACATTTAACCGAAACTACAACCTTTTGTTGTCTCAACCAACCTGGGATCAAAGACCACCTTAAAACATAAATAGGAAAACAAATCAGCATTATATTAACGGAATTTCTGAAAGACAGGGTGTGTGTGATCAGTGATCGTGTATAGAGTGATTACAGGTGTAATGAACATCAGCGTTTTTGCATTGTTGGCATTGTTGTACGAAAGAAGTTGCGAAGTTATTCTCTATTTTAGACACAATAATGGCAAACTCAACCTTGTCTACTTCATATAATTTTTGCAATTTGTCATGATATTTTGAATGAAATCCTTTAAAAAAACATATTGCTTTGTAGTGTGTGTAAATGTGTCTTTGTGCCTGAAGCTGTTTGCTCGTTTCTGCTTGGTGGGGCACGGCACAACGGGCCCAACTGCACCGACAAACCATATGAACATGTGTGTGCGTTCAACAGGAACTTTCAGATTGTGAGTGGGGCCTGATGGCCAGGGCCCTAGAAGCATTCCATTGGTTGATTTTAATGGTGCAAGGGTGTACGCGTCTCGCTAGCTTCCTATAGAGGGACTGATATTGTATGGACGTTAATGTTAAAACAGTAGTGATGACTCGTGTGGATTATTTAACTATGTACAGTAACCCTGGAGCAAAAACTGGAAATAAAACGTTTGGGATCACATCGAGTGGATGACTTAATCATATCCAAAAAGGAAAGGATGAAAAAAATAAGTTAATTCAACCTGGAGTGGTTCAAAAGGACAACTTGGTTAACTAGCATATCACAAAGAGGCTTGAAACGTCTTTCAGAAAGGCTGTAAAACACGAGAGTTTGTGTATCGCATGTGGAGAATGCCATCAAGTCAGGCTTACTGGGAACAACCAACGTTGCCTCTCAGCTTGGAGGCGCGTACAGACGTGGCATTGAACAATACAACCGTCAGACTGAAGAACACACGTATGTTCTTGGCAGAATTATAACCTGTATAAAACTTTGTGGAAAGTGCGACATTGCCGTGCGTGGCCTTGGCGAGTCTGCCGGCTGGTTAAACACTGGCCTTTTTTAGATGCATATTTGAAACTATTTTCGAGGAGGACTGCAGGCTAAAGAACCACTACGATGCTTAACACTATTTCAAGTGCCCTTCAGCCATTATTCAAAAGAAACATTTGGATTGCATGTACAATGTTTACAAGGATGAGGTCGCTCAACAGATGACAAATGAAACTTCTGTTTCTGGTCATGAGTAGGTTGTTGGATGTTGAGAGATCTTTACAATTGTCTCTTGGTGGTCCGATATCTTTCTACGGTACGATATGTCGTCAGATCTTCATCGTGTCATTTTAGTTGGCATTATTCGGCTGGAATGTTGTCATCTCTGCTGTCGGTGATGCATTGGTCACAGCATGAGTATGGTTCAATGTGATATCTCTATGGTATGTTTGGATTGCATCGTCAAATTTTCTTGTGTGAATATTGTGCGGCTCCACCATATTGTCATTGGGAGGCAGACGTGGCTGTTTTAAGTGTTGCGTGATACTGACAGTATTGACTTGTCTGTGTGCGCACTACTTTTTGACTTTAACGAAGACTCCTGTGCTGTTGACATGTGTTGGTCTTTTTATCTCGATTGTGTAGCCATGATAATGAAGTTGTACTTCAACAAAATAGTGTGCCTTTATTGTATTGTAGGTGGGGAGGGGGGGGGGGGGGCAATCAATTCCCTTCCTTGAGTGGTTTTGGTCTTGACAGCACTTCTGATGTCTGGGGTTTATTCATCATGCCTCTCCGCTTGTGCACAATCTACTGATGAAACTTATGAATACATATTGTAAAACTTCGTCGGCCGTCTCAGAACCATATCGTCAAAGCGGATAGAAGTCAGCGCTGCAGTCTGCTTTTAAAATGACAGGCCCGTACGTCGCGGTCCAGCTTCTCTCATCCAGAGGTTTGAGGACTAATGATAATCCTTTAGGAGCGCTTTACAGCATAATGAAGATGTATCCCCGCGCCCGGTCGGAGCTGTCTGAACTTCATCAATGTTTCACATCAGCTAATCCCACCGCAGGAGCTGAATGGGAGCGGAAGAAAAAAGAAAAGAAGAGCATCAATCTCTCCCAGCAGAGTGACATGCAGTGAAAGAGCGGCAGCAGGAATGACAGCTTCATTTCAGCGCGGCCAGCGAGTCAGATGTTTGTGTTCAGACGGGGTCGTGTGGCCTGCGCTTTACTCATCGCAGCATGGATAAATGTCATAGTCAGCGCTCAGGCAGGTGCTGAGGGGCTCGACGCTGCTCCTTTGGGGAAAGTGATGGTATCTGGCAATTTGCTTTTTCCCCTCCATACCAGCCTTCTCGCCTCTGTTCACACAGCAACCCCCCCCCCCCCCCCTTCATCTCTTCATACCACTATATCAGCAGTGTCTGCCATGAGTCCCGACACACCTCACTTTTCTTCGCCGCTCCCCTCCCAGCGGCCCGAGAGAGCCAAGTGTCTGTCATCGTTATCAACGCCCGTCTCTCTGGGAAAAAAAGGTTTGATGTGTTAACAGGTTAATTTTGCCGTCCCCAGAGACTGTGTGTGTGTGTGTGTGTGTGTGTGTGTGTGTGTGTGTGTGTGTGTGTGTGTGTGTGTGTGTGTGTGTGTGTGTGTGTGTGAGCTCCTGGCTGCAGCTGGTTAGTCACGGTGAGTTGACTGTAAGTGGCGTTCTCTCTGGGGTTTACAGAGTTTAGCCTTCCCACAACAGCGTTGTGTTTCTCTCTCTCCGAGATCAGTCCTGGTTCTTAGTACATGGGTGACTTGAGTTTAGCTCGTTGAGGACTTTAAACAAACCTCGATTTCAAATGCCCTCGCTTGGGTAGTGACCCTGTGCTTCAAACTTTGACGCTCTAGTTTTCCCTCTAGAGTCAGTTTCAGCTTGTAACATGCATAGTATCTTTTCAAAAATAAACTTCTGTGTTCACATTAAACGTACAGCTCTCTGCTCCGTGTTCACGGGAAACGCAGGCTCATTACATGCTCAGTCTCTCTTCAAAATGATATTCCAACAAAAGTTGACCTAGTTTTTAGGTTGACTTGGTTAGGTTCAGCCAGTACTCGGTCAGGTTTCGGAGGAGACTTTGGTTTGGGTCAAAATAAGTAGGTTTTGTTATGTACCTGCCGTTAGTTAGGTATGTATGTTACATAACAAAAGTAAGGTAACATAAGTCACGGCTGATTGGTTTCACACAAACAGCTTTCTCCTGGGTGAAAGTCCTGTGTTTCCTCGACCCATCACACCCAGCTTCCCTTCTGCCCAACACAGACGTTCTCGTTCTTTTTTAGACAAAACAATGAACATGATCTGATGGCTTAAGTATCATATTTTAATTACATATTTAGGCATAAGCTACTTCAGTGGTTGTCAACCTTTTTTGAATAGCAGACACCTTGTGAAGTGCTCCCACTTATCAAGGACCCCCTCCCTGAGGAAACTACAGGCATCTCCTCTCCACCTGTGTGAGTCATACATTCAACTCAATCATCCCGTTGTATACAGATGGAATGTAGCTGCACAGCCAGCCAGGTGTGTGTTTTTTCTTTTCACATTTGCATCCAATGGACATGGTCCATGAAACAGCAGCCTTCAATATATCGAGCAGTAAGTACGAAACATATTCAGCTAAAAGTTAATGATTGGTATCAGACCAATGAACTTGAAAATATGGTATTTAATTATGACCTTCATACAAACACTAAAATTGTTCTTTAGCTTTAAATTGAATACTCAAATGAAAAAAAAAAGAAATACTGAATAAAAGTGTGCTGTCTGTCACCACAGGGTCATGCCACTGAATCAATAACACAACCAGGACTTAACTATTGATTATTAACTTCATCCACCATTAACAAAATAAATAAATAAATAAAGTCCTGGATTAGAAATAACGAGACAATTCTGACTGGGTAACATCATGTTTGACTGTTCTTTAAAAAAAAAGCTGTCCAGGACCCTGTTTGTAATTTAATTTCTGGACATATTGTCCTTGAGTATAGTTATAATATCCCACATGTTCTGAAAAGAAATATTCAGAATATTAGTATCCAGCCTCTACAGCACTTTCCGCACATCCCAATCCCCCCCTTAGACTGTCACCTCGCAGCTGCACTTTATATGCTTTGGCACAGGAGATCATTTCATCAAAAATGAATTCATAAAAGAATATAACAAAAAAAAAAACAGAGGACAGCTTTCAAGGGGAATCTGAATACAACACCTGGCTGAGTAGAAAGAGAAAAAAAAGGCCCACAGCAAAGCGTGTCTGTCCTACCAATGCGTCCTCAGGACAATCCATCCACTGAGTTTACCCTTGAGTGAAGACAGGTATAGTGGGAAACACCACATATAAATCATCCCAGCAGACGGACACTACAACTTTTATACCCTCAGCAGAAAGGATCGGAGAGAAAGTGGTTTATTAGCAAAAGCATGTGTTATTAACCCTGGCAATCAAACCATATTGATTTTTTCTCTCTTTACACATGGAAGCGGAGAGTACGATGGCAGATCACGTACTGCTTACTGGCTCCCTCAAGATAATGAGAATATCAGCCTTCTGTGAAATGCAACTGCTGATATTCCACTCAAACTTGATTATCCACTTAAGTGTATTAATACAGACTTAAGGTTACACTAATGACTGAGACTGTTCACACAGTACATTTTCTCTTACAGTCCGTCACTACTGCAAAAGTAAGACTCAGGCAAGAAAAATAATTGTCACAGCAGGTAAATTAAAGTATTTCTAATATCTCAAACAGTATTGAAATATCCTGCTAACAAGCTCTGACACGTTGTTGAAATTTAATTGAAGTAGAGGTAAAAGTATTTGTGTTTAATGAAAGATAACTCTGTTAGAGGTTTTAATTCTGGAACATTATTACCTTTTTATTTCACGTGCAACGTAAGATTTTTTTTTTTATATAGGCCTGGGATTTAATTAAATTTTAATTAAAATATAATAAAGTGAATTACAGAATCAAAGAAAGTGACTTTTTCTGGTGGCTTTGAAGAGAGCGATATGAAGGCTTCGGTTCCCCGTCTGAAAGGTCCGTCTGACGGCATTAAAGTGGCTGCAGAAAAGCTATTTTAGCCACCTGAAAGGTAATCAATGTCAGTTTAAGTATACGCTTTATATGATATATTTTCACAGCTTTACCTCACCCTCGGACAGCTCTTTCCGATGTGGAACTGAAGTACTTATGTCCCTCTCTTTAAAGCCACTGGACTCCTTTGACAAAACCAGTAACTTCAGCCTGTGGAAAACAGAAGCCGCTCGTCTGCCTCATCCTCCATCGATTAGTTTGTGTTAGTGCGTGACTTTCGGATCCAAAGTACCACGGCGTAGATAGCTTAGCTTTTGGCTTCTAGGTAATACACTGATAAGGATATATGTTTATATATGTAGCATCATCATCATGAAGAAACGCCTACATCAGGTCACGAGGGACAAATTTGTTAGGGCGCCGTAAAATAGCATTTTCAACTGAAAACATACATTCTTCGACCAGACTTTGAACATTTGGATTTTAATAGATGAGGAACACCACTGGGAAGCTACAGAATGATACAACGAATAAAAGTGCTTGTTTGAACCCAAACCATGACCGTTCTCGTAAGTGTTTTTTATCCTATCATGAAAGAGATTCATTATTTGACATTGATTTGTAACAGTTTTAGGAGCCACAGACAAATGATGTCATCCGGCTGATCAGGGCATGGACGAACTATGTAGTTGTTAATTTGAGGGACTTGTTGGGAGGGACAGATGGACGGATTCACAGACCCTGAGGCACAGCACGTGTGTGGCAAGAGGTACAAGTGCAACAAAGCTATTCGCTAATAGTTAAAGGAGTAAATGTCATCCGTCGCCTCGATCCTTGTCATTTCTAAATCACAGAGGAGGAAGCAGGTTGAGCCCGAGCAGACTGTCTCTAATATTTTCAGCTTGGTCCCCTCGCTGCCCTTCAGGCCCCGCTGCTGGCGTCGCATTATCGTATTCAGAGGCGTTAGGTCCTTGGGCTGCAGCCGCTGAGGAAACATGATTTTACATATATAAACCGTTTATTCAGCGAGGACAAAAAAAAAAAAAGAGATGTCTCTCACATAGTCGGTGGGGGAAAAATGTCATCGTTTTTTTTCCCTCCCTCCTCTTTTCTCGCCAGTAAGCCTGCAAGTAAATCTGCTTAACGGTTTTTAGTTTTTTTCTTTCTGCTGTGGCAGTGACACTGTGTCCTGTTGCCCGATGCCTTTGGGCTCGGGTGGGAGATGTGGGGAGAATTTCATATCAGCATTAAGCACACTTATCAAGGAGAGTGCGAATGGGGTGTGGGGGGAGGAGGCATAACTGAGCATAAGAGAGAACAGCAGATAAACGTATTTTTCCAAGCTACTTTGATCATCCGTATCTTCATAAAACTATGTTTCTTCTAATCTGTGCCATGGTTACAATGTTTTGTTATCATTCATATACTCAGACATCAACATGAACCCTGGGCTGTCATTGGTCTTCCATTTCTTAAGCTAGAACAAGAAAACAGGCGTTCTTAAAACTCCAATTTTCTCAATTCCTTTAACTTTGTTCAATAAATCCGATTTTGAATAGAATTGAAGGGAAAAGAAGGCATTCACAGGAGTTGTTTTTTTATCTAATTCTAATTAAATATGAAGTGATAATTACATCCAGCAACAAACAGTCATCATCCAAACACTCCCCGCAGTTTGCTGATTGGTCTGGCCTCCAGCTGCTGGGCTAAATTGGTTCTTCGTGAATGTTACTCAGACTAGTCATAAGAATGAGACGTAGCACAACATGTGACATAAAGGGAAACATTAACAGACACATAAGCACTCACCAAAATGTATTTAAAAATATCTATAATCATAAATAGTGAACAAATCTATTGGAATGAGGGGTTATTAAGTAGACTTTTAAATGCATACATAGCGAGAATATAAGTTCTAAAGCAGGTCCATCATATTTAAAAGTTGCTGGTCCCTATGGACAAAAGCGGTAATGTTTCCGAGCACCAGATTCACAAATATCACGTAAGAAACCCGCGTGACGATGTTATCGGCTGTAAACGCCGTATGAGAATAGGCACGCACACTGGAACTCGCTCGCACACGCCACAACACAAAGTGAAGCGCCATTACACTGCTGCTTCTTTACATAGCAAATAGTTGTGTAGTTGTAAAAAAAATATTATATAGAACCTTTAAATGTACTGCGTTGGTGGGATTCCATCAAACAGATAACATGTAAGGCTACATCGGACCCACAGGGGTTCTTCACGTCTAACGGTGCTGGAGGTGATGAAGAGGTCCATCCCTCTCAGGATGGAGAGCTCACTTGCTGTTGTGAAGGAGACAGTCAGTCTTTTGTTTTGACTTGACGCCTGTGTCGAGAGGATTTCTTGTCAGTAACAATCTGACTAAAAGTATAGTGTGCTCTCATGTCTCTACAGCATCTAATGGTTGGAACTCCTGTCCCTGTGCAGCCCCCACTGTGTGATTTAAACTGATAAGATGTCAGGATTTTTACATAAAAATCCTGCTTTGTTCAACTTGAGTTCGTGCAAGGCTGCAGACTGATCTATAGTCAGGATTGATTGGGAGCACAGCGTTGCACCGAGCTGCTCGGCACATAGTAAAGAAATTGTTTCCCCCTTGTGGGCTATGGATTTGCCGGTATGCGGCGGGAACAGAGGGGACTTGAAATGACAAGCGTTGACAGCGAATGATGACTAATGTGCCTCGGGAGAGTGGCTATACGTCACACAGCGCAGGAAAATCACAATCGACACGACAGAGTCAATTGATGTGGTCCCTAAACCAGACTACACCTGAGATACACCACAACTGTTCTTCTACAACACGAGACAGCACATCCCACTGTTCTCATCTGTTTGCACAGCACTGGTATGACATGGTCTAACTTTTCAACAGCTATACTGATTAACACTACATCAGAACTTATTTCATAAAGATTATGGTAGCACAACAAGTGGGTAATACCATAGGTAATTGTAAGGGTAGTGGGTTGTATCTCGTAATAACAATGACAATATCTTTGTAATAGAGGTAACAGATGAGTAATAGTATGATGACAAGTGAATAATAATAAGATTACAGTAGGGTCATGTTTTGTACAAGATTCACAAAAACAAAAATCTGAAAAGAAAAGAAAATTCCAGGAAAACCTCATGATGGATCGCCAGAAAATAATAAACGTAGAATCCCTCATTGCCTTGGTCCAGACCTTTGAACCGGTTCACTCCACCGAGTTCGAGTTAACTGATCTGTCTGGGCATCATGAAACAGTGGCTCCTCGGTTAAAAAGTAATCGACCAATGAGCACCTCGTGGGGACTAACGATTGGCGGAAAAACAGCAGGGGCGGGATTACCGCTATGCGTCGTAGAAAACATGTCTTCTTAATATTGCCCAACATCACAGTTGGTTTTTACATTGCTCAACTCAACCCTTAAAAAAACCTCTTCCCTGTTTACGACCAGCAGTTTGCAAAGCTGGAATAGAGATGCATGCCCAAAAGAAAAGCCCACATCTCTGGTTGTAAGGAGAAACACTCCCACTTTAAAACATTATGAAGGACTTGGATCAGCAGGTTTTTGGATTTGAGTATCGCAACACCAAGAAGGTGGTTGAAGGAATGGAAGGGAGAGACTGAGTCCACGCGGATCGGCAAGTCCGCTAACGATGGAAATCTTTGAAAAATACCATATTTTGACGCAGCGTGGCACAAGCGGCTCCTGCTCCATATTTTGACATGATAAACGACATGTTAGGGCATCAACCCGTCAAACACAGTCAACAATGGCGTTGACGTGGGGTTCACTGGTACGGGGGATGAGGATGCGTCATGGGGTCGGTTTACTTTAATCTGAATATGTGCAGCTGCATGACAACAGGAATATTAGTGGAATATTCATTTTCAATAACCATTGAATATTGTCTTGGCAAAAAACGGATTATTTGTTGCATGTAAAGGTAGCCAGTGTCAATTTATAATGCTGACTGAAGATGGAAACTGAGTTGATGGTTCTGTCTGGTATGAGGCAACCTCCATGGTCTCACTCCCAGGGCGGGAAATACCAACACTTGTGGTCCCTGCATCTTGATATTGACGCACAAGGCACCCGTTAGCATCTGTAGGAGAGCTTACTAACAAACTCCAGTCTGCAGCCTTATCAGACGCAGAGCAGGGGACAGAGTATCAAAGCGATAAGTATTAATTCAATAGTTTTAGGACTTAAGTAAACATTACACTAATTAGTTTCTGTTTGGTATACACACAATACATTTCTCATCAATGGAGTTGAAGATTTAAAATAGTGATGCTGATAGTTGCTTGATATATAACATAATTATATATTATATAATTACATGTTAGTTGTATCATACTTCAATTCCCACGACATGCAAAGCATAACACATGAGGCATTGTGGCAAACTGTTGTAATTTACGCTTAAAGAAAAACAGTCTCTAACTGCTGGGTTCATTTGAGTTTCCGGGACTATAAAACAGGGTCACAGGCAGGAGACGGTTGGGTAACCCCGTTTGAGATTTGTCACACAGCTCCCATCACTCTCACTTACTGTGACTGGGCGCAGTCCCACCAACAGACAGCATGCGGTGACAAGTGCTTTTTTGTAGTTTGATCACAGTCGGATCACGTTCGGAGTCCAGAGGAGGTGTCAATTTGGTTTGGGGAATGTTCTGAGCCACTTCTCTCTCGGCGAGGTCTCGCTCTGATTGCTGCGCTCTCATTTGGCCAAAAGAAGCAAACTGAGTGGGAGAGAGAGAGAGAGCCCTTCAGAGTTCCAAGTAACTTCTCGCAGTGAATACAAGGTGTGAAGACGCCTTAAATCTCCCAGACACCTCTTCAGGTGTCACGTCTACCAGCGCCTTCCCCCCTCCTCGTGGGCTGAGATGCATACTTACATCAGCTCTTATTACCGAAGCCGGTTCACCTCAAAGAGGCTGATGTGAGGCTCTGCTGTACCACACTTCCCTCTGCAGGCACAAGAGGAGACCTCCACTCTCGGCCGTTTGTGTCTCGACTGGATGACATATTAGCACGCATGCTGCTGGCCGCTATCGACTGCAATCTCTGCATGAAACCCTCGCTCCGAGAATCACGCACTGCATGTGGCCCTCTCTCTTCTCCCTGCTGCTCGCTGTCATGCGTCGTATCGCAAATCATCTTCAATGTGCTGATACCTTGTAAGGTAGAAAACTGTGCCCAGCAAATTTGTCTTTTAATTGAAAAACCATGGTTTTCGAGACACAAGCAGAATAAAGTAAATCACACAGCAGATGCTCATGGTGTGATTTTAAGTGGATTAATAAAATCATCCATGTAACATGGGCATGAAAATACCCGGAAACAGGAGTCCCTTTTTCTGCTCATCCTCTATCAGACAATCTGCAGGTTGCAAAGCTTTGGATGGAGCTGCAGTCTTCTTATCAGATAGTATCAGACAGATCCTTATGACTGGAGAAATAGGAGGCATGCAGCGCTGGTGACTGAGGTGCCAATCAGTTGCTGCCGGCAGGCTAGTTTTTGTGATTTTTATTTTTATTTTTGTGATTTTTTTTCGTTATCTTGGCCTCAACTTTAATTGTGTTTTTGCTGTCTCTGCAGTGGCCCTGGTGTCAGATGGAACAGATGTCTGAATCACAGTCTGACATTTTAGTCTCATGGAAATTTACAGACCCTTGGAGCCTTTGTTTTTTTTTTCCAGCATGTTCTTTTCATCAGTCGCACACAATAACAACAGCGGCGGGATTGACAGGACACCGGCAAAGATAAGCGTCAGCACCGAGGTAGAGTTTGACTCATGACCATTTTTCCAATGCAACAAATGTTCCGTGACACATTCATTTTCCCTGGACATCAAGTTCTTGTTCTTTTCTTCTTATTGGGGGGTCTGCGCCCCTCACAGGGAGGTGAGGTCAGGGTCAGCTGAAGAATCCTGAAGCTGATTTTCATATCCTGTTACATATTTGTAACTATTTGTTACAAACTGAAGTGAAACCAGACACAAACTGTGGACAGTCCTTTTCAAGTGAGCTGAATGGATTGTGTTTGTGTTGACGTTGGATGTAGACCGTGACGGTGGCTTTACACAGGCTGCAGCCTCCGCATGTGAAAAGTGAAGCTAATATGGAGGTACCTTACTTGTACCGTTTACCTTGCATTCTTTCTAATGGCCATCAGGGGGCGACTCCTCTGGTTGCAAAAATAAGTTTGATTCTTTGTGACCGGTGAAAACTTTGCAAATGCTATTTTTTCACAGATTATCTGTCGGATATAGTGACAGTTTATTTTTAAAGTTATTTTGAAGGAAATGTTACCAACTGTAGCTTTTACTGCTATGCTTACACGAAGTGATACAAAACACGCGACATCAGACCTCCATCAAACTGCAACTTTGGAATGTTCCTGAAGATGAAGCCTTCACGGACTGAAAGCAAAACATATTTTGTTTCTTATCACAATCTATTTTGTTGTTTTCAGCTTTGAGTAGCTCCTCTGTCTCCTCTGTGTATTGTATTGTGGGAAAATTGCATCCATTAACAGCACACTCAAAAATCGACGTGTTCAGTACGCATACTGTCTGGCTAGAGAACTTTTTATTTTGTCACTTTTTCAAAGTGAACTACAGATTCGAGTCTTGCTTCGTGATAGTATCCAGTAGATGTGGGACATGCCATGTGTGAAGACTGAACTGGCAGGCCGCTGTACTCTTTAGTCTTTAGTCCGGACCAAGTGAACCAAAGTAAAGATGTCAAAGCAACCTGTGACTTTAACTACCGTCCGTGCACCTGATCAGGTCCGCACAGGGACTGAAGCAGAAACTATCTCTGATCAGTGCTCACAGACTTACCCTGGGTGATAAGAAAATATCCTGTAGTAAAGCTGTTGTTGGGAATATAATAGAAAAATCTCCAGTCCTGGTTCCGAGCCCAGTGCCGGTATCCAGCAGCTGCTAGATGAGCGGAATTTGAAGCCCATGAAATATTGAAAAGGGCACAGTGTTGGCCCGGAGCCTGGCCACCCACTCAGCCCTCAGGCGGGGGTCCCAACCCATCACTTCCCTGCCTTCTCCCTGTGTGTGTGCCTCTCCTGCTGCACATTCACTTCCACACACTATTTGCTAAATTGGTTACACACTGTTCATGTCATCATGATGAAACGAGCCCTGATTGCCCAGTGCTTTGCCAGGTAAAATAAATTTGTTATTCTATTACAGCATGATAGACAGGGTTGCCCAAAGATAAACATATAAAAATAAAAAAAGTCTTTAGCGTCGCAAGGTTTGCCAGGGGCCATTTTGGCTCGACTCAAATGGTTTTTGCCAAGTGGCAGGATGGCTGCCAGTTTCCACAGCAATCTCTGCCACCTGTGATGGATGGCCCAGTGGGTTAGGCTACACAAACGCAGCTGTGATTGCATGGAGCCATAATAGAGGAGAGGGGGGGGACCTGTGAGCAGGAGATAGACAGAGGTTTTATAAGCTTTCATATTGCTTTGAGCTGAAACAGTGAGAGCATATTCAAACCCCGGGGACTGTGGAGAATTAGCTGCGGTCAGCCATAGCTGCACTGGTTTGCTCCATGCCCTGACAGAAATAATGAAACAAAAACTTAGTCAAGCCAAGCACACAATATTTAGGATTAAACACAAATCCAAATTTGTCAATTAGACAGGGACAGGGGGGATTTCGTTTAGAATTCCCTTTACAAATCCGTGCATGTGTAGTTGCACATCTGAGGTCTTGCACCTAAAGTTGCAGAATACATCAAATATCAATCAACAACCCCTGTAGTTTAATCTGACATTACTCAGGGGAATCTATTAGTTGGCCCTCATTGAGCAGAGCACCAGCTAAATATACATTCATGTCCTGTAATCGAGGCATTTTCCAACACTACAAAGAAGTCATCAAGTCAACTCTACAGGTGTGTTCCAACATTATCGCAAAGCAAATTCAAAACTTATTTTATTTGCACAAATTTAAATGCTGAAGTGTTTTTGCAGTCTGTGTCTTCGCCCCAATACTGACTGTACATATGTTAGCTGTAAGCTAGCTAGCAACGGATTCAAATAGATTTCACTCAAATACGTGAAATGACCACAACATCGTTACAAGGGTAAAATCTGAAGTCATTCATTTTAATGTTTCAATAAAATGCACTGCCTTTCCTATTAGTCCACTGGGGGTGGTGCTAATGAGAGTAGCTCCCATGTGCTTAGGTTCAGGCTATGGGACACAACACTGTCCAGCGTTGGCTACTGTTCATACAGGAACCGTCGGTGGGAAACGTTTTCTAAGAAAAATGAACCAGTTCCTCTCTCTTCCCAGAAGTAAACGGGAAGCCAGAGTGGTTGATGTGTTCACAGCACCTTTCAGTGCTCAATGAATATAATATTGCAAAGATAACTGCTGTAAGGTTTGAGGAAACGGCAGTCTGCTTTTAGTCGTAGCCGAGAGATCGGAGAGCCGTCTCAGTCTGTTCCTGTTTCTGTTGTAAATTGATTAATTGGGAACCTTTTCAGAAAGTACTTGTATTTGCTCTAACTGACCCCAAAACTGAAGAAATTCCAGTTCTTTCTGTTATTTTCCTCGAATGTCAGTCCTTTTAGTGTGTCTGTAAGTTACGCTGCATTACACCAGATGCATAGATTCATCATCATCGGGATAATATACATGTTTTGCTCAAGTGGATACATTTTCAACTCAGTGTATGCATCTTTGTCTTAGTTCAGGCTACCGTGGGTGAATATTTGTCTCTATTTACACCCAATTGCCACTGTCAACATTCAAGTTAAATTGTGGTTATGGTAGGCGCCAGGTTTTTACAAGGAGGAATAATGCATGGAATAAAAAAAAAAACATATCTCTTGTTCTGCTGCACCGACTTTCAGTTTTTTTCTTTGTAATTGTCCAATCTGATTCCACCAATGTTAAAGGAGAGCAATGCTGAATCGGTGGTTTACTCTTTTTTTGTAGCTAATTAGCCAAATTATCTCCCACTCATTAAAGGCAACACCCAGGGAAAAGCTGTATTCCATATTTGGACACATGACATAACACTTTGCTAATATTTTAAAACCCAGGAAATAAAAGGTAATACAACTCAAGTAAAAATTTTTTTATTGATTTCTAAGAGTTGGGTTTCCTGTATCTATAATATGTTCTCAGCCAATCACTGCCAGTGGCTGAGGTCAGACAGACACTGAGATAAAGAGTGGTGTAACATTAATATATACTGTTTGTTTTCTCCATAGAAAGACATGCTGGACGTCAGTCAAATCATGAAGGATCTGGCCAGTATGGTCCATGAACAGGGCGACGCCATAGGTAAGCTGTTCTGTGCGTGTGTTGAATGTTTACATTGTTGTCCCTGACTCAATTAGCAAAGATAACCTCTGTTGTCATGTTTTAATTTGATGTGCTTGATTAATAACATGAGCTTGAAAAGGCTGCCGGGCAAAACAAACTTTGTAACCTCTACCTCGCTGCCACGCTGTTGAGATTCTTTGATGAGGAGCGAAATGCTCTGGGTTTATTCAAACAGCAGACTGTTAGAGAAAATCCACTTAGCCACCCTGATATCTGTAAACGGCTCCCCACACCCTGCAGTGATTTAGACCTGTCCGAAAAACAACTACACATAGCATACAGATATAAGCCAGATACAGAGGCTTTGCTGCTGGGTCACAAATCTGCCACTGGCTACGTCTGGCCCCATCATGAACATTCACTGGAGAATCGGCTGTTACTTACTTTTGTCAGGCAACCAAGCAGACCAAGAGACATACCTGAAAAATGCTGCTGCGATGGGGTTGTAGATCAATTCAAGTAGAAGTGAAACGATCTGATAAAGCAGGAGACTAGCGGTTTGGTGCTGCAAAACACTTTCAGCTGTGGCTGGAGGAGAGTCACCTCATTTACATCTAGTTTATTTTTGGCTTACTTAGCCAATGAAATAACTTGGAGGCTAATATAACCTTTTAACCGTACAAGCAACCGGCAGGTTGGATCTTTTACTACATTTCTACTTATCGTTTCCAGAAAATTATCATTTAAAAAGTTAAGGCAGTATTACATATGTTTTACAATATATATGTAGCTGAAATTCAGATGAAAAACTAGCCGTTTTGAGCAACGCTCCTTCTTCCAGACTCTGTGAAATTCCATCACATGTCCAGTTGATATCCCTGACCCTGCATCAGCGCAACAGAATGTGATAGTGTGTAGGTCTTTCTTCTGTAGTTTTAGATGGCATTTCATCATTGGTCACCTGGGATTATTGTACTTGTGCAGGTTGCACAAACTCAGGACATCCAGTCCACAGCCCTATCACCAAATTCCGTCATTAAAATAGCATTTATTTGAGGCATTTCATGCAGTTGGGTATCAAAAGTGTCTGGGCAAGCCATTCTCACTACCAACTCGTCAAATACCGATGGTGACAGACGTTGACTCTGTATAATTGTATAATGTGCAATGTGTCATTATGAAGCAATTACAAACCGTTGTTAATCGACCCGTCTAGTAGAAACAGTCTTCTGTTGGCAGACACAACACATGAGGGTGAGAGTTTTCCGCTGTCTGCCCAGAAAGCCACAGGTCCAGCAGACTGACCTACCTGTAAACTGTCGCTCTCTTTTATGCTGTTTTTTTTTTTCCCTCTTTCACTCATCACTGCCGTACAGCACCGCAAAAACATAGTGTGGAGTTAGAATAGGCCATGCAAAATATATTAGTTACCAATCTGCATCTCGCTCTCTCCCCTCCAGTAGCGACCATAGCTTTGTTTCAACCATTTGAATTGAAACAGGCTGTGCCTTTCCACAGGCCCCCGACTGACATCCAAGACACTGAAAGTTGAGCGCTCACCGAACTCATTCAGCACAGCAGCTGCAGCTCTCAAAGGCCCTTACCTGTGTGAGGAAGATGAAATGCACCTATCTAAGAGGTGCTGAAAACCGGAATGTTAGAAAAAACAAACGTTAGAAAAGCAAACGTCGAAGTAGTCTCCCCAAAGTTTCCTCTTTCTCGCGTCTAGCATCTGCACCACTGTCCCAGCATGCAGGCCTCACAGCTGGGACCAGTAAACTGGGAGATGCTGCCCTTTGAGACACCTTCTACTCAAACAGATGGTGATCATTTTGACCAAATTTTGTTTATTAAACAAGCACCACATGATGACAATCCTGTAACTGAGACAGGTGAGGGAGATGCCACCAACGGCACTCCAGACACTACCGAGGCCTCATTCACAGCAACTGATCCGACACGTTGACCAACTCGTATTACCAGTGACCAATGCATCAATATCACTGTACTCACCAACTTACTTATGATTCAGTCAAAGTCCTAGGTTTCAGAATATGAGAGTGTCTCACACTTGAGGATCATGAGAAGTCAAATTTGCACCATGCCATCATGGATTGCTGGCGAGAGTTGAATGGCACCATTGACAGCCTTACCAAGAAATTGCAGAATCAAACATTCCTTTCCTTGGTCACGATTCCACCCTACATGAACCAAATAAAGAGAACTTTCTAGGTCTGGTGCAGCTGTGGCCGAGTACCACCCAGTGATGAGCGAACACTTCAGAGAATAAAGACATTGCTGACCAGTACATAGGGAAAACCATACCGAATGAGATGGTCACACTCATTGGAAACGAGACACTGGAGGCAATAATGGAGTAAAACAATCATATTACTACTACTGTGATAATGGATGTGCAGTACTGACGCTGCACACATAGAGCAGGTCTCTGTGACACTACACTTTGTTAAATTCCAAGTCAATATCGGGACTAGTGTGCGAGCACTTTGTCTGTTTCCTACCGGTGATTCAGGTTCAGGCTTTACGGACCTCTTCTTGAGGCATATGGAGAATTTAGGATTGGACATCAACAAATCTCCCTCTGCATCAGGTTTTTCTCATGGCTCCAACTGCTGTCTCCCTTTGTTTTGAAGCGGATCGAGGAAATTGGCCAGCAAGTCCACATGGGTTTAAAGGAGGACTCTCCCCTCGGATGTATTTTCGAGCATCGCCCTATTGCTTCAGTACACACCTGATTTGTTCTCCCAGTGAGCTGAGAGAGGAATTGATTGGAGCTTCAACCTCTAGAGTTGAATTCTTTGTCTTCCAGCTGGGTCATCAGCTGAACCTCATATTTTCCTCTCCTCTGTCCTCCTTGTTTTCTCTAGCTATGTGTACTTTGCCATTGTCACAGCCAATTTAGTCTCTGAACCAAACTGCCGTCTGAGGGAAGTTTTTGTCTGAACCAAAATTGGGTGTGAGTATTTATAGATTCTCAACATTCCAACAGATTCTACCATGTCATCATGACATCATGGACCATCGAAATGGTCATGGATTCTATTCCATTCAATCATTTCATCTTATTGTTGCTATTGGATACCAGTTATATTATGTTTGAATACATCAATGTAATGATTTCTAATGATTCTTAAAAGATGGCAAAGAAATAACAGTGAAAAATGAATGTCCTTACACATGAATATGTGCCAGTTGGACAAGTAACACAATATTTTACGATGCTCATAAGGGCAGCGAAATATGATGCTCTATCAATGTTGGTATCAATAACACCTGAACAAAGTTATAATGATAATAATAATAATAATGATAATACTTTAATTTTATATAGCGCTTTTCTGAGTACACAAAGATGCTTTACATAGGGCAGAGACAAATAGAAAAACAAAAAAAAGCAAAAATAGAAAGACAAAGGAGCAAACAAAACAAACAAACATAACAAGAAGCTGTGTGGAAAGAGTCATGTAGTGGAGGGTAGGGAGCAGGGGTTAGCAGGAGAAGGCCAGTTTGAAGAGGTGGGTTTTGAGGGCTAGCTTGAATGATGATAGGGTGGGAGCCTGACGGATGTGGATGGGGAGGGCGTTCCAGAGGGGGGGTGCAGCAGCTAAGAAGGCCCTGTCACCCCAGGTCCGGCGCTTGGTCCTGATGGTCTTCAGAGTGATTGCACCGGCGGACCTGAGGCAACGGATTGGGGCGTGGAGGGGGAGGAGGTCTGAAAGGTAGGGAGGGGCCAGGTTGTTTAGGGCTTTGTAGGTGGTGAGTAACATTTTAAAGTCTATCCTGTATTTGACCGGGGGCCAGTGGAGGTCACGTAGGACCGGGGTGATGTGTTCAAAGCGGCGGGTGGAGGTGAGCAGTCGAGCGGCAGAGTTCTGAACATATTGGATGTCAATGGATCGCCAAGATCAGTATTCAGTGTTATCAGATCCGGCCCTACCCATCAGGGATCTAGGCAGTTGCTTAGGGCCTCCTGGTCTCTTGGGGCCCCCTCGGAACGATTTATTTTTAAATAAGGTCATTTTATGCCATTTGACCTTTAAGAAATATCTATGTGTCGCAGCAAAACTGTAATTTAACATACCTTGTAACAATTCATGCTGATTTTGACAACACAAGGCTCATCTACAGTATTATAAATACATTTAAAAAATGGCTGACTTGTAAAGGTGTGTGTGTGTGTGTGTGTGTGTGTGTGTGTGTGTGTGTGTGTCCAATCAAAGATTAGTATGTAGGGCACAAAACACGAGACAATAGGAAAGATATGTGTTTAATATATATTGTATATTAACAGTGTTGTTAAAAATGCTTCATGCACACTTCCGGCAGATTCATGGTGCAAAGCTATTCACCAATTGTGAAGACTGCTGACGTGTGTGTGTGTGTGTGTGTGTGTGTGTGTGTGTGTGTGTGTGTGTGTGTGTGTATATATATATGAAATGAGATTTTATTTTGGAAGGAATTGGATGCAATAACTTTTGCTAATTGCTGCCTTTTTGTTGCAGAGTGTCTTTTTGTATTCTGCCTTCAATCAGGCTAATGTAGATGCCCTTTAAATACCATTTAGAGTCAGGCTGACTCAGACTGGCTCACCACAATTCTACAAGAATGTTTTCTTTTCCCCGCTTTTTAAAAAAACGATTTTTTCTCCAACGCACTGTTCTTAATTATCGTGGTTAACATTTAGAGCAACAAATGATGCACGTAATGGAGTAGAGTTGTTTTGTTTTTCCAAAGGGCTTTTTTTCTTTTTTTAACGGTCCCTGGACCATACCGAACCACAACACTGACACACAGCAAATAATGAGTTCACAACAAAGTCTTCATACTAACCCAACCTGCTTAATGCTTGTATTGTGTATCCTAGTAAGAGAGTCTTAAGATCAATGCTCTGACAACATTAGATGAAGAGTGGTAGTCTGTCATGTTTTTGTGTGGAATGAAAGCATTAAACATAAAGCACCGGTAAGTGAGCTCCTGACATGCATTATTTGCAAATTGTAAACCCGAGCGAGGACAAACTGATGCTGCAAACACAAGCAAGCAAGCTTTCAAATGTGTATCGCTTCAAGCCGTGCTCCAATCAATGATGTCACACTGCAGCAGGTGTTTTTCATCAGCCGTTCAGAGTAGAGTCTGCTGTGAGTTCGCTGATAACTGAGAATTGCAACCTGTTTGAAAGTGTTACCCACAGAGAGCACAAGTGCTGCTACCTTTATGACCCACTGTGAATTCAGCATTGTCTACACCCCTTTTGTGTCTTTTCTGATACGTGCTCAGTGGTAAAGCGGGTCATCCTTCAATCAGAGGATAGGTGGTTCGATACCCGCCTCCGCTAGTCCATGTCGATGTGTCCTTGGGCAAGACACTCAAGCGGTGCATGAATGGGTGTGGATGTTAGCTAGTCCTGATGCTACCATGACCTTGCATGGTAGCCTGTCATCAGTGTATGAATGGGTGGAAGACGACATGTAGTGTTAAAGAGCTTTGAGTTGTCAGAAGCCTAGAAAAGTGCTCTACAGGTACAGTCCATTTACCATTTGAAAAAGAAAATGTATTTAAAGGTGTCCTGACGAGATTTCTTTACATTCAGTGTTTCTGAATCCTTTCTGAAACTGCTTGAATCCTTGAGCTCAAAGAAATATGTTTAATGCATTTCTTTCTTCATAGACATTTGCAAAACCTGCATTGTTTACATCTATTTTTGCTCGCTTGCAGTCTTCTTCCTTTCTGTCCTCGTTGGGAGCATCGCTGCACTTCTTAATGTTTTACCGCCACCAGTTGATCGGTGGAATAGTGGGACTCTTTCGACAGGATTGTGGATTGTGTCACCTGCATGCATATGACAAACAGCTACATAGTGCTACTGGAGGTCAACTCCCCAAGATACATTTGAAATGTATTAAAGATAGAAAAACATCCATTGTGCAATGAAAAATGAGCAAAGAAATTGATTGATGGCAGTATTAAAGAAAAGCTGATATTGAAATTATGTTTGAGTCTCAAATAGTAGGTCCCTAATGATGGATTGATCTGTACTCAAATAGTTCACAAGTCAAAGGGAAACATCTCCTTTGTCATGTGGATTACCAATCAGTGTTGATGGTAAACGTAGTCCATTGAAGCCATACATGTGTGTGCTATACTGACTGAGACCAGCACTGCCTCCGTGCATCAGGATGCATTGCACGTGAGCTACTGAGGCCCAGCCAAAACATTGTGTCCCCAAGGGATATTTTCCACATTGTAATGGCAGCACTTTACTTCCCTTTCACAATAAAAGCCCAACTTAAAGTCACTCAGGATTTCTCGAAGAAGCAACTTGACAAAACAGCTTGCAATATTGTGAGGTGACAAACATACTCATTCAGGGGTCATCATCCCTCTCGGCCCTGCTGTTCCTGGTTGTCTTTAAATTCCAGTTTATCTCTGGCATCCTGGAGAAGGTCTCCAGCAAACATCTGTCCAAGTGAGGGGAAAAACTCTCATGAATAGTAACGCACGCACTGGCTCTCTGGGGGTTGTCTGACATACATAACAGCAGAATGATTCTGTTTCTGTTGGCATCGGAGGACAATGAGAAAAGGCACCACCAGTTGGTGTTTGCTCTGCAGCTCAGATTCTGGAGGCTCCTTGCTGGCCATATCCTCCCCGCTGACTTTCTCCGGCCGTATACACTGGCTCGAATAAACACAGCTGAATATCCAATAAACCCAAACACTGTAAAATGTACACTGTAAAAATTATCATCCGTAACATCCTCTGCTCTCATATTTTGGGATGGCATTTGTAACTACCTGAAGAGAGCGGCATCTCAGATAAATCCAAGCTAAATAGCCTGTAATACTTCCTACCATCAACTACGTCACTGTGCCTACAAATGACGGCTGTGGAGGCTTGAAGAATTAGAAAGATTCACTCAGTAGATGCAGGTCTCCGCAAGGTGTGTCTGCAGTAATGTTGGATTCAATGAATACAACCCACAACTGGTTAACGCCCTTGTCTCGGTTGCAAAGTGTTTCACTTTTAATACATGCAGATGTCTGCAAGTTTATTTTTTTGCCCAATAAAAACACACATAATAACTGTGTCTGTGGCTCGCGAGCAGCCGCTGAGACGCGGCGATGCCGTCAGCAGTGTGTGTAGTTCCGGAATGTACAAAACCAGAAAACTGAGCAAACTGCTTCCCCCTCTTCTGTCTCAGTAAATATTTGCTTTTGGCATGTTGCCCACCATGAAGTTTCAGTTTTTTCCAAGGGAAAAAGTTTTGGCATTTGCATGTGTTTTCTTAGGTTGAATTACACTGAAGTCTCAGGATCACCGCGAACAAACACACGAACATACCTTAACATGGAGCTTGGAGCTTAACATACAGAATCAAGACAGCACGGACTCAAAGATTCAGCAAATTACTACTTCTTGCATAAGGAGTTTAATTTCTTAAATTAAATAAAAAGTAAAAAATGAGGTAATGCTGTGCACTTTCACGTGTCAATTCCTCAGTCAGATGTAGAATACGTAGACCATTTCGTTCTTTAAACCCGGATCTTTCTTCCATTTGTGAATTCTGCATCATCTCGTGCTTGTTCAGCACGATACAACATGCATGAACTGCAGCCATTTCTCAGACATTTTGACATTTGCATATGAAAGACTATTGATATGGTATTTTGGACATGGAAGGTAGAGGAACACAGCGTGCTCCCACCCGAATGGGCGAACGGAGAGATATTGGAGGACTCGGTGGAATACTGCAGAGTTCACGACATTATGCCACAGCAGAAGTCCAATCTGATCATTACAGAGCCATGCAATAATGGACCTCTCCCCATTAAAAAGAGATGCATTGAAATTGCCTTTGGCCATTTTGAAGGCTTTCTTGGCAAAGCGGTGGATATGAATAATATGTGATTGTGCTGTGGGGGCGTTTGTAGCAAAAGCAGCAGGTAATACAAAGAAATGAAAAGGCTCAAAAAGGAGGGATTAGTGCTTTTATTGCCTATTCATGCTGGCTGAGGATACACTATATTAAAGCCTGTGATTCGGGATATGCAATCAACAAGGTTGCTTCAGCAGGCAGACACATACTAGACACAAGGTTTTAAAAACGTATTCATTCCTACACATCAAAGGATTGTATTATATTTGTTTTAAAGGGTGATTAAAATATTCTGGGGATGGACATGCTGAGGGCTTGTTTCTATTTAACATCATGATGTACTACAGCTCTGTGTTTATTGGGATTTTGGGTATTTGGTATGTTTGAGTATAATTTGCCCAGAAGGTGGCACTGAAAATCATTGGGTCCTAAAATATTTTAAGGCTGCGGCCGTGAGCTTCACAGCACCTCGCCAGTGTCCTCAAACACGGAAACACGGACCCCGTCTCGTTTACCGTGCCTTGTGGTTCACCGTGCTTTTACCATGTCATCACCATTCATATGTAACCAAAGTGTTTATGATGTTTTACTAGAGCAGAACGTTCTTCATAGATCTGGCATCTTAGTTTTGCCCTCAAAGTGCACCAGATTGAAGCATTTCACCTTAAACACATGGTTAACGTTTAGGCAACAGAACCACATTGTTAGGTTTCGGTAAAACACCGTGGTTGGGCTTGACTTCAACCCAACAACACTTTGGGACACAAACACCGGTCTCCTGGTTGAAAGTCCTGTGTTTGTTTGCCGCACCTTCCCTCCCTGTTTCCTGACGTGGGTTTTTTTAGTCTTCATACAACACCATACAGCATTTGCTCTGAGCGTCTACTAACGGTGTGCATTGTAGTTAATTGAAAGCCTGGTGCGTCTCATACAGATGCTGAAGGGGTCATTCACACATGGTGTTTCTTTGCCCTCACATCCATTGTCGTCAATGTAGACAAGCTCAAGAGCGACAAGCAATCCCAAGCGCCTATTTTTCAGGGCTCGACGACTGCACCCCGAGATAAAAATAGTGCAACTTTTGGAACGCTCCAGCGCGAGTCCACCGCATGGCATCTGACGAGGATCAACCAATCAGAGCTCGCAGATATCTTTCTTCCTTAAACTGTCTACAGTAAATGAATGGAGGAGAAGTTAAGAACTTTAGTTCAGGACTACCCAGAGCTTTACTATTCGTCCCACGGAATACTTTACCTGCTTCACCCTTGCCGTTGGAGGACGTCACAACATCCAGTTGAAAGGTCAGCCAAATTGTCACAAACAAATCAAGCAGTCAAGCTACAGTGAGGGATTTATGGTGTTGGACATCTATTTATCTTTGTCTTGTTCAGTCAGTGAGGATCACCGCTAAATTAACGCTTCATCATCATCGTCATTCCAGCACGAAGGTTTTAGTTGCTTAGTAACGGTAGGAGCGACAGTAGCGCAACCATCCCAAGCCCCTTTGATACATTGATGAAAGCAGCAGGGCTTGCGTTTTCCACGCGTTTCCACATGTGAACGGCCCCAAAGGGTACTGTGCGTCCGACGCCGAGGGCCGTGGCAAAGCAGACGTATTTGACGCCTTGGGAATGACAACGAGCTGGATGTTTGGTCATATTGGTGATCAAAAAGTGATGTAATTGTAATGCACATTGCAAAAAAGAGCCTAGAAAAAATAAAAGGTCCTGACCAGAGAGACAGTAAACGAATGAATGAGTGAGTAAACGTGTTCCTCCGCCTTCTTCTACTCACCAAAGTATTTGGTGCATTTAGTCCATCAGCTCAATTGACTCTCCTAACCTCCTTCTCTATTTGAGTTCAAAAGGTAATCCTCTACACGCTCAAGTGGTGCAGTAATTATCAGAGGCCATCACAACATGGAACACTGAGTCTTTACCCACATCTCTGGACCGGCTGAAGCCTTTTCACTCTCACAACACCAAAACAATCAATAGCACTCTCACTGTTATTGGCCAGTTGCAAATATATGAGGGTAATTATGTGGTGATAACAAATATTTTGGACCATCCAGTTCATTAAACATGTTCTGTCTCATCCCATTAACTTCTGTGTATTGGCATTCTTTAAATGAAGCCCTGCTGTTAACAATGTAAACTATTAGACCAGTAGTCCTTGGTAACACCGGGGGCTTGTGGAGCGGCCGTGTAACGTTCTGTCAGGCCACTGTGCAGAATAAAAATATGAACACAAGTCAGTCCCTCCGTTGAGCTCAGGAGTATTCAGCAAGTTGGGACACACAAATATTAAAGACTGCATTTAGTGTTTTATTTATTCTTGTGTACAATTACAAACTAGAAGTGTCGACTTCTCCCCCTACATTACAAAAAATTGGGGATATTTTTGCCAACATTGTAAATGCTTGCTATTCTTCAAATTGCTTCTTGACTGTAAATTACCACAAGTATTAATGTCAAGCTAGTAAAAAGTATGTGCAGGTGTGAGGTTAATATGTCAGGTGTTTTTGCTGATGTCTTTTTTTCAGTTAATTTCCGGATGCAAACATCAAGTGCCACTGGAATTTGGAGAGCAAGATCTTTTTAGATGGTGGTAATCTGTTAATGTACGGCAGGATGAATGATGATACTAAAAATATGATACAACACAAACACCATTTTAAATGATAAGAGTTGTCTGTCAGAGTCTTCAAACTTTTACCCTGTACTGTGATTGGGTTGCACCATAGCAGATGAGGTTTAAATCACGAGTAAAGCTATATCATCGCCACTGAAACATGCATTACATGTATACTACCTTTTAAGTTCATACAGATATTACCAACATTCTAGCCATACAAGTCTCGGCTGCATTATGGAAGATCAATTTTGGCTGCAATATTGAAGTCCAAACCATTTACTGAGAACAGACTTATACTAAACTATAGATAGTGATCAGATGACAACCTGGCTTGCCATCAAAATAAATATTTCAACATTTTAGGGTACCCTTTTTCTCCTGGAGTGAGATGAGAAGATGCTATGCGTGTTTTTTTTAGTGCATGTGAGGCTCTTCATTATGCCCCGCTGGGTAGCTCATGGCCGCCGCTCTGCACTGCGCTCTTATGGTGGTATGTAGTGGCCAGCCTCTGGTTCTGCCCCTAGGGAAACACTGTGAGCTCTGTCAGCTGTTAGCACTGTTAGCTTCTAGCCACTGGCTCAGCAGTCTCCCTGGTAAAGGATATGTGAAGGCAATATAAATACTCTGAATTCCATATTGAGCATCTGTAAACAGAAATATAAAAAAGAAAATTTTAAGTGCTGGAACAATTTCTTTGCAAACAACAGCTGGATTCTATGACAGAAAGACTGCAAGTTGTGTTACCATTGTGTCTAGACAAATGACACCTGTGCTCATCAACCGCATCTGGCAAACTGCGCCACAGCCAGAGGCTGGGCGGAGAGTTTGTCAGGAAATGGTAACAGCAGTTAGCTGGGCTCGGAGGCGACACATTTGTAACAGAAAACCTGAATCACACCTCCAATGCATCGAGTTAGAAAGATGTGGGTGGTTATTTGGCAGGAGGTGAATTGAATTATGGGAAGTGTAGGTTTTTGGAGCTTGTCTAATAGGGATTTAAAGTCAAGATATCTTGTCCTCTGCTGCTTTGATTTTGCCTGCAGTACTTAATCACTGAAGTAATGTTTTTTTAAGAAAAATAAACCAAATATTTCCACTATCGTCAGCTATAAAAATTCAATCAAATCTTAACCCAATAAACTGGACCAAAAACAAAAAAAGAATTTAGTGGAGTTGTTTGTACTAATTAGACAGAAGTTGACTTTTGTGTTTATTTGACCAATAAATCAATTAAAAATAAATAAATAATAAATTAATGAATAAACTTGCATATTTGTGTATTTGTGTGATTTAACAATATGTGGGTTACACAGTTTAAGCATGAACGATTGCCATGACACGATGAGGGGCCACCTCACCACATTGTAAATTGTTGGAATATAAGTGATCCATTAACAATCAATCCTCTTTGTTTCCTCAGACAGCATTGAAGATTACATCCAGACTACATCATCCAACGTGGAATCAGCCAATCAGGAGCTTGCGAAGGCCAACCAGTACCAGGTACAATGAAGCGCTCCATGCTTTGCATTCACTTTGATCTGGTTTCATTTTGTGTACTTGACTGAGCTTTTGCATTGTAATGCAGTAACAAGAAGCTTAGCTTGATCAGCCATGCAAACAGGGACTTTGCTAACTAGATTACACAGCTTTATCACATCCCCCACCAGCATAATAACAGAGGTGATGTAATTTCATGTCATACTTTACTAGCGTTTGCCTCAGTTAAATTAATTGTATATAGAGACCAAAAAAATTAACATAGTTGCCTGGAGTCTTATAAAAACACAAAACCACATATGTAATTCCAATTCCATGAGCAAGTCTCACTTTTACTGAGATAATAGTTATAAATTAGCAATTTTGTCCTACAAGTGTATTGACTAAGAGAGGAAAATGCATTAATGGGCAAATAACTGCAGCAAGAAATTAAACAGAAAATGTTCTTTTCGGTGTGTTTTTTGGCAGTGGCTTGAATTTCCACTTCACAGCACATATTGGAGAAACGCTTTGAGATGCCCAAGGGTCTGCTTTTGCTCTTTATTTTCATGAAAATATATGTGTCTTCTGCCATTCTGTCAGGGACTATCTCAGTAGGCCAGAGCTCAAAGTGGCACTGTGCTGTGTAGGCTCCTGGCTATGGTAAATAATGTATTGACTTTAGTGTCACTGGGTTAATAAAGGATTTACCTTTTTTAACATGGGTAACATGGCTTCAGAGCTCCATCTGAACTCTTCACTTCAGCCATGGACGAGGCTGTATCTTGTTGGGATTTTGGACATTTAGACCTTAAGTAAACAATTCTGAAGACCATTTTAATCTGATACCAAAATCATGTTTTATTTTAATCAGACTTTAGCCATGTACTCGACTTAATCTTTTCTATATGCATGGATTTTCAACTCCATATCAGCAGCTATTCAATATGAAAACGATTGCCGGGCGGTTTCTGGAGTCTGTCATGACTGCAGTGGTCTCTGTCTTTCCCCCAATGCTGCTGCTCTACTAGTGAGCGAACAAATGAACGAATGGCAACAGCTTTCCCATTAATTGTCATTTCATTATCTCAAGGAGAGCTGAGCCGTGACCGAGCTCACACTGAGCAATTTAGCTCTCAGCCAATCCAGACAGCCGCTGTCTTTGCAGAGGCAGAGCAGCTGAAAGAAAGAAAGAACAACAAAGGAGAAGTCAGAGAGACAGTCATGAAGTCAGTCAGACACACAGACAGAATGATGAACCACGTGCGGATTCTACAAAGTCCCATGTTGTCATCAAAACCCAAGATCCCTCTTTTTTCAGAACAGTGTTAGAGTTCGATACTTTATACCTGTTACATACAGGACATGAACAGGCCACCTGTTGTCGCTCCCAATGCATCAAATACCACAGCTTGGTCAGTGCCATGCCGATGCCATGCACCGGACTCCAATGTGAACACACCTGCATCCTTATTATACGCTCAGAGCAACTGTTGAAGTGTGAGATAGTCCACATGGCGTGCGTAGGAGGTCATGTGGACGAGCCAAACAAAGACAGGACATGAAATGTCAAAAATGTCAACGTGACAAAACCGAACTAAGTGGCCTTAACCGAAACTTTCCGTGAAGACAAAAGTTTAGTTTGAAAAAAACAAGCTTTGCATGTAAATAGCATATATTGGTTACCGTCCCTGACGTGTCTAAAAGTTGAGGGGTACGTATGAGCGTCATAGTTTGAAGCTTAGCAGCACTGACCGAGCTGTGGTATTTGACACGGTGAGAATGTGTTCGGTAACAATGTGTGGGTGTGTACTTGTGGTGTGTTCGGTCATTACATGCAGAATGTATTTTCAAAATGAACTTCGATGTTCACATGTTAAAATGCATAGTCATTTTCTCAAAATATAGTCCCAAAATATGTTTGACTTACGCAACAAAACATGGTTAGGTTAAGGCAATAATACTACTTTGTTAGTAAAATCAAAAGATTGCGGTTGGGGTTAAAATATTTTTTTTGTTGTGTAAAAGAAGTACACTTGTCACTTAACTGCCGTTAGTTAAGTAAGTAAGTTGCGTAAAAAAGTAAAAATAAGTCAACATTTACTTGGTTTCACCCGCCCTATGTGGACTTTCTTGCTCTTTATATTGCATCAGTTTTTCTAAGTGTCAAATACTGAAGCACATTGTTTGAAATCCCAGGGCTCCTCATGCTAAGGATAAATGGGTTTTAGCCACAGAGGGGCCCTGACCAACGGTTTGTATTTGACATGTTAGGAATGAGAACGGGTCGGTACAAAACACCATTATAAAAATATATATCTGTGCATGGCTGTAGTCCATTAAAATCTTAAAATTATTTCCAAACGAACGTCCATGCTCCGTGTTCCAACAATTTGTTCAAGCTACATTGTGTGAGAGGGGAATATTGTATGTTCAGCAGACATTTTACCGGCTGTCATTTCTGTCTTACCAACTGACACATCTGCATTGTCTTTAGTGTTACTACTTTATCCTGACATTTAGCAGTTACACATCAACTTACATTTCAATAAATTTAATTTCCTATCTGGCTTTTCCATGACACTAACACAAACAAGACTTTGCTGTTTTCATTGCTGTACTGTACTTCAACTGGTTTCATCACTTCCCTTCCACTGTACCTTTTGAGCTTCAACTGAAATATTGTGTGCTTTCTGACGGCATGACTGACTGACACATGTGAAACTGCATTCACTTATTTTTTAGCAACTGCTTGCAACTTTAACTTTTCAAAATGTTGGGCCATTTATTTACACCTAATTTAGTCAACTGAAAATTCAACTGCTTTGCACCTGCTTAAGTGTATGGTAATACATGTCAGTGTTTGCATGTCCACTGACCTCTTTGGCAGATTCAGCACTTACTCTTCTACTAATATGATATGATACGATTCAATATACTTTATTGTCCCCTTAGGGATTTTTTTCTTCGGCTCAGTGTCAATGCATTAGGCTAGTACACATGCAAGTGCTGTTGGTAATATTCTTAAAAGAAATAAAATACAAAGTGCCCAACTTTAAAACCACATTGAACCTTGACACAGCTAAAGGAAAGCATTTTGCAAGAAAAGAAGCATTTTAAAAAAAGCACTAACTCCAAAACAACATAATTGCCCAACCCATTCATGCTGACAGGCCACTTTGGGGACTGTGGTTCAAGCTATGTTTTCCTGTTTAAGATTTTAATAAAAGTGAGAACAAATAGCAACTGACACTTTACTTTACACGTCATCGCTTTACTTCAATTAAAACATCTCTTCATCTTCAATCTTTGAAATATAATTGAGGCTTTCACATCAATTGATGTTTCATGTCACTTAACATTTCAAATCTTCTCATTTATTAACGTTCAAGTGATATATCAACTGCTTTCAATCCCTGTACATCAATTGACACTGCACTAACTGAACTGGATTGTTCAGTGAACAGTTCACCTATGTTGGGTTCTACAATTTCAATTGGAGTTCATGTTGCATTGATGCTTCCATACCAAAATGACAATTCACTGCTTAAATAGCACACACACTCCTATTGAAATTCCAATTGCTTTTAATGCCTTCAACTGCTAATTTACTTGATTCCAGTGATTACACTTCAGCTCCTTTCAATGCGTACACTTCAACTGACACTTTAAACACTTAAGTGCTTCAGGTTTAACTCATACACAATTACATGAGCAACAAATTAACAATAAGACATTTAACCTGTTTAAAAGTGCAATTTTCAAGAGAGCAATCTTCAAAACAAATGTATTGTGTTTTCCCCAAAATTCACCTCGACATATGTGGTATTGTTTCCCAAATTTAGAACATTCTGTGGGTTTGAACAATCATTGTTAACACAGCCAACAAACCTACCATTGCTGAGTTCATTTCAGCATGATAGTTTGTCTGTCTATTAATTATAATTTTTTTGTCAGTGGCAGTGATGCACATGGACAGCGGAAAAAAAATAATCTTCGGAAAAAGCCTTCAGTGTTGTATTTCGATCCGACAGATCAGAGTTGCAGACTCTCTCTCATGCTGTCAGACAAAAATGATGCAGACCTGAGTGCCATACTGATTTTAAGTCAGGGCCAATCTGGACTTAAAGCAGTGTGGACCCAAATCTGGTTCAGGTTCACTCAGGTGACGGCTGTTTGGGAGTTGGATCTGCCCTCAGACCTCTCAATGAAAGAAAGAGATTGAACACTTTGCAGCAAATCTACGCACTGATGAAGCCTCCTTGAAGCTGGTCTTCATGCACCACTGCACATCTCCACCGATGGTCAATTAAAAGTGGATGTCATTTTCTTCTTGTGCACCGCTTTGCCAACTCAGTTTACACTGAAAATAAATTGAATCTATAATCCATTATCTGGGGGGCAGATTACTCTCCCCGCTGCAAGTTTCTCTAGTTGCAATGATGTTTTATCACCTCATCTGTGTTCAGTGGACCACAAGCTCTGATTGTTGATCGCTGCGCAAGATGGTTTTTAATACCAATAAAACACAGATGTTCTCGCAATTCAGTGAACAAAAGCTGTAGCCATTTCACACGTAGCAAAAAAAGTATGAAATAACTGATATCATTATTGATTTGAGTTGAGTGGGGTGGGGGTTCCATGCTGATGTCATTGTTGAGACTTAAAAGTCCATCCATCTTCAGAGCTGAAATTGATCTATTGAGCAACTACATCCTTCTGAGTCTCAAAAAACAAAATCAATGCGACACAGTTTTCCTCTGGCTTAATAGAGGGTACTATAGAGCGCTGGCTATTGTGGTCGTTAAAGGAACAGAGACAGAAGGAGGGGAAGGAAAAGAAGAGAAAAAGGGAAGATGGCTCGTAAATGAATGGGTAGACGGATGATGGACCCATCCACACGCGGACACATACAAATTGTTGCCCTTTTGACAAATAAGATAATGAAAAGGAATAACCTAATCACAGTGTTAAAGCCCTGACTGATCACTGCACTCGGACAGGGGGATGGGCTAATGCTGACAGATTGCAGGGAAACTGGCTTACTGCTCAATCACTCTTCCCCTGGTCCCTCCAGACTCTTGATGCTACTTTGAAGGATATGGAGTGGAAATAACAATGTTTGAAGTTACCCAAGTTGTCAGGGAGACTCGTCTGGCTCTACCCCCATCAGCCTCAGCTGGGCTGAGCATGTTGAAGAGGAAAAAGGAAAACTGGACTTGAAATAAAACATGCATACATTTGATGTTTCCTTTGATAAAAATCAAGTTCAATGATTCTAATAATTTACATATATATATATATATATATATATATACCAGTAATTTAACATGCATTCTCAGGTTCTCTGATAATGAATTGTCCATTTATTAAAGGACAGACAGCCAATGTATGCTTTCAGGTCCAAACAAAGCATTTGTATTTTGTATATGAATTGCTTTGTTGTTTTTCAGTTGAAAATGGTTTGCCCCGTCCACATGTCTTTTCACCTGCGCTGAATCAGAAGGCCCACACCCCAGCCTCACGTCACCTACGTGACATCTAATCAGCATAATTATCGCAATAATAACAACAAACAAAACAGTAAAATCTCAAAACGGGACAACACATGATCAGCATAATTCACTATAGAAAATAAATTATGTTTCAAAATTATGAATCAAATAAGTCAAATCTGCAACACTCCAGCCCCCAGTTGACCACTATTAGGCAATTCATACATACCTACATTTGTTAAGAGCCATAAACTTAAAGTCCTTGGTGGCAACATTTACGATTGTCAAGTGTAAATTGTTTTACCTCCTTCAAAACCAAAAAAATCTAAGATTTTTAAAGTTTCAATAGTTAATTTTTGTAAAGAGTTCGTAACAAAAAGGTCCTTCTCTTATTTTCCAGGAGTCTTTTTAAAAGTCATCAACAAGCATATTCAAGACAAGCATTCAAGAGCTAATTTTACATCTCAAGTAAATGAATGTCAGAAATTTTAAATGAATGCACTTCAGTCCATAAATAAAGTTCCATGAATGCTTTAGAAACAAAACATGTACAGATGTTAGAGTAGGAATGCACTGTAGATACGTAGGGAAGTAGTTTAGTTGGTCAGGTCTCATTTGTCAGTTTGTCATTCAAGAGACACAGCTCCGTAAAAGGCCTTTCCAATGTGATACTTTATACCTTGAACTTAATATGGCTTACATGTCCCTTATTGTCAGGACATGTGTCTGCCATGCGTCCCATGGGCCTCGTGTTGCATGCTGTGCTTTCATCAATGATCAGTAATATGTGTCTCTGGGCTTTAGATTTTGTTTTCCTCATTCCATTTCTGTCTTCTTTGCAACAATTGAAGGTCCAACGTTTCCAAATAGGTCTTATTTGGTATCGAGGTAATCCAAAAATAACAGAAAGCGATCAAGTTAGGCTACTTTAGTATTGTGATACTTGGAATATGTTCCTCTGGATTTTTTAAAGGGTAATCAATAATTGTATCGGAAGACATTTTTAAAGTAACTCTCCCAACCCTGTGTATGTTTCTAAATTACAATGTAATATCTAGATCAGAAACCCCCACGACAGCACCCCACAATTTCTACCTCAATCCCTGAATGTGGGAGCAAATAAAGCTGCAGCAGTGTACAAAGCCAGGTTGCACCACAGTGCTGGTGCTTGACTCACTAACACACACACGCACACACACGATGTGAAAGGCACTATAAAGCAAGGTTTCCCCTATTGAATCCAGTGTGATTGTACACGCCAGACAGATTAGTTCACCTCCCTTGCTCAAGGTTAACCCTCAATAGAAGCAATGATGATGCCTTTGTGAGTCAAAAACGCTTCAATCTGTCTTCATTGTAGTATGTAAGAGCTTGACTGAATGAATGACATCACAATCAATGACTTTGCCGTCTCTTTAAACAATGAGATTTGAAGAAGTTGGTCAGAAGTGAGGTAGTTGTGACGTGACTCTACAACCTCATTTCATTTTGTAAAAGCTTGTTATCTTCAAGATAGTTGATTGATGCTGATATTTTTAAAAGGTAATTTACCAAAAACCAAAATTGTACCATGAATGTGCTCAAACACTGTGTATGGTTGTATTAGAAAGTAATTAACAATGTTGTACATTTTATTTTGATCCAATCTTTTTGTTAGGCTGTTCACATAATGTTTGCATTCTGGCAAATATTTGGTACCAGAATGTCGCCTAGCTCCAGATGTCTGAATTGTTGCCCACATCTTCTATTTGTTCAGTGATGCAAATAGGTTGAGTGTTGTTCCTCAGAGTGGAGTAATAGTTGACCAATCACAACTTTATTGGTAGGATTAGACAGAAAATGTCCACAAGAATGGCAACAAGCCTGGGTGAGATTGCTGCAGCTGAAGAGGTTGTTATAGTCATATTACAGAAATAGCAACTCTTAAATTGGCACCATTGTTGGATTATTCAGAAAAACTTGAGCTACTCCTACCAACAGCTTCCTACTGCCACTACATTTCTGTGTCAACTGAAAATTATGTTATGTGATGGATATGTCAGGGGCACTACAAAAAATGATAGCATTAACATAACAGGCTGATTGGACTTGGTGAAGCAAAATGGCAATTAACTGAGGTTGCTACAACAGGTTTTGCGCTTCAACCAAGCAGCAACATCGAGTGTGACAAAGTGAAGTGCCAGAAACCGCAGTTCTTCAAATGGCAATGTTTTGGTCTCTGTAGCTAATTTCCCCAGTCATGATAACTGCACTGGGGGTTTAATTTGTATTGAACTCACCCGTTTACAATTATATTAACACGTGACTGCTTTGAGTGACGGATCGCTACCAAGGCGTCGTTGAATGGTAAGCCATGCTAAGACACTCTAAGGAGTCAGCTATTGATTTGTTCTGGTAGTCACAGTTTGTGTTCAGCCCGTTTTTCTCGAGCCAAAATTTGCAAAATCTCAATTATTATCAAAGTTAATGTCAATTAAGGGTGCCTCCTGCTAACCACGTTAGATAGCTAAGGCTAGCGTTAGCGGCTAACAATCTGCAGAGTCTCGCTCCTTTCCAGTCCCACCTTTTCTCCAACCAACTTAAAAAGAAGATGGCGACGGCCAAAATGTCAAACTCGAAGCTTCAAATCCTTAGCGCCTCTTTTATTTAGGCTATGGCCTCAACCCATCTGAGCCAATGTGATCATAATCGTTTCTGTGGTTGAAGTCTATTGCTCCTTTGACCATAGCCATAGGACCACGTAATGCTTATCTTTTGTGCCAGCATAGGCGCTCTCGGGCCTGCTAGTGCAGGGGTTCTTAACCTTTTTGACCTCGGGGCCCAACTTTTCAAGTACAAAGTGGCCCGGGGCCCATTCAAATATTGACACTGTATTGGTTTAACTAATTGATCTCACTCTTGGTTTTATTTGTATTCAATAACTAAATCAAATCCACTTATAGTTTAACAAGCAAAAACCTTGTCAAGTGAATGACATGATACAATATGATCATCACAAAGACATTTATTTATCATGTGTATGTAACCCTGCACACACAACAAGATGCCCAACAGGCTAACAATTCATGGAACAAATCAAGCTAATACAAGAACAAATTAAAAGGCTCAAGTCAGGTTTATTAACACAAAAACAACAAATGATTAGATTTTATTTTAGTTTAGTTGATTTTGAAAGATTTTGAACGCATCATGGCCAGTGTGGAATCTTGGCTGATCTTGCCTGGTCTGTAGATCGGCAGGGTCTGGCACGACTGTTCAGTTTGAGTTGACAAGTTGCCTGTATGTTGCTCAGGTCAGAGGGACGCAACATGACTGGCTGACATGCTGTCTTTAACAAAAGGCCAATCAATCTTTATGGAAAGCCCATAAAATGCTGATGCTGGTGAGAGTTTTGGTTCCATTGTTGACAATGGTTGTCACAGGGCTGCGTCCCAGGATGCCAGGATTGGCCATGAAGTCTGTGTTTACTTGCTGCTCCTCTTAAATATCATAATCAGGGTGACTGCATGGGACTCTGAGTTTTATGTAAATTGCATATAAGCCGATTACAAGTGAGGCAGTTCCGCTGTAAACATTATTTATTTTATGGACTTCCAATTTTCCCGACCAGATGCGATAAAGGGAAAATAATGTTATGGCCATTATCATTGCATTGCATTATCGTAGTATTATGAGGGTATTTCTCATGTCACATAGGGTATGCAGTTTTTCTCCCAGAGACACAGCAATTCTGTCTTCCATGTCAGGGAGGAGAATAGAAGATAGATGGGTTTGTATGGCAGTCCTATGAGCGTTAATGCTTATAATGCAGTTTTCTGCCTTTTCCCTTTGAGAAATACAGGTTTTTAGAATGATTTGTTGTTTTTAAAATTCTCAAAGAGCTCCAGACATATTGAAAAATAAAAAGTTGAACAAGTGATGTATGCTGTCCTCCTCTCTACTTCCTTTTTTCTCTGTCCTTGCTCTTGACCAGCACTGCTGACCTTCATTTGGATGTGTGAAATATCTTTTAAAGTGAAGCTGCTGAAATTAAGACTTATATTTAAAAACTGACACTGCACCAGAGAAGATCAGGCTATCCTTCTAAACTTGGATGCCTAGCTGCACCCAATTCCCCCAAACATTTTGGAACGGTCATTATGGAGAATTATTTTCCTCCTCGGAAATAATAACTTAAAAACTGAACCTCAAGTGTTCAAGAACAACAATGGCCAAGCTAATTCCCACAGCTTTTTCCTTTTTTCTTTGGCATCCTTTTACATAATTATCAGACTGAATGGGGCTTTGGTAATTTCTGCCATGACCTCAAATATTTCAGGGTTTTGAAGTCCCTAATATTCAAAACAGTTTGTTGGTGCTGTACCTTCCTGCTAACCATGGCAGCACTAGCTGCCTAGTCCAGCTTTAAGATATTAATGCTTTGTATGAGAGGAGTTGTGATGGTTGATAGCAATGTCGCAGTACTTAAGACCACTTTTTTGAAGTTCTCAGGAATTGACAAGACCACAACTGCAGAGATATTACTAAATAGTTTAGAAAAGCATTACTGTGATTGCTAATAGAAACATGCATTTGCATTTTATCGTAGGTGTGTCATGCAGTGTGGGACTCTTCACCAGTCTGATCTTGGTCTTGACTTGGTCTCTGTTTAGGTGGTCTTGACTACAGCACTGGTTGGTTGTGTGATAGAAGACTCGAGGGAATCCTTTCCAAGCTCCCTGACAAAGGTCACCGATATGGTTAAAAAACTCCACAGAGGCAAGGTTCCCTAAACTGCTGAAGGATCGGAATTGTATTGATCTGTTGTGGCTAACATGTTTCGGTTGTCTCCCTCTTAAGTTAGGTACAGGACCCATGGACAGAAGGATAAGTTTGGTTGTTGCATTTAACTGAAGGATGTGCTCTTGTAAAATGTCTAGGTGACATACATGCAGGACAGATTCAGTTGGTGCACTGCGGAATCTGTCCTGAGCTGTGGATTTGCTCTTTACCTTCACACAAATACTGAGAGGCTCATGGGTGTTTTGTAGATTTAGAGAAGGCTTATGACTGTGTCTCAAGGGGTCCTCTGAGGAGTGTGTAAAGTGCCGGGCCTAGTGTAAAAGTGGTATCCTCCCATGATCATCTTTAGTGGGTGCTGGGCTTTGCCAAGGCTGCCTCTTGTCACCTTTTCTGTCTCTCCTATCGATGAAACGGTCTGTTTCCACTTCACGTTGTCACTTTTAGTTTGAGGAATTTTTTCCACCTCAGTCCTGGTGGTTACATCCAGTTTGTTTTTAATGGCAAATTGAAAATGTGCATACAAACAGTGGGTGAAAAATCAAGTCAGTACCACTGAAGATCTGTGGATCAGTGTTGATGGTAAATATAGTCCATTAAAGCAAGCTATATTGAGTGAGAAAGCTGAGTTCTGCTCACGCAGCCCTGACGGCTGTGCCTACATGTGCCATGCTGCTTTCCAACGATGCAGTTGTAGCGCATTTGCTACCCAAGAAAAACAAACACTGTTGTTGTTCATTTTTTTAATTTGCATTCTTATGGGGCAGTTAACTCTGCTTTCTGTAGCCTTTGGGTGGTGATCGTCCGAAGGTAAATGGACTGTACCTGTACAGCTCTTTTCTAGTCTTGCAACCACTCAAAGCTCTTTAACCCTACATGTCATCATTCACCCATTCACACTGATGGCAATTTGGGGTTAAGTGTCTTGTCCAATGACACATCGACATGGACTAGCGGAGCCAGGGGATCGAACCGCGGATCCTCTTATTGAAGGACGACCCTGGTCTACCACTGAGCCACAGTCGCCACAGCCGCTGCCAACGAATGAATCCAACCCTGACACGCATTCTCTAGTCTTGAGTGTATTCTGTTCTATGCCATAAATGATCCAATGATAAAGACAAAAATATGACAAATTAAGATAAAAATGTAGCGAAAGTCATGGCAGCCACCGGTCCATGAATACGTGCTGCAGTTGCCATAGCAACATAACTAGTTTGCAATACAAGCAGAGAGCACGGCTTCACCTGGCTACTTTTGCATAGTTTTACAATACAATATAAAACTATGCAATCAAACCGGTTGATGTCTGTTTCTGACGGTTCACTCAGAATACCAATTCACAGCCCTCTCTGTGTTATAACTCATATGCGCGATGCCACGGGGTGGCGGGGTAGCCCGCTGTAGCCCGCTGTAGCTCAACAAGACTGCCGGGCTCATCTCTGTGTGCAGTTGGGTTTTGCAGTTTGTGCGATTTTGTTTGTGGTCGACTAATTCTCATCATTTTTTTTAAGGAACTTCAATTAATTTACCATCAACACTGACTGGACGTCCACATAAAAAGTGGCACATTTCTCTTTTATGAGGACTATTTCCACTCTGAATGAAAATATATATTTTTGCCATCAACATCATGATTTAAGGTACCGTTTATAGCTTCATAGCTAAGTCTACTTTTTAACATTTTTTTTTAATTATCAGATCAATAAACTGATTCTTTCCCAGCTTAAATATGAACTATTGCCCTGGTATTAGACATAAAGAGTGAATAAAACAGGTGCCTGCTACTCCCTAAGGGCTTGCAGGGAACCGTTCTCTGGCAGATTAAGTCACTGGTGATAAGAGCATCCTCCTCTGTCTCTCTGTCCCGCCTCTCAGCCTGCCCTGCAATCTGGAAAATTCTGGTTTAAAAATACCGCAACACTGCCTTTGTTACACTAAGCCCGTTTTTGTTCCCCCTCTACCATATTTATTTTCTTGTTCTCCCCCAAATAACAGCAGTGGCGGGATGAGCGAGCGGGAGGAATAGAAAAGGGAAGGGAAAGAGAGTTGGGCGAAGAGAGAGAGATAGGGAGGGAATACAGTATATAGAGAGAGGGAGCGACTCAGCACTGTCAGAGCGAGCACAGAGAAGGAGAGGATGGCAGAGAAAGTTTATAAGGCATAGTTTAGGAGGAAACGCGTGAGAGAAGCTGGGGAATCTGCGGTGGCCAGCTGCAAGAGGGGAGATAGCGGAGAAAGGCTTTTAATTCTCAATCCCCACAGAGCCTTTGAAAATTACCAATCTTCTTATCACAGACGCAGGGCTGCTTATGCAAATTGTTGTGGAGTGGAACGTTTAAACGGAAAATTACTCGACAGCATTTTTTTTCCCTCTCCCCCTCTCCCTCTCTCCCTCTCTGCCTCTCTCTTCCGCACAGAAAGCCTGTTTTGAGTCTCAGATAAGAAGATGAATTGCTCTCTCCGTGCTTTGAAGCGCGTCAGGATTTAAAGACTCCAGCCTCGGCTCTGGTCTGACGCTGCTGCTCTCGTTGCCTTTGTAGCAGAAAACAGGCGGGGGGAAAAAAAAAACGGGAGAAAAAGCATTTCAAAACAACATAGATTCTGTGCTCAAACACAGCGTCACTGCCTGAGGAGACAAGGAAATATAAATATTCCCTAACCCCTACTCTTCACTCTATTTACTTTCATATTTTTTGCTTTCCACAGTGAACACTTTCTCTCTTTCTTTCCGACATGGCAAGTAATTGACATGGATGAATAAAGCTCATGTGCTGCGTGGAGGAAATGTTTGAAGCATTTGAAATAAAAAATTTACCACAGGCGATATTAGAAAATGAAACAGAACACAGTTTGGAAATCCGTTCAATAGCCACAAGCACTTAAAATGAGAATAACTTATGGCATGCAAGTGACTGAAATCGTGTGGTTTTCCATGTTTCTGAGTTCCATGTTCTGTGATGAAGTAGATTTTTATTTATGCTTCATCCCTGTGTGGATGGACTGTTTGAATGGGCCACCGCATGACGGACAGCTTGCTCACACTTTTTATTGAAAACAAATGAAAACCACTTCACTGAGAAGGTGTGAAGTTAGTTCTTAACAAAGTTATATAAAAAAAGTAGAAATGATCAGACCAAAAAAAGAATAATAAAATTTATAAAGAAACACTCCGACAAACTTTATTGTTGTTGTGGGGAAACATTATTTGGGATATATATGGCACAAATTACAGAAGGTTGTCAATAAATAGCAAAAAATATGAAAAAAAATATGTTGAATATATAGGAGGGGGAAACTATTTCATTTGCGTGATCTACATCTGCCAGTCGTTTGCCTCCCTCCTCTTTGTCCTCCTCTCAGGGTCAGGGTGCAGGGTCAGGGTGCAGGGTCAGGGTGCAGGGTCAGGGTGCCATCACACAGACAAGAATAAAGTGCAGCAGAGTCATCACAGGGATAACGGATCAGCATTTTGATGGAAGGAAGTGTAGGCCACCCCTGGACAGTCACTGCATTCAGTCCTTCCTGCATTGTATCTGTATTTGTCAGTGTGACCTTGAATCTTCAGTACCTCCACAATTGTGTGAATCTTATCCGGTCGAAATGCCACTTTGCTCGTTCTTTCCTGTTCCCTTCAAAGCTGGTAAAGATGTGCCGTGGGGTTGCATTAAATTAGCTCAAAAGCAACTAAATAGGGCAGCTTGTGGCTCTGTGATTATTAAACCGGAACTTGACATTTGCAGGGCTGCAAATGCACTATATGCAAACATGTGGGTTTAGAGCTGCATATTTTTAGCTCTCATGAACTGCCGAATCACTGGCTGAAGCACTGCTGTGCTGTGTGAACCACCAGCAGGGAGCGTGTGAAGCCAGAGCTGCATCATCATTGGCTAGCCTTACACAGCAGACGGAGTGCAGTGTCCAATAGGCTGCTGTCTAATGCCTGAACTCCACCGACCTCACTGAATGCTTTCTCCCCACAGAGGCAGCTGAGGAAGAGGAAGTGCTACCTCCTGGTGGCTGGAGCCATCGTCCTCACCGTCCTCATCGTCATAATTGCCGTTTCAGCAAGAAAATGAGACCGGCCCCTGAGGTAGGAACCGTCATCCACAGTACAGCACAGCAGCGCGACCCCGGTCAGTTTCATATTAGTAATTAGCTAGTGCTAGGATTGGACCAATACAGTGGTTTGCAAATGTATAACACATCCCCGCTTACTGCTCATTGTGATCATAAATATGGTTTGGGCGAGGTGACTGTGTCTGTTCCAGTCTGGGTCTGTTGGTGTTATCAGTACAATCATACTTTGGGTGGTGATGTACTGAAACTCGTGATTATTTTCATTATCAATTGATCATCCAATTATTTTTGTTTAATAGCTCAGTAAATTGTTTAGTCTCTAAAATGTCACTAAAAACAGTAAAAAATGCTCAGTGCCCGAGGAGATGGTGTCAAATGTCTTGTTTTGTTTTCCAAAACCCAACAATATTCAGTTTACTATGATGAGTGAAAAAGAGAAAAAGCAACTGACAGCAGCAGAGAGGAGAACCTATTTAAAAGTTTGACAACAACGATGTGATTGGCTTAAGGAAACTGCGCAGAATCTGGTTGGTTAACTTAAAGTGCACGCCCCCCATCAGCTGATGGAGTAATCGCAGGTAGAATTAGAGACTGAGATTATGAATAAGCAGGAGTGTAAAGAGTGTCTTCCTGACTGAACTTCCGCTTGAGCTTCATTTAGTTGAAATCCCAAGCTGAGATACTTAACACCGTCTGGGTGGAGGGACCAGGTTGGGCCCTCCACCCAGACCTCCTCCTTAAGTGGACTTTGTCACTCTTTATCTACGCGGAGGCAGCCCTGAATGTCCTAGCTGACGATTACATGGGTTTAATGAGTTTCAGTGCATTACTTTGTGTAGGCCTGAGTACGAACAGTGAATGCCTGGATATTTACAACAGGAATTAATACATTATTTATACATGTCTTCTAAGATTAGAGTCGGATTTTGATTGCTTTTTCTAATTTTGATTCCGTTACCGGTTGGCCCAACATCTGGGTTTTATTTCTGCAGTTAAATACTCTCTAAAAGAACCATTTATCCTTTCTGAATCTTTAAATTAAAAAGTAATAGAGAAAACATTCAAGTATCAGGCTTGTCCTTCAGCCGTCACTGACCTCGCCAGTTAAAAATGACAAACATCATCATAATGGATCCGATCAGCTGGAGATTATTTTGGAGACACTTTTGGCGGTTGTCTTGTTAAAGTGCTCTCAAAAGGTCGTTGTCTTGATTTGTAATGGAAGAGAAACATCGCTCCGTAACAACTCTACAACCATGAGTTGTCTGGGTGTATTTGTAGTTCAACAACTCCTCCAGAATTGATCCATTTATTTATTTATGTTTATGAGTATATTTCCTGTGTGTTACAATATGATTTGAGCTGACTTTCCCTTTACACTACTGGACAGGGAAACTACTTATGGTCAGAGGCAGCAACATTTCAGGCAGAGATCCATTGTGCTTCCCAGCGAAAACTTTTTATCAAAAATAAGAACTTGCATGCGTGACGTCACATATTCAACAATATGTATTTAAAGCTAGAGTAGGTCATGTATTTTATAACTCTTTTAAGTGCCATTTGTTTAAATTGTCTTTACATCATGGCAGTCCTTCCCATCTTAGACTACGGTGACATAATCTACAGGTCCGCCTCCAGAAATCTTCTCAATAAACTAGATATCATCTACCATTCGGCCATCTGCTTTGTCTCCGGTGCTCCTTTCAACACTTTCTATTCTCTAGTCCACTGGCCATCACTCCACACCCGCACACTAATCCACTGGTATCAGTTCATCTATGAAACTATCATTTGTAAAAAAAAAACACATATCTCCGCTCCCTCCTCCTCATCTCCAACAGTAACCACAATTTACACTCTGGCAATTTCACCAACGTGGTCGTTCCAAAAGTCGGCACAGCCTTTGGCCGTTTCTCGTTCCAGTTTGCTGTTCCAAGCTAAACCTGCACACCCTCATTCCCTTACCCTCCTTCAACAACTCATTACAGATGATAGTCTCTGATCCCTGCAACTATTTCTGAGTTCACGTCTCCAGAAACACGGTTTGTTTTTATATATATTGTTCATATTATGATGTTGCAGTTTTTGTACGAGATCGATTGAGAGTTCTATGTTTGTAACGACTTGCTGCTGCCTTTTTGGCCGGGTCGTCATTGTAAATGAGAACAGGTTCTCAATAGATATAATCTGGTTAAATAAAGATAAAATACAAAAAACACAGTAATCAATGAATCAAATGCTCTGACAAGAAAATAAAAAGGAAAAAAATCTGTGTCTGAGGCAGGACTGTAATAACCGTCCAATCATTTCATTTTACCTGCCAGCGTGCACTCTGCCATGCACTCTGAGTCTTTCACAGGCTGCTGGCTTGACAGCTGTGAGAACTAACAATAGTCGGTCAGGAGCTCAGTTTTCTGCAAATGTTCACTGGTTTTATGAAAATGCTGTAAAACTGTGTGCCAAACATTGCTGTTTTATAAGAGATCCACTTTTTCTTTTGACATAATCGTCATATGCAGTACTGTAATACATGTACATACATACAATGATCTTGTGTTGATCACCATGCAGATTTAGAGAAACACATGAAAATAAACAGAAATGTGTGCCTTCTGCTAAAGCATGATTCCTTCATATCACAGCAGTCCGTGATAATCTGGTTTATCGTCTCAATATTTTTCATCTAGCATAGCAGAGCTTTTTGAAATTGTTGAACATATTTACAATCCAGTGGACATGGGGAGTTTTACTGAAAGGGGCCAGGAGAATTTTTACAATTATTCCCAAAACAAAGTGTTTGCAGCTTGATGCCGCCGCCTGTATCTTTTCTTCAGAGTGCTCCAACCTTTGCAGAAAGCCGCCGGTGTCGTCACTGTGGATGAAGTGCTCCTCAGCGCTAGCACTCTTCTGCCGGAAATAAAAATAAAACACTATATGGACACTCAAAACGAACACACGTCACCATCAAGTGGCCACCACATCTCTGAGCAGTGAATCCAATGTGAATACATATTTTTAAAAAGACACCTAGGTTTCTTTATTTCCATTCTTGTGCGCTGTATGTCCCATTAAATAAATGCAGAGGCTTCTTTATAGAATCGGAGTATTGATAAATCAGCAAACAACGATGCTAGCTGCCGGCTCAGCTGTGGCAATATTGAGAGCCGTGTGTGGAGGCCGTACATAAGTACTTAAATTATTAATATTTTCGGTTACCATTTGCTTGAGTGACCCTTATTTCAATCTATGACAGTTAACCTGTTGGCGACCATTTCTACCACCAACTTGACTATTCTCGGTCGACTAACAATCTTAATTTGCTCATATTGGTGTGAGCAATATCATAGATGGTAGATTCATGTTTTCCTCAATCTATTGACAAAGTTAATTATTCATTAATATGCTACTTCATATTTCCATATCCTATAAGATGTTGCTGGTGGAAATGAAAGTTGGAGGCTTTATGGCTGTCAGACATCCTCATTAGCAACTCTCTGGTAATCTGGTTGGATTTCTCATTTTGAATTAGAACCAGTAAAGCAGATCATTTTGAGAGAGGGTTGAGCACTGGCCTTAAATGTTAATAAGATAGCTTGACTTTATTCTAAAAGGTGATACATGTTATATCTTCACCACTGAAGATATGACATGAAGATATAACATAACACCTCCTAGTGTTTCCAAGTTGTTGCCGTTGTCGCAAAGACGACCGGAAGGCTCTCTGTTTTTCTCAGAGATACCAAAACATGGGACTGCATGCGTTTCCGAATAAACTGCGAAATGGAGACGGTGATCACCGTTGCACAGAAGATATGAACAAGGTGATCGATATACTTATATAATGGTAACAACATGGCTGCCGCTAGCAGCCTGGCTACCATCAAAAGCAAGAAACAATGGTGAGAATACCAATTTGAAGCCCCCGATCTCACTGCTTTGATAAAGGCAGAGTAAAACACTGAGTAGTATTTATAAGTAGGCAGGTTTTGTTATTTAATAATATAGCTTTGTAAAAAGAACAGTTTTGATGACTCCTCCTCTTCACATTCTTTGTCTCCTCCATCAACGGGGCTCTTTGGCTGGGTAGAGTTCCCAGTGTTAGTTCTGACTACAGAACCTCCGTGATATTATTAATACCCCAATAAGTATAGGTGAAACTCGAGTGCTATGCTCTTCCTTTGTGCCGTAAGTGGAGCCTACATTTTCCTGGGCTATTTCCTGTCACTATTTTACAGCCATCACATGTTACAATCAACATTTACTTCATAATGATAAGCTCAAACTAAAAATAATTATATTTCTGTTGTGCACAAAAATCTAAAGAAGTTTTGTTCATTTAATTTGAATCAGGTGAGTGTGCCTACCTCTATATTCCTGCAACGTCAGCCTCATATCACTCATGGCCAGAAAAGCTCTCCTGACAAACAGTTTTTCTGCTTTTATCTGACGTTCAATACAAGATGTCTGCTTGCATAAAGTATTGATTGTCACCTATTTTGCTCTGGGATGATGGAAGTGGAAATGCTGTGGAACAAAGCATTCTATTCATAAAACAGGCTGAATCGATGCTCCCATGGGGACCGGCCCATGTTGAGGCTCAGCATTTACCGGTCCACGCTCCAGTGGCTAGACACTACTAGTTAGCACAGCCAGACAGTCTCAGTGCTAAAAAAAGACACGGGCCATTGTGAAGTGCACTACTGGCTGTTGTCCTGTTTACACATGTTGAAAGAAAGCTTTATTGATGTTCATACTAATGCAAACTAATGCCAAATTACTTTTATTTTATTAAAAATAAAATATATTGATGTATTCAAATTAATTTTAGGTTCTTTTGGCTTCTATTTTCAAGAGAATGGGGCATCTTCAAATCTAGTATTCCAATTAGTTTAATTCATCCATCCATTACCCTGTTCAGGGTCGCGGGGGGACTGGAGCCGATCCCAGCTGATGGTGGGCAAAGGCAGGGTTCACCCTGGAACCATAATTTAAAAACATTACCCCGGAGCTATTTTCTTCATTTCTGTACTGCTTTAGCCATCTAATACTAGTCTGTCAATTGCTTTGGTCCCGATTGAAATATCATTATACATATTTGATGAAATCCAATGGAATTTCATACACACACATCCTGGTCCTGATGAATCCTTTGATTTTTCTTCTCACAGTGAATGTCACAGTTCTGTCATCTTCAAGTGAGAGTCTTGTTTTGCTGACATTTTCCGTGTTTTACAAACAAATACACATTTGCACGTCATTTTGATAGTCACATATGTTTTGGGGCTGTACTTGAATATGGTAACCTTTTGATTCTCTTATCTTTCTCTGTCTGTCATTTTAAATGTCAGTTTAGCCGTTCTCACAGCACAGCCGCTGTGCTCAACCCGTATCTTGGTTCATTGTGTCTGCTGATGTTCTGAAGGAAAATAATGATTTTATCTGCAGCTCAGTAGCACTATCTGGTCAAATTATCGTATTGCTGTCATCAAATTTCATATTCATTCTGTTGTACTTATAGTCAGCTGACAATAGACATATATACATATATGAAAGAGAACAACTATATTTTGAAGTCAACGCTCTAATAATTGCAGATACTTAAATACTTTTACAAGTGAATTTAATCCCACAAAGACGTGAACTGCTTCGCCAAAAAGAGACCAGCGTGTAAAGATACAGGAAGCGAAGAAAACCGCCGTGCTCGAGACATTCTGGAAGCTGAGCTGGTGGACACTCACAGAGCCGGAACACGACTGTACATTGACCCTTTGTACATTGGCAGCAATGGACAGCTGCAGAGTTGACGTATTTTGTAGGCCAACCCGGAAGCTAACGTCACCCGTGTTGCTACAACCGCTGTCGTCTCATTTAGCCACTTGTTAGCAACCAGCTAAGTAGAAATCTAAATTCACAAGAGGGTTAAGACATACTTATGCTAACCACAGATCTTATTCCAGGCATCTAACCAAAAAGCATTACAATTTCAAAGTTTTAGGACTCATCCCCTCTTTGCCACCAACTGGTCGAAATGTATAGATCCAGAATGAATGGACGGTTCATACGTACATGTTTACCTCAGGATCACATGTTAGCATGCTAATGTGCCCAACACTGCTACTAGCATGACTTACGGCCTTTGACTTGGTTATTTTGTTTCTGAAATTGAAGGGCAGCCACACAATGCATGGCTGCATATCTGTTTTCAGTTATGAATCTCTCCACGTGTTTTAACCTCTTATAATTTAGAATTTTTTTGTCCACTATAGTGTAAAAATAAACATCAAATATAAGGGTTTTAATAGTTAATATCTTTGTTGTAGATTGCTATCTGCTACTTTTATGTACTCATATCTCACATTTGTAGCTCTTCATGTTTATGGAAAACGATCAAAATCTTTGTTTTGGCACATGAGGCTGGTGTGTGTGTGTGTGTGTGTGCGTGTGTATGTGTGTGTGTGTGTGTGTGTGTGTGTGTGTGTGTGTGTGTGTGTGAGTAAGAGAGAGAGAGAGAGAGAATAGCTATCGTCACAGGGAAATAATGTTACGTTTTAACCTGCAAAAAGGCAACATCCAAATGAACACATTTGGCTTCAGGTCCATCGAGACATTATTTGGTGTCAATTTGTGTGCAATAACTGCCCTGCTATTTTATAATTATTTAAGGGATTTTCACACCAATAATACATACAACTTGGCACAGATAAATATAGAATGCATGAAGTATTTCAAAGCCTTCCTCTTTAAACAGTGAAAAACTGTCACTGTCATTGTTAAGTCAGTGTTCTTTGAGCGTCACCATCCACAGCAGCAACACAAAATAAACAGATGGAGAGAAAAACAAAACAGGAAAGGTCACATAAGCCACACAGTAAACAAAGACTGATGACAGTTTGCTTTATTTTAATAAGAGGAGCTCCATTTGAAGTGTTTAGCTGTTTACCGTATTTTACTAACCACAGAAAAAGATAGGCCAGGACTTCTCCGTTTAATCTCTGTTTGTGACCTTATTAAATTCATGGATCAAGAGAAAATGAACGACCTAATGTCCGAACTGTCTTTGGGCTGTAACATTGTGGTCTTGAGATATTCTAAGTCGACACCCTGCGAGAAACAAGCGTGAACACTAAAGTTATGCAGATTTCATATTACAGTTCTTTTCTATTTGCTAAACAGATTGGACAAAAAGATAAATACACCATTACATGTGACCAAATGTTGGGCTCTTGTAACTGTAACAGCTCTTCTGGCAGAAATCACAGCCTCCAAAAGAATTTGTCAGATACCTGTCTATCTGCGAGTTCAGAAATAGTCTTCGGCCACCTGGCGTGCACCATATGTTTGAGAGGTATTTCCAGTAAGTCTACTTGGGGAATGTTTTCTGAACACGTTTACCAGCAGAGGTCTTTCTATTGGCATATTGTGCATGGCAGGTTGATGGCATGTACCTTACAACTTCAATTAAAAGCTGAGACCCAATTAGATGGCGAGTCCACGACTCTGAGTGTGGCTCCATGTTTTTACAACTAAAGACATGCAGTTCTCAATTAGACGCCAGGTAACTTTTGTCAAGATGGGCTTTTGACATGTTGGTAGATATGATAATTCCACAATTTAATCATTCACTGGATTTTATGGAAAGCATGAGCACGTTGGTATAATTAATTCAGATTTACCAACATGGTAAATTCTGTCTCTTGAGGTTTTTGAATGAAGCTTAAAACGTCTATGATCAGATTTTATGTCATCACCCTACAAAAAGGGAAACATATGATTTTGTGTTATTGTGGTTTTATAAATGTAATTAATTGTATTGTTAGATTGCTGCTGGACCGCCCTGTTAATACAGATGCACCATATACATAAGCTGAAGGATTTCTGAGTTCTGACATAGCAGAGGCTGGCAGCATTTGCTGCCAGCCTCTGCTATGCCAGAGCAGCTTGTATATTTCACCAACATTCATCGAGACGATAATATTTTTTTAAAGCACAATATTAATCAAAATAAATGACCAAACAAAACAGAGTGTGTGTGTGTGTGTGTGTGTGTGTGTGTGTGTGTGTGTGCTCGTCAACTGTGCCTCCTTTTTTGGGTTCTTGCAGGTCAATTATCTTCTATCCCAAAGATGATAGATGTTTTATTTTTGAAGAATAAAATTGTTTTGACCAAGCTTGAAATAATAGGCTAAACATGTGATTGATGTTTTGAGATTTAATAAAGCAAAAACGGATCAGACTTACTACAGCTTAGCTAAAAGTAGAATGGATTGATTTTTTGTTTACATTTTACCCCATTCCAAAGTTATCACTTTACACATCCAGCAGTAACGGAGCAACATTATCGATAATTTGAAGTTGTGTTAGTGTCCAATATTCAATCTCTCTTTTAGTTCTGTTTTTGGTCTCCATTAACTTCTAAGAAAAAAAAAATATTTGACTCTTTAGCTGCTAAATGCTGTAGCTAAACAGACTGTTCACAGCTACTCGATAACTTTGTCCATCTGCTGAGCAGCCCTGTTTCAGAAAGCAGGTTTTGTGAAAACTCTGAGTTAGTTAACACTGAGATGAGGGAAACTCTGCGTTTTCAGTTTCAGAAAGATGGGTAACTTTAACTCTGAGTCTGTTGCCGTGGTAACTGACTGAACCAAACCTGCTTGCTAGTAGGTTTTCCTAAACAAACCTTACAGAGCCAGACACGCTGTTTCATTTCCTCATTCAAATTAGCGGAGGTTTACTGAATTTAAATCCTGATCGGATATAAGTTTGTTACTCAGGAAAAAGTAGTCACCAAGTTTTTTTGCCCTCACGTTCAAATATTTCACAGTCGAGTCACCCTGGGCTCAAAATAAAACTCCTGCATGTCCTTCTTTTTGTGTTTTGTGTTTATTTTATGTATAAATATATCACGCTGTGACTGTGAGCACAGTTGATATCAGCTGTCGGTGATGGAAAAATAATTCCTATAATATTAGAGATGATATGTAAATATTTCTGAGGGAGCAGGATCGTGGTGCAGCTGTAGGATGTGGTTTGAAAGTGAGTTTTATGGGCAGCATAGTGAACGTGTTTTAACAGTATTTCAGTGAAGGTGAACTTTACTACATTTGTTGAAGGAGCTGAATTAAAGCCACCGAATGCTGTCGAGCCAAGATCCAAATTTAATGTCTAACATTTTAAATCCACTGTATTAAAACCTTTAAATTACACAACACATTATAACTGGGTCAGATTGTGAGCTTACAGTATCGTCTCCTATGTCTTTTGATTTTTGATTTTCTTTACTATATTTTTCATCTTCAGTTGTTCCTTGTGTTTTGTAGCCGTCAGATTAAAGTTAACATATACATTTAAAATGAAGCCTAATACATAGTCTGGTAAATTATGAATTTATCAACAATAAAATGGAGGCTGCCTGTTGTTTAGCTGTTGCCTTGGTGAATCATGGAATCAGAGCTCCATTGATGATGGCTTTTTTCATTCACCACGCAGGAGCCGAACTCAGAGTTGATTGAGCAAACTCTGATCAGCTGTTCTGTAACCAAATATTCTAAGTTTTCCAACTTAGGGTTAATCTCAGAGTTTGTTCAACCTGCTTCCTGAATTAGGGCCCAGATGTACAGCTGGTCGATCAAAGCTTTGTCAATGAAAACAGCTGTCTGTTGGTGCTGGAAACAGGACTGATGAGACTTCTGAGAGTGAATGTAAACAGTTGGGTGATAATTATCTGCACATGCTTCACTATGAGTAACAACTACTACATTACACTTTGTCATTTGATCCATAGTTAACATATAAATATGTGTGAGTGTAGACTTAAACTTTCATATGTTAACGATATTTTTGCTTATATGTCTTATTTTATTTTATTTTTTTTATTTGTTAACCTCTTTTATAAAAAAGGAAAACTGTGTCGGGGATGTTCTGCCACTGGTATTCACTCTGAACCTGACAAGAGTCTTTACAGTTCAGTCAGCAGGTCTGCTGAGCAGGTCTTCATGCAGTCATCCCTTTATTGGCTGCGAGTTGAAATGATTGACCCGATGTTCTATCTCGTATTAATTATGAAGACAATGGATGTCATCGTGGCATCTATAACTCAGGCAGAGAATCTGCGGCATTGACTGACGGACCACTTTAAAGCTAAAGCTAAATGCTCCAATCCTCTCAACCATTTTCTGGAGGAAATCAATGTCAGTTTTCGATATGGTACTTTAACACCAAAATAAGGTTGACCGGTGCGCTTCAAAAGGTGGAGAATAAAAACAGGATTAAAGAAAATCAAAGAGACCGATAAGAGAAACAAATATACAACCTGAGAGGTAAACACAGAGGCAGTACAAGACTTAGGAGGGTTCACACACTAACAAAAAACTTGGAGAAGAGGTATGATTTAAAAACTTTGGTCTCTTCCATTAAATTTCCAGGTTCATTTGATATATTTTTCAACAAACATGACCACAGTACAGAACACAGTATAATATATAGAAGTTGTGTTAGGTAACTGTCAAAATAAATGTCAGGATTCTGAAATATAGATGAATATTTGTTTGAGTCTATTAGTATGCATGCTCACAAATGACAACTGAAGAGAAGCAGAATGCAAATCAATAATAAAAAATTGAAACCTTGAGTCAATTGAAAGCTATCATAACAGACATAACATGCTCCTTTTCTTTGAGCCAAACAATAAATGGTTCTGTCAATATATCCATGAAAAAGCTTGTAAGAATGTTAATGAATATAAAGAACTAAAAACAACCTTGTATATTCTGGTACAGCATATTCAAGGCTTTTTAAAAATGCAATATATCTAAGTGACACAAGGCCGTATTCATTTAGTTGCATAGCTCTTTATTATTTGTAAAACTCAAAGGAGTCGACTGAAGTATTGGCGATCAAGATGTAACCAGCAATCAAAGAAGAAAACAAAGTAATAACAAGATGTACAAATATAAAGCACTGGGAGGCAAAATACATTAGGAGCCAAGGAATAATTTAGCATGCTGTAGAAGACATTACAAGTGTTCACCTTGCTAACCTGTACTCCATTACCCAACATACACTTAGATGTAAAATCCATGAGGTAAGCAGCAAACTTTCCTTCGGTGGCTGCAGGTGAACTCTGAGGACTCCATCTTTAATATCACTGCCCATCTGTGGACAGGTGCAGACAGATGGGGGCGTTAAAATCCATGAAACATGTACACCTAATGTTCATTGCTGTAAGAAAGTTAATGTCAAGCTGTCGGTCGATCCTGCCATCTGTCTGTGGTTCAGTGGATGCCGCCTCCGTGTAGCTGGATAACTGGCTTTACTTGGTCCTTGAAGGTGATTATAATCCTTATTCTGTATAATAACAATGTATGAAATGACAATGATCAAACAATGTAACAATTCAAAGTAGAGATAAACCTATTGAGAGTTATCGCCTAAATCTGCATCCCTCCTGAGCTTTACAAAGCTTTATAGTGGTGCAGCTGGTGAATATAGTGGAGCATTTATCAGCTAAAGATTCAGATGTAAAATACAGTAACTATAGGACTCAATGTTTGAGGTGACCGGACAGCCTGGGCTCATTCCCAGGGTGTCACACACCTCTCTTTTGTCATGGTCTGACATCTATGCACAACGCATCCTTCAGCGTCGGTATGAGACGCAGCGGGCTTATAAGTTACTACAATGTGAACCCGTCCACGGCCGCTCAGAGCAACTGACGTAGAAGAACAAGAAAGTCCATGCAGGGTACAAACATCGGACTTTTTTTGGAGACCGCTGTACGTGTCCCGTGTGAAAACAAAAGTCAACTTTATTTGAGTTCATGACTTTAGGTAAAGTACTTAAATTACGCCACATACATAGCGTAGACTACATAACTGAAGATACGCAATAAACAGTTATTTTAACCCAAACGACAATCATTTACTTAACCTAACCCAGTAGTTTTGTTGCCGAAGCCTAAGTGAGGCCAAGCGGCAGCCAGTGCGTTGGGAATGAGAACGGGTTGGATCAGAACCATGACTTCAAATGAATGATAATGCTGCTCCTCATGGATCTGTAAAAATAGTTCAAGTTCATCATATCAACTTCAAATGTTTTGATATTTCAGTTTGCTCACAACTGGTTGCCAATGCCTCCAAATGGCCAACAGTATTAGTGATTGCAGGTTTATGGTGCATTTAGACTGAGATGTCCTCTCTTCATTTTGCACATCTTACTCTTTAAATAAGCTGAAAAGAGAACTTTGATCCGCCAAAGGCTCGCCAATCTCCAGCTGGTTTTAGAGAGAGATAGTGAGAGTGATTGACCTCTCTCTGCATGTACGTGCCTGCATGGTGAACAATTCAGCTGCAGTGAGTGCAAAGACAGTTATTAGAGGTTCATGACTGAATGATTTTTTGATAAGAGGCAACATGCTCATCCTCAGTCTGACTCACATTTGAGAAATAATCTACTGCATGAAACAATCAGGTGGGCAATGGAACTACATAATACCTGCATACCAGGTAGGTGCATACCACCTTGTTACACATTATAATATATACCTGTTAAGCATCAGCTTGTTAGCATTGTCACTTTAAACATGTTCACATTCATTTCAAATAGCTGCACAGAGCCTTGCAGTGCTGCTAGCATGGCTGACTCTGAGTCTTGTGATTTCACAACGTGTTACCAACAGTAAGCTGTTCAATAGTATACGTAACTATACTGTAAACCACTTGTTTCAAAAAGCAAAGGGATAACCAATCTAGTCAAAGGTGGTTCCATATCTTACGCCAAATATTCAAACACACAATTTAAATGGCTGTCAATGGCAACAAGTGTGTTCCTCACAATTTATTCTCCTGAACAGACATCCAACCAGACAAAGTGCATAAAAAAGTGAATGAGAGAGCGATGGGAAGGGAAGCAAGAGAGGCAGAAAGGAGAACAGCAAGTGTCATACATCAGTTTAATGAGGGTGACGATGACAGAAATAACTGCTGAGCCGCTTCTGCTCTCAAATCAATAGCCTGGCTCTTTATGACACTCTAAATAATGCAATAACTGCTTCCTGACACTTATTCCTTCCTTTATAGGAATTATGTTACTGGGACTGCCATCACATCTTGTTTACAAAGTAATTTGGGGAGTGAGATTTCTCTATATGCATGTCAGCGCCATGTGCATTGGGTTGGGGCTGCTGGGTTACCTGTTCTCTATGAGCCACAGCAAAAAAAGAAATGAAAGATTCCACTGTACGGGTAAAACAACTCATCACATTTTACAACAAGTACATTTTAATTGGGCTACTTCCGTTCACTTATTACTAGTTGCAAGGTAGAAATAATCTATGGGTCCTGTGTCATCCCAGTCCCAACCCCAGCGGTTATTAACATGACTGGGGCAGAAGGGGTTACACAAACCCATTATTACACAAACGTATATGTTAAAGTAATCATAGTCTTTGCTGCAACAAGTGGTGATTACAGGTTGCTCCCACATATTATTCTGTGGATATCTAAGCAGTGAAGGGTACCATGCAACTCTAACAGGAGGGCAATACTAGTCAAAGTGGAAAAGACTTTGACACGAGACTGAGATGATCTTCCAGATTTACTGTTGTGGCCCTTATTGTTTATGTGACTGATCTGATGACACTGGCCGAACAATATCTCAACCTCATCTCAGCTGTTATGAGCTAACATTGTAGTTGAACCAAAGCCAAATTCTTACTTGATTTATTACCTCAGTAAACATTGTAAACATGAGTTTATGGTCTCAATCTCTAGTTTCATGTCTTCTTCAATACAGCATGATGTTCATTTGGTAAATAATGGTCCATGTAGAGTAAAAAAGATGATACACAGTGGTATGCTTTAGGGCATGGCTACCTTGTGATTGACAGGTTGCTACCATTGTGCTGCTCAGTTTGGTTGTTGTTACATTACATAAAATTGCATTTAGCAGACGCTTTTATCCAAAGGACTTACAATAAGTGCATTCAACCATGAGAGTTCAAACCCAGAACAACAACAATCAAGAAAGTACAATTTCCTCAAGAAAGCCAAACTACCAAGTGCTATAAGTAAGTGCCATTTAAGTGCTACTAAAGTACTACGATATATATATATATATACATATATATATATATATATATATATATATATACACACATACTTTTATTTATTTATTTATTCCAGGTATAGTCGGAAGAGATGTGTTTTTAGTTTGCAGTGGAAGATGTAGAGACTTCCTGCTGTCCTGATGTCATTGGGGAGCTCGTTCCACCAATTGGGAGCCAGGACAGCAAACAGTCGTGATGTTGTTGAGTATTTAGCTCAGTGATGGAGCTACAAGCCGATTGGCCGATGCAGAGCGGAGTGAGCGGGCTGGGGTGTAAGGTTTGACCATGTCCTGGATGTAGACTGGACCCCATCTGTTCGCAGCATGGTACGCAAGTACCAATGTTTTGAAACGGATGCGAGCAGCCACCGGTAACCAGCAGCCACCGGTAACCAGCAGCCACCGGTAACCAGCAGCCACCGGTAACCAGTGAAGAGAGCAGAGGAGAGGAGTAGTAAGGGTGAGTTTAGGTTAAAGACCAGTCGAGCTGCCGCATTCTGGATGAGCTGCAGAGGTCCGATGGCACTAGCAGGTAGACCTGCAGGAGGGAGGTACAGTAATCTAGGCGTGAGATGACCAGAACCTGTACCAGAGCCTGTACCAGAACCTGTACCAGAACCTGTACCAAAACCTGTACCAGAGCCTGTACCAGCACCTGTACCAGAACCTGTACCAGAGCCTGTACCAGAACCTGTACCACCTTTTGGGTGAGAAGAGGGCGTATCCTCCTGATGTTGTGCAGCATGTACCGACAGGACCGTGTTGCTGCAGTGATGTTGGCAGTGAGGGAGAGTTGACTGAACACCGAGGTTCTAGAAGTCCCTGCGTTTTGGTTTTTGTCTTAGACTTTTCACCCATTTTGGTTGGCCAAAAATGTATTTTATGTCGGTTATACTTAGCTCCACCAAGTCCACAAACGGATGGGTTACGCGTTTTGACTACGTCCACCCCTTTTATACATTCTATAGAATTACTCATTATGGAAACACATCATTTTCACACACCGTGGGAAAAACAGTCTAATGCCTCCTACAATGTTGCTCAGCTCTGTCAATAACAAGCTACTTTACAAAATGGCAAGCTAACGCGATGATTGACAGAGGGGCTGCATCTGGCAATATGCGGTTACTATTATTGTTGGTAACATTATGACAATAAGTCGGTATATGCTAGTGTAAGAGGTAGTTGTGTAACTTGGTGTTAATCATACTAAATAATTCAAACTAATGGTTTCAAATCAAATCAAATCAAATGTATTTATATTGCACTTTTTACAGACAAAAGGTCACAAAGTGCTTGACAGGAGCAGAAAACAAAAAGGAAAACAAAGTGACCATACAAGGGGCCAAAACATTACAAGAGGTTTGTAAAAAAGCACAATAAAGTACACAATATAAGAAAGCACAGTAAAATACACAATCAAAATAAATAAATAAAAACAGATTAAAAGCAGGCCATGGAGCATGAAATTGCCCAAACGCCATTGTAAACAGGTACGTCTTTAGTTGTTTTTTAAACGACACTTTGAAGCAGTCATCCTTCTAATGGTATGATATTGAATCACGGCCACAAACAGTCATAACAGACACACGTAATCTCCACACAAAATATAGTGTCGGTTAGAAACCCAGGTTGACATTCTTTGTTCCGTGTGAAGCGTCTCTACAACCACTGGAAGGATTAACATGACGTTCATGTTCTCTCCAAGATGAATTCATCTGCTGACTTTCCATCAAGCACCATCAACCGGTAAAAATCATCAGGAGATGCAATGCCATTCTCATAAGTCTCAGACATACTTCTGATTTAGTTCTGATTTAGTAATAGTAGCATGCCATCACACTTAAGTAAGATGGAGAAAATGGTCAAATTTTTCTGCCAACCATTAATGTGATAATATTGTCATTGTGAGCATGTTAGCTGACTTGCACATGTTCCTGGCCACATGGCAGCTGTATCAGAGCTCTCACCCCAACAATCTGGATGTCATCCTCTTCCGCTTGCTTATTATACACATATGTGGCTAACTCATAGAGCGTTGTGGGCCTGGCAGTCTCCATCTGTCTGCATAGCGTGAAGATCATCAGTCATATATGAATATTGATCAATATTTATTGTACTATTTTGATTGGTTTTTATTTGTAAAATGGCTATATGGAAGTTAAGTGTTATAAAATAAAAGTCACAGTCAACATGAAAACAGTAAACAATGCCAAAATATGGAGACCTGAGTATATATGTATGAGTTGTATCATAAATAGTGAATTTTAGTGTATTTTGATCAAATTTACAGTGACAATTGTGGTGAAAAGTAGAAGACCTCCAGTTGTTTATAATAGCAATATTGCCTTTGAAATGTAATTACTGATAATGGATTAATATTCCTTAGCTTCTTACCTTTTAAAGGAGACCAGCAATGTGCATCTAAGTCTTATGGTTGAGGAGTTATTCCTCACTAATTTTGGGTAAGTTATTTTAGGTGTATTTTATACGGGCTTTGGCTTATTAATGATTTACAAGCCTGACTTAAGACTTCAACCCACTGACCTTATTAGACACTTCCTCCCAGGTAATGTTACATTTAGGCGTATCAAGGCCTCATACATTGCACTAGGCACTTGCAAAAGTGGTCAAGCTTTCTATTTATGCTGTGATTGACTGTGAAGGGATCCTCCACATGTTTGGAAAGCAATTGCTAAACAAAGAAACAGATGCCAATGTAAGGCCTTGGAAAGACATAGTGTGCCAATTAACATGTTTTTGCCATCTTATTATGACAGCGGTAGGCTGCCATAAGCTTAGGCTGGAGGAGCAAATTAGCATTGAAGAAAATGATCTACTGACATTAGAAACACTGGAGTGCAAAAGGGCTTTTAAAGCACATCACATTACCAATTACTTGCTTCAATAAAAAGCAACTCATTAGTTTCCTTTTCTAGATGCAATAAAGGCACATATTATTTAAGCCGCATGTATTAGACCGAAGCTTTAATATGATGTGTGGTCTTAATTTGGAGTAACACAAGCACCAAAATACCAAAGGCATGTGATTATTGTTTCCAATGGTTTGTGTGCTTAACAGTAAACATACAAAGATATCACAATTAATTTGATGATACATACTTCTTTCAACAAAACTAAACTCTAAAGCACCATTTGTAGCCACAAGAGGTTCTAATAATTATATTACAGCCCATAATACAGAACTGCGAGAATGAAAACCGACAATTGCGTTATTCACAGATTACTGGCGAACAGTAGAAGCTGGGTCTGAGAGTAGCGCGAGAGGAAAAACATAAGGTCAAAAAGCACAAATGTGCTCACTTGATTTCATGGCAATCTGAATTTTTGATGACAATAAAATCTAAATGTGTCAGCATTGATATCAATATCAAAGTTCTTGGACATCTAGCATGGCAATTGTGTTGTCCCAGCGCGAGTGAACAGAACAGTTGCAGTGCTTCTTGACGTAGATTCTCTCAGTGAGTAACTCTACTGGAGGGATGAACATCATTCCTACAAAATATAGTTTCCCTCATTTACTTTTTCCGTCATCCCACCCAAAGGACATTCTCATTCTCATATGCCTAATGTCACCTATTATATTACACAACATGGATAAAAGTACTTGGTTCGGAATATCTTAATGCTACAGCATACAATGTTATTTTTGACAATGTTTTTTCAACTTTTTGCTAGCAGTTTGAAGAGGACACTTTTTTTCAACATGACAATGAGTTTTTAGACTTTGTCTTCAGCATAAATATTCATTCGGTGACTGCTGTGTGTTCATCCATAGTCAGATGGCAGGTGGAGTACCACAACTGCTAACAGCTAATTAGGCATAACTATTCATTATGCAGATTTGACAAGACGTAAACATATAGGTATAAGCTTAGGCCTATTATACTTAGCTCAGAATATGATGTGGTATGCTATGAATCTGAGACACGCTAGGGTTCCACATCTCAATAAATGAAGTACCCTCATTGTTATCGTTAAATGTGTTTCCTTCGTCGTGCTCAAAAGTAAAATTAGCTTTTTAGGTTTTACATTTTAGGTTCTCAAGAACAAAAAAGACATCTATGTTTTGTTTCCAGTTCTCTCTCTTAACCGCTATCGTGTTAATTACATCTATATTTTTGCTGGTTAAAGACATGTCATGTTATGTTTTATTTATATATTTATGTGTTTATTGTTTTGTTACGTTACATTATATATTATTTTAAAAGAAAAAATGATGTTTTTTCTCACCCTAACCAAGTAGTTTTGTGCTTTTCTGCAGCCATGATACAAAGCAGATATGAAATGTATATATGGTTGGTTCAGAAACGTCCAGAATCAACATATGGTTGGTCTGTAGAAACAAACAATTTTTCTGGCAACTGGGTTGGTCTTCTTCAGATTAGGCAGTGAGACAAAAACCTCTTCATCTTCATCAGTAGCTCAGTCTTTACTTAGCTGTCTGCCTCTTAATGCTGTCACACGTCTGTCTTTGTGTTAGCGCCAGTCGCCCTGTGACCCTGCAAAGAAATCAGCGAGTATCAGGAGTGGATGGATGGACGGATGGATGAACGGATGGATGAATGGATGGATGGATGGACGGACGGATGGATGGATGGACGGACGGATGGACGGACGGATGGATGAATGGATGGATGGACGGACGGATGGATGGATGGACGGATGGACGGATAGATGAACGGATGGATGGACGGATGGATGGATGGATGGATGGATGGACGGACGGATGGATGGACGGACCGATGGATGGACGGACGGATGGATGGATGGACGGATGGATGGACGGACCGATGGATGGACGGACGGATGGACGGACAGATGAACGGACGGATGGACGGATGGATGGGTGGATGGATGGATGGATGGACGGACGGACAGATGGATGGACGGATGGACGGACAGATGAACGGATGGATGGACGGATTGATGGATGGATGGATGCCATCGGTGGAACACAAAATAATCTGTAATGAGTTAGTGCCTTTAAAAAAAACTGTGTTTGCATTGCTTTGTCATTTTGCTCAGCAGGAGAGGTGGATTACACTGTGACTATGATGTGATGCACATCCCTGACACGCCAAGGGAATAAAGTGATCACTTCTGATGTCTCACAACAGCCGCCTGTCACTGTTGAGCAGCTATCATCATACAAGTGAGAGTCCGTGCTCAGATTGCTATTGTAATGCACACTGTGGATCAGTAACACCATGTGGGCAGTGGTACACAAGATAGAGCTTTTTCCAAAGGGATATTGAGGATTTGTGCTGTCCTGAAGGTGCAGTTTTGTGTGCGTGTGCGTGTGCGTGTGTGTGTGTGTGCTGATCAAACAGTGTCAGAACTTGAGCACAACTCGTATGCATTTCTTTTTTTTTTTTTGCAATTTTCCTACTGAATTTTAAACACGGATATAAGCCACATTTCAAACACCTTTTTCCTGCTGATAAATATTAAAGAATTAATGCAGTGGATACACGTTATATTTAGACTCCAAAGCTGCTTTACTTCCTTACTATGAAACACAGCACACACGCTCGCACTGAAAGAGGCTTATTCAAATGATGTAAAATGCTAAGTTGACAACACAGAGCGGGAATTCAAGAGCCCTGCGATGATATGACGAAGAATAAATATTGAAAGAGCGACTGATATTTAGGGAAAGAGAAAGGTAAGTGTTGGGGAATCATTTCATATTTCAATTATCATGTTTGGCCTCTTCTTTACCTTCATAGCTTAAACAAGCATGATATGGTTTTGATGGACGCTTAACAGTTCTGCCGCTGGACAAGCGTTTGTATAAATCAAACAAATGTGAAGCATGTTGCCGCTCGCGCCGCAGAATGTCTGAGTCTCCGTCCCTCTGAAACGCAGATCTGAGCCGGTGGAGGGGAACTTGTGAGTTGCTGCCACAGTTAGTGGAGTTCTTTGGGCCTGGTATCGTTAATCCATGTCTATGAACAAGTGTGACAATAAGCTCTCTGTCTGAACAGCAATCCTCTTTGGCAAAGCTTTGTGGGTAAACTCGCCTCATGCAAATTCTAAACCCCATTAGCTTTGAGGGACTAGTCAGCTGCATTGAGATTAATGGCCAAGTGACTACTTGATTTAATACGGTTATTGCACATCTTCCGGGGGAAAAAATAAACAACAAAGTTAATGCAAGACATTTGTCACTGACGTCCTCAATCTCTCCTCTCTAAGTGGGAGAAGTTTCTTGCATGTGCAGATGTGTTACTTCCTCAGCCTGGCTCTGGTGGAAAGCTGAGAAGCTTAGTAGATGTTAAACGTCTGTATGCTTAGTCTGTAAGTAAGACATCATTATTTTAAATAAGTTTCAGTTCTTGGGCCTGTAATAACCCAAGGTGGAAAGTTTTTTGTGCATTGTGATAAATGACAGTATGGGAATATCTGAAACTGCGTTGGAGATAAATGTAGCAAGGAGAGGAAGTGCTATGCAATTTTTCATTACATGGTGAGAAATGAAAATCCTTATTTATCTTTTTCCATGCCGTCAGCTTACTCCAAACTTTGCTGCAAGGGATTACTGGGTGGGTAAGGCTCTGTCACCGCAAAGTGGGAGACAACAAACTGTGACAACGGTGATCTGAGCGCTGTGCCGGCTCCTCCAGCTCACAGCTGTGGAGGAGTGATTAGCGCCAAAGTTGAGCAGGAGCGTTTAAGTACTTCTTCGTGACCTTTAATCCCCAATCAAATGAAAATGCCACCCTTCCCTCTATTGCAAAACACAAGCAAACACTCCACTCCCTGTGTGTCTGCTCAGCTCCCAGCATGCACTGCTCAAAGCTTTCCGGAAGATCCGAGGTTACCTAAGACTGTGACTGATTACCTTGACAGGTGAAATGAGTGTCATCCTCCGGTGGAGGGCTTAATGCTGGATCACATCATAGGAGATCTGCCATTGGACTGAGACTGGAGCTAATAGCCCAAAAATTCTCGCCCGACCCGACATGAACTGAGCCTGCATCGTTTTTTGTCCAACTCTCGGGCCACACTGCTGCCTGAGCAGCGAGCGATGGCTGCTTCTCTGAACCGCTGCGTCTGTGACAGCCCTCCTTTCTCCAGAGTTTGCCTTTCCTACTGGCCAGAATGTTTCATTGCATTTAATTATAAATGGCAATTGTATTCATAGTAGAGAGACATATTTCTATGATTAATGATTAGTGTGTGGTCATTTAAAAAAATGATGATAAAATAATACTCTACAAAGCCGGCACTCTATTACTGTACGGAGCTGTCAGCATTTTTCTCAACACTGTCCTGCAAACAATTCAGAATAAAAGCCATATGTTAACACATTCAGTGATTATGTCCACATAAAGATCTTAGATAGCTTTTTTTTTTTCTTCTTTTTAAATGAAAAAGGAAGCTTTGAGTTAAACATAAAGATTTACTTTTTCATCTTTGTGACATGTTCTACATCAAATCTGTAGTTATGTTGCAGGTATGATTTCAATATATTGTCAAAAGATAATTTTCACCGTCTATTTTTTGCTGTGAAACTTGCAGCCCATTGAAAACAGAGGCGAGACCTCGAAACCCTGAAAGAGACATGCAGCCGAGCTCCACCTGAGCCGAGCTCCACCTGAGCCACGCTCCACCTGATCCGATCTCCACCTGAGCCACCCTCCACCTGAGCCGAGCTCCAGCTGAGCCACGCTCCACCTGATACGAGCTCCACCTGAGCCGAGCTCCACCTGAGCCACGCTGCTCAGCAGGCGGTGTGGCGCTCTGACTAAAGTCAGACATGTGACACCATCTCCGACATGCACCTGGTCCTTGACCCTTGAACGTGCGTGCCTTTGTGTGTGCTGCGGCAATGCAAGAGAGAGGGATTTTTGACCACGGTGAACATGTTTTTGAAACGCTTATGACAATAAATGTTATCTGAAGGAGAATATTTTGTGAGATTAAAATATGTTGTGAATTTCAGAAACGATTACATATGTCTTTTTTAAATAACTTAACAACGCTCTAAAGTTACTACAGTTTATTGGATTACACAAGTAGGAAACAACCCTATCCAGCCACCACTGGAATCTAATTCTACAAACAGTAAAATGTCATTTATATTAACGAAGCCTAATCTGCAACTGTGCAGAAGTACGAGGTTTAAACACAATATAGAGATGAAAAGACTAAAATATGAATGAAAATGGATGAAGTTATGGATGAAGCTCCTAAATCTTTGGTACAGCCCTAATAAAATTCTGAAATAAATTACCTTTCCTTATTTTTTCTTCTGGTTTATTTTTCTTTTACTATAACCATGATATCAAATAATTTATTCTTATTACTTGAGCCACAGTCCTTATCTCAGTGGACACAACAGTTACCGGCGTTGTCTGATCTAGGAGTTGTCGTGTTTACGTCTTAGAACTTTAACTCCTTCACACTGTTTTCAGGCTTGAAAACCGGAGAGCTCAAACCAATGTGACATCACAGTGACTACGTCCATTTCTTATATATACAGCTTATGTTCAATGTGACATCACAGTGACTACGTCCATTTCTTATATATACAGCTTATGTTAGATTTAAAGAAAGATCATAGTTTGGGTTCTAGCTAGGGTTAGGAAAACATTGTGGTTTGGTTAAGATGACTACCTTAAGATAGATAGATAGATAGATAGATAGATAGATAGATAGATAGATAGATAGATAGATGCTTAATTAATCCCGCAAGGGGACATTTTTTTGCTTAAATTAAGAGGAAGATCTTCGAATGGTTAAAGAAAAAAACTGGTTTAAGGCTAGCCAAGTACCAATGTTGACTGAAGGTTGTAAACAGGAAAAGAGCAGCAGTTTCCAATGTTTAAATTCACCCCGGCCTCCTCCCGACAGACTATAGCAACACCACCTGATTTCCTCCTTTACTCCTGTCATATACGGCTGTTATAGGACTTTGACTGGGGACATGTAGGTTGTTGGAAGGACCGTCTCGAAGTCAGGGATCACCAAAGACATTAGGATTCATCCTCTGTCATAAGAAAATGTCACAGCAATTCATTGAATAGTTGTCAAGCCATTTCATGTTTTACGAAATGAACATCATGCTGTATTGAAGAAGACTTGAAACTAGAGATTGAGACCATAAACTCATGTTTACAATCTTAACTGAGGGAATAAATCAAGTGAGAAGTAGAGTCATTTTCTATAGACTTCTATACAATTCGAGAAAATGCAACTTTAATGCACTTCTCCATTTGGCTTCATTTTTCGGGACCGGAGGTTGCCGCATGGAATAAACCCTTTGCATTTGGACACTATGGTTTTCTCATCTGAATGTATATTCTCATCTTCATTTGAGAGATTAAATTCATTTAAATATCTCATATTTCTGACCAGACATGACCAATGTGCTTAGTTTCCAAAATTGAATGTTTTCTAGCAGAATTCTGTCGGCGTAAGGCAAACATCTTGTGTCTCCATATCTCGTCTTTGGTACTTTCATGAATCAATGTTATAAATATAATAATTAATTAACCAATGAAAAGTATTAAAAAGAGCTTGTGACTAAATCTCCTTATTCCATTCGATCGGCAAACTGTCAGCAAACCCTCATAGCTTCACCCCGCCTCCTTCTTGAATAAAGTGTTGCTCACAGCAGAGCTGAAGGTGACAAGGCGATTTTGTCTGACTTCATCTGTCAGGGTTCCACACAGTTTCATGATGACCCAAAATATTTTTACACTGGTGGTCGCCGAGCATTTCCTCTATGAGGTGCCATGCCCGCCGGCTCTAGGTTAGCTTGGGGTGAAGGTGGCTTACAGCTCCAGTGAGGAGTTTTATGTCATGAGGGCGCCGCTTCCTGTGGTCATGCTCTTGGTGCAGGAAGAGAGGGCACAGCTCTGATTTGATTATTGTGATTATCCACGGAAGTGTTAAAGCAGATCACAGATGGATAACAAAACAAGTGAGTAACACAAAATAATAAAAACTTAGATCAGCCGTTATGAATACAGAAACTAGGAAACCCATAGACAGCAGACAGAGACATGGTGGCTATGATGGGGCATGTGGGTGGTGTGTGGTGAACATGATGACATTTAGTGATGTCAGTTTAGTCCTTCATTCTGTTTCTATGTGTGCTTGAAGTGACACGGGGAAGAACTGGCTGTGACATGATAGGAGATATCATTCCAAATCTGTTCTGGAAGAGTAGAAAAAGAAGCTTTGGCCATATTAGTTTTAGATACTGGAGCAACACTGAGTGCTTGTGTGAGTTCTTGGTAATAAACTGAAAAGTGAAGGAGGGAAGAGATTGTTTGACGCCGATGGCCATCATAAATCTTACACATCCTAGTATTGTTAGATGCTCATAGTTCAAGGACTTCCAAACAAGCCCGACTTTGAGTGATTTTAGTGATTAGACGATCAGAAGACAGTTTGGAAATAATTACATCAACGCTTGGAAGAAGACTCTGCAAAAAGATTTAAAAAAAATAGGATTACCAGAGAGTATATGGCTAATTTACGAGGGAAAAACGAGAACAAAGAGGGACGAGTGACTTCCACAGACTGGATCGCAACAGACAGCCAGTTTTATTTTCCAGGGTTGGTTATGGAACCTGAAAACTAAACAATCAAAAGGTAATAAATTAATACACATCTGGATAATCTTTTCCAGGAAAACAAGCTCTTTCCTCTCTACCCAGCAGAGGGATAATGCAAATGCATGTCGAAGAAAGCATCTTGCAGCTAAAGACGCAGAGCTAAAATAATGGTGACTATTACTTAAATGTCTGTGTCCAGGATAAGACTGTTTGCTCGAGGTAGTAGCCTATAGTCAGGTATTTAACTACTGACTGTAGTAGATCTGTGTTTCTGTGACTTGTTTTTGTCTGTGTTCTTCTGGCCCCTGTTGGTTGATTGCTGAAGGGAACTATAAAGGATAGTACCATAAACCTTAGACCAGCCAGTAAAGATTAGGGCTGAGTGGTAATATAAATATAATACAAAAATACAATACAAAAATTAAACCTACCAATCACAACATGACTTAATTGTAACTGTAATGGGTTACAATTAAGACCACGTGTCTAAATTATAGCTGATAATGTTATTGATATTGCAGGTATCTAGCGCTTATTAAAAGGTGCAGGATTGACCAATGTTATTGCGACTCATAGTCAGAAATGTGTAACACATTTCATAACAATTGGTCCAACAGTTGCTATGCAACTTCACTCAAAAGAGAGAGTGTGATCATATTACAGTCTGGACCAAAGTGGTGGGCCAACATATTGGCATACATAGAGCCAAACCTCTAACATGGCAAAACAATGATACACCTGATAAGAGTATGCTCCAAGTTTATGTCAGTAAAGTGTACAGGATTTGCAGTAAAAGCCACTGTAGCACATGTAACCATGATAATGTTAATTAAAATGTTAAGTTGTTTATTTTTCTTTTGGTCTACACCCTACAATGTTACTTCTTCAATATACTCAATGTGAGTGATTGAGGGTTCACATTCACCAATAAAGCTTTCTATCCTGCGAGGACGTCTGGACATATAGACCAACATTACAGAGACGCCATTCATCCTGCTACTGACTGACAATCAATGTGCCATGGAACCGGGTTTGGCTGTGATTGATATGAGCTATTAGCTTCCTGCATCTGGACACTGATCTGGAATTGGGGCAGGAAAGCTCTGGCCTACCCAATGAGTCTGTATTGATCTAGACTAGATTGAAACCTTTAAATCTCCAAACCACTCTGGTCAAACACTAGAAGGGACTCACTCAGATATAGATCACAATGTGGTTTCGTTTTGGACTTTTTGATGTTTGTTTGCTTTTTATAGGTCTTGAGAACTTATTTGAACCTGGTGAAATAAGGGCCGTCTTTATATGATGTTCACAATAAGAATTTCTGAGAAGTGTTGAGTAACAATGATATAACGAGGTGTAATGTTTTGCATCTGGGTAATAAATACATTTAGCAGGAAAAGTTATTTTAAAAGACAAATTTGACCTCGTGGAAAAAATGGACGTGTTCTTAACTACAAGCAGTACAAACAATTTAAGCAAATTCATTCAGCAAGTTGGCTACAAACAAAACTCTTGAGTGGTCCAGTAGTGTCAGAGGAGTAATGCACAGATGGTCTGCCTTTCTCTACAGTGGGAAAAAAATACTTGTTTGAATCTAGGATGATAATGCAAAATTAATATTCATTTTGGCAGTCCATTATCATGGCTTGCTAGTTTACAGAGAGGTTGAACAACACGTTTGGTTTAAGCAATTTAAGGATTTAATTGGCATAGGCCTTTTTCAGTTCATTCAGCAGTTAGGATAATTCTCTTACTGCAGTCACACTAGTCACACAAACAGCGCAGAACCAGAAGTCTTGTTTGGCAATATGTAGAGAGTCTCACAAATGTGCATCACTTCATGAAGAGATGACATTCATCAGGCTGAAACGCGTGTGTTCTGTTAAGTCAAAGGAATCTAAGTTGGATTACTCGTTCAATCAAAACTCAGAAAAAAGTAAGAAGTTTAATATTAGAATAAAGAAATGTTCTTACATCAAGCCTATTTCTTTAACATGAGAACATTCACTGTTAAATGGACTGTACTTATATGGCACTTTTCTAGTCTTCCAGGCACTCAAAGGGCTTCAACACTACATGTCATCATTCACCCATTAAGTGTCGACATGGACTACCGGAGCCGGGGATCGAACTGCCAATCCTCTGATTGAAGGACGACCCTGCTCTACCACTGACCCAGAGTCACCCCGTTATGTTACACATAATATTTTTCTTGAAATATCCACACTTGATAACTCGAACATGGTAACATTATTTTATGTTTACTCAAACTACTTGGTTAAGGTTAGGTAAAGATTCTGATCTTGGTTTAATATTGAAGCGGATGTACATTTCAGCCAAATTATCATCTTGCACTAATGTTACCATGTGTTATACTATCCAAAATTGCAGAATGACTACCTTTGTCGTTAGGGTTCAGTTTTGAATGCATTTTCTTTTTTTTTTAAGATTGTTTAGTTTTGGAGAAATTCAGAGAATTCTTTTTTCTTTTTTTTTTTACATTAGCAGAACGTTAGAACGCTAAATATGCAGTCTTGTGTGAATGTGTTTTCAGGAGCCATGAATAATCACATGTCTTTGATTGTTTTTTTGTTCCCCTTAGTGAGGATCCAGTGTGTGCGTTGGATGTTACACACCTGTGGCTGGCAGTTGCTCATTATGAGTCATCATAAGTTGTAAAATCAACTTATCTATAAGGATATAGTGGAGTAATGTCTGCCTGAGCCGAGATGAAGTCGTTATCAGAGCTTCTCCTTGCTTTGTTGACATTGCAGGGCCAGCCGTGCATGTCCTTTAGTGCATATTAGTGCATGTGAGCGCGCCCCACTGCTCTGCACTGCTCTCATATGTCGGTTACAGCTGATAGCGCCGTCCCTAGCGCGTGTACCTCAAACTAAACGTGACATTTCTGTGTCCTGTCTGGCTTCGGCGTGTTCGTCATCTACCCTTTTATTGCAGTTTAAATGAATCGAGAAAAATTACATTACAGATTCATTTTCTTGCCACCTCTAGTAGTATTGTTATGGCATTACTACCAGCAGACCTTGGGTACACTGATCTTCAGATGGCATGCTCTCCCATCCTCTTAAATCCTCTCTCTTGCATCTTCTACATATGTTAATGTTAAACAGAATCTGGATTGTAACATCAGGGAGAGCCCTGGCCAAAGTAACTAACCAACCAGCTCTGAGTAGAAATACAATCAATATACTAAATAAAAAAAAATACAATTCTAAACTACCTCCCTATCAAAAGAGAAACAGGAGAAAAGGGACAGTAACATAATTGGCATCCCTCTCCTTAGGGGCTTCCTGTCAATTAGTTAAAGGTAGTTAAGATTAATTCATTGATTAACTGAGTCTAACCGCAAAATCACGGTTTCCGTCCTCAACCTCTGAACAACATATCTCTCTGTGCATCTTAATGGAAGAGGACCGCTCCAGCTCCCATGGCGCTTGCATCCACCTCAACTTTAAAGACCCGCAGCAAGCGGGAAACTCATTCAAAGGCCTGCTGGCAATCAGTTCTCCAGACAAATGGCTGTTTAGACGACACAAAGCTGCAAGAGGAGCCACCACTTGCAAAAGGTTTTTGCATAACGATCTACAGTAGCCCATGATCCTTCAATGCACAGCAAAGGTAATAATAGATAGTTCCTAAATAGTTACTACAGCCTCTATGGGATGAACTTGTCTTTGGTCATGTATTGGTCACAAACCTTGATAAGGAGGTTGGATCAGCTCGGCTGAATCCAATAGATTCTGGCTTAGCTTTACACCATCAGTAGCACCCCTTCATCCCACGCTACCAATACCCAAGCAGTATTTCTACAGCATATGAGTCTAATGCCAGCACTCCGGTGCTCTTTGGGGTTCAGAGTGATACACATTGGACACATCCCCACGGTTCGCACGACCAGCCATGTTTCAGGCAAGGCCCACATGTGCATCAAGTCCTCCAGGAAGTAAGGACACAGGCAACTTTCAATCTCACCTGAGAAGAGAAAGAAGGAGAACATTGGAGAGGGATCAGAGCTGAAACAAGTGCCTCATGTGTTACAAGAAGCTTCACTAGAAGTGTTTTAAGTCAATCCATCTCCAGAGGGTCTGTTGACACAGCAGGTGGCTCCTTAGAAACAGGAGAGTTGGGGGAGTTCCCACCACCAGCAAGAGCTGATGCCAACTTGTAGTCAACAATTACCAACAATTCACTTACCGTTGTACCTTCGTAGTGACAGAGGCGTCAGTACAGCCACAGTAGGTGATGGTACCTGTAGGAAGATAATTGGGGAAGAGAAAAGACAAATGTCCTCTTTTAAAAATGTTAAGACTTGCTGCATTTCAGTCATTTCTACGTATCAGATTCAATAATAAATCAAATTAAGATTATAAGAGAAACAAACAAAAAATGTCTTGTTGCAAGCCAACGTCCCTCCAAAATATGACATTACTGATTTCTTCATTAGTAATCAGCAAAATACTTCCACTCCTTTCAGTATGGAGATGAATCAGATAATGAAGAGGGCACAGCAGAATTCTACTTTCGGTGCAGAGCTATTGTGATATATATATTTGGAGTCATTTTGGTTTCCACGTGATGAATGCAAGACCAAGTCAACATTTGTATTTTCTTGCAACTTCTGAGGGATATATCTGTCTGTTTAGCTGCTAAATGCTCCGCTATGTTCCCCTAACTGTCTGTGTGCGGATGAGCCAGTTGCTGTACAGTCGCTTCTTTGAAAACAGCTGCCTGCCACAACCAACCACAACTCTATGAGAGCTGTGGGAGTGGACCAAAACAGTAAAGCGCTGTGAAGCTGAGGGGAGCGGCATGATACTCTGTCGGCCCATCATTATGAGCAATACCTGTGAGTCACACTGTCTTCACATTGGCATTTGATACTTTGCTACGATAAAACAGAGCAATGTAGATGCTTAGAAATAAATGAATCAATAATGACTTCCAAACAGATGTATCAATTGTTTGTTTCATTTATTTTCAACAGACAGTAGTGCAAGTGTCAAAGGCTGACACAATCCTCCTATTGGGGACTGAAGTAGCATTTTACCCACTGGCAACATACGTATTTTCATTCATTTCAAACCCCTCAGTATAACACCGAACAAACACACACACTTTCACAAAAGGCTACAGGTCACAATAGGCTCTAAAATTATGCTATGAAATTGAAAATACAAACTGAATACTTGTGCATTAGGAGTTAGTGTTTCAGTCAGTTTCCCCTTGGCTGTATTTAAACATTACAAGCCAAACATGTATGTATTGCACTAAGCAGTAAAATGTCAACTGTGAACAAACACACCGACGTCGGCTCATTATGTAACTCTCTCTCCGTTGCTGTTGGTCGGGTCTTCCAGCTCTGACGTTTCATTTGAGCTCTCCATAGTGTGACCGCTAATCAGCTAGCTGTGCTAATCTCAGCAAATGTTGCTGACAGGTTACGGCTAAAATTCCGGTTTCACATTACCTGCATCACTCTACACACAGTGTATTCTGCGTGCACCGGATCGTTCAGCTCCAACAAATGACCCGTTACAGCCCTGATCCATTGTCAGTGAAAAAATAAAGTAACCGGGGGTTTACAGCTACAGGGTCTATGTACCGGGCAATTGAAATAAGCCAATAGTGGTCGGCCACCAGTAAATATGATTGGAGATTAGCCAGCTAACGCGAGTGATTGCTCGGGTTTCTAGCTCGGGTGACCATGTTTTCAATCCACCCTGAAGTGTACCGCACGTTCATGCCCGCACACGTGTGCAGTTATGCTCAGGTATTTCTCATCAGGATGGACGGGGGACAATTGTTTTGTCTCTTAGCACACCTTTAAACCCCATGGACAGCGCCTCAGCAGACAAAAGTATGATGTTTTGTCCCCTAAAATCCACCAAATAGAATTGATTTGAAAGCTGCATAACAACACTAGCAGCTACTGTGGCGGGTATCATAACTGACAAACATGATCCCCAAAATCCATGAAAATAAGGTGTAAAAAAACAGGTTTAGTATTCAAGACTGAGGTAAAGGTCAAGGCAAAGAGCAAGTCGTGGTGAAGGTTGACAGCAGGATTATGGGCTGACGAATGAATGAAGTCAAACAAATGTGTGGGTGTGTCTGTGTGTCGTCCGGAAGCAGAAGGGGGGTGCTCTCTGTGGTGGCAGGTCGAGCTTTGATGTGGCCATGACTGGCAACGCGCTGTGACTGTGGAGCCAAGCAGACACGGCCTCTGATCTTTACAAAGAGCTATCTTTAAATCTCTACCTCCCTCTCTCTCTCTCTAAATATATATATATATATAGACACTCTAAACGCACACACAGACACACAGACACACACACAGATCTGCCCTGACATAAATCCGCTCTATCCACCTCCTCTCCTCCTAAACTGGCATCCTTCCAGTCGGTCAGGATCGGAACATTGTGCAGATGGGCACAAAATCACCGATCTGACGGACGCCTCGGGTCTTTTCATGGTCGGGCTCTGCAGTGTAGTCATGTTCATTCACCTGTCAAACTTCATAGTCCTCTCATCACTCTCCCTCTCCCTACAGCCCTCTCTCCCTATTCTCTCCATCTCGCTCCATTCTCCTCTCCTCGTGTCCGCCTTTCCTGCGTCACTCTCAGTGATCCCCTCTCGATCTGACGCTGGCTTTTTTTATATCAAGAAATTCCCCCTAACCGTCTCTGCCGATGATAGCTGTCGACGAAGTGAATGAAAGGCGTAGGTCTGACATTTGAGAGCATTTCTGATATGATCTACCCCTCCGTTTGTTTGTCCAGTTGCTGCATGCTTTTCAGGAGTATCAGTCTTCTTTGATACTCAAGTTTTTATTGCCATTTTTGGTAGAAATATTCAAAGTGAGCCACAATTTGAACTCTGGCTCTGCTCCGTCTGATACAATTTGAATCTTTTCTTTAACACACAAGGTCTGGAAGCCCTTTGAGTCCATCACAAAACTTTGGGGGACACATTTATTTTCTTTCCTCACTTAGTTTCTTTCAATTTAATCTTCTTTACTCGTATTGCCATTGAGTAGTCTATCTAAAATTGTATCAAAAAGGAAAAAGCCGCTACATAAAGAGAAACATAATATATGAAAATAAATGAAATGTTTTCCTTTGTCTGAGTGTCTTGTTTTTGCTGCACCTCTCCTGATGTCTCTCTATATAATTATCTCTAAATAGTGTGTGTGTGTGTGTGTGTGTGTGGTCAGTCAGTTGCAGCCCTCAGCAGCAGGGATATAAAAGATGAGACGGTGCTGCTGTCAGCTCATTTAATAATTATTTGGAAGTGACTGATTGGAGGTCATAGGTTGAAGAAATGCGTAAAAAGTATGACACAAATTTGAAGGCTGATTGGATGATGGAGTAGACTGTATCGGTTTAGTGATGGCCCTTTTATCTACGTAATCATCCATCGCAATCCGACAACAAGCCGGTGGCCCGGCGGACATACTGTATTTTGGGCTGTTTTGTTTGCAGGCTCAGCAGGATTTTATAGCTGGCTAGAAGAACGTTGGTGTAACACAAAACTAACAAAACCTAAGGAATCAATTGATATCATCCATGTAAAGCTAGCTTGTCGGGAAGGGGGCTAAATAACGTTCTAAATTTGGGGTACATTTTTGGTGATGGAAAAACTGCAATGATGATATTCAAATGGGTCCCTTAACCTCTCACCTCTTAATATGTGAATGAAAATGAGTTATATGGGTATGGCTTTACAGACATGCCCATTATATGATAATAGCATGCAGTTTTTAAAACCCAAGCAGTTTTTAATGATGTATTTGAATATTTCCTCATACTGGGGTCATTCAGTATGGCGTTCCTCGGAATATTGAAATCTCCAAATGTCAAGTCTTAACTACCAGATCCCAGCGTGAGTTTTTCTATGGGGTTCCTCAAGGTCTCGGTCTCTTAATGTGGTATTGTTGTAATCATTTTTTAGCAGTTCTCTAGTGGTAAAGAATGATTACATTTCACAGACAATCTGTGAAATTTATGTTATCAAGTCAAAAATTCTATGGACTGTACTTGTACAGCGCTTTTCTATTCTTCCGACCACTCAAAGCTCTTTAACACTACATGTCATCATTCACCCATTCACACACTAATGGGAGGAGCTACAATGCAAGGTCCTGCCCATCAGGAGTAACTAACATTCACACACCGTAGTTACAGCTACGGGAGCAATTTGGCCACAGTCAGAATATATCTGTATTCTCAGATGTCAGAATTCTGTCTCATCTGGTCCGTTCATGTCATCTCATCCAATAATAACCTTCCAAATGATCTGTACTGTGCTATGGCTGAGAACCACCAGTGATGTTTGGTCAGAGAACGTCAGATTTACCTTTGGACATCCAAATGTATTGAGCAAAATTATTGTGATGTAATTTGCTTATTGCGGCATCGTTGTACTGATTTTATTTTACATTTATTAATTGTCAGACGTGACTCTGACCAGCATCCCTAATAATGCCACAACATGATATCTTGTTTTTGAATATTTCACCTAACATCATAAAGCTTCAATGGACAGTTGGAAGATGACTTTTCCAACATTAAAATGTTTTTACAGTTTCCTGTAACCAGCTTTAGAGTCACTGTCATATATCATACATACTGGTACACTCAAGCACATACTATGCAGACTCAGCCTAGGCCACAAGTATTCCTCCGTTTTTGGTGTTTACTGGCATGTATATTTAAAAAAAGGATTTTTAGAATAAAAAAAACATATAATTAACAAAATATAGCTTTTTATTACAATTTCACTGCTCAAAGACCTATTGAGGTTGCAGTTACTTACACATTCTCATGTTTTATACTGCTGAATCCTCCCTCACTACTCTTAACCGGCCCCCAGTAGAACCCAGTGATAACACAGCTGAGTGCATCGCCCACACACACATTTTCTCATAGACTTCCATACAATCGGACTTCTTTTTGCAACCGGAGGAGTCGCCCCCTGCTGGTCAGCAGAGAGAATGTGAGTTTTTAGTCACTTCCGCATCGGCTTCACTCTGCAGGCCGCTACATGGGCAGACAGCCTTTGTTTATTTTCTTGCGGAATTGAATGAAATGTCTTATACGAGGACTTCGAGCAGATTGCCTGCATACATCGCTGCTTGTTTTTAAGTTTGAATGAAGTGTTTTATGACGCCAATGTGCTATTGGTGTCTAGACAGTGTGTTAGCCAGTCGTTTGTTGCATTCATTCAATCACACAGTACAGAAGTGGTCGACTTAAACACGCCTGGAGGAGAGCTGCACCCTACAGATCGACTCTTCTACTTTCCCATTGAAATTTCTCGTATTGAAGTAAATCGCTTGTTCGTCTATTTAGGATGCATTTCAACCTGCAGAGGAGCCTCTGTGCTCCTCCAGTCACTTTTTCTAACAATCTGTGTCACGATGACTCCACAAGTGCTCCGTCTGTTCCAGTGCAGACGTACCTCATGGTCACGTTTGCAGGCGGCCTCCGCCGAGACGACGTTGCTGTTTTGAAGCTGAGTCCTCTGCGCATTACGCTTCAGCTCTCCGGCAGTGCGAAGCTTCAACCCATGTGTGTAATGCAGCGTTTGGGTAGCGAAAGCTCAGCCCTTTACTTAGAGGTATCCATATGTAAGGATCCTGTCATAGTGGCATATCACCTGCAGTACAATGTAAATACCAAATCACTGTAAGCCCCACAGCTTGTGGCTGTTTGTGCTGTGTGGTGAGATGAGTATGATTTTTATGGTTCTACTTGTTGTACTTCTATTTGTTGATGACATATGATCTAATACACATATTGGGAAGCCCCTGAATTGTTTTGAATCTCCATTTTCTTTTATCAGATTCCGCCCGTGTCTGTTGCTCAATTGGCGACATGATCCTCTCCATCCTCTTCCCCGGCAGGGCTCACTTCACTTGCGTGTTTCCTGTTGGCCGACTATTAACTGTAATTCAGATAAAAGTGATGCGCTTTGGCCTTTCATGTACCGGCCTAGTCTACTCGTCGGTGATTAATGAACCACTTCCATCTCCAGCACTGTGAACTCTGGCCTGGACTTAATTAAAACTCTGCCGTTGACCACCAATCATAAATTACTTCCCGCAACCTGTGACACTTTTGGAATAAAAAGAACAAATTGGTTTCTTACCAATTTATAATTCACAAATGAAAGGGAATAACACGCCCGGGGCAGCTGCTCCTCTAAGAGCTCTGCATCCTCCGCGTGCTTCGTGACGGCTGAGCGTGCTGAGGACTGCTAAGCGTGGAGGCGCTGGTGTCTGCTGGGTGATTGATGCCCGTTGTCTGCTCTGCTTGTGTTTTACAGGTAGCTGCTGTCATTACCGTGTCGCCACGGCGCTCCTGCCCAGTCTGATCCCTGACCTGAGCAGCTGGTTTCCAGTAGGAGGGAGCTTACCTGCAACAACATCTCTACTCCATCATCCCTGCCTCTGTTTACATGTGCATCAGGCCCGGAGACGGAGGCCTTTCTCAGCATACAGATTTGTCAGTGAGCCACAGTCAGAGCCTCTCATGTAATCATCATTGTGCTTCTTTTGCTTTCTTTTATTTATTTTTTGTCTGTGACTCAAACGTTATCATCAAAGCTGAAATCAAACATGTGAATTTAGGGATTACATCGGAGGCACAAGCTGGGCTGTGTCCTGTCTCGGCTGTTTCCTGTCTCGGCTGTTTCCTGTCTTGCTGTTTCCTGTCTCGGCTGTTTCCTGTCTCGCTGTTTCCTGTCTCGCTGTGTCCCGCGGAGGGTTGATGTTGTATATTAGAGACCTTCAGCTTCTAACTTTCATCAGAAAACCCGATGAAGGTGGAGCAGTAGTTTCAGGGTGCGACAAGGCCAACATGATCTCACAGAAATAAATGACCACGACTTCTTACTAGAGCACTAAGTGGTGGCATCATGTGTTAAAAAAAGGTTTGGTTTAGGCTACTCAACTAAAGGTTATAAAGGGTATAATATGTAACCTCACAATAACTCAACATTATACGACACGAACACCAGTCTCCTGGTTGAAAGTCCTCCAATTTGTCATTGGCATTGTTTCCATGGTGCCTACACATTGTTAACACATTCCATGCCCCCTAAATCATGTTTATGTATTTCTGTGAGATCGGACTAGACAAGGAAGCTGTGCGCTCTGATTATTTTATGTGTTTTTATTGAAACAGACTAGACTTCATATTTATCAGTTCGCAGTGTAATTTAATCAGTATTATATTGTAGCGTTTGTTGATATCGGTAAATATTGTTTGACCAAATACATCTTCCCAAATAAAAGTTCTACAGCAACAGAAAGTTCTGCCTGTGTTTGTGTTTTGCCAGCACTAAATAAAATAGAAATATCAATCATTGATCCTGTTGCTGTGTTCCTTGCTCCATCCGACTGGCTTCGCTACGGTTTTCAAAGGGTTTCATCCCAACCAGAACTTCCAGGGGATTATTGGATTCTGAGAAAACTTCCAGGGAGACAAAGGACTTCTTGGAACGAAAGTTATAATAAAGCGTATATAATAAAGTGAAAAGCGTTGTGATAACAGACTACAAATCTCAGCTGAGGCTTCGCCGGTTCGAACTTTCCACAGACTGCTGCGCAGTTACCTGTCTGAATTCTCGCCCACAAATCCTGAATTCAGCCTGAGTCCTAGCATTCATAGAAAAGCATATTTTATTTTATTTTTTTTCATACGTGGTTATTTTTCGAACGTCTCTGCGCCACTGAGCGTGGTGGTACAAGTTAGTATTACACTAAGTACACTCCTTTAATAATTATGGCTTTTTAAAGTCCTGGCGGTACAATTAAGTATTACACTGCGTGCACTTCTTTATTTATTACATAGCTTTAAATTTATGATAATACTCAACAGGATTAAATGCAACTTCATGTTGAACCCAACTGCTATGTTTCAGGTTCAGCTGAAACACAACTGCACTGCAACATCAGTGGATACCTTACAAACTCAATCAAACCAGCATTTAAAATCAGAGGAAGCCATCGTAGACTATCGACTGTGTGTCAACATCCACCTAAATGTCACCTCATCTGTTGCAGTATTTACCGCTCCACCAAAGAGCAATGCTAGCAAACAGTTAGGAGACGGGAGTTGATTAATAGCCCATAAATTGTCTGGACTTATTGTCCTGTTAGCGATAACTGCCGGTCAAAACTATTTTCACAGGGTTTGGACTTGCAGACAGGTCCAGATTTTTGACCTGTTAGATATCACTGGGTCTCTGCGTCACACATAGCTAGCGCACGTTTGCCTTTCGGTGAGTTTAAGTTCAGAGCTAAAATCCTTTTAGCTGGACACAGGGGGAGGAGTCAGACATCCGGACTGAGCTGCTGCTTCCTCTCAGGGCCAGTTGAGGTGGTCCGGCCAGCTGACCAAGATCTCTCTTCAGCACCTCTGTTTAGAGGGCCATGCTTTGCTCGATACAAACTGAAGACAATTGCCCTGTTTTTTTTTGCTAAAAGTAGTTGGAATAAATCATAGTTTTAGAAAAAAAAGAAAACCTGCATTGCAGAACCAATCCAACATATTTAGGGCGGACTTTCTCATTTAGAGTTGATTTTGGGTGGCACATGCTGAGAGATCTCCAGGCTGAACTTTAGTTGTATTTTGAACAAGTATGTGGGCATGCGGGCCAATAAGATAGTTTTTGGTGTTTTAGTTACGGTGATAGGGCTCCTGAAGGAGCTAGTTTTTTTTTATAAGACTTTGTGTTCGGGAAAGTAAAAACGCTGTCAACAGTTAAGCTGAGTCTGTATTTGATTGCTGTAAACTCCAGTTCATTCACAACTCTGCTGCTTGTCTGCTCACCCATACCCCTCTCCCGTGGTCACAGTACCCCTGTTCTCCACAATCTCCAATGGCTTCTTGTCCCGCAATCCCTCCCCTCACTCACAGAGCCCTCCACAACCAGGCCCCCTCCTGCCCAACGCCCAACGACCTGCTCATTCCACCACATCATTCCTTCCAGCAGCCTCTGCTCACCTGATGCCAACCGCCTATCTCCACCACAGACCAGGGTTCTTTGAAGAACCATTTCCTTAAATAGTTCTTCAAAGAATCCATAAATGTGCATCAAAGAACCTTCAAAAAAGTTTTTTTTAAAAAGGCACCATTTCTGGTTCTTTGAAGAACCAAAAGAAAAAAAAGGTTCAATAAAGAACCCTTTTCAAATGGTTCTTCCAAGGAATACATGTTTCTTTGAGTACGACGGACCCTCCACAGGAACGCACCATTGGAGTGGAGGTTGGTGGGGAGAGGGTGGAGGTGGTGGTTTTGAAAAAGACCCCATAGGTCTTCCGTTCACACCTAAGAAGCTGATGAGTTGACAGGTTCATTAAAAACACTTTCTCCCGATGCGCTGTTTTAAGCTCCTGGAGTCACACGGTGTGTGAATTGTGCTGACGGCAGTCCTTCGACTAAAAATGTTCACTTCCATGTCGCCCTTTTCATGTTCTGTTCCTGTTTCCAGCCTCTTGAAGTTTTGTGTGGGCATTTTCTCCTTCATGTCCTGGGAGTGTTAACCTTCTTCAGAAGCCTAAATTCAAAGGCACAAACCTTTTCTCATTGCTTCTTTTTTTCTCTCTCCACATGGCAACCCCCGGAGCAGCGAGTGCAGGCCCCTGTTGTGGTTTGAATTAGAGGTCAAGTTTTGGCCAAGAACTCACTGCTTGAATTCGGGCCAACAGTCTATTACAAAACTTTAATGAGAAGATGCAACATTGAGCTCATGTGTCCATCAAAACTGGAATCAGAGGAGGAGATCAATATTTTCAAACCTGAATTGTGCAGCGAGAGCTCTGGGATGTTTTTATCTCACAAGTCATGATGCTCTGGGTACCATAACACAGAAGTGCATTTCCCAAAAGGCTGAGTTTCTTCATTTGTTTTAGCCTGGAGTCCAGCTACAGCGTACCTGACCTGTGCCTCCTCCTCAAAATGCAACACGGTGGTTATCGAGATACCAAGTGGACACAAAGAGCTGTGAGTGGTCAGCCATGTTTGTTTTCTACTGCAAGATCCTGATAGTAGTGGAGATTGTTGACTACATGAAACAAGTTGAACGACAGCTCAGTAACTTCCTCCTTCTCAGTAGCACAGCCGGAACTGCTTTTCAGTACGCTAACATGTGTCCTAGATTCCTTTCCTCACCTCCTCTCCTTGCGTCTCGGGTCCCGGCCACGAGAGGTGCGAGCAAAGGAGGCGAGGAAGAGACCCGAGGAGAGAGGAGCCGAGGCAGCAGGCATTTAACAGATGAGACATCGTTGCCTCAGAGGCGTCACTTCAATTAAATATGACATATGTCGCATTAGCTGTCCATTGTTTGTTATATCTCTATATATTATGATCTGTCAATGACAACAACTTCTATATTTTATTTTAATGTGGCATAAGGTGACAAGAATGTTCGTATGTCTTGCATTTTATATATGTATGTATATATATTAGAATCTATATTTAGATTCTTGACAGATCACACACACACACACACACACACACACACACACACACACACACACACACACCCACACACACACACACCCATACACACACACACACACACACACACACACACACACCAACAGGAAATAAGAATGTTATTGTCATTGATATAATAATTTGAAGTCAGTAGCACTTGTCAACATCATGTCAGGATTATAGCAGCTAAAGTATTGGCCTACATGCAATATTAAAACACAAGCAATATCAAGGGAAATGTCATGAAGCAATATGCTTGGACCAGAGCCTCATGAGGCGCTCCACTTACGGTGAAGGGCCGAGAGTTTCATCATCTGAAAGAACTACAATTTAGGAAAACAAAAGGAACTGTTACAATTGTAGAGTCCCATCATGGTTTGAGATTATGTCAGCTGTGTGTAATGCTTCTTTTATGTGGCGGGTACCAATCGAGAGACAGTTCCAGAAGCCTCCTCTGTCCTCTCTCCTCTCTCCTCTCTCCTCGAGGTGCATTTGATTGATTGAATGATCTTCCATGATGACAGAGGGGTAAAGGTTCAGGCGTGGAGCAAGGACGTGAGGAAGCATAAATTATCAAAAAGCATTTGTACATCCTCTGTTCCTTTCCTCCTCTCCTCTCCTCACTTTTGGTCCCTTTAGGCATGTAACAAATGAGACATCGTTGCCTCTGAGCTCCATTGGGTTTGTTACACTGCTGTATTTTATCATCTCTGTCAGATGAGCAGAACAGTGTCCATGACAACTTATATATTTACTTTTAATTAAATTCACAACGTGGCATAATATTTTATTCATGTGTATAAAAAGTACTATGGCAAATGGTGTGAAAAGCAGAAAGTTTGATTTTCTTAAATAACTACAACAGAAGAAAACATTTGTCACAGATGCGAAAAGACGCAAAGTACACTCTGGTGTTTCCTTGCTTATGACTCCCTCGACTAGCCTCCTAAATCCTTGAGATGCATATTATGTTATGTGTGCTGTCTCCTAAGTTATGTTTTCCTTATTTTTATCAGTTATCATTATTTATTATTATAATTTTTTCTCGTTTCAGGTCACTTCACTTCCTGCTTTTGTGTGTTTTCCCGCCTTTGTAACTGTCTGCCCCGCCCCTGATTGATCCCTCCTGTGTCTAATCTCCTACACCTACACCTCTCGTCTTAGTGCCTCTGTGTCTGGCGCTCCAGCCGGTTTCCCCTTATGATCTTCGTTACCTGGTTTTAGAATCTGCCTTTTGCCTGTGTACCGAACCTCGGCTGGTAAAGACGTGTTTTTTCTGGAACTGTCCTGTCTTGAGTCCTTGCCTTAGTGGTGGCTTCGGCCTTAACATATTAGGAACTGGGACGTCCTTCAAGATGGAGCTCTGAGATTGATTTCCAGGTCACAAGGCAGCAGTTTTGGGGAAGCCACCTGAAAAGTGGAATGAGCTAAACTCCCAGTCCCTCTACATTAAATGAAGCTTTACTACGCTGACGATTCCCCCCAGAGAAATGAAGCAACATGCAACAAGCATAGCAAAAGTAATTTAATTACATTAAATCTACTTTTTTTTTTTACATTGAAGTTAAATCAGTGCTATTAATATATAATAGAAATATATACAGGCCTAATGTAAATTAAATAAGTCAATAATTTTACCAAACATAATATATATATATATATATATATATAAAAGATTGTATATTTTGTAATTAACAAATGAACACTTAATTCTTACATCCGTGCACCTACTCCCATAGAAATATCCACCTGCCATGCACTGATGTACATGTACACTGTATGTTCATGGCCGTATGTTTAGGCCAACAGCCACGGCGACTGCCTCCGGATCAATTCCTCTACGTAGGTCTTCACCCTCGGCCACCTTTCCATCAAGTGAACACGATCCATACGATCCACACGATCCACGGTCCATATTTCCTGCAGCAGAGACGTCGTAGTCACCAGACAAGGACTGGTACGTGATGCCACCGTGATAAGGAACTGCTTCTGTCAGCTACAAATAGACGTCCGTGTATGAGGGTGGAGTCAGATCCTGAGCAGCAGAAAGCTTTGCTGCACTTGAGGTTCAGAAATGATTATGGAAATGTAGCTTGTGTGGACATTACCGTACTACTTGATCAATAAAAGAGCTAAGATACAGAAAAGCTGTTTGATTATAAAAAAACAGACTATTGAGAAATAGTGGGGCCACTGCTGCCCAACACAGCCAGCCAGAGGACAGAGGAGAAGAGGAGGAACGGAAATAGAGAGATGAGAAGGGCGCGCCATACATCAAAGTGAACAAAAGGACATAAACGCGATTACTGCAGGGAATATAATTAAACAATAATTTGGCCCGACCGTGTTCATGCATCTCGTGTTGCGTTGGTGAAATCCCAAAACCTGTGGTTTTAACCTTTTGTCAAGCATAAATCCAGCTCCACCGTTTAAAGAGTCACTTCTTCAATTACCACAAAGGCCATATGTATGTGGCTGCTCCTAATGGAGCCCCATTAATAATGGAGCTCATGCACATGCATGCACCACTTTTCAGCTGTTATTTCTTTTGGAGTTTTAATTTTTTTTTTACTTCACCAATTTTGACTATTTTGTGTGTCCATTAAATAAAAACCCAAACAAAATCAATTATAATTCCAGGTTGTAATGCAACAAAATAGTAGGATACTATTCCAGAGCACTGTATCTAAACCATTGAACTGGGATTAAATACCACCTGCCAGAGCTACAATTTGGGTTCAGGGACTCCCCTCAGGAGTGCAGTCGAAATACAACCAGAACCTTCCTGGCGTGGAAAAGCCCATTAGACACCCGTCCACATAAATGCACACACACCAAAAGCAGGGAACATGTGACTCACATGCGTCAGGTTTCTGGTGGCCTGGAGCACGAGTTAATCAGCGGCAGACAGTTTTCCTCATTGCTTCACATTTCAAGCAGGGGGTCTCGTTTGGAGATAGTAATAGGCTTAATTTGATCTGTCAGAGGGGTGATTATGTTGCGTGGTAGTTTCTCCAGGCTATATGTTGTTTCCCAGGGCTCTACAGAGATAAGTGTGATGTCATGCTGTGCAGCCGCGGGGTCAAGTCCCGCAACCCATCATGTTTTACTTTCCTCCAGTGGTGCTGTAAATGTTAGCTTTTCTCCAAGATTTGTCCGTCATCGCTGATCTCGCTCTTGACGTTTTGGAATTATTGGAGTCAGAAAGTACAAATGAACTTCAATCAGTAATATTTTCCTCAAACCGTACTGACTCACCGGCGCCATGAGCTTTTCATTTTTAATAGAGTTTTTGATAGACAAAGAGAGGAAACAAAGACATGAAACAAAAAGGGGAAGCTTGTAGTTTTGCTTTTGTCTCAAGCATAATGTAAAATAAAATGGCAAATCCATTCTGTTTGGTGCTTGTTATTCTTGAGAAAGGCCAGAGAAAAGTGTTTTCATGAGGTTATATTCTCCTGCATTTTTCAATCCGTTGAATGTGTTTTCACAATAGGAACAGGAAAAATAGCAGTTCACAAAGCTTTTCAAACATTTGAAAAAGCAATCAAAGTTGAGTTTTCCCTAACTTGAGGCTCTGAAACTCGATTTAATTATTTGTTGGACAAACTTAACCATTGTCTTGATTGCTCACAGTGGTTTAGCGTCTGATGGCCTGCTGCCTCTGTAAATACAACATGAACAAGGGGATAAACCTCCCAGGTAATGTGGGCTGAGGGGAATTTCAATGGCAGGAGCGGTTATCGCCTCTGGTCAATGTCTGGAATGTTAACGAAGGTTTATTTCAGGAGAACAAGCCAGAGGAAGAATGTGTCGTTACAACAGAGGAAAGGCTCGTCTCCACCATCATTACTGGACTATGTTGACGTAGAAAGGTGAGTTGTCTGTGGAGAACTCATATCTATGTTTGATGGAGAAATCCTAATTATAATTCCACTATCTAACTTTTTCCAGAGCTTTCAACAGCATTCATGGTCTTCATATGCGTCATGCAGCTGGCCTGTGCTACGAAGCGGGATTTGTGGTTCCGTGAGGTAACGTTCACTTCTTACCGGGGTAGATCACCATGGTAACTCATCCGTACCTGTAGGCCTGGTAGTATTATACAATTTGTAGAATTAGATTACAGCGGTAGCTGTTTCAATAAATCGAGAGCATTGTAAAGTCAAAAAATATTGAAAACATACGTGTAATAAATTCTCAAGTTTACACACATTTTTATCTCACGAAATATTCTGTTTCAATCCATATTTGTTCGTGTTTAGCCTTTCAAAAGGAACATTTTCACCAAGGTAAAAAAAATAAGAAAGAACAGGTCTTCTATATGGAACACTAGCATACTCCCATGCAGCAATCCAACAGCACCATGCATTACATTTAGAAAATCTCTTATGTCTCAAGTCAGTCCAGATCCTTTCATTCTCTATTCAACCAGCAGCAACCTTCAGTGTGACCCCGCCATTGAGTTGGTTGACCCTCACACCCACCAGCTCAGCTGTTACTCATGCCCCAGTTACCCACATAGTATAAATACCTGCCCAGTTCCCCATTGACCATGCCAGATCTTCTATTGAATCATCCTAGAGAGAGCGTTGCATCTTTCAATCACCCATTCAGACCTGCTGGACCAAACACCCCAGAAACTAGAGTCGACTGATGGAAGAAGAGAGAGAGGAGGGCCCAGAAGTAAGCTAAGCTAACCCAGCTAGGACCAAAGGCATCTCCACTATCCAGCCTACTGCTGGCTGGCAGATGTTTGGTCGCAGGAAAATAAGATGGATGAAATATGACTTTAGGGTGAACCCAGCAACTGGAGGTTGGACACTGTTGTGTCATCTCCACAGAGACCTGTCTCCATCATATAGCGTCCCGGATCAAGCTGCACTTGACGGGAAAACGGTAGGACCAAGTGCAGGACTCTGGTGGGACGCGGCGAGGTGGACTACTGTATGTGTTTACATCATTGATGCTCAAACAGTAATAGTTGATGGACAATGTTTCCCCGCTGTTGAATTTGTATTGTTATACCAGCCATGTTACCAGCCCAGGTGGCTGTTTTTGTTGCTGCTTTTTGCCTTCCTCCTGATGCACATAAAAATAAAAAGAACAAAACAGAAATGCACTTTACTGTTTTTTTGTTTTGTTTTGTTTTTCTTGGGTAGCAAATGGGCTACTGCTTTCCGTTGTGCCTCTGTGTTGCATAATGACAATAAATGAGCCTTGAATCCTCGTCTGTACTTGGGCTTTTGGGTCCAAAAAAAGTTTTTACTGCTTTATTACAAAGAATTCAGTCTCAATCCAAATCAATAGGTTGTTATTTTCAGAACATACAGTTTGAATGCACAGCTTGGATGGAAATGCTGTGTGTCTTCAAGAGGGCTGGTCAGCGTGACTCGTTTATAGTGTAGTTTAGTATTTTTATGAGTAGAATGGACGAGGTCATCCTTTGAGACGGGTGCTGTTCCTCCAACATGTCTTTTTCTTATTGTGGCAAGTTTAAATGTCTTCTGTAAAAAAGGCCTTCACTCAGGACTCTTCAGAAAGCATCATTTTTCAGCAGTGGAGAAAGTCTGTGGTAATTTGTTCTCCCTTTTACAAACCTCATGAATCTTAATCATGCAAAGCTAGTGTGCAGGACTCTTATCAGGTCGTGCTGTTGCCTGAACAGAGAGTTCAGACCAGCAGCAAGACACTTTTGTTCACATTGCATTTAATGAAAGTAGTGTCTTGTGAGTATATATATGAAATAGCAGTTTTCTAATAATTGAGGATGTGATGAATGATGCAATTAAGACAATGTTTTCATGTTAATATGAAAATGTTATTCTCATAAGTCAACTGCACCTATTTCTGAAGCTAAAAACTGCTTCTCTTTCTTAAACTGATAAACATTAAGAAGTGCTTGTAAAACCTAATTTCCATACGTTTTACTAATAAAAATCATTATTTTTATTTTATATTATTTTAAATGTTTCTACTAAACCAAACTTCTGTTCTGTGCAAGTCAGTGTGTCTGGGTACAAGGCCGGGATCACAGTGGAAAAACTGATGCTAATTTCTTCCCTTTCCATATTTAAACCAGTGTTCAAACAGTGGTTTAAATAGCTGCAGTAGTTCATCATTAGCTCCTCTCCGGGCTCAATGTGCAGAGCGGTTGGAGAGGGAAATAAATCAACATTTTATAGCTCCTAGAGGCTCCGTGGATCACACTGAGCTCTGCAGTGAGAAATTAAAGGCTTCCTAATGGGCCGCTAAGCTAAAACATATTACTGTATGAGAGCACAATGGAGTCGTCTTATATCCTCATATGGGCAAACAGAAGCTTGATTTCTGTGATGCTTCACTGAGCCACACACACAAATGTAAAGTTAGCAACATCTGCAAAACAGAGATCTAGTGGAGAATAAACCAGGATGACATTTTATAGTAATATACTGTACATGTTGTATGGCATATAACTTTTTATTTTTGGACTACATACCTTTTGAACTATTGTTGTACATTATATAGGCACTCTGGAACAGACAATAACATATATCATCTTTCCAAGTTCCATCCCAGTCAAACCACTGATGTCTCAGATACCACAGTTGAGGTTCAAATGAGTGGTCAATGAAAGGGATGAAAAATGATACAATGAGAATCGGTATCATAATCATATAGATTACAGTGTTGTAAAAAATTATAGTAATAAGAAAAATGTATGTAACCAGACAAACAACTGAAGAGACTGAGATCAACTTTACTATCCAACAAGGGGACATTTGTCATACACATTAAGATTAAATCATAATCATCGCAAATCACATTGAGACTGGGACAGAATAAACAATGAAGACAAATAGAATAAAAATAATCAATCCACTTTAAAATCCCCTTCAAGATCAAATATGATATGAAATTGCAAAATTGCAGGTGACCAGCGAGGAGACCTTTTCATTAAGGTGCATGTAATACAGGCTGATAACTTGAGGAATGAAAGAGTTCTTATATCTTATTGTTTTCATGTAATTTGTATCGCATTTGTCTCTTTAACCAAGTTACAGGTTGCTGCTGTGTCTAAAATTGAAGTGAAGAGGATGAGTACTGTCCAGTGAAATTATTTCCAGTCTGGAGGAGGAGTTTGGTTTCCAGGCTAGTGGCTGTTTATTGGTCAATGCCTCTGGCTTAGTCCTGTTTGTGCATATTACCAAACACACAGAACACTCTGGAGTATACTGATAATACATTTGTCAAATCATGATTTGTATGCTAAATTTGTATGGAAACTTGACTATTGTGCATTCAGCATATGAAATTAACCCTTCACGAAGCAATGACCCCGATAGGTTACGTTTCATCAACTGTCAAACTTTCCAATCTAGCACCGACCATTTGCAGAGTTATTACTCGAAATTCATATTCACTCAATTAAATTTTCAAATCATGGGACATTTATTTCATAGCAAGATACACAAGCAGCCTTCTCAATTCTGGCTGGTGACCTTTGACTGGAAGATTTTAACAGTTGTAGCTAACTGGCTAATTAACATTTCCCATTTTATCTGATTTGAAATTGAGAAAAGAATGAAAATCCTCTTGTCTCAATATAATTATAATGCCTTTTAATTTCTTCAATTTGCTTTAAAAAAAATGCAACATTGTTTTTGACCCACTACTTATTATTTCTATTATCCAATTTTGTAGCAGTCTGTCATTCTTCAGTACTGGCTGTTATTTCACAGTTACCCTGAGTTAATTGGCGGGTTTATTCAGATCACCTGTTGTGCAGGTTGTGTGGACTGGTTCCTGAGAGAGGAGAGGAACTGTTCAACCAGGACATGCTGATCCTTCCTTAATGTTATGCAGACAACATTTCAGAAGATTCAGCCAGAAACTCTGTTTTTTAGGACATTGAGACTTTTTTGCCATCTTTTGTTTCCCTGATTGAGGGTGATTTTAAGCATTCTGAAACCTAGTTGAAGTGAATATTAAAGAACACGTTTCCACTATGTTACCTGCATCAAGATCTTAGTGCTATCCGTGCAAAAGTTTGTGCTGACCTAACAAGAACGCCCCCCACAGGCTCTATTTTGTTTATGATCTCTATAAACCCTACAGAGCAGATATGCAGTGTATAGGAACACTAGTGTTCCAAACACCCATCAGTGCACCGTGGATACACACTATTAAACACATTCTAACCTTCACTTCCACTGTTTCCTGAAAATTACGAAAATGCGACACACCAAACGGTATTCAACTTTTTGCAAAACCATTTGGCAACACAAAGAAGGCTGCTTTTTCTAAGAAAACAATACCTCTCTGTGAAGGAAATCATCTGTTGTGTGTTAGTTTGGGATGAGCATACAAAATAAAAAGGTGTATGCATCAACAACAAGAAAAGAGTGCCACCTAAAGTCCAATTGTATTAACACAAAACCTGTCTACATGTTCAAACACATGATGGATTGTCACTTAATTCAGCCATATCATTGCACATTGATCTGCTTTATAAATGAGAGGGATATCTTTCCAGAGAAACTGCTGGCAAGACAAAGCTGTTCAGATAGTTGGCGACAGCACATCAAAGGTCTCCGTGGTCCAGCGGTCAGCATTAACAGGCTGTCCTTTTCCTCCATCAGGTTGCTCCACACAAAGCTACATCATTACGATAGAGCTCCCAGCTACCGAGCGCCAGGGTCAGACTTTTAAAAGGAAATGGAATTGGTGCCAAACAAAGATATTACTGTTACTCACAACATCAAAGATGAACAGTTCCAGTTCCATGTCATACTTACAGGGCTCTGCTTTCTTTAAAGGAGGAGGTGGGAGGGGGGGGGGGATTACCCTGTGTGCTTGTCTTCATTTGGAATTATTTTCATCTGTTTTGTTGTAATACTGGATTTATAGCAGACCCTCTGTATGGCTCTAGTGCTGTGCCACTGATGTGTCTCGTTTGTGAATGTGTAGTCTGTCATCTAGCAATGCAAAAGAGTACAAATATCGATGGCCAATCGATATTTGAACACTAGCAATAAAAAAAAAAAATATATATATATATATATATATATATATATACAAAGTGCAGATAGGAGGTTATTCCCCACTTCCCTGGATCATTTTGCAGATAGGAGGTTTTGTACTTTGGCCATCGATGTGAATCCGGAGAGACTTCACTGTGAGTGAACGAATGGTTTAATTGATGTGTGCACAAGAGAAAGATAAATTGGAAATAGTCTTTGGCAATTGGACCCTATCGTAATAGTTTAAGGGGGCGATGAAGCCCTAAGTGAAATAGGAAACTCTAGACACTGGTGGAGGTGAGGAGATGAAGAGAAGAGAATGATCAATATCTGGACAGGATGACGGGTGGACTACGGATGAGCTCAACCTGGGCACTGAATAATTACTGGAGGTGAATGGGCTGGAGGAGTGCGCCGCAATTGTGGCCAACATGACAGCTGATAGTACCTACTAATCAACATAGCCCTCATACAGACCTGATTACTGAATATTCTACTACATGAATAAGTAATAATTAATTGAATATGATGGATATGAAGCAATTAGCATTATACATGATATGAGCAATTAGCTGAATTATAGGAATTATGTATTTAATACTGCCGGCAATGGTCTGATATAATATAAACTGGATGATGTGACTGTTAAATGGTCTTGTATAGCACCTTTTTTAGTCTTCTGACCACTCAGAGCACTTTTACACTGCGAGTAATTTACACATTCATACACTGATGGCAAAGGCTACTATATGCAAGGTGCCACCCGCCCATCAGGACTAACTAACCATTTACACCACACATACATTGAAGGTACAACCTTCGGGAGCAATATGTCCATTGAAATAATAATAATAATAATAATAATAATAATAATAATACAGATTTTCGCTAGAGTTCCAAATTACAGGATGGGCTTAATGCCAGGGCTGCACACTAAGGGCATGAATTGTGCAGGCGTGTTTTTGTGGATATTTCACAGCGCCCAGTCACAATGTACCAGCCCAGATCGAATCTGTAACAGCAATGTTGCAATCAAAGACTACATAAAGACTTGGTTGTTGTCACTGTGACGTCATCCATTGGTTAATGGACTACAATTCTGAAGCTTAGAGTGCGGCATTTGATCATCGCCATTTTGGTTTCTAGTACCCAGAAGTGACATGAGAGGGTGGACCTCAGTATAACCGAATGCTGAATAAGATATATTGGCGATCAAATTGTTACAAAGACAGTGTACTCGAGAGCATGTTGATTTCATGTACAGGCAGGGAGATGACATTAATGACCCACCCATAACCAATTAGAACACAGTTGAAAACTGTGCATGTCACTTACTTGTAGACTTACACAAAAGGATACCTTGGTTTTTCCTCGCTCTCAGCTTGAGGTGCATTTCAGGGATTGAAAGAAGCCTACATGATGGTGGACAGGGAATGATTCCTGGGTTACATGAGGAGAGACAACACTAGAAGTCAGCGTGTTGAAAAGCACGCTATTTGTTGTCAATGTAACCTTAGTGTGGCAGAACTAGCTTACTGCATTAGCATCTCTGACTTAGCATCCTTGTACCTGTTCTCAATCCGTGAGGGGATGGTGCCTTGAGATTGGATATGTTATGCTGGTCCAAGCAGATCCATAATTTCTCGAAATCCTTGGCAATTAACAATACAGACCGGTATTGTTTTTTTTTCTGTAAATCATTGGATATTTTTTTTTCTGTCCACTGTGCATTGCAGCGCGAACAATGAGGTCATGGTGGGTCGCTGCTGCTGAGAGGATGATCCAGCTGACGCACTTGGATGAATATTATTCAAGTGGTAGAGCGTTGTTGTGTTTGCAGACGACATTTACTCCTTTCAGTTCCAAATGGTCCCACACACACAGACACACTACTTCCCTTCACCCTGTTTGGGAAATTCTGGCAAAAGAGAACCTCACAATGGCAACCCCTGCATCTTCTTACATTAAAGCTTTTTTGGAGAAGAAAGAAACATATATCTCACACCTCAACCTATAGGTCAATAACTATTCAAGAGAATCCAATCCTTCATATGTACATATGTATGCAAGATATAGGATACTTTTAAAAACAAGTCCCAGTTAAATCTAAAAATATCCTAGTGTAAAAAACCTGAATATACTAGCTAGAATGCTCCCATAGAAACTCCGGAGGTGTATTCAGAAAAGATCTTACCTCACCACCCTGAGTCCTCCTAAATGCTACATAAAGTTCCTTGCTAAAGAGCTATTCAAAAAGCTGCTAAGGAAGTGAGAGAAGTCAGAGATAAGAGAACGGCCGGGGTTTGTAATCCACACATACCACTGATTTTGCCTGGAAATCCAGCTAACCTCCCTGGGGCACTAAGCAAAATTCTGCTAAGAGGTCCTCTTACTTGACCCATGAGCTATGTAAACCACTTCCCATTGCCACACAGTCACACGTGACATCCACGTGTATTACACTGCCACAATACATCCATTATCTTTAAACGCTTATCCTGTTCATGGTTGTGGGGGGGCTGGAGCCAATCCCAGCTGACATTGGGCAAAGGCAGGGTACAACCTGGACAGGTTGCCAGACTAGCGCAGGGCACATATAGAAACAAACAACCTTTCACACTCACATCCACACCTATGGGCAATTTAGAGTATTCAATTAACCTAAGCTGCATGTCTTTGGACTGTGGGAGGAAGCCAGAGGGAACCCACGCTGATGCAGGGAGAACATGCAGACTCCACACAGAAGGCCCATCTAGCCCGGGCCCCTCTTGCTGTGAGGCAACAGTGCTAGCCACCAGACCACCGTGCAGCCTGCTACATATTATGAATTGATCAGGTGCATCATAATTTACTGAGTTGTGCATCCATTTTCCCAGTATGCCCCAGCTAATCAATACTTTCATCAATAGGCAATGTCAATCCATTGCTCTCCATCTTGCACTAGTCCAGAGTTGTAACCAAACTTTGATTGAGAGATAATCACTGTCTTGTTTTGCAATCATCTCTCCCCAATATTGTCTGGACTCGTGCACACGCATATGGATGTCCATGTTCTGGTGGCCCTAAGCAGTTTCTTAGTTTGCTGATGAGTTGCATTGGTAATGTAAAACAGGGATGGCCACAAAAAAACAGCTTTATCAAATTAATGAATTTGCTGTACACTAAATATACTGTCAAACAAATTGGGGTTCGAAGAGCATTTTGAGTTAATTAATAATTCTGACAGACAGGTGAGGTACTCTCAGCTCACCGCCAAATGGGTAGACACGCTCGGGGAACGGGGCTCTGGGGAGCGGGAGCGGGACCGGGGCTCCATAGAGCGGAAGCCCAGAGTCGGCCGAGCCGCCGACAGAAAAAAGGAGTCCGGAGTCGGCCGCGGTGAACAGAAGTCCGGAGCTGGAGGCAGGGAACAGGAGTGAGGTGGGGAACAGGCGTCCGGAGTCGGCCGTGGTGCCGGCGGGGAACCGGCATCTGGAGTGTGCCGCAGCACCAGTGGGGAACCGGCGTCTGGAGTCGGTCGGACTGCCGACAGGGCGCTTGGAGCTGGAGTCGGTCGGACCGACGACAGGGCACATGGAGCTGGAGTTGGCTGCTGCGCCAGCGGGGAAACGGTGTCTGGAGTTGGCTGCTGCGCCGGCGGGGAAACGGCGTCTGGAGTTGGTCGGACCGCCAACAAGGCATGTGGAGCTGGAGTTGGCCGTGGCGCCGACGTCTGGAGTCAGCAGGCACGGCCCGGAGGATCGGGCCACCGACTCATGGACTGAAGAGGCGTACCCTTTGCCCCAGAGGCTATGGGGCCCACCCAGAGCCAAGCAGGTCCCTAGAAATGGGCTAGGGGCTTCTGGGGCCGAAGAGGATAGCTGAGGGAACAGTTTTCTGAGGGAGTCCACTATGTCCCTGAAAAGCTTGTCGTGGTGGTACCCCGGAGCGTGCTGTAGAGCTTGAAGGGTCGCACCGGAGTCCGCTGGGTCCATAGTCTGGCGCGTTCGTACTGTCGTAGTTTGTGGAATGACAATGGCAGGACCCAAATGCAGACTCACAACGAGGGTAGTGAAGTGCAAAACAAGGTTTTAATTAATCAATGAACAGGCGACACGGGAAACAGAATGATCAAAACAGACGGACGCACAAAGAGGGACAAGACAAACAGGGTTTAAATACACAGGGGAGGTGCAGGTGATCAGACACAGGAGGATTCAATTAGACAATCACGAAGACAGGAAGTGAAATGACACGAGGAAACACGAGACAGGGAACCTTAAAAATAAAACAGGAAACCCACACTTAACAAAACACGACACCGTGACAGGACCAATGGAATGCGATGTAGGGAAGCATGGGTACTGGGCGCTACAATAGTCAAGAGAACAAATATGAAAAAAGGATGAAAAACAAAAAACAAACTTGAGTTAAAAGAAGCATGGTTATTTGGTCAGCAAATAATCTAATCTTTTGGTCAGAATCATAACACCTGAACTGCAATTAAAATAGTAAATGCTTTTCATCAGGAGAAAAGACTGAATGAATAAAAATGTAAACAAATGTTTATTATAACAGAGAATGTGTGATAATAAAGTCTTGACAGAAAGTCTTTGGCACTTACTCTACAGGGAGATTTGTAATGGAGGGGCGTCTGTCCTGAGCAGCAGCAGGCTAATTATCCCAATAGAGGCCAGACACTAGTGGTGGCTAATGATTCTGCTGAGACTGGTGAAATGATAAAATGATAGAATTATGAATCTGAGAATCTGCAAAGACTAGGCGGTGGAATGTAGGGGGTTCAAATAACAGCATCATCGTACTAAAAGGTAAAACGACTGCCACAGGGTGTGGTTGGGGACCCAAACGCAGACACAGACCAGGGAGTAATAAAGTGCAAAGGTTTATTTCCAGGTGGAAAATGGGGTAATGTAACGGAGCAACGGGTGACCAAGGACACAAGGGCGAGGGTGGGGGACCGGGTAGAACAAAGCAGGTCAGGGCAGGCGTGGAGGGGTGAGAGCGTGGCAGGGAGACAGGCTGGGGAGCCGCAGGGGAATACAAGTAAATGAAAACAGTTGGATTAAACTCAGAATCTAAGATACTGAGAGGCCAAGAACACCAAGCTACCACAGAGGTTGCAACAACAATCTGCCCTTGAGTGAATGGAAAACCGGGGTAGATATACTGCTGTGTAGATGAATTGATGGAAGGCAGCTGGGTAGACTGGACAGGTGAGGGGAAGGAATAGCAATTAGGAGGGAGCTTGGAGGAGACCAGGTCGGAGCCACGTCCATACCACGTGACAGCGAGGAAGTTATGAGAGAGCATGTATGGGAGGAGTGAAGGGCAGGATGCATGAGAAATAAACTACAGGCCTAATGGTGTGTTCACAACAAACGTGAAGCGAACCTTTGAGCACTGCACAGACAAAGTCAATGCAAATAGATGCAAAATTGCGCCGGGTCACATTTTGTGAATGATGCAACGCAAATATGTAGAATTTGCATCATTCCCGTGACTTAAAATATTCTCCTGTTTAAAGAAGAAATTTGTGTGACGCAGTGTCATGGAGCTCTAGACTAGTCCCTCATGTTGGTACAGAGACTGGGTGAAACTCAGTATAAACCATAGACTGTCTATGGTATGAACTCTAACACTACTGCTGCATTTATGCCTAGATGACATAATGTTCTGTGTTAATGGAGCAGCTATAATTTTAGCATTACAGAGCACTGATCGATCCAAACTCCATTCAGTCTTGCGGACTGACTTGACAAATCATCATTATCTCGTTGTTTTGGCATCCTTTTGATCCATTAATTGCAAATAAATCACAGCAAGATCAGTTTATTCTGAGGTCATAGTACTGTAGTAAACCATTCACCACAAGGCTTGCTCGATACAGTGAATACAGCTCGGTGAAATTCACCCAGGACCTCCGGATGATGATAGGAATCCAGACAGGAAGTCACATATCTTGGACTCCCGCAACATCTACAAAGCAGAAATAGTGGTTATTTCGGTCATGATTGATGATAATGTTCTATCCATATAGAGATAACAACCCCTCCCGCCCCCCTGACTGACGCGTCTAGTGAAGCAATTAAACTCAAATGATCCCGTGGTCAAAATTGCTTTGTGTTATCCGTATATAGTCTTCCTGATTGAAATTAAGCTAGAGCTTAGAAGCTGTTTTTTATCTGCTTAAAAAAAGGGACCTTAAAAATCAACTGCTAAACTGGTCCATATCAACTTACTGAAATGATTAAGATCCACAAGACCATAGCTTTACGTCTTGACTGCTTAGGATTATACACTGTCAATGATGTGCTGCTGTAAATACAAACGCCTCATAAATATTCCAGTCGCTGACCGTTTAAACATTTATTCACATGCCCTGCAGCTAAATACTGAATCCCATTGACAATATTTAATGATTGGAAATGGATTTACATAGTGACTTTCTAGTCTTCCGACCACTCAAAGCTTTACTCTTCATGTCAGGATCAATATTCACCCATTCACACACATATTCATACACTGATGGCAAAGGCTAATTTAAGTTAATGCACATGCACACACCAATGGCACAGCCTTTGGGAGTAATTTAGGGTTCAATCTTTTGCTTAAAGACACTTCGAAATGCCGACTGGAGGAGCCCGGGAACCAACCGCTGATTTTCCGATGAGAGGGTGACTCGCTCTACCTCTGAGCCACAGGCGCCCATGATCTGAAATATGCCATACTTAACATCTCCATTAGCATGTGAGCAGAGCCTTTACTCTGGCAGCGCTGCATCTGACAGAGCTCAGGAGTGCAGCCTGGCTAATCAAACACCTGACACGCCAAATCTCATCCGAACACAGAGGGGGCCGCCTCTTATTGACGATCCCCTGAGCGCTGACGGCATTGATCGTCCGTGTGAAGTGTCTCCATGCTGTTGACGAGGATGTTTGTGTGCGTGGCAGCGTCTGAGTTACGCTGACAAGATGCCTCTTGTAGTCGACATCTGGATAAATGCCTCTCAGAGCTCCTCAACCCCTCTCAGACTGCATTCCCCTGCTCCTCTCAGCCCACCCACAGCCTCCTAAAGAGCATCAAAATGTCACATATCCAAACACACAAACGCTGATTTATGGACTCAACAACCGTAGCTGACTAGAAGCTGGTGAGTCAAATGAACATGTACTACCGTGAGCATCACGAGAGAAGGCATCGTGTCCTCTTTTATGTGGCAATGTCATACATGTGTGTTTATGTGGGTGCTTATATGCATTCATCAACAAGGATTTATCTGCATAATAATGGCCTATTAATAATATGATCACTACAGAGCTTGAAAGTTGATGTCATAACCAGAGGTGAGACGTAAAGAAAACATAATTTGCTGCTCTGGCTAAAGGGAGTTACAAGAGAATGATTGACCGTGGCATGCGGCAGTTTGCCGTGAGTCAGGTTTGATTTATTACGACCATTACTAGTTACTTTGCAGATTCAGATCAACAATACAAAATCGAATTGATCAATAACTAATATTAACGCATTAATAAAGGCTTTTTTTTGGAAAAAAGGGAATCTCACAAGCTACCCAGCAGTATGTAAAGTATTACATAAAATGTTTATGAATTAAAATAAGCTCCACCTTTTAACTGGTAAAAGAATAAAGTGATGATGCATGAATCCTTTGTAATCCATTAATATAATTTACTTACTTTTGGTATTTTAAGTATATTTTGATGAACCTATCCTGTGGCCCATCTTGCTTGATGTTAGACATTGTGATTAAAGGAATCAAAATGCAATAAAACGTAATTGGAATACAAGAAGAAAACATATTGCTTTGATGAACATTCTCAAACGCTCCAGAAGGCTTCATTTGCATATTAAAATCACTTAACTTTTCTTGCGGAGGACAATGGAACCCTGGAACCCCTGCCTGATTTTAGTTTAGTATCTAGTTGCCTTTGCATTACTCGAGTGTGCAGGTCTGGATAATATTCAATTATTAATCTCATTTAGGAGTAAATGAAAACGTTATTTCTTTACACACTTTATTATCGATTAATGAGGAATGAGTTTACAAACCGTTGTGTATAGGCCAGATGCTTCCTACCCCTAAATAAAGGGATCCCCCCCGTCGTAAAGAACTGTGAGCCACATAGAACTTTTCAAATGGAGCGCCCTAGTGTGCGGTGCATGTGTCTCTATATGTTTTTTTTGCATTATCTATGTATAGTTCTGTGCTATGCAATCAAATTTAGATGCAAAGGGTGACCTTAGAGATGTACAATGAAACCCCTTAAACTCTAATTAAAGCCAGGGAGTCAAACGTTTCTCCTCCCCCTCCCTTCAAGGAGATAAAAACATTGTCTCACACAATTACAATACCATAGCACTGCATATGTAACAGAATATCCCTAACTGCTACCAGCATACCTATGCAAAAAAAATAAAAAATTCAGGGGTACCATTTTGTACTCTATACAGAAATGTCACAGCTTGGGCTCTCGTCACATTCCTCATTTCGGCTTCGGTGCCTCCCCCCTGCTAGCCACTCTGCAGAAACCCCCATCACACAACTTAATGATGTGGAAGATTCATCCTGACGCCCAAAATAACCCATTATCTAACTGGCAATAGACACATTTTAGAGCCCTGACACTCTGTCATGTTGTCACCCTGTCCATTGATGCTCTGGCTTCTCCCAGGATGCATGAAGTGCTGCTGGGTAGCGCCTCCCTGGCTGCTAAATAAGAGTATGGGTAACAGCGGGAGGATGATGTGACGAATGAGAGGCCATTGCACTTGATTAGCTTTGAATTGCCGTCTTGGAGAGCCCCACCAGGAACAAGAAGCCGTGACACGCCTAATTGCTGGTTACCAGGACATGTAAAATGATAATTGTGACGTAAGTAGCTGCTCTTTGTCTGCAGCCTCTGACACTCTCAACACTGAGTCAGAGCTCAGATATATGTCCAAAAAGGTGAAAGCTCTTCAGAAAAACCCAGTACCAATGTGATACACAGCGACACAATGAAGGCAAGTCCACAAGAGATAGTTGTCAGATAGGGGTCACTTAGCCTTTTGTCTCATAACTACAAACCCCTTGGCTACACTCAATGGAGGTTACAAGACAAGAACCAGTACAAAGAACAGGTGTCGCCCCCAACATTACTGATGTTGAGATAAACATTTGTAGTTTAGGGGTCATTTATAAATGTGGTGTTTTGACAAAGTCGCATCATGGGTTGAGTCGAGACACATCTGAGTTAGGTGTTCAGTCATTGACGTGTCAAGACAAATCAAAGGCATATCTTGGGTCATTAGAGACACATTACGGTTAGGTGTTCAGTCATTGAGGTGTCAAGATGAATCCAAGTCACGTGTTGAGTCAACAGAGATACACCTGAGTGAGGTGTTCAGTCATTAGAAACAAGAAGTCTAGTCTTGAGTCATTAAACACATTACAAAGTAAATACCAACAAGTCAAAGATAAGTCCTGACTCATTACAAACAAGTATGAGTCTGAGTCTTAAGTGCTCAGAGTCAGAGTAAGGTCAAATAAGTCAAGCTTCATGTCATTAGAGACCAGTTTAAATCAAGTCTTGAATCTTAAGAGTCCAAGTCAACTTGTTTAGGAGCAATCTGAGTGATGTCTTGAGTTACTAGAAATGAGTGTGAGTGTGTCTCGAGTGATTAAGCACAAGCTTTAGTCAACCTCTGATCTTTAGAAACATGCAGGGATCAAGTATGCGTTAGGTCTCAAGTTGTAAGAGACAAGTTAGAGAAGTCTCGAGTCAGTTGAACAGGTAGGAGTCTTTAAAGAAAAAATCCCAGAGTATTTCTCAAGTCAGTAGAGACAAGTCAGAGTCTAGAGTTATTGGAAACAAGTAGCCATCAGGCCTCAATGCCTTAAAAACAAGCCAACCACAATTTATTAAAAATAATCCACGTTCAAGTCTTCAGTCATTAGACTCAAATTAAAATCAGGTCACTAACCATAAAGGCAAATATCAGTAAAGTATTAAGTCATGAGAAACAAGTTTAACAATCAAGTCCTGAGCCATGAAACACAAACCCCAGTCAACCAGGAGTTATTCATTTATTTATAAAGTCCTCCTTCGTGATAGAAAGCTACTTTTTTCATATAAACAATGGATTACATGACTACTTGTATGCGAAAGACTCTGCATTATTATTTTATTTTCATCCCAGGACTCTGCAGTTCCCCTCTTGCCACAGGAGTTGGTAGAGACCAAGCCAGAGCTAAAAGGAGAGTGAGTATTGGACTAAAGATCTTCATCAGGTGGCACTGAAACACAACGTTGCTCTGTGTTTGAACACGCTTCGAATGTTATCAGCAGTATTGAATGGGTGTTATCAGACTTAGAGGGTTACAAGGGTCTTACTACACCTTTTAGTAGGTTCATCTATTCACTAGGTTGTTTGTTGATACGAATACAAGAACATGACGCTGACTTCTAGTGGCCGTAGTAACTATGACGGGAGCAAAGGAGGAAGTCAGATTATGTGGCATGAAGATCGTCAAAGTCAACATAGAGCCGAGGTTGGGTTGGATGGGCGGGTCATGACTTTCACCCAGGAGAATGCTGTTTGTGTCCTGTGTGAAACCAAAAGCCAGTGTTGGCTTATGTTACCATACTTTTGTTTATATACTTTTTTGAACCCAAAACCATGACATTCTCCTAAACCTAACCAAGTAGATAGTTTTGTTCGAATTACCAACATTACGTTTCACTTTCACCTTGTGGTAGGTGCAGCTTGGCCCATCTGAATAATTAGAATGGTTGTGATAACCACTGATTACGCCCTTTCAATCGTCTGATAACATTCAGACTGGATGGTGTTTGCTGGGTGTGTTGGCCATATTAAGTTAAAAGGAGAAACGTTTCTTAATCTTGTTTTTGCCTCTGAATGGACTAAACAAAGTGGCAAAATGAGTGGGCCTCAACTTCAAGTTTAATATGTCTAGTTTATGTTAGTTCAAAATGTCCAAACCCTTTTAAATATAACCAACAGTAATTAAAAATGAACACAATAACAGATTGTTTATTAACACTAAATAAAGAGTCAGGGAGATGTTTCTGTTTATTTATTAAACCTGAACTTGACATTTACTAATCGCTAATGATTGCACCCTGACATTTACACTTGGGTGGCTTGTATGGTTCTTCTGTGTTTCTTTTTGCATCTTTCCAGCTCATCATTCATTTCCGTAAAACTTAATTACTCACTCCTACTCCATTCCTTTACAAGCATTTCTATGAGTAAAGATTATTATGTTATGAGTTTTAGACCATTTTAGAGGTTAATTGCATTCTAATCCAGCTGTGTGTGTATATATATATATATATATATATAATGTTAAGGCTTGCTCATTTAAAGCAATGTTCTATATATCACTATATAACTGTATACACATTAGCTTCCCAGCAGCACAGCAGAGGGTACTAAGGGAAATATGTGTTGTGTGTCCGTAGTAGTGTGTGGTAGAGCAGTAATAGTGGTACACAGTGCAGAGTGAAGCAGCATGACTTGTGCAACACAGGTCGCTCATGCATAATACATCAGTCCTCTCGCCTCTTTAAAACAGGGAACTGTCACTCCTGGTTAGACCCAGCCCTGAACCATATTACACCGTGTCCCACTCAGCCTTCGCCTGGGCCCATCCGAACATTAACATGTCTGTTTTCATCACCACGCCGTGCCACTTGGCCTCTATAGGGACAGTCTGGGAGAAATAACTCTGTTTAATATGGTAGGACACAATGGCAAGGCTAATCATGGACACAAATGATGTTTGCTTATAGTATACATACATCAGTGTTTCCAGTGTTCCTTGGTGGTGAAAATGATTTAGAGTCATTGCATGTTGCTTATACAAAAGTTATGATTTGGGGTACAATCATTAAGTGTTAAATCAACTTAATTATCAATCCTGGTTGTTAGTGATCTGTATCATTGTAAAACTTGGTATTGTCAGATGTATTATAAAACCAAGTCAATCACTGATACTGAGTTTGTGATAATCATATTGGTGATGTCCAACCCATTCTCACTCCTATCTCGTTAAATATGGCAGCTTGGTCTGTCCCAGGCGTCTGGTACCGACGCTCTGTTTGAGATGCACCGGACTTTCAGATACTCCAATGTTAACCCATCCACGTTATCATTAAACGAATGTTGAGAACAACTGATATAGTGAAAAGAGAGAGAAAGTCAGCTTATGATGGATGGTTCAAACAAACACAGGACTCTCACCCAGAGGACCAGCATTCATGTCCCATGTGAAAGTAAAAGTCCACTTCATCTAATTTCTCACATAAGTCATGTGAGTCATTAATATCGTTATTCCAGTGATTGATGTGAGTCGCTGGTAACTCGGTGAGTTGTTAGTCAAGTTAACCACAACCACCATCTTTTCTTAAACCTAACTAATTAGTTGCCTAACTTCCTGTGAGGACTGACGTTTATTTTGAAAGAAGGTATGCATGTAATGAGTGTATATTGACACACCCTCCCTTAAAAACTGACACTAGAGGGGAACCCAGAGCGTCATAGGTTTATGTCTGATTTTTGGAATCAATGAATGAACACCTGTTTTTGTTTTTTTTTAATGACAAAATATTTCAGATATTATATTTGATGATTTTATAATAATACAATTGTCATGTCTTTAAAGGCTCTGTCCAGCCATACAGGTGTTTTGAATTATTCTGGCTAGTTAAACATCTAGTCAGGTTTCTGTAGCTTGGCGCTCTGCTGAGACATGTGTGATGTTACCAAAGTATATGACCTAATGATAACGTCATAAATTGACTAGGGTATAGAGGAAGCTAGCAAGTACAGTCACATCACATTTCCACAAAGCGGTGGCGGAAGGAAGTCCCGACGGGATCCAGTGCTCACTATTTACCAGACATGAAGCAGGCACACATTGTATCGTGTAATCACATGATCAAATAGAGACTTGACAGATATCCAATATAATCATTGCAAATCTAAATATGACAAATACAGTAAAGGAAATGAGAAAATATTAATTTAATTTAATTTTTTTTTTTTTACAGTTTAAGTAGAATTATCACATTATTTTGTTGTATATTGCCACTGACTATTTCACCCCCCAAAATGAAAACCTGATTGAGATGGGTTTGACCTGTCAAGGGCATGAATAGCAAATAGAACTGAAGCATAGAGAGTGTCAGTTCTTCATTGAGCATGGGCGAGATCTAAAATGTCTATCTGAATGGACTTGTATAGGGCTTTTCTAGTCTTCCAATCACTCAAAGCACTTTAACACTACATGACATCATTCACCCATTCATACACTGATGGGAGGAGCTGAGGTGCCACCTGCCCATCAGGAGTAGCTAATATTCATACAAATACACACACTGTAGGCACATCTGCAGGAGCAATTTGGGGTTAAGTGTCTTGCCAAAGGACACATGGACATGGGCTAGCAGAGACGAGGATCGAACCGCTGTTTCTCTGATTGAAGGACGACCCTGCTCACCACTGAGCCACAGTCGCCCACAATCACATGCTTCTGTGGTTATTGGCAAAGTTGTTGTTAGAGGGCCGTATTTCTTTATAAATACTGAGTGGATATATGATTATGTACATGTATAAATGTATGTAGGATTTATATCGACAGTGACAAATGATATGTACATGTTAAAAAACTAAATTTGCATTAAAAAAACTGAAATAAATATAATCTATAATGGCAGCGGTGGATATTTGGGTGCGAGAGGGTTATTGATACAACTCTTCATCAGGGTTAAGGCCTGTTTTAACTTGTGGACTGGGGGTGTGTTTAACAGGGGCTCCGCAGCTCATCTTCATGCTAGTGCCCTCTAGTGGGTTAATCAGGCCCTGATCTTTTGTATGTAAAGTCCTTATCTGCAAAGTAACTATATGGCTGAGCAATAAATGTAATATTTGCCTCTGAAATGGAAAAGAACAAAGTTGAAGTAAATGTTACTTTCCACTACTTCATTATAGACACTTGGACCACTGATGGTTCACTCTCTGTGCAGTATGTGTCTACCGTGTGCAGTGAATGAATAGTTGGGAAGTATTAAGCAGAATACTGGCATTAACTTTTGTAAAGCGCTGACTTTCCTTGGTATCTGCATGTGAGCTGAGCCGTTGCAGAACCTGGCTGATGTGCATTGTTTTCTGCTGGATGCAATTTGTTAGCAACAGGGATGATATTCACCTGACAAATCTCCCATCCACAAATGTACTCCCAGCATGAGCAAGTGTCAAAATGTTTCCCATTGAGAGGAGGCGAACCCGACTCCACGCAGTCCTCTCCCTATTACATTTTATTTTGAACATCCGTCGGGGTGGCACAGATTTTGGTTGCGGCACATAAGCCCCATCCTCCCGGTCTGCGCCTTTTGGAAGCAGGGACGACATTCTGTCATTGGCTGGTGGAGGGGAGCAATGCCAGGGCAGACAGGATGAGGACTAGGCTGTCACTGTAAGCAGTCAAGCGCTTATTCATGAAATGAAATTACTCTCTGACAATGGCACTGCTTCGCTTTTGAAGCAGGCTGTCTTTTCTGAACTGTAAATCTTTTGGCGAGCACCTCTTCCCAGGCCGCCCCTCCCAGCTCTTTGCCCCCGCTAACTGCAGCAGTGCGATTGCAAAGAGCAAGCCTTTCTTACCTCCACACAAAGAAAGTGGATTTGTCATCAACATTTTCACACTCTTATAAAAACCCTGAAGGGATAAAGCAAACACTGATTTGACGATAGCTCCCATTTCCCCCCTGAATGCATTTATTGGGGGTGCTAGGTTACATTAAGTTCCACTCCAGTCTAATTTCCATTGCAAAAGAGAAGTCAAAGTGATTTCCAACAGAATGCTGCAGGGAACTGCACTCTGTGATTGGCTGACAGGCATGCAAACTGTCAGCAGTGTTGTAGTCACAGCAGGTCTTTGAAAATATTTATTGTAAGGAACTGGAAGGAAGGTTGTCAGCTATTATTACATTTGAAAGTCAATAGGTATGATTAGGAAAAGTGTTATCTTAGAATAAGACGGCTTGCTTTGCATTTCCAGGTTAGTCAAGTTATGCATTTTAGTGGAGCAGTGCTAATTTCCCTAACGAGAACAATGCTGAAATATGTTTGTCAACAACCCTTTTTTCCATGACTGTGCTGCGTTCCAGACAACTCGGAACTCGAAAATGTTCAACCTCCTTACTAGTAAAAGCACAATGGAACACCACTTAAAGTCGGAGCTCCTATCTTCTTCTTCATCTTCTTTTTCTTCTGTTCTTTATTTTTTGGTTATTTTGTGTCCTACATCAAATTTCCCAGCCTCATAAAATTTAAAAACCCTTGGCCAGGTTTTCTGGTTTTCTATGCACATAGGCAGTGCTACAGTCACAGGACAATATTCCCAGCTCTACATCATCACTACAATTATCAGAAAATGTTTCACTTGTTTTCACATGTTCTTTTTTCATTTCTTGTAAGAACCATTGTCTCCCACCAACCTTATGTAGTGGTAACCGTCACTGATCATTTACTGGCAAGACTCCAAGAGCAAAACAGTTGCTAGAATAAAACGTTGGTATTGTATGTTTCTGCAGACCACGGATATGTTGAACCTCAATGTTTCTGAACTGAAAATACATGTCATATTAACATTTCTACCAACGTGAATATCAACATTTCAGTGGCTTAACTGCCACGCTGCTTTTAAAACTGTATTCTCAATTACGTTTAGATTTAGGCTACTTTGTGAGGTTTAGTAAAAGAGCATATTTTTGTTTAAAAATAGTATGTTACATTTGGTTTCACAAGGTTTCCTGGGTTATAGTCTCGACAATACAGTTTTATAGTATCGGAACATACTGTTTACAAGACCAGACTGCCAATGGCACACAGATCACAATTTTCCTTATTGGTTTCATAAAGTCTGCAATATTGGCTTTTTTTACATTTTATTTTTACCATATTCTATTTTATTGTATTCCTTGTAAACAATAGCATTTTGATAGCTTGAGAACACAAATAGTTATCTTCTTCTTTTGCCTCTTTTCCTAGTTTTAAACCACAGTAAACTAGAGATGTTTTTCACCCAATTTAAAGACGTCTCCATTTAATAGAGACTTGCTGGTCTGCTGCTGGTCTTAATGTATAAACTGTGAAGCCATCAGAAAAGCACATGTCAAGCTGGGTCGGAGCCAGAATTGAATTACAGATAACAAGTCGGTTCTGATGCTGTGCTTTGCAGGTGATGGTGGGCTTGTAAGTATAAAGGTTAGTGTTGTTAATCTGTGTGAAACAGAAAGGAGAGTGAGTTATTACATATATGAAGACATACAACTCCACTGCCATAAGACATACATCACAAAGAATGTCTGGTCAGACATTCATTCAGTGCAATATTGTCGCAGCGAACAGGTAGAGTCACAGGCCTTTAACTGCCACCGTCTCCTGAGTGTTCCCCCTTTACCGAATCCCATAGGCTGTGTAAAAGCTTTGACTCATGTCTCCGTGCAGCCTATTGCTTTGAAAAATGATCAAAGTGCTGCGAGCTAGTGAGGCCCATGAAACAGACAGCGAGCCAAACATCAATTTGTATGAATCAAGAAGCCAATTCTCTAGGGGTCATGAAAGTTGTCCTCTTTGTGCTTCAAAGGAAGAACTAATGAAGCCAGAAGTCACTGCTTTGTGAGAGCGACTTGGTGTGAGTTCAATTATTGTGACCCAAAGCCCACAGTAAACCAATTAGACATTAGCACCAGGCTGTCAGACTGCTGATGAGGAACGAGTTCAAATATCAAGTTAAAACTAAGTTGCATAGTGTAGCTTTCAGTGGGATTGTGTCCTCACAGACAGTAGTCCACTATATTGTCTAACAAATGTCCTGGCCTAATATTATCTCATTATTTTTTCCTAGGTCAATGCTCAATTGCAACAAGTGTTGCTTGTCGTGTTGCAGAGTGTACCAGGGCATGGCTGCTTGCACATGCTAAGTGTGAAGTTGATTGGATGGATTCCTGAGATATGTGAAGGGAAATCTCATACACATATACAGACAGACAGAGATTCCTTCCTTTATAGTTAGATGCTGCTGCTACAGCACCACCTGTAGGCCAGGTGGCATTGTCATGGTCAGTCAGACATATCTACACATGTCCACCAAACGTGGTCGCAATAGCACAAAATGTTTTTGTAATATGAGTCCTGACCACAGGATTGGAGCTAACTCTGAGGGCCAGCGACAGCAAAACTGTAGGGAACATCAGAAATTCAAAGAAAGTAATTTTTTTGGAAATACATGTTCAAAATGTGTAGGAGGAGTATCAAAAACTCTGATGTGGACACAATTTGAAGTGGCAGGAAATCAATCTAGACGCAAATGGGCGTGGCTTCTATGGATAGTTTCATCTTGACTGAATCCAGGAAAAGTGTTGCTTTTGAGACTTATGCTTTTGAGTTACAGACTAAATGTAAAGTTCATTGTTTTAGCGGCACCATTTGGCCAGCTTCGACACTGCGTTTGGTCCCCATTAATAAAGCCGCCAAATATGAAGTAGATCTGATTGACTGTTCTCGAGCTATTCGAACATGCAGACAGAGATTCTTTGCTTTAAAGTTTGATTGTCTTGGTCTTATTAGTTATGATAGTGTACACTATAGGATTCATAGATGTTATATAGTCATACGTATAGCATTAAACTATTTCAAATTTATTTTGTATTAGTTGAGGCACCATTTGGGGGTTAAGGATGGATTCAAATATGTTTAGGATGACGTTTTGCTTCGGTTGATAACGCCGTCCAGACCAACGTCGTTGGAAGAGAAGCGTATGGCGTTCCCCTCATCTATCAGCACTTTTGCTGTTGTTTGCGCTGTTAGCTCTGTTAGCTCTGTTAGCACACAGGCTCAGTCATCTCCATGTTCAGAGTCGTTGAGAGGCAATTGATGGGTCTCGGACTGGCCATGTTGGCGGATGAAATATTTTAGCTGTAAAAGCATATTCTAATGCCACTATCCCATCATATACACTGATCTTATTTATTACATATTTTAATAGTTTGTCTACCCGATAGTAAACACATAATGGATTATTGTGAAGGAGAAATAAGCTTCTAGTGCATTTTAACTGACACATGCTGTAGCTATTGTACATTTAAAGTGGCATCTTCCGCTTCTCTTCTCCAAACCTAAATAATATACCATTCACCTAAATAATATACCATTCACATCATTGGTCTCATAGCCTTGAAACTGCTGTGCCAATCACTGTTAAACAACTTCAGCTCAGCAAAACTCCACCACTGGTAGTCAGAAAAGTTAATACTTAATTTAAGTGATTTGATCACGGATCAAATCACTTAAATCCGAGAAACAGGACAAATAACAATAAACGTGTGGGCTCGGCTGTATTGAATCAGAACATAAGTGTTCACGGAGAGCAGGTGGGGACAGAAAAGAGGTTTAACCCAGGCTGTGTCTGTCCAACTATTTAATAAATGAAGATAAGTGTTGGCTAACCTAAGATTTAACCTGTACTCTGTTGAGGACAGGCCTTAATGATAAACCCCTGAAAACACGAGCACTTACCCTAAGAGGATAGTATTCTGGGTGAACATTAAATACTACTGAATTTTCAGACATGAACATGGTCAGATTCAAAGCTATAATTTACTGGCACAAAATATTAGTTCTCAGCAACTTCTATGAATAATAAATCTTACAGCAAGTCCTGTTGTAAGCCTGCTGGAGACAAAAGCCTCACAGTTACAGAGCAGGTCACAAATAATAGCCTCTTTTGGCTGCCGAGAGAGTGTTTTTTATTTATTGAACGAAGCACTAAACAAGATGTTTTAGCCTTGGTCTGGGTAGACTTGCCAAGCTGTTAATGGATTTTGGTTGAGGATTCAACAGAAAATAGTTCATCAAATGTATAATGCACATGATTCATCTGGGAATTATAGCTCTTGGGTCTATATTTTGGATAATGCAGTACTTCTTCTGACAAATAGCCAAGTCAAGCTATCTACAGTACTGTACATCACTGAGATCTTATATTTCATGACAGATTCAGAATGAATGGTCACATTTCATAGCATAATTTTCTATACTTTTCTCCAGATAGTATGCAATCCAACCTTGTTCACCTAATGCATTTTTACTCAGCACCAAACTCCTTTTGCTGCACTCCAATACCACCCCACCATCAATGCTTGAAGCAGCAACCCATCACTACCTGTTCTCACCGACCCCAGCTGTATTCCGTCACCTGTATACTGCAAAACACCACAGTATCTGGCTGTGATGGCACCCTGACTGCTCACAGCAGGCTATTACCCAGCCTAATTACCAGGCAGCCAGCTATAAGTCAACAGTGACTGGGAATAACCATTCAGGTCCAGAAGACAGAGAGTCGTCCCCGCCCCTGTACAAACACTGCCATCCATTTTAATAAAGATGTCCCCTCTGGCAACCAAGGCGAGATGATGGAGAAAAAAAAAGGCTTGATAAGGAAAGGTAATCTGAAACATGGACGGAGAGAAGGAATGAACTACTTCAAATAGCATCAATGCGCAAGTCACTTTGTTTCAGTCAGAAGTGGCAGACTGACACAGTTTGTGTGATTAGCTTTATTACCTTACAGTCAGACAGTTGTGGGTTTGATCAGTGATGGGGTATTTCGTGAGGCAGTTTTCTGAGGCAGTAAACTAGACTTAATTGGTAAGTGCCACTTAATTCCCATTTCACAGAAAACACAGCTTTTGTAAACTGTACTTTCAGCTAAAACTGGTCAGATGCAAGTTTTAAGGTAAACAAACCAGGCGTCTTCATTCCTCTGTAACTGCAATACAGCTTCACTAATAAACAATACCAAGAGTCTACAGAAATGCTAGAGGCTCATTAAGGTTGTACTGTAGCTATGGAAATGTCCATAGGCAGCCATTTGGTCCATAATTAAAACATATTTTAAAAAGTATGTAAAGTGGATTACCAAAGTTATTACAATTCACTGTGTGGACATTATGAATTTCTGTGTTAAACTGAATGGCAACTAACCTAAATAGTTAATATTAAAGATGTTACATTCTAGTCAAATGTGATCGACAGATAGACCCACGTTGCCATCCCTGGAGCTCTACAGCTGTAGGTCAGGGCAGGGTTCAGCTGGGCAGATGACAGCTGGAGACAAGCGGCGTCTTCAGTGGAGGCTGGAAAGGATGCATAGCAGGAGGATGGCGGCAGGAGTGCAGGAGCGCTTTTGGTGGTGGCCAACAGCTGTGGATCAGGGTAACTGATGATCTTGCAGGGCGACGTGGCCGTTCCTTGTCCGAGTGAAGATGTGACTTGGTGTCAGTGGAGACGGCTGACAAATGATCTGGAAGTTCTGGCTTGTGTGTCTGCGAAGGCGACCGACTGATTGGCTTAGGTTTCTGGCTTTTGCTAAGTCACGGCACTGGGCAGTTGAGACTCTGTGGCCAGCGGATAGGCCGAGGAGCGGGGCAGCAAAGAAAGCCAATAGCCTCGGCAGCCATGGGGACCACGACTTCTGGGGACTCCAACACAGGGGTGCCCCAGGAAAAAGGTAAGGTGAAGGATGGTAAATGGACTGTACTTGTATTACACTTTTCTAGTCTTCCAACCACTCCCAGTGCTTTAACACTACATGTCATCATTCACCCATTGACACCCATTCATACACTGATGACAGGGGCTACCATGCAAGGTGCCACCTGCCCATCAGAACTAACCATTCATCTAGATGCAGTCATCTGGATGCATCCAAAGTCTCTGGAATTGCATCCACATTTCCCTCTTTTCTTTGTGTCTTAGTGCCTCCCATCAGGAATGCACGCAGATATGTAGAAAATTATGTTTTCTATGTAAAAAACTATGTGGGGAGAGAACGACAAGGAATTGTGTTTTTCAGAGAAATGAAACCTTCTTTCCTCTGAAGCGTGACGTGAAGCGACCTCTGTTTCTGATGACGGCTGCAGCCGATCACAGCTGGATCAGCCGTCAGTCGGCTTTAACAGCTGTAGAGACTTTTGAAGAGTTTGCGTTTGCACACATGTGCAATGTACTAATATTAATAAAAGGCACACAGTTGTCACTGCCAGAGCAGCAGCTTATAGCCTGTTACCTGTTTAACAAACACCTGCACATTAATAACAACATGCATTCTGTATATTGTGTTCTGCTTAGAGTAACAGGAGCCATGTCTGCTGGCAGAATGTGTGTATTATTTATTCATTATTTGCATCTGTCTGTACTAATGTTCTTATTGTGAACATCATTTAATAACCCAGAATATGATTATGGTGTCTATTGAACACTGAGAATTATTTATGAGGCTACATTTTTTAGGAAACAATGTAAATGATTTAACTCATATCAAACCTGATGCTCAGGAATGATCTCAGGAATGATCTCTGAAAGGAAGTGACAATGAATTATGACAGACTCTCCTGCTCTCTCTGATTTTAAGTGTATCCATAATGGAAGTTAATGGGGGAAATAACATATCATGAAAAGAAGAAAAAAAATCTTATTAATGAAGAAAGTTGTTTGTGGTACTTTTGTTTTATTTTAACCCGATAGTGGATCAGAAAACAAATAGAATATCAAACTTGGGAGTGATACACTTGAGTATGATCTGTGCTCAGTCTTCACCCCGGTATGATACTCCAATCAGTATTTGAGATGGCCTTCAAGATGGCGGAACAGAACCACTTTTGGTTCAAGCGAGAGTCGAGGAGCGAGGAAATATCAAAAATCAAACAAGAGACTTGATGAAGAATGGGACCTGGGGAAATGGGAAAAGGAGCTCAAGGGAGAGACTGAGGCAGAATGGGAAAGACAGGACTGAGGCAGGTGTTATGCCACCTGTGCTGTTTACAGCGAACATAAAATGGTTACGGTTCCATGATTAAATGTTTTCTTTTGTCCTTACCACAAAACTCTGAGCAATTAGTCGGCATTCAAACAATAGGCCTCACAGTCACATGAATGCATATTGCATTGTATTGGCAACTTACTGCCAGACTGTTGACAAAGCTGTTGCCTTTTTTGATCACTCTTGCTTGTAATCCTGTAAACTGCAATATCAGCACTTTTGTGACTGTGGAGGACACGGTCTGTTCTGTTCAGTGGTTTTATGATCTGAAGTGATCCATTCCCTTCTATTCAGTCCACATTTCAGGAGTGTGCATGTATACTTTAACAGCACAAGCCCCACTCCGTGAATCCAAACTGGAGAGGTCACAGGTGAGTTCAATGTAAATGTTTTCAAGGTGAAGCATGAAGTCTTGCTTGACAATGTATATGTATAGTCTTTCAACCACTCAAAGCGCAGCAGCTTAAACACTGATGGCAGGGGGCTACCATGGTGCCACCTGCCCACCAGGACTAAACTAATTCACATTTCATTCATCCTTTCATACACCGGTGGTACAGCCTCTGGGAACAATTTGGGGTTGGTGTCTTGCCCAAGGGCACGTAGACATGGACTGGGAGGAGCCTGTGACCGAACTACCGGTCTTCCAATTGGAAGATGACCCGCTCCTCATCTGCACCACAGCCTTCATTTAGTCCTGTAATGACATATAGACACCTGTCCAGTGTGTTTCAGAGCATTCCAGGCCAACTTAACATTTGGCAGTACAAGCCACTCTGCCCATATCACCAAGTAAGAAATATATTTTGATATTTTGTTTTCCACAGTGATTCTTCACAACATTTAAAAATGAGTGACACATTGAAAACATGGTATGCACTTCTAGGAAGATCCTGCTCTATACTCTACAGCAATGCACTTATCGACCACAGTATTTGTTTATCCTGACTGCTGATGGGGAAGAGACAGGCTACAGATTAATGACGTTTGGTATTGCAGTGTATGTTGAAGATTCTTCAATAATCCCTATGTCATTTTTAATGAGATTTCTTCTCCCTCCAGCAGATACATGAAGCAGCCATTACAGGCCGTTCAGGGACAGCCAATCCTGACTCGTGAGTACAGTCATCTGACCAAAAGATGGCTAAAGCTGGCGCGCACATCGTCAATCATCAGTGGATATAATCATTCCCAACAGGCAGTCAGACATCCGCTGCGGGGGTCTATTGCTGCTGGTATTAGCCGGAAATTTACAGTCATGAAGGAAAGTGGACGTCCCTGCACTGAGCAGTTAGTAAGGGCTGTATGAATCGGTACTTAATTAAAGTTGTACTAATTAAGACTGTGTTCAAAAGGAGCAGGGCTTTGATAGCATTAAAGCAATCACAAAAGAGCTCAGAGAGCAATGTCGTACAGGAGCTGAATACTGATAGCATCTCAAACTATCCACAGAGGAGTTTTCTCTTTCTAATTCAATTCTGGTAAATTTGTGACAGAGAAATGAGTAAATGTAAAGCTTTTATAATGCTGCTCAAATTTCTGATGTGCAGTTATGTTCACATCTGTATGTGCAAAAATGAGAGTGTTTAAAATGTGTTTTGAAACGTTTAAAATGCTTGAATTGTGTTACATTTAAGAGTGACACAGACCCAGCCTGCCACTGGTCACCAGCCCGCTGTTGGACTTACTTTATTTAACCAGTGTAGCATGAACGCATGGTGGAACTAGCAAAGTATCTAGCTAACTAGCCAGCTGCTAAATTAGTTCAATGTAACAATGTAATGCTTCATCCTACATCTCCTCTTGTGCCAGATGAATGACTTTGTTTGGCTTATTTTCTGTAACCAGTGTTGCGTAAAAGCATGGCGGAATTAGCAAGTTAGTGTACATGCCAGCCGTCCGCTAGTTTGCTAATGCCACTATGCTTTCATGCTACACTGGTTACAGAAAATGAGTCCAACAGCGGGCTGGTGGCCAGTGGCAGCACTGTAAAGACATAAACAAGACAAATTGAGGGTGTATACATCTTTGGATGCCTATAACTATCGTGCTGCAAAATCAGACAAAAAGAAACTTAAAATATCAGCGAAGCATTTCAGCTGGCTGCAGTTTGAAGAAGGTACTAGCAATGTTATCTCTCCATCTCTCTACTACTTAAGGAGAAGATTAAGCTAAACCGTAAGCAACATTTTACCTCCATCTCTGAAACGCTTTTCTGGTAAAGTAGCTCGCTAGATCTTCGGATTACAGTTTGCAAAATTGACAAACAACGCAAAAATATTTCATCTCTGATGTGTAACATGATTTCAATTTTTTCATTTTTTTTTACAATGTAAAAGCATGTACATGCTGCAGCCGGTAGCTCCCATGAATTTTGTTCCATTTTTGTCTTAATAACTGGAGGGCTTTTGGCATATGACAGAATACACGTATCAACATCGGAAAAGGTGCGTTGGGATTGGATTAATTTGTGGGGAGCAGACCTTGAGACGATAACTGCCCATGGCCGACCACCAAGCCACATCTGCCGGATCAAATGCCACTGAAAGCGGAGTCAAGAGGGAGGAGAGCAGAGATAGAAGCTCAGCTAACCCAGCTACGATCTAAGGCTGTTCCACCACCCGTTCTGATCATGGCTAATTTCTGGTCGCAGGAAAATTCAGGCTAACCCAGCAACTGGAGGTTGGTGACTGTTGTGCCCATCTCTTCACAGAGACCTGGCTCCATCGTGGCATCCCGAAACAAGTAGCACTTGACGGGTAGACTGCAGAAGAGAGCAAAGGACTCTGGTGGGACGAGAGGAGGTGACTCTTTTTACATCAATGATGCTTGGTGCTCAAATGTAGCCAATGTTGATCGACAATGTTTGCCTTATGTATAATTTGTAATGTGAATATGTCGGCCATATTGTCCAGAGAATTGTTTTGACGCTTCTATTTACATTCCTCCTGCAAATTCAAAAAACAAGAATGTACCACTGTTGTTGTTGTTTGTCATTTTGTTGTGCAACCCTGTGTTGCATAATGACAATAAATTATCCTTAAAAAGCTCATTCTCATTGTCTCTGTGGTTTGTTCATGTTCCAGAATTTGGACACGTAAAATGGAGTTGTACCAATACTTTGGCAGGAACACTATAGTGGTGAAACATCAGCTGTCAGACCAGGCTATCAGGCTTGTGAATATATATAATACATATATATATATATATATATATATATATATATATATATATAATACATATATATATATATATAATACATATATATAATATATATATATATATATATATATATATATATATATATATATATAATATAATATATGTGTGTATATGTATATATATTATATATACACATACATACATACACATACATATATATATACACATACATATACACACACACATATATATATACATACATACATACATACATATATATATATATATATATATATATACACACATACATATACACACACACACACATACATATATATATATATATATATATATATATATATATATCCATCCATCCATCCATTATCCTCCGCTTATCCGGGGTCGGGTCGCGGGGGCAGCAGGCCTAGCAGGCCGACCCAGGCTTCCCTCTCACCCGCAACACGTTCCAGCTCGTTCTGGGGGATCCCGAGGCGTTCCCAGGCCAGCTGGGAGATATAATCCCTCCAGCGTGTCCTGGGTCTTCCCCGGGGCCTCCTACCAGTTGGGCGTGCCTGGAAAACCTCTAACGGGAGGCGTCCAGGAGGCATCCTGATCAGATGCCCGAACCACCTCAGCTGACTCCTTTCGATACGAAGGAGTAGCGCCTCAACTCCAAGTTCCCTCCTGGATGTCCGAGCTCCTTACCCTATCTCTAAGGCTGAGCCCGGCCACCCTACGGAGAAAACTCATTTCGGCCGCTTGTATCCGAGACCTCGTTCTTTCGGTCACGACCCAGAGTTCGTGACCATAGGTGAGGGTCGGAACGTAGACCGCCCAGTAAATTGAGAGCTTTGCCTTCCGGCTCAGCTCCCTCTTCACCAAGACGGTCCGGTGCAGCGCCTGTTTTACTGCTGCAGCCGCACCGATCCGCCGGTCGATCTCCCGCTCCATCTTACCCTCACTCGTGAACAAGACCCCGAGATACTTGAACTCCTTCGCTTGCGGCAGGCACTGCGTCCCCACCCGGAGGGAGCAATCCACCGGTTTCCGGCAGAGCACCATGGCCTCGGATTTGGATGTGCTTACCCTCATCCCCCGCGTCACACTCGGCTGCAAATCGCCCCAGTGAATGCTGGAGGTCATGGTCCGAAGAGGCTAACAGGACCACATCATCTGCGAACAGCAGAGAGGCGATCAACCCGACGTTCTCCTCCCCCCGGCTACGCCTAGATATCCTGTCCATGAAAGTCACGAACAGGACCGGTGATAAAGGGCAGCCCTGGCGGAGGCCAACACCCACCGGGAACGCGTCTGACTTATTGCCGAGAATACGAACACAGCTCCTACTGCAGTCGTACAGGATCGGATGGCCCGTTGTAACGGGTCCGGCACCCCATACTCCCGCAGCACCCCCCACAAAAACCCCCGAGGGACCCGGTCGAAGGCCTTCTCCAAGTCCACAAAACACATGTAGACTGGTTGGGCAAACTCCCAGAGCCCCTCCAGTAGTCTTGCGAGGGTAAAGAGCTGGTCCACTGTTCCACGACCGGGACAGAATCCGCACTGCTCCTCTTGAATCCGAGGTTCGACAATCGGTCGGAGCCTCCTTTCCAGCACCCTGGCATACACTTTCCCCGGGAGGCTGAGTAGTGTGATACCCCGATAATTCGAGCACACTCTCCGGTCCCCCTTTTTGAAAATGGGAACCACCACCCCAGTCTGCCAGTCCATGGGCACTGTTCCCGATATATATATCCTGTATATATATATACAATCAACAATTACAGGCTTACCTTGGAGTTCTTGAGATTTGATAAAGGTTAGCCCAAAATACAATGCACCCTACCAAACACATGGACAGCAAGTTTCAAGGAAGGGTGGCTAAATACCCAGCACCTTAGTCCCCTTTGGCATAAATGCTGAATTTGCTCTGACTATTATTGAAACTATTGTGTTTAAAAGTCCAATTTCCTGACCCTGATCTGTGATACAGTATTCTAAACGCAGGGTTTTTTCACTCTCTCTAATGGCCTTCATCAGCAAATGGAACTTGCTCATGTTTGCTGAAAGATGCTGTATCATCAAAAGTTGCTGGAGAAATCCAAAACAAAACGCGTATGTGTTGAACTTGACTTTGAACCAAGAAGTTTTCCCTGCAGTTTCACAACTCAAAAAGTTCTTGAGTGAAATGTCTGGTGAAATTATCACCCAGGTTTAATCAAAGGCACTTGCATAATGTATGGCATAATTAATTTCTAGGTGCAAACAAAACAATAGAACAAAGACAAACAGCCAGACCAAACAAAGTAGGATATTCATTATTTTGTGTGATTCAATTACAAACAGCGATGTCTGTGCATTTGCGGTCTAACAAATTACCTCCCACAGCATAATAAATGCCAGACATAAATCATTTGTCATATTTCATTACAGCACAAATCAGGAATGGATATGCTCTGATTTCCTTGCTTTCGCCTGATTACTATTCTCACATGTAGTCTTGCTGCTGCACCACCACGATGGGAGTTGTGTATTTTCTGCAGTTGTTAGCTTGTGCAAATTGTGTAAAACTCCACCTCCACCCAAACGTTAAGGATTTACACTCCATTTTGTATATATTTACATACTATTGTTAATTTATGTAATTTACTTCACATCACTGAACGCCTGGTTTCATTCCTTGATGGCATCTATAAAAGACTTGTGCAAGGTGAGGAAGGCAGCATTTGTATGGGACAATGTTTTTATAACGTTCTCTTCCAAACACTGAGTGGTTTACAGTCCATTCTAAGATGGTTTCCTCCAATTTTACTCCTCACCTTTTGTCCTCACTTTATTGCTGAGCATCAGAGCAAATATGTTTTCCCTATAAGAACAACTTTGCTTTTTCTATCTCGCCTAAACATTTTTGACAATATTTCCTGCTGTAACATCTGATTTGAAATCATATAAAATATTTATTTCACATTTCTTGACATTTAGATTTTTTCATTCACAAACCAAAAGAATATTATCGAAAATTGACAAAAGTAAAACCAAACTGACATTTTTTTAAAGCACATCAACAAACACAACATTCAAACAAATCAACCTATCAGACTTCAGGAAAAAATATAAGAAAAAAAGGTGAACACATGTAACAAAACTGAAAATAGTAATACCATTTCAGAAGACATATCAACAGAGCAGACAACCAAATTGCATGTCAGACAACAAATCAACACAGAATACACAATAACACTTCACAAACTGGAAAAGGTAGATAGCAGCACAACAGCAGTAGTATACAATGGCCACATCATACAAGTTTTTGTTCCAAACTTTTGAACTGCAGTGTATTTACATACAAACAAAAAGTATAAAGAACCAGAAAGATGCACTTAGTAGAGTGCAGTTCTCAGTCAGATGTGTCGACCACTGTTGTAACGTTTGATTGAATGAATACAGCCCACAATGTCTAACCCACAATTTATAGATGTGTCAGTGTATCTGATGTGATTTTCACTCGCTGACTCACGCAACAATGGCTCTGGAGAGTGTTTTCCGCTTGTGGCCATATACGGTCATAATATCTTGCGTCAAGACCCCTATTATATAGTTTCTGAATCGTGAAGCTACAGAGGCAATGGTTAGTGTATATCTTCTGCGTTCCTGCTAGCTTGCATATTGTGGGCAACATTATGGAACCTCTTATTTACGTGGCTCTGCATCTTGTTTAGCAGGTACATTTATTTCATTAGATGGGCACTGCTCAATTCCCTCCTTCATAGAGGTTAACTTTAAATGTTTCCATTCTGTAGTATGTTAAAGCAGCTAAATTAGGTGCTAAATAAATCGATAAACAACCAAGACAACAAATTAGTCTAAAGTTTTTTTCTGAGACGCGCAGTGATGCAAATGTGCAAAATAATTACAGACTGTAGAGATCACACCAGTGGATTGTGGATAAGTGAAAATGACCTGCAGGTTAAACTAGAGGATGACACAGAGGATCAGCAAAGTCTTTGAGATTCATCCCCCGGGAACCATGAATGGATGTGCCAAATTCTATGAAAATCCATCTAATAGTTTTTTGAGATATTTCAGTCTGGACCAAGAGCCATGCTGCTACGTGACAAAAACGTTTTCCCCCTAGTTGACAATGTTGAGTCGATCCCTTTTAATTTGCACCATCATCAAGATCAAGTAGATGCTGAACATCAGCCGAGAACAACACCAAGACACCAAGCCCAGAGGAGGATGTACTTCCTGCCAAAGTCAATGATGGTGCACTTCTACATTGCCATCATTGAGTCCATCCTCACCTCCTTCATCACCATCTGGTATGCTGCTGCCACTGCCAAGGACAAGGGCAGACTGAAGCGTTTCATTTGCTCTGCTGAGAAGGTGATTAACTGCGATCTGCCCCAGCACCTTGAGGCGATCAGGAAAGATTGTGACCTACCCCTCCTAGTCTCGACACAAACTTGTCCCCACTCCGGCAGGAGGCTGTGGTCCATCAGGACCAAAACCTCACGCTTCTAACGTAGCTGGTACAAACAACGAAGCCCAGGATAGACCCCCCCATAGATACAAGACGTCGGATTAATGGCCAGTCGCCATATCTGGCTCAAAGCACATCTTTTGGACTATTATCTCTGTACATTGCAGATTCTTTACACTTCATACTGTGAATTTGTGTGCATTTTGGACAGCTTTTATATTATAAAAAATATATAGGCCTATTGTACATATTTTATTGTCAGTTTCTGTTTTCTATTACGCGTTTCTTTTATTTTGCAGGATTCGCTTCCTATCTTTGTTTTTTCTTTATATTTTGATTATTCTATGTTTATTGCTATGTACCTGTCAGGGACTGGGGACCAAATACAGCAGGACTCAAATGCAGACTCGAGACTTGGTAGTAGGGTGCAAAAACAAGGTCTTTACTTAAGCAAAGTTCACCAAAAGACAAAGCAGGGACAGCAACAGACGATAGAAACAGAGAAACACGCACGGATACGAGCAGCAGTAGAGCAGACGAACAGACAAGGAGGCAGGAGACAAACAAGGTTTAAATACAGTAGTGAGGTGCAGGTGATTAGACACAGGAGGATTCAGTTAGGGGCGGGGCAGCCAATCACAAGTACAGGAAGTGAAGTGAACAGAGGAAACAAGAGGCAGGGCAATTCAAAATAAAACAGGAAACAAAACTAACAAAACCCAATAACGTGACAGTGCCAAACAGCAAAGCAAATTCCTTGCATGGAAAAACCTGCCTGGGAATAAACCCAATTTGTATTATTTCTATTTAGCCATTACTTTGCTATTACATTAAACAAACAGATATGAAATGCATGTTATCTTGAGTGTGTGTGTGTATAGGCTGTTTCACACTGGCCTTCTCTTGATAGCTTTATGGTGTAATTATGTGGTACATTCACATTCCCTTGCCAAAATATACTCTGTGTCATTAAAACAGCCTATTATGGGACTGCTCTTAATTACATCCTAATTTAGACTGCTTTATTTTGTACAACGCACGGTAATTAATGTCCCAATCAACCTTTCTGGAACAAATTATATTGCTTCATTTTGAATTCCTGTCACATTTGCATACAGATTACAGCGAAATAATTATTGCTAGCAAAATTATGAATGAAGATAATTAAAAACAATTACAAGGATTGTAATATCATTCAGAACTATTATTTTATGATAGCTTAGTCACAGGTCTGTACTCAACAATATATTGTAAGCATCTTGACACTCTGCCATAGATCTGCATGTGACATTTTAAAACAACGCCACTCTTTCATCATATTATATAACATCATATTATAAAACAGGGGTATTCAAGTAAAACTCAACGAAGTCCAGTTAGAAATAATTTCCTGATGCAAAAATCCGGGACATCACAATAATGTCTAACTTGTGCTATAATTTAGTCCCATATATATTGAAGTAGGTGCTGCACGGTGTAGTGGCGAGCACTGTCACCTCACAGCAAGAGGGGCCAGGGGTTGATTCCCGATCCCGGGTGGTCCTTCTGTGTGGAGATTGTACGTTCTCCCCGTGGCAGAATGGCTTCAGTGGTTCAGACTTTCATTTTCCCACATTCATTGAGCTTGGTGCTCCTGCTGCTCCGTCTCTTCAGACCGAGTACACTTCGTCGCTCTGAATAGTGTTAGGCCATATTCCAACAGTGCTACGGATTGAGGAATGGTCCACTTTTTGTGCGCTCTGGTGCTCAGAGTGACTTTTTTTTAAGTGAAACATTGTCTCTTTCATTCGGAGCATGAACACCAGATCTGTGACAGACACAAGAAATAACGTAATTTACTTAATATATACAATTATCAATATATTATTCATTGTAACCGGTGAGAAAGGAGCGAGTTATATAACTGATCGTCAACTTGCAACTACCCCTGCCAGTTGGGGGCGGTGCCCCTCAGCACCCTTACTTCCTGTGTTCCTCCGCCGCTGCAGAGCTGCTGCACTTCAGCCGGAGACACGGTGGGGAGAAAACTGTTTGCTCACTTTTATTGTTTTGGACGGAGTACTTGTCTATCAACTAACAGCTAATGGAACTACCACACAACTGACTGCATCGCCACCACTAAAAAGCTAACGGAGCTAAACACACTGCTGGCTGAATCATTGGCACTCAGTCGCTGCTTTGCAGCCAGAGACACACTTATTCCGTGCATTTTTTATTGGGCATCAATGTCATGTTTACACGCATACAGAGCGGAGACACGCGTAGGTGCAGATATCTGCGTAGATTAAAAGAAGTGTGTATCTGTTGTGTGAGATGTGAGAATGAAAAACATGCATGATACACTTGCAGTCTTGATTGAGGGTTAGATGAGTGTGGGTTAGATAGGTAGATGTATGGATGGGTGGCTGGATATAAGGGAAGTTGGATAGATAAATAGACTGGTGACCTGTTCATGGCATACCATGTCTCTCGCCCAAAGGGTTTTGGAATAAGCTGTAGCTCTGCACACAGGATAAATGGATTTAGAAAATTAATAGATTCTAATGCATATGTTGTGAACACTTGCAGATGGATTGTGTGTTCATGGGACCTTAATTATCATGAATCAACTACATGGCACTGCCTGAGAAAGCAGAACACACACAAACACAATATTTTGCACCAAAATGGCATTAAAGAAAGATAAAGAGATTACCACTGACAATTAGTGGCGTGGAAAAAATGTGTTTCTGCTTCAAGAATAGTGTCTTTATAAATATATATACATATATAAGTTATGTAGAGAGATCACTGTTGCACTCACTCAAAGACCTAAGCAAAGCGACTTCAATGCAAACGTAATGGAAAAGGTTGTGGCCAGAGGTGAAGTAGCAACATGAAACCATAAGGAGTTACTTGGCCAGTGTGAGTAAATCCACCGACTTCAGGCATTTGATATATCCATGGTGTTGGGCAGGGAAGTGATTTTGGAATAGTGGTTACAATCAATACTGCACTCTCAATAGCTTACGCTGACCCAGAAAGCCTCATTGGAAAAGGAATATCTGTGAAACATTGAATACATAATTCTGTAGTGATTATGTTATCAGAATGTGGTCTATTCGCTCCAATAAATTTGAAACCTAGAAAGAAGGCTTGACCCGGTTAGCAACTTAAAGAGGCCACTGAGCCACATATTATCATCCACATTTATGTTATATTACAGTATGAGAGTATGTAGAGTGACACATGGGTCAGTTTTAACTACTCCACCATATAGTTTCCAGTTACTAAGGTACACCTCACTGAAATGAATGCAGTCTAATGCAACAGCACTGTGATGAATTACCAAAGTGGTTCTAGGTGTTTGTTGAAACTTATTCAGGTGGTCAATAGTTGAATTGTATTTCATTACACAGAGGGGTTTCCAGTGTCTATTTAACCCTTAGTAATACAGCATTGAAATATAACCTGCCTAATGATAATAAGAATGATGCAGGAATACATTTCAGCTTCAAATAATTTTTTTGACATTATGTCACAATTTGAGTGAACGTAAGCTTTTACATTCACAGCAGCTGCATTTATGTACAGCCTCATCAGGACATGACACAAAAGACAAATGTGTTTGTTCCACTTTAAGCTCACCATATAATTATCTCCTTGACAATTCCACAGAGAGGCACTGCAGCAATTAGCATTTAGCACAAACGATGGAGATACAATATCAAGACAACAGCAAAAAATGTCATCCACGTCACCCTCTGCTGATTCCATCCCACAGTGGGCCGTTACAGAATAATGCCAAAAATAACAAGGACACACAGCATTCCCTCTAGTTTTATGGAAATCTCATAAGTGCCTCTGAGATGTTGGACGTGACTAAGAAACAGTTAAACAGATGGCGTCTCACCCCTCGTGGACCAACCATTGTTTTGAATTTCTTGCAATGACACTTAATTCTGGGAAATTTGGTCAAAATTCTGGAAGTAGGGTGTGATATGTTTGCGTGTGATGCTCAGACGACCGGACAGATGGACCGGGCTCCACAGCCCCTGTTACCTTATTCCCTCTTTGTGGGGCTCAACAAATATGGTAGCGAACCATCGCCTAAGTCTCTGACGTGCTTGAGTACTAATCTAAATTACATGACTCCGACTTAATGAAAGAGGCCATCAGTCAGGGAGCTGAATATTCATTATTGGATGCTGCTGAAGAGTGAAAGGCTGGAACAAAAGGTGACAGAGAGAAACGAGCACCTTGTTTTATTCCCCATCAACGCACAGCAGCCAGAGGTAAATAATACATATTTCCAGAGAAGGATTCATACTGTACTTCATAATATAGATATGTTATACCTTATAATTACTTAAGTATATATTCCAAATACCCAGAATACAATTTAAGAAGCACAATCACCGATAAAATGGTTCAACTTTTTGAAAGTGAGTCAAGCAGCCTATTAGATGAAAACAGTCGCCAGTCAGCTCACTGCAGGGACTCCAGCCAAAGCTCTGTGCTCCGCTATTAGTGTCTGCAACATGAAATATTATGTCTATAAATATGTAACAATAAAATGAGAATGAGGGTAAGAAGACCTGGGGATGTAAATTGTCTGAAGCAGTAAACCTCTTTCTGAAATTCTTGAAATTAACAAACCGATCCCTCCTCTTTTTTTTCTCAGAGCAGACAGCTCGGTTGTGTCTCCTCTTCTATTCAGACAGACTGACAGAGAAAACAAAGTGCATTCAAAATCATATATGGGAGGAGGCAGAGCGCTGCAACATTGCTTTTGGCAGGTGAAGAGGAAAGATAATAACACAGCTTCAGCGACAGTTGTCTTTTTAGGGTTTCTGATGTTATCTGATAGTCATCGTTGGGTTAAATTGACAAAACTGTGAATATTTATGTTATTCTTATTGTCAACAAATTATGGAAGAATATCGGAATCAACAATAAATTCATGAATGTGTCTGTGTATGCAAAGCCTGATATATGTTATTCCGGTGTACAATAGTGCTCCTTTGTTGACAGTATGTGATACACGGAATTGTATTGTTAGATCATTTTACTTGCAATGTGTAATATGTGAACTTAGAGATATTAAGAAACAGTCGATAATCAATGTTTGTGTTAAATATTGATATCATTACTAAATGTAATGTAAAAAGGGTCGCTACAGTAATACGACCTACATAATGCCAAAATTATCATATTATCCGGCCCGCAAAATAATTGTTTTATTTCAGTATATTTTTAGTTGTTTCATATACATTCAAACTACCCGTTAATTTTAAATTTAAATAAAAATTAAATTCTATTAAAAAATGTATTTAGTTTGGCTCAACATAATGGCAAAGGTCAAAGGTCAAAGGTGACCGCACATGACCGGGCAGTTGTGGATAAGAAGAGAGCAGGTTACGCGGGGCTTTGTTGGTTGGTTGGCTGCCAACAGCAAAAATGTCTCTTTCCAAACCAAAGTGGAAAGTGGACACAAACAGTTTCAAGATGGATGGACATTGCAGTACTTTTTTGTGGAGGTTAATGGAAATGATACTTGCCTGATATGCAAAGAAAAATTAGCTGTTTTAAAAGAATGTAATCTCAAGTACCTGGGAGACGAGCCACGCAGCTTCAGAAAGGACTTACATCTCAGCAAAGTGTCTTTCATGAGGCCAAGAGGGAAGGGGATGCTGCAGTTAGGCAGTTGCATCAAGGTGGTGAGTGAGTTAATCGCCAAAGCAGGAAAGCCGTTCACCGAAGGGCAGGTTCTGAAGGATTGCATGTTGCATGTCGCTGATATTCTGCGTCCAGAAAAGAAGAGCTTGTTCAGCAATAGCTCTCTGTCAACAAACACAGTGGCAGAGCGGATTAACGAGCCATCGAGTGACATTCGTGATCAGTTGCGCGGAAAAGCCAGAGGTTTCACTGCGTACTCCGTGGCGCTTGACGAAAGCGGAGACAAAACCGACAGTGCTCAGCTAGCCATATTCATCAGGGGTATTAATGACCAATTCAAAGTGACAGACGAGTTGCTGAGTTTGTGTCCAGTGCACGGTCGCACCACAGCCAAGGATATATTTCAGGAGCTGTGCGACGCGATTGAGCGAGCTGGTTTACCGTGGAACAGACTGGTGGGCATTACCACGGATGGAGCCCCTTCTATGACGCGCTGGTACAAAGAAAGTTAGAGCAGCGGTTGTTCTGCACTGCATTATACACCAACAGGCACTGTGCAGGAAATGCTTGAAATATGAACGTGTCATGTCTGTTGTCCTGAAATGTATCAATTACATCAGGTCCAGGAGTTTACAGCACCACCAGCTCAGGGCCTTTTGAGAATACACTGAGTCAACATATGGTGATGTACTTTATTTTACTGAGGTGCGCTGTCTCAGGAGGGGGAATGTTTTGAGTTAAGAGCAGAAGTGAAGAAATTCATGCAAGATGGCAGGATGGATGTTTCTGAACTTGTTGATCCAAGATGGGTTATGGACCTTGCATTCCTAGTGGACATAACACAGGAGCTGAACACCCTTAACCTGAAGCTCCAGGGCCCTGGTCAGCTAATCACAGCAGCTTATGGAAATGTGAAAGCATTTCAAATCTTCACAAATCTCAGTCATTTCACAACATGCAGAGCTCTTGTGGATGAGGCCACGGCATTCAGTGGTGAGGAATATGCCTGTGCTATTGAAACCTACTGCAGGAGTTTTGCTGACTTCAAGGTACGCCGTGACCCTTTTCAGCTGTTTGCAGACCCCTTCTCAGCTGATGTGGAGAATGTCCCTAGTATGTAGCAAAGGGAACTTATTGACTTGCAGTGAAACAGTGATCTAAAAGCTAAATTCAGAGAGGCACAAGGAAAACCAGACATGACTGGACAATTTATGAGAGAATTACCTCCATCTTTCCCTGAGCTGACAAAAGTGTTCAGTCGGGTAATGTGCCTTTTTGGAAGCACATATCTGAGTGAGATATTTTTCTCGACTAATGAATGCGAGTACAGGCCCAGGCTTAGTGATGCCCATCTTGAGGCTGTACTCAGGGTTTCAACTGTGACCTCGAACAGAGCAAATGTGGCTCAGCTGTGTGAGCAGAAGCGCTGCCAGGTGTCAAATATATTCAGGGGTTGCATTTGTTGGTTCGGTGCAATGTTTCAATACGTTATTTAAAATAATATAAAAATGAATAGAAGTATTTTGTTAAGTATGACAAAGATGTTAGTAATGTAAAAATAAAAAAGTGAATTTTCAAAGATATTGCGCTAGAGTTGAATGTAATGTCGTACTGGAGGCCATAACGTGAGCAGACTCTGAGCAGTTATAAGGAGACAGGATGTACAGCGTACATCAGATGGTTAATATGACTTTCCCCCACCATACATCCTGTCTTACACTCTTAACGTTTTAGAGAGATCATCCATATATAGATTGAAGAGAGCAGGTGACAGTATTCCACCTTGTCACACCCCCATTGGTCACACAGAAGGGTGCAGATACACTCTTACCCCGTCTAGCTTGCATGGTTTGATGCTAATACCAAAAGTGAGATAATATATTCATGTTCTGTTTGCAGCTTTAAGTGGCCAAAAAATCCACTAATGTAGATGCAAGTACTTTTAAGTGTCCAGAGACTGTTTCGATGTGAGCACCACATGTCAAACTAAACCATTGAGTACCCTGCTGACATGTAATGATGATGATGATGAAGGTTTCATAATAATTGAGATTCATAAAAGAGATAAATAAAACAGGACTTTGCAGAAGAACTTGATATATCTGATGAACAAAACAACGTGCTTTATATTGTGGCTCAGTGGTAGAGCAGGGTTGTCCTTGAATCAGAGAAGGATCGGCGGTTCGATCCCCACCGCTAGTCCATGTCGATGTGTCCTTGGGCAAGACACTTTAGGCCAAATTGCTCCCGCAAGCTGTGCACATGTGCCATAGAGCTCCACTGTTGTCCAAAATCCATTACAAACACATCAATTAACCACCCTGTTACACTGGGTGCAACATTTCTTTTCATTGCCATGAACACACACACTGAAGTTTATTTTGACTCAATTCAACACATACTGTCCTGCTGCCCCGAAATCTCACTATACCACAATATGTGTGTTATTCCGCAAGTGAAAATAGTTCCCCAACAAAAGCACAATTTCTTTGTTTTTGAGGAAGGTTTGGTAAAATCTAGAGAGACGGGCTGATTTATGAAATTACTAAACCTTTAAAATGAAGCTATATATTTGTTACGGATTCCTAAAGATTTGCTTTTTCAGAAAGAACAAATGGAATTTGGGGCTGAGTGCCGCAGACACAGACACACAGTAGCCATCAAACCATCAAACTGAGTTTTCTTTCTTCCCAACAGCTCTCTCTCTTTTTTATTTTTTTGGCAGCCTCCCACGCTGTTAGCATGCAAACCTTTACTACCCTCAGTACTTCTGCTGTCCTCTGATTTGCTTCTATTAACCCAGAGGTGGGAGAGGAGGAGCAAATAAAACAAGATCGATAAATGTTTCATCAGATTTAAAAGACGGCGTTAGCCTCAGTTTTATGGGTGCTACGCTACAGTTTCAGGGTGGCCAAGTCCTTGGGTTTAAAAGAAAGGTTTATGGTGCTGTAAACATAGCCCAATTCTCTTTTCCATTTCGACCACATAAAGTCGTGACAGATAAGTAAATCTACACAGAAGAGTAGAAGCTCTTTGCCCCCGTTCTCTCTCCCCTGCAGGTTTCTCCACAGTTTCTCTTTTCTTTGCAGTCAAGAGCACATGAAGGGTAAATGCTGGGATCAGGCTTCCAGTTAATTGTGAATTGTAGCAAAGAAGAACCAATGTCGGTTATGACATAACTAGAAATGTGCTAAATACACACTAAGGATTATACAATTATTCTCTCTTCATCCGCCATGAAACACTGTAAGACTACAGCTGATATAATTACTAATATTCAAGGACTTTTTTCAGTAGAATGTTCTAGATGAATAATGCACTGTATACAGCCATACAAATCTCAATCATCATATTTGAAAACAATCTCATGTTGATCTCACCTAAAGTCTGCCTCAAAGTTTATTTCTTTAACAAATTTGACAAAGTGAAATAGTTTTTTGAGGGGACAAGCTAAACGTTAAATAAATACATTTGATGCCAGTGTTATTATTATTATTAGTTCATCATGTAGGCCACGAGTTTCTCTCGAAAAGTTGTGGGAGACATTTCAAAGAGTACCCCAGTAGTTTAGCACTGCTCTCTTATAACATTGCCATCTTTTTTGTTAAAGGAATAAAACTGATGCAGCAGAACCGGATATCTCGTTTTGTTTTGTATTCGCAACATTCTTCTTCCTTGTCAAAACCTCCTGCCGCCTGCATTACCCACAATGCAAGTTGACCTATGGGAGGGTGTGTTATGCTAGTAGAGCCTCTGCTACTAGCCACGGCATGAGTCGGCATCCTCCGGTTCTGAAAGGTGAAGCCACAGCGAGTTTATTGTCTCAATCTGTAGTTCCAAGTATTTTTCAATGCAATTCAGTCAATTATGGTCCATTTAGAGTTAAATAGACCGTAAAGCAGGGTATATTTTAAGATGTTGCTATCTTGTGATTGACATGTCGCTGAAACAATGTTGTCCGTGTTTTCGTCTTACAACTTCAATCCCTTCACGGTGTGTTTTTACTTCATGAAAGTAAATTGTAACATTTTGGTCACCTAGAAATGTCTTATTCTGCATCCAGCAGCTCCACCATCTTGTGTCTTCTCTTGTTGCAATAAACCAAGATGGTGAACTCAATGTTTCCAAATTGTAGTTCACAAACCAAAGGGGGATGTCGCTAAGACAATGTTCACTTTTTACATACAGTCTATTTGTGGCCCGCGCAGATTTCTTTTCATTTTCAAACCTGTAGTTAGAAAACACTGATTCAGGAGACATCACTTGAGACCTCAGACTTCACACAGCTCTCTGTGGAAACATGAAAGCCTTTAGACAATGTTTCAATATACTGTATGTTGTAGTACTCCCCACACACTTTGATGTGGAAAATCAATGGCCTCCCCCTTCAACTCTGAACTTGAAAATGTTGACCTCCAGTGCCCACAGGAAGTATAACTTGTCTCTCCAGATTAAAGGATTCAGCGGTGTGATCAAAAACCCTACGGGAGGAGGTCACAGAGGCTGGATAGTTGGACAAAGCATGTGACTTTGACGCAGTAGACTGCTGTTAGCTTACTGTTTCCTGCCAACACTCAACATGACCACGTTTCCCTCCTTCTGTCCAAAACCAACAAGTTCTGCTTTTAACAATGACTACAAAGGTTCCTTAACCCAAACAATAGTTTATTGTGCCTAAACCCAAACTGGGGGCGTCAGAGGAAAAGTCAGGGTACAAGAAACGCTATTCAAATTCCACCCGAGTAATCTCTGTCTACCAAACTGCATGGCAATCTGTCCAATAGTTGTGAAGATATTTCACACCATAAACCAAAATAGTGAACGGACGGACTACAGTAGTTAAGTGGCCTATTGGTTCAGACAATTAAAGTGACAGTGAGTAAGACTTGGTGGCATTTGTTGCAGATCGCAACCAACTGACTACCCCTCCATTTACTCCTTCCTTTCCATGTCTGTGGTAACATGAGCCACCGAGTCCAAACCGTGGTAACGCCATCCATACCATAATAATATTACATTGGGAACAACAGCGGTCAGACGGTGGCTCACGTTACGGCAGTTTCAAAAGCGTGTCAGAAAACTACGCTGGCCTCCAGGTAACGTTAAAAACGTGAAAGACTCTCTCGAAAGCCAGTGTTTGGTTTGCCCGTTCTGGGCTACTGGAGAAACATTTTGTGAAGAGGAACCACTCCATATGTAGATAGGGAGCTAACGAAAACACAATGACTCTTAGATTACACAAATGAAAACATAGTTAAGGTAATAGATCCCCTGAAATAACACAACCCTTAAGCCTGTTCCTGATACACAATTTCTTATTTTTGAGATTCTAGTGCAGACTTGCATTATTGTGTTTTGTTTCAAAATAGTGACTCATTTCTAGAAACATTTCAGACTGCATGGGAACAAGTTTAATATTTGCACCCCAACAGCATATTCTTTTTTCTTTTTTTTTTTGAAAGGCCAGTGGGTTTGGATGGATCAGCTTTAATAGAGGACCAACCACTAAATGGAAAAGAAATTGCACAAATGATTTTCCTATGATTTGTTATAAGCCTTTATATGAGTGGTTGCCTTTAACCCAGCATTCGTGTGACACTGCTGCAAAAACTATGGATGAAACCATATTTTATTTCTTATTTATGTCCTTTTAGATGAATTTACAAGAACTTGAGGCAGCACTCAAACAAAAGAGAAGTCCCTCTCCATGGACCACATACGTAGCTGAGTGTAGAGTTAAATTTAGGTCAGCACTTTATTAAGTGTAACAGATGCCTTGGTCGGTCTACCCCAAGGTTAGGAAACTGCATTTGCGGTCTCCTCTGACAGAACGGTAGACAGTTATGATAAGAGAGCGGCAGGGTGGAATCCATTTAACCTCCAACCACTGTAGTGGGAATCCGGCCAGGCACGCGTTATCCTCCACAGGCATTCTGCGGGAGAGGAGGCAGACACAGAGGTAACAGGTGGTGGAGGCGAGTTTTCCCAGGCCAGAGAACGCACCACTCTCCAACTCATCACCCCAATTTCTACATCATTAACCTCACTCAACAACCGCAGTGCTGCTAGAAGCACGAGAGGTGTCCTGCTCACAAGAAGGTCCACTTAAATGAAATTGTTTCTTTACTGCACGGCGTCTGGTGCTCTTTAGCTTGAGAATCAGACTGAACTGCTGTTTTCGTTTAACTTTTTAATTGTGTGTCTAAATCTGTCCTACAGAATTTTAACGTCAAAAAGCAAAGCGGCAGTAATGGTTGTTAATGGCAATTAACATATTGCATGACGCTTAAAGAAGAAGGAGCCGTTACTTTCATATGTCCACTTATAACAACAACCCATCCAGCTGGGTCAACCTCATCCATGCGTGTCAACATTTAAAAAATGTGGATTGTGTCACACTGAATTAACAGGAACTGTCTGCCTTACACAATGACAACGTTTCAGTTCAATTACATTATAAGTGTCATTAATATTTATTGTAGACAGAAAAAGGTTGAAAAGCGTGGGCTTTTTGTAAATAATTTACAATCCACAATTGACTTGTCGTTACTCTAGTAATTTATGGAGACGTTCAAGTAACTGAATCTTTTCACAAAACTGTCCTGCAAATGATTCAGAATATCAAACTTGTGTTGACAACAAATTAAATTATTCTGTGTACATAAAGACAATGGGGTTTTTATTTTGGAAAGGAAACAGTAAGTATTGAGTTAAAAATAAACTATATATTTTTTTCATGTCTGACATGTTCTATAAATATAGACATTGAAGCTGTAGTGTTGCTGGTCTGATTTCTATACGCTGCTCATACAGGAAGTGCAGCCCGGGCATAAGCCAGACAATGACTAGGGTACAATTAAACAGATATTAAACAGTAATGTTTTTTAAATTAGACTTCAACACAGAAACGTCTTCTCCATTTAATCTTTATAACTGGCAACACAATCTGAAAAATGTCTCTTCCCATGGTGCTTTGCTGTATTCTATTTATTTTGTATAGCCTCAAATCACAAATCACCAATTAGCCTCAGAGGGCTTTACAATCTGTACACATACGACATCCTCTTTCCCAGGACCCGCCGATCGGAACAGGAAAAACTCCCCAAAAAAACCTTTAACGAGGAGAAAAAAAGGAACATTAGAGAGAGCAACAGAGGAGGATCGAGGGAAGTAACATTTTGTTTGCTTGTTAGTTTGTTTATTTAGATCCATATTAGCTGCAGTAGAAACAGTACTTCTGGGGTCCACATGATGCATTTACAATACTTCAAAGAGAAAAAAAACAAATGAAATATGTAACATCTTACATCCTTACACACCATCAGAAAATCTAGTCTGACACGAGTATGGATTGGATGATCCACTGCTCTCTATAGCGATGTTAAGTTATGTTAAGCTAAACCCAAGGAACATGTCTCTACAGATATCCCAGCATGCTTCAATGTGTACTTCAAACTCGAGGTCTTAGAAGGTCCTGTGTGGAATGTTATTACAGTAACACTAATTGTATTTTTAGAAACTTAAAATACAGTATTCATATTGAGTATTAATTGGCTTGTAATTGAGTGACAGTAAAGATATATTCTTTATAATTAGTCTTTTTGAGCATATTGAAGACTTCTTGAAGCTGGAAATTCTGACTTACTTTCATAAAATCAGTTACTAAACTAGCAGCCGAATTTGATTGTTTTAAGCAAAAGAAAGGTCATATCTAAATTATTTTCATCTAAAAGTGAGGGCAATTTTGACCAAAACTACAATTTTCTTTTTTTATATCACATTTATAATAATCAACACAATCATCTCGTACTATGTATCATATTATTTGAGGCTTGCTGGTATTTTGATTCTATAGTTGCAAACCTGTTGGACTGGTTTTGAGGAATACTTTGTCACAAACAGCCATCTTTCCCCTATGAGATATTTGTTGCGATTAATCCCCGCCTGCCTACAGGAAGTCCTGTCACTAGGTATTCATGTGACCAGCTGGAAGCACCAGATGTGTCAATGGATTCCCACACTGAGCGATTGACTGCTGTTCGGATTCATAAGCAGGGCGATTGACTGCGGCTCGGATTCATAAGCCGCGTGATTGACTGCTGTTGGCACAATAGCTGCCAGCGGCGCAAGTGGTGGCTGACAAACGACAGTCGAGTTGGCGGCGAGGGAAATTACCTCGGCTCTCCGCGAAGCCGCCCGGCAATCATCCCACATCCCCGTGTCTTTCTCAGTGCCTCTTTTTTACTGCCACACTCAATCACTGCCAAACAGATAATGCAGCCACGACTCCGACGAAACACATTTGCACCACACACAGAGGAGCCGGCGTAGTGCATATACACACAGGACAGTCGAGACACCTCCGTAATTATGAACATCTGTAAGCTACTTGCGCTAACAACCGGCATGCCATTAAATATCACATAATGAATGTGACAGCAGGAAATGAAGAAAAAAAATTTATCATGAATTACCATTCTTCTGCTTTCCTTCTCAAATTTAATTGTCTTTGGGAAACTTAATCTCTGAGTGCTGACTGCTTAAGTCAATTTGTATTATGTTTTAATTGACTATACAGCAGTCAGGTGGCAGCCATTATGAGGAGCGGGAGAGGAAAACACCACATTATGCTGCATTAAAGGCGATTCATTGGAAAAGTCCTGTGTTGGGGGCACTTCCTCACTGCCACTGCTCCTTCCCTGTAATTATTTTTATACACTTGCACGATATCTCTGCAAATAAATGTTTTATAATGGTGATGCCGCGGAGAGTGGGGATGCAGGGGGACACGGAGTTCTCGGTGAGACAGTTTAATCTTGGAGGAAACTTTGACTCTGATTAATGGCTTTTGTTCATTGCAGCTCAACACAGTCTGAGGAGGCTTCTTTGTATAGTGCTGCTCTTTCAAATGCTTGCGTCAATATACAAGACCTGGTGAGAAGAAGGCTGCTCCACGAGGGCATGGTTGCTGGAGAGACGGGCGATTTCAATGGTGTTTTCATAGTCCAACATTCCATTGGACAGCTTCTGTCAAAGCAGCGTAGATGTAATAGCACAAGGCTACTGGTTCAACAGAATATACAGAACATTAATTTTTCATTATTGCTGGATTAATCACTGCTGGTTACTGGCATCTAGTGTAATTTACCCTGAATGACATGAACGAATTAGTGCAATACTTCAAAGGAGGAAATACAAGCAAATTAAATCAGATAATATAATTATGCTCAGAGTGAGGGAGTAAAGATGGTCTATTCGTATCCACATTGTCCCCCACAACATCTTCATGTACTCAACTTTGCCCGATGCATTGAGGAGGAAACTTCCAGTAATTGCTGCATGGATTTTGTTCAAATGTGACATTGTATTGTAGATGGGTTAAAGAGCTAAAGGGAAAGATAGTGCTTTTGGTTCCAGACAAACAAAAGAAAGACTTTCATTTTTGCTAAGAAATCAGTATGGTGTTTTTTGGGGTTTTGAAAAATGAAAAGATGTAATAGCTGCAGTTCATAGCTGTTATTTAAAAAAATAGTGAAGAGAATTCTCATTTTAGTTAAGCTTTATATTTAAAACATGAGCTCGTCCCATCCTTCAAGTAAGTGTCGACTTCACTATTTATCCAAAACCACCATCCTACTCTTAGCAGAGTGCATCGATCATCTTTTAATTAACAGGGACAATTAATGTAGGAAAACAAATTTAAGGAGAGTGAAGGCTTTGCAGATACAGTTGTGTGAAACAAAACAAAAAAAAACAGTAAGCGTGTGTAGAAAAGTTCAATAATATTTTTTTGTGAATGAAATAATAAAACAACAAAGAATCATAACATTTCCTAAAAAATAATTGGCTATTGACTTTTTAGAAGACTGGGTTTCTCAAATGTGCAACTAAAATGTGTTGCTTTCCACATTATGATGTCATTTTTCATCACTGAAAGGTTTAGCTCCTTTACTTGCACAGTTTTAGACGTTTTCATTTTATTGAAGCTTGTTGGTTTGAATTCAATTCTGTAAGATGTAAATTAATGCAGACTTGGGGTTTACTATAACGGATTAGAAAATCTCCTAATAATTGCCCTTTTCAGGAGGAAGTATCTCTAAACTGTGACTGCTTTCACACAAGTACAATATTTTGAATTCAAACAATTAAGATGTAAACCTGCTTGATAATAACATGAAAACATATCTTAATTTGTTTCCCGTGCTAATTGCTGTGGGCTTCCATAGATTCCTGATTTATTAAACAATGATTAGAAATAGCCGCCTACTCATTAAAGTCCAAACCATAATGCACCACCTCACGTTAAAGCTGAGGATGACCCACTCTGCAGTGCAGGGAAGATGATAGAGTGTAACGTAAGGAATTGTCCATTACACAACCATTCATCCCAACACAATTTGACCAACAATTTCATTTGAATGGTAAAACATGTTGAGCCTTTAGGACCAGACTTTCGGAGCTAGCCGCAGCTGCATATTGTTTCACTTTTTAATGAGGCTCCCCTGAGGCCATCTCATTAAAGGAGTTGTCAGTGGCAGTCATCTAAGCGTGACCCGTAAACTCATAACACACTGTTGCGACCTAAACTGTTGTTGTTGGACTCCGGGCCAGGGTTTTATAATATGATGTAAATGAACATACAGTCTGGGATACTGTTGAGATTCTCAGAACACCGTATAGTATGCCTGTTTTTGTCTTCCTTGGTAATCATAGTCATCTTCTTTTCTTTTCATCTTGCATTTCCCTAAAACTCTATTACAAAACCATGAACACTGGATCAATATGATTAAGGCTTTTCTTTTTTTCGTTGCTCCACTGGTTGTGGCAGCCAATTAAATTGAGTTACTACAACTGCAGAAGCCTGCCGCTGATACAAGAGAAGGATAGTTTGCAGACAAGAGACTCATTCCCCTCAGGAAAATAGAGGCAATGTTGGATTTAGGGGTGTCATGATTCTCCAAGTTCATGATTTGATTAAGTTTTGATGAAAGGGTCACAATTTGATTTTCGATGCAAACATTTTTTTTTTAGCACTGACGGCTATGTCATTGTTGGACTTGATTCGTAAAAGATCAAGAAATCATTAAATGTATGGCCAAAAAACCTTTACATCTTCAAATCATTCTTCAAGAACATATTCTACACTTGATTGGCATTTTATTTAAGGTCATATGGTCAAAACATGTATAATAACTTACTGTCTAGTCAATTGGAATTATATAACACATAATGCTCTATTGCTTACCAAGATTCAACCTTTTTTTTTCATTGTGTTGTTGTGCAGTTGCACTACTGTTCACAAACTAATAGCTTGTGTAAGTAACGTCACCACTTTAAAAATACATTTATAAAATACTGAAAAACTACTTACCTCTGATTATAACAAGCGTGAGGGTTGAGGAAATAACTCAATGGCACCCATACATATATTTAAGGGTAACCCTTGAGAGTAGAACTTAACAAATGTCCTGCATTTGGGAACTATTGTGACATGAAAAAAAGCTTATTTTCTCTCAGCATGCATAGAATGTCCTCTGTGCACGCATTAACAGGGGTTGGTCACAAACCGAGGGAATGGGTGCTCTTAATTTGTCTTAAATGTCTTTCCCCTAAATGTGTCCCCATTCTTACTGCTTCCCGTTTATGACATGGGAAGACATGCAAAGTGGAAGGAGACAGGATTCCAGGAAAATCATTTTTAGAGCATGAGATGACCCTTCATATCAGTTTCCCATGAAGGCTAGAGAAGCAGTCAAAATGCACAGAAACATCTTGTTGCATTGGAGTTTGTGTGAACGTAATTGTTATGCACAGTACAAGCACGCATTATAATACTGTCAGCACCAATCAGATTGTAACGTTGTCTCATATATTAGAAATGTCAGAACAACGTGACACAATCAAGCCCATTCAGCTCAAATCTATCTCATATTTGTTCATAATGTGTCACACTATACAGTACCATCTTAATAACCCTAAAAAACATGTCACACTGATCTGATTACATTGGCGTTTGTGTTGAAAGTAATAACAAAGCAGCATATTACATCAAAATCAATGGCGTTTCCACCCAGTGCACTTAACAGTTTCACCATCCTGTAGGGTATCTGGGCGTTGTCGCTTGTCAGTGTTGTGCAGCAACAAACGTGGATACAGCTTCCATTGTCGGTGCTTTTTTAAGTCATGGCATGTGCAGGAGAGCACACGTGAGACAATCGTGATCTATGCTCCAAAGTCATTAAAAAAGAATGCTCATGACCCGACATGCGTCTCTACAGGGTTCTATGCCTACATGGATAGAGGTTGCTTTACTCCACAAAACATTTGACGTAGTGTCATTCATGCATAAATCCAGAATACATATCAACTTAGGCCCTCAGGATTACCACAACAAGGAGCTGCAGGCAGAATGTGATGGGAATGGACCCTTCATCAACACGTCGGCTCCTTTCACATCACCGGGGTCTTTGAGAACAGCACCATCTACAAAGAGCTTCTTCCTCCAGGCATGGCCCAATAAACATGAAATAACCTAACAATATTCATATAATGCTCTGATCACTGTCATTTCAACCTTACCACGATATGCGTCCAATCTTACGTGCAGGGTTTGTCACTGTGGGGGGTGGAGGCTACCCCTTCATTGAACATCCTGTGTCCATTATCATTCCTCCAACCTCCACCATGGCACTGTGAGGATGGGACCTCTGGGGTGATGCAGTCACAAGGCCTAAGCTTGCTGTTGATGGTCCTCCAACCTGTCGACTGGTCTCAATTTGGATATTTCTGTTCAGTACATTGTGTACTCACTTCATTAATGCGGAATAGTGTCGACTCAAATCGAACACGGCTGTGCATCCACCCGAAATGACAATTGCCGCTTTGAGCTAGCTAGTAAGCTAGCAGCTGTAACGTGTGTGGTACCAAATCATTACAGACTGCTAAATTAACCCAACTAACCGCTACTGGAACCTCTCCTTACGCTACCAGGCCAAGATGGCCCCCGTCGGGGGGAGAAGTGTCCTGCATTCCACGCTCACCTTTTTGACCGTTATGCGTTATGACCATCCAGGTACTCATAATGCACTGCAGTTTCCATACCGTGTGTACGCGACAAGTTGGAAAATATGCACTTTTGCATGATCATTTTATGGTCTGTTATATTAAAATCAGTGATGTGGTTAAAAAAAGAAATCCTTCAGAAATAACATGAGGATTTTATAAAACCATAAAGTTATCAAATATTTCAAATTCATCACATGTGGATAAGTGGTTAAATACTAAGATGGTGTTTTTCTTACGTTGTTTACTTGGTTCTTCATTGTGTCATTTAAGATATAATAGTGTTAAACTGTGATCTACATTGTGGTCTTGATCTTGAGTCTGACATTTCTTTGGTCTCCACCCACTTACCTACAGGGGGAAACCTCCATCTTTTCCTCATTGCAGTAAAGTTCTTGCTGAGGAAAAAGCATCACATCACTCTCGGGATTATTTATCCCCATTTTGTAGGTATGTTGTGGTTTTTGAACGGAGTTAACGTGTCGGTATGAATTTGCTAACATGTCATACGTTTCAACAGAATGTTGTTGTTACATTTTGTGTACTTTAGAGTTGAGTTTTGCCGAGAGTACTGAAGTGTGTGTGTGTGTGTGTGTGTGTGTGTGTGTGTACGGTGTAGTTGTAGCTGTGTCAAGTGTAGCCGCCATTTTGGGAATTCACATGTACACAGTAAAATTTTGAAATATTTACAATATGTTTTAGGCACTTTATGTGAGTTCTGAAGAGTTGCATATGAAAGTACTGAGATTACACTATTTTGTGCTTCATAATATTAAGAGAGAAAGTGATAAATACCTCACTTTGAATATTGTTTTAACGTAAATTAGGTATGCACTCTCTGCTCTCCTGTGGATCTTTTTCTATGTCAATTATTGTATTTTTGCACAAACTAAATAGCAGTAAAGTTCTTGCTGAGGAAAAAAGCATCACATCCCTCATGATTATTTATCCCCATTTTTCAGGGGCGTAACGTACGCACTTATCACAAAACATCAAGTGTACAGAAGTAGATAAATTGTGTTGTTGACCGTGAAGCAGAGACCACCTCCCCTCCATTTACCGGACTCCTCCGTTCCGTCCCTGTGGTGGACAGAGAAGCACTCGGCTGGCTGGATATTATTGTGTATATATATTATTTCCCAAAGACTGGACATTGGCCAGCAATACGCTGGGTGTGTAATGTGCCTCAGCCTGTTCTGAACTCCAGAGCGTCTTCCCTGACGTCTGTGTCTCTTGTCGGGGTTTGCCCTTTACTTCTTTCCAACTCATTCGTCTTTCTCTGTGAGCAGCTAACAGAGGAGAAAAGACACATCGCTCCGTCCTCCGACCGACCGTGTACACTCAAGAGATTTTGCCAGCAACCTTAACTGACTGTACGGAACTCAAACACGCACATACACAACGTAGTGTACAAACTGAGGTTCTCTTCTGCACAGTGGGCTGTTGATTCCATTTGGCTTGGTTCAGGGAGAGGATGAGGACGGCATGCAGCCCCCCCCCCCCTCTTATAGTCTGATAAACAATCGTCTTAATTGGGTTTACAAGGAGGGACACTACATGTCAGATTGTTTAAGTGGAGCAGGCCCACTAGATAGGGATGGGCAATCCACCCTCTAATGGATCTTTAACTTAAACTTTTTTAGCTCCAGCCTTTATTTAACTTCACAAAATCATACTTTCCACAACTATGACCATGAAAGAAGCACACTCTTCACAACTCTTTGTTACAAAATAATATCCTACTGAGTAAAGAAGTGTCCGAGTATACAAGTGCTTGAAAGAGTTGACTCACTGCACAGTGGGCGTGAAGAATGGCTCACCCCTCAGCGGTTTCAAGCAACTAATGTGAAATTTAAAAGGCTACTAGCTTGAGATATATAAAAAATGTCACTTTTATATGAGCTCAGTTTTAAATGCATTAACTGTAGCTCTACAAGTACTGGTTGCAGTGTGAGACTAATAAGGACTGCTCTGTCAGGAGTAAAGGAGGCAGTGCGATGATGTCATAGAGTGATATCCTAATCTTAATCTAAATCACATTCACCTCCATTGTATCGAGATCGGACAGTATTGTTAAAGTGATAACATTGAAATAAAAGGTCATAACATTTACACGGCTGTATGAAAGTGGGAAAGGGTCAAATTTGATTGGTTTTATTCATCCATAGGATGCTGTAAACATTTGACTGTGTCCTGTTTACTAAACTAATACCAATTATAGATGTTAGAACAGTTTCATGTACTGTGGCTGAAAGAAGAAAAAAAAACACAACAGGCAAATACAATCTTCCTATTAATGTAAACTAGGTAGTTGCCCACTACTGAAATGTAAAAATATTAATATTGCAGCTGTTCAGTGCAGTGACCACTCAATGAACACATAATCACTGGAGGTTTTACAGATTGCTGCTGAAGGGTTTCCACATGGATACACCAGAGTTTCCTCTCTCCAAGCTCCTCTGGAAGCCTTGTTTCTCCTCACTCCTCCGAGAATAAATGATTGGAACATCCTCCATGATGGCGGACCTCGGGTGACTCGCGGGTCACGGGCTGGAGGATGGACGAGCGAAGACCCGAGGAAGGATAATTAGCGAAAAGAAAAGGGTCAATTGAATCTGAAAAGACTAAAGATAACAATATGTTGGTCCATATCTCAATACTCTGACTGAAGAAGTAATCTTTAAAATGACTCACAAATAGGGGTTGTTTTTCTCATTTCTGCCACTTCCTATTCAAACCAATAAACAAGGACGGTCCAGCCCCGGTTAGTGGCACATTAAATACAATGTAGGACGATGTAATTCGTGTTTCAGTAGTTTGGTCCAATTTGGCATATTCTTGGCCTGCTATTAGTTAGTATTTTTTTAATAATAAGTAATAATAAGAATAATCTCATAACAATAAGCCGTCGTAATAAACATGGAGGCACCTTGGGATCGCAGAGGTCTTACTTTGTTTTAAAAAAAACTGAATGAATTAAAAAATCTTTGTACATATATTCAGGCTTAATGCAAAATCATTCCACTACACTCTATAACACTACGCAATCTGCCCCCAGTTCATGTTTTCAAGTATGCGTGTGTGTGTGAGAGAGGGGGAAAGGTGTTTACATCTCTGAGAGCCTGTTCAATTAAATGAGTGCTGCCCTGGTGTGTGTGTCTGTGTAATGTCCCATGGTCTCCATTAAATGGCCTGATGAGGAGCTTTGTAAAGCCACACTGTTGCTACATAACAAGATGCATTTTTAAAGTGCTGCAGTGTGTTTGAACGTGCTGCAGAAAATGTTACTGTCACTTCCAATCCTGCATTATCCCGTCCCACACTCCCACCGCTCCTCGCACACAACTGTGGGAACCAGACTCTTTAATTATGGAGGCAGGTTAGTGTTTTAATGGAGAGTGCCTGTTCGTGTAGGTGTCTAATGCGATATGTGTACGTTTCAGTGTGTCTATGTGGCGGTGTGTGCTCTCCTCAGTAAGGTAGTGGGGATTTAGAGGAATAAGCAAACACTGACCTGTCTTAAGAAGGCCAACAGACAGTTGTTTTTTTTTTTTCAAATACCACCAGGCTCTAATCACTAAATCTCCCAATGTGGATTATGACTGTAGCAATTGCTGATTTTGAGTAGTAACTAAACTGTTGGGATAAGATGCACCTGTTAACATGTTACACAATTAAGCATCAATAGAATCAAGGCGATATAAGTTGTAAAATTGTTGATGAGTTAGCAATTCATATAACAGATGCAACGTTCAATGATGTCAAATGAGGGAAAAAAAACACATATCTCAGACCAAAATCATAATAACAACATATTAAAATAATGCCAGTTGATAGAAAGTTATTCTTTCTAGGGTCTTGTTTTTTTATTTTTATCATTATTTACCCAAGTTTGTATTTATTACAAGAGGCATACAAAGGTTTATTGCTCAAATCTCAATCTCTTTTGTTTTGCGGTGGATTGTCTAGAACAATAGATCCATTCATTCAACACTGATCATGTTATTAAGGAAATACCATCTTGTTTTGATGATCGGGCTGAATTATTATTGGTTTAACCCGTTTGCGCTGCGCGAGCTTGACCGCTTGGTGGAACTCGATTGGCTGTTAGCAATAAAGAAAGCGGCACACTGATCACTAGCGAGCTAGTCTCCTCAGCTAACACTTCACAAAGTTAACATCAGAGCGGCTCCCTCTTTCCCCTGCAGGGCCACGGGAAGGGCCGAGGTCCGGGAGAAGGGTGCCGGAGAGCTCACGGTCGGAGCCGCAAGCCGACGGAAAGCCAGTGGGCGTGGCTCCTCAGAGAGGAAATGCCCCCGGTGACGACAGCCAGCGGGGGAAGAGGTCCCGCGAGGGGATCCTTCCACACGTCCCCGACCACAGTCTGCTGTTGATAAGTGTAGAATATTTGGGTTCATTACAAAACTGTGGGGAACACTGCCTCATCTCTGGTTACCTTCAGCTCACTGTTTTCAAGCTCTTTATAGTACTGTTCACTTGTTAAATATCTGGAAAAAAAACCCAGATAGAAGCAAATGGTGATTAATAGCATTGATTTATGAAGAAAAAAAATGTAAATGACGAAATATGGAAATAGCAGTGAAAGACTGCCTTTCACCTCGGTGTTGAGAAACTATTTAAAATTGTGTTGTGCTGCATTACACAGTTGCATGTGTGTAGCAAACAACAAGCAAACAAATGTACCTTCAGAACTGAAGGAATGAAAAGACGAGGACAAGTGGAAGGACATAATGTTCATTTAAAGGGAAATGTTCAGTAACCTTTGCAATTCTTAACCAGGTGCCGCTATAGCAAGAAGTTACATCAAAAGAGCTTTAAAGTTGGATAGATTTGCTATAGAGATGCTAGCCTAAATTATCATTTCCATAATGTTAAGTGACTGGTTCCTCCCTCTGTAGATAGGCATCAGTGATGCTGGCAGTCTGAACAGAGGAACAGCTGGAAGCAAAAGCGACATGGGAGTATGGAGTATACAGAAGAGCTTTTGAGGGATGCTCATAATGTAACTATCACCATTTATCTCTGATTGCCAGATATCCTCTCTCTAGGATATTACTGCAGCATATTAAACCAGATACGATAAGTGATAAGGGGTGAAAATGAATAAAGAATGCATTGAAATGCACTGAACATACACAAAGTCGTCATTGTGGATCTTCTTCACGGTGCAGAATACAGCAGCTAGAGCTCCGGCTCAGTACTTTTTGGCTTGATGCAGTCTGTGCTAATGTTAGCCAACATTAAATCAATAAGCGATGGATTGTAATGCCTTGAATCTATTAACCGTGGAGGACAAAAAAAATAAAAAAAGTCCCCGGCTCGCTTCTTGCACTCTCCTTCACTCAATTTAGAAACTACGTGTGCAGCCCTCCCCTAAACACAACACGGGATGCTCTGAGCTTGATTAATCAAGTATTAAATGGGAATTATTTAAGCTAATGGTCCATTAGTAGCGGCTTGACACACTGCTTACTCTCTCCCTCTCTGTTCATCGGTGATGGACAGGGGAGGAGGCAGCACAATCCAATTAAAAGTGAGGAATAACAAAAGAACTCTGTCTAGGGAAGAGAAAGAAAGGTGTACTTGAAAGGAAATGTATTTTTTCAAAACAATCTCTTATCGTGAATACATTATTGGATTTAAATCAATACTAATTTCATGAACAAAAAAAAAGAAGAAATCACATTGAACCCAAGCATGTCAAGCGAAAGGGGGATATAAAGGACTTAATTGCCTCATTTTCTGTTTCTCTAACTCAAATTGGAGCTAATTGGGTCAACGTGTTGTGGCCTTAAAATAACGCTCTATAAACTGCTACTCGAATACTAACAACAACTAAAGTAATACATTTCAAAGCTGTATACGGCCCTGTGGCCCATTATCACCGTGACCTCATCCAGGCCTACTCACCCTCCCGTCCACTTCGCTCTCGTAGACCACTCATACTCCATCAACCCTGCTGCAACCTGACAACTATCGCTGACCGAGCTTTTTATGTTGCTCTGTCCCCCAACTTTGGAATGTCCTGCCTTAAGAACTCACGAATGCACTCAATCTCCTGAAACACCCCATTCAGCTTTTAATATCACCTTTTAGAATTCTTGTCTGTACCTCTTGTATGTCCAATAGAGCTCAACTGTGACCGCCCACTTCAAGAATGGCTCTGATTCCAGAAGTAAATTTCCTTTTCATTCACTCCATTGACATTTCAGAAAACCTTCATATAAAGAGTTCTAAGCATGGGACCGAGCCAACCAACTATGAAATGCATCCTTTACCATTGAACATTTAATACAGTGCAAAATATAAAAAAATATACAAATTCAAAGACAGAGGTACAAGGCAAAGGCAAAGGTACAAGACCATGTGCATGAATAGGAATGTAACTCATCCCCTTTAAAACTGTGTCGATCTAAAATGAAGACCGGTTCAGCAACTGTGTGGTTTATTTCTGTCCTCAAATGTTTTCAGAAACACAGTGAGCTCCACCAATCAGAGGCGTTGCTGTTACACTTTTGGATTGTGGGTAGTGTAGTACTTCTCCATGTTATCCTGAATAAAACAAGGTTGATATCATGCAGACTTCTAGAGGAGCATATAAATGGTTTCACGGTCTCATAGCTTGTGTTGAGTCTACCTTGGATGGTGACATTATGGCTAGCAATCAAAATCCTCGATTTCGAAAATAAATGTGATTTTCACATCTGCAACCTCGTAGTCGAGCTCCATGTTGTTTTGTTCTGTATCTCTGTATGTATCTGTCCCCCAACTTTACCCTAATGCTATACTTAATGGCAGGAAGTGCCCCGCTGTGGCTCAGGGAGGAGAGCGAGTCGTCCTTTAATCAGCAGGTTGGCGGTTTGAGCCCCGGCTCTTCCTGTCTGCATGTCCAAGTGTCCTTAAGTAAGACACTGAACCCCATAGTTACTCCTCGCCGCTTCACAGCAGCCCACTGATCCTTAAGCTCAGGATGGGTTCAGTGGGTTTTGTTTTTTTCAAATTTGCCAAAATTTGATGTCTGCAAAAAAAGAATTGATAGCTGTGTCAGTATAACAGTCAACAGTATAATGGTGCTTCAGCCATCTATCCCAATTTTGATTTTCTAATTACTAAGAAATTAATGTGAGCAGTAAATAGAACCCCTCCCCTCCGCCCAAAAAAGAAAAAGCAGAGTGGTCCACACAAATCTAGCTCAACTTTTGCCGCAATGCAACACATAACCGCAACACCCTTTCCTATCCCCATCAAGTATGTGCAAACATTCCTGGTAAACTACTTTCTAACGTCAGAGGATAATTCTACAGTTTATGTTGGGAAATGATTGTCCCCATGTGTCACACTCTCTTTTTACGCCTCTTTAGCCACCTCCTCCATTCTCATGCCCCTTTATTGCCATTTTACAGCCATCAACCAGACTTTCTACATCCATCTGACAGACATTTCTTCCTTTCCCCATCACCTGACCGCCCCACCACACCTGTTCCCACTTCCCTCGTTCGCTCTGCTGTTGCCTTCCCTGCCTGCATCTCATTCCCTCATCAGCCATAGAAGTTGCTCTGCTGCTTTCTTGCCTTTTGCTTGTGCTTCTGTTGCCCTGCCCTTTTATCTGGACCCGTCTGCCTTCTTACACCTATACCTCCTTGCCTGCCATCTGTACCTGTCAGTTAGCCAATATACTTTTTACAATATACAATATACTGCTCCATCTGCATTCGGGTCCTATCCCGGTTCCCTACAGTGTATTCCCTACACTGTGACAACGTTCCAGAGCTGTAAAATCCTGTGCAGTTTTTCATAATGTGGAGCGATTTCCAGAATGATTCTACCACAATAGACACGGCTACTGTGTCGGAATATGTGGATCAGAATTGCATTTCAATGTCAGCCATAAAACCAAAGTGTTACATTTCAATCAGTTCAGGCTGAAGGCATCTTGCTGCACACATGCATACATATCAGCATACTAGGCCATTAAACAATTCTACAATAACCTAGTTAACATCCTGAATCAGATACAGTTTATGGCAAATGTGCAGCTCTTTGTTAAATTCACTCATAATGTGACAAGTACCTTTTAATGTACCTTGTAACCTCATTAATCATTTCATCCAACCCCCCCCCCCCCCCTACACACACAAACACACACACCGTCACAGCTTCCAGTGAAACACTGAGGCAAACAGCACATCCAGGGATGTTATCTGAGATAAACACCTAGATTTGAGTGGTGGAATATAATGTACCTCGCCACCCTTTTTAATCTGACAGAAATATGTATGGGGTACTGCATAGATTGTAGCAAACAGTATCAATGATGCAGTCATCTTGAAGTTTGTTATTTTCTTTTCTTTTTACATTTAACCTTTATTTAGAGTATCCCATAGAGATTAAGAATCTCTTTTCCAAGGATGACCTGGCCCAGATAGGCAGCAGCACAGACAGCACATTCAGAAAACACAAAAGGAGGCAAAAATGGAAAAGATCCTTGAAAAGAAATACAGGATAGGGAACTAACGTTTCATAAGACCAATTTTAGAGGGTCAGTTTGGTAACCAGGTCAATTTAAAAACATTGACATCTTCAAGAATCTGCCCCTAATTTTTTTTATTTTGGATTTAAACACATTTAACCAAATAAAACCATGCATTATGTTTCAAGTCTTTCTGCAACATTCTGTGCTGAGGGTGCAGTAAACACAAAAGCCTGCACGTTTATGTGTGATGAGGACGCTATGGGAGCAGAACAAGCATTGCCTTATTAATAAAGGTGTACAAATGACACCAATGAGTATACAGGTGGCCAGAGCAGGCCATCCTACATGAGTATCACTCATAGAGGTGAGTCAGAGCTTTACAGCTGGTAATGAACCCCAGGGAAGCATGGTAAGCTGTGTCAATATGCATATTCTGAGGCCAACAAGTGGCTATTTTACATTAAAAGAGAAACACAACTTATTTTTGAAAATAAAAACCCAGTTTTAGACAGCCACCTTTCTTTGGTCTTTTAGCACAGTAAACATTGTATCCATTCATGTTAATCTCTTTATCAATGGCCGTGGTTAGACGTGTCATAGCAATGTGACGTTTCTCTCCCGATCATGCCAAGACTCATTATCAAGTCTGTCCGCTTCGAGATTGGATCTTGATTATTTTGGGTTATGGCCATCCTGGGATCTCAGTGTGGTGACAGCATGTGGACATAATCCGGAAAATGTATTAAAACGTAGATCTCCATCATCTTCCCCCCCACACGGGAGTTTATCTTCCGTTTAGAGCAAAGGAAAGAGAGGAGGAAAACAGCACAGGTGAGACTCATACGAACAAGATATCTCTCAAGTATTTATTTGAAGCCTGAAGGCGAGAAGAGTCTCTGGATAAATTCCGTGATAAATTCTGCGCCAACCGCCTTGGGGTATGCAATGTCCAGCGGGCAGTACTCACAAAGTATTGCTGATTCCTAAGTCCCACATAAACAACACACAAAGTAAAGCCAAAAGAAGAAGGCCATTGTCTCTGTTCAGAGAATGAGTGAGTGCCCAGCAGGCCGTGGGAAGTGGTGAAGTGGAGATCCGATGGTGTGGCCAGGTGGAAAGGCCAGGCAGGTGGAGACTGAGACGCAGAAAGTCTTGAAGACCCAGGAGAGTTAGAAAGAAGGACTAATAGGATGGCAGCAGTTTATACGCCAATTAGACGGTCAAGGGAGGAGATCCTCACACTTTTTATTAAATATCGTTTGAAAACTAAAACTTTGCTTTACGTATGTAAGAAAGTTAGAAAAATAAAAAAAGTTTTTGCAAAAAAAGACACTTAACATTGCCATGGACTGCCATGCTGCAATCTTGAAGTTTTGAAAAGAAATTTGCTGCATGGTGGCCCCCCTCTCTCCCCACTTCCTGTCTATAAAGGCGAAAAGAATAATAATAAGGAGACGGCAAATGTTATGGTATATCTTTTTTATTCATTTCTAGTTTCACCCTTCCCTCATAAATAAACCTGAACAAACTTGCATGGTATAATGTGTAAGATGTGGCCACATGATAATAGGAGAAAGGGGGCAACATTTGACTTCTAATACCGAGTCCATACAATCTAAATTTAAAATACATAATTTCTTGTTTCTTCCACCTTTGGATTTAATCCAATAAACAAACCATTAAAATGTAAACGGACCCTGTAACTTCAGCTTGATTGATAAGCTACTTCTTTGTTGGACTGAGAACTAACTGGAGCTAGCTGGTTAGCATGCTCATTTCAGTAGATATCTCCATGTTTCTGACATAATGTCATAACTGTAACCTCTTCATATTCTGTTGATAATAGTAATTCATTCGTTTAATATTTTAAACTTAAATTCTTCCCAGATCTTACTCGTTGCCCCTGAAAGACTGTCTATGGAGTCTTGGTGTAAAAAATGTGTTTACCTGACTGTCAAAGTACATAGCTCATGTATAGAAAACAGAACAATACACAGATATATTTTCCATGTATACAAGGAGTACAATGATTTCCTGTTTCCTGGGGATTCATTTTTACTCCGTAGTAATAAGAACACATTCTCCATAAAGTTCTGTCACTGGCATATATTCAATCTTGTTTCAATGGGCACAAGTTACCAAAATAAGTCCCCTGCCAAAACTTTCATTGTGAAATACCTCTGTGATGTTTATTCAGTCTTGCTGCTTTTTTTTACATGATGCAGATCAGCATTGGATGTTATAGTTTATCTCCTTTTCATTTAGCATTTCATCACTGTGCTCATCTTCCTCATAAGCATCATCACGCTCCCTCTCTCCGAGCTCAGTCATCTCATCTGTTCATAGGCCCACGGGGCAAGATGCTCAGTGAGGATAAACAAAGAGATGCAGAATCAAACCATTTTCATCTCTTTGGGAGAAATGTATTCGTGTAAAGGCAAGAGCAGGTTCTCTCTTCTGTGGGGCCAGCAGCCCAGAAACAGGGTCAGATTGCAGGTGATTGTTGTGATAGAATTCTAAATTCAGATAAGTGTGAATCCCTGATGGAAACTGACAAGGCTTTCTTTGTAAAACTGCTGCATATTTGGAAAAGAAAAGTCTGCTGAACGCAGCAGTAACTTAGTGCAACAGAGTGGAAGAGATGGAGAGAAACAAAGCCAGCTGCTACAGCTTCAGTCCCAGCACTGCAACAAAGAAAATATACAATCCTCCATGAAGCTAATTACAGCACGCTAGCATTTACTGTCATGGAAATGGCAAAGAGGTCTATTGCCATGCCTTTTACGAATTGTGCATATTTTGTGTAGACCTTGAAAGATGAGGTACGTTGTGCAAAGGTCCGAATGTATTTAGCGCAGCTAAATGGAGATCTACATTTTCTAATTTGGTGTCTCCATTGTCTCAGATATTTCCTACCATGCTTGAGATTTTTAGCAACGCTAGCTCTATGGACGGCAAAGCAAGTTGGTCAGGTGATCCACCACTTTGGACTGAAATATCCAACTAACTATTTGAATTGATGGCCTTGAAATTCGGTTAATTAATAGTGCCCAGATAATGAAGCCTACTGAATTTGAAGATATTTTGACTTTTCTTCTATTGCCATCACAAGGTTGACTTCTTTGGGGGAATTGTCTCAACAATGAATGGACTGATTGCTGTGCAGTTTGGTAGAGACATCTACGGTACCCAGAGGATGATTCCTAATGACTTTATTGAATCCCAACCTTTCATCTAGCTCCACTAGAATGTCAAACATGTAGCGTATGTAGTGGAACAGCTCAGCATCTAGTGGCTGGATTGGCACGGAATACAATGATAGACGGTTCCTTCTCAATGTATTCTTATGACTTTGGTGTTGCATTGACTTTTCCACTGAAACCATCAGCAGGTTAAAATGTGTGTTTCAGAGTGAAATGTCCTGAACACAGTTGTATGGTCACCATGCAATTTGGTGGAGACAATCATGGTCTTTATGGACTTTCATGATCCCCTGACTTTAGATTCCAGGTTAACATTTCAATGTGCCCTATACCTTGGATATATCTAACAGTTTAATTTCCTTTACAATGAGCATTATAACTTCATAGCACCATTGGCGTGTCTTCAAACTTTACACAAGTTCTAGTAGCTTCACAGAGGCCTGCATTCCCTCTGAAGGCACACAACATTATGTCCTTTACTTTATACAATGCTTTCACCTCAATAATCACATTGCGTTAAGTGGCTGGGTTCTTAAATGGCTCCTACCCTTCTGACATATATTCTGCAAAACTTTATGACTTTTCTTCTTCCACAAAACGTACCCGTGGTGTAGCAAAAGGTTTGATTTGCAACATTTACGTTCTTGCTCTTGGTCACATTCACTAACAAGGACCACACCACGACCATGCTATTTTATAAAGGTTTTTTTTTTTTTTTAATTGAGGAAGTGTTGGATGTTGAGAATATGAGAATATGAGAAAGGGGATGAATGTGTCAGAGGACACATTTTCTCAAAAAGCAGTAGGTCTGGATGAAAGAGAGGGAAAGGGCAGCTGGTATGATAGTCACAGGGAATCTATTCGTGTTGGGCAAATATCAATGTGAGTCTGAGCTTTAATTGCATGATGGCTGGATAATGAGATCAACCTTTTTTGAGGAATTCTGCTGTGTTACCAAAATTAATGGGGATGGACTTCTTTGACCATTCGTGCTTCCAAAGTAAGGCAGTAATGACGATAGGGTACCGCTTACGGAGTGCGACAAAGGAGAGAGGGACCCTGAGTTGAGTCGTTTGTGGTCTGATAAACGGTAAATTCATAATATTCAGGGGATTCAAATTTAGGGGATACATCTGGAGGCCTCATCTTGATTTTTGTAAAAAAAAAGAAAACAAAAACAGACCTGCATTGCCATCTATGAAGCCATGAAACTATCATGGCACACATATTATCGTTATTATATTATATCAGGACAACTGCTATGCAAATTAAGTTGATATTAGAGTGTCACTGGATGTGCATTTTGGAGGTCAGCATATTTGGCGGCTAAGTTCCATTGAGTTTGGTTTCTTCGGCTGCGAAAAGTGAAATCTGCTGTCTCGCCCTACTGATCAGGAGGAAGTAATGGCGTTGCTCTGTGATGCACTGAAGTGATTGGTATGCAAGCACGGTTACACACTTTCTCATGAACTACTCCTCAGACATTTCCTCAGACAAAGCTTCATAAAAGGAGTTCTCCAAACAGCTGCATTCATCCTCGTGTTGGAACAACACGATGGTTGCACTGAAATCAGTGTTTGAGTCCCGAAGGAAGAGAAGATGGGATGGGATTGGATTTCACAACACCTTAAAACAGAAGGAATTCAAATTGTATTTCTCATACCCCTGCACTTTCTGATTTAGACTGATGTGAAAACTTTAAGGCAAAGGGCGATGTGTAATGACAGTCAGAGAGCGGAGGACAGAGTGAGGGAGATGAACGGAGACCAAAGCTTCTTCCTGTTGAAGAGCTGTGAATTTCTTCAGAAAGAACAGGCTTTTCTCATTTTGCCAATGTAGTTACATAACACATCAGCATATCAGCAGAGTCGAGCGCCGGCACAATTAGTCGTCCTGTGGAATCCGTCACAATGACACTAATGCGTCACACATTCATCTGACTTTCACTGCGGACTGAGTTTTAATTAAAAATAACTGACAAGCATCCAAGGAGGGCTGCGGGTTGGTTTGTGTGCTTTTTCCTTTTTGCTCATTAACAAGTACAAGGTGATGCTTGAAGAAGAATTTTACCAGACTCAAAGCTCTGCCTGTGTCTGTTACCTGCCCGTTGTCTAAAAAAATTATGTTCCCATAACACAAAACTGCCTCGTCAATTATGCTCCGAGGTAAACACATTGTCTACAGGATTACGGGGGAGGTCAAGGGGGCTGGAATCTAATCTATGGGGTTGCTGGGCTTTTCAGTCAGGGTGCGCCAACATTTAGCACACACACACACACACACAACAGAGAGATATGCAAACCACTGTAAACAGCTGTTTCTATGCACCGCCCCTCTCTGTTTTTGAGAGATTATTGTTAAGCTCTGATTAATACATGTAAAAAAGACATGGTTTGTTTGTGATGAAAGTTTAGTTTTAGGCACTGTGGACTTTTGATGAGTTCCGTGAATTTTCGTCATGTGCACTTTGACTCTCAAAAACACACTATAAAATCTATTCTGAGACATGAAGTATTATCAATAAATCACAGAAATTAGCTACCGCGCCTCTTAGCCCCTCCGTGATGCTGCCTTTTGTTAATCACATGTTTTAAAAATGCAATCATATTTCGGGAGCAAGACATACATGTAGACAAAAACGGAATAAAACCCAACGAGGGCAAAGGGAAATTGAAAACGGAGAAAGAAATGCTGGAGGGATGCAGGACAGTGGAGTGATGTTCATGTGGTGTTTGCTAAGAAGAGCCATGCTGTAAAGACTTGACCTCTGTGAGGGCAGAGGAAGGTCTGGAGTGGTGGTCTCAGAATGGAGAAAGCCAAAAGGCACTGAGGCTGAGCAGGAGCCTCACAAATAGGAAACCCAGAGTGGGGGAAGTACAATATGTTGGAGGGGGAGGGGGAGTGGGGATGTAAAGCCAAGAGAAAATGAAACAGCAAAGGATAAGGACGTGTGTGTGTGTGTGTGTGTGTGTGTGTGTGTGTGTGTGTGTGTGTGTGTGTGCGCTTGCTGAAAAGGAGTCATTAAATGAGCCTTCTGGATTAACTGTAGATGCCATATATGGTTGACATAGTTGACAGCACCCAATTTTTCCAAACAAATGAATTGGTGTTTAATAAATATCAGAGGAGCTCAGTATGGAACAGAAAGTTTCCAAACTCTACAGGAATCGTGGTCGCAGAGCTGAGAAATACGTCTCGCAGCTCCAACGTCTATCTCTCTGCTGCTGCATTGTATTGAGTTCTATTGACTGCAGCGTATTGATCGGCATAATACATCACCCGAAAGCTTGTTTTTTTCTCTTTCCTCAGTAAAATAAATAGTTGTGTATTTTAACAGTCAAGCCCCAGTAAATCTGTTTCATCAGTGCTCTGGTTGTAGTTTGATCAGAATTAATTGATGCACAAACACACCGACTGTCGTCAGATTCTCATTTATTAGAATGTCACACAATTAATTTTTTCTGACTTCTGTTTTTGTCATGAGTACTTTCATACAGATAGTATGTGTCGATAATGCAATGCATTTCTGTCTTTTTTTTCTTTATTACCCCTTTTAAAACTTGACAAATACACCACAGACTAGATCCACTCCAGTCGACCTTACCTTTCACAATAAAAGCCCTGGACATAAATGATGTGTAACATCAAGGAACTCAAATTCACTCAGAGCATTTCTCTAAAAGAAAACCAAATCAAATATTTAACAGAGAAAAAAAAACGTTTTGTAATTGTATGTTATCTGAAAAAAAAAACCTGATTATTATTATTTTAGTAAAGTCACATTTCTGTTAGCTCTGGTGCCATGTTGAGAGCCATTTAGAGGCAATTGAAATGCTCACCGTCTTGTGTGTACATATATATATATATATAGCACCTTTAAGTACTAAATTGACTAATTTAGCTGTCAGCAGTGACACATTTCTGACAGTACTTGTGAATAAAACTGTAGGTTGCAGTCAAATATCTGCAAGTGGGTTTTTGCTGCAAAAGGCAGGAATGTAATGTGCTTCTGTGTTTCATGGCATGGCTAGTTAGCCAAATAGTCATATCAGCAATGTTTTTTTATGTGGCCAGTAGAAATTGATTAAGCAAGAAAAGCACATTTGTTCATATTGAGCTCTGTTAGTTCAAATACAAAGCGAATAAAGGAAAGAGGTTGTCAGGGGCCTTTTTGCTTTTTTGTTGTGACTGACTGTTGCAAAAACCTCACATTAAGCAGCTCTTAATGTTTTGATCGCTGACACATTTTCTGCAAGCAAACTCTGCAGTTTTTTCCTCTGAAAACTCTACAGTCCACAGTTGTCCCCATCAAGTAGAGAAATACACCAGCCAACAAAAAAAGATGCAGGAATTCAGGTAAAAAAAAATGCTAACATATATATTTACCTCCCCACGGCACAGTGATTTATATGAGTCCACTATGTGCAAAGTTAATCAGATAGAGGGTGAAGACATTCCACTGCGTCGTAAGATGTGTAGTACTGATGTGAATTTAAAATACTGTGATGCAATGAGGCCATGCCGAGGATCTCTGTCCTCCGGGGGTAAGCTTTGGCTCGCTTCAAGAGCTATCATGTTGTGCCCGATGAAGGAGAAATAATGCCTTTACTTCCACTTCCTGTCCTGTCTGTCTCCGCTTCCCAGTCCCGCAGGCCCTCGCCGTCCCCCGCCGAAGGGCGGTCAGGGGGGCTAAAAGCCTCTCCACATGAAAAGATAATGCCCCCTCTAATTGGCTATCGCGCTGGGAACGAGGAACGAGGCTCGCCGCTCGCCACTCCCCCCTCTCCTCCCCTCCCCTCCCATCCCCTCTCCTCCCCCTCCTGTTGACTGCTCCTCAGCCAGATTATTACAGATGACAGATGCCGCCATTTTATGGGAGTCGCCAGGATTATCTTGTTGTGGCAGGCGGAGCATGAAGAGGCTGTCGGAAAAAAGGGTTAGAAACAGAGCAGACCCAAGATAAAATTTATAAAAAAAATAGTCCTGCGCCAGCAATCATGCAGGCTTATACATTCTGTACAAATACACACACAGAATGGTGATAAAGCTCTCCCTAACCATAAGAAAGCAATAAAGGCAACAGATTTAAACACCAGAATGACAAATCGAACCTCAAGTGGTCATTAGTGGATCGAAGCCTCTGGGACGAATAAATATTTGACACTGAGAATATAAACTCCCATTCATCATCATCTGGGGGAGTTTCAGGCACGACTCAAAAAACACACCAACAGATCTGTCTGGTTCGTGACTGACAGGTTTGAGGAATGGCATGTTTAGTCATGATGCTGATGTCATTTAGCACCAAATTAAATTTGACATACTTTGGGGCCAGTCGCAAACAGTTGAAACTAATGGTTGCCGCAAATATTCGGGCTGGTTTCTGGTTCTCGTCTCGTTGTTTTGTGCGTCGTTGTAAAGTAAGTGGGTTGAAAGGGTTTGGATACAAAGCTAATTAATACCCACGATACAGGACGCCTACAAAACCATTGAGGAGTACTTTATTGATTTAGCATCGTTTCTATCGCATTACAAAAAAAAAAAAAAAAAAACAGTTGTCACAGCAATATTTACGTCAGTGGAACAACTTAGGTTCTGATCCAAGCATGTGGGAGCAAAGCTGGAGCAATCAGCTGTTTTGCTAACATGTGTTGCACAACATGCGGACACTTTGTCAGACTCAGCCAAACCAAAAGAGGAGGAGCTTGTAAGTCAGACACGGAGCGGAAAAACATCAACTGCAAAGTTTGCCACATGAGGAATATTAGGAGTGAAGGATACCTGTCAGTTTGACACTGTCAATCACATGCATAGTGTCCATTATGATCTACTAATCGTTGAGGTTATGTAGGCTTTACACATCCTATATGCATTTTATTGATCTACATACATGTGTATGTATACGTTATTATGGGCCTAATGTCGACCAACTGTTTTTTATTCATATTTAATTTGCTGTCCCCTTTGTTTAGATCAGATATTTATTTATTTAGTTTTAAAACTGTTGTGTTAATTTTGCACTAAATGGCTTAATACGATGAGAAAATACTTTAAATGTATCAAGTATTCGACTCACACAGTAGCATACATATATAAATAAGAGAAAAATAAAACAATTGGCTTAAAAAAAAAAGAGCACAGGTTCAAAGAGGGAATATTAATAAAGAGCCAGTGTGACATCACTCTGCAAAACAACTTCATCTGCTCCCATTATGAGCTGTGTTCCTCTAATAGACCCCATGTTCCCATCCATCAGTTCTCATCGCCACACACACACACACACACACACACACTTCATCGTCTGCCTGACTGATCCATTTCAGTCCTGATTGCCGTTAGTGCCCACAAAAGGTCAAAGACTGACCTTTACCTCTACTTTCAGGTCGCACAAATCTCCACTGAACAACTTGCTGCATGACTCCGTGTGTGTGTGTGTGTGTCTGTCCCAGTCTGTGCTCCCAGGTTTCTGTGTGTGATCCAGCACTTCAGCAGAGCGAAGCTGGCAGGCTCATTATCATAGGCCCACTCTAAAACAGATAAGGTAGGGATCTATCGGACTGAAATGATGGGACCTGAGTGGGCTTCTAATGGCCGCGGCGTTTGCCAGGCTGCCCCTGTAAGTGGATTTCTACTGCGATCTGCTGTTTGTTTATTGGAGTGCCTGTTGTTCTGGATGCACTCCATAGAGGATACAAATTGCATTATTCACGGCAGGCAGGCTGGTAATGGCAAGGATGAATGATGGCCCCCATTTCTCTCCTGACAGAGAAGGTCGAGAGAGGAGCTCTATACAATTACACACAAGTTTGTGTTCCATCAGTGGATAGCTACGGGTGAAGTGCTCACCACACACGGGAGACCTGAAGGAGGGGAGTTTAGGGAAAGGAGGGCTTGGAGTTTGACTCTCTCGGAGGGACTTCGGGGTATGAAGTGCAGCGGTACTAAATTAATTTGCCTTTGCCAAATTATATTCTGACCTCAGATCTCGGGGGATGTGTGCTATTTTTTTTTTTTACGGGGCCTCACCAATTGATTTTTCTTGCTTAGTCAATTCAGATTTAGCAAACGACAAGCCAACTAAGCAAATTGATGTAAAACTCATGATCTACAGTATTTTCTTGTTTGTTCTGGGCTTTTTCTTGCTTTTCATTCTTCTTCGTTACAGAGTACAAAGTAGACCGGATGATGCACCAACCATTTGAATCAGAGCCGTGTGCTGGAGTACTCTTACAATGGGACAATAACTGCCTGTTATTAAATATATCAGATAATAACCAGTGAGGGTCATTCATGATGGATGTTCTTTCCTGACCATATCTAAAAAACAGAAAGATAAAATATTATATTTTTCTATGAAGTTAATAGCAATCTGATTATTAATTTGATTGTGCAGTTGTGAAACACTGTCAAACCTCTAAAGCCTTGAAGGAGCTACAGGTGAAACTAAGGGGGAATTTGAATAGTTGACTATTCAACGATTCCATGTGAGGAGCATACTTCCACAGCTGATCTCACAGTCACAGGACCGAAAGTTCTATTAATAACAACAAAAAGCACACAGGTTCAAACCGTGTCTCAAAAATCAATCTCCGTTCTGTTTCCGTCCTTTGGACCGCTACACAAACACACAACCACTGTGCTTCACTCTGAACCAGCTGAGCGATAACGTGGTGTTACTCATTATCTATAGACAACACGATTTGACGATCATCTGTGGGTGATGTAGGTGAGAAAGAATTGTGGGACAGTGCGTATCAAATTATTAACAACACAGATCATGCAGCAAATAATTAAAACACAATCCAATAAAGAAATGGGGGGAGGTGAACTGAGCCTGCATGGCTCAGACTCATGTGTGTGATCACTTTAACTTGTTCATCATCAGAAGCTAAAATATTTTTTATAGTTTGGCATACAGTATACATTTATATATAAAATGTATACGGCGAGGGTCTGTATTTCTGTCTGTGTCTGACACAATGCATCGAAAATAAAAGTTTGACTTGTGGCCAGATTGATTGATTTCATCTTCATCTGATTCAATACCAAGAATCTCCTCGATATTATTGTCACTTCAGAACTTTCCAGACCTGCCATTCCTTCCCTGTTCGACAGAAGTCACCTGACCTCCACATCCACCTGCACACCTGCTCTACATTCCCTCATCAGCTCCCCAGTGTTCATATACCTGCCACAAAAAGCAATACATTGTAAGATCAGCTTGCTAACATGGCGCTGAAGCAGGTGTGTTTACTATGGTCACCATCTTCATTCATAATGTTAGCATGCTAACGTTTGTTAGCTAGCACAAAACACTTTTTGAAATTTGGACTAATTGATGGGGTTATAGGATGACTAAAGTAATTACAATTAATCCTGAGGGGAACGTGAATGTCTGTATTAAATGTCATAGCAATCTGTCCATCAGAAATACATGCCGACCCCATGCTGGCAAGAGAAAAGGTCAAGAGATCATAAAAGTCAGTTGGATTCATTGTCTGGGAATTTGGAATTTCTCTACCAAATTTTGTGGCAATCCATCCAGTCGAAGTGGAATTTTGGGGACCATGAGTATCCAGTTAAAATCTTTAGTTTCTCCTTGAACCACTTTAGAATTTCTGAAACAACAAGGTTTGTTGTGCAGGATTTCCAGCGCTGATTATGGAATCGACCCCGTTGCACTTGATGTCAATCATCTCTGCAGATGGCTCCGATTCTACTGGATATGGACTCCAAACCTCTCCCCAGAATTAATTTAATCTTGTCCTTTTTGTCATGTGTAATTAGAGGACACATGCTTACTTGTCACCTTCACATGAACAATGTGTTAAGTGCAGCCACTCACCAGATGCATTCTTCTATCGCTGACCATTCATTTCTTATCAGGATGAACCAGGCCGTGCATGTGTCTATTTGAATCATATACACCTGAGTTGATTAGTTGCAATCACGTGAGGTGTCAAACTGTAAACGGCTACTTCACTTTGTTTTCAGTGTTATAATTGAGGAGAAAATAATGACGTGCCTAACGACCACCAACCAAAGATTACATAAAATCAATACTCGAAGAACAAATGGATTGTTTTTACATTCACGTGAATATCTCCACTAATATTATCAGACTTGCTTTGTCTTGACCTTGAAGGTCTCTAAATTTGAAACGGACCAAATCAGCCGTGCTTCAAAGCACACAGGCCTGCAGTTTTATTCTTCCCCTGTCCATTAAAGGCCAACTTTGTTGGCCCAAGGAAGGTAGTGATGGGAAAAATCAGTCAAGCATTTTGTGGGCGCCATATGTCAATAAAACTTTGTGGTTGTCCTGAATTTCTACAAGACACCTGGCCTTGTGTCATGGGACATAAATGGCAGACTATAAAAGCGCTGGTCGATTTAAAATGTTTGTCCAGCAGTGGCACCACGGCTGTGGCAGAAATTAAGTCCTTCAGATTGTTGAGCTGCTCCTTAGTTTTAAAGCGGGAGTTCCTTACTCATTCTCTCTGGCAGTGATGCCTCTCAACTACACCCTTCCTTCTTCACATTGCCAGTATAATAGTATAATAGATTGGTTCTTGAATGGAAGTTCATTAATGCCAAAATTTGAGAAAGCACTTAATACATTTGACTGAGGAATCAGTTTGGAAGTCTATTAAGAGGCACATGTGGGCTTGTTAGACAAATTGTGTTACAATGTTCTCAGCATGCTCTCAGCTTTTGCAGTTTCTATCCCTTGCATGCACATTCCAACTGAGAGAAGAGATAATTCAATTTGACTTGACCTGAAGAGTGTCCTCCATCTGACTAACAACAGCTAATTGACAGTCTTTTGTCTACAGCACACATTCCACGTATATTTTGAAACATAAACACCATGTTTCTACTGTTTATCTGGCAATCTGGGCTCTCCCCTGAGACCTGTTTGCCTTGGGAGATCCTACCAGGGGCTGATGCCCCGGACAACATAGCTCCCAGGATCACTGAGCCACTCAAACTCTTCCACCACCTTAACGTGGTGGAGGAGGTCATATCCCTCTTTGTTGTTATGGTTTATATGCAGATTATAATCTGATCATAAGAATATGCAGACAATAGTTTATAAACTGTGACCTAGAAGTGTTGACTTGATAGTGTTTTAAAATTGTAATGTTGATTGAAAAGATGATAATTAAAAACATGACGTCCAGTTTAACCTTTTATCAAAGCTTCTGTAACTGAAGTGAAATAAAAGAATGAGGGCTGAGGCTGCAGTACGACACCAGAGAGAGCAGATCTATACGTCACTTTGATTTACAGCAGTTTATTGCAACAGCAATGTAACGTTCAGAGTTTTCCAGCAGGTTTAACAGATTATTGAAAGTTAATTTCCAAGTTATGACAACGGTTATTTACATGATCTGCGTTTCTCGGTCATGATCGTTTGTTCTCGTGAACAGCTGAATGGTGCGTCACTTTAAATGTTGCCGCCGCAAGGAATTGTGTGTCAGAATGATCTCCTTTCCTTTCGTAAAGGAAGGTCCAGTGTTTCCTATGCTAAAGGAGCTAAGTAAGGAAGCTTTGAAGCTCCTTTCCTAAGCATTTAGAGAATTCAAACAGCTCTTATCATGGTGGCCACTGAGATACTTCCGGGTCATTTCACTCAGTTAGGAACCTTCCTAAGCAAAAAGGACTATTCGACTGCAGCCTCAGATTTTTATCTACTCAGATCTGGACTAAGGCAGCTCGACAGCCAGAGGACAGTGTTCACAGCCTCTGCAGTAAGAAAATCAACCTAATTCAATAAAAGTGTGGGGGACATCATGTCCTTCCCATCCCCAATAGACATCACACCCTTGCTAGAAAGTGGAATCCTGAACCTCTAATTGTAGAATGTGACCCTATAACAACCATATTGTGTATGCTTACGTCCTTTAAACTATTGCTGCATTCCAAATTACTTACTTTTTCTTTTTACTTTTAGTACACACTGCAGCTGGCCCTTCAAAGTACATACTGTAGCATGCAGTATACATTCAAATTGGAGATACTACTACATGGCACCTTAAACCATGACCCTTTGGCTCATATATCTGCTGGGCAAAGGATTGTGTGTCAGAATAACCAGAAAAGCATGCTGGCTTGCATACTGCAAAATAAGACCGGATACATTAGGACATCCTGGAATTTTGTACATACTGCATTTGACATACTATGTATACTAAATTTGTTTCTGGCATACTAAATAGTATGATACTATAGGTATTGGGACGCACAGCTAGTTTGCCAGAAATTGGTCGCATGCACATTCTCGTGTGCTCAGAATCTGCCAGATAAGCAGAAGGAACTACAGTTCGATTGGTGCTCACTCAACAGTTCAGTCAGCTTCCATGCTGCAAGCCTGTGAACCGCGCTCAGTCAGCACTCAACGATTGCTTACAGTCGTGTTCAGGGAAAAATGTATATATTTTTGATATCAGGCTTTCTGTCTTCATGTAGGAAACCGTCTGTTATTTAGTATCAGTACCATCTGAAATACAAGATAAATCCTTAAATTGAAACCACTTTCACGAGGTTACCAGACTTGAACAGCCACCACATTGCCGAGCACATGTTCACTGCCAACATAAAACTGTGTTACCCAGTAAGTCCGTGAACCTGACGCCACTACCCATGCCCTCATACCCCCCCATCCACTCAAACCTGAAACCACTGCAGAATGTGAAAGTTCTTAGCTGTGTCAGACCCACTGTTGGGAGGTTGGATGGCGCAGGCAGGGGAACATTATCTTTTTACAGAAATGTATTGATTTATGGAGTTCATAATCTGCAGTGGCACAGAGGGGGGAGACGTGGCTCATTCCAGCTTTCTGAGACTTACACTTTAATGAAGTAATTTATCTCTGATCTGAGGCTATCGCGCCATCCATTCACACACACACACACACACACACACACGAGCAGCACCCTCTTGTCCTCTGAGTACATAGCATGATGAGTCAGAACAACTGCAATATTAGAGAGTAAAGATGACCCACGCTTTTTGATATCTGCCATTAAAGTTGACCTCACCCGTTTTATATTTGTAATAAGATTAAGCGCAATTGCTCTTGCATTTTGTCTCAGCAGACTAAGCTCCCAAAATGAAGACTTATAGCTAGGATATATTTTTAAATTGCTAATAGATGGCAGTCGGTAGCACAGGTTTATTATTACAGAAGGGATCGGTTATCATTTGCGACTACAGGCAATAAATCCCTCTTACACAAAAGGAGATTTCGCTATGAAGTCAAACGTTCTTGTTTGAACAGGGCGTGCAGCGCGGCTAGGCCACAGCTATTGATTTATCTTGGTTACCTCATCTTTTTTTTTTTTCCCATTTTCTTCATTACACACGCTGTGCTCTATCCGCTGCTCCAGGTAGTCCCAGTCCGAGGAGCTTTTGTGCGATAACGAATAAATTTGGAAGATCTCGCTCAAATATCTTGTAAACCTCTGGCACCCACTGTATCCTGCAAATCATGAATAATGCATGCTATTCTGAGTTCCCCATCTTGTTCGCATATGACCTATAGCCAAAATGATTATGCAGATTTGGGGAAATAAATAAATAATCAAATGTTATAAATGGTCACCCGGGGCTTGGAAGACTACTGTGCATTTATCAGTCTGTGGGGGACAGAATGAAGGTGGCGTTCACTCCGGTTATTTCGATTCTCTTTTTTCTTTTTCTTTAGTGGAAGTGATTGGCCTGAATTAACACGTTAATGTGGTGGCTGTTGTTTGCACAGCCATTTAAAATGTAATTATTTTCAGCCTGGCGGACTGACGATGGCAGCTGAGGCTTGCAGCTCATGGATTAGCTTGCCTCAATAAAGCTTCAGACACAGTCCTGCAGTTCCAGTTTGTGGCTGAGAGCAGAACACACACACACACACACACACACACACACACACAATATGCCTGGCTTAGCATCTTAGTGTGCAATCGCACCTACAGTTGGTTGTGTTTATGCTGAACCATACATAATTGCAATTCTTGTTCGATTCAAATCGCCCAAACACAAGCAGACCAGGCTTATACATGACTAAAACATGGGGCAATTATTACAGTTCTGATGTTCATACACAGTAAAGTAACAGTTGTGAGTCTGAAAAGACCGTGATGTGAATTACAAAGTCTTGTTTTATTTCAGTTCCTTGTTTCCTTCCATCCTTGCTTTCGATCACAGGAGGTAGCGGATATCAAGATAAAGTTAGGATCCATGACGACAGATGACTGGAGCACCAGGGGTCTCATCTATAAAACAGTGCGTATGCTCCCCATTAAAGGTTTGCGTACGTTTAAAGGAGGAAATGCATGTATGCTAAAACATATTCTGATTTATTAAAGCTTGCGTACGCTGCCACTGAGGTGTTTCCTTTGATGAATCCCAAATCAACCTGTAAATGTGTTCAGCTGGTTCAGCTTCACATGCCGGCATCTACATTAACCATAAATGGTTAATGCAAAGCACCTTATGAATGTTGATGCATGGGGTGGGTCTTTACAGTGAATCACGGAGAATCCCGAGAGCAAGAACACTCGTTCCCTCCTAATTCTTCCATTCACACAGTGAGTACCCATCGTGCAACATAACACGTCACTGTAGTATTTATGTATTTACAGCAGTCAGACTGACTGATTAAAATACATGAGTGATGATCCACCACGCTGTACATTTGATATGTCATTTGATAGGTAAACTTTATTTATTTATTTACTGATGTTTTCTGATGGCATTAGGATTAATGATAACGACGATGTGGGGTGATCGTACGAGAGCTGTCACTGGCTTTGTTTCCACACATTGCTAATTTACACAATCGTTTTGTGCAGGTGATGAAGATGAAGGTGACTGGAGAAGGTGTGTGACATCACCGCAGTGACTCCTCTCACATCAGATTGCTGGTTTCAGTTTGTCTGTGTGCAGTATGCTGTATCTATCACTATGGAATAAACCATGAATGAATCAATAAAGTCGTGTTCACTGCAGAGATTTTACTCACAAAAACAAAAACTCACATCGTACTTTGATCTCTGCACAGTATTAGAAGATTATTGAAAACTAGTGACGCTCTGTTCTGCAGTTCTTTATGGCTATTTGATGTAATCTTACAGATGAGGATACTTTCATAAGCTGCTCCACAGCTGACCACAAGTGTCGGTAGTCCGGCCCTCTTTTCTGCTCTGAGGAGAGCAGACAGCGCTGATGAAATATTATGCAAAATTTGATTTGAGGTTTTAGTTGGTTTATATCATTAGCAATTGAAATGTGTTTATAGTTATGGCTCATTTGTAAAAGCACAAGTAACAAATTTGTTTGACTGATAAAGACAATATAATGATGCCTCTCACATTTCATTTCAACAGTCTGGCTTTAATTCACCACCTCACCATCTCTGTGCCTCCAAAATGTTTGCACACATGGGTCAGAGTTTCCGTACAGGTGTGCGCATTCTCCTGTTTGTTTTTATAGAACACAACTTGAGGTACGTCTTTTTCAGGCACCAATTTGTACGTACGCAACGGTTATAAAAGAGACCACAGGTAGGCTGATTGACAATTGGGGCCGATGTTAGCCGTATTTTTGGAACATACCCTCTGATTGGTCAACAGGCTCAACCCAAGGCACAAGGGATTGACAGTGCACGGCTAACAAGAATAAAAAACACTGAAATGGATAAATAATCACAGAAAACATTTAGCTTTGGATTTATGATTTTTATTTATTTTTTACAAAGTCTCCAAAAAGACACTGTAGTAGAGGGATGCATTACAAAACTTCTGAAAGGAATACAATCACACCGCAGCTCTTATCCAAACAGCACACCAGTTAGCCTATTGGCTAAAAGTAAGTCTCTCACATCTCATATATTAAGTATGCTGTATACAATGTACTTGGACCTGAAGCCTTCAATATAGTAGGCTACAAGTTATATTTTAGTAGTTGTATTTCAGCCAAAATCAATGCATCAATAAACAAATGCACATTAAAAAAAATATATATATATATAAACATTGTGAATTGACATGAAAAGGTTGCTGATCATGATCTAGAGTGTGGGATATTTAGTTTAATTTCTCGTAACTTCATCCAAAAATATGTGTTGGTGATGTGCTTGTAAACACAAACAATGAAATAACATGACCGTCTGAGAGACCATTTTGGCGGCTTTTACGAGTGAAAGAATCCTGGCGTTTCTAGTGTTAAATAAAAATAACCAAGAGCTGTGTAGCTGATGCGGTTGGGTATTACAGCTGTCAGCCTCTCTCTCCTAGCCAATTGCGTTGGGTCCATTCTGACTTTACCTAGGCTTTCACCCCTTTCCCATCTCTGGGTGCTGACATTTGGAGAACAAGATGGACAAACAAAAAATAAATAATGTAAAAGTAGTGCTGAAAAGCAGAGAGACGAGGTTAAAGTCCCATGTTGCTGATTCAGTCAAATGTTTGAAAATAACAAACTATTCATTTGGCGCCGTTAACAGTCAATCATCTCAGCCTAGTGAGCCTGAAGGCACTGGCACCAGACAGGAGACAGAGCATGGAGAGCAGCCCATTGTTGAACACATTGTTATGCATAAATGGTTATGATTATTGTTAGTTTGTACTTAGCATAAGTAAATTAGAGACTTACCATGTAGAGTATTTTCTTGCACAAGGATTCAATTTAGCAACAAAACCGAAAGAAATTCTAAATGTTTGTTGTGTATTTCTTTAACTGTAAAGCTGTATTGTCCAATCATAATTCATATTATACTAATGACATATATAGTACCATATATTAATATACTAACATTATGCAATTGATATATTATCATTATACCAACATTAAACTGCTATATATCACTGTTTTTTATGTTTTTAATATTATACAAATGTATACTAATTACTCATCCAGGTTAAGGGTAATACATCTGCAGCAGACAGATATAGATTGAGCCAGGATGCCTGTGTCATTGTGGTGGGCCGGTCTTAGTCAAAAAGTCCAGGACCATTTTTCATTCCCTGTCCAGCTGATAAACTTAGTCAAGCATCTAGTAGGTGAAGAGCCAGATGGAAAAACAAAGAGTGGATACTGGAAGAACATGGTCAAGCTGCGGAAAAAAACTAAACCCATTCAATGAATAACGATGTCTGCTAAATGTGTAATTAGACGATTAAATAAGGCAATACGATGTGAGGACTGTCTGTATACTTGGCACAAAATTAAATTCTGTTTGTGATTTCCTTGGGCAGGATCTCAAGGGCCAGCCACAGGGATGGAGAGTGTCTGGTTTGGGTTCTGTCTCTGCTCTTTGCAGATGATGTGCTTCTGTTGGCTTCATCAGACTATGACCTTCATCACGCATTGTGACAGTTTGAAGTGGAGTGATCAGAATGAGAGTCAGTATCACTCCAAGTCTGAGGCCATGGTTCTCTGCCAGAAATTGTTGGATTCCTCTCTGCGGTTGGGAGTGAGTCACTGTCTTTAGCGAGGGAGTTTCTCAGGGTCGGGTCTTGTTTGCGAGTGAGGGTAAAATGGAGAGTGAGATTGACAGGCAGTTTGGTTTTGCATCAGCAGTGATAAGGGCTTTGTATCAAACCGTTGCATTGAAGAGGGAGCTGACTTGGAAAGCAAAGCTCTTGATTTACTTGTCCATCTCCATTCAGACCCTCACCTATGGTCATGAGCTTTGGGTAATGACCAAATCAATGAAATGATGTTTACAAGCGGCCGAAATAAGCTTCCTTCTTCGGGTGGTTTTAGTGGCCGAGGGTTTGACCCAGAACACGCTGGTGAGAATATATATCTCGTCTGACTAAGGATGGTCTTGGGGTCCACCAGAAAGAGCTGGAAAACATTGCTGGGGCGAGGAACCTCTGGAATATGGCTTGGCATACTGCACCTGTGAGAAGGCAACTGGTTCCAGGCTGGCAGCTTCTTAGATACTGGATAAGAACAGCTTCCACCACTGCATTGAGCTCATATCTTTAAACCAGCCAGCATGCAGCTTTCTGTTACCATTTGTATGTTATTGTAAATTGACTAATGCAGAGAATTACTGCAGCACTCCGATTTATTGTGGTGTGGAGATATTTTTTTAATCTTTTTGTACATTTTTTTCTGTTTCGAGTTAGGCCATATGCAGTCCAAATGGCTTTGTGCTAAACTGAAGGTGTAAGCGCTCCAAGCAGCTGCTTTTGGCCACACATGCATATACTGCCATACAGCTTTGCAGAAAACAAACAAACAAAATAGCCCTTCGTCAAATAGCTTGCTGGCCATTGAGCAGCTTGGCCTGGTGACAAAGCTGTTGGCATGAGCTGTTGGTTTGTGTGACATAACCAACCGGATAATCACTGCTTCAAACTCTGCAAATGTTTTTTGTTCTTTTGTTCTAAATCAAATAGTCAGATTGCCATGTACATTTATGTTTGCCAGAGAATACAAATCGAATCTCTCCATTTTGGACACTCAATACAATTTCCTCCAGCACCACCTTCAATCAGAAATGTCAGCTCATAAGATATTTCAGAACCTTATTGGCAGACTGCAGTATGATTCACTGAGCACACTCGTGCTCCCAAGGGGTGAACCCTTTATCTCTGTGTAATGTTAAAATCCATAAGCCATTACTGTATCAGTGTTGACACATTGTCCAATTACCATTAACTGTTAAGATTACTGGTGATGAGATTGAAAGTCAGCCTTAACATTGTTTGCTAGGAGGTCTGACTTGGCAGGGAACCATACAGTGAACTGTGCCGACATTCCAGCAATGGTGGATGATGGAAGGAGTGAAAGGTCAATGAAAGAATCTACTCTCACATATTTATTCTGCTTGGTAAATACTGGGGATGAGTATCAGTACTCGATTCCTTTAAGGTATCAACCAAAATAACCCAGTACCAACGTCTCCTGTGAAACAGCACCTGCAATCGCTCCCTTTTGTGCCCAGATCCAGAAAACAATTCCAGTTTGTATGGTTTCACTTGCAGCCGATCACCACAGGAGTTCTTCAATAAATGTGATAACCACAACTGCAGCAGCTACAACGCATACAGCTGCTATTGACTGCCTGCACACAACTCTCAACATGGAGATGTCTGAGCTGGCAGCTAGCAGCTAATAAAACAAACATAGCTAGCAACTGCAACAGGAGCGCGATCCCACCACTGGAAATCAGGGCAATCTGCGACAACGTGGTCCCGCCACAGTGGGTCAGGACAGCGATTTCAGCAGGCTTTTTAGATTCCTTGTGAATTGTTTTATATATTTTATTATATGGCCGTCTTATATTTGTGTGCGTGTGGGTATATATAAAAAACCCTGCGATAAACTGGCGACCTGTTCAGGGTGTACCCTGCCTTTGCCCAATGTCAGCTGGGATCGGCTCCAGCGCCCCTGCGACCCTGAATGGGATAAGCGGTTTGGATAATAGAATATATGAATATATATATATATATATATATATATATATATATATATATATATATATAGTTGGCTGAAATAATGGGACATGCCTAATTTTGTCTGAGGGGCCAACACTGTCAGACTGTTTAAACTAATCTCAGAAGAACAGCAAACGTTTACTGACTAGGGATTCACAGGTTAATTAGGTGACATCATTTAAATATCCTTCAAATGGAAGCAACAATAATGGTGACTAAAGGTTTACTACATCACAAAATACACGTCTTGTGTTACTTAGAGAAAAGTAGCCCTTTTTGCAATTTGCTCCGTGCTGCCTTTACTATGAACAAGCACGACTGAAAGAGAAAACCGATTCTACACCCCTAAAACATTCCAACCACAGTGGTGTTGGGCTCCACATAGCTCCTGTGTCTCTGGTGTTTAGGTAATTTGAGAGAAAGTGAACACTCCCCATAGCTACGAAGCTTCTCCATTCATGCATATCACAACACCTTGACAAGAAGTACAGTAACTGAAGTGTAAAATAGAGGGCATCATCATCCTCACCATTCAGTAATTATACTAAATACTAAAGTCTGAACGTCATGTAAATTATAGTCTGTCACAAAACCTCAGGTTATAATATCACTCCTGCATGGTGAAAGTCCTGAGCCGTTCTCCCTTACAAATACCTTCTGACCTGCTTTGGTGGAGAGCATGTTGATACTGAAGGACCTCTGGACTCTTTCAGTAACCAACTCAGCGGGGGAATCCTCTGCAAATGACCCAACAAGGCCTCCGCTTTTCATTTTTGAATATGTGATAGAGCAGATTTTAGCTTTCATTTGCAACCACATCTCTACAGTACGGCATATTAAACCGCTAACCGTGTGTGAGGGAGAGCAAGAGAGACTTCTTCGTCCATCATGGATGAAGGAATATCTAATTCTGTCTCTATGAGATAAGAAGCTGTGGGATCTCCAATCTCTAGAGGAGCTCAAGAAAGGAAATGTATACTTCTAAGCAGCTGAAAGTAATATCCGGTCCAAAGGTGAGCAAGAGCTGAGATACAAATTCACTTTCTTCCCTTTCCAACAGATATTATCCCTTTATATTACCATCTTCTTACATTCTATTTGTGTCCTGTCCCTGCTATCTCCATGTGATGCGTGTGTGACTCCACAATATTCATTATGAATATACCACATAAAAACATAAAAATCTTATTTAGTTAAAAAAAAGTGATTGCGAGCTTCTTAAAAAACAATATGCAAATAGTTATGAATTAGTCCGACTCTTTGTAGTAACTAAATACCGACTGCAAAAACACTCCAGCATGTTGAAACTTAATTTTTACGTTCAGTGTGAACGTACCCTTAAATGTCCATCAGTACCATTTACCTGAAACAGACCCTGTAACCCAAGCCCTTTACTCTGAAACCTGTACCAGCATTCCTGTCTAAATCCATGGACTCTCTGCCCATCTCCTTTGAATAAGTGTATCTGTTCTTGGCAGTTTGGGTATCTCCATTGTGTCAATAAATCCTAGAATTGTTCCTGACTGCTCAATTGTCTCCATTTAGGTCCTTCGCACTCACCCCCGTGGCAGCACGAGTCAGTGGTTGGTTGAGGATAAGAAAGAGGTCAAGGCAGCGAACAGACCTGTGTACTACATCTGTTTCAACGAAATCTGAGAGGGTACAAAGCACCAGCAGTCAGACAATCAGACACATCAGCCTGATCTCACAGAAATACAGAAAATGATCACGACATTTGAAGTTAAAATTACATGCCGGCACCACAAACAAAAACAATGCCATTGGAAAATCTTTTAGGATCCTATTTCATGGTGGACAAAAGAAATTGTAGATTCAACAGAAATACATTTTGATCAGAGTCAAATATATGACTTTCACCAAGGAGGCCGATGTTTGTCTTGTGTGAAAGTCAACACTGAGTTGTTTTAAATGATTAAGGCTAAATAACAAGTTACATAAACGTAGTTCTTTTGACCCAAAATGTGCTTTTTAGATGACATAATTCTAAAACTACGTAAGAAGTTATGGAACAAATATAGTACTTTTAACCGTTAGATTCACATTAGGTTAAACTATTTAACATTTCATTATTTAACCTAACAACATAATTGTGTTGTGTAAACCTTACGTTAAATTGTTTCCGTGGTGGTGGCATGTCAAGTTAACACACCACCACCCAGTCTGTTGACATCCAGCATTCGTACCTACACCTACGAAAGAAATTGCGCACACAGTGCGACATGCGGCGGATGGATCAAACAAAACAAATATATTTCTCGCAGGACACCGCTGTTCGTTTACTTTGTGAAACAAGAAGTCAATGCTAATTTATTTCTCCCGCAACTTGCGTACTTCAGTAACGGCACTTTTGTAGTTATTTTAACCCAAACGTGTATCACACCCGCGTTGTGTTGGTAACTGAGTAGTTTCCTGTGATGACAGAAGTTTATTTTGAAAAGAATGTATGCATGTAACGAGCGGGAATTGACAGGAGTTGGGAGACTTTCGTAAGAAAATAATAAGTAACTTCTCGTGAGGTAACATACAAACCGCTGAATGGGGATATGTCACACTACCACGTTGTTAAGCGGTCATAGTCATTTCACGTATTTCTGTGAGATTGTGTCGGAAAGGTTGTATTCAAACCCCAAAATTAGCAAATTTATACAGAAGAAAAAAACAAAGTTGATCGGCAAAGTATGATCCAAACTGCCCGTTGGAAACATCCCTCAAAGTTTACGCACGTCCTGCTTCAACTCCTGTGATTGTCTCAGTTATGCACTATCACAGCTTTTCTGTACAACGATTACTAACATTTGAAGAGTGCTCAATTAGGATTTCTAGTGCTCAAGAGATATAGTTTGTTTAAAACTAAACCGATTTCTTTATAATCTCTCTGAGAGCTTGTGTTTGCCTAGTCTGAATGTAGCCATTTTGCCATGTTCCCAGATGTTACACCCACACTGACACCCACTCCATGCAGGAGCTGCTCAGAAACCAACAGTACATCACTGTAGTTGTAGTGGGCAGCTCCCAGCAGCTAACAGTAGCTATAATCTCCTGGCTGCTTGTCACTGTTATGATGCATTAGTCTGCTGATCAGACACCTGCCTGACTACACAGTGTTTTGTTTTTTTATCATTGCATCTATATGGGATTTTGAATGAGCTATTAAGGATTTTTAACTCAGATTTGTATAGAAAAAAAATGCAAAGATTATTTTGTTAATCTTGTTATTTTGTGTAAATCCCCAGAATGCAATGCAGAGATAACATGACCCCCACGTTGTTGGAGACAATGTGGAGAGGAGAGGGAACGTTACAGTCACTCATTAGCACCGTTAGCTACCAACCGCTAGCCCGCCACCAACATGTTGAGAGCCAATCAAAATGCTCCCAATCTTGGATTGTGCACCTTTTTAAATAACTTAACAAACATGCACATTTTAAGACAAACCATGATGTTTTACTAATCATAACTGACGTTTGGTTGCGTTTTTGTGTTGTTTCAATTTGCAACGTTTTAAAATCACGTGTTTACTGCAACCCGGGAGTAAATACATTTCCCTCGAAAACTAATTGAGTTTAGTTGGAACATAATTTCGTAGGAGACAGGGTTGCACACTTTGCCCATCATCTTTTGTTCTGGTTTACTACCAATGTCTTACATGGTTTAACGGTAAATACATAATGTACATGTTAATGTGTGCACATTATGGTATGTGCAATTTGCTGTGTTATGTGAGACAGCATTGATGTAACTATTTTGAAAAAGAAAATTACAAAACATAATTTTCATTTCAGAGACACATGCATTAGACCAATAATGTAATCTTGAAACTGAATTGGTTCGTCTCTGCTGAATACGTTGCTGTGTGATTGATACATAGAATAGGTAATGATGTACGTATATGTTTTGTGTGATGCATCAGCTTGCTCGTATATGCAAGACAGCATCATTGCCAGATGGCTGGCTTAGACTTCTATAGTATAAATGCCAATGATGTAAATCCCAAGTTCTTCATTAAACACGGTTGGCTGAGCTGGAGTTCATTCAGGTGATCAAAGTTAAGACATGTGACAATGCGGAGCCGCTGAACAGGATCACTTTGCCCTCTGAGGTGAAATGAAGTCAGTGTTTATGAATGTATAAATGTCTTGCTTGGAGTATTATTTAACAGATTTTGTACAATCTGAAAATGTAATAATTTAAAGATCAACATCAAGTGTCTGTTCACATCTATGTTTTTGTTCATTAGATAATGAATAACCAGAAATCAGCGGTCATCAAGTCCCTTCACACCCAGTTTCAGCCTCTGCAAACTCGATGCAACAGCTTCAAATGTCCCAACAGTATTGTCTTCTGCTCTGGCCTTTTTTCTCTCTTTCTGCTCATTTGAGAAGCTGATCGGTGGGAGATAATGAGGGCTAAGGGTCTGTCTGAAGGACTGAATGTGGGAACACAGAGCAGTTCTTCTACCTTTTCACAGCGGCATCATTTGAAAGAGCACTAATTCATGATTAAATAAAACACTAATTCTAGCGATTTTAGTTATGACTCTTAATCAATTTGTCTGATGCAAGATATAGCGGTAGGGTTGCAGTGGGATGCGACCTGTAGCTGGCAGGTTTAAAGATAAATCAATTTGATCAAACTAGAATAGAGATATGGTGGCAACTTTGTGGACTCGAAGTGACAGAACAAACATTTGCTTGTCTTGTAAAAAAATGACACTGGAAAAAATTGACAGATTCACTTCCAGTGTATGAATAACATTGTGTTTGGCAGTGGACGACAGTTGGTGGTGACCAAAGGAAGAAGTTGGACTAATAGAGAGTGAAATGAAAAGACAGCTGTGTGAGAGTCAGAAGATGGTGACAAGCAATCTCTGCCGTGCCAGTTAGCGAATACTGTATTTTACTCTTTCAGACAAGCAATATATAGTGTCCCTGACACCGGGGAGGCAGAACTGGCATCTGACGGCGTTAACAATTAATGTGCGAGCGTAGTGCAGCCCTCCATCAGTCTCCTGTAAATAGCCGGCATGTGGAGAGCTCCTCAGCAGATGTGAGACAAGAATTCATTAGCGTCCCCCTGTTCCTCACACTTGTCCCAAGAAAGCTATTATCTGCCAAGCTGAGCTCGAGGAGATTCCAACAAAAAGAGATAAAAAAAATTAGATTTCCTGTCGTCCTCTCACAAAGTATGTTGCTGCAGTCTGGTTCCTTTTTTTTCTCAAAAGAGTTTAGTTTTCACAATTTCACTAACAAGCTATGCGTTAACACATTTGTTGCAGGTCGTGACATTCAGCAACAGAAAAGACCCAAATGTTTTTGGTGGTGTGACTTTTCATTTTGTTTTTTTTGCACATCTCCTCCCTCAGACCTTTCAATCCAGAGCTATTCAGAAGTAGCACGTTAAAATGTGATACCATTTCTTTCTGAATAAAACGTGCACAAATTAGAGAAAAAGAATCTATGCAATTCTCAAAGCACCACAAAAGGTGAAATGCACATAACTAGGCTGCCAAGCAAATAGCATCTTAGTCAAATAAGTGTATTTTTCCTAAAGTACCAATAATGTCAGCTGTTATAATTATTGATTTCAAAACAGAGAAGAATCTACTGTTAGCTAGACAAATTGACATGAATGAGTAACGTGGACTACACCAGTTTTATTTGTGACTGCTACTTTACTTTATTGATGTAGTTAAACGTTTCTCAAGCAATTTATTTGTTTGAGCTTTTTGCTTCTGAATTCGACAATTTAAAAACACTGATTTCACTTTATTTATATTGCGGCTGCTTTATCTTTTTTTAAAGAAGTCATGTAGGTTCACTACATTGAACAAAGAGATAATACTGAAACATCAAAGCTCTTTCTTTACTTTGGGATTGGTGGGTAAAACAAAGAAAATCTAAATTTAAGGACCACTGAATTGCTTGTTTCTGAGCTTTCAACCGCAAGATCTCACAGCCTTCTTTTTATTCGGCGTTAAACCGTGAGATGTGCTTAAAACAACCAGAACCATGAGTTGAAACTATTATTTATTATGAAACTAACTTCCTTATTTAACTCAGTAAGGCAGCAAATAAGTGTGGTGCTGTTATGTTCTGGTAAACAAAACGTGGACCCAAAAGCAGCACACACTAATCACGGTTAAAGTTCGTAACCAAAAGGATTTATTAATAATATTCAAATAAAAAAGCCGGACAGGGCAGGGTTGCCCAGCGTCGAACCTGGCTGAGATTACATACAAAAAACATACGAGACAAAAGGAAACGGAGGAAACACAGGGAAAACTACTCGACTGTCTAGGTGATAACATGACAGTACCCCCCTCCCTCCTTCAACGAAAGCCTCCATGCGATTTTCCGGGCTTGTCAGGGTGCGCTTTATGAAATCACGGACCAGCTCAGCATCCAGGAATGCGGGAACCAGGTTCCCAGGTACCTTTCCTCTGGGCCGTATCCCTTCCAGTCCACCAGATACTGAAGGCCCTGGCCTTGCCGTCTAACATCCAGTAGTCGTCTGACCATATATGCTGGCTGGTTGTCAATGATCCAGGCGGGAGGACGGGGATTGTTTGGAGGGACCAGAGGACTGGTGAGGACCGGTTTCAGCTGGGAGACATGAAACGATGGGTGAATCCTGAGAGACTTGGGAAGGATGATCCGATGAAACGTGGTGCTAATTTTCTGGAGTCAGTCTTTTGACGATAACCAAACGCTCTGACCTGGTGTGTATTTGGGATCCTGGGTTCAGTGACGATCAGCAATCCTGCTGTTTCTCTCAGCTGTCCTTAACAGCGCTGCCCTGGTGTCCCTCCAAATCTTGCGACAGCATCGAAGATGATGTTGCACTGATGGGACAGCCAACTCCCCCTCCTGTGCTGGCAACAGTGGAGGCTGATAGCCTAATGATCCTTCAAATCCTTCAAAAGGCGAAACACCAGTGGCAGAGGAGGAGAGAGAGTTGTGTGCATACTCTATTCAACTTAGGTGAGCGTTCCAGGAAGTTGGATTTGAAGCGGCAACACAACGTATGGCGGACTCCAGATCCTGATTTGCTCTCTCAGTCTGTCCATTAGTTTGTGGGTGGAAACCAGACAACAGGCTGACAGCAGCTCCCAGAGCGTGGCAGAACGACTTCCAAACTTGTGAGATGAAGGCCACGGTCTGAGACGATGGCCAACGGAATGCCATGAATGCGGAAGACATGATTTGTCAAGAGGACCGCAGTCTCACAAGCCGAAGGAAGCTTGGGAAGACCAATGAAATGGGCGACTTTGGAGAACCAGTCCACAATGGTAAGTATAGTGGTCATACCATCAGAAAGAGGCAGACCGATGTGAGACCAAGGACGACCAGGCGTTGGTAAGGGGCGGAGCAACCCTATAGGTGGTCGATGAGAGGTCTTACCCCGGGCACAAAGAGAGCAGGCGAGGACGTATTCCTTAGTGTCACTACCCAAGGTGGGCCACTAGAAGTGTCGTCTGAGGAGTGACAAAGTCCGACTAATTGCTGGATGACAAGCGAACCAAGAGGCATGTCCCCACTGCAGGGCCTGAGAGCGGACTGACTCCGGAACAAACAGCCGATTTGCAGGTCCTGTGCCTGGATCTGGTTCCTCATGTTGACTGACTCAACCTCCCAGGTTAGAGCTCCCACCACCAACGATGCAGGCAGAATGTGTCAGACCCACTCGGGGTCTCCTTTAAGGCAAACTGGCGAGACAGGGCATCAGGCTTGATGTTCCTTGAACCAGGACGGTAAGTGATGGTAAAGTTGAAGCGGCCAAAGAATAATGCCCACTGGGCCTGACGGGAATTCAGCCGTTTAGCTGACTGGATGTAGGCAAGATTCTTGTGGGCCGTCCACACGATGAAAGGGGTCTCTGATCCCTCCAGCCAGTGTCTCCACTCCTCCAGAGCCAACTTCACCGCCAATAGTTCCCGGTTACCCACATCATAGTTGCTTTCTGCTGGAGACAAGCGTTGAGAAAAGAAAGCGCATGGGTGCAATTTCTGACCAGGTCCGGAGTGTTGAGAGAGAACAGCCCCCACAATGTCTGAAGCATCAACTTCAACCAGAAACTGCAGAGAAGAGTCAGGTTGCACCAGAATTGGTGCGGAAGTTAAGCGGTCCTTTAATAAGGCGAAAGCTTGATCCGCCTCAGGAGACCACCGGAAAGGAACAGAAGGAGAGGTGAGTTTGGTCAAGGGGGCAGCAAGTCTACTGTTGTCCCGGATAAACCGGCGATAAAAGTTGGCGAACCCAAGGAACCGTTGTAAAAGCTTCCTGGAGGAGGGTTCGGACCACTCTGCCACCGCTTTGATCTTTTCCGGGTCCGTCTTCACCTGCCCACTCTCGATGATGTAGCCGAGAAATCCAACAGAGCTGACATGAAACTCACATTTCTCAGCTTTCACGAACAATTTGTTCTCCAACAATGTCATCAAGGTACACGAAGACAAAGCAGTTCAAAAAAATCTCTCAAAACATCGTTCAACACTTGGAAAACTGCAGGTGCGTTGGTTAGTCCCAAAGGCATTACCAGGTATTCCAAGTGGCCTAGTGGTGTATTGAAGGCTGTCTCCCATTCGTCTCCCTCATAAACTCATACCAGATGGTATGCATTCCTTAGGTCCAGTTTGCTGAAGATGGTGGCTCCCTGTAGTGGTTCGAAGGTAAAACTGATTAACGGCAGAGGGTACTTATTCTTAACAGTGATGTTGTTTAAGCCCCGAAAGTCTATACACGGGCGGAGAGTCTTATCCTTTTTGCTGACAAAGAAAAATCCTGCCCCTAGAGGCGAGGAGGACGCTCTGATAACGCCAGCAGCCAGTGAGTCATTAATATATATATATAGGTCTCCATTGTCTCTCTCTGGTCGTTACGAGTTATACAGGCAACTCGAGGGTAAGGTGGTACCTGGTAGCAACTCGATAGCACAATCGTAAGGACAATGGGGTGGCAATGAGAGAGCCCTCTCCTTACTGAATACCTCACCGAGGTCATGATACTCCGCAGGCACAACAGACAGATCAGGAGGAGCAGACCATGGGGGAGCGACACTGACCTCTATTGGAGGCAATGCGGACTGCAGGCAGGATAAATGACAAACTACTCCATTCAATGATCTTACTTGTGGTCCAGTAAATGTGAGGGTTATGTTGCTTCAGCCACGGATGTCCGAGAACTAGAGGAGTCTTAGAAGCGGAAAAAAAACAAAAAACTGAATTAACTCACGGTGGTTACCAGACAAACTAAGGGACAGAGGCTCAGTATGGTGAGTGACAAGAGCTAGAGATTTGCCGTCTAATGCACAAACTCTGACTGGAGAATCTAGAGGTTCAGTTCTGATGCCCGCCTGAGAAACCACCTCAGTGTCCAAAAAACTCTGCTCAGCACCGGAGTCAATCAAAGCAAATAACGGCAGAGCCAGCTGTTTAAGACAAAGTCTGGCTGGGACTTGAGTTCTGGGTCTGGGACTGCAGGGGTCTTCTGATGTGCTCGCCAGGAACCCTACAGCTACTGGTGAGCCCTGTCTTTTGGGCAGAGCGGACAGGCAGCAAGAAAATGTCCAATTTTACCACAGTAGATGCACTCACCCGCTCTGATCCTCCTCTGGCGTTCAGAGGGAGTGAGACAGACAGGTAGGCAGGTAGGTAGGTAATCAGGAAGCAGAGGCAGCTGGCAGGTAGGTATTCCAAAACACTGTGGCGACGAAACGATCTGGCGAAGAATGGCAGGAAGACCAGGGTTGATATACTGTAGAGTGTGTCTTGATAGATGATTGGTGTCAGCTTCTCCAGCAACCACCGCCCAGGAGAGGGAGGAGATGGCCACACCTCCTTACCGACCAGACTGACAGGGTAAAACATCCATCCATCCATTATCCAAACCGCTTGTCCTTTTTAGGGTCGCGGGGCGCTGGAGCCGATCCCAGCTGACATTGGGCGAAGGCAGGGTACACCCTGGACAGGTCGCCAGTTCATCGCAGGGCAGACATATAGAGACAGACAACCATTCACGCCCACGTTCACACCTACGGGGAATTTAGAGTCCAATTAACCTGAGTGGCATGTCTTTGGACTGTGGGAGGAAGCCAGAGAACCCGGAGGGAACCCACGCTGCCACGGGGAGAACATGCAAACTCCACACAGAAGGACCGCCCAGACCGGGAGACGAACCCAGACCCCTCTTGCTGTGAGGTGACAGTGCTAGCCACTACACCACCGTGCAGCCCAGGGTAAAACATACAAGAGACAAAAGGAAACGGAGGAAACACAGGGAAAACTACTCGACTGTCTTGGTGATAACATGACAGGTGCTCCTTTAAGAAGTCTGTTTTTAGGAATTAGGCTACCCAGTAAGGCTTTGACTTGTAACACATTTTAAATACAACATTATAACACTTTAAAAATTCCAGTAAAACTATTTAGATACAATTTAGAATTTGTTGTAGACATATTTAATTGTAAGTTCCTGAATGAGCAAATGCTTCAGCTATCTTATCTTGCCTTTTTGTGTTATTTATGCAGATTTGTTTGCACGGCTGTTGAATCAAACCCTCCTCAGCTTTAACATGTTTAAAGACATTAAACAGGCTGAAAATAAAATGTTCTCTGTCCAAAGTTAAGGCTAGAGTAAATTAATGCATGGTGCACTCAAACACACCACTCAACAACACATTCTGAGTAAAGTGCAGTCGCTTGCCAGAGCAGCGGGGTGCCATCTGCTCGGCTGCAGGACTGTCCATCAGCGAGAGAAGCCAATCAAGCAGCTCGAGTGTGACGAGGTGACACCCCGAAGCCGGCTGCAGCAGATGGAGGAGAACGGCCCCAAACAAACAGCAAGGAGAAGCATTCAGACACTCATCTACGGCAACATACTTTACATTATGCAGCATGACGACACACCGTGGCTCCTGTCTGTTGGACTGGGTAATGTAGATGTGGATATACAGTAATAAGGGTTGTAAGTGTGCCCATGCACAGACTACACGTTCTCACTACCAACGATGACGCTCTACGTAGCCTTCTAGAGTCAGTTTTGGGGATGTGTCAGGAACGGCGTGTCCATTTCCAATTGTTACATTCAAGGTGTCTTTTCAAAATAAACTTCCATCTTCACAGGAAACAAACAATTTAAATTTACGGTTTACTGAAGTGTTAGTTTTACTTACGCAACAAAACAACTTGGTTAGGTTTAGCTGACAAAAGTACTTGGTTAGGCAGAGGAAAAGATTGGGGTTTGGGTCAAAATAACTGCAGGCTACGCAACTGGCGTCAAGAATTTACATAACAAAACTGCGGTAAAATAAGTAAATGTTGACTTGATTTCACAAGGGACATGATCATCGGTTTGTTTGACCCAACTATCCTACTCGGACTGACTCGCACTCCCATAGTACTTCAGTTTCTCCGAGAGTCTAATAATGAAGCCGACGTGCACAGTGGACTTAGTTAAAACCCTGGTGTGTTTCATACGAACACTAAAGCGTGCCTCGGTGCGTCGGTAGACTCCAAGGAGCCTGAACTGCAGTGTGTTGGGAGTAAGAACGGGTTGTCATACATGTCGGTCAAGCACGATCGAGTTTGAGTGATTACATGTTTTTGATACCTCAAAATATCACTGAAACCTAAACTGAGTTGGTGCTCATTAGACATTTGGACTAGATTCCACAAAGCAGCCTGCATGAATCAGGAGACATTAGAATTATTGTAAGCTGGTCTGTCAATCATTCAATCTGTCCATTCCTTTGTTATTCCATCCAACAATGTTGTGGAGACCAAGAATTTTCCAAATCTGCCTGGCCAGATTTTGATGAAATTGTCTGCTTATACTCATACTTATACACTGCTTATACCCCATGGATGAATTACTGAACGGGCCTCTACCGGAAACCGGACCAGGAGCCCCCTGACTTCCTATTGTAGCCCCTTTCTACGGGATCCAATAGACACAAAGTAAATCTGTAAATAATCTGACATTATGTAAATCTGCAAATACAGATACAGACAGTTAGCTCACGCTCTCCAACACACACACCGAGCCCTCACTTTTTGTCCATGAAAAATTGGCCACAATGACCCGGATAATACATAAATTACATCAGACCGTGGCTCAGTGTTAGAGCAGAGGGTTGGCGGTTCGATTCCCGCCTCTGCCACTCCTGGTCGATGTGTCCTTGGGCAAGACACTTAACCCCAAATTGCTCCCAGATTCTGATGGGCAGATGGCACCTTGCATGTTCATTAGTGTATGATGAATTGTAAGTCGCTTTGGATAAAGGCATCAGTCTAAATTACATGTAATGTAACCTTACATCTGGCCAAAATTGTGACCTGTTTGAGCCAGCTGGCAGCCTTATATCCTCGGGTGGGGCCCTTCTGGCTGTTCCAAAGTCGAAGCTCAGAAATAAAGGTGACCGCGCTTTTGCCATCAGGGCCCCTCGGCTTTGGAACGACCTGCCTAAGGAGATAAGGCTTGCAGAATCTGTAATCTCTTTTAAATCACTACCTAAAACCCATTTCTACAGACTCGCTTTCATTTGATGTCGTCTTTTTACTGCTTTTATTAGTTTATTTAATTATTTTGTTCTTATCGTAGCGATTGGTTTTTATCAGTGTTTACATTTTACCTTAGTTATTCTTGCATTGATTGGTTGGGCCCCACTGTTTGTCTTTCTGTTGTTATACTGCCTTTGCTTTGTCTGTCAAAGCTCTTTGTAAACTCTGTTTTTATATGCTATATAAACTTTGTATTATTAATATTTATTAAGCATTTCATACATGCAACATTTGTGAGTTATATATGGACACATAGGAAATCCACATTATGAAGTATATACAATATTAAGGCCTTGGATAAATAGGTGTTCTGATATATCCGTATCATCAATAATAGGTAATAGAAATTAAGTAGCCATGGAGTAAATATTGAGGAGAAGGGGGGGGACATTCTAAAATATCAAAAAATTCACTAACACATGGAATTAACTTTATGAATGTTTTTTTTTCCTAATAGTGATTTGTATTACATTGCTGTTTTTTTAATTTATTTTTTAACTTTTCTTGTTTCATTCTATGTAATGTTTAGGGATTAATTGAGTACAACCACAAGTAATGATATAAACATTGGGCTTCGCTGTGACAAAAGAATGTGCCCTGGTATTTTGGCCCAGACCGGCACACTAAAAGCGATCACAGCACCATCGCCAGCTCCTATGTGTTGGCCTACCAACCTTTATTAACTCACTAAAAACCACAAGTCTGTGTCATGAGTAAGAGACAATGAAGGAAGATTAAGACAGAGAAAACATGATAACTTACCAGTGGCATTTCTAAATTGTATAGGCTACTCCACTATGATGAACAGGACTTTCCACAAGGATACATAGTAGTAAGACGGTATCTCGCAAGAGGGGTTTGGTTCCTCTGGCACATACTAATGCCACAATTCCATCATACACGCTGATCTTACTTATTACATATTTTAATGAGTTTGTCAATATGTATTGCATTATCATAAAGAAGAATTAAGCTTCTCACACAGTCTATAAATAGGTATTTGAAATCACGCGTGATCATCATCATGATCATCATCATTTATTGACAACTTCACTGTAAGGGTTATCAAGACATGTCGATTTTTTTTTATGTTAGGTTTAAATATTCAAATGAGGCATGCAAACTTTTGGTGAATTTTGGAGAAATCTATAGATGCAAATATACCTAGGAGGGTAACTTGGCATTTATAAATTTTGCAGAATAAATAAAACGATAATCATATAAATAATCTGAAGTAACACCAGATTTAATTATCTTTTCAGGATTAGTGACAAGTATCCAACTCAACAAAGATGCAGCCAGGTGATCCAATCTAGTAGGTTCATTAGTGATCTTTCCACTACCAAATTAATTCCTATCATTGGAGGAGGAATGTGCAAGCCAGTTATTATCGAAGTCAGCCAAGATAATGATTTAATTAATTAATAGTAGACAAAATACATGTCGAGTCAGTCGGAGCAGAGGGAGGCCTATAAGTGTTATTATCAGGAAGAATAATGTTGATAAAAATACATTCAAAAGAACTGGCTTTACATTAGGAATGGCACACTCAAACAAGATCTGCAGAAACATGTACACACACACACACACACACACTTTCTCTAGAAGCACTAACAGCTATACAGTTTGAAGTGGCTGTGAAATTTTTTCCCAATAAAAGAGATGGAAACAAACAAGGAGATGCAACATGACCAAGAAAACACACCAACAAAAGTGCAAACTACAAATGCTTTACTACAAAATGACCACAAACACAAAACAACAACAAAGAGATGCCAAACAAGCACGAAGAGACGGACAACGTGCAACAAAAACAAGCTGACTGTTGGCTCAACACCCAGGTCTTTCATCATTATGCGATGCAGTTGTGATTTTCTGTGTTCATAATGCTAATGAGGAAGCACAGTGAGGTTTGAAACTGGTCTAATCTGTGTTTCAGCTCTGTTTCAGCCTTGCCCTGCATGTGGGTTTGCTTGTGTAAATCCAGTTGTCCTGTCACCTCTCCAGCTGACTCACCGCTGTCTCCCTCATCAAATCCCATAAACAAGGAAAGCCAGGGATTAGTCCTGGGTAAATACACTAAGCTCATTTGATAATCACGGTTTCTCCCCAATCTCTGCTAATTAACAATGGATGTGACGAAATTAATCTGCATGAATGCCTGTGAGTATCCCTCTGTGTTATCAGCATCACATGAATGGATTTCCTTCCTGCATTTCACAGCCATTTTTTGGCAGTAAACTGTTTTGATCTGACTCCAGCACATTGATAAGCAGTTGGCTGAATATCACTATGGGGTGCCCTTGAGACCATTCAAGGTTCATACTGTAAATTTATCACTCCCAGTGAAATCACCATATGGCCACTGTATATTTCTAAGGCCAGGCATATTATTTCACATTTGATCACATTGGCTGACTGGGAGTTCCCTCCTCACACTGGCCACAGTGACAGTTTGGTTCAGACAAAAAATGTCAAACTACTTGATAATGATCTAAAGTTGGCACATGATGAGATTACACAATAATCCCGTTGAAAAAACGTGGTGCTGGTGGATAGGTGAACGATTGCCTAACCCAAACTTGTTTTACTATATTTGCATGGCATTGATATATATATATATGACAAAGGAGAACTGGCTCATAAATGTGGGGGACAACAAGACTTTTTTTTCCTCCCACTTTTAAGTGTTATGGTAATAAAGTGGTAACACCTAAAGGTGCTTCACACCAAACACGGCGTGAATTTTTTGTGCGACCAGATTACATACAAAGTCAATGCACAGACGCGAAATGGTTGCGAAAAAGCGTTTTTTTTGCCAGGCGGCAAATCGCACGGTGCGAAATCGCGCGAACCACGCGGCCTCGAGCGAATGACGCGACGCGAATGATTCGCTTCATCACTGCCATCCTGCCGTTGCTGATCAGAAACTATGGAGGACAAGTCGATAGTCTGGAAGAGGAAGTCCTCCAGACGCAGCTCCTGGAGAAGCTGTGTGCGACTACGGATGATGTTATGAACCCAGACATGAGGGCGTTTGATGTTCCAACGTTTGTGGGACTTCCACAACATGTACAAAGCAGAACTAGTGGTTATTTCTTCCACAGTGGATAGCAGAAAGGAACTATTTCCACAGAGATAAGCCACGCCCCCTCTTCAGCGCGTCGAGTGCGAAAAAGCTAAATAACCACAAATAGTCCGGCGTTGCGAATATTTGCAACGCTTTTGGTGTGAACACAACTTAAGCCAGGTATTAAGGTCATGGATGGTTGTCAATACTGTCTAAGCCTATGGCGTCTAACATTTTGGACCTTCATCCAGTCATAAACAACTATTTTGTAGCGTAAAACAGATAAAAACAAAGTGATCTGACTTTCAACCAAACATCTAGGCCACCACAGTTTCATGATGAACCAAACATATTTGTATACTTCTCAACTGGTGGGGCCAGCGCAGTCAGGGGGATTCAATTCGTGACATCGCCATTCATATCTTGGTTGCTGCTACATAGGAGACGGGGATCTGAAAGTAATTTTCTCTCTTATCATGATACAGTAGTTTGCTACAAAAAAACATCCTATTCATTTGTTTTCAACATTGCCATAATAATCTACTGCAACCAGAGCACTGGCGCTGCATGGCAATTCCTCCACTGGAAAGCCATGTTAGTGGGCACTTAATCATGTTTTATCTACCATGGGGGCATCCCAGAGGAAGAAGATGAAGTTGGGTGCCTGTGGGACAAGCAATGGACGATGAGGAAAAGGACCAGTTCAATGGTGCACAGAGCCGGCCCGTAGCAAAGGCAATTGCTAGCGATGCCATACATCCAAAGGGGCTCTCCCCAATTGTGGGGGAAAATTTTTTTTAATGTATAATTTTTACTATCTTTTACCAATACTGTTGACAATTTTTTTATATTAGAAAAAGAACAATAATACCATAACAACGTAGCCCAAACAAAATAGACCCTCATTTTTTGGGTCGCTCGCAGCATCATCTATTAGCTATGAAATAGCCAGAGTTACCAGCCATTTCTCACAGCTTAAATTCATGTTAGAATGAATATTTAGGTGGTTGGGGAATAACCTACAACAGATTTTTAAGTGCAATCTGCATAGCTTCGTCTCAAAGACATAAAGCTATAAGCCGTTTCTCTGAGAGTGTATGAACACAATGATTGGTGAAAGAATTGGCTGCAATGCGAGGAGCACCAGCTAATGTCTTGCATAGTTGGCCAGGGCCAGACCGAAATTTGCTTCCTGTTTATTTTTATGTATGTGGAATTGGATGAGATACGATCAATCTGATTGACATGGTGAAAGACAGACCTGGCCATTGTTGTTTGAGAGAATGGGTAGGACTCACAAAATTGTTTGTTGATGT